>OX382247.1:13621816-15060284 GCA_947507525.1 Apamea epomidion
TTTTTCGCCCGCAGTTTAATATTGAACACGTAAATATTTTGCAGATCAATCATTTCTTTTAATACAAAAACTATAAATCTTTGCAAGCATTTAGATAGGCATGCCGCACACGATGTAAAACAATAAACAAGTGAGCAGCATTGCGTTGCGTAAGATTTTAACCTGAACAGGATTAAATACTTTCACCAGCCGGTATATTCTGTAAAAATCTCACCGTGACGACTTAGGTTAAGTGAGCTTGCTGTCATTCCAACTGATACTGGAGTTTGACACTATTGACAGCTCACTCTAAACTCACTTCACCCAACTTTTCCCGGTGAGATTTTTATAGAATCGATCAGCAGTTCTGTAATAGACCGTAAGAACTTAATATCATCATCATCAGCCTATAGCAGTTCACTGCTGGACATAGGCCTCTCCTATTGCACGCCATTCAACTCGATTTTCGGCAACTCTCATCCAGGTGCTACCAGCCATAACTTACTTTAACTTAATATTATTATTATTGTAGCAGTATCTACAACGCCACATGCGAACAACGCGTCATACTGAGGTCACGCAAATCCTGCATCTCGCAAGCAGAGTTTACCGCGCAATTAGCATAGATACAATTTCCCAACATCAATCGTTGGGCAGTTGCCCGCCAGACACAACACCCGTCTGGCCGGAGGATCCTCCCTTTTCTATGGAGGATGAATGAACTTTACA
This sequence comes from Apamea epomidion, assembly GCA_947507525.1. Lineage (NCBI taxonomy): Eukaryota > Metazoa > Arthropoda > Insecta > Lepidoptera > Noctuidae > Apamea > Apamea epomidion. Next base: position 13,622,525 of record OX382247.1, read on the forward strand.
CCCTGTTGCTCATACCTCTATACTGTTGACCCCGGCGTGATAAAGAAGCAAGCGTATCTAGAAGCAGCCCGTTGTGCACTTATGCCCAGTTGATGCCTTGGTTCGCCTCCTATTACTTAGACATAACCGGTGGAATGTGGGTGTGCTATAAATACGCCTCTGGTTGACCCTTAGGGGAATACAGGTATGATGTTATGTTATGTGTGTGTTTTTAGATGAATAAGCAATATTCTGTTGCTCCTACATCGTAACGTGTGTAGCAAGCTTTATACAATAGCATGATTTTCATCGATCTTGTTCTCTTGAGCGATAAAAGTTAGATATGTAAATAAAACTGATTTATTTTCGTATTTTATTTCTATGTCAAACAGTCAAACAAAAATAAACTATCTTTGTTTGACTTTTGTTTTCCCGCCCTTTTTAACGCTTGTTAGTTTATTTAATGCCAGTGTTATTTGTTACTTTTCTTTGTCGCAATCTCATCTCAGCGACAATCAATGTCAAAAATGTAGAGAAATTAGAGGTATTTTTGACAGATTGAAACCAATCAAAATCATTACGCTTCTTTAGGCTCCGGTGCAGACAGGAAATAAAATAAAGTTCATCTTCAAACTTTGAATAATATCGTCTCCTACCTAATCTATTTGAATCACAAACGAAAGATTAATGGGTTGTATCATTGATCAAATGAATAATTCATTTATAGATCATGAAAATGAGTTCAGGAAAATAAGAACGCCAAAAATTATATTTAAAATCCACATCCATTCATACCTATGTAAGATAGATCGATTCTCAGCTTATACATACAAGCTGTTGTTTTGCATCCTCGTGAAATTTCAGGAGGCTGCTAAGAAAGACATAAATAATCAAAGATATTTACCAGGGTTAAATAATGTATACATACTTGTTTTTTTTAGTTATTTCAGTTTGACAGTATTTCAGAATACACAACTTACAAAGAACAGAATCGCGTTATGGTATCGTTTCAGCGGCCGCGTTTTTATCTGTGTGTAAAAAGGCAGTTACAGTGCGGTCTCACACAGACCGCGTTTTAAAAGGCGTGTCCCACACATGCCGATTTCCGAAAATTAGAAACAAAAAATACCTACTTACTTTATTATTGATTCGTGTCGAGAATCAGTACCTTCTTGAATTTGACAAGGATGAAAAACGACTCCTTGTATAATGCATTAGAATTATCCTCACCGTAAAGATTTGTCCTCACCGTACTTAGTCACGCGAAAAAGTGTCCATACTAAGAAGAGTGAGCTCACACATTGGGGTTTATTTATAAACGTAATTTATAAAGTTGTTATTCGTAGATCTTTGACAGTCGTTACTGGTAGTCAAAAACCCGAAAGTCTGACAACTAGTCTTACCAAGGGGTATCGTGATACCCATTAACTGGGTTATGGAGGTCAGATAGGCAATCTCTCCATGTAAAATAATGGTATTCGATTGCATCCGGTTAGACTGGAAGCCGACCCCAAAATAGTTGGGAAAAGGCTAGAATAGAATAGAATAATATTTAATGCTTAAAAATATGGTACAAAAAGGTGGTAAAATACAAAATAACAAGAGCATACATGTTTTTGCTTAACAGTTATACTCGTGAGCGAACAAATTTTCACAAGCAGGCTATACAGGGTAATTTTTCAAAGACTAGCCAAATTTAAGGAAGTGGTACAGACCATCAAACTGAACAACTTTCTCCATGGGACAAATAACGTAATCGGGAAAATTTTATCAACTGTCCCATAGAAAACTTCAATACCTACTCGACTTAAATGTATAGGACGGCTGAATTTTTATTCGCGATTACGATGTTGGTCCCATGGAGAAAGTTGTTCAGTTTGATGGTCTGTAAAATATCCTTAAATTTGGCTGGTCTTTGAAAAATAACCCTGTAAACTGAAAACTGTCAGGAACTATCGAGTGCCTTTACATACTTCAAACTCATGCCTTCGTCCCCCCACCTTAATTTTATTTAATATCTACTCTAGGGGGTTTAGAATCATATGCTGGACTCATGGTTTCAGTTTGCGCGTCGATGTCCCTACCACCCTGTATAATCAATTAAAGGGCTAAGGGGGAGGGGGGTTAAAGATCAAGGTGGGGGGGAAAAAGGGGAGAGTAATATGTATGTAAAGGGCTCTATAGTTCCTGACAGGCGTCACGTATATGTTTACAAATACAATTATACGTTTCATGACGCACAATATTATTGTTGGATTGTGTCAAATTATTTGACACATTAACCTACATAGTTGACCTATTAAGCTTAGCTACTTACCTTTGAAAATATTTCTATTTATAGACAGAATAAACAATTGGCTTATGAGTTATGTGAGTGCTTTTGTTTTCAACACTTTTCTAAGCAACTGCAGCTGTATGCCTTCGGCAGTTTTGTTTACCTAAACAAAGCTGCCGAAGCCATTAAGCCGATCTTAACACCAAAATAAACATAATTAGGAAAAGCGAACATTTTATCAGCCTAGGGTAATTTAGGAACAATCACAATTTTCCGTCTCACTAGTGCGTGCAACTTTCGCCAACACAAGTATCTTCTCTGACAACCTGTTCCCTGACAATGGCAACTCGTAGAAATCAGCTTAAGCTATCTCCCATTACGACCTAAACAAAGCTGCCGAAGACACAAAGCTGCAGTGGCAATATCAGATGTTTTTGAATACACACATACACACATTAACCCACGCCTTCTTCCCTTGGGGGTAAGCAGAAACTAAACTAGAGAACGTCACCTGCTACGATCCTTACTCGTTTTGCTTCGTTTAAGTTCATAAATCTGGTCGGACATGCACGCCGGTTGGGAGCACTACGAACCTGACCTTTCTGAAGAACGTCATCAATAAGGTTAATGATAGAAGGAACAGTGAGGGCTTTAGTTGGTAGGAGTCCGACATTAACGACGAATCCGACGGAAGATTTATGTATATACTACATTAACATTTAACTTAGATAAAGCACAGAAATCTCGATGTTTTGACGTGTCGCCGGGTGAAGCAGTGGCGAGTCGCTAGTATCCTAACTAAACTAACTTTTGCATTTATAATATATAAATGCAAAAGTGAGTTTTTTTGTTTGTTACGGTAACCCTCTGTTCTGACCAGACGGAGGGTATCGATAAGGATTTCCCAAGAATAAAAAAGGTATCTTTCCTGGCCCCTGAGAATAAAAGTAAGCCACGTTACTGAACACGATACAGTAACTCACAATCGGAATTGACAGCTTATGGAGCTGCTAAATGACGCGTTCGCAATCAAAAGTTAAATGACGCGTGACTCATATATTATTGTTACATTGACCTAGAACGTTTATCTGTATTTCAGGAAACAAGCTGCGGTATTCCCACGGTACTTCAGGGAAAAGTTGTTAAAAATAATCAAGCCATACACTACAACTGTACAACTTAAATAAAAAGTGTTGTAGGTAGTACAGACACGAAAAAAAACACGTTTTAAAGTATCGTCGATATTTTAAAACAAATTGGCATCTACGGTCTATTGATTGTCATTCCCGAAAATAAAGAAATTTTCAGTAATAACAAGTTTTGTATAGAACGTTTTTCCAATTCGTCAAAATTTATAACAAACAACAATTGCTTCATTTTCAAATAGTCATGTTAAAATTCATGTTAAAAAATTAAGTAAGTATTTAGTTTACTGAAAAGTAAAGAAATGGATAAATAAACAAATGAATGCGAATGAGAAATGAACAAATGAATGCTTTTAATTAGAGCTTTAAACTTTTTTTAAAGAAACCAGAATTAAGTGGGACCGAAATAAACAGTTATTCTTCAGAATACATATTGTACATTTTTCCGTCTTCGGCACACTGTTTTTCTATTTGCAATCTCAGGATTCAGGTATCCGTTTCTGGGGAAACGAAACACGAAATGAATGAAACCCTTTACCACTTTTGATTGCTGATTCGAAAATCTTCATACATACAACTCCAATCTTACCCTCATTTCCAGCCTGTATTTTCATTTAAAGAAACTCCGTACAAAGAATACCTTTTCGTTACATACATACATAAACTCACACCTTCTTCCCATGGGGGTAGGCAGAAACCACAGAACGCCACCTGATCTAGGATCCTTACATAGTCCTTTTGCTTCGTTTACGTTCATACATCTGAGGGGCAATTCTCGTAATTTTAAGAATGTTCACAGTCTGATCTCAGTCTCAATCTGTCAAAAATACCTCTAAATTCCCAACATATTGACAATTTTTTAACATTTGTTTGTCGCCGAGATGAGACTGCGACTAGATTTTGAGGTCATACACGCAGGCCGATTACGAATACTGCGCTCCTGACCTTTCTGAAGAACATCACCAATGAGGTGACTATATGTACGTCTTCCTAGGGCGTCCCCTCCCGGCGTTTCCACTCACATCTGCCTTGTAAATACCTTTTGTTAGTCGCCTATCATTCATCCTCTCAACATGACCAAACAGTCTAAGCACACTCTTTTCAATTTTGTCACGCCCTCTTCTCATTATCTAAGTATAATCATGATAAAACTGATGAGTTTGTTAGTTTGAACGTGATTATCTCTGGAACTACGGGTCAGATTTGAAAAATTATATTTGCATTTGATAGTTGTTAAGAAATATTGTTACTAACATAATTTGAGTCTTTTGTTACTTGTATATTAAATATATAATTAAATAGCTCAATTCTTGGGGAAGGCTAAAGGCTACAAAGATCACGCTTAGGACCCTAAGTTACTCCCTAAGGTAAACTTGACGAAGTTGCGGGAAGAAACAAGTCTTTTATAAACTGCACCATTGCCTTATCACATCATACCTATCTCTTTAGTTACTTTTGCTCTAAATTCGTACCTCCATAGTCTGTTTTCTATAAACTTTTTATTAAGTTTCGACAATAAAACACGGCGATTAAAAGCGTATCGTTTAACCTACCGCAATTCAAATTGATGCCAAGAATTCATGTTACGATGTACGACCCAATTAAGACTTTTTGTTCGCTGTGCGTGAAAGTTAAATATAAAATCAACTATACGAGAGTATAAAGTATAAATATACATGCAGGGTTATTTTAGATTGGCTAGCTATACTCAGCAGACGCGATGGCTATCAATATCAGACATGATAAAACAACAAAATATTGATGATTTTTTTGTGGGGGTCATCGACCGCAATTATTGTAGTCACTTGAAATATGTATCAGTTTCAAAAATCTTGTTTTTTTATGTGTAAACTTCACTGACGTCGTGTACGATACACATCGCGTCTGCGGAGTTTAGCTAGCCAATTTATAATAGCCCTGTATCAATAGCAGTGTTCATAATCTCAGATAATTTACATTCCTTCGCCACATAATCAGTTATCTACTCTAATCAAATGTATTCTAAGTTGATTTTTGAGTGACCATTTGTAACTAAAGGACCTAATAAGTTTTTGGTTTTCAATTGAATTTGGACTTTGTTAAATCAAAAGTCATTTATTCAAATCAGGCTGAGAATCAGCACTTTTCGAACGTCAAAATTACAAAGACAGTCCCCCAAAAACGCCCGCCCTGTACCACTTCCTAGTGCTTTCGCTGGGAAGAAGAAGTGGCGCAACAAACTCCCCAGCAGCACAGCTGTTCAGTTAGAAAATACTTGATTGTATACAATAGTAGTAGGTATGTAAAGTAATTAACATTGCAGACACAGAACATTAAATTACATTAATTGCCATATGTCAGCTAGCCACGCCAATATACCAACAAATACAATAAAAAGTTAAGTATGACATTCAGTTTGTTGTTCCATAACTAGAAAATTATCTCAAATTCCTGGCTCTAAAATACAGCATTTACAACATACATCATTTAACATGTTACAGTCACCATACTTAGTATTTAAATATGAACCAATGTCCTTCCTTAGTCATATGATCTTCCAAAGATTGTTACTGAAGAAAAACATCGTAGGGGAAGTTCTATGTTATCAATGGTTTAAAATCAGTGTGTAAGCGCGATAATTAAAGACCCTGAAGTGAAATAGTTTCAGGATGATATGATTATTTATCATTTTCATTGCTCTTACAGCAAACAAAATCGTAAAAGAGAAAATAGGCATCGTCTAAGTAACTGGTATCCTTCATAACACTACAACGTATACGATCGTGTTTATACTACTACATTAATTGTTGTTGTGATCACAAACTCTACAAAACATGTATTGGGTATGTTGAAGCTGTTTGTAATTTCGTCACTTGTCCCTAAAGGCTCAAAATCAATGGGCACGCCACAATTGCGGCGATAAGTCCCCTCTTTGAGGAGTGGCTAGAGAGGCGCCACGGCGCCCTCACCTTCCGCCTGACGCAGGTCCTCACCGGACACGGTTGTTTCGGGAGGTTCCTGTTCAGGATAAAGCGGGAGGAAACGCCAGGGTGTCACCACTGTGGGGATCGCCCGGAGGACACGGTGGAGCATACGGTGGAGGTCTGCCCGGCTTGGGCGGGGCCCCGCCGTGTCCTCTTGGCGGCGATCGGCGGCGGCGACCTCTCGCGTCCGGCCCTCATACAGGCCATGGTCCGGAGCGAGAGTGAATGGGAGGCCGTCACCTCCTTCTGCGAAGCAGTAATGCTCGCGAAGGAGGAGGCGGAGCGCGCGAGGGAGAGGCAATCGCTGCACCCTCGCGCTCCTAGCCGCCGCAGGAGACGCCCTGGACGGGGGTCAACAGCCGACTCCCGGCCACCGTAGGCGCGGGCTTGCGGGCGGCGAGCTTTGGGCAGCTCGCCGCCCGGTAAGGACCAGGCCCGGGTCGACGGCGCGTTGTGTTCCACGCGCGCCTCAAAGAGCTGTCAGCACGAACTGACGGGGTCCGCTAGGGCCGATGCCGCCGGGGCTGCGGGTTGTTCGAAAGAGATACCGTGGCCCCTGGCACAGGCAACTGAAGGAACACGGGTGGGTTTTAGTCAGTAAAAGTCTGACACTCCCTTCTGCTCCGCCCAGAGCGGGAGGAGTCATTTGATGATTTCTCACCCAGAAAAAAAAAAAAAAAAAAAAAAAGGTTCAAAATCAAAATTCATTTAAGGCTGAGAATCAGCACTTTTCGAACGTCAAAATTACAAAAGACAGTCCCCCAAAAACGCCCGCCCTTCACCACTTCCTAGTTCTATAAGTTCATTAGAAAACCAGGGTCCGACACCATCTGTCTGGCATTATTTCTGAAATAAACCTTTTCTATTTTGTTATTTGTATTCATTTATTACGTAAGAAGATTTGAGGGGGGAGGGGATCCGAACAAGTCTTATTTTTTCTTACGTGGGGGTGGGAAGGGTCTAGATTGTTCTTACGTAAGATCACTAAAGTAAGCAAAAATTATGATTTTATTTTTTTTTGGTACTTTTTCTTTGCAACTTTGGTAGATACTGATCTGACGTAAGATTGAAGGGGGGGTAGGGGGTTCATACAAGTCTTATTTTTTCTTACGTAGGAGGAGGAGGAAAAAGGTTTTATTAAAAAAATCACACCTTTTTTCATCAAGTCACTGGTACTGAAAGGCTCAAGATCCCACACCGGATGCACTTAAGTACATGAAGACACACTAATGATTGATGCTGATGTTTTTCCGAGCAAAGCAAGAACCAAAAGCTTGCTACTCAAAGGAAATCTTAAATTAAAGTCCTTTCATCTCAGCCCAACTGACAAAGGCATCATATACATATCATATTCTGAAGAACAATTCTTGTTATTTAGAAGGAAAGAAGAAGAAAGGTTCAAAATCTAGTGGCAATCTCATTTCGGCGACAAACAAATGCCAAAAACTTGTCAAAATGTAGAAAAATTAGAGGTATTTTTGATTTTCAGATCAAACTGTGAACGTTCTTAAAATTACGAGAATTGCCTCTCTGATATAATTGTATAAAGATGCCGTTGAGGGCCAAATTGAGATTATTTGAAAGAATTTAAATATAAACGCTATCGTCGCCTTCTTTGAGATGTCTGTAATGAGGAAAGACGCATAGATTACCCAATTACTTATTACAAACCGTCAAACCTTTATATATAAAATCTTGTGGCTGACAGGGTGTCATATCCGCTGTGGAGGTCCCTTATTAAAACAGTCATTCAATTATAATTTAACGAAAGATTCAATACAAAACGCAACGCTAAGTGAATTTACATTTTCATTATAATTTTGATTTACATTTTAATTTTGATTCTAATTTTCAGTTTAAGTTTCATTTTCATTTTTCATTTTAATCTACATTTTAATTATTATTTTTATTTTTGTTCGTGTATTATTCTTATGCATGGTGTACACCTACCTATGGACCCTTGATATCTGAATTAAAATTATTTTATTTTATTATTTATTTATAGCTTTATGACAGCTGCGCGCACAGGGCGCGTGCCGGAATGTTACCATTTTATAAATATTACCAGCTTCTGCTCGCAACTTCGTCTGCGTAAAGTTTGTGTTCTTTCTCTGCGTCATATTTACCGCAAATATACGTATTTTCTTTATTTCTTTTCTTTCATTATTAAATCAAGAATCATTTAGGTTCTCCTCTCTTTTGTGCTATTCTAGTCTGTGCAAGGCCCATCCAGTCTGCTATGTAACTATTGCCTGACTTAAAATACTGAGTCCAACATCAAACCCAAACTTGTTGGGGTGGGGCCGTATTTTCTATGACACAATGAATGAAACAGTGCGTAATGAACGCGAGATTTGCGTGATTAAATAATAAAGTCCTACAGACCATATTTCGGCCACGGCGGCCAATCTCAACGGAGAATAGCCTTCGGCGCGGGAGATATTATAGTGCACAAGTGTGCGAGCAGACACAAGTGCACTCCCTCTTCCCTCACTCTCATAGTCCTATGGGACGGCAATCCGACACGACCGGAGATCGCAGGACCAACGGCTTAACGTGCTTTCCGAGGCACGGGGATCACACCGCCAACTTCCAAACTCCGGGCTGTAACTAAATAATTCCTAACGGAACAACTCAGTAACATTTTACCCGACCCGGGGATCGAACCCAGGAGCCCACGCTCAGCAGTCGCGCTTGCGACCACGAGACCAACGGGGCAGTTGATTAGCTAAGGAATTGACGTGGTTTCGAAGTAAGGAATCATTGAGTGGTCATAGTGAATTGGGGCCCTTCTACAATCCTTTTTTTTTTTTTTTTTTTGTGGATGGGAAATCATCAAATGACTCCTCCCGCTCTGGGTGGAGCAGAAGGGAGTGTCAGACTCTTACTGACTAAAACCCACCCGTGTTCCTTCCTTAGCCCTTTACGTACCAGGGCAGCGGTAACCCTTTCGGACAATCCCGCTACCCCGGCAGGCTTCGGCCCTGTCGGGCCCCGTCAACTACGCTGACATCTCTTTGAGGCGCGCGTGGAACACATACACGCCGTCCGGCACGGGCCTGGTCCTGATCGGACGGAGAGCTACCCATTGCTCTCCGCCCGCAGGCCCGCGCCTACGGTGGCCGGGAGTCGTCACGCGGCTCCCGATGCCCGGAGCGTCTCCCTCGGCGGCTGAGGCGTGAGGATCTTTCCCTCGCCCATCCCGCCACCTCCTTCGCTAGCATGACTGCTTCGCAGAAGGAGGTGACCGCCTCCCACTCCCTCTCGCCCCGGACCATGGCTTGCACCAGGGCCAGGCGCGAGAGGTCGCCGCCGCTGCCGATCGCCTCTACGAGGACACGGCGGTGCTCTGCCCAAGCGGGGCAGACCTCCACCGTATGCTCCACCGTGTCCTCTGGGCGATCCTCGCAGTGGTGACACCCGGGCGTCTCCTCCCGCCTGATGATGTGCAGGAACCTCCCGAAACATCCGTGTCCGGAGAGGACCTGCGTCAGGCGGTAGGTGAGAGCGCCGTGACGCCTCTCTAGCCACTCCTCAAAGAGGGGTCTTATCGCCGCTATCGTGGCATGCCCTGCGCTGGGTTGCGATAGTCGCGCCTTCCATTCCACCATGAGACCGCGCCGGAGGTCCGTCCGCTCCGCAGCGATTTGCCGCGGGTGCAGAGTTTCCCCCCGACGTAGTGCCTCCGCGCGCCAGTCATACAGGCGCGCGAGGACTATCGCCTCCAGATCCCATGGTGCTTCTACAATCCTTACACACGCTTTTGCTTCGTTTACGATCTGAACAGTGGTTTTCGAAAAAAAAAATCTGGGGGCCTAAAAAGGCCACTTTAAGCAATACCTCTAAAAGCTATTCATTTCCTGAATTCCCAACAAATCATTAGGAATTCCTCTAATTTTCGTAAAATTTCATTTCATATTTGGTGTAAACATTGCCGCATGAAAAAAATAAAAACCGTAATTTTATCGGTAAATTTTTCATTACAGTTTTTATTAATTGAATTGGTTTTTTATTTTCTATTTCTACAGTTTAAATTTTATTTCATAGTGATATGAATTGCACTCAGATCATATTATGAATTGTCAGTTTGTGACCATTTTACGATTTTAAATATAATTCATATTGTCATCCTATTATGATTCTGCCAAAGTGGCCTTTAGAGGCCCCAAGGTAAACAGTGACTCGGCTTTATTTAGAAATTGTAATATTATTTTAAATGAAGTTTCTTTTAACAAATCCTCAAACAAAAAACAAAGATAACAAATAATCAAGTTTCATAGAGATGAATAAATCAAAACGACAATAAACTATATAAAAAAAAACGAATGCGTTTGTATTTCAATTGAACACACTCATAAAAGTGCCTAATGGCTACCAGTACTAGACATTATAACAGGGATGTCAAAACTTTACTCTGCCTAAAATCAATATCTAGATAATATTCCAACCTGCGGGGTAATTGTGTAACTATCAGTAGTAATCGCGTTCGTTTTGATAGTTCAACAACATTCATTGCATTGAGCAGACACATTTTTTGAACATATGAAGCAATGGATTAGAAATATCCTTCAAAATTATTCAGATTGAGATTGATAGTCTGTTACGCAATCAGGGTGCTAATTTGGGAGTTATATCGCCAAGCGGTATCTTGATTAATAGAAATAAACAGTTTAATATCTATATGTGCTTTGCTTCAAATTGACATTATTTCAAGTTAAACAAATATCAACTTTATTTTAATGGTAATTAAGTTGATTTCAGAGTGACTAGCACTATTGAAAAAGTTATAAAAATGATTAATAACAATACAACAACAATAAAAACAACAATACAAACAACAACAACAATACAACAATTATTAATTTTTATTTTTCCATAAACTCATAGTTGTTTACATTTTTGGCGAATATGTCGCGAAATAAGATTAGATAGAATATTCTTTATTTTGTACACCATAAAAAAGTGAAATTCTATACTTAGGGATAGCGTTATTTCGGGATAAAATGATTCGGGATTTCGAGTTTCGGTCTAACGTATAAGAGTCTTAATCGTAATTAGTGTCCAAAAATATTGTAAAACATTTTAAAAGAGGGAAACAAATTTTTAAAAAACAGTTTTGAATAAAACAAGTTAATTAGAATGAGGAGTGCGTTTATGTTTATGTGTGAGTGTGGGTGTGAATGTGTGTGTGTGCATTTGAATAATCTATATATATAAAAGAAAGTCGTGTTAGTTACACTATTTATAACTCAAGAACGGCTGAACCGATTTGGCTGAAAATGGGTGGGGAGGTAGCTTAGAACCAGGAGACGGCCATAGGATACTTTTTATTGATTTTTTTATTTAATACTTTTATTTACTTATAGGAGTAGGGTAGGAGTAGTGTAGGAGTAGGTTAGGAGTAGGGTAGGAGTAGGTTAGAGTAGGGTAGGAATGGTGTAGGTGTAGGGTAGGAGTAGGGTAGGAGGTAGGACACCACGCGAACGAAGTAGCGCCGGGCAGCTAGAAATAATTTATATGGCAAAACAACGTTTGCCGGGTCAGCTAGTAGGAAATGTAAACGGTTGAATGCAATTACTGAAATAATTAAAAGCAATTGTGTCTCGCGTGGATCCACGTTTGCACGAAGCGATAATACTACTACTAACAATACATTCTCAGTAGCAGCCTGGAGTCTGGATCTGTGCCTGGTTGATGGCAGTAGGCTCGACCCCTATTACATGGGACTTATACATAACTGGCGTAATGTGGGTGTACTATAGGTGCACCTCTGCCCAACCCTTCGGGGGAACAAAGCGTAATGTTATGTAAATAAATAAATAATATGACAATACAGCACACTCCCAATCCTCCTAACGTTATCCCCTTGTCGTATTTTCAACTCCCACGCATCGCGATTTCATATTCTTTTGTCGGGAATATTTTACACGACAAAGCTTTGCCAACCCTGAACTAAAAGAAAGAATTATGTCTTACAAAGAAAAGACATGCATCATAAAAAAGTGCGATTCAATAAAAATAATGGCTGATTCGAACTAAAACACAGTCATTTTAAATAATAATTCTGTGATTACATGTTAAATTTAATGTTCCTATTATTCTAGATAAAGAAAGAGTAAGTACTTATCTTTTATTTGGAAACAGTACGTGAAACACAAAATACAAATAAAAAAAAAGTTAAAAAAGTAACTACAATAGTGTATACCTCAGGCCGTAGGAACCCGTTGGAAGCTAAAAGCACAGAACCGGTCGAAGTGGAGGTGCTTGGGGGAGACCTATGTCCAGCAGTGGACGTCTTTCGGCTGAAATGATGATGATGATGAGTGTGTGCCTCACGGCACGATGCAGTCATTGCGAATTCATTCTTTATGATACGTATGACTCGCGCGTAAAATCCTACTAATATTATAAACGTGAAAGTTTGTATGGATGTTTGTTACTCTTTCACGCAAAAACTATTGAACGGATATGGATGAAATTTGGCACAAATATGGTTTATAACCAGGATTAACATATAGGATACTTTTTATCCCGATATTCCCACGGGATCGAAACTTATGCGGGTGAAACCGTGGGGCGCAGCTAGTTAATAATAAATTGTTCAAATCAAGGTCAACGTGAATGAAAAATGAAAAATTAGACTTTTTACATCCCACGCCAGTTGGTACACTTTTAAAAGTACATAAGCGATGACTGTAGTTTTATTAAACACTAGCTTTAGCCCACGACTTCGTCTGCGTGAAATTTCTAGTTCCCCGACCCACCCCGTCGCATCGCATCGCCTACACGTGCCAATTACTTCGTTTTCGCTTAGCGTTCTTTCTGATTTTTTTTTTCTCGATTTCTAAGGTGTCCTAGCGTGATGTTAATTAGCCTATAGCCTTCCTCAAGAATTGGGCTATATAAAAGCGGATTTGATAAATTATAAATGCAAATATAATTTATCAAATTCGAGTGGAAGTTCCAGAGATTAGCGCGTTAAAACAAACAAACAAGCAAAAAAACAAACAAACTCTTCAGCTTTATTATTAGTAGTAAAGATATAATAGATAAAGACAGTTTTATGAATGGAATATTCCTAATTATTGCGAGGTGTCCCTGATTTCGACGCAATCTTTTTACTAGTTAAAAACAAGTCATGTGCCAAATCTACAATGTCATAGATTCTATTACACCAGAGGGGCAATTCTCGTAATTTTAAGAACGTCCACCACAGTCTGAGGGGCAAATTCTCGTAATTCTAAGAACGTCCACCACAGTCTGAGGGGCAATTCTCGTAATTTTAAGAACGTTCACAGTCTGATTTCAGTCTCAACCTGTCACAAAATACTTTTAATTTCCCTAAATTTTCACAAGTTTTTGACATTTGTTTGTCGCCGAGATGAGACTGCGACTAGATTTTGAACGCTTTAAATTACGAGAATTGGCCTTCAGTATTCTACACATTAACATAACAACATCACGACTGTATTCCCCGAAGGGTTAGATAGAGGTGCACTTACAGTACACCCACATTTCACCAGTTATTTTTAAGTCCCTTGTAATAGGGAACACGCCTAGTTGTGCTCCCGCCCTTTTTAACGCTTGTTAGTACAAAAAAATTATTTATATTTATTATTAAAAAAAAAAAGTATTATTACTATCACTTCTGTGCGCTAGTGTCCCTTTTTTAGCCCCCGACGCAAAAACTATGGGGTGTTATAAGTTTGACGTGTCTGTGTGTGTGTGTGTCTGCCTGTGGCATCGTAGCGCCCGAACGGATGAACCGATTTTAATTTTGTTTTTTTTTTGTTTTCTATAATTTCTTGCATATAATTCAAAATGTGCCAATTGCCTAATACATATTTTTCTTGAGTTGTCGACACGCTTACACATAAATTAACTTCGTGCGAGTCGCGTATAGAAAAAATAATATATTTTAAAAGTTCTATCTTTTTTTGTTGTCCTATTTTGTGTCCCACTGCTGGGCAAAGGCCTCCCCTTGTTTCTCCCTTTTTTTTCCAAACCTCCCTGTCTTATGCGATCTCTGGCCATGTTGGCCCTGTAAGCGTCATCAGATCGTCAAACCACCTTCGTCGTGGTCTACCTAAGAATCGTCCAATAAGTCAAAAACTTTCCCATAGAGAAATACGATCAGTACCTAATCAGACTATTCCCTCGACACCTATCTATCTTCTAAATGACCTCTAATTACTGTTCTACCGCCCCAACAGATCAACTTATTTTTATCTCAGGTCAACGAACTCCCTATCTTCGTCCCGCCAAAATCTTTACAGCCCTATTAGGGATAGCGAATGTAAAACACGGCCCTTAAACGATCTATCATAAACTATGACGAAAATATGTGTTACGAGAAGAAAAACAAATAAAAAATATCGTCGCAAACTTCTTTTTGCCATTATATTCTTCTGTTTCCCTTTTATCTGAGTAGTTTCAGCGGATTGTGAATTGAATAGGGTAGTTGCCTGGGTAAAAAAACAATAATTATATTTAGTCCGTCAGTTAGATTATCGAAAAATAATGGACACGTATTTTTTCTTTGGTCAATCAAACAAAAAATGACAAAGATAAAGCGCGTCAAAATTTGGGAGTGGGGGTCGTGACGTCACTTGCTTGCAAAAATGTCGCAAGCCAGTGACATCACGCGTAACTTTAACGGGCGATATCTTCATCATTTTTTATATAATTGACAAAAGAAAAAATACGGGTTCAATATTTTTTGATAATCTACCTGACGGACTAATTGGATTTTTTTAGGAAAATAGCCTATTGTCTGGATGGCTGTATTTTCCTGTATAGGGTTATTCCACAAATCGCCATCGATGAAGACTCATAGAGTACATAATGGGTATGCGGATTTGTGGACAAAATGTTTACAAATACCCATTGATTTAAAATTAAAATACAAACAACATATTATATTATAACCATTATGGAGGTTAGGACTCATTGATATTTTCTATAATGAATCGGTTTGATTTTATTAATTATTAAATTTTAAAATTATTAATAAAACCATATTTTTTTGCATTTTGTGAACAGAAAGTTCACAAATCCCCATTGATAGGAATTCTCAATGGGGATTAGTGGTAGTACCTGTAAATCATAGAGATAATGGATTTAATACAGGGTGTGGCGTAAATAATGTATAACCCTGAAACAGTCGTTCGGCCAGATCGATTGATTGTGGTTATTATTATACCATTTTAGAATTTGCATTAAGTAGGCAATTTTCGAAAATAATGAGCCACTACAGTGTAGTACATTTTTTTTCGATACAGGGGCCCAAAATTGCATAATTCCGTAGAAAACATGTTAAAATTTGAGAATAAGTATTTTTTGCAATGTTATCTTAGAATGTAATAAAAAATCTTGATACTGATCTGATAATACAAATATTCAAGAGTGACATAAAAAAAACAAAACGAGAAAAAATCACCAAGTGTAAAAGTGGCAGCTGATTTTGTAAGAGTAAGTACGATTTTTATTTAAAATAACAAAAATATCAATAATTTGTCATCCAGGGGCATATGGCGATACAAGTGGGGTAAATGATAGATAATAATCTGGCCAATCGACAGTTTCAGGGTTATCCATTATTTAGGCCACCCACACCCTATTTTAATTTAGAAAGTAATTCATTCACACTTTTTTGCATAATTATTATAAAAAGCAAAATTTCTATGTCTCTCCGTTAGTGTGTTTATATCTCATCCTCAACTGCCTAGCCTTTTCCAAACTATATTGGGGTTGGCTTTCAGTCTTACCGGATGCAGCTAACCAGTATTTTACATGGAGCGACTGCCTATCTGAAGTCCACAACCACCCAACACACCCAGTAGCTGGGTAATACGATACACCTCATGTTTCGGACACGATGGGGGCTCGCTTGTAATGGATAAAGAAAGAAAGAAAGAAAGAAAATGCATTTATTTGCGACAAACATGACGCATGAAAAAAGGACTTAGCACACAAAAAAACAAGTTGGGGGTAAACATGCGTCACATTCACGCAAAACGGCCATCGCTCAGCATAATGCTAAGACCCTATACGAGACAGAGCCCAAGCGCTGGTTTTCAGCGGCAGCCGGCGTTGACGTGATGACGTTAACCAGTGCAGCATGCAATTATACATAAATAAATAAAAACAACAATCAAAACAAGAAAATAAAATAAAAACAACAATCAAAACTATTCAACATATGATTCGACACAAAACAAAAAAACAAAAATCAAAACATGACCTATAATAAAAATAAACATACATAAAAGAAAAGATGGTGATGGTGGTGGTGGTGGTGGTGGTGGTGGTGGTGGTGGTGGTGGTGGTGGTGGTGGTGGTGGTGGTGGTGGTGGTGGTGGTGTGGTGGTGGTGGTGGTGGCATGATGATGGTGATGGTGTGGTGGATGATCAGTATGATCACCCATCCACGGACCAACGTAGGTAAGCGTAGCTTAACATTCGTTTGTGTATATAACTCGAAAACCATTTACCCATCCAACTAACGTATTTTTCTTTTTTTTTTTGTAAGGACATAGACTAGTATGAAATCTGAGAATTTTGAACTGAGATAACGTCTGAAATTCATTCTAAAATACGAGCCCAGCATGATTTCACGATACCTACGCTTGTTACAATTTCTTGTTTAACGAAACAAAATACAAAGTCATTTGTGGTGCATTATTTGTCAGTGTAACTACAGTGTAATAACATTAACCATCTGACTTCAAGATTAAAAGGCGTGTAACACGGCATATAAATATACTGAAGCCCACCTCAGTGATTTTGGCAGTGTCATAAATTATATCTTTAAATTATAGCCCTCTGTGCAAACGTGTTGGCTTGGACATCGCCCGCGCTTTGGCATCTACCCAGAAACCGAAAGCCCTCTCGACCAATTCTTTCATTTCAATTCCATTGCTAATTTTCTACTATTACACCAGGAGAAGCTAGAATAAAAGCAGCAATGGATGGTACGTAGAGGTCTTAGAATTTCGTTGGGAATGTGTAGTTCTATGCCACCTGTTCATCTGATTTTAGGCCGTAGCAGACAGTAGCCCACCTGCCGCCGCCGTCTGGTTGTCTAGTTATAAAAGATGGAAGTCAGGACAGAAGATCCAGTCCGTACGACCAGAGGCTGACAAAAACTAATGTTAGGCTTACACCAAAGATGACATAAGCCAGTTAATAAGCGTCAAATAAATCATAAAAGAAGTCCGGGAAATCCTGTAAATTCGGCTTATAGAATTAAAATATGAGATATACAAATAAATCATGCATTTATAAGGTAACATAATGACTCCGTCAGTCGATATTTTTTTTTTTTTGCAAGTAGGCTCCATAAGCTTACGAAGCTGTATAAACCCACGATTTAGCGTTGTCTAAGATTACCTTATGAAGCCTGGACAATTGCATGGTATGAAATTTCCACCAGCAATTTTGCCGATTAATCGGTCCCTTCTAATCAACCTGGTCTCTTTCTTCGTGTCGCTGGCACGACAGTATGTCAGAACTTGTTGGCCTAAATCTTCGCTACTTTCACGGCATCGTCTGTGGCAGCACAGCGTCACTTTGACTGCGTGTTTTGGGGCAAATACGGCAGCATAGGATGTGAAGCATAGTTTGCGACATAGCTCCATACCACAGGTATATACACCGTTAAATTTTGATTGTTTTAATCCTTCAAAGGGATCATGGTACTCATCATTATGAACAACTTTTACTACAGGACCAACCCTGAAATCGTGATTAAAAAATCAGTTGATCAGTTGCTGCGTCCTGTCCTGCTGCGTGGTTCCTCCTACGGGTGTCGTCCGTGCCGCGCACGCTCCAGCACCTGCCCTCATCTGTACCTGCATCTGTCGCCGGCACCTGCCTCGCGTCTACCTCCAACTGAATCTCCACCTCAGCCTCCTCAGCCCACCTATCACGCATCGTCATCCATACACCCCACCTCCACATACTACACACCACTTTTCAGTCCATCTTCATCTTTTAATTTGATAGAAATATATCTTTTAACTGTTTCTACCTCCCTTTCTTTAATTTCATTTTAACTTTAACTTTATAAGTTCAGCTTTACTTGTCGCTTCACGACATTTTATAATGTATGGATCAACTGATTTTTTTTTCACGATTTTAGGGTTGGTCCCGTAGTAAAAGTTGTTCATAATGATGAGTACAATGACCCCTTTTATTTTATGGATTAAAACGATCAAAATTTAACGGTGTATATGTACTAATATAATAAAGCTGAAGAGTTGGTCTATTTGAACGCGCTAATCTCTGAAACTACCAGGCGTATTTGAAAAATCTTTTTGCTCCTGATAGTGGGCTATCAGGAGCAAAAAGATTTTTCAAATTATTGAGGTAGGTTATAGGCTATTTAACATCATGCTACGACCCTTAATAATCGAGCAAAACCTAAGAAAGAACAATAATCAAAAACGAAGCAATAGCGCGGGCGGGCGATGAATCGAAATATATTAACATTATGATCATAAATTTTCATTATATAGGTATGGGGGTGTTGAAATTTGTAACATAATCAGCTTATAACGTTCCCACTGCTGGGACACAGGCCTCCTCTCTGTGAGAGGGAGTGCGGGCCATAATCCACCACGCGGGCCCAGTGCGGGTTGGAAGATATCACATGTCTTCGATTTTTTCAGTTCTATGACATGCCGGTTTCCTCACGATGTTTTCCTTCACCATTTTAAGAGCAGTGGTGCTGTAATAAATTACACAAGGTAAAGCACCTGCCTGGGTTCGAACCTACGACCTACAACTCGTGAGTAAGTCGGGGTCGCTATCACTAGGCCACCACTGATCTTGAAATTTGTAGGAGAAAATACTAAATTCATGCAAATGACGTCGCAGGAGATATCTTGGTGCCACTTGTGCACTATAATATCTCCTGCGTACCTGGCTAATCTCCGTTGAGATTGGCCACCGACACCAAAATCGGTCGGGAGGCTATTATTAATAGGAAGCCTATTGCCATGAATCAGCCACAAAAGGGGCCAAGCAGAAACCGGGAATGTTTCTAATGGAAAAACTTAATCCTGAGATTTTCCCCAGGTTCTGGGGACTTAACCCAGTACTCACTCACCATTCTTGGCAAATGATTACTACTTTAGTGAACTCACTCAACAGACGGCACGGTTGGCGCAGCGGTTAAGCGATTGACTGCTGCGCTGCGTGTCGCGGGTTCGATTCACGCACGAAACAAATATTTGTATGTCCTACAAATAGTTGTTCCGGGTCTGGCTGTTTGTGTATGTGAGTTTAAATGTTTGTAAACGCACCCACGATACAGGAGAAATTCCTAGTGTAGGGCAACGTTACTAAAAAAAAAAACTGATATACTCGTAATTATTTAATTATTTACAGAGTGTGATCAATGTGATGGACAAAGAATGGCTTTGTGGATGGGTTTTCTGCAGTTGTTTTTTTTCTCTATTCTACTCTAGATATTCATCTATTTACCATAGTGAACGTAAATCACGTTACGTAAAATATTTCGCTTGATTTACTATATTATTGATGTTTATTTTGGTGGGAATATAAGGCCGTCTCAAATGGAGTAAATATAATGATAGGACATGTATTTTTTACCTAGAGAAGTAAGTAATATATATCGATAATCTTGGAAGTGATAGACAGAGTAATGTTTTATAAAGTGAATATTATACAAGAATATTCTAGACTGTGATGGTGACGGGTGAGATGGACGGCGTCGCCGAGGTCTGCCCAGGAAGCGGTGGGTGGCCAGATGACCTGGACGCGTACCACGAGGGCTGATTCGAGGTGGCGCGGGAAAGGAGTTCCTGGAAGTACTTGGGGAGGCGCTAGCAGTGGGACAGTAATGGCTAAATAAAACAAAAAAATCTGGACTGCATTTCTGTTTATTGGTACTCGTATTAGATCTGATGTGCTGTCTAATTTTGAATGAATAAAAACAAAGCATTTTCTTTCGTATCATCAGTTTTAAGAATAGTGGATTTAAGAAATCACTTCTCATCTTAAAACAAAACATTTTTTTTTAATCTGAAATTGTCACAATTAAAACCATTTCGATTTTCCCCGTAGGAACATTTAGTCGCGTGCGCCATCTTTCTCAGAAACAGTAGCATATCACTCTTATAAGTACATCACGGTTGTCAACACATGCGTGAGGTATGATAATGATGAGTTGTGATTGTGTGTGTGTCCTCTTTTTCCTCTTTCGGTCTTGGGAATATATATAGGTAGGTACCCAAATACACCTTTCATATATCCGCATTCGATCTACAATTGCGATTATTCAGACTAAAATGTAAAAAAAAAAACGCTTTATCCAGGAATTCAATCTGTAACCTCACCGTTCGTCATCCTCACTAACAACAACCAGACCAATAAAAAACTGATTTAACAAAACCAACTATACTGAATACTACTTACTACATATTTAACTAAATAGTCACATTTACTGTAACTATTTTAATGTCCGCGCGTACGCGCATTTCGTCGCCTGCGTATCGGATTCTTAGAATCCGTCGTGAAATAATATCTAGTAACGACATTACATTGACATATTCTAAGAAATATACGAAATGACGTTCCAAGCTTGATAATATTCGTTTGTATCGGGAATGAAAATGTGAAATTAAATGTATCTTGATTGCGGAAAGGATAAGGAAAATTATTGAAATATTACTATGTTTGACTCCATTGCAATGGTGCAATGGAGTCAAAAATGATGGTGGTGGTGGTGGTGGTGGTGGTGGTGGTGGTGGTGGTGGTGGTGGTGTTGGTGTTGCATCTCAATGGTGACCCAGAGGTAACAGCCGCGACTTACGAGTTGTAGGTCGTAGGTTCGAACCCAGGTAGGCGCTTTACTTTATGTAAATTATATCATCGCCACTACTTTCAAAACGGTGAAGGAAAATATCGTGAGGAAACCGGCATGTCCTAGAACCAAAAATTCCAAGACATGTGATATCTTCCAACCCGCACGGGTCCCGCGTGGTGGATTTACGGTCCACTCCCTCACACAGAAAGGAGGCCTGTGTCCCAGCAGTGGGAATATAATAGGCTGATGATGCACTTTACTGTCCATACTAAGGTTGTCTAGAAGAGATCGCAGAGACTGATAAGGCCGCCCATTATATATGTTTTGTAGTTTTTACAATAAACTAAGTATATAATTATAAATAAACTAGCTGTGCCCGCGGTTTCACCCGCATACGTTTCGATCCCGTGGGAATATCGGGATAAAAAGTATCCTATGTGTTAATCCTGGTTATAAACTATCTGTGTGCAAATTCCGTCTATATCCGTGTAGTAGTGTTTGCGTGAATGAGCAACAAACATCCATCCATCCTTCGCATTTATAATATTATATGGTAGGAGTAGGATAAATAAACAAGCCAATTTAGTCTTTTAATGATAACAATTTCCAGAAAATCCAGAAATTAATGTCGGCTTTGACTTACGAGTGTTCCATGCGTTAACATGAGAACGAATAATGCTAAAAGTAAATTATAGTTTCTCCACATTGGACGAGGAAATAGTTACTTTATACTTCTCGTGGTAGAAATATTGGATAGCACCCGAGTATGAACATACGAATAACTGGAAGACAATCTTCTAAGAAACGTTCGCTTTGACGATGACCGTAGCATGCTACAAGTGTTTACTGATGAATGTAGACAGTCGCCAACACATCAAGCTACTACAATCTGTCAAAGGAGGTCAGCAAATGCCCATACAACTTTGCCCAAACATGTGCCTCAAGGTACAGGTGCACCAAATTTTAGAGAAAAAATAGAGGAATTCGAAAATAATTGTGTTTTTATCCCAAATCATTTAAAATTACATAATAAATTATTTAAAGTTTTAAAAACCTGTAACACAATTAAATCATGTGGCAACTTTGCATGTACGGGTTGACATTAGGAGTAGGTATGTGTGTTCTGTGGACATTATTTCGTGGGTAAATGTCATTCACATGTCATTCCGTTCGTTCCTGGCTTAATGTACGTTAAGCTGGGATATGACGGAGATCAGAGTCCCATCATGTTGGAACCCTTGGATGTCGACACTAAAGAACTCATTTATTTATCGAGTTTGTTAATCGCTCTGATAGACTTCTAAAACTGCTTCTAATATTAAGTACTGTTCATCAACATTCACAGCTTGCATTCAGCTACTTTTGGGTATAAGCATCCTTCCATAAGTTAGGTAGGTATAACTTTGCTTAACGAAAATCGATTATACAATGAGGGGTGTGTAATGTATGATATAATAACAAATGCTCTTATTTCACTTGAAATAACGTTCATATAATATAATTTTCATATGCTATAAAATCATATAACCTAATTTCATATGACCTAATGTTTCATATGATATAATTTTCATTTAATATAAAACATTTAGTATAACGTTCATTTTATATAATTTTCAATATGTATATTATTCTTTTTATATAACATTCATTTGACCTAATGTTCTTTTGACCTAATTTTCATGTTTAATGGTCACAGTTCTAACCTAACTCAAATGGCACCTAACAGCGCAGGGCACGCCACGATAGCGGCGATAAGACCCCTCTTTGAGGAGTGGCTAGAGAGGCGTCACGGCGCTCTCACCTACCGCCTGACGCAGGTCCTCTCCGGACACGGATGTTTCGGGAGGTTCCTGCACATCATCAGGCGGGAGGAGACGCCCGGGTGTCACCACTGCGAGGATCGCCCAGAGGACACGGTGGAGCATACGGTGGAGGTCTGCCCCGCTTGGGCAGAGCACCGCCGTGTCCTCGTAGAGGCGATCGGCAGCGGCGGCGACCTCTCGCGCCCGGCCCTGGCGCAAGCCATGGTCCGGGGCGAGAGGGAGTGGGAGGCGGTCACCTCCTTCTGCGAAGCAGTCATGCTAGCGAAGGAGGTGGCGGGATGGGCGAGGGAAAGATCCTCACGCCTCAGCCGCCGAGGGAGACGCTCCGGGCGTCGGGAGCCGCGTGACGACTCCCGGCCACCGTAGGCGCGGGCCTGCGGGCGGAGAGCAATGGGTAGCTCTCCGTCCGATCAGGACCAGGCCCGTGCCGGACGGCGTGTATGTGTTCCACGCGCGCCTCAAAGAGATGTCAGCGTAGTTGACGGGGCCCGACAGGGCCGAAGCCTGCCGGGGTAGCGGGATCGTCCGAAAGGGTTACCGCTGCCCTGGTACGTAAAGGGCTAAGGAAGGAACACGGGTGGGTTTTAGTCAGTAAGAGTCTGACACTCCCTTCTGCTCCACCCAGAGCGGGAGGAGTCATTTGATGATTTCCCATCCACAAAAAAAAAAAAAAAAAAAAAAATGGCACCTAACCAAATCTAAAAATATTCAATGCATGGTCGAGGGTGGGATTGGTCGACGGAGCCCCGCTTCGCGGGGCTCCTACTTCTGGATGGTTTATAAAAAAATAACCACGAAGGGGATGGCGGGGTCTATTCGCTCGCTTCGCTTCGCTTCTAACCTAACCTGTCCGAGTCGGGGTGCCCTAAAGTCCAGATTGCATCCAATTTCTACTGGTTACAATAGTTGAGGGTGGTAGGTGTATAGGGTATAAAGCGAAGAAAAAAAAAACAGTACAATATTTTTTTAATCATAACATAGCATCACAAAATCTAAATTATTTCTAAATTATATTAAAAGTTATTAGAGATTATGAATATTATAGTAAATGAATAATATACTACATGAATATTATGTCAAATGTGCATTATAGGAAATGTTTATTATATCATAAGAAATTAGATAAAATGAAATTATATCAACAATTCATTATCTCAACTGATCGTTATATTAAACAAAAGTATATTAACTGAAATTAGGTCAAGTGAACGTTAGATTTTTTGTTATTATATCAACCGTTACACACCCATACAATGAGAGTTATTATTGAATTCAGATTGAATTATACTATAAAAATATTTGAAATGAAACAGAAACAACAGCAGCTGAAGCCGACAGCAGACAACTGTCAACTTGACAGTTTTTTTTTTAAAAGGTAAGGTAATGGACCAAGGTAGTATAATTGTGCCCAAAATGGCGAGCTTTTTATTACGTTAAAAGTTATTTTATTTAAATACTTGGAGTTGTGTTCTTCAGCAAGAAAAAGCAAACCCACCCCATTTTAAGAAGACAGTTATTTCACGATTCATTATCTGCCTAGTCTTCTCCCAACTATGTTGGGGTCGGCTTCCAGTCTGACCGGAGGCAGCTGAGTACCAGTATTTTACATGGAGCGACTGCCTATCTGACCTCCACAACCCACCTACTGGGTAATACGAAACGCTTTGGTAAGACTGGTTGTCTTTCGGGCTTCTGACGACCCGTAACGATGTCAAAGACCCACGAATGACAGCTGAGACCAACTGCCTAACGTGCTTTCCGAGGCACGTAGGGTCTTGGTATGTAAAGATGGTCACCCATCCACGGACCAACCGCGGCAAACATAGCTGAACCTGATCGATCGGCCCGTGCGTCTGTTATTACTTAGCCACAAGCCACAGTTATTTCACGAATATGAATATAATTAAGTTCCTTTGTCAAACTAATATTATTCTCTCGCATATCTTTCAATGCAACATACATCGTTCCAGTCTAATTCTATTCTGTTTCCCCTAAACACAGTTCCTGGTACGGACTACAATCAGCTGCAAGCATTGCATTTCCTAGAAGAGTTTAGCGATGGATTTCTCAAAGATTACAGTTGGGTTAAAATTATTAATTGTTGAGAGATTTAATATATACAGACGAGGTTAACCTGTCTAAGGTACTGACATTATAATAACTATTTAAAATATTTCTTTTAAAACTGAAGACTAAAACGTTCAAAATCTAGTCGCGATCTCATTTCAGCGACAATCAATGTCAAAAATGTAGGGAAATTTGAGGTATTTTTGACAGATTGAGACTGAGATCAGACTGTGACTGTTCTTAAAGTTAGGCTGCGCAAGCCGTTAACAAGTTAGGTCACGTAATAGAAACACTTAGGCAAAATTCATTCGTATAATCTCACTAAGTTGACATAAGTAGGTAGATGTAAAGACTAGGTCCCGGGTAAGGACATACTGTCTTTCTGAGCACTAGCACGTGTAAGTCGGTAAGGTACCGTCCTTGGTTCTCCAGGATGTAGGAATTCACGCAGTAGGTAAGCGTACAGTATAGGACACATGCAGTGCGTGGTTCAGCAGGAATTTGTGCCTCATGCCATGTCCAGCAGTGGACTGCGATAGGCTGGGTTGTGTGCCTTACGCTTGTGCCAAGTAGGCTCAGTTCAGCAAAAATTCCAGATAACTATTACCTGACGCTCCGTTAGTTTGTGAGGTGTCAGATGTAAACCAGTTGTATACTTCAATATGTGTCCGCATACTTCAATAAACTAGTGTAAGATGATATGTGTGTGTGGGTGGGTGTGTGTGTGTGTGTGTATTTCGGCGAAATAAACCTTTTAATAGCCGCTCATTCTTAAAATAACCCTTCACTATCCATGCCCTTGAAAAAAAACACTTGTTCCAAGAGCTTCAAACACATGTTTTCACGATAAAAATCTGATCCCAGGTGCCACTCAAACTGAAATTAATCCATCTTCGTCAACGTCGTGACGCTTTCCTAAGCTACGCATACATTGCGCACCAACTTTGTTCAATTTCAAGACATGTAGTTACAAAACTGGCAATGTATAACGTGCTTGCGATTTTTTGTGGCACCAGCTGTGTTCGGTCGCCGACTGACATATGTGTCAGGGTAGATGACAAGCATTTTAATATATCTAGTCGTTTCCCGATTCCATTACTAGTGGAGGGCATATTCTGGTCTGTAGTTTAGTGGACACGTCATTTTTTGTCATGATTAGTTTAATATAGTCTAGTGTTTTGTCTAAGACTTAAATCTTGAAAACAGCCCAATACGTATTGTTAGTTTTCACCATTTTGTGGTGTTTAATAATTAGTGATTAAACGAACTTCCTGTGAGTGAAGTTCGTTCATTTTATAGTTTTATAACGAGAAATCGACGTAAATCGTAAATAAACAATATAATTATATTTTGTGCGCACTAATGGTGCAGCGCTATAATGTGAATGGGGCATTGACAGCGAGAATAAGGCATCCGTCTTAAAAAATCTAAATAGGTTTAAACTAAAGTGCACAAGAGGCGACATTATATGTGGACATTACAAGTGTATAATGCTAATCTCGAGGACGAGGCTAAAGTATAATCCTATAATTTTGTCTCTCATTTTGTAGCTAGCAGTGGTCATGAAATAATTTACACAATGTAAAGCCCTATCTGGTATCGAACCCACGACCTACAACTCGTAAGGCTGATTATGTCCAAAATCTCACTAAATCTCATAATCTTCCTACATTATTCTAATTACTAGCAACACTCATGCAGGCACAAAATAGATCGCTTTATCCTTCCATCACCAAGTTTATTTCAAACAAACATATGTATATCAATTAAAATATAATAATACCATCATTACTAAAACTAAGCGCTTTTACATATGCATAACTCTATCAATACAAATTACAAATTAAAGTCGGTTGTCGTGTCTGTCCGTGTGACCGCGTTGTTCTTCTAAACTACGCAACGGATGTTGATTCGGTTTTCACCATTATTTGGAAAATTTATTCCGGAAGGTTTACACAGGCTGTGCCAGGAAGATGTGGTCAAATTTAAGTGTGTGGTACAGTTTATCACACAACCAATTTCTCCATGGGACCAATATCGTTATCGCGAAAAATGTATTTACTGTCCCATACAAAACCCAAATATCGACAGCGGATTTTTTTATCGTGATTACGATGCTGGTCCCATGGAGAAAGTTGTTCAGTCTGATGGTCCGTACCACATTGACCACACCATTCTGGTACACACAATAATATTAATCCCACCTACAATTAAGAAATCTCAATGTTATCTGAGGGGCTATTCTCATAATTTTAATAACGTTCAGTCTGATCTCAGTCTTAATCTGTCAAAAACACCTCTAATTTCCCTACATTTTGGCAAGTTTTTGAGTTTTTTGATTGATTGTCGCTGAGATGAGATTCCGACTACATTTTGAACGTTTTTAATTACGGGAATTGGCCTTCAGGTCTTGCGCCCGTGCGGCGCAGGGGCGGCTCGCTAGTATACAACAAATAAATCTGTTAACTATTGGTGGAGGCACGTTCAGGATTTAGCAATATAGTTTGTGATACGAAGTATGGGTTCAACGATAATACTGTTGACTGTTTTAAGTACTTAGTGACGGTTAATTGAAAAGGGTTTTGGAGGAGCTTATCAGGAAATTATAATCTGTATAGTCTATACGGCTTAACGGAATATGAGCCTCTCTATTACACAGCACAATTTCAGCAACAGGAATCCCTGGTAGGCAGGAGGATCCTAATACTACGACCATATCCACTTACCCGCCACGCAGGGTTTGAAGATTTGAAAGTGCCGGTGTAAAAAACCACCTTTGAAAAGTACATAAGTAGGCTGCTATCAAACAATACAACAGTCAGGATTTGTGACTGATTGATGGCAATATGCTCGCCTGCCATCACATTGGAAATAAAAATATCTGGCGAAATGTGGGTAAATAGGTGATGTTGTTTTCTTTATATTATTACAGTCAAAGAATAATTAATATTATGTTAGGTAATGTATTACTTGCACCATATTATTTTTCCGACTACATCATCTCCAACATTTTGAATGTAAATGGCAGTTCAGAAAGGTGACATGCACCCGCTGTGTTTTGTTTGAAAAGTCCTTAAAATTACCTTTGGAGCTCTTCTATATTGTATATTTTTCTCTATTACGTGTTTTGTGTGTACATAAATAAATAAAAACGTTATCATTTACCATTATTTTATTCAATGACAAATATCTGTTATCTCACACGACAATCAGAACCTTACAGAATAGGGGTGGTTATGAAAAAGGCAGCGAAGCGGAAGCGTCATTAATCTCGTGTAGTGGCTACATGTGTCGCCATCAGATCTGATACCGAAGAGTGAAGGGGAAAACATGCGGAGGGGAGATTTAGAGGGATAAATTAAGTCAAGTTGGCACTTTGGTAGATAGATAGTACAACCATAGGATATATCCTCCCGACTGAGGGGCTTGTGTCTAAGTAATAATAACCGCACGTTACCGCGGCTGGTTCGTGGATGGGTGAGCATTTTTACATACCGATACCCCTTGGTAAGACTGGTGGTCAGACTTTCGGGCTTCTGGCGACCCGTAACGACTGTCAAAGTTCCATAAATGACAGCTGGGACCAACGGCCTAACGTGCTTACCGAGGCATGGAAGGGTCTTGGTGTGTAAAGATGGTCATCCATCCACGGACCAACCGCAGCAAGCGTAGCTTAACCTGATCGATTGAACCGTGCGGCTGTTATTTCTCCAACTGCATAGTGTGTAAAGACAAAAAGAAAAAAATATTGATAAAACTACAATAACTAACGCTTTTCAGACTTTTCCTTTACCGGTGCTGTGAGACCTTGCTTCTTGCCGAATTCTATGATTCTAGGTAAACGGGAAATAACCTACAGATAAGTTTTGATTTATTTGTGAGTATCCAAATACTTATGTCGCATAAATGGCCGGATTTTTTTATCGCGTTGACATAGAAGCTTGATTTTTAGAGCTCCAACGGACCGTAGACCTACCTACGTATTTGATATTAATTTCAATTTGATACCTCCACGGGTTCCTGAGAAAAAAGGTCTTGGTAGACTGACAGACAGAAGGACTACGAAGTGAACCTATAAGAGTCACGGTTTTTCTTTTTGAAGTACGGAACCCTAAAAAACTAACAATAACCTCTGTATCATAATAATTTTCAGTTATAAGCTGGGCAGGTAAAATTGGCATTAAGGTGCACCGCTTAAGGTTCAAAATCGCTTGACACATCAGTTTACATCAAATATTGACCTGTTTTCCGGCTCAGGCGCGGATACTTAGGAGTGGAGGAGAAAAACATGCAGAGGGGAGATTTAGACGAAAGAGGGGTGAATGGAGTCAAGTTGATGGTAAATATAATGCGGAAATTCGGGTAAGTGTTTGTCGGTAGAGTTACACATTGTTTGGTAAATAAGTAAATAGAGAACAAAGGCTAAGGGATCTTCGGTTGGGCCTGTTGAGTAGCAACAATTTATATTCCGGCTGCATAGGAGTAAAAGTGCGATCCATCATAGACCTCATCCATCGCTTTCCATCAGGCGTGATCGAGCTCAAGAGACGGCACAGCAATTAAAAAAGTAATTAAAAAAAAGTCTAATTTATCCTCGTATATCGAAGACACAACTTAAACAGGTTAGCGATTTAGTCACCCGCATCCGTAAAGGGGTTCCTACCCGTCATTATAAACAACTTTCGATATGAAACTCATACCTGAATTGTAAAAAAAAAAAACTTTTCATACATGCATCGAAATAGTTTGAGTCCCTGAGTTTGTTTCGGCCTTCCTTCTCAGTGTAGTCAGATAGGAAACGCCAACCTCATCTAGTTTTAAAAAATATGCTTGACGTGTAAAAGCGTTTGTTGTCTACTTACAAAATAAAATCATTTATCATATAGGGTGGCATGACATCGACGCGCCAACTGTAGGGAACCATGAATTCAACACATGATTCTAGACTAGAAAGATCATCGGGCGTAATCTGACCCGGTTTGTGAAAACTAGCGTACAAAAACCAAACTAGATTTAACTTGTTAAATTATACCCCACTTTTAATTTCATGTACTTTTTTTTTGTTTAATAATTAATTTTTAAAAATTAATTAATTTTTACTCCCACAAGGAGTAAAAATTAACAGATCAATTAAAAATCGATGTTTATACCGACCGTAACGCATATCAGGAAACTCTGGTACGGGATATACAGAGGCCGTAGCACATGGACGAGCAAACTCGGTCAGAAGCTTGCCGCGTTGAACGCGTTAAAAAAAGTTTTTTTTTTATATTTCCCAACACAAAAATGTTTAGTTAACAGACAGTACTGCAGTGTAGTAATGCAACCCATACTAGCGTAAACTAGAGACATTAATTGGTCTATTCCACCCTATTTTATTTCTGTACAGCGTGGGTATAGTTTCCATATAATGGTGCTCAGTGATCTTAATCCCTAGTGCAGTTTTTCGTCGGTTATAACAAAACAATCAGCTGTTTCATAGAAAACTGCAATACCTACGCGATCAAAATGTATCGAACGGCTTAATTTTTTTTTTAATAACCAACGAAAAATGTAATCCTAGGGTGTTTCAGAATCATGTACTGAGTCCATGGTAACAGGTGGCGCCTTGATGACCCTGCCACCCTGTATTTTAAGCCGCCACCTTTTACGACATCATGTGCTAAACTTAAATAGTTTCGAGCCAATATAAAAGGACAAGAAAATCAACCTTTTAAACTAGTTAAATTGAAACTAAAACACAACATCATATTCCTAACTGAACCACACAAAATATGAACTACTTCCAACATTTCCCAACTGAAGGACATTCCTAGTAACAACATACGCACGCGGTGCAGCTTGTAATGTTATCCTAACGAAATGATATGTTTCCCCGCCCACGCCCACAACTCTAGAATGATATTTGAGTGGAATATATGGGAGAATATCGTGAGCGTTCCTGCCTGGAATAGGTAGTTCATCATTTTGCATTTAAACGTGATATTGATTAGGAAAACCAAGGTAACTGACATAGCCCAAAGAATTGCCAAATTTAAGTGGCAGGGCTCAGGGCACATTGCTCGCAGAACAGATGGCCGATGGGGCCAAAAGGAGTGGCAACAACGTACCGGAAGACGTAGCGTTGGAAGGCCTCACACAAGGTGGACCGATGACCTTGTGAAGGACGCAGGAATCCGCTGGATGCGGGAAGTACAGAACCGGTCGAAGTGGCGGTGTTTGGGGGAGGCCTGTGTCCAGCAGTGGACATCTTTCGGCTGAAATGATGACTAGGTTTGTAGGAGTATTTAAAGAGTATATAAAAAACTATGTAAACGTTTAAAAAGCTACTAGTAAAAGCTATTAACCTAATCATGTTACCCAAATGATGATGATGATGATACTATGTTTCAAATTATAGGCGAGGACGCTGGCACCCTAAACACAAGTTGAATCTTACTTTGGGCGCCAGAGTTCATCGAAATCACTTTTCCTTTGTTGTAATGCTGCATAGTGTATAGATAAGTGTTTTGTGTACAACTGAAGTTAATAAAGAAACTTTTTTTTTATGATTGATCTGGGGTAATGCAGTAAATATCTAAGACATTACTTATTTCCAGGGTAGCACAACATCGGCAAACTAGTCAATGTGGGCGTACGACCATGAGCAGTCAAGAAACGGCGCTAACTAATTCGTAAGTAAGCTTCTCTTCTTGTTTCATCTTTCCTATCGTCTACACACGAGTTACAGTAGAATAAAAAGGTAAAATTTTTTCTTCTTTCAGTCAGCAAGATTGGTAGCGAAGCCGACTGCTTTCCCAGTCAGCTCTAGGTGTATCCACTTTGGTCTGTCTTTACTCTTGGTCACTACGGCTTTGCTTTGACTTTGCCAAAGGGAGGTTATGATTTTAACACGCTATGTACGAGTATTTATGTTCATCTATTCGCTCATAACACCTATCTAAACTTCTTGTCGTATTTTGACGAAAGAGGTAGGATCGTTGGCATATATGTCATAAAATCCAACATGGTGGCGTAAAGCGGATGTTAAGAGCAACTGAAAAAAACTTAAAGATATCAATAAGAAATTTCCATTTAATCAGTGCAGTAGATTCGGTGCAAATTGACTGTGAATCTTGTGTTGTATTCATGGTTCCTTACAGTTGGCGCGTCGATGTATGCTACCCTTTCTTTTTTTTTTTTTTTCTGGGTGGGAAATCATCAAATGACTCCTCCCGCTCTGGGCGGAGCAGAAGGGAGTGTCAGACTTTTACTGACTAAAACCCACCCGTGTTCCTTCAGTTGCCTGTGCCAGGGGCCACGGTATCTCTTTCGAACAACCCGCAGCCCCGGCGGCATCGGCCCTAGCGGACCCCGTCAGTTCTTGCTGACAGCTCTTTGAGGCGCGCGTGGAACACAACGCGCCGTCGACCCGGGCCTGGTCCTTACCGGGCGGCGAGCTGCCCATAGCTCGCCGCCCGCAAGCCCGCGCCTACGGTGGCCGGTAGTCGGCTGTTGACTCCCGTCCAGGGCGTCTCCTGCGGCGGCTAGGCGCGCGAGGGTGCAGCGATTGCCTCTCCCTCGCGCGCTCCGCCTCCTGCTTCGCGAGCATTACTGCTTCGCAGAAGGAGGTGACGGCCTCCCATTCACTCTCGCTCCGTACCATGGCCTGTATGAGGGCCGGACGCGAGAGGTCGCCGCCGCCGATCGCCGCCACGAGGACACGGCGGGGCCCCGCCCAAGCCCGGCAGACCTCCACCGTATGCTCCACCGTGTCCTCCGGGCGATCCCCACAGTGGTGACACCCTGGCGTTTCCTCCCGCTTTATCCTGAACAGGAACCTCCCGAAACAACCGTGTCCGGTGAGGACCTGCGTCAGGCGGAAGGTGAGGGCGCCGTGGCGCCTCTCTAGCCACTCCTCAAAGAGGGGACTTATCGCCGCAATTGTGGCGTGCCCAGCGCTGGGTTGCGACAATCGCACTCTCCATGCCATGTAATGTAAGGCTTAAGGAGTAACTTCTGAAAAGGGGTGTTATTGTCATAGTTGGGTTTAGTTTTTACCTTTCATTTTAATCATTCATCCCACTGCCAATGATGTTTGTTCCCAATGATGAGCGAGCAAGATGTAAACTCACGACGCATCCATCTAAAAACGTCAAAACGAAGCCAACGCTCTAACTCCCCGAATCAGTACATCAATTTCCAGCCAAAAATATATGTCAGGAATCGCGTGGGAGTATTAGAAGTGCCAACACATTCGCAGCCTTCAGTTACAATTTAGTTACAGCGTTCCACTGAATCCAACAGGTGAACACAGGTGTAGGTGGTACTTCTAATATGTATGACGTTTCTATTTATAGTGTCGCTGGCTAATGAGATTTGGGAGAAGACTGCTTATAAAATGCTTTCAAAATTGTAATATGTGGAAACCTAAATACTATAATACCTACAGAGCTTTTTATAATTACCTTTCTAAACATCATTAAGCTTGATCGTATCTGGAAAAAAAAACTGATGTAACCAATAGTGTATCATAATTATCTGATAAACAGCTGGTGATGCTTGTCCGATAATTATGGTACACTGTCAAAAATGTAAAAATGTTTTTTGTGAAATTCCAGATCACGTCCCGTAATTTCCACAAAAAAGTCTAAACCTGCGCATTCTCTTGTAACAGAACAACGTGGATTCATCATAATCAGCCTATATTGTTCCCACTGCTGGGACAAGGGCCTCCTCTCTTCGAGAGGGAGTGGGCTCCACGCGGGCCCAGTGCGGGTTGGTAGATGTAACAAATGTCTTCGAATTTTAGGTTCTAGGACACGGCGGTTTCATCACGATGTTTTCCTACGCCGTTTTGAGAGTAGTTGTGATGAAATAATTTACTCAAAGTAAAGCGCCTGTCTGGGTTCGAACCTACGACCTACAACTCTTAAGCCGCAACCGTTAGCACTTGGCCACCACTGCTCTCCCGTACATTCGCCATTTTAGAATTTTAAATAAGACCTGGCTCTATCGCATCACTTAGAACGATTTTTAAAACGAAAATACAACTATCCTATAATATTTTGATATAATTTGACAACAAGCACAATTATTATCTATGGGTGATACTAAGTCAAAGTCAAATCATTTATTTCAAATAGGCACAAAAAAGGCACTTTTGAACGTCAAAAATAAAATTAAAATAAAATTGATTCTAGTCGCCCCTTCCAAAAGGTAGTTTTCGTATGGAGAAGAATGGGCATGAAACTCCACCGTTACTCTTTTAAAATGTTTTACAATATTTTGCATACATTAATTATATAATTATATGTGAAGACGATGCATCTAAAAATAAAATTACTTTACCACAATAAGTAAAAGAATTAAAATGGATTAATAAATCCGTGACATATAAATTAACTATGTGATAGATACATGGTGCTCACATATTTACAAACATTCCAAAAGTAGACGATTTTCATAAATTAATAAGGAGTAATAAGTCCGGGTGTGACTTTAAGTAATTACATAATGTATGTCAATCAATGTCAAAGAAAAAATTAAATTAAAATAAATTATACAATTACATTAGCGACCAGTTTGATTTTGTCTAGACTCTAGAGATTGTCCTATGGAGCAGGACCAGCATGTTTCCAAGCATTCTTATCTTGGATATAATCCTCTAATTTGTAATATCCTTGCTTACAAAGTGTAATTTTAATATAAGTTTTAAATTTTCTTCCATTTAATTGCAATATTTCACAAGGTATTTTGTTGTAACATTTAACACAGTACCCCATAAAAGATGTATGTACTTTAGATAATCTGAAAAAAGGTTGATCTAACTAATTATGAATAATGTCTTAAAACTACTTTTCTTACAAATCTTTCGATTTTACATTATTCATTCATACGTGCTAACAAATTTAAAAGAAAATAGCTATAACATTCGCTAGAATGCTTATTACAAGTAAGTGCTCAGGTTTATCAGCGCAATGAAAAACTGTCTGGTTACGATCACTTTATGGCTCCGTATCTCCGTCTCATAGAAGACCTATGTTGAACTTAGCCCTGCAAGTGGGTCATATTTGATGGTTTTTCAGTCAAGCTTCTATTTTTAACTCTTGTTCATTCGTCACAAACGGTCAATTGCGGTCTCGACACACTTTTTTGTCGTCTTAGCTATTTTATGCATTCCCATTACAAACAACGTTATCTTAAGGTCCTCTGCAGTGCAATTTTGTAACCACCTCACCGTGATAATTTAGGTGAAGTGAGCGTGGAGTGAGCTGTTATTCCAACTAATGCTAGGGATTGACACTATTGACAGCTCACTCTAAGCTCACTTCACCTAACTTTTCACAGTGATATTTTTACAAAATCGATCGGCTATACGATTACTATGGTGAGTAGAACATAACCGTAAACCGCTTTTAGCCAGAAGTTAAAACAGAACATTTAACCCGTCAGCCTTCAAAGCAAGAGTGAACAGGCACCTTCTGGGCATGCTCGTTCCATCATAGACCTCATCCATCGCTTTCCATCAGGCGTGATTGAGGTCAAGCAGGCCCATTGACAATTTAAAAAAAAAATCGTCACTGTCTAATAAGAGCAGCCTGTAACTGCCCTTTTGCTAAGCAAACCCGTCTCTAAGAGATACAGAGGAGATAATATGAGCATAGAGTATCACGCTTACATGATATATAGATAGAATACTCTTCTCCGCTTCCCCTCCTCTCTTCTTTTCTTATTATTTTTTAGGGTTCTGTACCTAAATGGTGCCAAAGGGACCCTATTACTGCCATCCGTCAGACTGTCAGCGGACTTTACCTGACCCGTAATAGGTAGGCAGTTGAAATTTGCACAGAGTGTGTATTTACATTGCCGCTATAACAAAAAATTATAATTTAAAAAAGTTAAGTATAAATTAAAGGCGGGTCTCCATACAAAACACGTGTTTATTTCGGCGTTTTTTACCTCACGGTACGAAACCTGACTTGCACTTGGCTGGTTTTTCTTTTCTTTTTTTTTACATGGTTTATTTTAACATTTATGTATATTTCAGGTTTCCTCTCTTTATTTTTCAACTCGTTCCAATGTCTAGATATGAAGTCACTGAAGATACCTATATCCATCCATATTCAAGATAAAAATCACAAAGAAAAGCTTACATTTGATTAGATTTTAAACATACTACCCTAAAACCAAAATCTGGTCATAATTCCCGGCCCCCATTTCTCGTCTCAACCAAAGATACCAAATTAATTACACCTACAGAAATATTTACACCTCAAACCTTTCGTTATTAAATCCCTATAGTATAGTTACCAGAGTCCCATACTTATAAAGGTACTACACAATTACTCTTAATTCCACAAATAACTCCCAATTCTAGTCGAAGGTCGTATTGTGACATTAATGATATTATTGACTAATGAATTAGAATTATTTTATTTATTGAATGAATGAATAGTTGAACATTGATAATTATTTGAGAATGATAGATGACTATAAATATAAAAATAAATATGACGAGATAAATAAATATAAAAAAATAAATATGACTAGAAATATGTTATTTAATGGAATAGTAAATATTTATTTTAATTGTAAACTGTACTTTTACATGCCTTGTTTTTGGCAAAATATTGCTGTTTCTGATTTTATATTAGTACCATCATGACTGGTACCCTATTTGCGAAATAAAATATCTCTATCTCTATTACCACAGATAATACCAGGAGCTCATACTTCTTAAGATACACACTTTTAATTGCATAATTTCACAAATATCTTCCTTGGCCGAAGGTCGTATTACCACAAATAATACCAGGGTCCCATACTTCTTAAGATACACACTTTTAATTGAATAATTTCACAAATAATTCCCTTGGCCGAAGGTCGTATGATCAAAGGTCAACCACTAACACAATACAAACAGTCCTTCAATCCGATACCGAACGGTTTGAGGAGTACGCAAATATAGGAGTCAGAGCATGAATCATGATTTGATACAGCCTTGGAGCGTAGAAATAGGATGATATGCTAAAACAGCCGGCAGTAGTTCGAATAAAAAGGGGAAATGTCAATTTGCAGACTGTAGTCAATTGCAGCCGATGAATTCTGTAAAATGTCACCTTGAAAACTAAGGTGAAGTGAGCTGTCAATCGTGTCAATCCCTAGCGATCAATAGCATCAGGTGGAACTGCTCACTTCACATAAGTTTTCACTGTGATTTTTTTTTTTAATCAATCGGAAGTTGGTCCTTAGATGGGTGACCATCTTCACATATCAAGCCCGTCTACCACTGCTCCAGTAGCATAATCAGCCTATAATGTTCCCACTGCTGGGACACAGGTGACTCAGTGCGGCTTGGTAGATGTCACATGACTTCGAATGTTTAGTTCTAGGTTTCCTCACGATGTTTTCCTTCACCGTTTTGAGAGCAGTCCTGATGAAATAAGTCACACAAAGTAAAGCGCCTGTCTAGGTTCGAACCTAAGACTACAAGTTATAGTTCCGTTGAGGTATCCAACACTATTTATCTTAGGTATGGTCGGATACAATGAACTGAGGGTCAGGAGGCAACTCACACTAGTTACTTATATCTTTAAGATAATTAGAGGGAAAATACCCATGCTGATATAGATATGATATATATGCGAAGGGTGGAACTAGTCGTGCCAGACGGGTATGTGGGTCGTCGTCGTCGGCCGCAGTTGCTGGAGGTACCGCGCGCACGAACTAACTTGCTGCGTGAGGCGCCGCTGACGGGCGCGCTCCGCGCTCTCAACCTCATTGCTGATGACGTAGACATATTCTGTTGCGCTTTGGGTGAATTTGAAAGAATGGCTACCTATATAATTTGTTACGGTACAAGCACTGGGAATAATTAATTTTTAAGTGTACTACAATATCGCCTTGGGTCTAGCCTGTAAGGATATTTGTATGTTTGGAGTGCATAAATAAATAAATAAATAAAAATAAAAGTTGTAACTCGTAAGTCGGAGCCGTTACCACTGGATCACCACTACACAGTATAGTAGTAGAAATAGAAAAATGTTTATTATTCATAAGCCTAATGGTAAAGGAAGAGGGAGGCCTCTGCCCTGCAGTGGGACAACACAGGCTAGTTAGATATACATAAGCAGGTACAGACGCCAGCACATCCAGCTACTACAATCTGTCAAATTTCTTTAATAGATTTTCAACTTTATCGCTAAATCATTAGGTTCAAAGTTGATTGGGAAAATTTGACAGTTTCGTGTAGCTTGATGTTCTGGCGTCTGTACAAAGAAAAAGAAAATACTTTTATTTACGGTAAAAGATGACGAAAACAAAAAACACAAACAAAAACAAAATTAATATGCGTCATATCCACACAAAACGACCTTCGCATCAGCATAATGTGGTGACACTATGCGAGATAGAGCCACAGCGCTGTACCCTGTCCATTAGGTAAACCGTTTTTTGACAGATGGAACTAGTGATTGCAGCAACACACAATACATTGATTGATACAAGTACGGTATTATAATGCCTGTAAGAAGCCATAAATAAGATAATTCAATAAGATAAGGCAGTTTATATATTTATTTTATTACCCATTTTAAAGTTAACTTTTACGTTATCTGGAATAGTTATGTACGTTAAAAGACAGCTGTCAAAAAACGGTTAACCTAATGGCCAGAGTATAGTTTTCAGTAAACAGGTTAAACACAAATTAAAATGTCATAAGTGGCTTAAAATATTACCTACAGCTAGGTGGCATTAGTGTAAGTTGTCAGTGAACCCCAACACTGGACAGTCAGGGGTTTATTTATAAACGATGATTAAAGTTAAGTTGCTCAGACTGGGTCTTTGAGACAGGCTCAAAAGTCCAAACTCAAGGTTTGCCAAAGAGCAATGGAGCGTAGCTTCTTAAAAATTAAACTCACCGACCACATTCGCAACACCACAATACCCTCCAAGACAGGTATCGCCGATGTAAGTGATAAGTCTGTGAGGCTGAAGTGGGACTGGGCGGGTCACATCTATGTATAGGATACATCACACAGAGACAGATGGGCCAAAGTCGTCACACAGTGGATGCCTGAAGACGGGCGTCCGAGGCAGGCCTAAGAAACGCTGACTTGATGATTTGAACTCGTTCCTAACCGCTTGGACGAAGAAGGCATAGCTCAAAGAAAGGTGGAAGATGAAGGAGGAGGCCTTTGCCCAGCAGTGGGACAATATAAATTTGAATCGCGACATATTCGCCAAAAATGTAAACAAATATGAGTTTATGGAAAAATAACTTTAATTCCTACATAATAAAGTCCAGTTTACGCTACAACTTCAAATATTTTCATGACTTTTTCAAGAGTCTCTCACAGTCTCTCTGAAATCTACTTAATTGCTAATGAAATAAAGTTGATATTTGTTTAACTTGAAATAACGTCAATTTGAAACATAAATAAAATTTGAATACAGGTTAACGGGATAAAAAGTTGAGTGAATAAAAAAAAATCAAAAATGTATGGTTAAATGTATGGTTTACGCTATCTTTTTGAATAAAGGGACATGCCTATATCCTGGGGCTCGAATTTTGATTTACAGGTAAGGGACTAAATGCATGTGAGTTTGCGTATTTGTATATCTTTTTCTACAATGTGGACACGACAATCCTACTAATGTAACGAGTATAAATGCGAAAGTTTGTATGGATGGATGGATGTTTGTTACTCTTTCACACCAAAACTACTGAACGGATTTGGATGAAATTTGGCATACATATAGTTTATAACCAGGATTAACACATAGGATACTTTTTATCCCTGCGATTTCAGTCTACATATGAACATTCAATTGAATATATCCAATAGTAGTGAGAGCAAGTCAAGTGGTAGCCCAGTGGTATCAGCCCTGACTTACGAGTAGATCGTGGGTTCGAACCCAGGCAAGACGCTTTACTTTGTATAAACTATTTCATCGCCACTACACTCAAAACAGTGAAGGAAAACATCGTCAGAAAACCGGCATGTCCTAGAACCAAAAATTCAAAAACATGTGATATCTACCAACCCGCACTGGGCCCCCCCACTCACTCTCGAATAACGGTGGCCTGAGTCCCAGCAGTGGGAACAATAAGGGCTGATTATGGTTATATCCAATAGTTTAGTCCCTAGTCAATACCTAGTCGACTGATCGGCAAAATCCATAGGTACTTAATTGCCCATCACTACTACGTAGTTTATTGCTTTTTTTTTATTTATATCATAGTTCCAAAATACTCTTACGCGCCCCTAGTCTGTTGGGTAAGCTATAATATATATTATAAACAATTATAATTTAATCAGTTATCATTATCACATGCCAATGATTTTTTTTTTTACATGCTGCATATGGCATTGAATGTTATGATAATTTTTCTTTATTCATTGTATGTAGAAGTTCTCATTTAAATAATTTATAAATATGTTATGTGAAGCCGTTTTCTGTGCATGTGGTGTTAACCTGTAATTAATTGTTGCACTTGTAAATGTTACTCTAGTCATTAAATCAGAAATGTATATAGTGTAAACAATTGTTGGTTAACCTAAATAAATAAATAAATAAACGCGAAAGTTTGTGAAGATGGAAGGATGGATGGATGTTTGTTGTTACTCTTTCACGCAAAAACTACTGAACGGATTTTGATGAAACTTTACAGTAATATAGCTTACACATCAGAATAACACATAGGATACTTTTTATCCCGATATTCCCACGGGATCGAAACTTATGCGGGTGAAACCGCGGGACGCTGCTAGTAATAGAAAAAGTAATTGTGCCTCATTAGTGACAGTTGAGTTCTTAGTATTATGAGTGTTTATATTTACTATCGTATTGTTGTCTTCGCATTGCATATCTTATCTCTTCATATTTCTACGATCCTTGTCCACGTCCTATATTCCCATGTACACAAACTCCTGACAATGTAGAAGGTCAGATTGGCCTACAATTTTGGCACTAACTTATCTTGTCAAATAAGGTGAGATGTGACTTCTTACTTGTTTATCTACTAGATTTATTCCCCTAAGGAAATACGCTGAGTTGTACTTGAAAAGTTGTCGACCTCAACCTCTGAAAGT
The DNA here is from genome assembly GCA_947507525.1 of Apamea epomidion. Taxonomy (NCBI): domain Eukaryota; kingdom Metazoa; phylum Arthropoda; class Insecta; order Lepidoptera; family Noctuidae; genus Apamea; species Apamea epomidion. The sequence continues at coordinate 13,663,686 of OX382247.1, forward strand.
AGTGGAAAGATATCTAAGTTTAATCATCTGTTGCTGTTACTCTTGATTCCCAAATAGTACAAGTAAATACGAGTATTAACCTGAAGGCCAATTCTCGTAATTTAAAACGTTCAAAATCTAGTCGCAGTCTCATCTCGGCGACAAACAAATGTCAAAAACTTGTCAAAATGTAGGGAAATTAGAAGTATTTTTTGACAGATTGAGACTGAGATCAGACTGTGAACGTTCTTAAAATTACGAGAATTGCCCCTCTGATCCGCTAAACACTTCTAATGATGGACAATTTTTTAAATAATTGAGCCTCTTTTTTATTTTCTGGTCTTTTATCACAGGTGGTCACAGTAACTAAGCTAGAGCGACCCCATCCACAGATTAGGTTATAGGTTAATTATATTAGATTAGTGTTCAATAATATTTTTAGAAAAGCAAACTCATGATCCCTAAATTGTAAAGGAAAACATTTAACTGATCCTGCAATAAGTTAACGTCAAAAAGTTTGGCTCGCTTGTCTGAAGAAACGAAGTAAGTAACCAATTTTTTCAATTTACAATCTAAATAATTTTAAAGGATATTGCTAATCCATTGCTTCGAGGAGCCTCTTGATCGATCGACCGTCGATCGATCACGTTAAGCTACGCTTGCCGCGGTTGGTGTGTAGATGGGTGACCATCTTTACATATCGAGACTCCTCCGTGCCTCGGAAAGCACGTTAAGCGGCTGGTCCCGGCTGTTATTCGTGGATCTTTGACAGTCGTTACGACACGTCAGAAGCCCGAAAGTGACAACTCCTTGGTAAGACTGGTTGTCACTTTCGGATACTGCGGATACCTCTACGGTGGCCAGTATCTGGGTTGTGGAGGTCAGATAGGCAGTCGCTCCATGTAAAATACTGGTATTCAGCTGCATCCGGTTAGACTGGAAGTCGATCCCAACATAATTGGGAAAAGGTTAGGCAGATGATGCTAATCCATTGCCTCGTACGTTCGAAAAATGAGTCTGTTCATCAAAGTAAATAACGCAATGAATGTTGTTGAACTGTCAAAATGAAAACCATTGCTCCTGTTAGTGTGTTACGCTATTACTCCGCAGAATACTACCATTAATTGAAGTACACTACTACTACTACTCACCTGACCTAAATTAAACTACCTATACTCCCCCAAAATATTTTAGACTATTTAATGAAACCGTGAGGTAACATTTGAGAGATTTATTACCGCAATATTACCCATAAAACCCCGTAAACAAATCAAATGAGATTGCATTACGAAACACCGTTCATTGAACCTCGTTTCTGATAAATCAACAGTCGCTTTCAATCATCGTGGAAGCTATATTAAATTATTTATACGCCCTTTGAAGACTGTCCAAATGTTTGAGATTCGATGTCGCAATGTCTTAGTCCCTTGAAGTTCGATATGTTTTATGTTTCAGGTCTATGCATGTCATACCTTTTAGTTCACTGTGGTGTCAGATGTCTTAATGGAAAAAGAAGAAGAAAAAGTGAATTATCAGATAAGTGGATAACGTATGATGAAAAGTGGATGTTAGGGTTTTTTTGCCTTTTTGGTGACATGAACGCAATCAAAATAACAGTGAAATAAAAGGAGTATGGAGTATAATTTGGTATTTTCTGTATGCCCCGATGACTGACGGATTGATGACGAACATGGATAGCTTAAAATGGGAAAATTAAATTCTTATACTTGCTAGCATGTTAATTAATTTACAAAAGTGCTTGACGGAGCTGTCTCACTCTTCCTTTCAGGTGACATATTGCAAAAAATGTGCTTGTTCTTTATAGTGTACCTTTTTAAAAGCATACATACACTTCAATGTTAAGTCCCTAGTCCATATGACTAGGGCTTGTGGCTAAGTAATAACAGCCGCATGGGTCGATCGATCAGGTTAAGCTACGCTTGCTGCGGTTGGTCCCTGGACGGTTGACCATCTTTACATATCAAGACTCCTCCGTGCCCCGGAAAGCACGCTAAGCCGTTGGTCGCGGTTGTCATTCGTAGATCTTTGGCAGTCGTTACGGGTCGTCAGAAGCCCAAAAGTCTGACAACCGGTCTTACCAAGGGCTATTGATAACACAGTAACTGGGTTGTGGAGGTCAGATAGGCAGTCATTTCATGTAAAATACTGATGACAAAAGAAAAAATACGTGTCCATTATTTTTTGATAATCTAACTGATGGACTAAATATAATTATTATTTTTGTACCCAGGCAAATACCCTATTGTGGCAACTAGACCAACGAGGCAGTCACTCACAAATAAATGTTACAGATTCAACTTAGTAGACCATATTAACCTACATATATCCCCATTTACTCTGTCGTGAAGACAAACTGCAATAGACAGTTTCTCATTCACATTTTGACGTATTAGGAGGTATGTGTTTGTTTGTTTGTAAGTTTGTATGTAGGGGGTAATCTCCGAGTTAGCGCCGCAGTGTTCCACCCGCGCCACTCGACAGTGGGTGCGACCATTGTGGGAATGGCCGCACGGGGAGGTGGGACCCGCTGAGGAACAGCGGGTCGTGGCCTGTCGGGGGAACGGTGAATGCTTATGCGAATCCCGCACCCCCGGCCATAGGCAGAGGTGGAACAGCGCGGTGGTTTTAGTCGGTAAGAGTTCGGCATATCCCTCTGTCACACCCACGATGGAGGAAGTCCGTAAGGATTTCCATCGCGCAACAAAAAAAGTTGGTAGTCTCTAAACCTACCGCTCGGATTTGAATAATTATTTTTGTATTTAATAGCCCAATTCTTGAGGAAGGCTTTAAGCTATTTAACATCACGCTAGCACCCTTAGGAGTCGAGCAAAAAAATGAGAAACAACGCTAAGCGAAAACGAAGTAATCGCATGGGCAGGCGAGGCGATGCGACGGGGTGGGTCGAGGCACAACAAATTTCACACGGTCGAAGTCGCAGGCAGAAGTTAGTATCCAATTTACAAGTGGCGAAATTAAATATAATTTAGTATAATAAATAGTAGATTTATCAACTAACACCTTGTTAACAAACTGGTATAAATAACGTTTTATGGCTCAGAACTTGTTATTTATTATAATAACTATAAATAACTAATGTGAAAATTGTGGGTTATACTGTGGTTGCAAGTGTTGCAACTGTCAAAATGATTGACTCTTTGGCTTTTTGGAACGAAGTTCTTAAACGCGGCTTGCTTTAGGAGTAAACTGGTAGAAATCGTCACAAAACGAAAAAATGTTATGCGTCTTTCTCTCGCAAATTCATAGCTCGCAGAGATAGTTTTCATGGTTTTCGAGGGCGCTAAAGCTGGTAGTGAGGTCAAAATTAAATTGCAAGACGGCGGCTGCGATCAAATTTTTCGTCATGGGTGTCGTGTTGGGGAAGGACTTGTGGCTAAGTAATAACAGCCACAGGTCGATCGGTTGGTCCGTGGATGGGTGACCATCTTCACATACCAAGACCCCTCCGTACCTCAGAAAGCACGTTAAGCCGTTGGTCCCGGCTGTCATTCGTGGATCTTCCACAGTCGTTACGTGTCGTCAGAAGCCCGAAAGTCTGACAACCAGTCTTACCGAGGGGTATCGTATTACCCAGTATCTAGGTTGTGAAGGTCAGATGCAGTATATACCCCTACGGTTCGGCAGTCGCTCCATGTAAAATACTCGTATTCAGCTGCATCCGGTTGGACTGGAAGCCGACCCCAACATAGTTGGGAAAAGGCTAGGCAGATGATGGGTGTCGTTTTCATGGTTTTCGAGGGTGCTAAAGTAGGTAGCGGAAATGAAAATTAAAATCCAAGATGGCGACAACTTTATTAGAGCTTCCAAAAACTTATACTAGATAGCCATGTTAATAAAAGCGCTATCTATGCTTTTAATAAAAACGCGTATTAAATTCACACTTTCTCTGTCTATTTCTATTATACGAATGTGTGTGCGTGTGAGTATTGCGTAAGGAACTTCGTTTCTGGTGGGTGTCGTGTAAGTAAAATCGTTCAAAGGACAATGACCAAAAGTCATACCAAAAAGTCTCATGCATCACGATCAAAATATTAAAGTAATTATTTTCATAATTTTTACGCCATTACGCGTCGGGGATTTGATTTTTGAACTAGGAATTAAATTTAAAGTAAAAAAGTGTTGATTTTGCTGTATTCCCTTTACATGACGTTCCATTTCAAACGATATGATTAATATAACCTTGAATTTTGAAAGTGTCATGATCACGCCTTTCAAAAAACATGTAAAAAATATATACTTTGCCGATTCTACATTAATCAAAAATAACTGGAATAAAATAGAATGGAATTTTTATTAAAACGATTATCATTTGTTTAGAGCAATAATGGCCGTTCATGTATGACATGTCAAACAAAATAAAGTACCTAGTTTTTAGGTTATTTGAAAATTTCCGAAACCCGAATGTTGTTTAGAAAAATAACTTTTGTAGGAGTTAATATGATAAGTGTAGTCTATAAAAAACAAACTTGTTTAACTTTGATGCAGCATGGTACGGGATTCTATACATCCTGAGCATTGTCCTTTAAATAAATATGTGACTACCAATGATAAATGATTTTATTTTGTAAGTAGGTTTGTACAAATACTTTTACACGTCAATCATATTTTAAAACTAGATGAGGTCGGCGTTTCCTATCTCATATCGTCATATCGTCTGAGAAGAAAGGCCGAAACAAACTCAGAGGTCACAGTCTCTTTTAAAGTCCAGACATAATCATGGTCAGATAATTTTATGGGTTTTCCTTTCTACAACATTTCATCATTTTGGCAGTAATATGTCAATACGATGATCAGTAAACCTGCACCCTAATTGCGTAAAACGATGTTGTTATCTGTGTGTATGTTCGAGAAAAAAAATCTGCTTAACAACGTAAATAACGCAATGAATTTTGTTGAACTGTCAAAATGAAAGCCATTGCTACTGTTAGTGTGTTACGCAATTACCCCACAGCTTCACAATACATTCAAATAATCGCTGGAATCCTTGTTTGGGTTACACGTGTCTTTTCAAAAAGCCAGTTCACTATATTTTTAGCTCAGTTATTTGTACCCAAATCGAGATTGCTTTTTCATCGCAGTAAGGTCTCAGGAGATATTCAGTTATATCTTTATTTTTTTTTTACTTTGTGTGCGTGTTATAACATAACTATCCATCTATATAGCTATATTAAATAGAGAACGAACAAGTCTTAGGCCAGATCCACCACCATGTGGGTCCTAGAAAACGTCCAGCGACATCGAGGCAGACCCAGGACAAGATGGCGGGTCGAGTTTGTCGCCTACAGACAGGATTGGTCCTCCTTTTCACTCCTCTCTGTGTTGAGCTAGTTCAACACAGAGAGGAGTGAAAAGGAGAAAGGGATTTTTTTTGAGCTGGATGGTGCTGATCCACGCGTCATGTTCGTGAACGGGCGCCGTCGGTTGAGACTGGTCATCCCGGCCAGGTCTTATTTTTAATCTTATATTTTGAATTGTTTCCTCAAATTTGATTTTTTTTTTTACATTGTTCTCACATATATGTAGAAGCAACAAGAATAATGTACCCAGGATTTTGTAATATCTTGATTTAAAAGAGTATCCTTGGAGTAGCTTGCCCGTTCTTTTCCATAGAGATCTACGTTTTGAAATGGGCCACTAGCGTCAACTTTCTGACTAACTGATCTACTATTTGACAATTCAAAAGTGCCTTTAAATGGTTTAATTGAAATAAATGATTTGAGTTTGAGTGGTCATCCAGATTACACTACAACAGTTTGCGCGTCGATGTCCCCGCAAGCCTGTATACCTTTTACAGAATAGTATGAACTGAACTAGCAACCCACATATTTCCCGTAGCTAAACTTAAAATTGGATAGGTAGTATAGTATGCTATACTATACTACCTATCCAATTTTACGTTTAACCCCCAAAAACAATCACTACTAGTTTCCAAGGCTACATTTTAATTAAACTGTACAGTCAAGGTCTCTTCCGATCGCAAATAGTTCATTAAAGCAACCAGGAGACCAAACATTATTAATATTTTACATGGATTCTATATGATTGGACTCGTGCCCTGAAACTAGATTGATTGACACGTGTCACTATGTACAGCATGAAATTGAATAGGTGCGCCGAGTTATAATATCTAATTCAACGTGTTATGAAAAAAAATAGGGCATGTCAATAAGCAAAGGATGCACATATGGGCGCGTAGGCAAGCGATTTGGCAACGTCGCGCGTCGTCGCGCTGTGGTCGCGCGCCCTTTTTTTCGTAGGAACGGTCACAATTAGGTAAATTACTGCTTGTTCAACGCATTGCCAACTTGATTCATGTTGTGCACTCTGCAATGAATGGGCGCGCGCTAATACTGATACTTTAATTTTCTTAAGTTTTTGTTTTGATAGATTATAATAGTTTTTTTACGGAAATAATTCGCGCTTGCTTGAAGGCTATTAATAACTTGGTTATTATCGACGACGATAATTACACGATTTTTTTTTTTGTAATTTATACTTGGGAAATGACAATTTATAATGATTATGAAACATCCTGTCCATTCCAAGGTTACCTGGAAGAGATCGCAGAAAGAGATAAGGCCGCCCATTGTATGTTTGTGTTGTGTTTATGTTTTGTAGTGATAATCGTATTGTTTTTGCTATGTATCTTCTGGTGTACAATAAAGTATATATAAATAAATATATAAACAGTTACTGAACCTCCTATATCAAGTTGGCGCAAGTTTTCAATTTCATCCTGTATAGGCGCCTAAAATAAATAAATAAATAAAATAAAATGTGTCTTTGTACCTATCCGTCTGATTTCCCTGGATAGTTGCTAATAAATATTCAAGGCGTGATCGATGTAATTGCTGAAGTATGAAATACAGATGTTGATACGATTACGAAAATACTAGTGACCCGCCCTTGCTTCACACGTCATGTCAAAACGTCGAGATTTCTGTGCCCATTCTTATTTTCATTACTTTCCAGAATAAATTCCTAAATTATAGTGAAAACCGCATTTAAATCGATTTTGTTATTTAAAAGAACTATGTGGTCGCTAAACAGACACCAAAAGCAAATGTTTTATACTATTTATAGAAACATAATCCTCGCATAAAGGCTCAATGTGGTGCTGTAGCACAATAAAATTGTATGAGAAACAATAAAAACTTTTTATGTATTTATTTATAATCACCCTATAATGTTTCCACTGCTGGGACACAGGTCTGCCCTCTTCGAGAGGGAGTGGGCCGTAAACCACTACGCGAGCCCAATACGGGTTGGTAGATGGCACATCTCTTCAATTTTTTGGTTCTAGGACATGTCGGTTTCCTCACGATGTTTTCCTTCACAGTTTTAAGTTCAGTGGTGATAAAATAATAGGGATTAAAGTATGAAATTGCCGTTTCATTGTAATAAGTACTTCGAATGGACATAGAACCTTCATGGTTTGATATTTTTGAGTGAAACTTTTTTCACATGGTACCTATGACGTTCTTCTTTAAAAAAATGAGCAACATTCGACTATCGACTTTCAGTTGTTTTTTTTATTCAGCTTAGACAAGAAAGATGAATACTTCGAAAATTCGAGTTAATTTTGAATACGAGTTCCGACGCGGAACTAACGCGGCAGAAACAGCTCGCAATATCAATGTTGCGTTTGGAAACGGAACGCACCGTGCGATTTTGGTTTAAACGCTTTCGTGATGGAAAAGCAAAGCTTACCAATAAAAAGGTAATGGTAACTGTTTGGTGGTCTCAGCATGGTGTTATTCACTATAGCTTTCTCCGATCTGGTCAAGCAATAACGGCAGATGTCTACTGTGCCGAACTCCGAACAATGATAGCAAAACTAGCAGTGAAACAGCCCCGACTCATGAATCGATCTTCACCATTATTGCTCCATGATAACGCGAGATCTCATACAGCACGAGAAACCGTTTTAACTCTACAGGAACTGCAATTAGAAACCATTCTTCACCCTCCGTATTCGCTAGACCTTGCTCCAACGGACTACCATATTTTTCGTGATTTGGACAATTTTCTACGTGATAAAAAGTTTTCTTCACAGGAGGCAGTACAAAATGCTTTCACACAGTTTGTCGAATCTAGATCACGAGAGTTCTTTCGCAAAGGCATAAATGACCTTCCTATTAGATGGCAGCAATGTATAGATAATATTGGTAATTATTTTGATTAAATAAATATGTTAAATTTAAAAAAAAACGAATTTTAATTTTTCAGTACAAATCGGCAATTTCATACTTTAGCCCCTAATAATTTATGCAAAGCAAAGCAGCGGGTGGGGTTCGAACCTACGACCTACAACTCATCAGTCGCGGCCGTTACACAAACAGAATTGATAGTGTATATGGGAAATGTGTTCACTTTATAGCTTTTCCATAAATACACCCGTAGACAACATACTTGATACAACTGTGTATACATCGATATTTATATCACAGAAGCTTACACCTCATCTGAATACCTAAGTGCGATAAACTGATAAGCTAGGTAGGTATGTCTCTAGACGACTGCTGATGGTATTTTTAACTTCAAAAGATGGTAAAGGCAAAACTAAAGATAGTTTCTTTGATTATAGTTTTTTTTTCATTGCACGCTGTAAACATTATACCTACCACAATCTTCGGAGACAACTTTCAGTATCGTATAAAGTACTCTGTGGAGACTACTTACAGGTATGCCAATTCAATTCAATTCATTTATTTTCAGATCATAAAATCCAATTTCCAATTACAGGTATTGAAATTGAGACAGAAACTTGACAAACCGCGGAGTGAAGGCAATTGATCGCAATGCCTTTCATTTTGACAGTTCAGCCACGTTTAGTGCTTTGTTTACGTTGTTGAGAAGTCAAATAAAACTTGTGTTCCATTGAATAAGGAATTTCCTTTAAAACCCTGTGATTGGTTACCCTGGCGTTACCCGTTAATTACAAACGCTTACTTCTATCTATGATGAAATCACTTTTAGAAATGAAGCCGATATCAATCAATCATGGATAATCACCGCAACTTACAAATATTAATCCCTAACTAACAAATCAAACCCTCCCCCCCCCCCCCCCCCCCCCCGTATTACCGGATAATCCTCATCCCGTATCGTATATCATATACCCCTATAAATCACGCAACCGATTCCCGCCGGGCCAAACGCATTTAATTTCAGGAAATTAAAAAAAAATGTCGTGCCCTAATTTGTCGGAGTGTCGCGAATTTGTCGCGTGAACTAGTATGATTAATGGGAAGATATCGGTAAGATTAAAATATTAGAAGCAGTTCCGTAACTAACTGACGAACTGACTGACCGACAACATACTTACAAATAAAAACCAGGCACGGCTTCTTGTCAGGAAACCCGGCCCCAGTTCATTTGTTTCTGGCTCTTTTAATCAGAGGGGCAATTCTCGTAACTTTAAGAACTTTCACAGTCTGATCTCAGTCTCAATCTGTCAAAAATACCTCTAATTTCCCTACATTTTTGACAAGTTTTTGACATTGATTGTCGCTGAGATGAGATTGCGACTAGATTTTGAACGTTTTAATTACGGGAATTGGCCTTCAGATTCTTTATTCATCTGTAACATACCGACAAAGTTTCTCAAATTGAGTCATTGTTTTCTGAGCACCGTGTTCACGACATACCTACAGACAGAGGTGCAGTAAGTAATTATATTTAATAACCGACGAAAAATTTCGACGCTATGGGGTCTAAACTCATGTGCTGAATCCATGGTTACAATTTGCGCGTCGATGTCCCTGCTACCCTGTATGTTAATACTGGTTATAAACCATCTTTGTGCCAAATTTCATCCAAATCCGTTAAGGAGATTTTGCGTAAAAGAGTAACAAACATCCATCCATCCATACAAACTTTCGCATTTATAATATTAGGGGTTAAAGTATGAAATTGCCGATTTGTACTGAAAAATTGAAATTCGATTTTTTTTTAATTTAACATACTCGTATTTATTTAATCAAAATAGTTACCATTATTATCTATACATTGCTGCCATCTAATAGGAAGGTCATTTATGCCTTTGCGATAGAACTTTCGTGATCTAGATTCGACAAACTGTGTGAAAGCATTTTGTACTGCCTCCTGAGAAGAAAACTTTTTATCACGTAGAAAATTGTCCAAATCACGAAAAAAATGGTAGTCCGTTGGAGCAAGGTCTGGCGAATACGGAGGGTGACGAATGGTTTCTAATTGCAGTTCCTGTAGAGTTAAAACGGTTTCTCGTGCTGTATGAGGTCACGCGTTATCATGGAACAATAATGGTGAAGATCGATTCATGAGTCGGGGCTGTTTCACTGCTAGTTTTGCTACATTGTTCGGAGTTCGGCACATTAGACATCTGCCGTTATTGCTTGACCAGATCGGAGAAAGCTATAGTGAATAACACCATGCTGAGACCACCAAACAGTTACCATTACCTTTTTATTGGTAAGCTTTGCTTTTCCATCACGAAAGCGTTTAAACCAAAATCGCACGGTGCGTCCCCTTTCCAAACGCAACATTGATATTGCGAGCTGTTTCTGCCGCGTTAGTTCCGCGTCGGAACTCGTATTCAAAATTAACTCGAATTTTCGAAGTATCCATCTTTCTTGTCTAAGCTAAATAAAAAATACAACTGAAAGTCGATAATCGAATGATGCACATTTTTTAAAAGAAGAACTTCATAGGTACATACCATGTGAAAAAAGTTTCACTCAAAAATCTCAAACCATGAAGGTTCTATGTCCATTCGAAGTACCTATTATAATAAAACGGCAATTTCATACTTTAACCCCTATTATTAGTAGGATTAATGTACGCAAATTATTGTAAAACATTTTAAAAGAGTAACGGTGGAGTTTCTTGCCCATTCTTCACCATAAACTACCTTTTGGAAGTGGCGACTAGAATCAATTCTATTTTATTGTAAAAAAGTGCCTTTTGTGTGCCTATTTGAAATAAATGCTTTGACTTTGAATTGGAGTAAATCTTGGCCATCTCCGGTAGAATTCTACAACAGTTAAGAGAATTTGTAACGAGGTTGCTACGGCCAACGACCAATTGGGAGATACTTCTAAAACCGTAATGTTACTTTTCCATTACCGTGTGGGTTGAACTAGTTAACTACAAACACTAGTGGCTCGTGGCTAAGTTATTACAACCGCACAGGTCGATTGAAGGTTAAGCTACACTTGCCGAGGTCGGTCTGTAGATGGATGATCATCTAATAAAATTAATCGACACCTCTCCGTTTGTTTTTGAAAATCACGTTAACCTGTTGGTCCCGACTGTCATTTGGAGAACTTTGATAGTCGTTACGGGTAGTCAGAAGCCAGAAGGTCTGACAAACAGTCTTACCAAGGGGTATCGTGTTACCCAGTAATTGGGTTGTGGAGGTTAGATAGGCAGTCGCTCCATGTAAAATACTAGTAATCTGAGACTGGAAGCCGACCCCAACATAGTTTTGAAAAGACTAGGCGATAGATGATGCTGAGGTACAACAAATTGTTGGGTGAAGCGCTGCACTCCTATCTAGATCACTGAGTATTCTGTATTAAGGAAATAAAGTTAGTTATTTTCGTAATAAAAACCCATTATCATTATTTCAGCCGAAACACGCCCCAAGCACCTCCACTTCGACCGGTTCTGTGCTTCTCGCATCCAACGGGTTCCTGCGGCCTTCACAAGGTCGTCGCTGCACCTTGTGGGACAGCCTACCAACGTTACGTCTATAAAAACCCTTACTCAAATAATAAAAGAAGATTTTAAAAGCTAAACACTACTCTCTTACCCTTGTATTTCGAAAATAAAACCCAAAACAAAATAAGGTTTTCATTGTCATAGTTCCAGTTAAGATCGACTTTAAACTTGTTAGCACGAACGAGTGTTAGCAGACGAACTTGGTCGCATTTCTGCATATTGTGCATGTTTTATTCAAGTCTTCTTTCAAAGACTTTGGAGGTAGTTAAAATATTTAAATCGACTCCATACCATAGTTTTACAAAGGGTTTGAGCTAATAGACAAGTAGTGGTGAAGGAGTTAATTTTTTGTTGGTTTTGTATTGCGCCTAATCTTTATCTAAGTATAGTTAGTTCTAAGTGTCTCGTTGGTCTCGTAGTCGCAAGCGCTCCTACTGAGCATGAGGTCCCGAGTTTGATTCCCCGGTCGAGAAAAATGTTATTGGGGCTTTCCATCAGAGGGGCAATTCTCATAATTTTAAAATCGTTTACAGTCTGATGGGCAATTCTGGTAAATTTCAGAACGTTCACAGTCTGATCTCAGTCTCAATCTGTCAAAAATACACACGTCAAATTTCCCTACATTTTGACAAGTTTTTGACATTTGTTTGTCACCGAGATGAGACTGCGATTAGATTTTGATCGTTTTAAATTAGAAAGAAAGAAGAAAGAAAGAAAAAGTATTTATTGCGACTCGAAGTATTTAAACTAAACTAAACACAGTTAAAAATAAAAATAAAACAAATTAAATAAAAAAGTAACAAAAGGAAAAATTAAACAGAAAGTCCTATACGAGGCCAAAAGGCTTCATTCTGAGCATGATGCTTCGACATTTAAAAAATAAGTCGTAGCGCTGGTATTCTGATAGGGCTCGCTGTGATATCACGGGCAATCACAGCAATAAATAAATAATAAAATAGATGTAATATTATGTAAAATATTAGCAATAAAATAAATATTATATATTTTTATACTTACGAGAATTAGCCTGCTGATCTCAGTCTCAATCTCTCAAAAATACCTCTTGACATTGATTGTAACTAAGATGCGATTGCGACTAGATTTTGAACGTTTTTAATTACGGGGATTGGCCTCCTGGAATTTTTCAGTAGCAGATCGGAGTCTGAATTTGTACCCATTTGATGGCAATGGGCCCTAGGAAAAATGTCAACCAACTTTGCTGTTTGTCTAGTTTTTGGATGCCAGTGAACTGACAGGTAAACGAGACTTTTAAATAGTTTCGTCAATTTAAAGGGTTTATTTTCACTATTTCCTGTGGTGATAAACCATGCCTGCATAAGCTGAGCTACATAAAAAAGATTTTTTCTAAGTATCGGTATTCTTTTACAAATACAAACCCTGCACATTAGCCGAGAGGGCGTTGATCTTTGCATTCCAACCCAACATTTCCTCATATATCGTCTAAAACTCCGAACGGTTAACATGGAAACTATTCAGCAACACTCCAGTCTTCAACAGTAATATTGGAAAAGTTAAAACATTCATACTTATTGAGTTCCCCGTCGATAAAACGTCATTTAACTGGGAACGCGAACTGGGAGAAATGGTAAACTGTTTCAACTACCACAGATTTGTAAAAGTGGGAAAGGTTTTTATAAAGTGTCGTCAACTGTAGAATATTAATCTTTCTTCTCTCTTTCTCTTCCTACCTTTAAACTTACTTCATATTTTAATTCCGAGTAAGGGCTGATTTTACCAACGCCAGATAACTTTATCGGAGGAATAATTTTGAATTTTTGACAGTTCTTTCATACAAAAACTGTCAGACGTCAATTTTATTCCATAAATAAAAATTATCGGTTGATTCGACACCTTATCAGCCCTTAATCAGAAAGAACGCTAAGCAAAAACAAAGTAATAGCTCGGGCGACGATGCAATGTGACGCGCTGGGTCGGGCGCCGGGGAGTCTTATATAAATGTGTCTGTTATTTTAGTATATTGTGTATCTTAGAACTTCCGCGCCAACAAACTCGCAGGCAGAAGCTAGTATGTAATCAAGAACTCCTAAGCACTAATTTTTACAAAGCCATTCACAATAAACTAAGGACCTTTCATAATGAATGGCTGTGAGGAACCTTTGTTCAAAAGGTTGTGCAAGTGACGTAATATGAATAAATTGAGGGTACAATAGATTTTATTTCCATTCCGATCTTGAGCCGAAGTCGCACGAAGTGGTCACGAACGTTTGTTGTTCGTTACTTATTTGATTTTTTTTAATTTAAGAAATTGATATCCGTTTTCAGCGTAATATGATAGGTCTATTTCCGGGATGTTGAAACCTTTAGAGTTCCTTAACCCTTCGGAAAATATAGGCGTAGTGATATGGCTGCCAGGTCTATTTATAAAATGACTAGCAGCGCCCCGCGGTTCACCCGCGTAAGTTTCGATCCCGTGGGAATATCGGGATAAAAAGTATACTGTGTTAATCCTGGTTATAAACTATTTATGTGCCAAATTTCATCCAAATCCGTTCAGTACTTTTTGCGTGAAAGAATAACAAACATCCATCCATCCATCCATCCTCACAAACTTTTGCGTTTATTATAAACACGAAATTTTGACAGACCATGTATGTATAACATACATACGAGTACATACATAGTCTCTAAAAACAGAATCCACAACACAACACCAGACCAAACAACCTTCTACCCATCTACAAAACCCTCCCTCTATCATCAATACCTCATAAAAATCATTAGAATTTGTAAGTTTTCATCACAGTCCTGTCGTATGAAGGCTCGGCCATCATCATCTGTTTTGTCAAAAAAGGTTGTGCAATAAAACTGCGCCTTCGCGGGACACAAATTATTTGCGGACGTTACGACCCGGATAAATTATTCATTGCTGGTTCCATTCTGAGGGGCGATTTAAAAACGATATTTTTTTCTCCCTGTTAAGATTTTCTTCGAGTTCGATTCATGTTAAATACTGATATTCAGCTACATCTGCATAACACATTATCAATCACAATCTGAATAATTTTGCAGGATATTGCTAATCCATTGCTTAATATGTCCGAAAAATTTGTCTGCTCAACAACGTAAATAACGCAATGAATGTTGTTGAACTGTCAAAATGAAAGCCATTGCGTGGCTTGGAGAATCACGGTGAAGCTAAGGGGAACCCGAGGAGGGGCCGCTCGTCAGAGCTTTGCCACTAAGCCGACGACGTAGCGGCCAGCGGGTAGGTTGCGGTGCCGCTTGGGCGACATCGCAACTGAGGTGGGCCGCGATGTCGTACGGGAGACATCGCGGCAGAGGGTTGGAGGCCGCGGCGGGAGAGGAGTGTCGGTATTGCGGTGCGCCGCTCTTCCTACCTTCCGCGGAATTTTTATAATGACGAACAACATTGCAGTTTTGTTCTTAAGTAAGGACTTAAGACCAAGACTAAACAATATAAACAGAATAATGTTTTAAGTTTTTTTTTTAATAATTATTATTTATTTAATGCCAACCGTATGATAAGTAGTTACTTGAAATATCAGTTTTTTTTTTTTTGTTAACATACATAATACGTTACGGACGGTTACATTACGTTTGCGGAGTTTTGCTAACTAATTTAATTTCATCCTATGTTCATAATATAAAAAAGCATTTTTTCTGGGTTTTCCGTAGACACAAAGGATCAAGTATCGAACCAAATACATAAAACGTTTCAAAATCGGCACTCAGAATAACCCCAAACAGGACGAAAATAACCGAAAAAACATTTCTCTATGGTATCTATAAACAGTCGTTTAATCTGAACGAGCGAAAGTGAAATGATTCTAAGGCCGGTCCCACATTTAAGATTGGTCTATAATCGCATCGCAGAACCGTCACAAGTAAGATAGAATCATAATCAGCCTATAGTGTTCCCACTGCTGGGACACAGGCCATCCACCACGCGGGCCCAGTGCGGGTTGGTAGATGTCACATGTCTTAGAATTTTGGTTTCCTCACGATGTTTTCCTTCACCGTTTTGAGAGCAGTGGTGTAAAATAATTTACACAAAGTAAAGCGCCTTTCGAACCTACGACCACAATTTAATCCGGTTCACAATTTAATAGTTTAGGTATTTTATATATACAGGGTGGCAGAGACATCGACGCGCAAACTGTAACCATGAATTCAGCACATTATTATAGACCCCCAGTGTAAATATGTTACGTAGGTTATCAAATAAAAATCTGCTGTTTCATCAATTAACTCAGCCTATCGCAGTCCACTGCTGGACATAGGCCTCTCCCAGGCTGCGCCACAACACCCTGTCCTCCGCCTTCCGCATCCAGTCTGTCCCAGCCACCTTCTTTAGGTCGTCCGTCCATCTAGCTGGGGGGCGTCCCACACTACTACAATTGTGCAATTTCTTCGCGGTCAAAATGTATGGAATAATGCTCAATTTGTTTTAATAACCGACGAAAAGTTTTAGCGCAGGATTCAGAATCTTGTACAGGTTTACTAACTAAATACACACATATGTAGCAATCTTTGTCGTAAATATACTCTTGCATGTATTGAAATTAAAGGCGATTAACAGATTTTCTAATCCAACTTATTTATGCTGCCAAGCAGCGCTACCGTCAGCATCAGCAATTTCGGATACATGAGATATTTTAGCTTAGGTAATTGCGTAAAACTCTAACAGTAGCAATGACTTTCATTTTGACAGTTCAACAACATTCATTGCGTTATTTACGTTGTTGAGCAGACAAATTTTTCGAACAAATGAAGCAATGGATTAGCAATGTCTTTCAAACTGATTCAGATTGTGATTGATGGTGTGTTACACAATTACGGTGTTGGTTTTGCAGATGTCCACAGGCGTCGGTGAGCACTTCCCTAAAGTACCTACACTAGTAATTACACCACTAAGGCGAAGGACATCGTGGAATACGTGCGCCAGAAGACGAGGTGCACGCCGAGGGTGCAGTTACTGGAGTCGCACCGCAACGTCAACTTCAAGGCGTTCGTGGTGCGCGTACTGAATTGTTGTCTGCCCGTCGTCATGGAAGAAGACTTCTGGCCGCAGGACGTGGTGTTCCGTCGCTTCCGCGGACAAGTACCACAGAACAGCACAAGATCAAGTTAGGTTAAGGTATTTATCTAGGGGCCTGCGTCGCCTGAAATAAATGATTAAATAAAATTCATATGATCAAGATTATGTCTGGACTTTATAAGAGACTGTGACCTCTGAGTTTTTTTCGGCCTTTCTTCTCAGACTAGTTAGATAGGGAACGCCGACCTCATCTAATTTTAAAATATGATTGACGTGTAAAAGTGTTTGTACAAACCTACTTACAAAATAAAATCATTTATCATTTATTTATCAATAAATAAAAACGTGGGCCACAAAAATTCTGGCCACTCATAAAAAATAAAAAATCTGACATTCAAACTAACAAAACGCAAGTGTATCCGCAATCTTATCCCGCTTTAGCTCAACACCGACCAACATGTATGATGTATGAGTGTTTGTCGCATTAGGGAGCCCCATAAATAAAAGTAATAATGGGGCCAATAAACGGATTATAGTTTATTGGTCCAGCCCAAAGATGAATAGGGGAGTGGAGATGTTTTTGAATGGGGATATATAAAGGAGTTGTAGGTTATTTTTAGAAAGAAAAATAGTTTCTTTTTTGCTTGGATTTCGTTTTTTGTAGAGATTTTCTTTTTTAAAACTTTGCCCCACACTAGGAATTACTCCTGTATCGTGGGTGCGTTTATAAACTCACATACACAAACAGCTAGACCCGGAACAACTACCTGTAGGCAATACAAATATTTGTTCCGTGCGGGAATCGAACCCACGATACGCAGCGCAGCAGTCGATCGCTCAGCCACTGCACCAACAGTGCCGCCAAAAAATTAAAACTAGGAAAATTACTATCACTATTGGGTCATCATCTGCCTAACCTTTTCCCAACTATGTTGGGGTCGGCTTCCATTCTAACCGGACGGATGCAGCTGAGTACCAGTATTTTACATGGACCGAAGGCCTATTTGACCTCCACGACCCAGTTACTGGGTAATATTATACCCCTTGTGGATTGCGAAGGTCTGATTGGCGGTCGGTCCATGTAAAGTGGTAGTTTCAGCTGCATCTGGTTAGACTGGAAGCCGACCTCAACATAGTTTGGAATAGGCTAATCAGACGATAGTGACTAAAATTATAGAATTTTTAACAAAAGAACTAGGTACCTAAGTATATTTCGTAACAACTAAAATGTATCGTTAAAATGACAAAACAAACCATTAGCGTTTCGTTTCGAAACATCAAAACTTTAGCACTGCATTTAAGTTAAAAGCAGTACTTTACTTATGTACATAACTACATTAACTTACTGATAAACTAACGTTTGAATGACTGACGGGTCACTCAATGTGTTTGTGAACTAAATTAGTGCTTTAGAATATACTTTATTATGTACACTACAGGTTCAAATTAAATTAGCTAGCGAAACTCCGCAGACGTAATGGGTAGCGATATCTAAACATGATAAAACAAAAACAAATTAATTTGATTATTATGTTTTAAACTTAAGTGGGACTGGGCCGGACCTGTTTGCCGCATGTCAGGGGGCCTAAAAAGGCCACTTTAAGCAATACCTCTAAAAGCTATTCATTTCCCAGCAGATCTTTAGCAATTCCTCTAATTTTCGTAAAATTTCATTTCATATTTGGTGTATAATGAAAAAAATAAAAACCGTAATTTTATCGGTAAATTTTTCATTATAGTTTTTATTAATCAAATTGGTTTTTTATTTTTTATTTCTACAGTTTAAATGTTAGTTCATTGTGATATGATTTGCACACAGATCATATTATGAATTGTCAGTTTGTGACCTGTCCTATTATGATTCTGCCAAAGTGGCCTTTTTAGGCCCCAGATGACAATTGGGCTAAGAGAACCACCGATTAAGTCCCCCTAAACGCACGACGTATCGTGTTCAGATATCGATACTCATAACGTCTGCTGAGTTTCGCTAGCTAATTTAATTTGACCCATTATGTGGATTCAAGATGTACTCGTAAATGTATTTATTTATTTATTTTTTTATTTATTTATTTATTTATCTACTTACAGTTACCATTACAGGATATAACCCAATACGGTAAATGCGTTTATCCTAACTTAAACTATACTAACACCTATAACTTATTATAAATAATGCATTCCTTCTGAATTCACTCAGAGAACAACAGAATAAGTCCGTCCCACTCGCTATGAGGTTGAGCGTGCGGAGTGCGCGCGTCAGGGGCGCCTCCCTCAAAAGGTTGGTCCGAGCGCGCGGTTCCACTAGCAGTGGCGGCTGCCGTCGTCGCCACACGTACCTGTCCGGAACACACAGACTCACCAGCTCTATGTAGTGAGGGTGTGTGTATGTGTGTGTGTGTGTAGTCTATGTAGTGTATGTATGTAATGCGTGTGTCTATGTCCGTCTTTACTTAAACATAGTTGCTATGCACAATTGCACACACAATAATTTTATATTTTTCATCGTTGGCAAGGCAAGGCTGTAAATTTGGAATTCCCGATGTACTGATCCGGCTCGAAGGACCACAAAATGTGCGATTTTCTTCGTATCATAAATCTTCCAATCTCCACAGGTGGGGTTTCTCGAATGGTTCCAATCCTCAATGTATATACGGCATGTCCCCGCAGACCGTAGCTCACCTTGCATGTTGCGCCGTATCACCTGTCTTTGTGAGAACCTACTGTCTGCGCCAGGGAATGGTGTAAGCGTAGCTGAGTTCTAGTTCCAAACACTGGACAAACTAAAAAGAAGATCGTATCATATAGCTGTTTTAATTACTGATAGATAATCTAAAACATTAACTTTTGCCTTTAGCACGTTGGTCCCGGCTGTCATTCGTGGAACTTTGACAGTCGTTATAGGTAGTCAGTAGCCCGAAAGCCAACTGATGACGCAATCACTATTGGGTCATCACCTGCCTAGCCTAACTGTAATTTTTCTAGTTTTAATCCTCTAAAAAAAACGAACAATTCTATATTTCTTTCTAAAAATAGCCTAACATAATTAGAACCAGCTTTTAGAACCTGAATATAGTTTTATCATCGCAAGGCGCTAACCCGCTCCCTCTCACAGAGAGGAAGCCTGTGTCCCAGCAGTGGGAACATTATAGGCTGAGTATGTATGTATGTTGTAAGGCGCTACCGTATTTTATTTCTTACGCCTCCCACATTTTTTCTAATTAATTCCGCTTGGGCTCAAGATAAGGTATTACACCCTGGGGACTGTCGAGCTCCTTGCGTTGAGATTCTAGCCTACTTACGAGATACATTGTAAGTTACTCATAAAATGTTTAACTTGGTGGTTGTTAGTATAGTGACTGTGTTCTATAAATACTGTTGCGCGCCATAATTAATGCCTGATACATGGTGACATTAGTTACCACTAGCGCCATCTAGTTTCGAGTAGCAGAACTAATAGAGTCACTAGCGTCATGTATTACCGAATAGCTGAACTAATAGAGTCACTAGCGCCATTTTTATCGAGTAGAAATTTCGATGCTAGAACCTACTAGAACTATCGACATCTGGGCAGTCGGGGCCGGTATGTACTCGAACATTCTAGATGTTTCTACAATAGAAGGTTCTGGAACTATCTGCGGCACTATATAAGGCCGGGACTAGCCGCGACCAATCAGACTTGGTTCTACGATAAAAGCGAATACATTGAAAGCGATCTTCAAGTGCGACTTAAGAGCGATTGTGTTTTATAATTAGTGTGATTGAGTTGCTTTTAGAGTTGTTTAATTAAAGTGTAACTTTTGGTAATTTTTATCGGCAGTTTTTATTGTCACGAACCCGAGGCTCGTAACAATACACTCCCGGAGTCTTAAATCGAGTCACCTGACATTTTTTTGTAGCCAGAAGGCCAATTCTCGTACTTAAAAGACGTTCAAATTCAAGTCGCAATCGCATCTCAGCGACAATCAATGTCAAAAACTTATGTATGCAAATTGATTATATTTTTGACAGATTGAGACCCCGTAATTTTAAGAACCTTCACAGTTTGATCTCAGTCGCAATCGGTCAAAAATACCTCTAATTTCCATACATTGATTGTCGCTGAGATGAGATTGCGACTAGATTTAGAAAGATTCTAAGAGAATTCGTTTTCTGGTTTATTAAAGTTTTTAATTGATCGTGAATTCCAATTTTGAATAGTCATAACACCAAAATCATGGCCCGTATGTTGACTTCCAAACTGCATTATAAGTTTTTCTTTGACTCATCATTATTTTTCTTTTTTGGCCTATAAATACAGTGAAAATGCAGTAGCTAGATTTATAAGCTTCTGCCTGCTACTTCGTCCGCGTGAAAGATCTTGGTTTTCACATTAGTGAACGAATTCTCCGAATCAGATCCGAAAATTACCCCCTACATACAAACTCACAAATTTTACCTCTTTATGATATTAGTATAGAAGTATAAATAAGTCCAGATTCCCTTTTTTTTTTTTTTTTCAAGATGGGAAATCATCAAATGACCCTCCTTCTCTGGGTGGAGCAGAAGGGAGTGTCAGACTCTTACTTACTACTTAGCACATACGCGCCGTCCGGTCCGCTGGTCCTGATCGGACGGAGAGCTACCCATTGCTCTCCGCCCGCAGGCCCGCGCCTACGGTGGCCGGGAGTCGTCACGCGGCTCCCGACGCCCGGAGCGTCTCCCTCGGCGGCTGAGGCGTGAGGATCTATCCCTCGCCCATCCCGGCACCTCCTTCGCTAGCATGACTGCTTCGCAGAAGGAGGTGACCGCCTCCCACTCCCTCTCGCCCCGGACCATGGCCTGAACCAGGGCCGGACGCGAGAGGCCGCTGCCGATCGCCTCTACGAGGACACGGCGGTGCTCTGCCCAAGCGAGGCAGACCTCCACCGTATGCTCCACCGTGTCCTCTGGGCGATCCTCGCAGTAATGACACCCGGGCGTCTCCTCCCGCCTGATGATGTGCAGGAACCTCCCGAAACATCCGTGTCCGGAGAGGACCTGCGTCAGGCGGTAGGTGAGAACGCCGTGACGCCTCTCTAGCCACTCCTCAAAGAGGGGTCTTACCGCCGCGTCCAGATTCCCTCACAATGATTTCCTTCACCGAAGTCAGGGAACCTAAAAAAATTACATCTTGCTTTTCTTGCTTTTTTTTTAAAATGTTGTCCCACACTAGGAATTTCTCCTGTATCGTGGGTGCGTTTACAAACATTTAAACTCACATACACAAACAGCCAGACCCGGAACAACTACTTAAAGGCCATACAAATATTTGTTCCATGCGGGAATCGAACCCGCGACACGCAGCGCAGCAGTTAATCGCTTAACCACTGCGTCAACTGTGCCGTCAACATCTATGTCACTACTTCTTCCAATTAATAGCCAACAAATCTACATTACCCAACTGAAAACACAATAACAAAGTCAGAAAACTCCGTACAAACTTAAATAAAAGCCAGCAAAACTTTGAACGAACTACAAATTAATTCAATCACAAACTGAACTTACGAATACATCTTACAACTCTAAACGTCTTCCCTAACTTAATCTATGAAACTCCATTCATCCCTCCTCCCCCCTTTCTATTCATCCTCCCTCCCCCCTTTCATCCATCCCCCCAGTTTCGGATTCCAATGTTGGGTAACTTTTGATGCGTATCTGATACAGTTTTGTGGTAGATCGCTTCTATTTTTGGGGTAAATTAACCTAACAAAAAGTTTTGTTGAAAGATCAGCGTTGTTCTTGCTAGCGTCATCAAATTAGATATTTAAATATCACACCATCGCATTAGATTAATCCTGTTATGATAGTTGTATTGGTAAATAAATATTTTTTTTTTTTAGGTAATGTAGAATCCTGTTGATCCCGTTTTTAGATTGATTATATCACTGCCTCGTTAAGAGCAGTGGTAACAGCTGCGACTATTATATACAGATTAATTTAAATTTTTGCCACTACATCTAAGTAGATGTAGTGGCAAAAATTTAAATTAATCTGCTTAGATGGTTTGGTTATGAAGAACATCAGAATGAACAAACCAGATATGACCTCATTGGTAATGTTCTGCAGAAAGGTCAGGTGGGTAGTACTCGAAGTAAACGATGCAAAAGGAATATGTAAGGATCGTAGCAGGTGTTGTTCTTTCAGCAGGTCTGCGAAGAAAGCGTGAGTTTATGATTATGAGTAAAGAAGAATAGAACCTATATTTGCTTCCTTTATCTTACAAAAATGGTGTAAAACGTTTATAACACTGCCCTTGTCAAAATAAACTTCCGGGTCACTTCGTTTGGCCCCTGCGCCTTGGGACGTAAAGTTATTTGAAGAAAAACTAAATAAATAAGTCCTGACATTGAACGAATCAATAACGTTATTGACAAAACAGAAACATGAGCAACTTTGATTTACTTTAGACAGACTTTCAAGGAAAAAAGCTATAAACTTTTTTAGGGCTGACAAAATTAAGGATGAAAGTCCAAATGCCTCAACAGACTCTAAACACGTCCATGATATGATATATATATGGATGACTCGATACTATAATCTTGCCAAGCTTAATTAGAATAGGAATATTCCCTTAAGTGTAACGGTTTAAGAAATGGTCCTTTTCCAACATTGGTTAGTTTCTAGCGGCATCTACACCACCACATGCGAACTTCGCATCATACTGACGTCACGCAAAATCCTGCATCGCGCAAGCAGAGTTTACCGCGCAACTAGCATATATACAACGTCCCGACATCAATCGTCGGGCACTTGCCCACCAGACACCCGTCTGGTCGGAAGATCCTCACCGAGGAAAAGGAGGATTAGGAAAGGGATGACCCACACCGAGTATACCCTGTTCCTCATACCTCTAAACGTTAATGGGCTCCTATTATCTTCAGAAATTGTTATAAAAGTCATCTGAAAGGTCTAAGTAACATAGTCGAAGAGTAAATTGTGGTGGTCAGATAGGCAGTTGCTCCATGTAAAATATTGGTCTAGGTGCATTCGGTTACATTGGAAGCCAACCCCAACATAGTTGGGAATACATTGGCAAAGCAGATGATGGTGATTCTTGCGGATACAAGCAATATAAACTAGCCATAAAAACTTAACTTTTGTATACACAAAAAAATATCAAAGCTGTGGTTTTCAGAATTATGTACTGAATCCATGGTAGTAGGTTGTGGTTGTAGGTTGTGCGTCGATGTCCCTGTCAGCCTGTAGATTACCTTTTTTTTGAGGATGGGAAATCATCAAATGACCCCTCCCGCTCTGGGTGGAGCAGATGGGAGTGTCAAACTCTTACTGACTAAAACCCACCCGTGTTCCTTCCTTAGCCCTTTATGTACCAGGGCAGCGGTAACCCTTTCGGACGATCCCGCTACCCTGTAGATTACCCTGAGCCGATATTCACAAGCTAGGCTATCTACAAACTTTACTGCCTAACTTATAGCCAATAAGGCTGACAACAAAGAATGTGGCGGTCTTTGAACGAATAAAAAGTGGACCTATACTCTGATTAAATTCTTTGTTAGCTCCGGACGCCGGATGGACTTATTAATCTTTTTTATGAGGATACTTGATGGGGGACTTGAAATATATGCTTGACCATGGAACGTGTAGGTAGTTAAATCTGGGTAGGGATGAAAGTGGCTAGATACAAAAAAATTGGTCGTTACTAAACTCTGATTTTTTATTTGCTAGACCAAAATGACAGCTAATTTACAAGGTCAAATTAAACTAGCTAGCGAAACTCCGCATACGTGTTGGTACGTATCGATCGACAAAAAATACTTAATTTATTTATTTAATACTTTATGCACACAAATGTACACAGGTTTAATGCCATAGGCATTTTCTACCACTCAACCTTTGGGTGATGCAGAGACAAACCGTGGTACGTGCAATCATGAAAACTGAGGAATATTTTTTTTTAGGAATTATAATTTAATGTTTTTTGTGGGGTCATCGACCGCAGTTAGTGCAGTCACTTGAAATATCAGTTATCGGACTGCGGATGGACTTATTAATATTTTTATGATATATACATATATATTTTTTGGATACTTGGTCACTTGAAATATATGCTTGACCATGGACCGTGTAGGTAATTAAATCTGGGTAGGAATGAAAGTGGCTAGATAAAGAAATTGGCCCTTTGTTACCCTTGGCTGTCAGTAGGAATAATGTTCAAAAAAACACAGAGTAAATAATAAATGATTTTATTTATATAAGTACGTTTGTAAAACACTTTTACACGTCGATATTTTTTTTTTAAAGAAAAAACTACACCCTTTGACTTCCATAGAATATTAGTACTAGTACTTAGTTAAAAAAATAAACATTATAATTACTGATTGTCTATTGTTGGTATTAACCCACCAAAACTAGATGAGGTCGGTGGCCGCTACTCTGAGAAGCACTACTCTGAGAAGAAAGCCCAAACAAACTCAGAGGACTCTTTTAAAAACTCCAGACATAATCTTGTTCAGATCATGTGAGGACCATATAGATTGGTGTCTGAAATTGTCTTTTGAGGAAAGAACCACAACGATGTAAGTCGAATTGTACAGTCAGTGCAACAAGTTATCTTTCATAATAACAACGCCGGCTGCCGCTGAAAACCAGCGCTGGGGCTCACCCATATAGGGTCGTCGTCGTCTCGTATAGGGTCTTACCTATAGATATAGGATGGTTTTTACATTTCTATGATCTTAGCAGTATGCTGAGCGATGGCCGTTTTTGCGTGGATGTGACGCATGTTTACCCCCAACTTATTATATGTTTTTTTGTGTGTTTGTGTTCTTTTTTATGCGTCATGTTTGTCGCAAATAAATGTATTTCTTTCTTAGTTATCGTGCAACCAAACTGAAGACAAGTAAGAAAGACTTCACTTCTGACCAAAGAACCGCTAATTCAACCAATAACTACGAACATCGCAACCAACAGTCAAGAATTATACCTGGAAAATGGACACAATAAATAATTTAAAAAACACAAACTTTTCACAGAAAACGTTAAGCTATTTAACACGGCAAGCACTTCTAAAATAAAAATGTACAAATTCTCTTAACAAATTCAGAAAATCTCACAATCTTGAATAAATATCACAGGCCGCAAAGATGGCCGATTTTCCAAGAAAAAAGTAAAGCAAGCCGACCAGTAAAGAAGCCGCAAGTTTAACCAAACGGAAATTATATTTCTAGCTCTGAAACTTGTACAAATGCAGAATCTGCGACACAAGGCATGGAGGCAAGAGAAGTGTAGTTGTGAACAGTCGATGAAAATAGCCCAGCATTTTTGAAGTTCCGTATAAATTTTACAAGGACTATCTTACTTTCGGAAATCACAGGTAGATAGTAATATGTACTGAAAAATTCAAGTACGTATTTTGTAAACGTTTGGATCCTCCAAACATAGCTATGACTGTAATTAGAATTATACTATGAATATATCAAACCGCTAGTATTGGCAAATACTGTATATTCGTTATTTATGTAATTAGTATAGAATGATGGATGAAGAGGAAGAGGAGCCAAAGAAAATATGGATGTATTGTGTGAGGAATGACATTGTAGCGGTATCTACAACCACATTCGAACTAAGCGTCATACTGACGTCACGCAAAATCCTACATCGCGCAAGCAGAGTTTTCCGCGCATTATTACATTACATTCCGTGCATTAGCTTATACATATACAACAGCCCGACATGATTAAATGGGCAGTTGCCCGCCAGACGCGACACCCGTCTGGTCGTAGGATCCTCCCTTTCCTATGGAGGTTGAGTGAACTTTACACCCTGTTCCTCATACCTCTACAATATGAAAGAGAAGGGAGTGAACGATAGCGTGACAGTTGACAGGAGAGAATGGAAGAAGGAAACGTGTTGCACCGACCCCAATTAACATGAGGCAAAGGCAGGAAGATGTTGAGGTAATTAATACAGAAGCATTGTGAAAATCAATCTCTCACCTCTCTCTTCTTCTCTTATTCTTCTTCAGCCTGTCGCCACCCAATACTCAGTGTAGGCATCCTGCAATGCACGCCACTCTTCTCTATCCCTAGCCTTCCTAAGCCAGAGTCGTCCAGCAATCTTGACCAGGTCGTTGGTCCACCTCGTCGGCTGTCTGCCCACACTTCTACTACAGGTCTCGGTCTCCAGTCCAGCACTGTTCTACCCCATCTGCCTGCAACAGAAGGCAAAGTGGAAATGGGCGGGCCACATAGAGCGCAGAACACTACGCCCTATGTGGCCCGCCCATTTCCACTTTCTTCGCGCAATCACCGCGGCTATGTTGGTAAGCTTCGTTCTTCTTCGGATTTCCGTGTTCCTAAGCAACTGGATCCTTGTAGAATTGTGTTCATACGATGGAGACCCTTCAAACGGCGACTCCAGTGAAAAGTAAACCTTCTCGTACTATCACACACAATGGCGGCGAGGCGAGGTATTAATTTCCTGACGACTGTCTATTTTGATACGGCATCATTGTTCAGAGACAGTCTTTCATTGAAGATGGCGAAAGTACAGGACGTTTATAAGGTCAGGTTTCATACCTCTTGATGCAACTCAAAATTGCTTTTCATCTGGTGCTGGCAAGAAGTAAATTGGTAAAATAGATTTTATTGAGCTACAAAAGACAATTACTAATCAAGGAGTACCGTATTACCCAGTACCTGGGTGGTGAAGGTCAGATAGGCAGTCGCTCCATGAATACTGGTATTCAGCTACATCCGATTTGACTGGAAGCAGACCCCAGCATAGTTGGAAAAAGGCTAGATGAATGATGATGACAGAAGCCAATCACCCGATTGACGGTTGGGAAAGGCGGGATGCGAAAGAGAACCAGGTGTGGTGGGGCAACTATGAGAAGCTTATATCCACTATCCAGAAGTGGACTGTAATGAGCTGAGTTTAATGATCGATTGACAAAATCTACTACTCGTACGATATTAATAAATAATCCTATGGAATTAACTTTCTTATTATTCTATAAATAAGTTCATACTATCTGATGAAAATATATCCCATGTCAGTATTACGTCAATCAAATTTTTCCCTATTAACTCGAGCGTCCATCCAATTAACGACCGAACTACCTAAAAAGCAATCCATTGAACAGCTCGATCAATCAACGTCCGTCGACAGTGCTTACACACACTCGATGGAGACAGAATACAGATACGATATGAATGGTGAACATTCGCAAACGTTCAATGATTATTGTTTGATGTAAGAGTGAGGAAAGAGAAAATGGAGACGTCAGTTTTTTTAATAGGTAGCCAAGTTGAGATGGATTTGAAAGGCTTATCATCATCATCACCCACCGCTGAGCATATGTCTCTCTTTTCATGTGCCAATTCACACGTTCTTGTGCCAGCCTCATCCAGTGTCCACCCTTTCGCCGCCAGACGACTGGCACGTCGTCTCCCAGTCCTTGGACGCCGCTCGGTCACTGCCTTACTCTTGTCATCACTGCACTTTGCCAGGTGTTCTACCTGACTCCATTTGAGTTGCATAACTCTTTTTTCGACATCGAAAACCTTTGTACGTCTGCGGATCTCGACCCGGTCTGTAAGCCTTATGCCAAGCATGAAATGCTCCATGGCTCTTTGATTTGAGAGGCTACCTATTCTCAAACCAAAGGTGTCTGAATAACTATTGGGCTTTAATAATAACGTGGTGAAAGCATAGAGCGTGTGTGAGTTTGATATTCGAACTTAAACTTTAATTTGCACTGAAACCTCTCGAAGTCCTTATTTATTTATATATACTTTATTGTACACCAGAAAATACATAAGAAAAAAATCGATTATTTCTACAAAACATACAATGGGCGGCCTTACCCCTCCTTGGCCTTGTCCTTCTCTCTTGACTTTTCATGCCTTCTGGCCTTCAATACTTTTCAGGAGAACAATTCAAGACAGTGTATCTAAGTGAAACCTATAATACAAACACGAGAAGACGAAACCATTTTATTTTAATTTTATTAAAGAAAGCAGTTTTTGTTAAGTGTATTTCTGTTACAAAAGTATGCATTTCAACACCTAAATTCCTCCCTTATCAACAGCAAATTACCGTAATTCAAAGAAAAAAGTAGAATTATGGCGTCATACTAACGTAAACACCAACTTTGCAGTGGCGTGCACATATTACCCTTCAGCTAGTTCGTGCGCTGTGCCCCACATACATCGGAAAAGTTACGTCGTGCCATTATTTTCTCTCCCTGACAGCTGACGTAAGCACTAATGTCAATGGAGTTCGAATTTCTTTTGTTTTTCCATCAACAAACCGTGGGTTGCAGGTTGATAGGGTATTGTGAATGCAAGGTATGCAGCAAAGGAGATTGAAGATTTTTATATGGGGCCAGTGATAGGTACACCTGTCAGTCATTTAGAAAAAAAAAACAAAATGGTGAACCTTCAAAGCCCTTTGGACTGGACTGACCCCAATTGTGTAACACATTTTCTTTCACAATCCAAAGGATTTTGAAAGAAATTCCTGTTACATTGATTGCTTCCTTATGCTTGAAAAATTCGTCTGCTCGAAAAGGTTAATTACGCAATGAACGTTATTGAGTTCTCAAAATGAAAATTATCAACAACTACTATTCAACACAACACAACTACTATTGTGTGTTACCCAATTACCCCGCAGGCCAGAGACGGGTCGCAGCATCATCAGAAGTTCTTCAGACGTAAACCTGCTTGGCTAACGTCGTGGTTATCGCCGTGGTTGGTGACTATATTGGGTAGTGGGGAAGCAAAATAGCTAGAGGCCCTAGTCAGAACGTGTGAAGTCCCCGTAAATTCAAACGATTATTGAATCGTAAAATACAACATCATATTGGTTTTGGATAGGTTCCGGATAGCACCTTGTTTTTTAAATACTTGCATTTCAATCTATGGCGAAATATGTATTTGCACTTAGAATGTATACACACCTACCTACCATCTTTTGTACCACATTTACTGCAAATGAATGACTTAGAAAAAACACGTCCACAAACCAAAGTACCAGGCTAACATAGATGAGCAAGATAATACTCACTGTACCACTATAAAATATCATTGCATTAGCCAACTAGTGAAGCGAATTCTTTCAGCTTAGCCTTAGCTCCGTTGTTATCTTTAGAAAGACGAAATAAAAGAAAACCTCCATCTCTTTTGTCTTTGTCTTTCTTAACCCCCTTTGTCTCAACGTCTGTAATTTTAACACCGATTTTTGAAGTTTATTTTAGTCGGGAAATTACTTCCTGATTTATAAATTGTGGTATGATTTTAACAATCTTTTATTAAGCTAACCAGAACAATTGCTATATCTGTATACCTACTTAATGTAGTGTTACTAAGTAGATATAAGCATAATCTGATCTGCGTATAATTTTCCCAATGCTGGGGCACAGGGCTCCTCTCTGTGAAAGGGTTTGGGCCATAAATCCGTAATCCACGCGGGCCCTCCCCGGGTTGGTGTATGTCACTTATCTTCGATTTTTTTGTTTCTAGGACATGCCGGTTTCCTCACGATGTTTTCCTTCACAGGCACTGGTTTAATTAAGATAAATGGTTTGAGTTTGATATTGAAATAATGCTTCCAACTGGATTTAATAAACTTTGAAATTCATACAACATCTGGAAATAAACTTTAAAAATGAACATGTCGCGAAAACATACAAGTTTGATATTTCTTGTTCTTGCAGACGTCACCGGACATATTATTTACGGATAACAGCGGGGCATTGGAAAACTTTCCGTGTTTCATACGAGAGCACGATGTTCAGTTTGGTACTGAGTTTTCTGATTTTGTTTGCGAGTTTAATGGCATCAAAACGAGTTTTTGAACTTGAGTGTGAGTGTCTTATGTTTTTGGCTTACTCGTAGTAACAGTTTAGACTCTACAGATATACGTTTGATGATCAATGCTCTGTCCTTTTTGATAGTAGAAGGAATTTTATTTTATTCCACTTTCACAAAATTACAATAACTGGTAACAGCATAAATAGTTACGTATCACTAGAGTCCAACTAATTTATGTTGACAAAACAATCGAATGACAATGAATGACAATGTCAATCAAGTGACAGTGTTTTTTTATAACTATCTATGATTGGTTAAAACTCCACGTGCCTTGCTCTAGGTCCCGCCTTCAACGAACACGTTACGACTTACATAATCAGCCTGTAATGTTTCCACTGCTGGGATACAGGCCTCAGTGGCGTAACAATAGGGTGGCAGGAGTGGCGAAATGCCACGGTCCCCCAGCCGGAAGGGGCCCCCGGCCCGAGAGGGCCATGAGCACAGGGGGATCCTAACACACCTAAGTATAGAAATGTAAACTTTTTTCGACCACTAAACCAACGAAGCTGTCAGGTATTCAATTTTGTAGGGGAAATTACGAAATCTACGCCGACGAAGTCGCGGGCGAAGGGCTAGGAAAAAAAAATTATAATGTTGGTTGAGCTTCTTTACATTAGGGAGGGCCCTATCCCATGAATTAGCCACGGGCCCCAAAGGGTATAGTTACGCCACTGACAGGCCTCCTCTCTTTGACAGGGAGTGGACCGTAAGCCACCACGCGGGCCCAGTGCGGGTTGGTAGATGTCTGATATTTCTGATATTTGACCGGTTTCCTCACGATGTTTTCCTTCACCGTTTTGAGAGCAGTGGTGATGATGTAATTTACACAAAGTAAAGTACCTGACTGGGTTCGAACCTACGACCTACAACTCATAAGTCTGTATATCTGTAACAACTGTTAGTGAAACTTAATTAAATAAATAAAAAAAGTTATAATAATAAGTCGTGGCCGTGTCCACTGGGCCACCACAGCTCACTATTGCTGTTGCGACTTGAAGGTCAGCGTTCAAGGTCAGCATCGATTGTTGCTGATGCCGATACTGGTGCTGATATTCGCAACAACCCTGGTATGAGGGTGACACTGAAAGTTCTTAGAAAATCAAAAACTGAACAAACTAGCAAGTTATTACTTTATATCTTTTCAAAATAGTGTCCATTTACATCAATATTTCGCTGCATCCGATGGAACCACTGAGAAAAGCACTTTGCCCACTCGTCCTCAGGGGTCTATCCACAGTTTAAAATAAATTGTTTTAGGCTTTTTACATTCGTACTATTTTTATTATTATATTGTGTCGGCGGTTTTTTAAATTTTTAATTTTTAGTTGATAGCTCTACTAACTTCTCGTTAATCACCGGCGGCGGGACAAGTGCCCCAACCATGTCGTCGAATCAACACCTAAAGAATCAATTGTGTGACAGTTGTAGTTGCTATCACAGATTATTGCTAATTTCTAGCCGCTGGCCTTTTGATGATATCGTAAAAGGTTTATAGTAAGCAGTAGGTAATATTTTTATAGTCTCGCAGTTGTGGTATGATGACCTCTATGTGATTGTCCAATTAATTTTTGTCAGGGCCAGGAGAGGAGTATTGCGGTGCGACG
Organism: Apamea epomidion; assembly: GCA_947507525.1. Taxonomy (NCBI): domain Eukaryota; kingdom Metazoa; phylum Arthropoda; class Insecta; order Lepidoptera; family Noctuidae; genus Apamea; species Apamea epomidion. The sequence goes on from OX382247.1 coordinate 13,695,908, forward strand.
TGCGATTTTGCAAAGGGTGTAAGTAATCGCTAAGACTAACAAAATTCAGATTCGAAATCATTGATTTGCAAATATGGACAAAGAATAAGTTCAGAATTTCATATGTAATACAAAAAACAATATGTTCCACATAACATCGTTATGTGGAATGGATTAATACTTCGGCAACGCATAATGGCAACATTTTTGTCCCTAGACTCGTGATTTACGATCGACATGTACTGGGAATACATGATTCTGGATAATGTCACTATTTTGCTACATAGTAAACGAGCGGCTATGACGAATGCGCCATACTACGAGTGTAAACGCGAGAATTACCTTCCAAGGTCGGGTTAACCATGTAGCAGGTGTAGCAAATGCTACAGTGGGGTAATTGCGTAACACGCTAACAGTAGGAATGGCTATCATTTTGACAGTTCAACAACTTTCAATGCGTTATTTACGTTGCTGAGCAGACAATTTGTTCGAACATATGAAGCAATGGATTAGCAATATCCTTCAAAATCATTCAGATTGTGATTGACAGTGTGTTACACAATTAAAATTAATCCCGCGCTTTGGTGCGCCCATATCATGATATAGGTACCATGATATGAGCGCAGGGTATAGGGTGGTATAGATAACACCCTTAGGTCCAATTAAAATAATATTATCTATCGATGGTCAAACGAAATCTTACCTCTCTCTTAATGCTATAAGCACCATAGTTTCCCTTATTTCTTTAGCTTTTCTGCATAAGTCGACAAAGCAACTCCTACGTCTGTTTTAAATTGTCAAAAGAAATGTAACTTCTCCAAGATGGCGTGCTTAAGAATTTTCGAACTCGCGTCACTCGCTATTAAATCCTAGTGAGCGAGCAGTGGTGGCTCAGTGGAAGCGACCTCGACTTACGAGTTGTGGGTCGTGGGTTCGAACCCAGGCAGGCGCTTTATTTTGTGTAATTTATTTCATCACCACCGCTCTTAAAATGGTGAAGGAAAACATCGTGAGGAAACCGGCATGTCCTAGAACTGAAAAATTCGAAGACATGCGACCTCTACCAACCCTGGTGAAGGCCCTGGGTTCGCGTGGTTGATTATGGCCCATTCCCTTTCACAGAGAGGAGGCCTGTGTCCCAGCAGTGGGAACGTTATAGGCTGACTATGCTATGCCAGCTCTTATTTCTCGTCAAAGTAACTCCTATTACTGTATTAATAGTCAAATAAAACCTAACCTATGCGAAGTGCTAAATTTTGCTTCGGGATCGGGGCGCAAATGTTCCTAGGTGCCCTGGGTCTCAAATACAAGGGCTGGTGCCGTAAAAGAACCAACTTAACTTAACTTTAACTTAGGTTATAAAATCTTATCTTTACCAAAACAATGTATTTCTAGCAAATAAACTTTTGATTTGATTTGAAGCTTAACTCCTTTTTTTGTGAGCAAAAAGTTATTTTGCCCTAACTTCATTGACATGAATATTGTCGTTGGCTGAGCGTATCACATGGGACTTAAGTGAGTGCACTATAAACTTCTGTCTACCCATTCCGCTATTATAATCTATGTATTCTATGTCCATAAACTACTAGGTCGTGTAAAAATAAACGGTTTTCAACTATTCAGTTCTTATGAATGGTAATACCGTACTTTGTATGAACATACCCTTAAAATAGGGTAGTGGCCAGACAACAGTAATACGCACAGCAATCGGGTCAGAAGTTAACGCGCCATTACCTCGCTTAACGACATTGAATGACGTGCCTGTCTTACTAAAGAGGTTTTACTGCTATAGTTTATTTTGTCACAATGGCAAGCATGGCCACTGCAAAAAAAAACTAAACAACACAACTTTGTGTCATCATAGTTTTGTTCTAATTTTCAAATTGTTCTTGCTTGAAGTTGAAGTGCGTTTTCATCACAAAGTTTACATGCTGGCTATGAACTTTATGAAGAAAAACTTCTGACTATTCCAATTCGTCACTTAGCTGTCTCCGGTTATTTTTAATCATTTTATTTTTGGATTTTTTGTTTTGTTACTATTTGCTGTACTCTGGGCTCTTTAAACGTGTACGTCTTTTTTACACCGTTCTCAAATATAATTACAAATTCAATATCGGCGGGAGATATGGATATAAACTACAATGGTCAAACTATAGAAAAAGTAAACAGTACAAAATTTTTAGGAATCATAATTGACAGCCAGTTAACTTGGAAGCCGCAAGCAGAAGATATATGTAAACGTTTAAGCACAGCCGCGTTTATGTTGCATAATCTATCAAAAAAAGTAAATTTACCGACAATATTAGTAGCCTACCATGGTCTAGTAATTTCCATCTTAAGATATGGTGTAATATTTTGGGGTCACTGTAGTGAACGAGAAAGTACTCGTATTTTCAAAGTTCAAAAAAGTAACAGACAATTGCGTACCTATATTTAAGTCTCATAAATTATTAACTTTCCCGTGCCTTTATATTCTTGAATTAGCAATATTTGTAATAACAAATCGATGTTTATTTGCAACTTTAATAGAAACTAGAAAACGAAATACAGCTATGAGATCTCAATACCAGAATCTATTATGCACGGACGCATTTAAAACTAGCTTATTAAAAAGAAATGTGATTTGTATGGGTCCTGTAATCTTTAATAAAATACCTGACCAACTTAAAACTTACCGTTGCAAAAATTTAAAAAGCATTTCACAGAATTACTTGTAGATAAATGTTATTATTCTGTGCAGGATTTCTTGAATGATAATTTTTTGTAATATATTTATTATCCACCACTTTGTATTACATTTGCATGCTTTATTAAGGCAGAATGTACATGGATGCTCTTATATAATTTAAAAACTTATTTTTATGTACCTACATTCTAAGCAAATAAAGACCTATTCTATTCTATTCTAATTCTAATATTAATGATGTAACTAATATTTTTGTAACAATATAATTTAAAAGAGTATCCATGAAGCGTCATGCCCGTTCCCACCACGCTTTGGAATGGGCAATAGTTTGTTTTTTAATCCCAGGCTAATCTGACATTTAAGTATATTGTGTTTGCGTTTTTGACTATAGAAGGTTGACATTACACCTGTCAGATTAGTCTCTGGGATTAAAAAACGCTTCTTCCGACTGACCGACTCATTGAGAGTTTATAAAACTGCCTATTAATGGTTTAATTGAAATAAATCCTTTGAGTTTGAAACTATTCATCAACTTTTCAGACTATTGAAATTATGTACTTGTACTTTTAAGCTAGTAGCATTTTTACCAATTAAAATTAACTTTTCTATTCTGTCTACGCTCTATCCAACTAATGAGAACGCACCTTTAACTACTTCGCACGATGGACGAGTAATTACACTGAGAAGCCGTTAATCTTAATAGGCCTATAATAAAACAGCTTTAGTTCGGGTCCTTTGTGACAGGTGGACAGTTTGCAAAAGCGATTGGCGATCTTTACGCCCGAGAAGTTACAAATGGCTTCAGATATTGCTGAAGGAGGAATTTAAAAGAAACGACAAATTGGGACCGTGCGCTTTTCACATTCTGATGTTTCTTTTGTGCCAGCATTGCTATGTATTGAATCTAGATAGAAATAAAGAAAATACAACGGAAAAATAAACCAATTAATCTATCCCCGAAAATCTTTCGTAACGATATTGCCAAATCATCTCGTAATTGGTAGACTATTACAATAATCACTAAACATCTGCCGATGGCAATGATAAATGTAGCTTAAAGACCTCACGACAGCCATGTAATAGCCTGCCATATTGTAACAAATGATCTAATAGCGACAAGAGTGACACATGATCCGCCATCTTGGGTAAAAATTGGCGCGAAACATGGTTTAGCTTTTAATGTCATGTGTTTATGTTTTAATAATTTATTACTTTCTGAATTCCGAGGGCTGTGTGTTTTGTTTGTTTCTTGGTCCTTAAACGGAGTGAAAGCAGATTTCCATGTACTACCTAATATTTTTGGTATCTTCAACCCAACTTCAACTTACATAAAGTTCGCGTTTGAGAATAGACCATTTATTCGATTGTACGGTGACTTTATACATATTTTTTCTTTTGGTAAACTTTACAGTCGTTATGAGTATCGATATTTTAAACCACAAGAAAACAGATTTTCTTAACTTATATACTTTAAATAATAATACTGCCAGCGGTCGTTGGCTCCAAAAAAAAGTTTTTATGTTGTCATATTTAAATGTCGATAGCCATGACTGAAGAGTTTCGCTAGCTTACTTTTTAGAACCTGTATTTCATAACAAAAATGGTTAAGTAATTATTTTTTGTAGACTTAAAACCAAGCAGCTTCCAGCGGGGTAATAGCGTAACACACTTTCAGTAGCAATGGCTTTCATTTTGACAGTTCAACAACATTCATTGCGTTATTGACGTTGTTGAGCAGACAAATGTGTCGAACATTTTGGAGCAATGGATTAGCAATATCCTTCAAAATGGTGCTGATTGAGATTGAAAGTGTGTTTTAAGCAATTAGGGTATCAGAATAAAAAGTTACCCTCTAGGAGTCTAGGTCTTCAAAATGGTTCAGATTGAGATTGATAGTGGGTTACGACATTAGGGTACAGATTCATGCAATATAACCAGAGGTCGGAATTAGGTAGAGTTATTTATGTACTTGCATCGAAATGTTGATATTAATATGGATCTTCCCGGGATTTCTAATAGACCATCCCGTGTGGCCAACAATATAACAAATAAATAATAATAAAAACCTCAGAGATAGATAAGAGAAATAAAACAAAGATAATTAACATAAAAATTTTATTAGTATTTGCATTAATTCACAATACAAATTATTAATAGTCTTAAGCAAATTCTCATACTTATACTTCGCCTTTTTTATAAATACGAAAATACTTTTGCTTCTAGCCTAGGCTCATGAAGTTTTGCTTATTCAAACGGCCCATCAGAATCATTTTCTTTGTTCGATTCATTTAAAGTACCACTAAGGTTTAAAGTGTTCGCTTCTGACATTACTGTATAACTTTAATGAGAATTGAAGTATATAACCATTAGCTTTTCAATATTTTCTGGCTTCAATGAATTTCTCCGAACGTCTAAAATCCATTTGTACATTGAAAAAGATCGCTCTACGTCAACTGAGGTGAGGCAACGTCGCGCGTGGAGTGGTTTAAATTGTGTAAAAGTAAATAACTTTGTTATTTAATAAATCACGGACTTTTTCTGCTCTCTAAAATTAATCTCGGGATTTGAGGCATATCCACTTTATTCTTTCGCTGTATGAAATCAGTGTAAATACATAAATAACTCTACCTAATTCTGACATCTGAATATAACACAATAACAGAAGAAGCAAAAACATTTTTAAGTAACTAAACAAATCCCAATTCGCTGCCGTATTTTAAGTTTTGTTTTTCCTGCTTTTTTCTGTAGTTTTTTTTTTGAGTATTGTGTCCCTTACTTAACCTGGATCAAATAAACTTATTTTCTTTCTTTCTTTTTCTTTCAAGCTAAACCAGTGAAGATACAAGTCTGTCTGTAAGTATAAGTAATTAACTGCTGGCTAAGATAACTAATCCTTGCATAGTGTCTCTTAAGACTTGCTAATTGCACTAGAAACTATTATGAATTATGATGAATGAAATAAGTTTTCTCTTATTTGTTAGAATACCTACATTTACTGCCTCGCTCTAATGGTCGCAAACGATACTGCTGAGCATGAGGTACAGTCACGAGCACCAATATGTCAACACTTGGCAACTTTCAATTGCAAGTTTTTCGTGAAATGACGAATGCAACATTGAAATACGACACATTACATAAACGTACGGGTTCGACAATGCTATGTTAGTAACAACATAAAATTTTATAAAAAAATAAAGGAATAAATCGCTTTTGAATAAGGCCGAGTATATGACATACTTTTGCTCGTGACTGTACTGGGTTCGATGCCCAGGTGAAGCAAAGTGTTATTGAGTTTTTCCATCTGGGGCTTTACAATAGCATCCCGGAGTCTGGATTTGTGGCCGGTTGATGGAAATAGGCTGTTAAACATACTGGCGAAATGTGGGTGTACAGCACATAGATACACCTCTGCATAACCCTTCGGGGATAACAGGCGTCATGTTGTTATGTTACCTACATTTATGATCCTATTGTTGCGCGCCACAATTAATGAATGGTACATGGTGACATTAGTTACCACTAGCGCCATCTAGTATCGAGCAGCAGAACTATTTTACCACTAGCGCCATCTAGTATCAAGTAGCAGAACTAATACTACTTCTAGAAATTTCGACATCTGGTCAGTCGGGGCCGGTATGTACTCGAACCTTCTAGATGTTTCTGCAATAGAAGATTCTGGAACTATCTGCGGCACTATATAAGGCCGGAATTAGCCACGACCAGTCAGACTTGGATCAGCGATACATCCGAATACATCGAAAGCGATCTTCAAGTGCGACTTAAGAGCAATTGTGTTTTATAATTAGTGTGTTTGAGTTGTTTAATTAAAGTGTAATTTTTGGTAATTTATTTCGGCAGTTTTTATTGTCACGAACCCGAAGCTCGTAACACTATTTCCCAAAATAAGATTCCGTTACGCTTGTTCGCCTGTCATCTTAGCTATACTTACTGCTATATAATATTCGTAAGTATGGAAAATCTAAATCTCTATTTAGATACGTTCAGAGAATTTTCAATAAGTACTTTTATTGTCAAATAGTTTAAGTTGTACTTCGGGGAAAATGTACATTAATTAACTGAATCGGACTCATTTGTAAAATAATATAAACCAAAACTTATCAGCGGCACTGTATCTGCCCCTGCTGTCCCTTTAAAAAATTCAAGTCCGTTCAAAGTTCAGGGCAATAGCAGCAACCCAATAGCAACCATAATGATACGACTATAAAGTTCACTGTGACTTTGACAGTGATGCAATATCAGAGGTAAATAATCTATGAACGGAGTTGAACTGCACTGCTTTTTTGTACTTAGTCATAGTGCAGTGCAGTTCAACTTTTGCCCTGCTATAAGAGCTGGTGGTAAGCCCCCTGTAGGTACAGGGGGCTTAGCTTTAGGGGGCATTGTTGTACGTAGGTACGTACAACAATGTACTATGGCGAGTAATGCTTGGAATTAGTAGGTATTATGTACTGTACTACACCGTTGTTAGAGTAATGCATGGAGTTAGTATGTACTATTACAGGAGTAAAGTCAGAACAACAGTCAAAATCTGCACTAAACAGTCCATGATTACAAATACATCTATTACCTTTCCTCCACCATTTAGCGTGATTAGTGAGTCACATTAGGTTAGGAGTGGTGTAGATTACGCTTCGTCTGACGTCAGCCCAAGCTTCTGTACAAGACAGTAGATTGATGATGATTGATCAGAAGGAATAAGAAACAGCTGAATGTTTAGGATAAATTGTCGTATATTAAATGTTTAATTAACTTAAGTTGGTTGTATAATTAAGATTGTTGCCAAAGTACGGAGGTGTTTATGGATTATTTAGTGCACTGGATTAAAGTCAAAAACAAAGCAGAAAGAGTGTTCTGAATTAAAAATCGAGTGCTGTTGCATAATGTTGTAAACAACCTACAACAATAATCTGCGGGGTAATTGTGTAGCAATGGGTTTTATCTTGACAGTTCAACAACATTCATTGCGTTATTTACGTTGTTGAGCAAAAACACTTTTCGAACATATGAAGCAATGGATTAGCAATAGCCTTCAAATTGTGATTTATAGTGTGTTACGCAATTAGGGTGCTGTACCTATCTTTTTTTTTTTTTTTTTTTTTTTTTCTGGGTGGGAAATCATCAAATGACTCCTCCCGCTCTGGGCGGAGCAGAAGGGAGTGTCAGACTCTTACTGACTAAAACCCACCCGTGTTCCTTCCTTAGCCCTTTATGTACCAGGGCAGCGGTAACCCTTTCTGACGATCCCGCTACCTATCTGCCATATTAAAAATTATAGTCACTTTTCGTGTTCTTCTAAACTGTACAACACACTTGATGCGGTTTTCACCATCGTTTAGAGAATTTATATCGGAAGGCTTATGTGCACCTACACGTGTTTTATCAAGTCGTAGAAAGGTAGAAACCGTGCGAAGAATTGGCGGGTCTTTAGTAACTCTAAATTATATTCTATTCTAAACGAATCCGCAGAAAAAGCAAAGTGACTCACACAAAGGACATTCAGAACAGCGGCTGCTTATAATAGGTGTAATATTCCACAAAGATCGTTAATTTGTAATTAATTCCACTTTATGACTATGAACGACGGCTCCATATGCTTTATGTACCATTTGAGCATTAACTTTAATCTAAACATGGCATAGGGTTGAAGTTTTTAAAAACATTGCTATTTATTACAGAGGGCTCGTTCTTTGGCAAAAGAATTAGCTTGGCTATTCAACGTGGCAATGCTGCCAGTCTTCTGGGCACGTTTCCGGATGACAACGATGCGGACGAGTATTTCGACGCCTAAATATCCTAATATATTTTGTTTTTGTATTTATTTAAATAGTTAGTTAATTAGTCTTTTAATGTAGTACCTAGTGTAAATTGTTAGTTAAGAGATTATGAAAATAAAATATTCTTGCATTTAAACGTTTTTATAGATAGAAAATACATTCTACACCACTTGCTGTCAAACTATATGTTAACCTGAAGCACAGAAAAACTAATAGCACTCCTAAAGTAAGGTATTAAGGGGGATGCGCAAGGTAGCCCGCGAAACTCCAATTTTCTTACGTTTTTTGCAATTTGCAGGTCAGTGTCAGGTTTTATATTGAATAGCATATGATTTTATGGCCTAGTGGACACAACAGCAAGCTAATTATGCCTATACTATCACTGGTTTTCCCAAACAAAAACCTAATACAAAAATTTGAAAGCTCATTCTAAATTCGCTTAATTGTTCGAATGCCACCAGAGTTATTTTACTGCCAGCCTGCACTACATAAGGTTGACTTCTGCAGACAACCTTTACAGTATCTATACCAAGGGGGCTTACCACCAGCTATTATATCAGGGCAGAGGTTGAACTGCACTGCTTTTTTGTTCTATGACTAAGTACAAAAAAGCAGTGCAGTTCAACTTCTGCCCTGCTATAAGAGCTGGTGCTAAGCCCCCAAATCGGAATAGCGTATCCTCTTATGATTTACACAGAATACATAAAAGGGGTAGCCCTAACCACTACAATTTAGGACAAAGAGTTACACAAGCACATCATAATTCGGGACATTCGGTGGTCTTGTGCATAATTTGGGACAGTCGACAGCAGTGTGAATAATTTTAACGTCTATGTGACATTTATCAATTAGAACGTGTATTATTTTAGTTTACTACGACTTTGTTTTTGACTTGTGTCGTCTAGGTATCTTTAATTATTTATTTTTCAGGTTTTGGGGCTACGCGACATCTCAATCAATTAACTCAGGCTATCGCAGTCTGCACATAGGCCTCTCCCAGGCTGCGCCACAACACCCTGTCTTCCGCCTCTCGCATTCAGTTTGTCCCAGCCAGCTTCTTACGGTCGTCGGTCTATTTAGCTGGGGGGCGTCCCACACTACGGTTGCCGATACGCGGTCTTCACTCCAGGACTCGTCTGCTCCACCGGCCATCGATCCTTCGACAAACATGGCCAGCCCACTGCTACTTCAGACTTCAGTTTGCTTACTCTGCAAGCTATGTCCGTTTCTACGGTTCTTTTCCGGATAAGTCATCCCTTAAGATCTCACGAACAAATAAATTGTAAGTCCTCTATTCATTCTCCATTCTTTCTAATGTTATAAATGCGAAAGTAACTCTGTCGTACTTTTACCTTTTCACATTTTAATGGTTTTGTATGAAACTTGGTACAGGTATAGACCAGGGGGCCTACTCAGAAGTGCAAAGTGCGAATGTTCGGATCGGACCGACACATGGCCGAACCAAATATTATTGAAAAATGTGAAAAAAGTTCGGTTTGTCGCAGTTGGGTCGGGACCATAGTCAATATTCGAAAGAGTGTAGGAATGTAGGATCGGAACCGACCGAACCTAATAATAACTTCGTAGCAGGAAACCGCCGAACATTCGGCCGATACTACTTTGGAGTAGGCCCCCAGGACCTGTAGTAGTCCTGTAGTAGGATAGTTAGGTTCCCGTGGGACAATTTCTAACCTCCATGCGGGGAAGCTGCTGGCAAAAGCTAGTACTACCATATAGAAACTATTAATTTCAAGACCAGTCGCCACAAGCTAAGAAGATCTGGGAAACAACTTCCCTAGACAAACTACAATGGACCTAAATTAGGTGCTTCAAAATGACTACTATAGTTTAACCCGGTTTAATCCGTATAAGTGACTCAAAGAGTTATAGTGCTAGCCAAAACATTAACGGCCTAATTAAGTCTTTGGCTAGACTGCCACTTACACCTGAATTCATCTAATAATAAGCCTAATAAGCCTACGGAGGCATGGGAAATAGCCTTTGGCTTGGCTATAAAATAAATCTCTGGTCTACGAAGAGATCTTTTTTCTCTATGACATTAGATACTTACATAAAATCACACCTTTATACTCTATGGTCTATATTTCTATAAGGATAGGCCGAGGTACAGTCCGTGCACAGTTATTTTATCTCTGACAGCAGCAACCCAATAACAACCTTATTAGGATGAGAATAAATACTCGTATCGCTGTGGTTTGAAATCAAATTGATTTCTTTTTTGTTTTATCATGTTTAGATATCGATATTCTTCGGAGTCTCCGGAGTCTCCGGAGTTTCGCTAGCTAATTAAATTTGACCCCGTATATGTAACCTTTTCTAGTAATTATAGAATAATGGCATAAAATTATGAGATAAAAGATAATATGAATTTAGAATAGAAGAAAAAACATTAGGGAAGAGTTTAAAAAATATATAATGTATCAATGAATTTAAAAATCATAATAATTACGCTAAAAGTAAATAGTCTTTTATTAATCAACGGCCCGGTGCTACAATAACGAGAAGTTATTACGATACCTACATAACCTTTCTAGGAACCCTTCAGTCCGAGCTAAGTAAATAAATGTTAATTTTAATGAAGAACCCTTTTATGATTAGATACAATAAAAGTGGCCCCGGGTTGAACCTTGAGGGACACCTTACATAATTTAAAGGCACCGTACTAAACTGACATCTCTCTTAAAACCGTCGGTTGTATTTTAATGTACTTAGTATGATATTACGAAACTGTTTTCATAAATTGCGCAATACTAATCTATAAAATGATAGAAAAGTCGTGACTTCCGGTCACGTATGCATCGCCCTAATTCGCTCAGATTCCAGAATCCGGACTAATTGGCCAATGGTGATTCTTCTTTATTAATTACATAGACTACCATTAGATCTTCCTTTAATTTGTCAGGAACGATTCAACTTTATTAGCATTTTATTTAATTTGGCGTATGATTATAACGGTGAATGTTCTTTGAGGACTTTCATGGAATTCTTTTCTGTGTCATAATTATGATTTGTGTTTGGTAATATCAATGCTAATTTTATGGATATTTAAAATTAACAGGAAATGCCTGTGAGGCTGTTTGCCTTTTTTTTTTTTTTTTCAGGATGGGAAATCATCAAATGACCCCTCCCGCTCTGGGTGGAGCAGAAGGGAGTGTCAGACTCTTACTGACTAAAACCCACCCGTGTTCCTTCCTTAGCCCTTTATGTACGAGAGCAGCGGTAACCCTTTCGGACGATCCCGCTACCCCGGCAGGCTTCGGCCCTGTCGGGCCCCGTCAACTATGCTGACATCTCTTTGAGGCGCACGTGGAACACATACGCGCCGTCCGGCACGGGCCTGGTCCTGATCGGACAGAGAGCTACCCATTGCTCTACGCCCGCAGGCCCGCGCCTACGGTGGCCGGGAGTCGTCACGCGGCTCCCGACGCCCGGAGCGTCTCCCTCGGCGGCTGAGACGTGAGGATCTCTCCCTTGCCCATCCCGCCACCTCCTTCGCTAGCATGACTGCTTCGCAGAAGGAGGTGACCGCCTCCCACTCCCTCTCGCCCCGGACCATGGCTTGCACCAGGGCCGAGCGCGAGAGGACGCCGCCGCTGCCGATCGCCTCTACGAGGACACGGCGGTGCTCTGCCCAAGCGGGGCAGACCTCCACCGTATGCTCCACCGTGTCCTCTGGGCGATCCTCGCAGTGGTGACACCCGGGCGTCTCCTCCCGCCTGATGATGTGCAGGAACCTCCCGAAACATCCGTGTCCGGAGAGGACCTGCGTCAGGCGGTAGGTGAGAGAGGCTGTTTGCCTTGTCTTGTATTTTATGTGTTTGGGTTCTTATTTATTTATGGTACTACAATGAATGACTAATTCACAAAAACATCTGTCATATTATATGAACAGGGTCAAATTAAATTAGCTAGTTAAACTCCATAGACGTGATGGGTAGGTACCGATATTTAAACATGATAAAAGGAGAAATAAAAGAAAATAATCATTTTTTTGGGATCAACGACCGCGGGTAATATAGTTCCTTGAAGTAAGACTTCAGAAAATGAGCCATGCATGAAAAGCCATGACGTATGTTAATTTTACACAACAAAAAGGGTTTTTCTATCATACTTCAACACAGTATGTGTGTGTTGAGGTATGTTTAGGGTTGACACCAGAAAAAATCATTTTCATTTTACCATGTACCCATCACGTCTGCGTAGTTTCGCTAGCTAATTTAACTTAACCTTGTATAATTACTATAGCGAACTTGTCAATGAAAGGTGTGCACAATACTTAACTTACTCTTCTAAGAAACCGTCGCTTTACTGTGGTTTTACTAAATAATTTTGGCACCGACAATGTTTCGCTTTGTAACCATAGTGTTGATTGTTTGATTGTTTCTCCTAAAGTATCAGTTTCAGTCTAATGGGCGAGGGAATGGCAACATGTGTTGATACCGATATTTTAGTCAACTGTATGATATTATCGTCGAAACAGAAGAACTATACTTATGCTTAATGTATTGTGTGAAAGTTTTTGTAACTTGATGTGTTAAATGAAGAATTGATTTTTGGGGTCTGCTTTAATTTCAATCGTTTTTGCTTTGCAATAATATTTGTGAAATAAAAACGCGCTCTTTTTGAACAGTGAACGAAACTGAACCGTCACGCGCAGGTCGCTGAATCCTGTATACTCGGTTCCAGTCGGGCGATCAAAGTAAAAGTCAAAGCATTTATTTCAAATAGGCACATAAAAGGCACGTCAAAATCTATATACAGAGTGAAATTAAATTCATGGGCATCCTTTTAAGAGGTACTCATCATTATGAACAACTTTTACTATGGGATAAAACCTGAAATCGCGAAAAAAAAATCAGCTGTTCCCTAAATTTATGTTCGCATAACTCGTCAAAATGTAGGGAACAGCTGTGCCCATTAATTCAATTTCACCCTGTATATAAAAATGAATCCCTATTTCCCTTGGTCACGTCATAACTTGAGAACGACTTTACCGATTTCATCCATCTTTTTTTTTAAAGTCGTCTAATACTTTGCAGAAGGTTCATACGTAAAAAAAAATTAAGAAAGTTGCTTCACGCGGACGAAGTCGCGGGCAAAAGCTAGTTTGCAATAAAATAGAATTGATTCTAGTCGCCCCTTCCAAAAGGTAGTTTTCGTATGGAGAAGAATGGGCAAGAAACTCCACCGTTCACCGAACTCTTTTAAAATGTTTGACAATATTTTGTATACGTTAATTATTATATCATTATATGTGAAGACGATGCACCTAGAATAAAATTACTGTACCATAATAGGTAAAAGAATTAAAATTGATGACAGTTGGTGAAGCTGAATCGCGTGTAGGTACTCTGCGCTGAATAGCTTATACTCGGCTCCAGTTGTAAGTCTTCACAAGTTCTATCGTGTAGTCCTAAGCACATAGCTCTTTTTTTGTAACGTTGCATTTCTCCTTCTAGGAGGGAAACAAGAAATAAATTATAATTAAAAGGTAAAACTATGAACGCTTGTCCAAAGCTTCTGCCTAAGCTACCTGAAGCTAAGCAGCCTAAAGATATTACGACTCGTGTAAAGGTAAATAAAAAGTTAAGCAAAATCCACCTATTTACTTATCCAGGTTGTTACTGTCCCACTGCACGGTAAAGGCCTGTTCTCATACAGAGAGGACACCGTTTTGAGCAAGCGTGGTGATCAATGCTCGCGAGCATTGATCACCACGCTTGCTCAAGACGGGTTGGTGATTCCCGACTTATGTAGGTATATTAAAGTTCAAGTTTCCTCACGATGTTTTTCCTTTACCGTTGTCAACAATGAAAAGTACAAAGTCTTTCTTATAATATCAGTGATTGTCAATAATGTACAAGATAACCTCGGAAAGTATAGACGCCAGCACATAAAGCTACCTGAAACTGTCAAATCCCCTATCAACCCAATCAACCTTGAACCTAATGATTTAGCGATAAAGTTGAAAATATATCACAGAAATTTGACAGATTGTAAGTAGTAGCTTGATGTGGCGTCTGAACATATGAATTGACTTTACATTTAAAATTACCTAGTGACCGTAAAATTACAAGGCACAAATGACATCAATGCCTTAAGGGTTCAAAAAGAAGTTGTATCTACGCGACGACTTCAGACACCGCTCCAAAGCAACCGACTAGGTTTACCCAACGGATTCCACACTGTATTAATATTAACAAGAGTTAAATAAAAACATCAAAAATAAACGTAATCCGCGCAAAAATAACCATCATCGTGTGTTACATATCAAACTACTGAATTAAAACTCTCGGGAGTACGTTTTACTCAAAATAGAAACACGTTTTGAGTGCTTTCAGTATCCGTTTGCACTTTCATCTTTATTTTGGCCTACTGCCTTACATTCATAGAGATCTTATATTTATAAAATACTTAGTAATAAGAAATGTCCCTTCATCTTAATCGATGTTCGAAAAATTTGTCTGCTTAACAACAAACAACAAAGTGAAAGCCATTGCTACTGTTTGAGTGATACGCAATTACCCCGCAACAAAGTGAAAGCCATTGCTACTGTTTGAGTGATACGCAATTACCCCGCAGGGTAGCCCGGTGAAATTCAATTTTACTTACGTTTTTTGCAATTTTCAGGTGTATGTTGATCGAAAAATGATTCCCGACCGAAACAAATATGTATTTACGAAATTATAATCATTAGAACATCACATCTATCAACCCGCACTGGGCCCGCGTGGTAGATTACGGCCCACTCCCTCTCACAGAGAGGAGACCTGTGCTGGGACACAGGCCTGCTCTGTGAGAACGTTATAGGCTGATAATATAATCATTATAGAACCATCAATACAACTCTCTAAGTTGGAATAGGCCTCAATCCTCAAATGTCAAGATTACCTGCAATCAAAGTCAAAGTCAAAGTCAAAGTCAAATCATTTATTTCAAATAGGCACATAAAAGGCACTTTTGAACGTCAAAAATAAAATTAGAATAAAATTGATTCTAGTCGCCCCTTCCAAAAGGTAGTTTTCGTATGGAGAAGAATGGGCAAGAAACTCCACCGTTACTCTTTTAAAATGTTTTACAATATATTGCATACATTATTTATATAATTATATGTGAAGACGATGCACCCAAAAATAAACTTACTATACCACAATAGGTAAAAGAATTAAAATGGATAAATGTAACCATGACATATAGATCAACTATGTGATAGATACATGGTGCTCACATATTCACAAACATTCCAAACGTAGACGATTTTCATAAATAAATAAGGAGTAATAAGTCCGGGTGTGACCCCAAGTAATTACAGAATGTAAATCAATGTCAAAAAAAAAAAAAAAAAAAATTATACAATTACATTAGCAACCAGTTTGATTTTGTCTAGACTCTAGAGATTGTCCTATGGAGCAAGACCAGCATGTTTCCAAGCATTCTTATCTTGGATATAATCCTCTAATTTGTAATATCCTTGCTTACAAAGTGTAATTTTAATATAAGTTTTAAATTTTCTTTCATTTAATTGCAATATTTCACAAGGTATTTTGTTGTAACATTTAACACAGTACCCCATAAAAGATGTATGAACTTTAGATAATCTGAAAAAAGGTTGATCTAATTTATCTTTATTTCTAGTATTAAAATTATGTCTATCACTTATTTTATTAAAAAGATGTTGATTTTTTCTTACATACATAATATTTTCATAAATGAATTGGCAAGGTACCGTCATAATATTAATCCTTTTAAATAGTTCCCTAAGAGATTCGCGGCGACGTAGATTGTAAATGGCTCTGACAGCTCTCTTTTGCAAAATAAAAATGGATTCAATGTCAGCAGCCCGACCCCACAGTAAAATGCCATATGACATAATACTGTGGAAGTAACTAAAATAGACCAAGCGAGCGGTTTCTTCGTCTGTTAATTGTCTTATCTTTCTAACAGCATATGCGGCCGAGCTTAGCCGCCCCGCAATAGATGTTATATGAGGTCCCCATTGTAATTTCTCGTCTAGCGTGATTCCTAGGAAAACTGTCTGATTAACAAATTCTAATTTTTGGCCATTCAATACGATGTCACATTCGCTACTTCTAACATTAGGTAATTTAAATCTAATGCATTTTGTTTTTTTTTCATTAAGTACTAAATTATTAACCGTAAACCAATCTTGGACCTGAAGAATAGAGTTATTCACGTCGTCAAGATTTTGTGACCGTCGGTCTATTTTAAAGATCAATGATGTGTCATCTGCAAATAACACCATCTTCGGTTGATTTTGAAGTAATTGGGGTAAATCATTAATATAAACTAAAAAGAGGAATGGACCCAATATCGAACCTTGAGGAACGCCCATTGTCATTTCAGAACCCAATGAGTTTACGCCATTTACTTGGATTTTAACCTTTCTATCTTTCAGGTATGATCTTAACAAGTCAAGTGCTGTTTTCCTAATCCCATAGTGCTCGAGTTTCATCAGAAGTGTTTCATGGTTTACGCAATCGAACGCCTTAGAGAGATCGCAAAAGATTCCAATAGCATCTTGTGCTTCTTCCCAGGCGTTAAAAATGTTCTTCATTAGGGTAACACCGGCGTCAGTGGTACAACGCCCTTTGGTGAAGCCGTACTGGTGTTCATGAAAGATGTAATTTTTATTAAAGTGACGTAACATTTGATTGAGCATCAACTTTTCAAACACCTTACTGAGAACTGGCAGAATTGACACAGGTCTATAATTGTTGGGATCTTTACTATCACCGGATTTGAACAATGGTACTACTTTACTATGTTTCATAAGATCCGGAAAGACTCCTTGGTCAACACTGGTGTTAAATATGAAAGCTAAATAGGGCACAATGGTTTCGATGAGAGATCTACATACTTTTACAGACATACCCCAGAGATCTTCTGTTGATTTAATTTTAAGATCTTTAAAAGCTCTTATAACAGCCTGGGGGTTTGTATGCTGAAACCTAAGCTCCGAAGGGCATGCCTTTACATTCCTTTTAAGTAAGGCAGCAGAAAGCGTGGGGGAAGAATTTAAAGCTTCAGTAGTTTTAAGGGGAATATTAGCAAAGAAGTTTTCAAATTCCTGAGCTATTTCTACATCTGAATTGATGGGGCCATGTGCAGTCTCTAAATTAAGTTCACTATTTCGCTGTTTTTTCCTACCTGTTTCATTATTTATTATTTGCCAGGTAGTTTTTATTTTATCATCAGCTGATTTTATTTTATTGCTTATATAAAGAGCTTTAGCTCTTTGGCACACCCTTTTAAAAGTTTTTGAATATTTTGCAACATACTGATGAAAGTTCGTATTTTTCATATGTTGCTTTAAGCCATACAGTTCAAAAAGTTTTTCCCTGCTTTTACGAATACCTGGAGTAGCCCAGTCACTGAATAAAAACTTTGTGTAAATACTTTTAGTTTTCAGTGGAAAAGTGTCATAAAATTGCGAGTTTAATAGTGAAAAGAACTCGGCGTAGAACTCATTGGGGTCATCTATATTATTAAAACTCTGATCACATAATTTACTGGCCAAAGAATTATTTAATTTCTCTAAATTTTTACATGTAATTGGCCTAAACCTTATTTCAATTTTTTGTAAAGGCCTATAGGAGCTAAATGTTATTATTTGTCCACTGTGATCAGATGGCAACTTATCTACAATTCGTTTGTGTATGTAATCGCAATTACAAAAAATATTATCTATACAAGTGGCAGAAGAAGCTGTCACTCGGGTTGGTTCCATAAACACATTGGACAAATCAAATGACCCAAAAAGACTCAATAATCTGACAGTATTCGAGTTATGTTCCAATAAATTAATATTAAAATCGCCACATACGATTATTGACTTACTACTAGTACTAAGCTTCTTTAAAACATCTTCCATTACAGAATCAAACACCGATAGATTCTGGTAACTAGGAGGTCTGTATACGCATACTATAACATGCTTATCGAGCTCAACACAGGACAATTCAATCATGTGTTCAACAGACAGCCCGATGATGTCTTTACGTTGTTTAGATTTAATAGAATTTTTAAGTAATATTAATGACCCGCCATGTATCATACGTTTTCGGCTGAAATGGCTAACTACACGTTAATTTTCATAATTAATTGACATTACTTGATAATCTTTCAACCAATGCTCTGTTAAACAAATGACATCAAACTTGGTGTCTTCCAAAAACAATTCTATTTCCAGTAATTTAGAAGCGCAACCTTGGATATTTTGATTAAATAATTTTAAAATATGTTGCACACCCTTTACTTTCTTAGTATTATTAATTATATTGCCAGAAGATACCTTTTTATTATTCTGTATTAATAATTGGTTATTTGAAGGGGTAACTTCTGTTGTCTCACTGACTAGTTTAAATTATTATCAGGAGATAGCTCCACAACTACAACTGGAGAGTCTAGATTGCCCGTATAAGTTCCAGCAGGAGGGAAATACCCTGTCTGACTGGTAGTGGCCTCCAAGGATGTTGCCATTGTAGGTGGAGCCTCCTTTGTACAATATGATGATTCACAATCAATCACAATGTTGTTAGTAAAACTATGCAACACAGATTTGTCACTAATACTAGAATTTGTTACATTAGCTATAACCTCGTTAATATTATATGCTATCAACATAGCAATCAGATGTCTACATTGCCCAGACAGAGATAAAGTTCTCTGAGTTAACTTAAAACCACTAACAAACTTGTTAGTGTCAAAATACAATAATTTGTCACTATGACAACATGTCAACTTGTGAATAGTATTATTCAACTTATAAATGTAATTATTTTCATTATCTGATAAAGTATCAGAGTAAGGAAAAGCACACAACATTAGCTTTCCTATTTTTAACTCTAATAAGGTGTTTACACCATCCACTATGTCCTTTCTGGTTATACTATTGCTATTACCTAATAGCAAAACCATAGTAGAATATTGATCCAGGTTTGTGTTGGCAATTCTTTTAATCATTTGGTTAAAACTTATGTTATGATAACTATGATTGGTAAAACTATGGCTAAGGTAATTGAGTAAAATTGTTCCAAAGCCAGAACCTAACTCGTCAGAAAAGAATATTGATTTGTTTATCTGTGGGGTGTCTGCTGGAAGAGCCAATACTGGAGGGGACAAGTCAGGCTGAGGCTGAAGAGGTGGTGGTTCGTAACTTTATAGGGCAATTTCGAGGGTTATCTTAGTGCGGGATGCACTTAAGAGAGAGACTTGTAAGGCAGAGTGCCGAAAAAAATGAAAGATATTACTTACTTTCCTGTTCCTTTAGTACCTATGCATTATAATCTTTTCTCCCGAAACCCAAAATGAAATCTTCATCACATTCCTTTGTTATAATTTCCTTTACCAAGAAATAATAAATAAGTACTGCAAGATTACACATATAAATGTATGTATATAGGGTACCTACCATGTACAGTCATGAGCATAAATAGGTACCTTACCGTCACGCAATATTGAAAAGCGACGTTGCTCCCCCCTGGCTCAGCGCTGATTTTCAGTGGTCTCCCGAAAAGTGCGTACGGAAAGTTTTAATAAACCTGACTTTGCTTCCGTCGGAAACCAAATGAGGTTTATTAAACAAAAGGGCACATTGCTCGCAGAACAGACGGCCGATGGGCCCGAAAGGTTCTGGAGTGACGACCGCGTACCGGAAGATGTAGCGTTGGAAAGCCTCCCACGAGATGGACCGATGACCGGAGAAGCAATTCTCATAATTTTAAGAACGTCCACGGTCTGATCTGTCTCAATCCATCTAAAATACAGAGGTATTTTCGATAGATTGAGACTGAGATCAGATTTTTCAGAATTAAAAAAATGTGCGCCTAGATTTTGAACGTTTTCAATTACGGGAATTGGCCTTTTGGTGAAGGCCGAATCACCAAAAGGCCAATGAATGTGATAAGCACAGAACCAGTCAAAGTGGCGATTGTTGGGAAAGGCCTATGTCCACCAGTGGACGTCTTTCGGCTGAAATGATCATGAAACAAAAATAAAGTCCTCCAGACCGTATTTCGGCCACGGCGGTCAATCTCAACGGAGACCAAGTCTTCGGCGCGGGAGAAATTATAGTGCACAAGTGCGCGCGCAGACATAGGTGCACTCATTCTTCACTCACTCTCATAGTCCGATGGGACGGCAATCCGACACGACCCAAGGGAGATCAGGCGCAGTACCAACGGCTCAACGTGCTTTCCGAGGCACGGGGGTATCACACCGGCAACTTCCAAACTCCAGACTGCTACTAAGAACGTTTCTCCATTAGTAATTTCATAATAAGAGCCCGAAGTTTGGAAGTTGGCGGTGTGAAACAAACGTTAAGGTAAGGTATTTATGCTCGTGACTGTACGATCGGTTGTAATTCCTAATACGTTGTCTCCGCGGGAGCTCTACGATGAGCCAGCAGGCATGCATTAGACATCCTTTTAGTACCAGCACGGTTCGTTACCCCCCTTATGGGGAAGACAAAGGAATGCTTTTCTTCTTGTTGCTACGGGCGACGTGACACGAAGGATGATGCTAGCATGGATTATGTAGGTATCTATTATACACAAAGAAAGTTATTATAAGTCAATTTATTTTGACAATACTAACACTAGCCCAGAGATTAGCAACTTAACTTTTCCCACATCGGTGGGTTTAATATTTAAAAGTTGAACTCTAGGTTTACCTGTAACTGTAACTCTTTTGGCGCAAGATTTGATTAAGATTTCATTAACTCTTGAGTTAACAGATAACTCAGTTATTTAGGATAGCCCATTAGCGGGATCCGATCCGATTTCGAAAACTCATTCAATGACAATGATACGACTCCTACCGTGTCATAGGGTATGTTTCGATTCTCACGACAAAAAATTTCCGGCCCCTCATTTTTATTTTTTACAAAATTTCACGAAAAAGTAGCTTTGCTGTCGCTTCCGTGTGGGTATCGTCCAAATCTCGGCGAGGAGACAGCGACAGGGCCCTTATAGTACAGTTTCTCGGGTATGTTCTAGAGTCCCTATAGTTGACTTCCACACGGATGCAGTCGCAGGCAGAAAAATAAAACAACAAATTTAAAAAAAAAAGTGTATTAATAAACAGACACAATATAATTATTCAGCGCCCAGGTGGACCACTTGGTGCGTCGTAGTGAACGTGGTAGACCCTGTACGCGAAATACTCCATAAGTGCCAAGGCCAGTGGGAAAAAAAACTTTTGTTTCGTCGCCGGGGAGACGAGGTACGCTAGACAAGCAGCCCCCGCTGTATACCAACCGAACTCACGGTTGTGGATGTGCGAGTAATGGCACAAAGAGATGATGTTCAGGGCAACCGCGAGATTCCCTAGAGGGACATTGTCCTCGCCAGCGAGGGAAATAGCGAAGGGAATCACTCCCGACAGCAAATGTAGCAGAGAGAGGGTCTGATCGCCCCGCCGGAGGTCCGCATTCAAACATGGCAGGGCCAGGTACCGTGCGGCTTTCAAGCTAATCAAGTAGAGTGCGTTGATATCATCACCCAAAATTCCGCCTGGAGAAAAATGATAAAGGAAAAGTTAAGACACTTAATAATCCATGGACATTTATACTGACACTTTGGATACCTCAATTGAAACTATAAATTTAGTTATTAAGTATATTTGCGCAGTGGTGGCCTAGTGTTATCGGCACCGACTTACAAGTTGTACGTCGACCCAGGCAGGCACTTTACTTTGGGTATTTAATTTCATCACCACAGCTCTCAAAGCAGTGAAGGAAAACATCCTAAAGAAACCGGCATGTCTTAGAACAGGAAATTCGCAGACATATGATATCCACCAACCCGCACTGGGCCCCCGTCGTGGATTATGTCCCACTCCCGCTCATAAAGAAGAGACCTGTCGAGCGATTCTGTAAAAATCTCACCGTGAGAACTTAGGTGAAGTGAGCTGCCAGTAGTGTCAACCCCCGTAGCATCAGGTGTAATGACACCTGACTTCAAGCCCATCTAACTTTTCACGGTGAGATTTTTACAGAATAGATCGGCTGTGTCCCAGCAGTGAGAACATTATAGGCTCATACGTCTAATTGCATGTAAAAACCATATCGAAATGAAGTTTTCAGAGATTCGACTTCTGATTGTCGATCGATTCCTATGCTAAAACGAGTCTATCGATAATCTGAATTCGCAATTTTTGACACATACAGACATATAGCTCTGTTGCTGACATTGTCTACTGATACCTACTTTGATAATGTAAGAATCCAACTATTCCGTGTATAAAGAAATTTGCATGCATTCCAGGATGTGTGTAGCTGGCGCCGCTCATACGACTGATCCCGCGTCCGGCCACGCAGCACAGTGCGAGGTGTGCGAAAGATGCATTAAGGTTGTCATTGTCGCCTCCCATAGCATAAATACACCACCTTAATCACTAAATATTGTTAAACACATATAAAATTAAAAATTTGCGCACCCCATGACATTATTTTGAGCAGAAAATTTTTTTGTCAAGTGTCATTCTAATTTTAATACAATCTTCTCTAGCGAGGTGGGACTAATTTAAAAAAAAGACATTCGTAAGAAGAATTTTACTGTAACACCTCTACAACATTATGGAATGAAAATAAATATATGAATATGACATTTACTTGCGGAATTTGCTCAAATGAGTGGAATGAATTTAGGATTGAACCTTATTGATATTACATAATTGAAAATATGATAATTAAAATTTATGATGTTCTGCACTAGCGCTTTGTAGAAAACATATTACTATGAAGAACAAAAACTGATAGTTTTCTTTTATCGTCATTATCTCTCATTTAGAAGGTTATTCGATTTTGTGTTTTTAGTTTTAAACAAGTCAACTAAATAAATCACCTATTTTACAAGCGTGGAAGTTATTTGTTTCATAGTTAGTCTTTAGTTTGTAAACAAGATGGCGCTAAAAACGGTTACTCAGTTGTGGTACATTTCTGATTCTTTTTTTACTAACAACTGCGCATTTGAACATTGTTCATAATTTATAATGATGATGAAATTTAATCTATTATTTTCTATTGTTTGAGTTACTATCTAGATACACACCGTTCGCTATTATTTTTGTCTATGGCTATTGGCTGTATAGCGTTGTTTCTGTGCTTGAAAATATCGACCTAGAAGGCAGGTTGAAAATTAAAACGAAAATACAAGCTGCCATTTTGCTGCATTTGAGTTCAATAGTGTTCGTTTTCTATGTTAATACTCGCAATAATTTCGTAAATCTATTGAAAATCTTTTAAAGGTCGTATAATTTGAAATCAAAGCAGCGCAACAAATACAAAAATGGCAGCGAGCGACTCTGGGACAGATGAGTCACTTTATCCTATTGCGGTGCTAATAGACGAGTTGAAAAACGAGGATGTGCAGCTTCGTTTGAATTCTATCAAGAAATTATCGACCATCGCGTTGGCCCTGGGCGTGGAGAGAACCAGGTCTGAGCTAATCCCCTTCCTGACGGAAACCATTTACGATGAAGACGAAGTTTTACTCGCCCTTGCCGAACAACTGGGTTAGTACATTACAAATAAAATTATCGTCAGAAGACTATCTGTAACTCGGCATTGTATGTTTTGATAACCTATTTATTGTTGCTTTTCATCCTGTTTCAATATACAAAGCTTCCCCATCTTACCGTTTATGTTTTTGGTTATAAATACTAACACAAAAGAATAGTAGACAATGCCTTGATTGAAAGATAAACATATTTTTCGCGCAGCAAATCACAGTAGAGTTAGTATCATAATGCTCTGAATAAAGTATCAATGTAAGTATGTAAAATGCCATAGACAAACAGTAAAAACTACCTCCGCTATAAAAAACCTTTTTCCTATTTTTAATTCCCACAAAGTTACGATGAAGAATATGTAAATAATGTACTAAAGCTGAAAAGAAAACGAAATAATATAGAAATGATTGTTGAGAGGAGGAAATTCCGATAATAAGGATAATTCAACAGAGTGGGAATACACATGACCATACTACATTGTAGGCCACCAATAATATACTGCACTATTCAGGCTGTTAAAAATAAAAATCATTTATTCAAACTCGGCTGAGAATCAGCACTTCGAACTTCAAAATTATGTGTGTATGAATATGAATGTGTCTATAGTTGCTCAACTTTTAACTAGTACAGCCCGATAAACGATGTTACGTTAACTCAAGATAAATCATGATGTACTATCGCCAAAACCTATATCTGAACATTTTGAAAACAAAATTCCGTGCACATGATGACCACAGCTGCGTCGTTAGTAAAACAAAAGTGGATCCTTTTTAGGTAGACTAATAATATGCGCTGCAAGCAAGAATAGTCCTAACCGTGGTCAGATATAGATTTTGGCGATAATACCTTGAAATGGCTAATTGTATCCTCCTTTAGTTAAAAAAGGTATTTATACTCTGTTCCAAAACAATTTGATGAAAATGTATACAAATGAGTAAGAAAACGTGCCTGTAGAAGGCATTTGTAGTGCCACTTACAATACAGATTGAGCTGATTTTATGCACAAGTATTTTTGGACAAAGTGGTATAAAGTTGAAACCTCCTAAATACAGATGAATGATTTATTATTCTCTTTAGTAAGTGATTGCGCAATGATTTAACCTCATCAGGATTTGTCTACCCTATCTAAAAACAAAATTGGGTATTGCAGGATTTGCAGATAAAGACCAGAGAGAGAGAATCATATCATTTAATGAGTAACCTGTAAAAATCTTTCAGGAAACTTCATCAACTTGGTTGGTGGTGGCGAATTCGCTCACTGCCTCCTCCCACCGCTGGAATCTCTGGCCACCGTAGAAGAAACCGTAGTCCGTGACAAGGCTGTTGCTTCACTCCGTGCTGTAGCTGCTCACCACACTCCTCAAGCTTTGGAGCAGCATTTTGTACCGCTAGTCCAACGCCTTGCTGGCGGTGACTGGTTCACATCCCGTGCATCTGCTTGCGGGTTGTTCAGGTAAATATTGATGTCTGTTTTGGGACGTGTTTACATTTTGGGTTTAGTCTTTGTTTAGTGCTATGCAAACGCTTTACTTTGTGTAAATAATTTCAACATCACTGCTCTCAAAACAGTGAAGGAAAACGTCATGACGAAAGCAGCATGTCCTAGAATAAAAAATTCGAAGACATGTGAAATCTATAACCCGCACCGCGCCCGCGTGGTAGATTACAGCCCACTCCCTCTCCAAGAGGGACGCCTGAGTCCCACCAGTGGAAACATTTTAGGCTGGTTATGCTTTTTAGCAGTGGGCTTGATACGTTGTAAAAAATGTTTTAAAAAATACAGTTCAAATAGACACCTATTTGAACTGTATTTTTTAAAACATTTGCATCTACAGACATGCACGCGATCGAAGTCGCGGAAAAAGCTAATACTAAATATATATTTCCATTTACTTACTTGGAAATATTCAGAAATGCTGACCTTGTTATTTGTGAAATTAACAAGGTCTGCATTGCAACTGCAACAAAGGAAGGTTTGAAAATCCTTGTAAATTATTTCGAATGTCAGTTGCATGTACTATTTATTTTATTCTAAACCAGCTGTTGCCCGCGGCTTCGCCCGCATGGTAGTCGGCATTTCTCCCACGGGAACGATCTTGGATAGAAAGTATCTTATGTATAACAAAGGTCATTGTCTGTTCCCTGTACCCAATCTCATCCAAATGCGTTCAGCTGAAAAGGTAACAGACAGACTAATAATTACTTTCGCACAGTGGCATAGCTGCCTTCGTATCAGCCGTATCAATGATACCCCAAGCTACACGGCCTCCACGTATGTGAGCAAACATTCTTAAAATAGCGATAATGAATGTGTGGCGACATCTACAACGCCACATGCGAACTACGCATCACTCTCACGTCACACAGAATTCTGCATCGCGCAAGCGAAGTTTACTGCGCGACTATAATGTATAACGTCCCGACATCAATCGTCGGGCAGTTGCTCACCAGATAACACCAGTCTGGTCGGAGCATCCTCCCTTTTCTATGGAGGATGAGTGAACTTTGCACCCTGTTTCTCATGCCTCTATAAATGAATATCTAAAGAAAATTTAAATTAACGTAATTTGGTTTACAAATGCTTCATACTACAAGCACGGTCCTATTCTCAAGATCGTGCATTCATTTAGTAAAATGACACAGAAAACCTAACCTATCTGAATCAGGATGCTCCAATTTATAAGCTTGCTTCACTTGCTCTTACATTCTTTTATTAAAGTCAGAATGACGGCTTTGTCTCCCCCCTAGGGATGCTATTTTTTTTTATTACGTTTTCGGTCTATAAATCATCATCTGCCTAGCCTTTTCCCAACTATATTGGGGTCGGCTTCCAGTCTAACCGGATGCAGCTGAATACCAGTATTTTATATGGAGCGACTGCCTATCTGACCTCCACAACCCAGTTACTAAGTAATACGATACCCCTTTCTATCTAAACCAATATCCATTCTTACTTCCAGTGTGTGCTACCCACGAGTCTCCGCCCCAGTGAAGGCCGAGCTCCGCCAGCACTTCCGCTCGCTGTGCCAGGACGACACACCGATGGTGCGACGCGCGGCCGCCTACAAGCTGGGCGAGTTCGCCAGGGTAGTCGAAGTCGAGTACGTGAAGAGTGACCTCATCCCTATGTTCGTAACGCTGGCTCAGGTATGTTACAAATCAAAAACTCATAACCTTAATTACAATTAATCCATTAACAGGTATCTTTGAACTGACAAAGGCAGTTAGTCTGAAAGATGCCTATTCCAAAGCGTAGTAGGTTCTTATGGAGAAGAACAGGCAAGAAACTCCATGGACAAACTCTTTTAATTATTATGATGATTTTTTATTTGTAGAATAACTGATTATGATGATGACTCAGGGTTCAATTCTCTCCATGGAAATAAAGGGGGCATGCAATTCAGCGGTTGGTGAAGTTCAAAACTTTTAATGCAATTTCTGATATCATTGTTCTTGATTGGTCATTTTTGTCTAAGCAAATTACAACAGATAACCAGAGACTTTATAGCAGATCAAAATGAGGCCTGATCAAAAAACCAATCAGTTTTTGCAATGTCACATTAACATCAATACAGCTACAGCTGATTACACAATGCAAGTGTCTTGTCTGTGGCATACAATAAACTTGAAGCAACAACTTCCTTAAAGCTGGGAATATTCTAAAAAAAAAACCTTGAACCAATTCTTGTCTAACCGAGTTGTAACAGCATGGAATAGGCTCCCACACTGAACTGCTTCAAGAATCGACTGGAGAGATTAAATATCTCCAAGCTATACAATACACACGCATCAGCCAATTAGCTGCTAGTGTGTCTAACCAAATAATAATAATAATAATAATAAATATTCCACAACTATCACACAACGCCATCTAGTCCCAAGCTAAGCAGAGCTTGTGTTATGGGTACTAGACAACTGATAAATATACTTATA
The DNA here is from genome assembly GCA_947507525.1 of Apamea epomidion. Taxonomy (NCBI): domain Eukaryota; kingdom Metazoa; phylum Arthropoda; class Insecta; order Lepidoptera; family Noctuidae; genus Apamea; species Apamea epomidion. The sequence continues at coordinate 13,723,853 of OX382247.1, forward strand.
TATTTCTAAATACATAAATATTATAGATAAATTACACCCAGACACAGAACAAATGATCGTGCTCATTACACAAACATTTGTCCTGGGTGGGAATCGAACCCACGACCTCCGGCATAGCAGTCAGGGTCACTAACCACTAGACCAACAGGCCTGTCAATAATAATAACAACATTGTATAAATACTTTAGAAGGTGCGACTTTAATTGTTGCTTCAACTTATGGTATGCTACAAGCAATTAAACCGCACCTTCAAAATCTAGCGTTATTTCATATTCAACATCTTCCTAATACAGGACGAGCAAGACTCAGTGCGTCTGCTAGCTGCAGAAGCCTGCGCAGCAGTAGCGGCTCTCCTGCCTCCCGAAGACATGGAACAGCTGGTGATGCCCACAGTGCGTGCCCGGGCTGGAGACACCTCGTGGAGGGTCCGCTACATGGTCGCTGACAAGTGAGTACCAATTGCAAAAACTCTGCTTCATCATGTATAAACCATCGCACACTACAGGCGTGCCACGCCGTACTTTTTAGGGTTCCATACTAAAAGGGTGACAACCCTATTACTAAGCCTCCGTGGTCCGCCCGTCCGTCAGTCCCTCTGTCGGTCAGCGGGCTATATCTCAGGAACCGTAATACGTAGACAATTGAAATTTTCACTGAGTGTGTATTTCTATTGCCGCTATAACAACAAATAATAAAATTAAAGGGGAATCCATACAAGAAACGTGTTTCTTTTTCTTAGTTTTTTTTTTTGCCTTGTGGTACGGAACCCTTCGTGTGTGAGTCCGATTCGCACTGGGCCGCTTTTTATATTGTAATACGATGCGCTGCCGCCCAACGCGGTACTTCCAAATTGCACAGCATTTACCATCATAATTTCTGTTACAGGTTCGTCGAGTTACAGCAGGCAGTTGGACCCGAGCTGGCTCGTTCAGATCTCGCGCAGATCTTCCAAGCTCTGCTCAAGGACACTGAGGCTGAGGTCCGTGCCGCAGCCGCTGGCAAGGTAAGTACATGCATCAGCAACATCCACCTCAAGTTATAATTCTCCTCAAATGAACCAGAATGCTAACTAAGGGGCTATTCCCGTAGTTTTATTAATAACATTCGCATTCTAATCTCAGTCACATTTGACATTGATTGTTATCGCGGAAATGAGATTGTGACTTGAATTTAAATGTTTTTAAATTTAAAGTGACCTGAGCGCCGCCACGATAATTTATTGTGGTATATGTAAAAAATATTTTAATAATTTTCCTCTTTCCTCCAGGTAAAGGACTTCTGCATGAACTTAGACAAGGCTCACCAGGAGCACATCATCATGACAATGATCCTGCCACAGATCAAGGACCTGGTGTGCGACGCCAACCAACACGTCAAGTCGGCGCTCGCCTCCGTCATCATGGGCCTCAGGTACTACAAACGTTGGCTTTAAGGAAATTTTTATTTTCGCGACTACCTAGCGCATCCCGCTCGTCATTCAATAGGATTATATGAACTTAGAGGGTTGTATTGATGATTTTAATGATTACAATTCTGTAAATGCTACTTATTACGTTCGCGAATCATATTTTGTTCAACATACAACCTGACACTGACCTGCAAATTGCAAGAAAAACTTAAGAAAATTTGAATTTAGTGGGCTACCCTGGTGCTTCCCCCTTAAAAGATCGCTCAGCGATAAGACCGCCCATTATGTCACTATGCAAATTTTCTACATCTGTCATTCATATGGTGCACATAATGAAGAGTGGACTGCCTCGTTAGTGTAGTAGTTGCAACCACTACTGCTGAGCATGAGGTCCTGGGTTTGATTCCGGGAATCGAAGAAAGTGTTGTTGGGGTTTTTCCATCTGATATTTCTCAGAAGCAGCCAAGAGTTTGGATATGTGCCTTGTTTGTGGCAATAGCCTCGCCCCTGTTACATGGTACTTAAACATAACTGGCAAAATGTGGGTGTACGTATACACTAAGTACACCCACATTTTGCCAGTTATGTTTATAGATACACCTCTGCCTAACCCTTCGGGAAATACTGGCGCGATATTATGTGTGTTGATATCTGTTTTTTATATGGTGTACATTATGAAATGTATCTATTCTATTCTCAGCCCCATCGTCGGCCGCCAGAACACCATCGAACACCTCCTGCCTCTATTCCTGACCCAGCTCAAGGACGAGTGTCCTGAAGTCAGGCTGAACATCATCTCCAACCTCGAGTGCGTCAATGAAGTGATCGGAATCCAGCAGCTCGTGCAATCCCTACTTCCCGCCATCGTAGAATTAGCTGAAGACACAAAATGGCGCGTACGTCTCGCCATCATCGAACACATGCCCCTCCTCGCCGGACAACTTGGACAGGAGTTCTTCGATGAGAAACTGACCGGTCTCTGCATGTCCTGGCTCATCGATCATGTGTATGCTATCCGCGAGGCAGCCACCCTCAACCTCAAGAAATTAGTCGAACAATACGGATCGCAGTGGGCCGAAACCAACGTCATCCCGAAAGTACTCGCCATGTCACGCGAACAGAACTATCTCCACAGAATGACCTACCTGTTCTGCATCAATGTACTTTCTGAAGTGTGCGGCAAGGATATCACCACCAGAGTACTCCTGCCCACTGTCTTGTCGATGGCAGACGACAATGTTGCCAACGTAAGATTCAATGTTGCCAAGACTTTGCAGAAAATGGCGCCTTTCTTAGACCCCGCGGTCATTCAACCGCAAGTCAAGCCTGTACTTGAGAAATTAAACGTAGATCCTGATGTTGACGTGAAATACTTCGCCTCGGAAGCCATCGTCGGTATCGCTGGGTAATTTAGTTATAAGGGCACATAAAAAAATGCATTTGTTGTAGCAAAATTACAGTTCCGGGTATTAAATATCAGCAGGGATGATTCGGGAAGGTAGTAATGCAGTTTTTTTTATAACAATATTCATATAAATGTTAGTAATGAATACACAGTGCAATCCATGCGCATAGGTATAAGCTGGAGTATTTTTTAAACTAGTATTTATTACTCAACGCCCAACGGAATTCGAGTTTCGTGGGAAATTTCGTATCTATTTGTAGAAAATTAATTTTCTTCATTCCAGTTAACATCTGCAAACGTATATAAAATTGTTTACATGCCCACGCGGAGCATGTACATAGTGTCAGATACAATTCTAATAAATATGATAAAACTACACTTGGTGTTTTATTTAGTAACTGAATGATCCTCGAGGTTCTGATTGTGGATGAGACAACACAAAGGAAAAAGCCACTTGTTTTACATAACGGAGCTGTTTTGTAAAGCCCTCTGAAGTGTTTATACAGCCAGTATCAGAAAGGTAGGTAAGGTATTCAAGTGTTGTATGTGATAAATGATATTTTTTTCGCGATAACGTTGGTCCCATGGAGAAAATTTTTCAGTTTTTCTGTCCACACATTTCTGATACTGGCCGTATAAACAGGTCGGAGCTGGTACTTATTTGGAGTCCCAAGAGTCATAGCATAATCAGCCTATAATGTTTCCACTGCTGGAGAACACAGGCCTCCTCCTGTAAGGGCCGATTCACACCGGAACGGCAGCGACGCCAGAATGCACCATAATGATGTTCGTGTCGCCGAGAGAGGACGCGCGTGGCCGCGCGACCTGTTCAAGCGATACTGGTCTTTTAATTATGTAGATAAAGTTTGAAATTATATGACATTGAAACTGATCGCCGTTTCACTGCCGGCCGCTGCCATCTCGGTGTGTTTTGAGCCTAACAGCTGTGTAGGTAGGCTGCGTAGGCCGCTATAAAGCGCCTATGCGGACAATCTGCCTGCATTGTCTCCGGTCCAAAGTTGTTCCGGAATAAATTCCCTAAATGATGGTAAAAACCGCATCAAAATGCGTTGCACAGTTACACCGCGATCACACAGACACGAAAAGCAAATTTAATTTATAATATGACTAGCATCTGCCCGCGATTTCATTCTCGTGGAAGTCGAAAGGTATATTACACACAAATTTTTTTTATAAAACAACTCAACCCGTCGCTATTTCTTCGTTTTCGTTTAGCGTTCTTCCTCACCTCGTTTCTTTCGTCGTAGTGTGATATTAAATACTCTATAACCTCACACATGATTTTGTGCTATCAAATGCAAAAAGCGACTGAAATTCGCCTAGTAGTTCGAGAGATTAGTGCGTTCAAACAAACAAGCGCTTTATTATACTAGTAGGTATTATTATAAATAGATTTATATTATTACCTTGTTATCTAGATTTGCAGCGCTGTGGGTTTTTTTTTAAATTAGCTGATAATATAGTTTTGGAGTAAACAGGAAAGTTTATTCAGGATAAACTTATTTGTTTTATTATATTATTAGAACGGCATATTCGTTTGCCTGTTGCGTGATGTTAATAATTGCTCATCATTATTTTTTTTTAATCCTGTAAGTTATTAACTACTGTAGGGAAGTTATACTCAGTCAGGGTATGATGTTGGTTTAACTATAATTGGAATGCACGTTTAACAGTAAAAAGTAAGTAAAACACAGAATACGGGGCACAAACACGTAAATTGAGTAATGTAAAATATATTAAAATTTGCGTTTTAAGATTCAGGTAATTTGGTATTTAATCAGGTGTTTTGTAATTCGCCATTTTGTGGTAGTGGCCATCTTGGATTAGAAGTTTGTCATAGTGTATAGTATTCTACTAGTCAAGCCCTTTCATTTGATACCCATATTGAGGGAATTGTGAAAAAATATGTAATCCGCCATTTTGTGGCGGCGGCCATCTTGGACCGATTTCCATCAAACATAGCTAAGAACACTCCCGACAAATTCACCTTTCAAACAAAAAAAAACAAAATTAAAATCGGTTTATCCGTTTAGGAGCTACGATGCCACAGACAGACATACCCGCCCCCCCCCCTCGCCCCCCACACACAGACTCGTCAAACTTATAACACCCCGTCGTTTTTGCGTCGGGGGTTAAAAAAACAAAATAATCAAAAAATAACAATAATAATTGGGTAAGTTTTTATTGTTTCCCCTTTGATGACTAGGAAAACCAAATTTGGTCTTGAAGGGTTAAGCAGAGGTGTAACTTTAGTAGGAACATCCACGTTTCGCCAGTTATGTTAAAATCCCAAGTAATAGGGGCGAGCCTATTATCATCAACCAAAAACCACAAACCCTAATTGCGTAAAACCCTTTCAATTACAATCTAAATAGCATTTTGAAGGATATTGCTAATCCATTGCTTCATATGTTCGAAAAATTTGTCTGCTCAACAATGTAAATAACGCAATGCATGTTGTTGAACTGTCAAAATGAAAGTCATTGCTACTCAAAATCAAAAGTCATTTGTTCAAATAAAGCTGAGAAGAACGTCAATATTACAAAAGACAGTAACCCAAAAACGCCCGCCTGTCACCACTTCCTAGTGCTACGTTCTTGTGTCTACTGTAAGTGTGTTACACAATTACCCCGCATACTCCAGGCTGCTACCGATTATATATATTTTTATTAAATGACTGCTACTTTGTGAATATGTGAGCACCATGTATCTATCACAAAGTTAATTTATATGTCATGGTTTCATTTATTCATTTGAATTCTTTTACCTATTGTGGTATAGTAATTTTATTTTTAGGTGCATCGTCTTCACATATAATTACTTATATAATTAATGTATGCAAAATATTATAAAACATTTTAAAAGAGTAACGGTGGAGTTTCTTGCCCATTCTTCTCCATACGAAAACTACCTTTTGGAAGGGGCGACTAGAATCAATTTTATATTATTTTTGACGTTCAAAAGTGCCTTTTATGTGCCTATTTGAAATAAATGATTTGAATTTGACTTTGACTTATTCCTGTAACTGGAAACTTTTCAGTCATCATTATTATGGGAATTTCCGAACTGTATATTTGTGTGCGTTTTATTGTTGTTGTCAATCGAAATGTCACGGAGGCTTTTTTTGGCATTTTCCATAAGTGACTTGCGACAATATTTATTCATCGGATTTTACATTTGCGAAGTGTTTGCGCAATGCTATCTGTCAGTAATCATCACTTGAATGCTCTCATTAAACAGAGATAACTGTTAATCGCAACACAATAACCTAAATTGGTAATTTGTTCTGAGTCAACTTCAGTGGATCAACCTAATTTGGTCATCTCAATAAATAAACTAATACGAGTAAAGACTTTGTTTGAACGCGGCTATCTCTGGAACTATCAGTCGGATTTTATTTTTATTTTTTTTTGTATTTTGCAGCCCAATCCATGAGGAAGGCTACTTAAACTTACGATAGGACCCTTAGTAGCTGAACAAAAAGTTTGTAAGAACGCTGAGCCAAACGAAGTAGACGATCCGATGCGATGCGGGTCGAGGAACAAGAAATTTCTCGCGAACGAAATTGCAGGTAGAAGCTGGTAGTACTACGATACCTGAATGCTAATTCTCGTACGTAAAACGTTCAAAATCTAGTCACTGTCTCATCTCGGCGACAAACAAATGTCAAAAACTTATCAAAATGTAGGGGAATTAGAGGTATTTTTGACAGGTTGAGACTGAGATGACACTGTGAACGTTCTTAAAATTACGAGAATTGCCCCTCAGATAATCGCAACACAATATCTTATGTAATTATTTCTGAGTCAACCTAAGTGGGTATAGGATATAGGTACCTACCTAGGGGAGATGGGGGAATTGGGAGTCACTTAAGGAAAAGTCATTATTGTAATCACAAATGATCAGTCTTATATTTTTTTCATATTTACTAATCTTTAAAAACTAATCAGGTATCAAGATATATAAGTCTTTTTTGACTATCATTAACATAAACATAATTATAATTAAGAAACAAAAAAGTAGTTTTGACTCCAATTACCCACATGTAAGGGAAATGAAAGTCGGCTCATGGGGGAATAAGAGTCAAAATTATAAAACAAATAAAAGCAACAAAGTTATTATCTGTTTTTACAAACAATTAGAAATCAACAAAATTAAACATTAGAAATGATTACCCAATGGAATCATAACAAATAATATTATAAAACGAGTTAAATGCAAAAATCACAGCGATAGCAACTTGGATCATCACATCCTGTACATGCCTCATGGGCCCACCCAGCACAGAGACGGCAACGGTACCAGATTTCTCTCGGTTTTCCCTCTTCAAGGCATATTGCGCACACAGAATGTTCACGCTCGTTCTGGGAGTTTTGCTGGATATTTAGTGGGATTTCAATATTTTCTAAGTCACTATCTCCACTCTCAACATAAGGAACCTGTTCATCAGCCGATTCTTCAGATGAACTTGACTTAAATAAGTTCTTTTTTACTTCTTTTATTTTCTTAATAACTTTGCCTCTTGTATGCTTTTCTTTTTCCTTTCGTTTCTTAGCTTTTTCTTCAAAAACAGTTTTCAGAGGTGTGGCAGTCAGAATTTCTGATCGTTGTGATCTTTTTCCTTTACCTTTACCTTTTCCAATGCAAGGCAAAGGCGTTAATTGTGACAGTATTCCGGTTATAGGTTCACTGTCGGATTTTTTGTTTTCTTGATTTATACCATCATTTGATTTATAATTTGTAATAATAGCACTTGTGGAGGGTTGCGGTTCTAAAGCGTTCCTACTGTTAGTCAATGCTGTTGCTTCTGAAATGTTGTTAGTTGAAAGGTTATCTGAAACTTCAATAACTGTCAAGTCTGTTATAGGGGCAGAAATTTCTATAACACAGGGAACATCAGAGACGTCTAAGAAATCTTCGTCTTTGAACTTGTGAGGATTGAGTGGGAATATTCCTGTTGATGCGAAGCCACTGACTCCTTTCTCTACTGAAGCAACTTGCATATAGGCTTTGTTAAAAATCCCAGCGACTTCGTAAGGCGTGATTTTTTGTAAATTATGTGATTTAATATATAAATCACATTCTCTGTTGTAAGCTTTCTTAAGAGGACCATAGAAGACTACGTCAAGAGGCTGCAGCATATGTGATGTATGAGGAGGAATGTACACCACAGTAATGAAATTTTCTCTGCAGAAATTGTATGATTCGAGGGTAGAATGACTGTAATGGTTGTCTAAGATTAATAAAACTGGTTTCTCCTTTCTCGGTTTAGCGGTTTTCACGAAATGTTGTAACCATTTCATGAATAGTTCTTCATTCGTCCAACCATTATTAGAATTTTCATATGCCGCACTTAATGGTCCATCTTTCTCAAGTTGTGGTGAATGTCTTTTGCGTGGGTAGATAAACATAGGAGGAATAAAACTTCCAACAGCACTCATACAACAAATGACCGTAATTGTTTTGCCTCTCTCCCAAGAAGTCAAAGAACCCACTCTTTTTTGACCTTTTGTAGCCAGGATTTTTTCGGTTTCCTGAACGGTGGTAATACCTGTCTCATCAATGTTGTAAATGTCTTGAGGAGAGAACGAAATTTTTGTCATGACTTCTTCCAAGTTCTTAAAAAAAATATGCACATCGGTTTTATTAAAACCTGTAATTCTCTGTATGCTTATAGCTTCAGGTTTTCTAATGCTTATCCGTGGATTTCTTTTAAGAAATCCTTGAATCCAGTCTCTACCCGCCATTCTAGTCTCTCTGTTGAAATTATGAGATAGTTTTAAATTTTCAGCACATTGAAATGTTATTTTTCTTAGTTGATTTGTCGTCAAACCATGAAACATGTTACTTAATTGTAAAATACGCTCTGTAAGTATATTTTCTTGGTCTTCATTAAAAACCGTATGCCTTCCTAGTTTTGGAGGTTTGAACTCATCTTTCTTTATCCTTCTTTGTAACGTGCTGAAAGGTATACCGGTTTCCTCGGCAACTTTGCGTATTGACACACCTCCTCTTATACGTACAGCAGCTGCCTGCAGGTCACCTGCAGTCCAGCTCGCTTTAGACGTCTTCCTTGTCCAGTTCCTTGGCATCTGAAATTAACAAAAAAGTTTTATCATAATAAAAAACGATGCGGGGAATGGGGGTCAATTGACTCTTATTACCCCAATGACGGTTTGTTTGCTAGATTTGAATAATTACACAAAAAACATCACAAAATCTAATATCTTGCATTAATAAACATAAGTTTAGTTCTAGTACTACATTTTAAGATTATTCTATTCGTAAAATTAACAAATATAGATACTCACGTTTTCGATCGAAATTTCGGAAATTTTACAACGGCCCCTCCCCTGTGACACGTGTGTCGCTCCCGGTGACGCGAGCTTGACTAGCGGGTCGGCGTATTGGGGAGTGCGGGAGGGGTGCCGAGCTAAACCCCGTGCGACATAGCCGTATTCTGTAATGCTTTAGGTTCATTTCTTTTTGAATTGACCCTCATTGCCCACTGACTCTCATTCCCCCCGGCTCCCCTAATGTTGAAAAAAACAGTGTGACACTTATTATTTAACATAAAGAAATGGAGTCAAATAGACGGCTCGCGAGGCGTACCAGTCCGTATACTCCGAGCGCGTGCGCAGTTACCGGGCGCTTGTGACTCACTGTTTTTTTTTCTATGTACAACATCGTTATACTAATTATACACAGTTTACATGCACAATAGTTGGAGTTTCTTTTGTGTAAAGTACCCCAACTATAACTGGCGCCCAACGTGGGGCGACATTGGTAGTGTTATGCCGAACCGTAACTAGTCACGTAACCTGGCCGGCACACGACGAACTCTAGAAGTGCGGGGAGTTGACTCTAATAGGGGTCGCGCTATAAGATTTATATCTATCTTTAGGTAATACTTTCAGGTACAGTAAGTAAACAATTACACATAAGTAATATAGGTTGTTTATTTATTTAGGTATTAAATACTTCATAATATGACTAGAGAAGCCGACGTGGGTTCTGGCAGAACCTCGTTAGCACTTCGGCTTCCAATTTATTTTTCGCTTCGGCGATCCTCATCCTGTGAACACTCAGCATATAGAGATCGCTCAGACGATTTTCACTCATGGTGGAGCGAAGCCACGTCTTGACACGCCGGCGCCGTCTGAAAGACCTCTCTACAGGATGATATTGAATTCATTGGCATCCTTTTAAGAGGTCATTGTAATCATCATTATGAACAACTTTTACTGTGGGAGCAAATCTGACCAAACCCAAAAAAAAAATCAGCTGTTCCCTACATTCATGTTCGCATAACTCGTCAAAATGTAGGGAACAGCTGTTTTTTTTTTTCGTGATTTCAGGTAATGATGAGTACAATGACCCCTTAAAAGGATGCCAATGAATTTAATTTCATTCTGTATAGTACAGTTCGTACACGGTTGGTCCAGGAAAATGAATTTGATTTAAATCATGAACGACCAAATTTAATTTGTAACTATATTTTTATATAAAAATAAGACATGAAATAAACATAATCCAATATCTGAAACGAAGCTTTCATTAATAAAAAAAATTACAGCCAAAGAACATCGGGTGACAACTTTTGCGCCACCCTACGTACAGACGTCAGCACATCAAGCTACCCGAAACTGTCAAATTTTCCCAATCAACCTTGAACACAACGAAGTTGTTTTTCAGAAATATAATGCTTCAGTGATGAAGTTGAAAATCTATTAATGAAATTTTACAGATTGTAGTAGCATGATGTGTCTGTACGTTTGTTAAAGAATTTCTCAGAATCTACTGAACGAATTGAAATATTTTTAATCGACATAATAATAAGAATAAATTATGTATCTTTCAACTTCATCATCATCATTTCGACTCACTCTGCTGGGTACAGGCATCTTTTCCCTTGTGTCATTTTCCCCTGTCTAGGGCTAATCTTACTTACGTATGACCCTATAACGTAGGAAACGATTAACATTTTTCATCAAAATCGTTTTAGAAGTTAAAAAGATTAGGACCAAACTGTTAAAATTATGAGGTTTGAACATATCGAAAGAGTTGATACCGTCTTTCCTATTTAGGCATTTCTTCTTCTTTCGTTCGGCTTGGCTTGGTTAAGTGCTGACTTAATATCAACTAATAAGTTTCTTAAGAAACAGCAATGTTTTAATTTAATTTCTATATAACTATTGTATGCCCTAAGGGCGGGACATAGCTGATCATATTTAAATTATTAATGAGTCAGGCCCTGGCTGTTAGTCCATTCGGTGAGTTTTTTATGCCGATCGGATAGAATAGCTTCAGTCACTCGCGGCATGCGCGTAGTCCTTGAGGTAATAACAACTTCACTCAAGTATTCATTTTTAAAAGGTGAGGCAGAAGCAGAACTGACAGTAAAACTGATCATGGATGGCTGTTTATGGGAAAAACGTCGCGTCGGTATGTTATGTATGCTATCTACACTCGGTGAGTCAGCGACAAGGTCAGCGCCCAACGGTTTCTGATGCAACACAACAGAAGGGCGTTGCAATCAATCAGTATTATGTTTATTATCGCTGCAATTTTTTCATTCAAACTTAGGTACAAAGGTTTGGTAAGGTAAAGTATATGAAAGATAAAAAAACTTTTTTAGAAAAAAAAAACAAAGACTTCCGAAATGAAAGTTATTTTTCAGTTTATAGTGTTATTTTTTGGAAGTCTGTTGTTTTTTTTTTTAGTTTTTTTTTTTCACTTTTTAGTTGTACGTAGGTACCTACCCCGCACAAACTCATATATATTTGCAAGATTAGAGGTACCCCAATAACAACTTTGACAGAAATGAGGGTGTATCGTGGTAAACTGAACTCATCTGCGTACCCCTTTAGAGGGTACAGGCGTAATGTTATGTTGTTTGATTGTGTAAACAATGCCTACATAATATGCGATAGCAGCAATCGCGGTTGATTTGCTGGCCTTTATTGCAGAGTTCCGTTGTCTGTCTCCGAAACTCATCATCAGATCTTTACGAAATTTAAATGGTCCCATTTAACAATTTTTCAAATCCGTCTATATATGACGGAGTTATGCCCGAAAGTACATTTAAAAAAAAACATGCGAACTGAGAACCTCCTCCTTTTTTTGAAGTCGGTTAAAAAATGCACTCTCCATAGATTATAAAGTAACTTAAACTTAGTTTCATGATTTCATAAAATTGACGAGATTGTTTGATCAAAATACATAGGTGTAAGTGCAATATAGGGTTCTCTTGCATCATATTTCACAATTGTTTTTGTGTTCCGCTCTTTCACAACTCTGTCATCATGTTTGCAATTCGTTGCAACCTCTAGCAGTAGGTATATTATGTAAAGTATATGTATAGATAAAAAAAATAACTGGAGATCATTTATCTTGGCCAAAACATAGCATGCTTTAGATTTCTATATTTTATGTAAGTTTAAAATGAATCATACTAATATTATAAATGCAAAAGTTTGTTTGGATGGATGGATGGATGTTTGTTACTCTTTCACGCCAAAACTACTGAACGGATTTGGATGAAATTTGGCACACAGATAGTTTATAACCAGGATTAACACATAGGATACTTTTTATCCCGATATTCCCACGGGATCGAAACTAGTAGGTCATACAAATATTTATTCCGTGCGGGAATCGAACCCGCGACACGCAGCGCAGCAGTAAATCGCTTAACCACTGCGCCAACCGTGCCGTCAAATATAATATAAATATAATAAGTATCCCATCTTTGGAATAACAAGCTCATGACTTATATGTTAGTGTAAAATGCGGCGAATATTTATTTTGACCGGAGTGGCGAAATAGCTAGATCTGCGGGGTAATTGCGTAGTATTCAAGTATATTCACTATCAGTAGGAACGGCTTTCATTTTGACAGTTCAACAACATTAATTGCGTTATTATACAAATTTTTCGAACATACGAAACAATGGTTTAGTAATATCCTTCAAAATTATTCAGATTGTGGTTGACAGTGGGTTACGCAATTAGGGTTCAGGTCCTGGTGGTCGTACCGGTTGTGTGTGGCAATGGCAACAGTATAATATCTAGTTGGAAGTTTTTTGCTTAGTTGCCGGAAAATTGCACGATACAGCTCTCTAAGGTTCATATTCCCTATACATATTGTAGTCTTTGGTTCATATTGTTCGTAAGATGCAACATGCTGGCCCGCAGATTTGCAAAGTGCGACAGCAATGTCAAGATAGCTCTGTTTAGGGCTTATTGCCAGACCTTTTATACATGCAGTCTGTGGACCAGATACACGCAGATAACGTTTAATGCCCTGCGTGTGCAATACAACAATGCTTTTAGGATATTGCTGGCGCTACCTCGTTTCTGTAGCGCATCAGGGATGTTCGCAGCAGCGCGTACAGATGACTTCTTTGCGATTATTCGTAAAAGATCTGCTTCGCTGCCGCGTCGGATGCGGGGTGGCGACAACAGTCTCCTGAGCGTTGTTGCTAGTAAGACTGAAGGCCGCATTATGGGGCACCTGTGCGCAGTGCATGTACTGTTGCCAGGTGTAGCCGTGAGGTGGCGAAATTAAGTATTATGAGTTGTGTGTTAAAGTCTATTATACTGACATAGGTCAAGGAATACTAACTTTATGGGTTCTACCTGAATTAAATATATATAAATATAACCCTATTGAGCGACTATTTCATTAAATATCAATTTTGCATCCTGTCAAGCCAACAAACTGACAGCAAGCGTCCGCCTTATCCCGTTTGGTACTTTCTTGTACGGTGCGCTTAAAAGCCGGAGTTCGCGAAATATTTATCAGTCGTCGAGTGTCGAGTGTACGGTTCACTCCTCTCGCCAGAGAGAAGAGTGTTCTGTAGTTCACTCCGGGTCAAGTTTGTTGTTTACACACGCTAGTATTTTATTGCCAAAGTTTATTTACACTTAAAAATGGTTAATTATTACATTTACGCAAAGGATTACTCCATCTCGACGGATGGAGTGACGTTTTATCACGAGAATGGACTAAGAACTCTCGAACGATTTAAAAGTGACGTGAACCAAATTAATAGTGCTTTGGCAGATGAAGAATCACAGATTGTTTATTTACATTGGGGAAACAGTTGCGAGGAAGTCAACGAAACTAAAGCTCGTAAGGCATATAAGGACCAGGATGGCAGAGGGACCAACACGTTGCCGGAAACTATTATCGAGTGGGTAAAGGAAAATATTGATAGCAGCGACAAAATTAAATTGTTGTACATCATTACCGACGGTGAGATCAACAGGAGCAGCTTCGACAAATGTTTGGCCCTTAATGAAAATATGAATTATGAAAAGGTGGTCTTCCATGCGCTAAGTGGAAACTTGAGTTGTATCGATTTATCGGTCACCGCGTCATTTATCAAAAACCAATGTACTATTTACCGGAATAATGAACTGTTCGATGAAACTGATATTTCTAAGGAGTTCGACTACGATAAAATTACCGCCGACAACTTTGCTACCGAAAAAGAAAGTCTGAAGTCTTACATTAAATTCAAATTCCTAACTTCAAGGAAAAATAATGAAAAATCTCTCGCCGAAATTGCTAAGCTGAAAAAGTTGAAGAATAGATTAAACAGTGTGGCGACAGAATACTTTCCAGACACGATGGTTAAAGATACATTTTTACGTGAATTCAAGAATACAAACTGGTACAAGAGTTTCAGCAATCCATCATACGATTTGAAAGTAGACGTTGAAAGATCCATTACTACACTAATTAACTACATCGTCAGTGAAAAAAAATCATATGGGTTCGACGCTTTAAAGTTTGAAAACACATTCAACAATGAAGTTCCCGAAGAACCGATTGAGGATATCAATTTTACAGCTGACCAAGAAATCAAATTTCCTGACATCATTTTGGCAAACGAGACTGGAATTCCTGTGATCTTATGCACAGAATTGAATCTGCTGGAAACACTTATTTTCAAAAACTCGGAATCGACAGCAAGTTTCTCAAAATTCAATGCCACGATGGAATGTCCGTTGTTTTTGTTAGAGAATCCTGATCTCAATGACTCAATGGGGTATTTCTATACCTTAACTGTCTATAAACAGTTATTAGAGCAACCAAAGTTAGAGCCTCGCTCACGGCGACCATTCCACGGAGGTCTGGTGCTGGTGGATACCGACGACTTCGACAGATACAACGACTACATTCTCTCTGCCACATACTTCAACTTCAAAAAAGTGAAATACAACATCGGTTTGTTCTACTTCGTGTTATGGAAAATTTGTGAAAAGAAACAGTGGATGGACGAAAACGTAGTCGCACAGTTCAAAAAGTACGCGTTGAGGCGCATCAGTACAACAAAGTGTAAGATTGGACTGTCGTCTTTGCCACTAGATCCTCAAGTGAATTCTTCATTACCGACTGCTCTGTGGTACTGCGTCGAAATGTCCACGATCATCTTCAAAGACGATCCTGAACGCTTTGCACACGAACGTATGCGAATGTACTGCGGCGTCGCACATGCTATGGTCGAAATCCTGATCTATTTAAACTACAAATTAGACTTGGAGACCATCAATAAGCGAAAGGATTTAATGATGCATGTCGTTATTCTGAAGAAAATTCCAACGCGGAGGAAAAAAGTTTTTTACATGGTAGAGAAGATTTTCAAAACCATCAACGGTTTCCTAGTCAGTGAAATTGAATATCAGGCGAATGTGAAAAAGCTTAATTACTTGAAAATGAACCACAAAGAAATGCTGAAAGACGATGTCATCACGGAGGAAGTCAAATTGGAAGATTACGTTCACTTCTTACATCGGTCTGGCGGTCCAAATGTTCACATTTGCGATAAAACTTACCGTCCCTTTTTTATGATTGACCAACACGTATCTTTCTATAGCGAATTGTACAAGAGTGCTAATCAAGTTGTAGTCAGTAATATGGAAGGCGATATTGTGCTGACATATGAACCAATTAATCAGCTAGAATTCAGTAAAAGTTTGTCTTTGTATAAATTGTATCTACATTGTGTTAAGGACAACGATAAATTCCCTTCGTTGTACGAATATAGAGAGTACATTTTGAAAAAGAAAAAGTTCAAGGACGATTTAGTAACCATCTTCCCAATGGATGTTAATAACGATATTGAGGAAGTGTTTGCGAGTTACGAGAACGTCATCAAGGGTGTGAGTGTCAAAGACTTTGTCAAAGCGAGTGAAAAGTTTGTGGGCCGGTTAGCTAGGGTTAAGGGTGAGAATAAGGTAAATTTTGAAAGTGATGATAAAATTAATAAGTTTCTTTCTAAAGAGGAACGTAAAGTCAACTTAAAAAAAGTTGTATAGGAAAAAAAGAAGCTGAAATAAATGTTTAAGGGGCAAACAGGCAGCTTATAGATGAGTGTTTGAACCTTTAGTAGTTTATAAATACTGTCTCAGATACTGATTAGTGATTAGATAGATTTTAAGTTTTCGTTAGTCGCTTAAGGGCTTTTTCATCGCCAGATAACTTTTAAGCGAGGAATAAAATTGACGTTTGACAGTTTTTGTATGAAAAACTGTCAAGATTTCAAAATTATTCCTCCAATAATTATCAGATGATTGAAAAATCAGGCCTAATAACTATAAAGTGTTCTACTTAGTTTTTTGTATAAGTATACCCACTCCTTTTTTATTTTCTTCTAATATTGTTTATGTCACATATTTTGTTTTATGTATAAGTTGCATTTTCGTATGACCAAAGTCGCTAAGTTTATATTTTTTTATAATTAAAGTTCTTCAAGAAAATGGTATTATTTATCTTTCGTCTATCTTTACCAATATTTACCGTAAATTAATGTGCTTGGTAGTAGCTTCGAAATAAGCCCTAATCAAAGACCGATTCAAACATTATGGCGAGTGACATGAGAGTCGCTGCGCAGTAACATATTCTCATGTCAGAGGGGGTGAGGAGTGAGGTACTTCGCAGCGAGTAGCGCACTTCAGAGCCGCCATAGCGCCTGTCCACATCTCCACGTCACGACGTCGTCAACATGGAACGGTGCGGTAACGTGGCACGGTACGTACACGTGACGAGCATTTTTACGTTACGTTAACGTAACGTAACGTAAAAATGCTCGCCACGACGCAGCAACCGTTGCACGTCGCTGTGCCTTGCAAAATTCTGCTACATTCTTCACTAACGTACGTCAGTCTCATTCTAGATATGGACAAGTGAACAAGTGAAATCACAGTCAATATTCTCCGACATTGTTTATTCACAAATCACAACTAATCGCCAAGACAATGAAGCGTTAACTGAGCGAGCGCATCGAATCGAGCCACGTCGGCCGACGTGACGCGCCGTCCCTCGGCGACGTTGCCGTACTGTGCACTAGCGCGGCGCGGCAACGTAACGTGGCACGTTACCGCACCGTTCCGCGTTGACGACGCCGTGATGTGGAGATGTGGACAGGCTCTAGTTTGAATCGGGCTCTATCTAGTTTTTTTTTGTCTCCCTACAGATACTTAACTTATGATTTGTTATAAAACGACGATTAATAATGACAAGGTACTGATATGTGATATCGCAATACACTCAACATAGCCAATGATAATTCAGCAGAATATCATTCAATTAGTTCAAAATGTTGATTTCACTAAGATGCAAATAGCAACAAGGCATTGCGCCTTGTAACACAATCACAATGAGTGACGTAGCTAGCACGGGGCGGCGGGCGGCTTGCCCCGGACCCCATTCGAGGATGCACAAACCTTTAAAACCTCTACCTAATCCCGTTGACTCTGAGACATAATTAAAATACGTAAGAGAAACAAACAATTTGAACTTTCTATATTTTTATTTTCATTGAAAACAACAGTATCCTAATTCACTTTTATCAGCTGAATACAGTATCTAGCTGGAGTGAACAGGAAAACTTAATTTGGAATGTAACGTGTCGTTACTCGGCTATTGTTTTATTTACATAAATATTTTTCACATCAGTGACATCTCAAACGGCGGAAGTGCAAGCGACATCACCATAGTAAATAGTAACATCTTGATTTACAACAGATTTTGATTATTATTACATATAACTTGAACAAATGTCAACAATTTGTGCACACAAAATAACTTTTAGCTTTTAAATATCGTTTATACTGTGTCCAAAGCACCAAAAAAGAAAAATAAAGTCAAATAAATGGCATCTATTCAAAAATATAATAATTTAACCGCTCAAGTACATTCTAGAATATTAACGATGAAAATATATACACAAGTCGGTCGTTCTCAGCATTACGATGGCTGTTACTTAGATTACAACGCGTTTATATAATTTTGCACATGATCATAATACATGTATCTAATACATTATAATAAACTATTAACAACTTACTATTATCATGGTCGGAGTGCTAACCCGGGGTTACATTCGTTAGACGTTTCTGGCATGATGATTGTGTGTATGCTTACATGGGCACTTTTCACAATTCAACAATTATTGTCCTACAACAGTTGCGTGAGGCATTGGAGCAATCTAGTTTTTATTGCCTCTAATTACTCGATGTATTTGAATTACTTTATTTACTTGCTCCACATAGCTCAACAATATGGTGGCATTGGAATAAATTCATTGATGTTATGAAGTCACATACATTTGAACAATATTGCTCAGAAGTGACCAAAGTAGCGAACGTAATACTTGATGTGGTCGCTCGTGACCAATATTGCCCAGAATCGCCAAAAATTGTCCGAAGTTGCTTGTATAAGCGCTTCTAATCGTGAAGCTAGTACTGCCGACCACGGTACAGGATCGCTTAGTGACGGGAGTCTCGTGGGTAGAACTCTGCGAGTATGGACGCGGGGATACGCTTCAACATCTCCTTGGGGAAGATACGCAGCAGCTGCCAGCCGATGTCCAGGGACTCGAACACTGTGCGGTTGTCGTAGTTACCCTGGAGATGATAAACATTTATGTGTTAATAATAAATATGCATAAATCGAACAAATACATAAGTTTGGCATAAGCATAATCGGCGAATAACGTTCCCACTGCTGGGACACAGGCCTCCTCTCTGGAAGAGGGAGTGGGCCGTAATCCACCACGCGGGCCCAGTGCGGGTTTGTAGTTGTCACGTCTTCAAATTTTTGGTTGATTTTGGATGTTTTCCTTCATCGTTTTGAGAGCAGTGGTGTTGAAATTATTTACGCATAAGTAAAGCGCCTGTCTGGGTTCGAATTCAAACCCACGACCTACGACTCGTAAGTCGGGGTATTTACCAATGAACCACTGCTCACAAGTATCACCGCGCCGATATTATGATACACGATACCACGCGCCGTAGGAAGCGAGCATAATTATACCAATCAATTTATTGTCCCCCTGCAGGGCGAAGACCTCTTCGCATACACAGAAGGTATGAGCATTGATCACCACGCTTGCTCAAGATGGGTTGGCAATTTCAGACTTATATTTACTGTAAGTCCAGGTTTCCTCATGATATTTTCCTTCACCGATGTCAGTAACGTCCAAGATGAACTTAAAAAGGATATATGAATTGAAAATGTCACATAGGTACTTGCCGGATTTGAACCCTCGTGCATGAGAGGCGCGGCCGTAAACACTGGGCCCTGGCGACAATAATATAATGAAAATATTGGACATACCTGCGAGATGAAGTTCTTCTCGAACTTGACGAGGAACTCGAGGTACAGCAGATCGTCTGGTGTCAGCGCCTCCTCTCCTACGACGGCCTTCATCGCCTGCACGTCCTTACCGATGGCGTAGCAAGCGTACTGGAAGGGAAATGGTACGTTAGTATTAAAAACAGCAAACATCATGCACAGACTGTAATAAGACCCATCACATTGCCGTCGACTGTAACTGGGTTGTGGAGGTCAGATAGGCAATCGCTCCATTTAAAATATTAGTATTCAGCTGCATCCGGTTAGACTGGAAGCTGACTCCAACATAGTTGGGACAAGGCTAAGCAGATGATGATGATAATTGCCGTGAACTACTCATTTTGTAAGTACAGACGCCAGCACTTTGAGCTACCCGAAACTGTAAAATTTTCCCAATAAACCTTGAACCTTAATGCATTAGCGATAAAGTTGAAAATCTATTAAAGAATTTTGACAGATTGTAGTAGCATGATGTGCTGGCGTCTGTACATCAAACTAAGTTTGTTGCAAAAATAATTGCTGGGAAACTACTTATACTTTTAATGGGAATAATCGCCGTTTACGGTAGCGTTCAATGTAACGCACGCATAACATACAGCTTACACCTGAATGTAACGGTACAAAGGTCGTGAGGGTATCTTAAGTTATTATAACATTTCAAACTTGTCTTCGTAAAAAAACCTGTATCTTTGACCTACAATATCTCCGTAACCAGAAGGTTCCTATGTATGGTTGATAAAAAAAATACTATCGGCTTCATTAAGCGTCTTTATACACCCCTATTTTTTTTTTTTTGTAATTACGCTACACCATTGTTTAGCGGTGCACAGAATACATCTTCTTTCCAATTTTCATCGATATAGTGCACATAATCTCTGAGTAAAATGACTGTGTGACTTTCAGTCAAACTTACCAGCTGGTTGGAGACATCAGAGTGGTCCTTTCGGGTCATGCCCTCACCGATGGCGGACTTCATGAGACGGGACAGAGACGGCAGCACGTTGACTGGAGGGTAGATCTGTCTATTGTGGAGCTGACGGTCTACGTAGATCTGTAGAGGAAGATGAGGAACGGTTTTGAAAAAGTTTTTATTTTCTGCTTTTGAATGTGGCAGGTTTTTTTTTTTCGATTAGGTCTTCTTTAGAAGTTATATGAAATTATTTATTCTGTAAATAGGATATCGGAACCACATTTAATCACGTTGAAAAAAAAAATTGGTGGAGTCGACATTTCGTACCCGAGTACCCCGAGAGTCGTCATTTCCTACCTGACTTCTCCAGAGTCGACACTTGTGGTTACCAAGTGCAGAAACACGCTGTGAATGTGTGTGCGTAGGAGCTCTCGGTATCCTCTGAGACAATGGCGAAGGTGGGGGTGTGTGTGTGTTATTTTATTTTATTTATATACACTTGGGTACCATAAGTAGAGCGCGCGTTGCTTCGTAACATAAAAATACTGTACCATGTAAATACCCATTAAACAAAATAAAGCCATATTAATAAAAATATCTCTCACCTGTCCCTCAGTAATATAACCTGTCAAATCAGGAATAGGATGGGTGATGTCGTCGTTAGGCATAGTCAGAATGGGGATCTGAGTGATGGAGCCGTTCCTGCCTTCTACACGCCCGGCGCGCTCGTAGATCGTGGCCAAATCGGTGTACATGTAACCTGGGGAGAATTAGTTGAAGTTGAAATGACATATGTCACTATAAGGCCCTTGTACACGGCACGGTTTTTTTACAATTCGGCATAGAAAGCGCACCGTAGAAAAAACGTGTCTGTCAACAAGGTTCCATAGTGATCCATAGAACACTGACGACCAATGCATACACGGCGAATAACCCGTAGTTTTTCACGGCAAGAAAAACGTGTGTATACAAAGGGCCCAGAGGTTGTCTGCAAAAAGGAACCTTACATCATGCAGGCTGGCACTAAAATGGTTCTGGTTGCATTCGATCACTCAAGCCAATTTAGAATCAGTTTTAAAATGTTAAAATAAGCGTTTGTTTTATAATAAGACATTATTTATTTAACATAGACTGATTAATTACTATGTTTACGAGCTGACACTAAAACATATATACAATTATATACAAGTATATAATACGAAAAAATATAGAGAAAGGCAGAAGCTCATTGGGCATCAAAAAATTCGTCCGCATGACTGTCAATGGGATAAGTGCCCAAAAGGCTGGCAGCATTACCACGTTGGATGACAATGCTGATTCTTTGGGCTGAAGAATTAGACAGACATTATAGTTTTAGGCGCGTTAAAGTGAACACCTCCTCTTGAAATAGATAGTTAAAATGCGCACTGACAGGTGCCTGCCGATCGATTCTGTAAAAATCTCACCGTGAAAAGTTAGGTGAAGTGAGCTTAGAGTGAGGTGTCAATAGTGTCAATCCCTTAGCATTAGTTGGAATGACAGCTCACTCCACGCTCACTTCACCTAAGTTTTCACGGTGAGATGTTACAGAATCGTACTGCTGGAGGCCCTAGAACCTCGAGTCACCTTGTGAGTAGTGAAGTGAAACGACCACTAGAATTTTCGCAACCGGCCGCACTGCGGACTTAGCGCCTTCGCTATTCGCTTAACGTGTATTGTAGGATGTTAAGTCACTGGGCTCTAGGAGCTATGCAAGCTACCTGTCAGTGCGTACGTAGCCTATAGCTTCTTATTTAGCGGCAATGCCATATTGATTCTGGTACCAACTAATGCCGGCTCGTAGGAGATCTACAGTACTATGTGATTGAAATATTGTGACTGCTTTGCAGGCAGTAAAGTAAAAAAGTATTACTGTAGAATAAGTATCTCGCTTACACTACAGTAATACTTTCTATCTCATTCTTTCTTTCATCTGGAAATCCACAATCGTCATTTATGATACGGATAATGTATGGTAGTTGTTATTAGTGACAAACCTGGGAAACCACGACGGCCGGGTACCTCCTCACGGGCGGCAGACACCTCACGCAGAGCCTCGGCGTATGAGGACATGTCGGTCAGGATGACCAGCACGTGTTTCTGTATACAAATAACATATTTATTTCAGAGACAATATCTAAATTTTTTTTTTAAATTAGGCCTTGGCTTTTAATGTTTACAAAATAACTGTAAATTAAGTAATATTTCCCTTTAGTACAGTGGGCTGTTTTCCGCAGCCCATTGAAAGAACTCTCAATTATAAAAAAATCTAAATTTTGGTTCTAGGACCTGCGGTTTCCTCACGATGTTTTCCTTCACCGTTTTGAGAGCAGTGGTGATGAAAAAAATTACACAAAGTAATGCACATGATTGGGTTCAAACCCACGACGTACAACTCGTGAGTCGCGGTAGTTACTACTGAGCCACCATTGCTCTCAAAGAAAAAAAAAACAATTATAATAATAGATACCTTACCTCACACTGATAAGCTAAGAACTCAGCGGCAGTCAGAGCCAGACGGGGTGTGATAATTCTCTCAATGGTAGGGTCGTTAGCCAAGTTCAAGAACAGGCACACGTTCTCCATGGAACCGTTCTCCTCGAAGTCCTGTTTGAAGAACCGAGCGGTTTCCATGTTCACACCCATGGCGGCGAATACTATGGCGAAGTTGTCCTCGTGGTCATCCATTACGGATTTGCCGGTTTGCTGGTGGAGAAAAAGTTGTGAGTGAGTGTGTGAGGTGTGATTTGTAGAGTCCAACCGAATTTCGTTTTTTGGCAGCAATATCCATTTTCGGCCATTTTGGTTTTCGGCCGAAATAATATTTCGATTATTATATTATAATAATCATTTCCGGCACAGGTCTACTCCCTAAGCAAGAAATCAGTAATTTCATAGCACCAAGAGTTGAAAATTAAAAAGTGTGCTTTTTTGACGCGTTGGATTCTCAATCCACAGTTGAAAATCCAATGCACGATAAAATCCCGCTGCGATATTTTTCCGCTAGACTAGTCAACTACAGATTTCTTTTCTGTTCTATAAAGGGTTAAACGGTTTAATTCAATGTTATTTTGAGGAGAAAGACGCTTATTACCTTGACAAGACCAGCCTGTCTACAGATCTGGGCGGCAATTTCGTTGTGGGGCAGACCGGCGGCTGAGAAGATTGGGATCTTCTGACCACGGGCGATGGAGTTCATCACGTCGATAGCGGAGATACCTAGAAACAACACATTATTTTATACACCTACAAACGGGGTGAATAGGGATGCAGGGGTGGAGCGAGACGAAACTTTAAAAATGGATTTTAACGTTGAAATAATATACAATGTCTAATATTATACTCTTTTTTTGTTTTTAAAATGAATCAAAATGTAATTCTTACCAGTCTGGATCATCTCCTCAGGGTAGATACGAGTCCAGGGGTTGATGGGCTGTCCCTGGATGTCCAAGAAGGCCTCAGCCAGAATGGGGGGTCCCTTGTCGATGGGCTTGCCGGAACCGTTGAATACACGTCCTGGTGACAAAAATGTAATTTAAATAAATATGATAAAAAAAAACGTCAAAATTAAATTATGTTTTTAAAACTAAACGAGTTTATTGTTCAACTGACTACTGTGGTAACAGGTTGCGCGTCGGTGTCCCTGCCACCCTGTATACATGTTTACTTCAGCAGAGGATCCAATTTTATCCTTAGAAGAACTACAGCACTGTCACTTAGTCAAACTCATGAAGATGTTTGTATTTTTTACGCTACTGCGGGGAAACACCAAAGGGAGGGTAATATTTTTTGTTTTTGTATAAAGGTAAATTAGTATGTAGTTCGTGGTAAGAGGCGTTTACCACCCTAATAGCGTAACACAATATCAATTACTGTGAATCATTTTAAAGGATATTACTAATCCATTGCCTCATATGTTCGAAAATTTGTCTGCTCAACAACGTAAATAATGCAATGAATGTTGTTGAACTGTCAAAATGAAAGCCGTTGCTACCGTTAGTGTATTACATAATTACCCCGCTGGACCTATTTAGCTATGTTACTACGTACACCCCATGAGAAAACGGCGTTAGTTTGTAATAGTTTCTTAGAAATACAAACAGTCAAATAGGTAAAAAAGATTTTGCTAAGTTAGAGAAGAGATATTTAATAAAATTGTCACATAATTATAGATGTACAGACACCAGCACATCAAGCTACTACAATCTGTCAAATTTCTTTAATAGATTTTCAACTTAATCGCTAAAGCATTAAGGTTCAAG
Organism: Apamea epomidion; assembly: GCA_947507525.1. Classification (NCBI taxonomy): domain Eukaryota; kingdom Metazoa; phylum Arthropoda; class Insecta; order Lepidoptera; family Noctuidae; genus Apamea; species Apamea epomidion. Next base: position 13,748,524 of record OX382247.1, read on the forward strand.
GTTGATTGGGAATGTAGCGGTATCTACAACGCCACATGCGAACAACGCGTCATACTGACGTCACGCAAATCCTGCATCTCGCAAGCAGAGTTTACCGCGCAATTAGCATATATACAAACTTCCCAACATCAATCGTTGGGCAATTGCTTGCCAGACACAGCACCCGTCTGGTCGGAGGATCCTCCCTTTTTTATAGAGTATGAGTTAACTTTACACCGTGTTCCTCATGAGGTATGAGGAACACGGTGTAAAGTTATATAGGAAAATATGACAGTTTCGGGTAGATTGACCTGCTGGCGTCTGTACATAGCAGCGACAACGTTACGTACTAAAGCAAACCACTTTATAATAGCTATCACCTGATAACGTGTGACCATTTGTTAATTGTTTTGTGAATTGGTTATAAAATAAGAATTTCAAGGCATTTTGGATTTTTTGACTTTGACTTTGACTTTGTTATTTCTTATACCTACTATTGTATAAAATCAAGTTCTTCTAACTGAACAGACAGCTGTGCTGCTGGGGAGTTTGGTGCGCCACTTCTGCCCAACTGTAGCACTAGGAATTGGTAAAAGGCGGGCGTTTTTGGAGACTGTTTTAATTCATTCTAACGTTCGAAAAGTGCTAATTGAATGAATGAGATTTCATTTTAATTTCTTGACGAAATAGGGTAGTTGTCTGGGTAAAAAAATAATAATTATATTTAGTCCGTCAGTTAGGTTATCGAAAAATAATGGACACGTATTTTTTCTTTTGTCAATCAAACAAAAATGACAAAGATAAAGTGCGTCAAAATTTGGAAGTGGGGGGGTCGAAGTGTAGCAAGGCGTGACGTCACGCGGAACTTTAACGGGCGATATCTTCATCATTTTTTATATAATTGACAAAAGAAAAAATACGGGGACAATATTTTTTGATAATCTAACTGACGGACTAATTAGATTTTTTTAGGAAAATAGCCTTGCATGCTGCGTTTCACGAGCCACTATTAATAATTATTAACGAAAGTAAACTTTCAACCATCGACTTCGGTACATTATTAATGACATATTGATGTCCATTACTTTTTTAAGGCGACAAGGACAAAGAAATTCGTCGGATATGGTAGGTACAAAGATGGCTCCGTGCACGAAGAAAACCTCTTTTGTCAATTTCTCATCTAATTGCGATAAAGCTTGAAATATTATGTCTGTGTGACCATAAAAGCACTGTTTCCGTGGTGCTAAACCATTCGTGTCAGTTGATAGTTTCATCACATTACTGCTCCGAGAATATAGTTTATTTTGCCTTTGATTTACATAATAAAGATATTGTATTATCATAAAATAACATTTTGATATTATTTAAAGGGTAGCTGAAGATTAAAGTGTGATTTTTTTATTTCTTGAAATGGTTTGCAAAATAACAGAAATACATTACGAAAAATTTTTTTTTTTTCAAGGTTTTTTCAACATGATTTTTCTGCTATATTTTGTATCGAAGTTGAAAAAAGTGGTCCAGCCTACAGCCACGTTCAAGTAGACCAAATAATGATATTGATGGTTTTTTTTAATGTTTAAAATCAAGAGTAGTTTTTAGTAAAAAAAAAAAATCATCAAACATCAGTATCGGATCATTTTTTAAAAAACTTGTTGCGAATTTTAGTGATTTTATGGATACCTACTTAATTCGTTTGAAAAATCCCTTTCAGCCACATGCAAAACAAAGATCTCGACTTTTTAAATCACAAATAACTTTGTTTAAATTCTTTTCTCCATTAAGATTATCATCGACACGCTAAGATGAAGTACCAACAAAGATTATCCTAGCCGCAGCTGATCTTCTACTTACCCAACATATCTTCAGACACAGGTGTACGCAGGATGTCGCCGGTAAACTCGCAGAGAGTGTTCTTGGCGTCGATACCTGATGTGCCCTCGAACACCTGGACGACGGCCTTGGTACCGCTGACCTCGAGCACCTGGAGAGCCACATATCGTTAAAAATGTAATATAACATAACGTTAGGCAGAGCTGTACAGTCACGAGCACCAATATGTCAACACTTGGCAACTTTCAATTGCGAATTTTTCGTGAAATAACGAAAAAATCGCAATTGAAAGTGCAACGTTTAAATACGACACATTAAATAAACGTATGGGTTCGAAAAAAAATCATTAAAAAATAAAGGTAAATCGCTTTTGAATAAAGCCTAGTGTATACATATTTTTGCTCATGACTGTACCTGCAGTACACCCACATTTCGCCAGTTATGTTTAAGTTCCATGTAAAAGGAGGCGAGCCTATTGCAATCGACTGGGCACCAAGCGAAACTTCAGGCTGTTACTGAGAAATTTCTGAGCTTTCATGTTTGATTTTCTTTGACGTCACACCAGGAAGTGTACTTCCTAAGCCAAAAATCCGTAGTTCCGGCCGAAGTTACGCGTGATTCCTACTCCGTATCACCCACCGACATGTGATCAGTTTGGGGCCCGACCTAAGAATGAATGACACCACAATTTGACATTGTGTCCCTATCCCTACTCCCGATGTGTGTTTGACCGTCCAAGAAAGACAATTAATCAGGTGTAGGGTTCACTCGGAAATTTAGAAACTACTTCCGACGGGCCCGTATCTTCGTTGACGGACTTAGGGCTGATTTTTTCCATCGCCAGATAATGTTATCCGAGGAATCATTTTGAATTTTTGACAGTTCTTCCATACAAAATCTGTCAGACGTAAATTTTATTACACTTTAATTAAAAATTATCTGTTGATTGAAAAATCAGCCCTTAGAGAGTAAGCCCTCAGGGGTGTCCTCCCAAAAATCATGAAATTTGTGTGTGTGTAGGGGAATTTATGGACAGCCCCTTACAGCAGGGTATAAGCAGGATTATTCATTTCAATCATGAAATTTGCGTGTGTAGGGGAATTTATGGACCGCCCCTTACAGCAGGGTATAAGCAGGATAATATTCATTTCGATAGAAGAACTTAAAAGTTATCGCCAACATACCTGACCGGAGCGAAGGGTGCCATCAGCCAGCCTCAGTTGTACGATCTCGGAGAACTTGGGGAACTTCACATCGTCCAATATGACCAGGGGCCCGTTCACACCAGACACCGTCTTGTAGGCTAGACAAGTAATATTACTTTTAGTTATGATAGTACATTTTTGTGAATTATGGGGTGGAATAGGCGGATTTATTACAAAACGATGTTTGTTTCTGTTCTTAGTGGGGTAATTGCGTAACACACTAACAGTAGGAATGGCTTTCATTTTGACAGTTCAACACCATTCATTGCGTTATTTACGTTGTTGAGCAGACAAACTTTACGAACATATGCAGCAATGGATTAGCAATATGCTTCAAAATGATTCAGATTGTGGTTAATAGTGTGTTACGCTATTAGGGTGCTGGTTGAAACCATCGAACCATTTTTTAATTAAGAACTCTCCATTACGCAAAAAGTTAAGTTTTAATTACAATAACAAAGTAAGTTGTCTACGTTGTATCAAGAACTTTACAGTGCTTTGAATAAAGTCTGTAATTCAAAAATGGCTGATACAAAAACCGAGTCTAAAGATATAATTCTTGTTTTGTAATAAGAAGATCGGCGTTCTGTAAGAACGGGATTATACTGTCTTTATGATTATTTAAATGATAAAAAAACAAAAAAAAAGTCATGCTTTTTTTCTAAGATACATTAAAGATTTTATAAAGTACATTAATAAGTTGTGTCAAATAAAAAAGAAACAAATAATAAACTCTAAAATAAGCAAGATATGTACCTAACCTATGAGATAATTATTATGTTCTTAAAATGAACAAAGTATAGCGTAGTCCTGTGTTGGACGATCGCCAGTTAAAGGCTCACATAGACAGGCGCGACGCGACGACGCACGACGCGACCCCACTCTGGTGGAACAAATTCTATGAAAACTTCATAGAAATTGTTCTACCGAAGTCACGTCGCGCCTGTCTGTTGGAAAGCCTTAACAGTTAACACGACCCAGTTTCTAAAGTCGATAATATTAGTTGAACGTACGATCTTCATATGGTTCAGTAGTTACAACTTCTATTTGTATTCTATACGGGCTGACTCTTTTAAACACAAACTCGAAGCATTTGTCTCAAATAAACATTTACAGGCACTTTCGAGCTGTCAAGGGGTTGGTCAGTCAGAAAGATGAAGCTAGTTGCCCATTCCGAAGCGTAGTTGGTTCTTTCCACGGACACTCTATCAAATCATAAAATTATTACAAAACTGGTAATCAGAGGAAGTCTGGACGGAGTTCTTTGAATGCATGCAATATAAAGAAGTCATGGGAGTTCTTTTTAGACTGATATTAAGGCCCAATTGCACCACAAATCGCTAAACATATTTAAAACAGTGAGCAGTCATGGTGGCCTAGTGGTATAGGTGCCGACTGACGAGTTGTAGGTCGTATGTCCAAACCCAGGCAGGCACTTTACTTTATGTATTTAATTTTATCACCACTGCTCCCAAAACGGTTGTCCTAGAACCAAAAATTCGAAAACATGTGACATCTACCTATCCACACTGGGCTCGCGTGGTGGATTACGACCCACTCCCTCTCACAGAGAGGAAGCCTGTGTCACAGCAGTGGGAACATTATAGGCTGATTATGCTATATTTAAAACATCAGTCTGTCTCTGTCATCTTCAAACGATAGACAGAAACGGAACGATGTTTTATACAAGTTAGCGTTAAACGCTTTTAGTGATTTGTGGTGAAATAGGCCTTAGTTAGTGAAAAAATGTTGTCATTAGACAATTTGTGACCTCACTGTTCTTGGCTTAGTTCTCATTGGATTTTAATGTGAGTATTATGCAGGTGGCTCTAGATCTTTATCTTTTATCTATTTTCCTACGTCATGACGAGACTCTGCCCTTGCTACTACTACCAAGCCCACGTTCGCACGGCTGCTTTTTAACGCGCGTGTGCACGCAACGGTCTGTTCGATTCCCAACGCTCGGCTTAACGCCGAGAGTTGAAAATCGAGGACGCGGTTAAATAACGTTGCAGTAAAACCGCCACGTTTAAAAAGCGCCCATGTTTCGTCAGCTAATTTTATAACTCTAATGTATAATCTTATCCATGCAGTCATGTACTTAACTAGAGACAGTTTTTTTAAAGATACAGGTTGGTAGGGACATCGACGCACAAACTGAAACCATGAATTCAGCACATGATTCTAAAACCCCAAATTTATCATTGATTATAAAAAAAAAAACAATATCAGCTGTTTCATAGAATTGAATTGAATAGAAAAGTCTTCATAACCACCAAAAATTTTCAACATAGGGGGGGTTCAGAATCATATATTGAATCCATGCAGCTTGCGCATCTATGCCCCACCACCCTATATACCCGAGTACATTAGAACATAGAAATGCTAGATCTAATCAAAGGATGCAATTCAAAACTAAATAATTAAAACATCTACTTTGTACAAAATCAATAACTTTGTACATATCTTAATTTCCTTTTGATGTCAAGCGATGACTGATGTGGTGAATTGCATGTGAAAAGCTAACCGGCCAGCATTCCCTATAGAGTATTTAAAACCACCTCTTTGGAGAATGTTGGCTGATAACTGTACACTGTTCTTTTGATGAACGTGATCTTATGGAGCTGAAATGAATGAACACAATGTGCACATGGCCCTAATGATACCAATTCCTATAATTTATGAACTGTTATTGGTTAAAATGAAGACTATTGAAGTAGCAAGTAGATAGATGAAGTAGCTATCACAGACTTAGAGGATTTATATGAAATCTGGCACATGGGTAGACCTGACTTGGACACACAACTCTCGATCCTGTGGGAATATGGGGATAAAAAGCATTGGTGGTCCATACCAAGGATACTTGAAAACTGCAGGGTGCAGTAAGTGAAAAAATAAACTATGCTATATTTTTTATTTCATGTCGAGTTTATAAATTTCTTCATGTTACTTGCATACTGTGCCAATTTTTTCTATCATTTTGTTATTTCTATCAAATATTGTAAAAACAGAGTTAGCAACTATTATCTTATCATATTGTGGCCTTAGCCTTACTTTTATTGGCTATATTTTCTTTTAACAAAGTGATTGTCTGACAACCAGTCTTACCAAGGGGTATTGTATTACCCAGTAACTGGGATGTGGAGCTCAGATAGGCAGCCGCTCCATGTAAATGACTGGTATTCAGCTGCATCTGGTTAAACTGGAAGCCAACCCCGACATAGTTGGGAAAAGGCTAGGCTAGATGATGCCTTAATTTGTTTGAAAAAACTTTTTCAGCCACATGCAAAACAACGATATTGACTTTTTAAAGCACAAATAATTTTGTTTAAATCCTTTTTCCCTTTCGCAGAAAAAACTTTCATAATTATGCATTTAGTAAAAAGCTGTTATTTCAACATTAGAAACATACACTTTTATTTCATTTATTTCTATAAATGTATCGATTTTATACAAATTTTTGACATTGTCTTTGAGATGTCATTGCAACTAGCTTTTGAACATTTTTAGGTAAGAGATCAACATGAAATATTTTCGAAAGCATAGATATTCTGCTTTTGTTGAGCAGTGAATGTTAAATGAATTAATAGCCATTAAATCTTAAAAAAACAAGTGACTACCTGATAATATATCTGCTTTATTTGTTTCTAAGTGAATCCCATGAAAAAATCATTAACATGCTCTAATAAAATGGTTGGAAAGCTGCCACGCTAAAATGGGCTAGACACATCTGCAGCATGTCAGAAGACCAATGGGCCAAACTTACGACCCAATGGGTCCCTCTTAATGGCAAGCGACATCACGGCAGGCCCAGACAGAGATGGCGGGATGAGCTGGACTTCTTCAACAAGAACTGGTCCTTAACAGCTTTAAGCCGAGAGAAGTGGAAAGAGAGTAGGGAGGCCTTTTGCGCTGCAGTGGAACATCACAGGCCTTTAATAATAATAAAATGGTACTATTTGTCGACTTTTGACCATTTCGTTAAAACGATTTAGGAGAAAATTCCATTATTCTTTATTCTAGTTTAGAAAGAGGAAAGAAATCTATAGGACCTTCACATAGTGAGGGATTGGCAATGAGCTTTTTTTTCCATAAACAAGATCAGCTGATCACCTATATTTTTTTATTCTAGTGAGATAACTGCCAATGACATCAATATAGAGTATTAAGTAACATTATGATCATATGACTGCTTAATATTCATCATTTACATCATTTAGAAGAATTATCTATGTGAATAGACTATAGTAAAGGAAGCATCTTTAGCATCTTCCTTTCATTCAGGATTTTCTAGAGAATTGCTATATCTATAGGATTGCAGCAATCATGGTGGTCTTGAGACAAAATTAATGAATGTGCTAAATAAGCAAATGGTCTCCTCCCTGATGATTAGATCATATCTTACATCTTCCTAGGTAGTAAGATCAGGAGTCATTTTTTTTTTTTTTTGTGGATGGGAATTCATCAAATGACTCCTCCCGCTCTGGGTGGAGCAGAAGGGAGTGTCAGACTCTTACTGACTAAAACCCACCCGTGTTCCTTCCTTAGCCCTTTATGTACCAGGGCAGCGGTAACCCTTTCGGACGATCCCGCTACTGATCAGGAGTCATCGAGGGAACAAATTGCAATGAAAAGTATAAAAAAATCACATTTTTTTTTACTGATCACCATTTGTGCTTGTTCTGTGAAGTAATACCTTAAAAAACCACATATGAAGGCTGTTCTAAAGTGTCGTAAAAAGTTAAGTAGGTAGGTACCTATGATCAGGTGACAAAAATTAAGGACATGCTACGACGACAACGTTCATTTCCGATAACGAATTACAACATTCTCATGTTTTTCGGGTTTAGGGACTATATTATAGCTTAAATGCGTCCATCTAGGTGTCACACAGTCCATGATCAAAGAAAATGGGGCTCTCAAAAGTCTCAAAGATAGTCAGATAATTATCTTTTGGTTGGCCGATAACACAAGTTAAACCATCCATTCTTAAAAAATCAAGAACCACAACCCTTGTTATTGTAAATAGGGCTGAAAGACAACATCAAAACTTCGTAACATAGAAACTCAGACGCAAAATCGATATTTTCATTGACATGTCAGTCATACGACATTAGCCGAAATAGATGATCAAAATTTGGGTGTACTCACTCAGACGGGGCTGGGATATGAAGTCCCGGGATACAGCCAAGACATGCTCCTGAGCTGCGGCACCAGCCGAAAGGGTGGTTTGTGCCATTTTTTAGTTTTCACTTTTTGGCAGTCCGTTCAATAAAACAGCAAACTACGCTGCCTCCTCGCCCGAAAACTGACGAATGGATGTCTTGTCTATGTTACTTCACGTGCCGTCACGTGACCTATCACAAGGCAAAAATTGCTTTATGGTAGTATAATTTCCCCAAAAATCGATAGTCTTCTAATATTCTCCCCAAAACAAAAATAAATGCTTTTGCAAATAATTATATTTATTCTGTGAAGACTGTAATTTCTATAAAAAGTAGGCTCTGTTTGATACACCCAATGGGAATATTTTGTGTTAAGGTGGATGCTCCAAGGTAGCCCGCGAAATTCAAACTTTCTTACGTTTTTTGCAATTTGCTGGTCAGTACTAAGTTGTACGTTGATTAAAATATGATTCGCGGCCGTAACAAATATGTATTTACAGAATTATAATCATTAAAGTCATCAACACAATGCTCTAAGATCAAGTAATCCTACTGAATGACTATTTCGTGAAATCTTGACATTTTAGGATTATGCTAACGTAACAAGTTAGATTAATGATTCTAATGATTTCTTAGGTAACCACTCTCGTTTCATCTCAGCACAGAATCTTTCGCCCGCCAAGGCATCTCCGTGCTCAAATAGTTTTACCATTCGTTTATCAGTAGGCAAGTCATAAGTTACGCATTACATTTAGGAATGGATTATTAATAACTCTGAGTAAAAACGAGCAATTTGATTTCTATATTAGTAATAAAATTTTATATAATCGCTTGAAGCTGCAAAACTATTAAGTCTGGCCTAGTAAAACCGATAATATTTTCAAATGTAAAATTTTGGCACCGTGGCTGACAAAATTGTTCCAAAAGTGATGCAGGTAGTTAACAGTGTGACAATGGTATAGGAAGATGTAACTCTTTTGCATAAAAAAATACATGAATTAAAAAACCACGGACTGGAAAAATAATTTTAGGTTTTTCTAAAATCTGGAATTTACTCAATAGCTGATCGCATTCCGGATTTGTGCCTGGATAATGGCAATAAGCTCGCTCGCTACTACATGGTACTTTAAATATTACATAGCGTAGGTAACGCTAAGTCCCTGTTGATACCGCCGGTATTAGGTAGGTATGTACAAATGTGAAAAAACAAAATAATTATTCACTGGTTTATTTTACAAAAGACAGACTTGTCACTAAAAAGGGAAAGCAATTTAGTATGGCAACCCAATTTAAAAATTACTTTTTAATCCATCTATATTGTTTATGGATTTGACACTACTATATTAACTCGCTCCCCAAATTCACTCTGAATCGGATTTTATATTTTTGGTATTTGCATAGGTTTGCAGAAAAATTATTTGCAGTTCTACAAGGATCTTTAGGTGTTTGAATGATCAAGGAGACATTGTTGATAAATATTTCTGAAATTATATTGAAAAAAAACAAGATAGCTGCGTTAGTACCGATTTTGACCACACGCAAAAGATCCTTGTACACATGAAGGATCAAGTAACCACAAAACAAAACAAGCAAAAATGCAACAATTTATTTTTGACACAACGCGAACTAATGCATCAGCTTGTGGGAGTGACAAGTACGCTGGAGTAAATATACTATACGAAATGACAGTTAATATTTGTGCCGGTTCAAAGCGCCCCACTCGGGCGTCTCAGGAACTAAAACTCACACATTGTTGCAAATTGCCGTCATGTTGTTTTGGTACGTATCTGATTATTAGGATCTAAATTGCGAAATAAGACTTTTTGTGTATTTTGTGTTTACTACGAGATATTTAGAACATTTCTACCATGAAAGTATGCGCATAATGTAAAACTCGCTATCAAAAATATTAGTTCTACGGACGCTCACGTTGCTATCAGCGCCAAAATGGCGAAAATCAAATGTCTTCATTTTGTCATCGATACTACCTTTGAAGTGCGTACTTATAATATTGAAGGTTAGTAGCTTGTGGTCACCTCAATATTCTACGTCATTATCGCATTCACGGATGACTGGCAGCATACAAAACGTAACGAAATAGAAAGCATGAAATCAATATATATATATTGATTGCTGAAGCTGGTATGACTCAAATTGCTAAATGGCTCTCAAATAACTTACTTACACTTAACACAGCTAAAACAAATTACATATGCTTTAGCATATCACACAGGACACAACCAAACCCCGACTTTATTATAAAGGTACACGAGTGTGACGATTCAATTAACTGCCTATGTCCAACACTAGTCAAAGTTTCTCAAACCAAATATCTTGGTATTGTTGTTGACCAAAGATTATCTTGGTACTCCCATCTTGAACAAGTTACCAACAGAATTAGAAAACTGAGTTGGATTTTCAAAAATTTAAGGCATATCGTGCCAAATAAAATAACCGCCAACACAAATAAACCCAGAAATCTACTTAATGAAATATACATAGCTATAGTCCAGTCTGTCTTAGTATATTGCATCCCCATTTGGGGTGGGGCGGCTAAGACTAAATTCATAGACCTTGAGCGGGGACAACGGGCTCTAATAAAATTAATGTACTTCAAAAACCTAAGGTACCCTACACAAAGTCTTTATCAAATAAGTAATTTACACTCTGTTCGTAAACTATATATAATTAAAACTATTTTCAGGAAACATAAAACTCTTAATTTTGATCCCAGCTTAACCTTGAAAAGAAGAAAAGATATAATAGTTGAAATTCCTAAAACTAAAACCAAGCTCGCCCGTATTCAATACGACAAACGCTCAGCTCAGCTTTACAATCGAGTAAACAAAGAGATCTACATATACAATAAACCATTAACTGACTGTAAAAAAATAGTAACTAATTGGATAAAACCACTCACTTATGACGACACGGAGAAGCTACTGGAATAAATAAAACCTTACACTTAATGCTCTCATCATTCGTATTTGTACGTATACAGTCTGTTTCATTCATTGCCACTTACACTCACTCTGTCTTTTACATTAAATTTAACAAACCCTCACACTATCACCTAACTTTCACACACACAGATGCTCACATTCAACATTCAAATTCACATTTACACACCTTTATACTCACAGTAACACACCTCAGTATTCACACTCACACACCACCATTTTCACATTCACACACCTTCATAGTCATAGTCACATTCACACACCCTCATATTCGCATTCACACACACCTACTCTCACTCACGCATTTGCATGCTTATTGTCTAGTTTTAATTTTCTCTTTTTACTTTAAATCGCCTGTTTTTATAACACTTAAAACAAGTAATTTTATGTTAATATTTTAAGTTTTGGAAGAGCGGAGTCTCCTAACACAGGCTTTTTGCTTAAAAGGAGGCTCCAACCACTAGATGTTAAGTTTACTTGTAAAACAAATAAAACATTTTTCATTTTCATTTTCATTTTTCATTTTTCATATAGTACATACTAATGCCATGCATGAAATGTACAGGATTTGACAGGTTTTTGACATCACCTTGACAAGCTGCGCCACCGTCCGTGTTAAATTAGAGCAAAATCCATCGGCCATCTGTTCTGCGAGCAATGTGCCCTACCCACTGCCACATAAGTTTGGCATCCTTGCCCATGCGCATTTTTTTAAATTCACTATAAAAATTTGTTCCACGGACGCTCACGTTATTATCAGCGCAAAAATGGCGAAAATCAAATGTCTTCGTTTTGTCATCGATAGTATGATGTCCAGCGTACTTGTATAATATAGGTCATTGGGTTTGATGCTCCAAAATAAACTTGACACGCATTTTAAAACAAATTTTTAAACACAGAACTTGGAATCCCCACGCCAGCAGCATAAAGAGATGGCAGTTGGTACTAATAAAATTCGTGGCGCCGAAAGTGCGTTGAACCGTTGAACGCATATTTAGATCGCTTGGTTTGTTAGGAAAGTGTTGACAATGCCGCCTGTAGCAGCGGTCACTATGCTTTGTGGCCACAACCTTTGTGTCACAACCTAGTTTATCTCAGGTACTTATAGCGTTACAAGTGCATTTTGGAACGGAAATTTGAACTAAGGCTGCCATCTTGGGTAGCGGGATCGTCCGAAAGGGTTACCGCTGCCCTGGTACATAAAGGGCTAAGGAAGGAACACGGGTGGGTTTTAGTCAGTAAGAGTCTGACACTCCCTTCTGCTCCACCCAGAGCGGGAGGGGTCATTTGATGATTTCCCATCCTGGAAAGAAAAAAAAAAAGGCTGCCATCTTATTTTTTTAATACATAGGTAGCGACTCCCTGTCAACGTCATTCGAGCGCCGAAATACCCTTATAGCAGTGTAGGTACAGCCTAAATAGGTTATACTCCTGCTTACCTACCTCATGCCTCTCTGCTATCTATCACACATGCTCCTCGAAACTTTTTGAAGTTTTGATCATGACAAAGGAAGGACTTAAACCTAAGCGGTGAAATATGGGTGTACTAAGGGTACACCTAGCCTAACCCTTCAGGAAAACAGTCGCCATGACTGCTATGTGATGCGAATGTTATAATAATATTGTAATTAATAAAATATTGTATCTCTTTATTTCAGTGTATTTGTCATCAAGATTATGTATACATGAAATTCAGAAAAAATGCCGTATTTCCAATGAAATAGTCATTTTAATTAAACGACATGGTTATAATAAATGCAAGGAATAGACATCAAACGGATTGAGTCAAACCGTTTGATCGTCTCGGGCACGAGCACCTAACCATACCCATAAACAATTTCAAGCGACCATATTCTGTGGTCAATAAGCAGCCATTGCAGTTTACATCATAGAGGATAATACAAATCTTCAGCGGAATGGCGGAATTTTTGCAAAAGACAGACAGAGTTAGAATCATTTTAATGTGGTCTTTGTTAGAAACATAAGTTTTTTATCATTTAGTTACTATACAAAAGCTTTACTGGAATGTCTGTGCGTAAACACGTGCCAAATGTGTGTGTGGCAAGCCGACATTTTACTGGATTAGGTGCCACGTTGAGTAGTACAAAGTTGAACAGAAGTTATTTTACTTACACCCAATCGTTGTCGCAACCCCTGGATAGGAAACCCGAATGTGGGACTGCCGGTGAAGCGTTTGAGAAATATTTAAAATCGGGTAAGTACTACATACAGGGTGACAGGGAAACTCGACGTGTTCCTTCCAGGGAACCTACTGTTCCCGATTCCGCTAAAGCTAGTCTAAAATATACTCTCCATCTTTCTAGGGCATACGGTGGTGTCACAAGGCGCGGCAGCGACACCAGTGCATCTGCTCGATGCCATGACGTGTGTCGGCATGCAAGGCTCCATGAAAGATATCAAGGTCTTCCATATGCACACTGAAAAGCCGGCTAAATACGTCGCTCCTGAATGTAAAGACGTCTTCAGGTTAAGTTATGGAATTAGGCGTTACTTTGCGGCCATGACAGTAAAATGTTATACGAAAATATTAGTTTTAAGGCTCTCCCCTTCAGGGGCGTTATTATCTGTTGATAATATCGGATGCGTTATTGCGATATCTTTTTTCTGTACATTTTGTGTTAGGACGGCCACGAAGTTACTCACTGCTACGATAATAACAACGCAAGAGAAGTAGTGCCCTTATCCCAATTTATATGGGTTCGGCGCAACATGTTGTCTTCTTCCATACTTCTCTCAAACTCAAACTCAAACTATTTATTTCAAGTAAACCAATTACAGGCACTTTTGAATTGTCAAGGTCGGTCAGTCAAAAAGATGAAGCTAGTTGCGCATTCCAAAGCGTAGTAGGTACCTATGGAGAAGAACGGACAAGAAACTCCATGGACATTCTCGACTCTATTAGTCGTCATCTCGGTAGTCACCCCCTTTTCAGCTATATCATCTTCCACATAGTCCATCCATCGTTTCTTTGGTCTTCGTCTACTCTTATAGCCAAACCAATTTCAATACTAATTCCTAATAATTTTGTGCTCGTCATTCCCAGGTCGGTGTCTCTATTCATGGGCAAGAATGTCCGCAAGGCGGTCGCCTTGGGCCACGCGGATTGTATTCCTATATTCCTGCAAGACATTCCTAAGCTGTTCCACAGGAAAATCGTCAAGCCCGACATTACCCTTATTCAGGTTTGTTCCAAAATAATGATTTAAAAAAAAATAACATGCTCATCGCATTGTTCACCTGAATTATTATTCTTCAACAAATTTATCATCATTCTCTGGCCCTTATCCCAACTTATTTGGGGTCGGCGCATCGTGTCTTTTCTGCCATACTTCTCCATTAGTCGTCGCCCCCTTTCTAGTCAAATCATCTTCACACAGTCCATTCATCGTTTCTTTGGTCTTATCTGGTCTTACCCTACATTCTTCAACAAAATGTGTGACATGGCTTACTGCTGAATTCGACAATCTGCGGGGTAATTGCGTAACACACTAACAGTAGCAATGGCTTTCATCTTTCAACAGTTCAACAACGCTAATTGCGTTATTTACGTTGTTAAGCAGCATTAATCCAAACTCCGGGCTTCTACTACCTAAGTTTTTAAAAACCCTAGAGAATTTTGTGGCTGGCTTGCGACTATTAGACCAATAAACAGTCAAAAAAGTTGATTATAGACTGGGTTTGTGTGGTCGACCAACCGTGCTCGCTGATTATCGGCCGTGACCGAGCGTTTAATGCTTAGCTGACGGTAAACTGAATACTCACAAGAGAGGTCACATCAGTATTGCGTACGCGCGTAAGGTCGGTCGCTCGGTCAGCATCGCCACAGAGCATCGCACTAAAAGCCCGCATACCGACATAGCACGTCAGTCGACCAACCACAGAGTACATCGACCAACTTACGCCCGACTGACAGTCGACAGCGCGACGTAGCTGTACGTGCGTAGAGATTTCTCAGCGCTGCACTGTCGTTGTTCATAAGTTTTCATTGATATAGCTACGTTCGACCGATGTCAGCGCTGGCCGTCGGTCAATCCAGACTTACTAAAAATCTTCCTTTATATAAATATACATTGCAGGTTCATCCCCCCGATGGGCATGGATACTGCAGTTTGGGAACGTCCGTCGATTGCGTTCGGGCGGCGCTAGTTAACTCCAAAGTTATCATCGGTACAATATTTATTATAATACAAGCCGTCACATGAGATTTCTCATCCACAAAAATTACGAACTTTCTTACAAACTTTCATCCCCTAGTTAACCCCTTTAGGGGATGAATTTATTTTTTTATTACTATCGCGCATCACAATTTGATCAATATACACCTTGACATTGATTTGCAAATTGCAAAAAACGTAAGGAAATTTGAATTTCGCGGGCTACTCTGACGCTTCCACCTTAAGAACCGTTAAAAAATATGAGCAATGGCTGCCGGTGAATAACAAGAGCCAAAGGCCTAAACATCACTCAAACTTAAACTCAAAGCATTTATTTCAAACTAGCTGACCCGGCGAACGTCGCACGTACCGCCATATATTTTTTTCTTTTAATTTTCTTCTATGCAAACCTTGTCCTGACAATAACAACAACAAAAAAAAAAATTATCCAATTTGGTGCAGTCGATCGGAAGTTATGCGTGTACATACATTTCCGTGATTCATTTTTATTTAAGTAGGTACCTTTACAAGCTGTTATTTTGCATCCTCGTCAAATTTCAGGAGGCTGTTATGAAAGACTTTATACAATCAAATAAAATTACGATCCCTGGTAAATAATGAATACATACTTGTTTTTTTTTTTAGTTATTTAAGTTTGACAGTGTTTCAGAATACACCACTTTCAAAGAACAGAATCGCGTTATGGTATCGTATAAGCGGCCGCGTTTTTATGTGTGTGTAAAAGGGCAGTTACAGTGCGGTCTCACACAGGTCGCGTTTTAAAATTCGTGTCCCACACATGACGATTTCCGAAAATTAGAAGAAAAAAAAAAACCTACTTATTTTATTATAGATTCGTGTCGAGAATCAGTAGCATAATTACCTCCTTGAATTTGACGAGGATGCAAAACGACACCTTGTATAGATAGAAGATAGATGAACCAATTACAGGCACTTTGGAATAGTTTGGAATTGTCAAAGGGCCGGTCAGTCAGAACGATTAGAATTTAAAGAGACGTAGGTACTTAATAAAGAGATATCAGTTTTATGCTGAATTCAATCATTTGCAGCACAAGTAAACAAATGCATGCCTCGAACATTCGGCGACGCGATCATCCATATGTCTCACATCGACATGATGGTTGAACACGATACACCATTGCCAGAACACGGTGTCGGGAAAGCTGCCAGTCCCGAGGAGACACAGATCGGCAAGCTCATTGGACAGAATCTGGTTGAAGATGGCGCCACACTGCAGATGGGTATGTAGGTACATCATCATACACTTAAGCCAACGGCCAAGCCAAGCCCAAGCGGTGGGAAGGACCGTGTATAATCGTAAGACGCTTTAGGGACTAACCGGACTTATTCAACGTTCAGCTTTTGTCCATAGAAAACAACGATTTTGTATGGACAAAAGCTGAACAGAGCTGAATAAGTATGATTAGTCCCTTAGACAACAGGATTGGATTGTCTATCCAATCACAGCAGTTCATGAAAGTAGTATGTATTAACTGTACAGCATGTATCAGAAAGGTGAATCATATCATCAAACTAAAACAACTTTCCCATGGGACCAACATCGTAATCGCGAATTAAACTAACATACTTTGACATTCTGTCGGCAAATTGTCTTGATTGTGTATTCAGAAACCGTGTGTGAGCCATTGGGACACATTTCGGCTTTGATCGGGCGCTTAATTTAGGTATAGGTTTTAGGTACACTACAGCACTTACCCTGCGACTTTGTCTGCGCGGATTTCGTACTTTCCCTAAAACTTCAACACCATTTACGAAAAATTACGATCTTTATTATTTACATAAAGAAGTTTCAAGTTTCTTAGCTAAAGGAGTATCCTTCATACAATACATACGAAAATGACCGCTCTTTATCCTTCACTTCTCTCAGGTATCGGCAGCATTCCGGACGCGGTACTGTCAGCCTTGAAGGACCACAAGGACCTGGGCATCCACTCGGAGATGTTCAGCGTCGGGGTCATTGAACTGGTCAGACGCGGATGCGTTACCAATAACATGTAATTTTTTTTAAAATATTTATGTTTGATTAGTGTTACCATTGCGAAATTTGAAAAGACCTGACAAAGAGGAATTTGTAAAAAAAGTCAGGACATTTTACTTTTTAATCTTCCTTTTCTGTGTGAAAATTAAAAATGTTTCCTATTGTAATCCTTTTATCTCGAAAGCTTCGAATAAATGACAAGGCATGATCCGGACGGAGGGTCACCCGAGATTTATCTTTATTTAAATACCTACTTAACACAAAAAATATTAATTATCACATAACTTAAACACAACTCAAAAATAATACTTAATATAATTATGATAAATTACAAACATTTAAGAATTTTTGCTTTGCAAACTTCGGAGATAAAGGATGGTATTTGTACGGATATTTTTCATCATAGGATAAAAAATTAAATATTTGGGCAAATGAAGACATTGCATAAGATAACTTGACCTAGTAATCCCACTTTAAACTATTACAATATCCCATTCTTTCATTTACAATATAGTTGGGCAAGGATTGCTTATAACTTTTTTAAAGGACCGGGTAAAAATGTATGCGGCTTGGTCCAAATGTCCACCACAAACGAGACCATGTCACTGAATACTAAGTTTGAGCCTATTTTTTCATTAGATTGAACCTCGCCATCTTGATTTAATTTTAAAATGAGGTGTCATTAGATTTGCATTGTAACAACGAGCTTCAATTAAAAAAAAAACCGGCCAAGTACGAGTCGGACTCACGCACCAAGGGTTCCGTATCTATAAAAATCACGTCTGTTGTATGGGGGCCCCCCTTAAATATTTATTTTATTTTGTTTTTAGTATTTGTTGTTATAGCGGCAACAGAAATACATAATTTGTGTAAATTTTAACTGTCTAGCTATCGCGGCTCTTGAGATACAGCCTGGTGACAGACAGACGGAGAGACAGACAGCGAAGTCTTAGTAATAGGGTCCCGTTTTTACCCTTTGGGTACGGAACCCTAAAAACAACTTACGGATTTTGTTTTGACTTTTTACGTCGTATGCGATATCGAAACAAAGGGCTCGATGTTACAATAAAACCTAAGGTTATAAGACTCAAGCTAACGATGATTAGGGATCAAGAGTGAGGAACCTCTTAATGCGTGCCGTATCCAAGGCGAGGATCGCCTTTTGCGTGTGACTCTTGAGCCAGCTGTTTAGCGATACTTTCTCTAGGTCTGGTCGAACCTCTTCTGTATCAAACCATTTACTGACTATCTATGTTCTATGTTGTGGGTTTGGTTTCCGCCATAGATATCCGGTTTCCGCACTTAGTCCTTCAAGTGGACCATTGTGCGTGGGCCATGGCGGCCGTCGGTGGTTATTTTTACTGACTATTGACACGACTTTATGACACGAAATTATTGTAAATGTAATTGAATCGGTAATTTATTATGATTTCTTTTCCAGAAAGAAAATGCATAAAGGTCGTATAGTAAGCAGTTTTCTCGTCGGAAACAAGGAACTGTATGACTTCGTCCACGACAACCCCTTCATTGGTAAGTATTATCAGAAGGCCAATTCTCGTACTTTAAAACGTTCAAAATCTAGTCGCAGTCTTATCTCAGCGACAAACAAATGTCAAAAACGTGTCAAAATGTAGGGATATTTGAGGTTTTTTTGACAGATTGAGACTGAGATCAGACTGTGAACGTTCTTAAGGGCATTACTCTCGTTTAGTACCGTAACACGGTCACTTTATGAAGAATATTTCTTATTAACGGCTTGATTAGAAGATCTGAAAAAAATATATTGTTGGTATACCTATACCAACAATATATTTTTTCCTAAAAAATCCTGTTTCAGAAATGTTGTACATGAAGGTTCATGTACAACATTTCTGAAACAGGATTTTTTCGTATGGCTAATACTTTTCCCTTAAAAAAATTTTTAGCAAAACGCTATTTTTTCCTAATATTCCATATTACTTCTAAACGGCTTTGATGTTTGCAAATATTTTTACACTGAAAAATTGATGGTTAGAGGTACTATAGAAATGAAACAGCTTATGTAAATCAATCAACATTTGCAAAGAAAATTTCCCCACTTTAAGATTGAGCTTCAGAGGTGCTCTGCGCGGGCGCGGGCGGCAGTCGTGCGTTAGCACTGAGACGGGAGGGCTGTGTCGCTCGCTGCTCCGCTCCAGCTATCGACCGACTACGCGCGTTTGCCTGTGTTAGTGCAAATATTTACGAACGAATTGTATCAGTGTGCGTTTATTGACTAGCTCGCTGCAGATGGCCCATTTCTATTGTGCGTGTCAGGACGCTTACGATAGTATACAAGTAGTAAGGCTTATCTAACTAATATTAAAATGAGAAAATATTGAATTTGATCAAAATAAAAGTCCAAGATGGCGGCTGCGAAAATTTTCAAGTTTTTCATCGTGGGTGTCGTTTTCATACTTTTCGAGGGTGATAAAGCCTATAGTGAGGTCAAAAAAAAATCCAAAATGGCGGCTGCAAAATTTTTCAAATATTTCATCATGGGTGTCGTTTTCATACTTTTCGAGGGTGATAAAGCCGATAGTGAGGTCAAAAAAAAATCCAAAATTGCGGCTGCAAAAAATTTCAAATATTTCATCATGGGTGTCGTTTTCATACTTTTCGAGGGTGATAAAGCCGATAGTGAGGTCAAAATAAAAATCCAAAATGGCGGCTGCAAAATTTTTCAAATATTTCATCATGGGTGTCGTTTTCATACTTTTCGAGGGTGATAAAACCGATAGTGAGGTCAAAATAAAAATCCAAAATGGCGGCTGCAAAATTTTTCAAATATTTCATCATGGGTGTCGTTTTCATACTTTTCGAGGGTGATAAAACCGATAGTGAGGTAAAAATAAAAATCGAATAGTCCGGGAGCCGAGTAGGCCGTCTTGCGACTGCCTACTGCCGCGCGTATTTGTATGAAGATTTTGTTTTTTGTTAGGTATGATAATTTAGTGAGTTTCATAGTTGGGCACACACACTAAAATGTAACTAACAGGCCTATGGTGATTTATCGAGGTATGCACTGCTTATATGCCTTTATGCAATACACGCCACTGACTGATATACTTTGAGTATTCGCGCGCGGCTGTTACGCACGAACGCGGAAGGTTTATCTACTGAGCGGCCGTAGGTGATTATTTCAAGGTCACTAACGAGACATGATACTGTTACTTTACTATACTATAACAGTGGTAAAAGTTTTCGTAGTTCAACTGTTACTTTTGACGTACGATTAATAGTAAAAAAAATCTTTTTACATGAAAAACACTTAAAAATAACACTTCAAAGTGAAAAATGACTTTATTTCGGAAGTCGATGTCTTTGGTTTTGAATTTACGTTTTTTGCTACAGACTTCCGAAATAAAGTTATTTTTCATTTTGTAGTTTTTTTATGGAAGTCGGTTATTTTTTTTTTTGGAAAAAATTATTATTTTGCACATTTTAGTTGTGGCACCTACCGGTCACAAATTAGAATACCACTACCTGCTATGTAAATAACAATGACAGGAAGAAAGTTGATTATAACATCATCCGATTGGCTACGGAATCCTAAAAATGCCATTTAGGTACAGTGCTAGTTAGGTAGGTTAATTACTGATTTATAATAATTCAAATTGATGAAACAGGTTCTCATTTTTATAAAATCTCATTTTTATGTAAGTCCTCCTAAGAAGACCTACAGTCTATGCAAATAAAATGTTATTCCATTCCTAAGAAAATACTCGATATCATTTTTAAAGTTTTACCCCCGTCGGGAACTAAGTTCGTTCTCACGTATGATTTTAAACAAAATCAAAAAAATGAAAAAATTCTAATAAATAATGTCCAGTAAAAACATAAAATATACGTAACATAAGTATCAATCTATACAAAATATATCAGCCTTGTCATTCCCTTCTGGAATCGTAGGCAAAAATGGCGACCTGCGTGCGGCATGTCTGCGTCTCCGCATATTCTTTGATCGTCGTTTTAGTGCAGCGCGCCACCGCGCGCGTTTTACGTATTCGGGGGTAGAGCGTTTAGCTCCGCCCACATGCACAAGGTCAGCGAGCCCTATATACACCTTAAAATTACGAGGATTGCCCCTCAGATTTTTGTTCTGATGTTGTTACAGAAATCGTTCTTTAATAATTAGTTATCCTGTGGTTCGTTTGCTTCCCATCCCACAGGAGCCGTGCATCTTTTCGGGATAAAACCCATAAATATTTACAATTCCGCCTGATCAATTTACATTTTTATCTAAGTAAGTACAACTTACTGTTCACGCGACAATATCTTAACCGATTTGAATCACTATTACCGCCACTGCAAGCTTATTCCTAACATAACAAGCCGTGCGCCCGATGGTATTTCCCATCGTCAAAAATTACAAACTTCCATACAGTGCCGGTTTTAACACTACCAGCGCCTTGGGCGAGATTTCTACGGCGCCCCCCAACTGCAATTCAAACCCATACGAAAAAAGGGAAAGGATATAATGAATACCTACCTATTATTTTAAAAACTAACCGTTTAATAGAAAAAAACTAATAAAATGTTATTTTTCTGGCCTTTCTATCAGCGAACTCTTTTATATGGTTATTAAAGTCGATGTTTTCAGCAATTTCGTTTTCAATTGACAAAGTTGCTAAGTTTGTCAATCTAGATTGAGATATTGTTGATCGAAGATAGGTTTTTATCAGCTTCAGCTTTGAAAAACTCCTCTCCCCACTAGCAACCGTAGGTCGCAACTTACAAGAACTGTATCCAAATTTATGGATAGCATTGCAAATATTATTGACTCAGGTACCTAAAGTCAATAATATTTTAAAAAAAAGACACAAAACAAAAAAAAAAATTTAAAAAAAAATTAAAAATTAGATAAGTATAGAAAAAAAAACTAAACTTTTTAACTAAAGTGTTAAAAAGAGATAGACAATGTGTTTCTCTATGATTGGGGATTCCTGGTAAAATGAACTGCATGCAGTGCTCCGATCGAACAGATTGAATACTGCGTTCCATTCAAGTGTTGCCAACATAAAGATTTTTTCGCTTAATTTAGGGAATTTACGAGTAAGTAAACCTCGAACTATGAGCGATGGGCTACAAAGGGGCGCCTGCGGCGCCCCTTTTATCCGGTGCCCTGGCCGATCGCCCAACCGCGCCCTACCCTAACGCCGCTACTGCTTCCATACAATTTTTATAAATACTTACCCTATTTAACCACTTTAAGGTATATTTTTAAAAATCCTTAGTGATCACTTTCCTTATATAAAGACCACTTATGCAAAATTTCATGCTGCTAGACATAGCGGTTTAGGTTATGAGCTGCCTGTCAGTGAATTTAAGATTTTTATCAAACTACGGTTTGGTAAACTTTTTTACTTAGGGATATTAGAGCAATTGTCTGGCTAAGTTTTATTATATTAGTTAACATAAAGCACAATTACTTGAAATCTGTAATCGAATTGCAGAAATGTTGGAGATAGATTACGTAAACAACACTCACATAGTGTCGCTACAGCCGCGCATGACGGCCATCAACTCGTGCATTGAGGTCGACCTTACAGGACAAGTGTGCGCAGACTCTATTGGTAAGATATTACAGTATTTATAAACCGCGCCATTAAAAAAATGAAGTGAACATTTCGCTAATTATTCCCTGTCACTTGCACATTCAAGACTGGAATAGTGTGCGGGTGGAAGCGCATGATAAACCTTTATTTGGCCGCCATTTTAAATTTATTGCGTTAACGCCACGGGTTATGCCCAGATTGTTAAGAGACTGTTATTCAGGTATGAGCTATGGTATACTATTTATTTCGCTGAAAAAATAAACCATATGAGCTATTACAAGTAGGTGGTTCTGGCGGAAAGTAACGATGACATTTCAATGCAGTGTTGCCACTACAATCGTCTATTCTTGAATCTTCTAGGTACCCGCATGTTCTCTGGTTTCGGCGGTCAAGTAGACTTTATACGCGGGGCGGCGGAGGGCGTGGACGGGCGAGGCAAGCCCATCATCGCGCTTGTGTCTGTGACTAAGAAGGGAATATCCAAAATCGTGCCTACACTTAAAGTTGGTCAGCATACTGCATCGTTCTTGCTAATTGTTTGTTACACATACAGGGTGGCAGGGACATCGACGCGCAACCTGTTACCATGGATTCAGTACCTACATGATTCTGAACCAAATTACCAACGAAATATTTCAACGAAGGGGAAATATTTCGTTGGTATTTTTTTTTATAAATCTGACGATGTTCCATACATTTTGACTTTTGATCGCGTAGGAATCACTATTGTAGAATAATGAATAATTACAACGCAGAGGGGTCCATAATCATGTACCGAATCCATGGTAACTGGTTGTGCGTCGATATCTCTGCCACCCTGTGTAAGGTTAGCTTATAATTAAGGTGGAAAGTTGAAGCGGGCCCAGGGGCTGCAGTCTCGACATTCATAGCGATCGCTTTACGACCGAATTCGGTCGCAAAGTCCTGTTACTCCATACATTACTCCTGTCAATTCGGGATCGCTATGAATGTCGAGACTGCACCCCAGGAACCTTAAATATTGATGCTACGAATTTTGACTCGAAGGAAACATGAGCTTAAAAAAACGTAAACTAAATGTATAACTTAAAGAAATATTATTTTTTATCTTGCAGGTGCTGGCGTCGTGACCACTCGCGCGCACGTTCAATGGGTTGTGACCGAGCAAGGCATCGCCAACCTGTTCGGCAAGTCGCTCCGGCAGAGAGCATACGAACTAATCAAGATAGCTCACCCCGACCACCGCGAAAAGTTAGAAAAGGCCGCATTTGACCGCCTCAAGTGTATGCCTTGCGCTTAAGGAGAAAAAAACGAAAAAATGTATACACAGTTTAAATATAGTGGAAACTAGCTGGCCTGAATGAAACGGGGTTATAATTTGGTGCCTTGCATTTGCATGTAGCGCTGGTGGACGATGAGATCGCGTTGACGCGGCGAACGCGCGGTTTTACGAACGCGAATGCTAAGTACAATGGGAGCCTTAAACAATGCTTCAGTTAGTAAATGCCTTAGTTTACGTGTCGAGCCACGCAAACTTTAGGGTTCTAGTAGCAAGTACTTCGGAGAAAAAGATATTATTTTTTGTTTACATGGTTAGAAAGTTGTTGGCAACGAGAACGATGGACGACAAAATCACAAAATCAAAATATTTTATTTCACATAAACCTACATGGGCACTTATGAAACGTCAGAAGCTAGGTGCACGGTTTCAATTGGGCGTTTGACGTTGGAGGCGGCACATTGTAAACGACTTTAAAGCTCATCATTATTACCAAATATTCACCTGAATAAAACTGTAACTCAGGTTGCAACGCGGTCTCAACCTTCCTGCTAATTTCAAATCTTGTCCCAGCATAGGTATTCACAATCACTCGATATGCTTCCGTATCGTATCGAACATCAATGAATGTTATCGTAGGCGTCCTCTAAATGCTGTTCACAAGCGCAAAACCCGAAAATGTCAGTTTAAATCAACGACCGCTATTCTTCCGACAGCTGTTTGCTGTCGGGGTCAAGGCGAGGCAAGGCAACTCAGGTTCGTCATTTTCGATACGATAGCCTGCGGGATGGTTCTGAACACCTATGCAGTAGTCTCCACACACGAAATGGCTGTGACAAACAGACGGATGGACATAATTATTTATTTTTGTGTCCATTTCATCCAACGAGTTAACCCTTAACAGTATCTTGTTCACATTTCATTCAGGTCACCGTGGTCCCTGAAGCATTTTCACATTTTTTTAATGGATTTGGAAGTTATTCATTTTATAACTATTTTATTTGTAACATTTATGTATCAATCAAAACGACCAGACGTTATCTATTGTAAAGGACCATGGACAAAAATGTATGTTATTTAGTCCAAAATTCCAATGTCTACTAACGAGAACTTTGTCACTGAATAGTCTATTTGATAAGGAGTATGTTTTACTAAGAATCCCATCCCATACTAGAAAATCTATCAGGGAAAAGAGTAGTCTTCTTCCTTGTGTCGATGGCACGACTGAATTTTAAATCTTTTTGGCCCAAAACTTTGCCACTTCCACGGCGTTGTCGTCAGTGGCAGCGCAGAGATCACTTTGACTGCATGTTTTGGGACACAGACGGCAGGTTAAAAAAAGAGAAGTGAAAGTTATTGTTTAAAAACAATAAACAACGGCGGTAAGAATTTTGAAAAAAAACAACGTTACGGTAATAAATAAATAATATCAATGATTCTGTATTTATTAATTTTTTAGTTCTCGTGAATGGTGGACATTTGAAGCAAGTCCCATACATTTTTGCCCATTGTCTTTTGGAAGTGCTTTTTATTTTGTATGCAATAAAATATTTATCTACAGTTTTTATTTTCAGTTTGTAAAATAGTATAGTCCACCTCGTAATTGCTTAATCACGTTAAAGTTACATGTCACTTGCACGTCATAGACCAATAAAATGTATTGGTCTGAGGCGATTTCTTAATTAAGTATGCGTCCAGCCGGTCGATTCTGTAAAAATCTCACCGTGAAAACATAGGTACAGTGAGTACATAATCATTTCTGCTAATCTCACTCGCCTAGCTCACTTTACCTAAGTTTTCACGGTCGGTGAGAACTGAGATTGTTACAGAATAGCTCGGCTGGTTTCCTCTCGATGTTTTCCTTCACCGATGTCAGTAATGTCCAAGATAAACTCCGAAAGTACTTATGAATTACTTGCCTTGCCCGCCTTTGAACCCACGAACTCGTGTATGAGCAGAGGGAGAGAGTCTACACCCTAACCAGGAAATCCGTAGTTTCGGCCGAAGTTACCGGCATTTCCTACTCCTTATCACGTACGGACAAGATTAGTTTGGGGCCTAAACTAAGAATGAATGACAGGATTTGAGAGTTGTCCTTAAGTCCGATGTTTTTATTTTACTCGTCCGAAAAAGTTAATTAATTGGGTGTTGGGTTCACTCCGAAGTATCGAAATACTTTCGAGCATTCATCACCACCTCCGTTGACGGATTAGAAGAGAGTCGATCCCCTGGTCAGGTGGCTATATGAATTAATAAACACATTATCCTTCTTTGCGCCGCGCAGTCGTGTAAAAAGGTAAAAAAGATTAGGTATGTAACCTACATCAAGTCAAAAAAGGTTTTTTACACCGCATTGCCGCGCCGCTGTGGTGCGACTGTGAGCAACGGTAAAACCTACGGCGCTCAAATGCGCACGGCTTGTAATATTACTGTTTCACATTATTATTTACCTGAACTCATTCGAATGTAATCATAGTACATTATGATATAAGTGCGGTAAGTTGAAAATTACAGCCGAGGCGATATTGCATCGGTTGAGGGACCACCTTCCGCATGCTAGTTATTTCTATTGTGTGAAAAGGAAGGGTTGATATTCATTAAATTAGTTTTACAAATCTTTTACTAAGAGTAGTCATTTATAGCAGTTATAAATTTTAACTAGATTATGAGATATGGATGCCTGTCAGTCACGACTGAGGGACCACCTTAAACCGATTGTATCTTTAGAGTAGCTATTTTGACAAACTAGAGGCTGAATTTACAATTGTTTGAGAACTTTTACTAAAAGCTGACGCATTCAAAAGCTCAAAATTCAAATGTGGTCCCTCAATGGGAACGCAAATTTTTTAATGTTGTCAAGCTATTATTATTAGTTATAATTTCAGCAGTCTCTCTCTCACTCTCTTGACTGAAAGTAGGAGACACGAGACCACAGAGTTCTGCAGTCGGTGGCGGCGACGGAGGCGGCTGCGCTGGCGGCGACGATGGTGGAATGTACGAGTGTGTGCTCGTAGATGGTCGAGAGTCAACACTTGGACCATTTACATTCCTTGTAATGCGGGAGCTAATTTCTTCTTTATTTCTCATCGAGTCATCTATGTAGCCCTCGGATACACTGTTCGACCGCCACCCTCCGTGGCGTTTTAGTGTCAATAAGTTCGCACCTGAATCGGCGAGCAATGTAGCCGAGGACCTTCTGAAACTGTGCCCTGTGTATTCATGTGGATCATCCAAATTTAAGAAAGTGACAATTTGTTTCGGCATTGCTCCAAATTTATTTATGCTAATGGGTTGACTAGTGCATTTTCCATTATGGTAATTTTGAAAAAATGTGTTAGACATCGCGCATTCGGAGCTTCTTTTAGGAACTTCTTGATATTGTCAGCCGAAAATACTTTCGACTTTTTACTCACATGCCCACTTGAGCGTCTTTTTAGAAATGCCAGCAAGTTTGAGTATGACTTGATATCAATACTTAACATGTTTTGTTTTCACAGTGCTTTTTAGCATTGAATAGTAGCACCACAATGAGCTTTTTTTTTTTTTTTTGTGGATGGGTAATCATCAAATGACTCCTCCCGCTCTGGGTGGAGCAGAAGGGAGTTCAGACTCTTACTGACTAAAACCCACCCGTGTTCCTTCCTTAGCCCTTTATGTACCAGGGCAGCGGTAACCCTTTCGGACGATCCCGCTACCACAATGAGCTTGACTTATATTTTTGAGAAAGTTCCATGAAATAGGCTAAAAACATACTTTCTGAAAATGAATTTGCATCTTTGCTTGTTTTCCATAGGATAAAATTTTGCTAAGTACGCTTGGTAAGTATCTGTCGGTCGATTTTTCGGGCAAGAGGCTTAGAGTAGCTTTTTTCATTGCCTCGTAGACTTCTGGCGGTGTCGAATTAATAAATTCATCATTACTTGACGACATTTTCAAATAAAAACAATACAACGAAAAGAAAAAGCGCGCGGAATAATTTTTACTTGTTCACAAAATAGCGATGCGCGCGCATCAGCCCTTTATTTAAGGCAAAGGCACAAAAAACAGCCAGTATTAAGTAAGTACTAATAAAGTAAATTAATATTTTTGTATTTTTGTAACAGATTGTAATTTATTGTCAAAATTAATTAAATTAAAGAATTAAATGTTTATTTATTATATTTTATCTCCCAAAGTTAATTATATTTATAAAATGTTGACCACTTTTCTGAGATAAAAACTCTTTGATAGGATCATAGGATTTAAAAAAATACCGTTCGTTTTAGACGGAGCATCTTGATAAACCGTGCGTTTTACCTTAATAAAAATAAACTCGTGCGTTTTACATTACAATAACGCACAAGTACCTACGTAATGAGATACAATACGATATTGAAATTGGGTGAATTATGAGACCCTTTACGAGCAATTAATGTGTTCTAAAAATAATAATATTATTTTTTCGATAGTGTCGCCATCTGCAGTGACAAAAGTAACTTATTGTTTTGGGACGTGGACACTAGATGTCGCATTTTGAAAAACAGCCCGCAAAAACTAAAGTATGTAATTTAGGGATAATGGAAGTATCGATGTAAGATATCGATATTTTTTTTAATGTATTGATATCCCTAATTTATTCTGAATAAAATATTTTATTTTGATATAAAATATCAATTATTATATTAATTGATATTTTATGATATTTGATTTTTATATCGGAAAAAAATGTGAGATAGTTGCCGTTTTGAACAGACTTCTAAAAAACCAACCCTTTTTTTTTTGCTCTTCTCAAACTGATACTCTTTTTATCTAAGTGTGTTTACTCCGCTGTTTTTAGAAGGTTAATAGAAAGCGGCTCAATTTAGTTTGATAAGAGATGAAGACTGAAATCAAACAACTCGGGAGCTACATGTTTTCAGATTAGTCTGTTTTGGCCCCATTGGCGACCAACAGACAGTTATTGTTTAGAAAAAGAAGTATCTCTAGTTACTTGGCTTGTATTTAGGAAAAACAGAAGAAAACATTTATTTGGTTCACAGTGAAAACCACTTCAGGTCACCTGAAAAAAGTATGGGACGGGAAACATTTTGTCAATTACCTATAAAACAGATAATAGAGTCACAAAATTAAGAAAAATCGAATGATTTGTTTTTACGCCTCAGCAGCTGAAAGTTTTTAACAAGTTTTTTCTTAAACGGATTTCAAAAACGTATCAAAAAGCCAAAATAAAAGCTTTTGGCTGTTATGATACTCGTTATTTGATATCGCTATATCCATACATCAAAATGTTGTTTATATAAAAAATGATACTTATATTGTTTATATGAAATTGATAATCTCGAACATCGATTGATCAAACACTATGAAAGTCTTATTTGCTTTTTTTAAAGAGTTTTTTTCCGATCCCCATAACCGCGAAACAACGGACAAAAGTTAGCACATTAATAACAGCCAAAATAGAATCGATATCTCGAATGAAAATTATCGTTTGTCGGTGTCCCACCCCTTGTACTGCCTGCTTGCTCGCTCTTGCTGTTGTTGTGTGTGTGCCGACTGCCGACTGACTGCCGACTGTAGTGCTTTGGGTAGTGAGTGGGATTCGGACGTTCAATGAAAAACATCAAATCAGACAACTCACAAGCCGGCCTGTAAAACTAGTTGGTTAAGATTAAAATAAACTAAGTATTTATAATAAGCTTCATCAAAATGTCCGTGTGTAAATACGTGCCCAATGTGGCGATCCGAAATTTCGGTAGATTAGGTGGCGTTTTGAGTAGTGCAAAGTTGAACAGAAGTTATTTTACGTACACCCAAGAGTTGTCGCAGCCCCTGGACAGGAAGCCTGAATATGTGACTGCCAAGGAGGCGTTTGAGAAATATTTAAAATCCGGTAAGTACCTAAATATATAATTCCTAGTATTAAACCGTTTCACGATAATTATCTGCACAAATTACTTAGATAATTGTGCTACGTGATCAACAAAGAATTATGCTAATTAATGCCGTTCAGAGCAAAACATTTTATTTAAGATCAACATTCCACGCGGCGTTATTACTTTGTTAGTGAGAATGGCAAGTCTGAACCGCTCCAAATTAAATAAAACAAAAGAAAGACAACTCAAAAATACTAGAGAATAAAATATGACTTTGAAATATACGGAAAGTAGCATAGCATCATCTAACGTCAAAAAGTAAGTAGCAGTGGACTATTCGTCCATCTCCCATCTGCATACACATTATTATTTTCCTGAAACACCAAAATATAGTTCGCTCAGAGGGTCATCTTAGGGGTTTGGAAAAGAAGCACAAAAGCAGTTCTCTGCCCTCTGGTTATAATACCCAAGCTAAAAGTAGTCAGTTCTTACCACCATAGTTTTGTCCTGGACCTTCCTCATCAGGCTCTTGACCCAGCTGTTGATTTAATAACCATAGCCTGTAAAAAAAGTGAAGAAGACTGGTTGAGACTTTCAGGCTTCTGATGACCCTTAACTACTGTCAAATATCCACAACTGTCAGCCGGGACCAACTTCTTAACATGCTTTCTGAGGCATAGAGGGGTCTTGGTATGTAAAGATGGCCACGTGTCCATGATGGACCAACTGCAGCAAGCATAGCTTCACCTGATCAATCAACCCATGCAACTTTTATTACTTAGCCACAAGGCCCCCAAACAGAGAGAATAAAGGAGACACATGATAAACAAGTTGAAATCCAAAGTCAGTAACATCAGAAGGGGCCAATGAATGAACTATTGGCCTATTATTTAATAGAAGGGAACCAACAAGTAGCGAACTCAAGCACAAAGTACATTATGAATCATGTTTTATGCCACCTTGAACCATAAATCTTCAGCATTAACATACAATTTACCGTGAAATTGTTTTTATTAGTCTGTTTTGTACAGTTGGTATTTTTATAGACAAATTAACAAGCTGTTGTGTCTGGTTTCACTTGATTACATGGAAACTTTGTCATTTACATGGTAAAAAAGTATTGCATATCTTATCCAGGAATTTGGTTGGTCTGTGTGCCATATTTAATCCAAATCAGAAGGCAAATTCTCGTAATTTAAAATGTTCAAGATCTAGTCGTAGTGTCATCTGGGCGACAAACAAATGTTAAAAATGTAGGGAAATTAGAGGTATTTTTGACAGATTGAGACTGAGATATTGCTGATATTGATACTGCTGTTTTTGTAGTATTTTATATTTTTAGAAAACATAGTATTTTAATCACTTAATATAATACATTAAACTGGACTGCCTCGTTGATCTAGTGGTTGCAAGCGCCACTGCTGAGCATGTGGTCCAGGGTTTGAATCCCGGGTCGGGCAAAGTGTTATTGGGTTTTCCCACATGGAATGTCTCAGTAGCAATCTGGATTGGCCCCCTGTTGATGGCAATAGGCTCGCCCCATATTACTTGGAGCTTTGACATACTTGGCGACATATGGGTGTGTGAAAGGTACAAAGTCATTGAAGGAGATAAGTAACCAGGGTTGTGGGATATAGTTGAAGTTTGGTTAGAAACCCATGGATGTTTTTGATTAAATTTTATTTTAAATAATAGAAAACAAACAGTTTATTTATCAAATTAAATTTCATTCGAAAACATCCATTGGCTTCTTACTAAATTGCAACTATGTCCGACGACCCTGGTTAGTTACCTCATTATGACTGTACACCAAAACACGCACAATGGTTCACTTGAAGGACTAAGTGCGAAAGCCACACCCTTAACATAGAAGGTTCACCTCTGCTCAACCCTTTGGGGAAACAAGGTGTGATGTTATTATACTTTCGATTATTAGATATTCTTGTTTTTATACTTTCGATAGTTGTCTGATTTACCAGTTATAGTATGGTTAAAGTAGGAATGATTGACGCAAACTGCCGTTTGAATACACTTACTGTGTAATCAAATATTAATTCTGTAATCAAATACCTAGAGTGCTATCCAATTTAGTGCCTGCTAATTTTCTGTATGGTTGTAACTACTACTATACTATAACTTGGTTTAGTCTGACATAATAAGATACATTCACTCCATTCAGACGTATGGGGCTTGTGGCTAAGTAATAACAGCCGCACAGGTCGATCGAACAGGTTAAGCTATGCTTGCCGCGGTTGGTCCGTGGACGGGCGGCCATCTTCACATAACAAAACCCCTCTGTGTCTGGGAAAGCACATTAAGCCGTTGGACCCGGCTGTCATTCGTTGACAATCGTTATGGGTAGTCAGAAGCCCGAAAGTCTGACAACCAGTCTTACCAAGGGGTATCGTATTTCTCTGTAACTGGGTTGTGGAGGTCAGATAGGCAGTCGCTCCATGTAAAATACTGGTATTCAGCTGCATCCGGTTAGACTGGAAGCCGACCCCAAAATAGTTGGGAAAAGGCTAGGCAAATGACGATGAATATAAGTACTGATGGTCAATATAAGTACAAAAATGTCAACACATAAATCTTCACGTAAAAAAGTTATTAATTCAACTTGATATGTTGTCGAATGTACAATCAGGGAAACAGATTATTATGCAAGTTTAATTAATAACTTTTTTTTATTAATAGAAACAATTTAAAACAACATGAGTAAATACAGGTTGGGCAAATAAGAGATATAGACTTTATTTTTTAAATGTTATTCTATGAAATATAAAAATTATTAAGTATTTTTATTTAAATATAATATTTAGGGCATTCAGCATGGAAAATAATCTCAGACAAAGTCCACCTCTAGCAGCATGGCAGATGTGAACCCTTTTCACTGTGTTTTGCATGACATTGTCACACATTTCCTGTGTTATTTCAGTGACTTGTCTCAGATATTTTGTTTTAATTCTTGAAGGTTCATTGGCCGGTTGGCATAGACACATCCCTTTAGATAGCCCCACAAATAAAAGTCGGACCTTGGAGGCCAATCCATGTCACAGTTTCTCGAAATTAATCGACCCGAAAATTTTCTTTTCAATGTCTCGATTGTGGCTCGTGCCGTATGACACGTGGCTCCGTCTTGTTGGAAGTGTTGGAACAACATGTTTCCTAAGCCCAACTGATTCACTTGATGTAAGAAAACTGTTACAATGCCATACTTCTCAAATTTAATCACTAAACGAGCTATTGCTAGCCCCGAAGGTACGAGTAAGTGATTTCTACCAAAAATTGGCCGCAATTTTCTTAGTTTCCGCAATACATGATTGGGTTGAGTACCTAGAATGTTTTAGTAATTAAAACACTTTGTTCAGTCGTAAACGCTCCATAACAAATTTGCCGTATCTACACAAAATCATTTTCATGAAACAACTGTCATATTTGCCGCCAAAATAAAATGGCGGCAAAAAAGCAGGGACCGGACAACCCCGCTTAAGAGTTAAGCCTTTGGACAGGGTAACCCGTACATGGGGTAACTCATATCGCAGTGTTACCTTTTGTTCGAGTTACATCCTCGAAACCCAGCGAAATGGTTAACACCTTTATTAAGGTAACCACGTGAAAGGCTTAACCCCTTCAATGACTTAAGCCTTTGAAGAGGTTACCTTCTCGAACAGCTTGTTTTCGTGTTACCCTGGATTACCTAATAAACTTGAGCTGCATGTAGGTAGGGCGATACTTGCACCCGTGCGGCGCCTTATTGCCTTACTATTTTTATTTCGTTATTACGATTTACGAATTTGACAACAAGTGACTAAACACAAAAATTTTCCATGTTTACAAGTCGCTCGGCAAGTCGGTACACGCAAGATTGGCGGACCGCAGGGTGCGGGACGATGTCACGTGCGGTCGTGGTTATGCAATTTTCAAACTAATATCGATTGTAAACAGTGCATATTACAATGTCTTGAGTTGGAATGGCTTACCCTGTTACAGTGTTACAGGGTGTTGAAAGGGTAACCCGCTCGTAACGGGTTAACTACACCCGTTCGAAGGTGTAACATGTATCATAGGGTTTTTTTTTGAAGCGCTTAAAAAAACCCCTTCAAAAACCCTTTCAACGAGTATCCGGCCGGTCCCTGCAAAAAAGTTGTATACCTCCAAGTTTCCCACCCTGTACATTTGCACGTAGGTACCTACATACAGCGACGGTTTATTTGTAGCAACAATCCCGTATATTCTCTGCATGTTGCAAGTGTTGTTAACCCTTTATTGGGTCGCGGATATATTTGGACAACGCAAAAATGTGCTTCGAATTTAAAAATATATATTCGGATTGCGTCAAACCGTTTACAGTGCAGATGCAAAAAAATAAGTACGTATTTGGCAGCACATGGTGGGTAAAACCAGTGGGGTGATTCTCATAATTTTAAGGACGTTCACAGTCTGATCTCAGTCCCGATCTGCCAAAAATACCTCTAATTTCATGACATTTGTTTGTCGCGATGAGACTGCGACTAGATTTTGAACGTTTTACATTACGAGAATTGGCCATCAGTTTTATGCAACCGCGATGTAAAATACCTAACACATAACATCACGGCTGTAATCCTCGTAGGGTTATATATGCTCCGAATAGAAATAGTTAATAAACCAGCGTCAGACAGGATCTATCTAGCATTATGCTGAAATGAACCTTTTTGGCGCAGCCATGGGGCACACACTATAATTGTAGTTTAAACATTATTTTCACTTTTTTTTATTTTGTGCCCTGTTATACTGTGTCCAAATAAACATTATTCTTTCTTTTTTTCTATCCTAAAACCGGGAACACAGTCATGCATGCCAATAATAAAATTAACATTCTAACATGCCATTGTGTAAGTTACTAAGACTATCCTATTTCGGTTGCTAATCAACCTTTCGTTACACCTATTCTATTATACACCTATACCAATATTATAAAGAGGTAAATTTAGTTTGTTTGTAAGTTTGTATATAGGGGGTAACTAGGGTACTACCAGTCAAAATTTGAAGAAATCTTTTCGCATTTGATAGCCCAATTCTTGAGAAAGGTTATAATAGGCTAATTAACATCACACTATGACTCAAAGGAGCCGAACAAAACCAAAAAAGTCGGAAAGAACGCTAAGCGAAAACGAAGTAATAGCACAAGCAGGCGATGCGATACGATGCGACGGGGTGGGTCGGGGGAACAATAACCACGCGGAACAAGTCGCGGGCAAAAAAATTAAACTAAATAGAATTCGTAATTCATTCACTGCTATCTTTTAATATTCATTTTATTCCGTGTCAAATTGGCAGAATACGACAGAATTGGTAATCAGACGCTGACAATTCTATTTTCCTTCTCCCAGGTCGATAACATGTGTAAATATTTGCCGTGTCATAATAATACACGCCCATTAGGAACGTGTCTGTGAGCACTGAGCTGTATAAACATCTTGACGTAAACTAATAAACGCCACACTTCAGTCCGTCCTACGAAAGTAGTCCCGCGGCAATAAGTAGAACTATTATAATAGTACAGACGCCAGCACATTAAGCTACGCGAAACAGTTAAATTTACCCAATCGACCTTGAACCTTAATGCTTTAGCGATAAAGTTGAAAATATATTAAAGAAATTTGACAGATTGTAGTAGCATGATGTGCTGGCGGCTGTAAATTCCTACAAAAGCCCTCTTACCTCACACACCTTTCTCTATTTATGATTGTGCGTTTTATTAACCAGTGCCTGTAATATGATGTTGAGATAAATATATAAATAAAGAGTTATGTCTCCATCGCATGCGTAGCGTCCTTTTGCGTTTTTTCGTGGGACGGACTCTACGCAAATTAATCTAATATTCTTTAGGCCCACCTTGGCACGGGTCAAGGTAGTCTGTTGCTATTAGATGCTGCTGCCAAATCTTGGGATTATTTTTCTACAGAACTGTTTCAATGAATATTCTTTTAGATTTGATGACACATTGAGCGTTACTTTGTTGTAGTAATACGGAAGAAATTCTGTGACACAGTGCAATCCAGTTCAGAGAAGACGTGTAGATAGTGAAAATAGATTTCATAGTAGATTATACACCAAGGGGATAAAGCAGTGTCACAGATGCTATATTGAATCCCGAACAAAACGAAGGAACCTACGGCTAACTCCCAAGTGCAGCGAGGCCCCGGAAGCCAGGAAGATAATTTAAGCTCACCCAAGGCGAAGACACCTTCATCCGCGAGTAGAATTCTGTAGTTTTCAAAACTTCTGCGATATCATAAGAAAATGCAATTCTTATGAATTTTTAATTCGCGGTTGACCAGCTGGTAATGAATTCAGTACAATACTTGGAACGCAGTAAGTAATACTATGATACAATATTATTGCCCAGCTAAAGAGGGTTATAAATTAATTGTATTTACTTTACAACGTAGATAGCTTTACAAGGTTAAGTTTGCAACGGTTCCCATGCAAATAATTTGACATTATAGAGCAGGTGGTGTTTGTTTAGGTATTGTCTAACCTACTCTAACACGTGAAACTCAATTGCAAGTTACCACCTGCTCTTTCTGTAGTAGGTACCGACACTCTTTGCCATTTTGTACTTGTTTCTCTTATCAGCTTGTACGATAGAGACAACACTTGCAAAACAAGAATCATGTGACCTTTTTGCGCCAAGCTTGCATCTTCATCACAGGTTTTTAGCGAGTGTAAACTGTAGGTTGAACGTGTGAGTTGCTTACAAATTGGAATTCGTGCCTTAACTATACATAGCCATAGCGTACTATAGCAAATGTGTGTTACGACGTTCTTGAGGTTTTTGAGGCAGTTTTTCCTTAATGCAAATGTTGATATCTTGCCGACTTGTAAACAAAGTCGTTTATTTTGAGATAACTCGTTTTTATGTAAATCAAGGATTTTCGTGTCAATGAACATCAACATATAGACCTTCTATAATATCTATACATGGGTATTCGCTTTTCGTGTATGTCTGTGTGACCTGCATTCACAACCATCCGACAGGCTATCGTATCGATAATGACATATTTCGATAACCTGATTTGCTTTGCCCCCGACAGTAAACAGCTGTCGGAAGAATGGCGGTCGTCTATAAACTGACAACATTTTCGGGTTTTGAACTTGTGAACGACGTATAAGGACTCTTACGATAACATTGATTGATGTTCAATACGGTACGGAAGCGTATCGAGTAAAAAACTATGCTAACCGCGTTGTTCTACTAAACTACGCGACGGATTTTGACGTGGTTATCACTATCATTTAGACAATTATTTATTCCGGAAGGTTTGTGTATTGATATTAAACTAAAATACATAATGTATAATAGAGAAATCTTGATGTTTACCGTGCGAAGAAGGGGCGGCTCGCTAGATGTATTAAAACAAAACAGCGCTAAATAGTAGAACACGTAGATAAAACGTATTTTGTTTTTGTAACAGCATAATAATATCTTGGTAGGTATACGAAAGCCGAGTCGGAGTCAACAACTACAGACAACAGTGAATTGAGATGCGTGGCCAGTTGATTCGGAATAATTTGGCGCGATTCCAAATGCAAAATATACCGTAACGCGGGAATTCCAAAATCAAATTCAAGTAACCAAGGAGTTTAGTTTTTTATACTCCGTGGAAGTAACCAAGGAGTTTCATACCGGTTCCTTACCTGGCAGTGTATCAGGCGAGCCTTAGGACTGGCACAGGCATACCTCTTGTAGGTCCTACATTCGGTCGGATTCTTTCGCCTTAAGTTAGTTAAGCTTATTTAAGTATTTGGAACTACGTTTTGTAGGACGTGTGCGTTGATACATTTGATCTCTTCTGTTTCATTGAGCTCCTATAAAAATCGGCCACTGATTGTATGTCGTCTGCGAACGCTGTTATGGGAGCAGGCTGTAATCTACGCGGATCCGTACGGGTTTTGATGAAATATCAATATAAACAACAACATCACGCCTGTTTTTTTCCGAAGGGTGGGACAGAGGTGTATCATCTTTATAGTAATAATGTATTTCGTCAAGCCTGAATCGCTATCCATACTTCCTATTCCATTTTATTTCGCTTAGGGAGATAGGTGTTTTACATTCTCCTAAAGTCTACCAAATAACTACTTACCTAGTCATGGCGAATGAAATGAAATTGTATAGTCTGTAAATATCGGGATCACTTTTACATGTCATATTAAAAAAAAAAAACTAGATGGAGTTGACATTTTCTATCTAGTATCTCTACCTACCCCTGATAAGAAATAGCGAAACAAACTCAGGGGTCAAAGTCTCATTAAAAATCCAGACATAATCTTGTCCAAATTATTTGATTTAGTTTCTGAAATGGCCTTTTGAAGGAAGAACCACAGAGATTTGAGGATACTATCCATCGCCAAAACCTATCTGACCATTTTGAAAATAAAATCCCGTGCACATGATGACCACAGCTGCGTCCGTAAGTAAAACAAAAGAGGAACCTTTTTAGGTCGACTAATAATATGCCCTGCAAGCAGGAATAGTCCTTACGGTGGTCAGATATAGATTTTGGCGATCGTACCTGTCCAGTCAGTGCTAGTATTTGTCAGTAATCTTGTAGCTCAACTCGCAAAATGCCTCTTCAGATCTCAAAGACCCGCACCGACCCTCCCGGAGTACCGGATGATAAGAAGTCGTTGCTCCTAACAATCGATTATCTTGGCCTACTTCCAGACCTGCGCCGTTGCTAGCCCTCACCCTTCTTTTTATTGTATTTCAGGGAGAGGAAATTGTTTTGATTAGGACAGGATAAGCATATTTTCAAGCATTTTGGATAGGGTTATTAACCGTTGCAAATGTTGCCATTTCGAGATAAACTACATTTTTCGTCACATGAGTTTTTCTTTTGGAAAGACTTTTGTTAGGTTTTATTGTAAGGTTGTTTGTAAGAGTAATATTCCCACTGCTGGGACACAGGCATCCTCTACCTCCCTGTCCCTGTCCCTGTCCCTCCTGTTTATATTTGTACGCCATGACTGTGCTATTATTTTATGTGACATCTTCTTGCATGCTATGTGTGTGAATACTTATGTTTTGGACAAATAAATGATCTATTCTATTCTGTCCTGTGAGAGGTAGTGGGCCTTAATCCACCACGCGGGCCCAGTGCGGGTTGGTAGATGTCATTATGTCTTTGAATTTTTGATTCTAGGACATGCCGGTTTCCTCACGATGTTTGTTTGTCTGTAAGAGTACTTATCTTTAATATTTTATATCCTGAAGCGTGCCCGCGATCACCGCGCGTTATCACTTTTAAAACTAAATATCACCGAATGTACAAAGTCCAAACAATTGCACTTAGCACAGAAGATAATTAGTGAAGGTGAAGGCTACTCACTCTTTTCGACTGAGGGGTCGTGGCTAAATGATAACAGCCGCACGGGTCGATCAAAGGTTAAGCTACGCTTGCCGCGGTCGGTTCGCGGATGGGTGACCATATCGAGACCCCTCCCTCTGTGTGTCGGCTGGTCCCGGCTATCATTCGTCGATCTTTGACAGTCGTTACGGGTAGTCAGAAACCTAAATGTCTGACAACCAGTCTTACCAAGAGGTATCGTGTTACCCAGTAACTGCAATGGGTTGTGGAAGTCAGATAGGCAGTCGCTCCATGTAAAATACTGGTATTCAGCTGCATTCGTTTAGACCGGAAGACGACCTCAAAATAGTTGGTAAAAAGTTAGGCATATTGACTCATTCTTTTCGACAAAACTAAACGATTATTATTTCAGAATCAATGTTCTTCTAACTCGTCATTATTATTTTAAGCTTATGCTTCTATTAGCATACACAATGATCGATTATTTAACTAATATTATTTATGGGTGGTTTTTAACAGCTAATGGAATTAAAAGTCTTTTTTATTTTATTATTTATGCGTTATCATTTTTAACCAACCTTTTCTTTTAACCCATAGATGACTTTTAAAGAAAAAGGGCGGGAAAAGCGGTCTTGCTTTCTCAGCTGGAGACGTTGAACGTGTTCTTGAGTTACAATTACTATTTTACTGTGTTGAGTACCAATTAACTGATTTGTACAAGTATTCGAGTGTATAATTCTATCACTTCACTTTAGGGCAAAAGCCTCTTTCGTCATTCTACTTTTTCCCAAATTCGCGGTGAATGTAGTCCAATCACCGCTAATTTGGGCCAATATTTACAACAACAAAAAAAGGGAGTCGGGCTCATCCCGCCGTCTTTCTGGGCTCGTCGCGTTGCCTGTTATGTTCTCTACTACGTGATTGTTTTTCTAGATTGCTCCTCCAGATTGGCAGTCGCTCCAAATAAAATACTGGTATTCAGCGCCATCCGGTAAGACTGGAAACCGACCCTAGCATTGGAAAAAGGGAGATGATGTAGATTGCTCTTCCGGCATGCGACTTGTTCAATAAATACATCTTGATTTAATTTTGTGTGTTTAGGTAACTATAGTACCTAAATTCACTACAAAAATACATAGTGTCGTTGGAAAGGTCAGACAGAATAAACAACTAAAACAAAAAAGCCAATTCTACGCATTATTTAAGTACTTACTGACTGCGCCCCGCGGTTTCACCCGCATAAGTTTCGATCCTGTGGGAATATCGGGATAAAAAGTATCCTATGTGTCAGCCACGTCCATACCAAATTTCATCATAATTGGTCCAGCCGATTGAGCGTGAAGAAGTAACAAATATACAAACACACACGCTCACCCTCAAACTTTCGTCTTTATAATATTAGTGTGATTAGTAGGATTTCGTCAACAAATTGGTATAATTTAAGCAGAGGAGTGGCTTCTATTGTAATGGTTTTGTCGTTTTTCATAATCTTTGTTTACAATAAGTCTATTAAAAACAAATCTACAATCGAGGGAAAAAACCGCCAACTGACAATATTTATTTATAGGTTACGTCTGATAAACAAAACGAGAAATGAAGTAAGATTATTTTTTTACTCGGTTATACCTAGGTCGTAATAACAGCTGTGTGGGCTGTAGGGAAGCGTTAGGTCATTGACCCGATTACGTAACGCAGGCTATGATTAGAGCGTCGCTTGCTGGAGAGGTCAAGTCTTCTTTCTTATGTCATGTGAATGTGAGCTTCTTAAATTATCTAATCGCATTGAAAAGGTATCTTTTGCAATTACAAGAAAAAGATACCTTCATCTAATAATCTTGTGCAATGGTAAATGTTCAGTAAGTATTTATGTTTTATCGTTAGATTTATATACTTAATCTTTGATTGAACATTACATTTCCCTGACTGAACATTCGCGCAAGTGTATTTTCGCGCATTCTAGATCAAATTCAATTCTGACGCAGACTGCATAATGCGGCCAAAGGAATAAATAAGCTAAAACAATTTATTAAGTATCAATACAAACGATTAACGATTACACTTGAATATAATTTCTGTATCTAGTTCAAGTGCAGCTGCAGTTATCAATAAAATAATATGGTCCTCACGCATTTCAATTGAGGTGGCGCTTTTATTATTATTGATTAACAATGTGAATTATGAAGGTGAACATAACAAAAGACCGTACCTACTAGGGGCAGAGCAAAGAGTAAAAAAATAAATAAGAACGCTAAGCGAAAACAAAGTAATGGCGTGAGCAGGCAATTCGATGCGACGGGGTAGGTGGGCGTCGGGGGAAAACACAATTTTTTTTTTTGTAGGCCATACAAATATTTGTTCCGTGCGGGAATCGAACCCGCGACACGCAGCGCAGCAGTCAATCGCTTAACCACTGCGCCAACCGTGCCGTCAAATGCCGTCAATTTTTTGATCCCCTTACGTACATACAAAATGACAAAAAAAAATACCGCTTTATATTAGTATAGATAAACAATGTCACTAAGGGATGATTTTTCAATCATCTGATAACTTTATTCGAGGAATAATTATGAAATTTTGACAGTTACTTCATACAAAAACTGTTAAAAATCAATTTTATTCCTCAAATAAAAGTTATCTGGCGATGGAAAAATCAGCCCTGATGAAGGTGAATATAACCCGAGGCCGTACTGTGCACTGTGAAAGCCACCAGTGTTCTATAACAAACAATTGACTTTCAAAAAACTTACTACAAAGTGAAAAATAATTAAAGTCGGTGTCTTTGGTTTTGTACACTCTTTTTTTGCCTTCATCCATCGGCCTAGCCTGTTCCAACTATGTTAGGGTCGGCTTCCATTCTTACCAGATGCAGCTGAATACCAGTATTTTACATGAAGCGACTACCTATCTGATCTCCGCAACCAAGTTACTGGGTAAGACTAAAACCCCTCTGTAAGACTGGAAATCCGAAATTATAAACTGGCAAAAAAAACTGGCACCTTAGCAAATATCTAAAGGTAGTAGGTACCTTCAGTTAATTTGATTCTCAAAATTGGAAGCAGAGAATAGTTTTTGCCAATTTCGGTATTCAATTTTGATTAAATCAATGATAAAATTATGTTAAAGTCCAAACAGTAATAACTTTTTGGACTTTGACATAATTCATTATCATTGACTTACTTTATTATTTTTATTTATTATCATCATTAATCGGCACTTGATGTAATAATGTGTACCTACTCTGTAAGTAAAAACATACATTACCTAATAACGTAAAAACATATTTTTTTTAAGTTTCAACGTTTATGGCCCATTTTTTTTTTGGGTGGGAAATTATCGAATTAATTCTCCCGCTCTGGGCGGAGCGGGATGTCAGATTTTTACTGACTAAAACCCATCCGTGTTCCTTCAGATGCCTGTGCCAGGGGTTACGGTAACTCTTTTGAACAAACCGCGACCCTGGCAGACGCGTATGGCCCTTGCTAAAATGACAGCTTGCGTTCTTCTGGGCGTAATATCGAGGAAATTCCTAACGGTTTCTTGTGGAATATGTTCCCATCCCGCGGCAATTACATTATTTAGCTCCCTGATGTTTTGCGGAGCAGGTAGCACTGATCTTAGTCGTCGCTTCAGAACATCCTAGATATGCTCTATTCTTAGTATGTACAATAACCCTATTATATTCCCACTGCGGGCACACCGGCCTCCTCTCTGTGAGAGGGAGTGGGCGGTAATCCACCACGCAGGCCCAGGGAGAGTTGGTGGATGTCAAGTGTCTTCGAATTTTTGGCTATTATAGGACATGCCGGTTTTCTCTCCTCCTCTATTTTTGTAAAAAAGTATTTTTCGTGATTACTGATAAATTAATTCAATTTATAACATACTCAAGCGATTACAGTCCGA
This sequence comes from Apamea epomidion, assembly GCA_947507525.1. Taxonomy (NCBI): domain Eukaryota; kingdom Metazoa; phylum Arthropoda; class Insecta; order Lepidoptera; family Noctuidae; genus Apamea; species Apamea epomidion. The sequence goes on from OX382247.1 coordinate 13,791,800, forward strand.
TTCAAATTTTATGACGGGTCGTAACATGAGGCGAGACGCTGCGCAGGTAACAATTCACGTGTCAGCGGGGTTGAGAGGGAGGTACTGCGCAGCGAGTAGCGCACTTCAGATTCAGAGCCGCTATAGAGTTTGAATCGGCCTAGCGCTACCACACATAATTTTTCTCGAGAGCACTTAATAAAATGATAGCTGGGTCAACGTAGTAATAACTAATAGCGTGTACGCAAACAGATAACGATATCTAGTTTATTATTAACTGCTTCCTCCGGTTCGTTAGTGACGTAGATTCTCCTGCTAATGACATTAGACACAGCATCACGCCCGTAATCCCCGAAAGGATACGCAGAGGTGTGCCTATACATAGTACACCCACATTTGGCCATGTTTAAGCCCCATGAAATAGGGGACGAGCCTATTGCTAACAACCAGGCACAAGTCCATGCGCCAGGCTGATACTGAAAAATTCCTAATAGAAAATCCCAATAGCATGGTTCTGTACGTTTTGTATAGGAAAGGAAAAGTAGATGCCCTTTTGAAAGGGTCTTACCCATAGATACAACAAATAAGAAGATAGAGAGAAGAAATTACATCACTATTGAAGATGTAAATCGCTTGGACACGCCCCCTTGCCACTTCTCCTGTTTTTTACATTTGTACGGTCTTACCTCCTTACCAGCGGTCAATAGTGTAATCCCTTCAGGTGGAATGACAGCTCACTTGAAGCTCAATTCACCTTAGGGTTCACGGTGAGATCAGGTTTTGACAGAATAGACCGTGGTAGATCACGCTATGGGCGGTTTTAACCAGCAGGTTGATATCGCGGTTTCATTGATAAAATATGGCGTTGAAGTTGTTGTTCTTTATGGAGCATCCGTGATCCATGCGGACGAGGACGAGCTCGAAGGCATAGCGCTGGTGATCTTTAAAATGCCTAGGAAAAATAATACGTCAGAGACCCCCCCTCCGGATCTTGCGGAGTGCCAGTTTGGCTTCCGCAAGGGGCGCTCGACGGTGGACGCCATCATGCGCGTGAGAGCCCTCACGACGGGGGACGCGGTGTCCCGGGGTGGGGTGGTCGTGGCGGTGTCACTCGACATCGCCAACGCGTTCAACACCCTGCCCTGGAGCTGCATAGGGGAGGCACTCCGGTATCACCGGGTGCCGACTTACCTCCGTCGAATAGTCGGGGCGTATTTGACGGACAGAGCCGTCATCTACCCCGGTCGCGACGGGAATTGGAACCGGCGAGAGATGTCGTGCGGTGTCCCACAGGGATCGGTTCTGGGGCCGCTCCTGTGGGACATCGGTTACGACTGGGTGCTGCGGGCCGACCTCCCTGATGGCGTCAGCGTAGTTTGCTACGCTGACGACACGCTGGTCCTGGCGCAGGGCAGGTCGCATCAGGCGGCGGCCGACGCGATGACACGCGGGGTTGCGATAGTCGTGGAAAGGATCCGGCAGTTGGGTCTCGAGGTGGCATTGCACAAGTCCGAGGCCATGTCCTTTCATGGGCCCCGGTACGGGCCACCTTCGGGATCCCAATTGATGGTAGGAGGGGTTCACATCGGCGTCGAGACAACGATGAGATACCTGGGTCTCGTCCTCGACAGCCGGTGGAACTTCGTCGAACACTTTCGACGTTTGGCCCCCAAACTGGAACGGACCGGGGCCGCCTTAAAGCGGCTCCTGCCCAACCTGAGGGGGCCAAACGCCTCCTGCCGGAGGCTTTACGCGGGGGTCGTGCGGTCCATGGCCCTATATGGGGCCCCGGTATGGGCGCGTTCATTGCGGCTGAGAGCCGCACACTACCTGAACGCGCCCCAAAAGGTGGTAGCCATAAGGCTTATCCGGGGATACCGCACGATCTCGGGCGAGGCAGCAAGCCTCCTTGCCGGACTGCCACCATGGGATCTGGAGGCGATAGTCCTCGCGCGCCTGTATGACTGGCGCGCGGAGGCACTACGTCGGGGGGAAACTCCGCACCCGCGGCAAATTGCTGCGGAGCGGACGGACCTCCGGCGCGGTCTCATGGTGGAATGGAAGGCGCGACTATCGCAACCCAGCGCAGGGCACGCCACGATAGCGGCGGTAAGACCCCTCTTTGAGGAGTGGCTAGAGAGGCGTCACGGCGCTCTCACCTACCGCCTGACGCAGGTCCTCTCCGGACACGGATGTTTCGGGAGGTTCCTGCACATCATCAGGCGGGAGGAGACGCCCGGGTGTCACCACTGCGAGGATCGCCCAGAGGACACGGTGGAGCATACGGTGGAGGTCTGCCCCGCTTGGGCAGAGCACCGCCGTGTCCTCGTAGAGGCGATCGGCAGCGGCGGCGACCTCTCGCGCCCGGCCCTGGTGCAAGCCATGGTCCGGGGCGAGAGGGAGTGGGAGGCGGTCACCTCCTTCTGCGAAGCAGTCATGCTAGCGAAGGAGGTGGCGGGATGGGCAAGGGAGAGATCCTCACGCCTCAGCCGCCGAGGGAGACGCTCCGGGCGTCGGGAGCCGCGTGACGACTCCCGGCAACCGTAGGCGCGGGCCTGCGGGCGGAGAGCAATGGGTAGCTCTCCGTCCGATCAGGACCAGACCCGTGCCGGACGGCGCGTATGTGTTCCACGTGCGCCTCAAAGAGATGTCAGCGTAGATGACGGGGCCGAGAGGGCCGAAGTTGCCGGGGTAGCGGGATCGTCCGAAAGGGTTACCGCTGCCCTGGAACATAAAGGGCTAAGGAAGGAACACGGGTGGGTTTTAGTCAGTAAGAGTCTGACACTCCCTTCTGCTCCACCCAGAGCGGGAGGGGTCATTTGATGATTTCCCATCCTGAAAAAAAAAAAAAAAAAAGAGACCCCCCCTTTTTTTGGATGTGGCATCCGTCGTATTGCTTTTGTTGGTATAAAATATGCCCAGTGTCCTACCATGATAACGAATCGATTGATCGATTCATCAAAATGGAATGAGTATTTAAGGCGCTACGGTGGTTCATACAAACATACATACATAGACAGCTAAGAACATAACCCATCCTTTTGGCTTCGCCGTAGTCAGGTAAAAAAGAAACGAATACTACAGAAAAACCGCTGGATGTGAATATGTAGATAAGCTACGATTCAGTTGTTTGCATCGGCGGCCGCGCATATTATACAATCACAAACGTCATGAAACACGCCGTTTATCTCGCTGACTTCATAATACACTAGGTATATAAAACAACTATGTACAGGCTACAGTTTACGTATGCAATGATGTTTTGTAGGTCATCGGAAAATGTTAATTATTTCTAAGTGTTAACTAGGCAACATAATTAACTCATTTGTTTGCACTTTGTCCCCCAAGTAAAGAGAGAAAATACATTTATTTAGCACAGACTAAAAGGCACACAACATAACATACTATACAAAATGTAAAAAAAAAAAAAAGTAGTACATCTGCGGCGTAATTGCGTAACACACTATCTGTAGCAATGGCTTTCATTTTGACAGTTCAACAACATTCATTGCGTTATGCAGACACATTTTTCGAACATATTAATATGGAGCAATGTCAAATGTTAATATTAGCAATATCCTTCAAAATAATTGAGATTGATATTTATTTATTTATTTATATATACTTTATTGTACACCACAAAAATACATAGCACAAAAGAATATATAGTAAAATATATAATAGATAGTGTGTTATGCAATTTGGGTGCTGGCATTTACCTGAAAATTTAAATCATCATCTTCCTGCTAATCCTGCCCTTGTCCCGTGTTATTCGGGGTTGGCGCAACACGGTTTATTCTTCCATTCTACCCTGCCAAACTTCACGCTGTCATTCACTCCCTTCTCGTTCATATCATTCCTCACATAATCCATCCCTGAAAATTTAAATGCGGGTCTTAATTTTACAATTCAGCGACAGGCTAAAGTCAAACGTTACCGAAACTGAAAATATGCAGAACTCTATTTTTAAATGACTTTATTTTGTATTTATTATGATCCCAGGTCAATGTCGGAATTAATTAGGTAGATTTGAATATGTATTTATTTATAGTTAAATAAATTAGTCATTAGATAGGTACTCATTGACAAAACTTGCTTGATGAGTCCATTAAAGTACTTGGTTTCAAAGTTAAAAGAATGAAGCCAGGGACAGTCAATTCACATCTTCAATTAAAACCGTACCTTTATCTGAAAAGAAAATTATGAAATCAATCATCATAGCTTAGGAGAGGTTTAGTCTGTTCCTGTACTTTCAGGGGGATATGATAGAATAGAATCTTTATTATGTACAATTGTATGTACACCAAATAAATTACAGATATAAATGTAGAAATTTTTTTATTTGTGGCACCACAGACAAACTGGAAAAATGTCAACTAACTTTGGAGACCACTGTATATGTATACTATTAATAATTCAGGCATCCATTGATAAGCTCGCTCGTTTCCCCCATGTGTGAAAGACACATGGGGAAAACGAATGAAATGTCACAGGAATTATAGTCTGTATCGCTCTTCGCGCCCAGAGCGCGTAATTTATTTACATTACTAATCTCACGCCAACTTCCCATGGGGGTAAACAGAACGCCGCCTGAGCCGATGCTTACCAATTACGACAGTTAAAGACACACACAAAAAAGAGAACATAGCAAATTATAAAGTTGAGATTAAAACATAAAAGTTAGAAGTAAGTATTAAGATTTTTTTGTAAGATTTAAACTCAGTGCAGAACAATCTACGTTCTTTTGTTTTATTCATGTAAAGCGTCAGGGTAGCCCGTGAAATTCAAATCTTACGTTTTTTGCAATTTGCAGATCAGTATCACAGGTTGATCGAAATATGATTCGCGGTGTAACAAATATTTATTAATAGGATTATAAAATAAAAATCATCAATACAACTCTCTTGGCACTGTTTCATGCCTGCAGCGCGCGCCGGCCATTTTACACATTTGCATGCATTTCCCTATCTAAATATGCTCTCCATGTTTCCAGGACAAACGGTGTTCGTCCAGGGTGCGGCAGCGACCCCGGTGCCTCTTGTCGATGCCATGACGGGCGTCGGCATGCAGGGCTCCATGAAAGATATCCAGGTCGTCCATATGCACACTGAAAAGGAGGCTAAATACGTCGCTCCTGAATGCAAAGATGTCTTCAGGTTAGTTAGTACCTTCAAGATCTTAGATTTAGTTAGTACCTTCAATATCAGATTATCAGATCCAGCACCCTAATTGCGTAAAACACTATTAACCACAATCCGAATCATTTTAAAGGTTATTGCCAATCCATTGCTTCATTTATTCGAAAATTTTGTATGCTCAGCACACACTATGAACCCCAATCCGAATCATTTTAAAAGATCTTGCTAATCCATTGCTTCATATATTCGAAAATGTTGTATGCTCAGCAAGGTAAATAACGCAATGGACGTTGTGGAACTGTCAAAAAGGCATAGCTACTGATAGTGTGTTATGCAATACGCAATTACCCCGCCGGTGTGATTTGAAGCACGGATTTAGTCGTTTGTTGAGTTAAGTAACACGATATTCAATTCTATCTGAAATTGCTTGCACACCAAGTAGGTTATCTTAATAAATGCTTGATTAAAACAGAAAGTTGTTAATGCTGTACGTATTACCAAAAATTAAGGGATGTTAACGTAGAGAAGCTAAAAAGCAATAGGCTCGCCCCCTAAAATATGCCGAAATGTGGGTGAAATATAGGTACACCTCTTCCTAACCCTTCGGGGTATGCTGGCGTGACGTTTTCTTCGTTTTACTAAACTTTCGCTAGCTATATGTTGTAAATGTAAAGAAGTCATTACTATTTGCTTCGTAATCTACAGGGTGGCAGGAACATCGACGCGCAAACTGTAACCATGGATTCAGCACATGAGTTTAGACCCCATAGCGTAGAAATTTTTCGTCGGTTATGAAAAAAAAATCCTCTGTTTCATAGAAAAGTGCAATACCTACGCGGTCAAAATGTATGGAACATTTTTTTTTAATAACCGTCGAACAATTTCGACGCTATGGGGTCTAAACTCATGTGCTGAATCCATGGTTACAGTTTGCGCGTCGATGTCCCTGCCACCCTGTATACGTACTAATAATAAAGCTGAAGAGTTTGTTTGTTTGAACGCGCTAATCTCTGGAACTACGAGTACAGTCGGTTTTGAAAAATTCTTTATGGCATTTGATAGCCCAGTTCTTGAGGAAGGCTATAGGAGTATAGGCTATCTAACCTCACGCTAGCACCCTTAGAAGCTGAACAAAAAAGTCAGAACGTCATAAGCAGTGATCGGATAATCGGATGCATATTTACCTAAAGTTCATTTTTGGTTAGGGAATTATGGAAGCGGCTTCTTTTTAAATATAAATCCCGGGAATTTTTCGATACAAAAGTGCATTCCATAATATTATCCAACACCTTAAACTAAGTAAATATTCCTACACCCGATTTGATTCTATAGTAAAAAACTAAATTTGTCGATTCCGAATTCCCGGGATTTTTTCGATACAAAAGTGCATTCCCCAGTAACGAACACCTACATTTTAGGTAAATATGCATCCGATTATCCGATCACTGGTCATAAGCGAAAACGAAGTTATAGCAAGCGATGCGACGGGGAACAAGAAAATTCACGCGAACGAAATCACGGGCAGACACTAGTATAGAATACAACTTATTGTAACAGTTTTAATCGCAATTGCAATGTTTCGAACAATAACTTTAATTTATTTTAATGTCTTACTGCAACAATAGAACAATACTGAATAGAGTCATTGACGTGGTACTTTAACATAATGAAATTTAAGAGAACCTAAAAATTTGCAAATTGCTTATTTGCTTAACAATCGATGTGAATTTGTGAATTTATGAGTTTGTATGTAGGCTGATACGATTACGATTTTTTTTTTCACTAATTTGGAAACCTACAATATGGCCGGGTGTCATAGGATATAATTTTATGTAAAAACAAGAAATTTCACAAGGATGAAATCGTGTACGCGAGAAGCTACTTAGTACTTCCTACGTATATTATAAACGCGAAAGTTTGTGAGGATGGATGGATGTTTGTTACTCGTTCACGCAAAAACTACTGAACGGATTTTGATGAAACTTTACAGTAATATGGCTTATACATCAGAATAACACATGATACTTTTTATCCCGATATTCTCACGGGATCAACACTTATGCGGGTGAAACCGTAGGGCGCTGCTAGTGCTGTATCAAGATATTTTCTCCAAAACACACTTGATCAGAATCTGATGCTTTATCGTAATAAACTAAGTAACAAACGAGCTACAAAGAGTTTTTGAACGATACCTAAGCCTAGGGTGACACGGGCAATTTTTTTTATCGCGCACTGGATTTTCAACCCTCGGTATTGAGCCGAGCAATGAGAATCCAACAGAGCGCATCGCAGCGCTTCAAAAAATACACTGTTGGATTTTCAACTCTTGGCGCTAAGCAGTGAGTTGAAAATCCATTGCTCTTAAAAAAATCGCTGGTGGCGTGAGGTACGAGGGCTAAAAGTTAGTTGTCTGTAACTCGGCGACATTCAAATAATCCGCATCATATTATATCTTATCAATTATCAACAAGTGGCTACCTTCAAATCATGTGTTATACGACGTTGTCAGATAAACTACTATATCCTGGAGCTGACTCGGTGTTGCTAGGGTTACAAATGGCTCTAATGGATAACCATTAGAGCCATTTCCCGACTTACACTGAACCAAGACTTACTCTGTCTGTCCCTAATTCATAATAATTAGGGACAACCAGAGTAAGACTTGGTTATCATTTTGACACACTACGTAAAGTCGCGTTATATTGTAGCCATTTCTTATGAATACAACACTACAAGGTTATTTTTGCGCGTGGTCAAAATCGTAACTAACACCACCGTCTTGTTTTATCAATACAATTTCTGTGACAATTTCACAAATGGTTACTAACAACGCCTTGTCAATGTCATTCAGGCAACAAAATATCCTACACGCACCCTAATAAAGAATGTCAGGTAATTGTGATTTGAACACACGGACATTTTAAGTCGTTAGTCAATTTGGTAAACAATCTTTTCCCTGACTGTACACTCCGCACAAATATTAAATTTTTATTCTATCGTTATTTTTTCTTTAACGGTTCCTACAGCCCGATTCAAACTTTATGTCGGCTCTGAAGTGCGCTACTCGCTGCGCAGTACCTCACCCCTCACCCCCGCTGACAGGTAAATTTGTTATTGCGCAGCGACTCGCCTCATTTTCCGAGACGCCATAAAGTTCGAATCAACAGACTCATCGGGTATCTTACGTTGTTTACTCCTACTCTTAATTAATCAATTGGTAATGAATGTGTATTGTTTCGTAATCCATTCTAATTGAACGCAATTCACCATAGATTCTTTAATAGCTGCCAGTTAGAAAATAAATAAATCTAAAGAAGTAATATAAATAGTTTGAATCCTCTTTATTATGTAGGTGAAACAATAGGCGGTTATATTCTATTAAAATCCACCTACCCGCACTGGACCCGCGTGGTGGTTTATGGCCCACTCCCTCTCCCAGAGAGGAAGCCTGTGTCCCAGCAGTGGGAACGTTATAGGTTGATTATGTTATCGACAGCAGTAGGACTGTAGGTAAAAGTAGATAAAAATAAAATCTATGTTACACAGACCGCAGCACATCCATACAAACATTTTAAATTGACACACAACACCCTTTCCTTAGCTTAGTCTGGTAATAATTGATAAGCTAATCACAAACAGAATAAAATTGGATATCAATTGTGATTGATAACGTCGCAATAAGCGATTATCTAGTTATGACATGCCATTAAACGATAAAATGTTAGATCATACAGCATTGAAAAATATTAGATACCTAAGCTAAATGAACCTGTTTTGAGGACGTACTCTTGATACAAAAGCACGTGCAATATTTTACGTAGGTACTGAATTTTCAACACTCGGGCGTTGAGCCGAGCGTTGAGAATCCCACAGGGCGCAGCCCAGCTCGTTAAAAAAGCTCACTGTTGTATTTTTAACGGCTTACTCTCTAACTTCGAATTCATTCAATCAAACCAATTATGCACTTTGGAATTGTCGAGGATTCGGTATGTTAGTCATAAAGTTGAAGCTAGTTGCCCGTTCCAAAACGTCAATTTATATGGCGAAGAACGGGCAGGAAACTCCAAAGACACTCTTTTACATCAAGTTTCAAAATACTGATAACATTATGCTTTTTGATTCTTTAAGTGAGAACAGGCAATGTGCATGATCAGCCTATATTGTTCTCACTGCTGGGACACAAGACTCCTCTCGGTGAGAGGGAGTGGGCCACAATCCACCACGCGTGCCCAGTGCGGGTTGGTGGAGGTTACGTGCCTTAGAATTTTTGGTTCTAGGACATGCCTCACGATGTTTTCCTTCACCGTCTTGGGAGCAGTTGTGATGAAATAATTTACTCATAGTAAAGAGCATGACTGGGTTCGAACCTACGACCTACAACTAGTAAATCGCGGCCGCTACGACTGGGCTACCACTGCTCTCGATGATGCTCTGATGATATACAGCCTAATAGTAGTGTGTTCTCACCCTCAGGTCGTGTTCTCTCTTCATGGCCGCCAATGTCCGCAAGTCAGTCGCCGAGGGCCGCTCAGATGCCATCCCTATATTCCTGCAGGACATCCCTAAGCTGTTCCACAGGAAAATCATCAAGCCCGACATTGCTGTTATCCAGGTCTGTTGATACTATAATCAAATAAACTGTTAAGATTAATATGAAGTGCATGTTCATTGCAATTGTATTAAAATACTATCCATTTCAATTAGGGTCGGGAGGATCTGTATTGAACGGGGATGAGATAAACTGCCTATGCTGTTCCAAAAGTACTCGTATCTAATGAAAATGAAGAACACATGAATCGGAAAACCTGCATGTGGCTGCTAATTTGGAGTGCCAATTACAAATTAAGTGCTTTGATCCATTATGATCTCATTTCTAATTATATTGTTTAGGGGGGCAAAGTTGCAATGTTGATCATCTTTATATTTTACTTTTTGTTATTAATCTTAAGTTTAAGAAGTATTTTGCCATTATTTTTTATTTCTAGCCTTTAGTTTTGTTATTATTATGTGTGATCACTTATTTCTGAGATTGCTGGTAAACCTTTAATAGGCGACTGTGTCAGGCCGAGGCTATGGTGATCTATAGTAGGTACTTAAAATGGAAAAAAAATTATACATAGAAGCTGTTGGTGTACCTTAATAAATAAATAACCCGAAATACTAATTTTAAATCACCTTAAAGATGATTTGTCAGTCACTATTTAATAATGTTATTCAAACAATATTTTTTGGAAAAAGTGGTGAGATAATTTTCCCTTTATTGAGTGCTTGCTTAAGAATTTAACTTGAACAGGGTTTGTTTACATTTCATCAGATACTTTTGGAACAGACCAGCATCACTCTAATTTGCGTAACACACTAGCAATCCCAATCTGAATCATTTTAAAGGATATTGCTAAACCATTGCTTCATATGTTCGAAAAATGTGTGTGCTCAACAACGGAAATAAACGCAATGAATGTTGTTGAACTGTCAAAATGAAACCCATTGCAGTGATAGTATATTACGAAATTACCTCGCATACTGACATAACTATAGGTACTAATAATGTTCCCTCACTCATTGCAGGTTTCTCCCCCCGATGCGCATGGATACTGCAGTTTGGGAACCTCCGTCGATTGCGTTAGGGCGGCGCTAGTCAACTCCAAAGTTATTATCGGTAAGATATTGACCCACTGACATACAACGCACAGCCTAAACCGCTGGGTCTAGAATTTTAGATTTTAGGCCCAGCTGTTTAGAAAGAAAGAACAATAGGTTTATTTGTCACAGAAACATGCACCCAAAAAGATAGTTAATTCTAATAATAAGGAAAAATAAAAACAAAATGTCTCTATAATCACGAGCACAAAGCAGAAATAGTCGACGGCTTTAGTTAAGGCTGTGCTAAAACCTGTTGTGCACAAGATTTAGCACAAAAGGATTTTGTAAAATTCATCTCCTAAGGGGGTTAAATACCTGCACATAATCAGGCGGGAGGAGACGCCCGGGTGTCACCACTGCGAGGATCGCCCAGAGGACACGGTGGAGCATACGGTGGAGGTCTGCCCCGCTTGGGCAGAGCACCGCCGTGTCCTCGTAGAGGCGATCGGCAGCGGCGGCGACCTCTCGCGCTCGGCCCTGGTGCAAGCCATGGTCCGGGGCGAGAGGGAGTGGGAGGCGGTCACCTCCTTCTGCGAAGCAGTCATGCTAGCGAAGGAGGTGGCGGGATGGGCGAGGGAGAGATCCTCACGCCTCAGCCGCCGAGGGAGACGCTCCGGGCGTCGGGAGCCGCGTGACGACTCCCGGCCACCGTAGGCGCGGGCCTGCGGGCGGAGAGCAATGGGTAGCTCTCCGTCCGATCAGGACCAGGCCCGTGCCGGACGGCGTGTATGTGTTCCACGCGCGCCTCAAAGAGATGTCAGCGTAGTTGACGGGGCCCGACAGGGCCGAAGCCTGCCGGGGTAGCGGGATCGTCCGAAAGGGTTACCGCTGCCCTGGTACATAAAGGGCTAAGGAAGGAACACGGGAGGGTTTTAGTCAGTAAGAGTCTGACACTCCCTTCTGCTCCACCCAGAGCGGGAGGGGTCATTTGATGATTTCCCATCCTCAAAAAAAAAAAAAGGGGGGTTAAATAGGGGATGAAACTTTCTATGGAAGCTCGTAATTTTTGAGGATGAGCAATCACATTGGGTAAGCTTGTGTTAAATAACAATCTATACTTCTATACTAATATTATAAAGAGGTAAATTTTTTTGTTTGTATATGGGGGGTAATCTCCAGAGTTAAAGATCCAATTCTAAAAAGGTTTTCACTGGTAGAAAGCTACATTATGTGTGAGTGCTATAGGCTATAAGTTATGTTTACGTCATGCATTTTAGCTGAGCTATCACAACTTTTGTTTAGCAAGTCGGAAAGAAATACCTCTTAAAACAGAATTATTTGCATGCGCTGCCTAAACGGTTGTATATAACTAAAAGCATTATATGGCAATCTGCTCCGCCTTAAATAGTTCTACAAAAAAATCCGCGACAATATATTTCTATTTTTTATATTTTATCTTTTAATATCACTTTTATGCTTCATCTCATATAAGCGAACTGTATCTTGTTCTTATGAGAAATAAAGATTCTTTAAAACTATGTTTTAAAAAAGTATTTTTAAAATATAATTTTTAATTATGAATCCTTATCAAAATAAATGCCGCTAATACATGCTTTGTGCAGACGTTTTATCCATTTACCCATCTCAATCTCAATCTCAATCAATCTCTGCGCCCTCACGCCCCTAGCCGCCGCAGGAGACGCCCTGGACGGGAGTCAACAGCCGACTCCCGGCCACCGTAGGCGCGGGCTTGCGGGCGGCGAGCTATGGGCAGCTCGCCGCCCGGTAGGGACCAGGCCCGGGGCGACGGCGCGTTGTGTTCCACGCGCGCCTCAAGGAGATGTCAGCACGAACTAACGGGGTCCGCTAGGGCCGATGTCTACCAGGGCCGCGGGTTGTTCGAAAGAGATACCGTGGCCCCTGGCACAGGCAACTGAAGGAACACGGGTGGGTTTTAGTCAGTAAAAGTCTTACACGCACTTCCGCTCAGCCCAGAGCGGGAGAGGTCATTTGATGATTTCCCACCCAAAAAAAGGCATCGCGTTGCGACGGATCGGCTCGGAGGAAGCAACAATTCCACGCGAATGAAGTCGCGGGCAGAAGCTGGTTTATAATATAATAATCTTACTCCTACTAATATTATAAACGTGAAAGTTTGTATGAATGGATGGATGGATGGATGTATGTTTGTTACTCTTTCACGCAAAAACTACTGAACGGATTTGGATGAAATTTGGCACACAGATGGTTTATAACCAGGAACACACACAATACACACATAGGATAAGTTTTATCCCGATATTCCCATTGGATCTAAACTTATGCGGGTGAAATCGCGGGGCGCAGCTAGTATTATTATAAAGAGGTAAAAGTTTGTATGTAGTGGGTAATCACTGGAACTACCAGTTGGATTTGATTTTTTTTTTGTATTTGATAGTCCAACGCTGGAGGCAGGCAGCCTTCTTAACATCACGCTAGGACTCTTAGAGGTCGAGCAAAAAGAAAAGAGTCAGAAAGAACGCTAAGCGAAAACGAATCAAAGTTGTCAAAAAATAAAAGGCCCGTTTTAACATTTGAGATTGCGTTCTTGACACCTGTCAGTTTCATATAAACGAATACGTGTTTTGCGAATTTGATCTTTATTAACTACTAGAACTGTCAATGTCAAAATGGGCCTTTTATTTTTTGATAATAGCGCGGGCAGGCAATGCGATGCGACGGGGTAGGTCGAGTATTAAGAAATTACTCGCAGATGAAGTCGCGGACATAAGCTAGTCATTAATAAATAGATTCTTTGGTTTTTGTCTTTGGTGCATATCTTGACCCTTCTGTTATTTTATTTTTTATTAAAAGGAACGCCAAATAGCGCATGTGTAATGGAACACTGACCCATTAGTAGATGTAGGTCAGATGTGATTTTCGTTTTTTTTTTTACTCAGATCTCATCAATAGTTAATCATAGACGTTCAAAATACAAGCATTCATGATTAATATAAATCAGTTTTATTTTTATGCATCAACAAGTAGGTAAAGTCCTCATAGCAAGATCTTCTTTTGCGATTTCCCAAAAATCGTTTTTTTTTAGTTAAGTCAGTATTCCATTAAGCATGCGATAGGTACATTATAGTCACTAGAACGTTTAGTAAGTGTGCATACAGACGAGCGACATGCGTGTGTCGACGACAGAGGCAGCTGTAACCGTAGATGCGTGTCGTCATCAGGCCGCGACGCGTCGACGATTGCAGTTGCCTCTGTCGTGGACGCGTGTCTCTCGTGTTTATGCACACACACTAATAGTTATTTACTCAGCTTGAGGCGCCATGTAATCTGATTAGATAAATAAAGTAATCTATAGAACAGATCGTATCGCCCACTCACCTTGCCATGATCTCGGTGCACGTGATTGTAATTGTAAAACACGAAGACATGCGACATAGATTATTTTATTTGTCCTTTGTCCTAATGATAATTGTCAAAGTCAGGTTTTTCTTTATTGGCACCTGCACCTTAAAAGATACACTATAACACATAAGTCTGTATCATTTTGAAGGATATAGCTTACCTATCCATTGTTTCATATGTTCGAAAAGTTTGTCTGCTCAGTATCGTAAATAACGCAATGAATGTTGTTGAACTGTCAAAATGAGAACCATTGCTACTGATAGAGCGTTACGCAACTACCCCACTGTTTTATATAAATAAGTCTACAAGACTAACTTAGATAAAACTACTTGCTCATTATCAGATCAATTACGCAGGTGGCTACAGAAGCACACCCACACACAAGCAGAGAACTGGTGGTCCTCGTCACCGGGCTGTAGGCAGTCCAAGGAAGCCATGCCATCATTAGATGGCAAGCTAACGAAAAGATTATTACGCCTGGACAGGAAAGGTCTGCGCCTGATTGCGGGGACCATCACGGGACACTGCTCACTAAACATACACTTCCACACGATAGGCATAACGGACAGCCCCCTGTGCAGGGCTTGCTTGGAGGCTGATGAGACCGTCGCGCATGTGCTCTTTGAGTGCACAGGCGTCACCCAGATTAGGTCGGAAACCCTCGGAACACCCAAATCTTACACAGATGTTCTCAACAGACCAGGAGACTTAATAAGCTTCTGGAGGGAGGTGGGCTGGTTGGAATAACCACCGACGGCCGCCATGGCCCACGTACAATGGTCCACTTGAAGGACTAAGTGCGGAAACCAAACCCGTAACATAGAACATAGAACTACTTGCTCTCAAAACGGTGAAGGAAAATATCGTGAGGAAACCGGCATGACCACAGGGCATGATCTAAAACCAAAAACATGAAGATATGCGACATAGATTATGGCCCACTCAGTCTCACAGACAAGTGACCTCGGTCCCAGCAGTGAGAACATTATACTGATTATGCCATGCGTTCACTGGTCTTGTACACCTTTGGCTGCCTCGCTGGTGCCAAGCGCGACGAACTGTGATCTGGGAGGGAGGTCCAGAGTTTTACCAATAGAGATTTCTCAGAAACAGGCCGGAGTCTGGTTTCTGGCCTGTTTGATGGCAATAAGCCCTTTATGATAAGGGACTTCAATATAGCTGGCAAAATGTGGGTGTACTATACAGCTCCCTAATTGCGTAACACACTTTTTTATATACACTTTTACATTAATGAATTTGATATATACTATGACATTTGCTTACTTTGTAAAGTATTTTATTATTTTAATTATTGTGAATGTGAAGACTATGTGGGTCATTTTATTTATATTATTTTTCTCTCTGTTCTCTTAGTTTTTGTCATGGTCTGGCAGTTTGAGTAGTTAATGTGGCCTACCCAAATGTCCTTTCTTTGGTATTGTTCGTCGAATCGTTGAGCTCCTTAAGTTTTGAGTTGAGCTGCACGATTTCTGACAAATGCGTGCACTGACTGGACAGGTCCTCTCAAGCTGTGTGGTTCTTTCCTCAAAAGACCATCTCAGACATCGACCTACATGGTCTTCATATGATTTGACCAAGATTATGTCTGGACTTTAAAAGAGACTGTGACCTCTGAGTTTGTTTCGGCCTTTCTTCTCAGACTAGTCAGATAGGAAACGCCGACCTCATCTAGTTTTAAAATATGATTGACGTGTAAAAGTGTTTGTACAAACCTACTTACAAAAATAAAATCATTTACACTATCGATCTCAATCTGAATAATTTTGACGGATATGGCTAATCCATTGCGTCATATATCCGAAAAATCTGTCTACTTAACAACGTAAATAACGCAATGAATGTTGCTGAACTGTCAAAATGAAACCCATTTCTACTGTTAGTGTGTTACGCTATTACCCTTCAGCTCTGTCAACGTCGATTTTATTAACTTTTATGTTTTTTTTTTACAGCACAAGTGAACGTAAACATGCCACGAACATTTGGCGACGCGATCATCCACATGTCTCACATCGACGTGGCGGTTGAAGACCACACGCCATTGCCTGAACACGGTGTCGGGAAAGACGCCAGTCCTGAGGAGACACAGATCGGCAAGCTCATTGGACAGAATCTAGTCGAAGATGGCGCCACACTTCAAATGGGTATGACAAGGACCTTAAATAAATATATTCAGGATTTTTTTTAACTAGTGCGTAAAACTTTATCCATGATTTCAGCATCTTGTGGTGAATCATGTAGCATGAATCTTTAGCATGTATTATGATGTATGTTTTGTTGGTTGTCCTTAAATAAATTAATATCATTTTAGACTCTTAATTTCCACCTCGTCGAAACATTTAATTTATTTTTATTTTGATGAGTTGATTGATTTTCTGGCTGACTGGCTCCTTCACAAATTAAAAAGTGCCTGTTGTATTTGAAATACGTAAAACAAACAAACCTTAACTATAACTTTCCTACTAACAGGTATTGGCAGCATTCCGGACGCAGTACTCTCGGCACTGAAGGACCACAAGGACCTGGGCGTCCATTCCGAGATGTTCAGCGTCGGAGTTATCGACCTCGTGAAGCGCGGATGCATTACGAACAACAAGTAACGTTTTTACTTTCTTACTGTAGGCCCAAGCACTAACGCGTGACGTAAGCATTAGCATAGCATAACCAGCCTATAATGTTCCCACTGCTGGGACACCGGCCTCCTCCCAGTGAGAGGAAGTAGGCCGTAATCCACCACGTAGGCCCAGTGCGGGTTGGTGAGCTCTAATACTAACTTGGCATAGGTGCCCATGCCTGTTAAAACCTTTACATATTAACTGCCTCGTTGGTGTAGTGGTCGCAAGGGCTACTGCTGAGCATGAGGTCCTAGGTTCGATTCCCAGGTCGGAAAATTGTTAATGGGTTTTTCCATCTGGCATCATTTCTCAGAAGCAGCCTGGAGTCTCGGGTCGGATCCGGTCCAGTCCGATCACCACTGCTTTTAAAACAGTGAAGGAAAACATCGTGAGGAAACCGACATGTCCTAGAACCAAAAAAAATTCGAAGACATGTGACATCTACCAACCCCCACTGGGCCCGCGTGGTGGATTACGGCCCACTCCCTCTCACCGAGATGAGGTCTGTGTCCCAGCAGTGGGAACTTTATAGGCTGCTTATGTAGGCTCGCCTATTACATGGGACTTTAACATAACTGGCGAAATGTGGGTGTACTAAAAGGTAACATCGCCCAACCCTTCGGTGACTACAGGCGTGACGTTTTGTTATTATTTTAATAAACTGACGGCACGGTTGGCGCAGTGGTGAAGCGATTGACTGCTGCGCTGCGTGTCGCGGGTTCGATTCCCGCACAGTAGTTGTTCCGGGTCTGGCTGTTTGTATATGTGAGTTTAAATGTTTGTAAACGCACCCACGATACAGGAGAAATTCCTAGTGTGGGGCAAAGTTTAAAAAAAATAAATAAATTATGTTTATTTATTTATTTGTTTATTATTTATTTTTCCAGGAAGAAGTTCCACAAAGGACGTATGGTCGGCAGTTTCCTCGTAGGAAACAAGGAACTGTACGACTTCGTCGACAACAACCCCTTCATTGGTCAGTATTATCACTTAATTCTCTGAAAGCACGTTAAACCGTTGGTCCCGGGTGTCATTCGTGGATTTTTGACAGTTGTTACGGATAGTCAGGAGCCCGAACGACTGTCAATTAATCTTAACATCGTAATCGCGAATAAAAATTCAGCCGTCCCATACATTTAGGTCGAGTAGGTATTGAAGTTTTCTATGGGACAGTTGATAAAATTTTCGCGATTACGCTATTTGTCCCATGGAGAAAGTTGTTCAGTTTGATGGTCTGTACCACGTCCTTAAATTTGGCTGGTCTTTAAAAAATAACCCTGTATAAGGCCGGAATTAGCCGCGACCAGTCAGACTTGGATCAACGATACGAGCGAATACATCGAAAGCGATCTTTAAGTGCGACTTAGGAGCAATTGTGTTTTATAATTAGTGTGTTTGAGTTGTTATTAGTGTTGTTTAATTAAAGTGTAACTTTTGGTAATTTTTATCGGCAGATTTTATTGTCACGAACCCGAAGCTCGTAACAATATTATAACGGCCATCACGACAATCTGTCATTTTCACCAGTATTTGACATTAGGGCGCCAAAAACATTATATCCGTTGCTCGTGACTTGCAATCACTAACCTCTAATAAACAAGTACGCTGGACTTCATAATATCGATATCGGTGAAAAAATGAAGACATTTTTGCCATTTTGATTTTCGCCATTTTTGCGCTAACAGCAACTTAACCGTCCGTGGAACTAATATTTTTGATAATGAGTTTTACAAAATGCTTATACTCTCATGATAAATCATGATATCTCTAATTATTTCGTATTTCACGATTTAGACCTAAATCATCAGAGACGTACCAGAACAACACGACGGCCATTTGCAGCAATGTATAATTTCAATCCAGACACTCAAGATTTGAATCGGCACAAAAAACAACTGTCATTTCATATATTATATTTAATCCAGCATACTTGTTTATAGAGGTCAGTGATTTAATGGCATGGATACTTTTTATTCTGGCAGCATGTTCCCGTGCGATAGTTTCTGACTTCCATGCGGGTGAAACCGCGGGTAAAAACTTATCAGATATAATAACGTCTCGCTAGATTTTATTTATAATAAGGTTACTTAAAATCTGTAATATAATTTCAGAAATGTTGGAGATTGACTACGTGAACAACACTCACATAGTGTCGCTACAGCCGCGCATGACGGCCATCAACTCGTGCATTGAGGTCGACCTCACGGGACAAGTGTGCGCAGACTCTATTGGTAAGATATTACAAGGGTTCAAGGGTTTTTTTGGCGCGTGGCTAAATTCGGAATGAACGCCACCTTGTTCTTACCGGGTTTCGTGGCTTAATAATAATAGCCGCTGAGAATTAGCAGTTTTCGAACGTCAAAATTACATAAGACAGTCCCCCAAAACGCCTTCACCACTTCCTAGTGCTTTCACTGGGAAGAAGTAAAAAAATAAATAAAAAGGTTTATTGCAGAAACTTGTACTACTTTTACAGTAAATCTTACATAGAAGTGGCGCAACAAACTCCTCTTCTTCTACTTCGTGTCGCTGCACGACTGAATTCCAAATAATATTTTCCCAAATCTTTGCCACTTAGTCCAACTCGGTGAAGTGGGGCTACCTTGACGGAACGCCACCTTCTATCCTGCCCTCTGTGTACCAAAGCATGCAGTCAAAGTGACCTCTGC
The DNA here is from genome assembly GCA_947507525.1 of Apamea epomidion. NCBI lineage: Eukaryota > Metazoa > Arthropoda > Insecta > Lepidoptera > Noctuidae > Apamea > Apamea epomidion. The sequence continues at coordinate 13,811,204 of OX382247.1, forward strand.
GTTGCCACCGACAACGCCGTGGAACAAACTCTCCTAAGTGCACTAAAGGTGTTCTAAAGAAAAAAGTTAAAAAGTGTACTAAAGGTACACTTCTGCACAACCCCTTGAGGAATCCAGGCGTGACGTTATGTTAACTATCAATTTCTCGTTCCAGGTACCCGCATGTTCTCCGGTTTCGGTGGTCAAGTAGACTTTATCCGCGGCTCGGCGGAGGGCGTGGACGGGCGAGGCAAGCCCATCATCGCGCTTGTGTCCGTCACCAAGAAGGGAGAGTCCAAGATTGTGCCCACGCTTAAAGTTGGTCAGTATTATACAGGTTTATTATTTTTATACAGGGTCAAATTGAATTAGCTAGCGAAACTTCGCAGACGTGATAGGCGTCGATATCTAAACACAATAAAACAAAATTTTTGACAGTCGTTACAGGTAGTCTGAAGCCCGAAAGACTGACAAAACCAGTCTGACCAAGGGGTATCGTAGTACCCAGTGGGTTGTGTAGGTCAGATAGGCAGTTGTCCATGTAAAATACTGGTATTCAGCTGCATCCGGTTAGACTAGAAGCCGACCCCAATATAGATGGGAAAAACGCTAGGCAGATGATGACTATACAAGGTCTCTTTGTGCCTGTGCGAGTCCCAATACATATTCTTCAATCTTTCTTTTTCTTTTTAAATGGACGAGCGAATTTTCATAACTGTGATGAGTATCGGGTGCTTACTGCTTAGGTAAATAGCTGATGGGTGGTCAAGTTCTCATGTTGCACGCAGTTACTTGATTAAGGCATTGACTGCTACCGCGGTCACCGGTGTCCGCCAACAATAGAGTTTCTATTGTGTCCGTTGTCTGGCAGTCAACGTGTTAATTACACCATATTTATAAATGAAACCTTAAACTACCCTATTCAATGACTTTGATGAAGTGATGACATTCGAGGCCAATTCTAACTTACAGAGTTGTATTGATGATTCTAATTAATATAGTTCTGTAAATATACAACATGTCCCGGAATTAACACACACCGCCAGACACCCCAATTAGAATATTATGGTATAATCATAATACATACGACACTGAATTTTTATTATTATGTAAAAACAATGTTTTTTTAATAAATTACTTATACTCATTGTGGGAGAAAATTATGGTCACATTACAAATCTACGCATGCACACAGTCGCACTCGTATAAGGGTCTAGCTCAGTGTGTATTTCATCCATTTTGGTTTGTTTTGACTGTACAGCGGAAGTGTAACAGTAATTTACGTAGTTTTGATTATTTTTGGGATAAAATATTACCTATATTAAAAATTACAGAAATTGATTCAGTAAACGATTCTGAACAAACTACTTTCATAATGTGCATTAATTCAGTTACACATTGTATATTTGTTACGGTCGCGAATCATAGAAAAAAACGATAGAAAATTTGAATTTCACGGGTCACCCTGGCGCTTTCACCTAATGACTAAAAAGTTGTCACTTTCTAATTTGCAGGTGCTGGTGTCGTGTCAAGTCGTGCGCACGTACAGTGGGTTGTCACCGAGCAAGGTATCGCCAACCTATTCGGCAAATCGCTCCGGCAGAGAGCATACGAACTGATCAAGATAGCTCACCCCGACCATCGCCAGGCGTTAGAGAAGGCCGCATTTGAACGCCTCAAGTGTATGCCTTCGCCTTAAGAAAAAATCTAAATAAATAAACGTAACATACACAGTTGAAACTGGCTGGCCTGAATAAATCGTGGTTTTCATAAATTATTTTAGAAATATTAGGGTGCCTTTCTGTTGATTTTTTAAACAGCTAAGTCAAGCACCTGGTAGGGTTCCGTAGCAGGTATTCGTCAGTGAGAGATAAACCTAATCTGCATTCGCGATTTATTTGCAAAAAAATATAAACAAATATGTTTATGGAAAAATAACTTTAATTCCTACACAATAAACTTCAGTTTACGCTATAACTTCAAACATTTTTATAACTTTTTCAATAGTGCTAGTCACTCTGAAATCAACTTAATTACAATTAAAATATAGTTAATATTTGTTTAACTTGAAATGACATCAATTTGAAACATACATTTAAATAGACAGTACATTATAATTGTTAACATTAATCCAATCTTTTGATGACACGGTAGGAAAGTTAGAGAATATTTACTTCACTTTCGGAGCGAAATAAAAAGTAATTCGGGAACTTTCGTGTCTTTTTAAATACCTATCAAACTATAGGGAACACGACGAAGTCCACCAAAACTTTTTATTTAAACCTTAGTTTCATTTCACGGATTTTTTTCTTGACAATTTCGAACCATGTCGCAGAAGTCCCTAAATAAAAATATGGCTATTTCACACAGACATAATGAATTTATAAGGGTTCCAGTATCTTGGTCACATTTCATTCAGGTCACCATTGGTCTCTGAAGCATATCCACAAGTTTTTTTATGGATTTGGAAATTTTATTATTTATAAACATTTTATTTGTTATAACATTTTAAGAAGCAATCGAAAGTGTACCGAACTACATCCATTATAGTTAGTAAGTGCTTTTTATTTTCTATGCAATAAAAATATTTTTATTCTGTTGAAAACCAAGCGTGTTTTAATAGAGCATTGGGCCGTCGATCTTAACAAAAGAAAATATTGAAAGTGGATTTATAATGTTTAAATAAACTCTCGTATATCATACAAAACGGCCGATGAATCCTGCGTTACACCAATCTGAATAATTTTGAAGGATATAGCTAATCCACTGCTTCATATGTTCGAAAAATTTGTCTGCTCAGCAACGTAAATAACGCAATGAATATTGTTGAACTGTCAAAATAAAAGCCGGCCATAATTTAACGGCCGTATTGTATGTCCACAACTAAGGCCTATAATAATTATTCGTCATAGACTGACCATCATATAAAATTACTACTACTATATTTATAGTCCGGCCATCGAGGCAATGCGTTCTCGACACCTGTCAGTGCGACAATACTAGTAGCTAATAAAGATCTAATTCGCAAAACACGTATTCGTTTGTAAGGAACTGACAGGTGTCAAGAACACATTCGTCGGCCGCACTGTACCTACTTAGCACTAAAGTGAACGTTTTGTATTTAGAGTTTTAGACAGCATTTAACAAATACTGCCAGATTGACCTATTGACTGATGGTTCATGTCTTCCCCATTGAAAACGAAACCCTAAAGCCGATTAGAAATACGCAGTACCTATTGTACAGACTCCAGCACATCAAGCTACTAGAATCTATCAAATTTCTTTAATAGATTTTCAACTTTATCGCTGAAGAATTAGGTTCAAGGTTGATTGGGAAAATTTGACAGTTTCGGGTAGCTTGACATGCTGGCATCTGTACCATGCACCTATGGTATTACGGTTTAGAATTGTTCAGCTTGGTGATGTAATTTGAAACTGATGTAGTTTATTAAACTTCAGGCATAAAATATTTCATAAAAAGTACTGCTGACGCAGACTGTTAATTAGGGTTTTCACTCGTGTATTAGATTGCTAGATAATTAGATGTACCCATACATAACTGTTATCCTAGTTTTGGTAGAAAACAAAATGCAAAAATCCTAAATACATGCGAACAATATCAAATAGAATAAGAATGCTTTTTACTCATTGAACTACATAGCAACTAGGTGTAGACATCGTATTAATTTTACGTCGATTTTACTCTAATTTATAATGTAAACAAGAACCGTTTTAGATATTTTTATCATTTTAAGCGTTACGTGTTTATGTTATTTTATACAACACTACACTGTAATATTGTACGTTATTACTGAATAAAGAACATGTTTATTAGAAGAATTCATGTGTTTGATCATGTCTCAACACGCCGTTACAAGTCATAAAAAATCTATCAAGGTAGATTAGCTACAAACTCCAACGCAACGCATTGCAAATATCCTTTTACATCTCTTTTTTTTAACATTTTGTATGAACTATCGCACACTACAGGCGGGTCGCATCGCAACATAACACTGTAGCCCCAAAAATACGCCTGGGGGCTTACCAGCAGCTCTTATAGCAGGGCAGAAGATGAACTGCACTGCTTTTTGGTACTTAGTCATAGAACAAAAAAGCAGTGCAGTTCAATTTCTGCCCAGCTATAAGAGCTGTTGGTAAGCCCCCTGGCGAGCGATTCGCCAGTGCGTTGCGCTGCGGCCCGGTGCGCGAGCCTTAAAACTAGGACCCTCTTATCTTGGATTCTATCTAGTAAGAGTAATGTAAATAGAGCAAGTACCTTCTTTAACAGCTACATACAAGTTTAAAAAAATATGTATAGCATACTTTTCCAATATTGGTCATCACTTGTGAACTTTGGAAGGTATTTCCATTGTGTATTGTTTATGTCATATAAGTGAATGGACATACAGGTTACTTTTTGGAGTTTTGCCAATTTACTTTTGGAATAGGAAGTGTCCTATTTCTTGCAAACTAGATTCTGACCTAACTACGGCTACGGCCAACTCGGTGGAAAGGTCATCATTGGTAGGTAGGTAGCTTGTGAGGTAGGTTAGGTATTCTTTCTCATAAAATTACAAACTGGTTGGTTGGTTTAAAAACTGTACCATTATTTTCGGATTTAGTGCATTCGAGTAAAACTCAAAAGGACAAGGAAAATCCGAGGAGACTGGTAGAAAAGAAAGGAGACCTACACCCTGCAGTGTGTGATTTCATCATTTCAGCCGAAAGATGTCCACTGCTGGATATAGGCCGTCCTCTAAGCACCGCCAATTCAACCGGTTCCGTGGGTGATTTTGGGCTGAGATAATTATGAAGTTACCATAAAGTTAAAAATCTGTGTATTTATTTTGTTGGATATTAATAATAATTAAAAATCAAGTATCAGCAAAAATGTGATCAAGATAGATTATTAGTTCCGTTCAGAAACTATATGTAATTATATAATGTCATTGAACATTGGTCTTATCTTGCAATAAATTGGCAACTCCGATCGCAGCTGTTAACGTGTTGGAGTGTTTATTTGAAGTGTTGTTGTGATAATTTGTTCAAAATTTATTATTTAAATTATACTGACAAATATAAACCCACCATGAATTCGTTTGAACATGCTCTAGCTTTTAGGAAAGAGTTATTAATTGCCGGTAAATACAGAATAATCAGAAGAATAGGTGGCGGTTCGTTTGGAGATATTTATTTAGGCATAAACATTTCAAATGGCGAGGTAAGTGGATTTAATTTACTATTTAATCAACAACTAAACTAATGGACTGAATGTACAGCGAGTTTCAAGTGTTTTCAAAGTGCGAAAGTGGTCAAATAATTGTTAAAGTATTGGTATGCAAAGGGCATCTGAATGTTAACCTACATACGTTTAGATCGGTCTATTATCATTTTTTCCTTAGTTACATCACGAAGACGTCGCTGATTGTTAGGACACTCGACCGTGGCAGTGAATACTAGTCGCCACAAGACGTATTTGAACTGAACTTTGCGCTTTAGCACAAGCCAAAGTAAAAGTTTTAGTATTGTAACTTTAAAACCTAGGTAATACATGTTTAAGATCACAATGATAACTGGATTACACTTCGAAACTATCTACAAACTACTACAAAACATAGTATTTTCTTAGACAAGCTTATTTGAGAAATTTTCAAAATAAGTAAACAAATATCACTGAATTTACTAATGAAAAATAGTTTATAAACTTTATGTCTATAATATTATACCTACAAAACTTTAAATTTTTTAGTACATTCATGACTAATTTTCAAACTAATAATATAGTACCTAATCATGAATCATCAACTTTATGTTTTATTCAATACTTTTGAATAATTATTAATTTTGTTACACAATATTTTTGCAAGATTCAAAGTAGGTAATTAACTAATGTACCTATGGAAACTTTTGAAGTGGTTTCTGTTTAAGTTCTAATGATAATTGTTTAGATAATAGATACCATTACTGACTAATCATTCTGCTTATTCTAATGACTCATTTTACCTACATGATAACAGACATATTTCTTAATAGTTTTAGATGTCAGTAGCATAAAACTTTAAAATGAGTAAACAATACAATAAGTACCAAACATAGAGCAGCATATGAGCACTTTTAAATTATTTTAAGTGCATCTATAAAAAATACTTTACAATAAAAAAATACGAAAATATATTAAGACCCAAAAACATATTTTTCTTGCTAGTTTCTGCAAAAACTATAACTATAAAGCCATTATTCCCTTTTCTACAAATCTGACACGCTTTTACGAATTACGCGTTTTGATGAGAACTAGTTTTCAACCCGCGCTAATTTGAATGGTTGTGTGCTCGCACTTCGGAACCGCGCACGGAATAGAAAAAAATAGGTGGAAAGTACTGCCAGTGCCCGAATACCAGCATTACCAGCTTGACTATTTATCTTAAGGTGGATGCTCCAAGGTAGCCCGCGAAATTCAAGTTTTCTTACGTTTTTTGCAAACTGCTGGTCAGTACTAAGTTGTACGTTGATTAAAATATGATTCGCGGCCGTAACAAATATGTATTTACAGAATTATAATCATTAGAATCAGTAATACCACTTCTTAAGTTAGCATAATCCTAAAATGTCAAGATTTCATGAAATAGTCATTCACGTCATTCAGTAGGATTACTTGATCTTAGAGAGTTGTGTTGATGACTTTTATGATTATAATTCTGTAAATACATATATTGTTACGGCTGCGAATCATATTTTAATCAACGTACAACTTAGTACTGACAAGCAAATTGCAAAAACGTAAGAAAATTTGAATTTCGCGGGCACTTTAATGAAGTATCAGTAAAGGTAATAGAATTTTAAAAATTCATTTAAAATTGCATTACTTATTCAATTAGGGGTTTATTCATAAGCTTTGCTAAAAGTTAAGAGACATGTATGGTTAAACAGTCGCTAATCATTATTTAACTTTAAGCAACGTTTATGAATAAAGCTATTAATATACGTACATATTTTTCTCTTGTGTATTTCAAAGGTTGTAAGCATGGTTTTTGAAAGACCATGAAACTTTTTCATTAAATAAAATAATACAACCAAAATAGTTCACATTTAGTTTTAGGCCTAGTTCTCATAGGTCGCCTGCGTTTCGCCCACCGAATTCTACCAAACAGAAAAAAGCTACATATTTGTAAACTGGCAACATTAAACGTAAATGGCTGCGTTTAGAAACTAGATGTTGTTACCTCCTTGCTCGATATTTTATTGATTTTTATGATAATTTAAAAATAGAAAACATCATACATCTGTATCAAACGCATATTTGCACTTCAAAAGTTACACAATAATTTTAAAAATATTTGTTGTGTTATTTAGATACCTTTGAGACACAAATATTTTTTAAAATTCTAATCGGAAGAAAGTACTGAGATATACGCGTGGCCTACTTTTCGAACGCATTACGTCCTCCATTCAGTCACAGTTTCGTAAAATGTAGCCGTGAATTTATTATTGTTTTTATTCTAAAAGTGCGTAATTAGTGCTTTCGCGTTATATTTTACAAATACCGGGACGATTATAAATAATCTGCAACCATGTCGGGTTTTATGAGTTCACGGAAGGAATTATTGATTACTGGAAAATACAAGGTGTTGAAAAAAATCGGCGGAGGATCTTTTGGTGATATTTATTTAGCGATCAACATCGCGAGTGGCGAGGTAACGTGATTTATATCTTTTATTTCATATGTTCTCCGTTGGTTTGCCTTCGTAACATTGTGAAGGCCCACGCGTCACCGATGGCACGTTATGGCGGGGAGAGGGGTGCATGTTGATTATTTTCTATGACGTACTACATGGAAATGAAGATTGGACGTTGATGTGATATTTCCAGGGTCGTCGGAGATTGCATGACTAATCTGCAGTCAAATCAAACTAATATTTCTTGATGCATTCATATAATACGTATTGACGGGTTATTTTACATTTTCTACCATAAATCGCGTCTGTGTTAGCTTTCACCTCATTATGCGCTTTTATTGTTCAAAGATGACCTCCTCGGGCTCAATCTGAGCCATTTGGTGAATTTTTAACACTTTTATAAACACTGCTATAAAATCGTAATGTTTCTATGATAGTTGTAATATCGTTAGTGGGTCATTAGATCATGGGGTCTGCATCGCCATTACATCATAGAACTTATTTTAGGGAACCTTTGTGCTCAATATTTCACACACACACTCAAACAGAAAGAATTTGGTTTTATAGCTGTACAAAAATAAAACTAGCTTTGACCTTGGTTAAACTAGATTAATGGGTCACTGATTATCTTAGCTAAGAAATTCCAAATATTTTAGATTTAATAAACATTTTTACTAATTTCTACCCTTATTCTTATCATAACCACATTGCTATGGATACTGAAAATATGAAGTTCTTTGTGCTAGTGCTAAGTTATTTGCTGTTTTGTTCCTTTGCTTGACAACATATTATGATGAATGTGAACCATGGCAACAGATTTAAGAAGTCACTGCTTGAATAATGATTTCAGGACATTATTGCTCAATCCAACGTAAAATAAACCCTAGAAATGTGTAAACAGAAATCTTTATGGATGTAAACACTGTCCAGTCATATTTACCATTCTAATCAATAATAAAAACAAATAAAATTATTCTCCTCACTAGTACTTATTTCATAACAGTGAGCCAAACTCTCGATAACATATTAAAATATAACAAGAATGTTTATTACAAATACAATCAATGCTAGTATCAGAAAACCCACAACAAAGAATATTTCTTGTTAAAATGACTCATTTTCACAGTGCAATCTACAACTAACTTTAAACGGGAAAATGTAATTTTAAACAAATGCCATGACATTTAAATAGATACCTACAATCCTACATGTTTAAAGCCTTGTTTAATTTAGAATGTTGCCATAATAATATAGTTTACTTATTTATATACAAACATCATTCTCCTGCCCTTATGGCCAATTTATTTGGGGTTGGCACAAGATGTATTTTTCTCCCATACTTCTCTAATAGTTGTCATCTCGGTAGTAACCCCCGTCTTTGTTCTATCTATGTTATGGGTTTGGTTTCTGCACTTAGTCCTTCAAGTGGACCATTGTGCTTGGGCCATGATGCCCGTTGGTGGTTGTTCCAACCAGTTCAACTCCCTCCAGAAGTTTATTAAGTCTCCTGGCCTGTTGAGAACATCTGTGTAAGATCTGGGTGTCCCTAGGGCTTCTGACCTAATCTGGGTGACACCTGTTTAGTCACCCCCCTTTCTAGCCATATAATCTTTTGCACATGTCCATCCATTGTTTCTTTTGTCTTCCCCTACTCTTATAGCCATTCACATTCATACTCAAAACTTTCCTCACAACCTTATTTATATACAGCACATAATTATGTAAAATCTATTATTATCCAAACAGATTATAATATTAAATTCTCAGTTCTCAAAAATAGAAAATCTTATTGATTCAATAAACAACCTAAGTATTATTGAATATATAAATAATAATATGATTGGTGCAGTTTTGTTTGAAATTGAATGTAACATTCAAGATGGTATCATTTCAAACGCTCAACAAGTATACCTTATACTTGTTGAATATTCTGGCTAGAAACTCATACATTAGTCAATATTCTTGTCTACCATACTCTGAACAGGCTGACATGGCACGACAATGACAATATAATATTTTTGACCACTTGATTGTACTATGTTCAGTTGTTATAGCTGTTAGGACAAAAATAGGCTGAAGAAATAACATAACTTCACACTTGTATTCCCCGAAGGATTAGGCATAGGTGTACCTATATATAGTACACACATATTTGCCAGTAATGTTTAAGTCCCATTTAATAAAGGGCAAGCTTATTGCCATCTACTGGGCACAAATCCAGACTCAAGCTACTACTGAGAAATTCCAAATGGGAAACCTAATAAAACTTAGAGGAAATGAAGTAAAGTTTATCACTCTGAAGAGTGACATGATATTTAGTATTCTGGTTCTAGCCGAGTTAGCCCTACATGGAGATCCAATCACAAAGGTTTTAGTCTATGCTCCTTACAATTATCATGTTTGTTGTTGTTAAGCAATTTGAATTTGATTAGAAACAAGCTGACCCAATTGATGTTGTCCTGTCCAAAATTGAGTTGTAATTTTCCCTATTCTCCCTATTTTAGCCTGATAATATTTCCATGACCATAAACGAAACAACAAAAGAATTTGTATGCATATCCATAGTTTGAATCGTGAGTTATGGTCTTGAGTTCTTACAAAAATCTCATGGACATTTTAGCTGGGATGTTTTTTCCATTTTTTTCCCCTAAAAACTTAGTTTGGACTATTACAAACACTACTAAATCAGTCCATCCATTCTGAAGCAATGTGCTTACCAACGAACAGGAGGCTTACCACGAGTTCTTATAGCAGGGCAGAAGTTGAACTGCACTGCTTTTTTGTACTTAGTCATAGAACAAAAAAAGCAGTGCAGTTCCAACTTCTGCCCTGCTGGTGGTAAGCCCCCAGTTATTCATTTTTGTTTATATAGATAGATTAGTCATGATGATATTGATTACAGAAGAATAATATTATTAGTGTTTTATAATTCAATATATTGTGAATCACAAATACTATGCTCACATGTGTGAAACATTCTTAGGAATAAAGGTTCTTATTATTATATTACAACTGAATTAAAGTTATCTCATTGTAATCAGCTACCAGCAAATCTAAACTAACACTGTCACTAGATATTACTGTTATCATTTCTTATCTCTTTTCATGCCAAAAAACACTGCAATATGTAGTTTTTGTACACAAGTTTTAGAGCAGTTTTGATAACTTTCTGCTTGTGTTAATATGATACTAAATAGGCATAAACAGATCTTTTACAAATTAATCATTTAAATTGGGGCAAAGCAGCTATTAGTCATAAATATTACTATACTGTTATTTTGAGTCATCAATTTATGATGGGCATTGGCCTCCCCATATCTTCCAGTTATTAACATGCATTAGTTTTAGTCATACACCACCATTTTTGGTGAGCCCAGCTGTTTCGGCATCTAAATTTAGAAAAGTATGTAGTTTTAAAAAAAATACAAAACAAAATGCATCCAGAACGAATGAAAAACCATGGGTGTGCAAAATATAAAAAAACACTACAGGTAATATTAATTAGAATGTGCTGGTAACATCAACGCGTTCGATCATGGTAGATTTGAATCATTCCTAAAGCTGGCAACACTGCCATTGTGACGTCACATGAAATAGGCTGACGACACCTTTTTAGACTTCGTAATAAAATGATTTTCAGTGGTTTTTCGAAGTGTTTCTACGGTTTATAGTGTTTTTGAAGTACTAAAAACGATAAATTAACTCGGTGTTGTGTTAAAATTTCACTCGGTGCGATGGGCCACCAATAATTTTAGTGACAACGAGTGATGAAGGAAAAAGAAAATGGCTACCTTTGAACGCATGTTGTTAGCCAGGAAACATGTAATTATAAATGAAAGATACAACGTTATTCGTAAAATCGGCGGTGGCAGCTTCGGAGATATCTTTTTAGGAATAAATGTCAACGATGGAGAGGTAAATAACATTTCTGAGATTGATTTTTCATTGCACAATTTCTAAGGAACAATTTCTTGTGTCAAGACGGCCGTGTATTTCGGGGTTTTTGTTCTTGAAAATGGCGGTCTGGGCGTATTTTTGATTACAATCAGCACAGTATTGAGCAGAGTTTTGAATTTTAGCAGATACTGTCAGATATTTCCCAAGCATTTCATGATTTACGTAATTAGAACAATTTGAAAATACGCCTTGTTCAAAATGTATGATGATGAGAGGTCAATAATAAATGGATCTTGTGATATTTTAGCTGTATGGTAATTCGTCATTTTTGCAGCCACATAACTGTTCGGTTTCGCAATTTTTCGTTGTAACAATGGCTTTTTGGTGATTGTGAAATATCACTGATGAGTTTGTTAATATGTCTACAGACTTGTAATTTGCCATATAAGAACCAGCTGTTTGCTAACAATAGGTAGATAATTGCTCAGTACCATGTAACAGCCTTTTTTATTTACAAAAAAAAACAAAACTCTTCACTGATCAATAATCAAAGTAGGTAAACAATTTCCATATTAAATATGTACCTAACCACAAGTCGAATCATGTAATAAACTAATTGCCATGTCATTACCATATCCTGATATTTAGGGCTCCGTATGAATCATTGGTATTTTCGAAACGACTTTCCTTATTGAAAAACCAATATCATTAATAAATTGTGTGTATTCAAATGTTAGATGTTTACAGTACAACCTATTCATACTTGTTTTTATACACATCCATTTGGCTCTTTGTTTTCATATTGTCACAAATATTTGTCTAAATGTAGACTTGCATCAATTACTGTTTGTTCACTTTAAATTATCTTGTAGCACCATTTAGCCAAGTATCAAGCACTAAAAACATATACACAAACCTTACACTCTGATGCTAAGGATAGTTCTCCTTGAAACAATGGAGTATAACTCGCACTTCAAAGTAACAAGTTTATAAAACAAAAAATCTACTCACCAAGATAGAAAGGTTGTCATGTCTCTGCATTATTTGGTATAACTAGGCCAATATCACTCTTATTCAAAATTACATTCAGATCATAATCTGACTTCAAAATTTCAGTCTTGTGTACCTACTTACTTTTAGTTTGGACCATTTCTTTGTCAAGACAAAAATACTTTAAAATCAGCTTATTTCAAGTTTGTGTTACTGTTTTATATATTTGAGTGTCTTATACAGTTTAATAAAATTGAATTGTGTTGAACTTTTTAACTTTGAAATACTCTAACAATGCATTCAAATGTGTAAATCATTCTATACCTACAGTATGATAATAAAAAAACTCAAATTGGTGCAGTTTCAGAATGATTCATGATCTCATAAGATACTGTTGTTTTTCTCATAAAGCTAGGCAATCATTCATTTGTTTTAAGAATGTTTTGATATTTTATGGAAACTTGAATAAAATTTTACATAATATTTATCATTGACCTTTGTTACACAATGCATAATAATATTGTGACCACATACTCCATCACCAGCAGAGCAAAACAAGGCTATTTGTAGAATATTGATTAAATAACATATAATACATACAAACATTCTTAGAAATGGGTATGTTTTCATCTAGAAAAAACATTTTAACAAATGTAGTAAAGCTATCTACGTTGTATAGTAAATAAAATTAATTTAATGATAGCGTGACGGTTGACAGGGGAGAATGGTAGAAGAAAACTTTTTGCGCCGACCCCCAAGTGCCCGGGTGTCACTTGGGGTCACAAGGGCAGGAAGATGATGATATAACCCTCTTTAGAGCCGGGCAATAATATTGTACCATAATATTATTTACTGTGTTCCAAGTATTGTACTAAATTCATTACCAGCTGGTCAACCTCGAATAAAAAAAAACTGAAAAGCTAAAAATAATAAACCTTTTATAATTAACCTTAATAACTAAGTTCTTAAACTAATGTAAGTATACCTAAGTAATTTTGAGTCGGCGCCAAACAATCAATAAACAAAGATTACTAAATTGCCTTAAATTTAAATGGTGCAGACACAACTCGGCAGTGAACAATAAATCAACCCTATTTTCCCACCCTTAGGGTTGGATTTTTTTTCTAAATTTATATGGGACCTAATTTGGGGTTATACCCCTTCCAATAAAAAAAGAATTATCAAAATCGGACTACTCTGTAAAAAGTTATGCGTGGTCATATATAAAAAAATAAATACGCGTCGACTTGAGAACCTCCTCCGTTTTTTTTTGTCGGTTAAAAAACATTGGTCTGGCATGCAGGCATTACACTAAAAAAGATAGGTAACATTGATTAACAGTAACATTGATTTTTACAGTTATGCAACAAAATAGTTATGGCTGTGGTTTTAATTGTACCTCTTTTCAAAGAGTTTTATAATAGTTAGGGCCTAACCATTACATCTCGGCTAACTTTTAGTTCTTTGCCTTAGGTTTTAAAATAATTTAGAATACACTGTACCTACACACAACGACATATCAAACTATGATTTCCAGTTTTAGCTGACCTCGTATTGTATAAGCTTTTCGTACAATGAGAAGTCAGCTTATACTGGAAATCATAGTTTGATATGTCGTTGTGTGTAGGTACAGTGTATAGCACGGCATGTCGGCCATGCCGGCGCGTACAAAAAAAATCTATCATTAATTTTGTTTTGTTGATATTAATCCAAACAGTGGTCAATAATAAAACAATCAGCTACACTTCACTTGTAGGTGTCTTCTCAAGGTGAAGTCAACAAACTTGTTATCTGACTGTGGGTGTAAAAGGCTACCATGAGACTGTATGCATCTACTGTAGACCAATAATAACATGGTTACAGTTTGCGCGTCGATCTCCCTGCCACCCTGTATAGTTTGATTACCCTGCCACCCTGTATAGTTTGATTACAAATCTGTTTTTTCCTCATGTGGTATGTACTTACAATTATCATGTACATTTCATTATAGGAGTAGGGGCTCCTTCTTTGCGCGGGTGCAATATAGTATACTGAAGGCCAATTCTCGTAATTTAAAACGTTCAAAATCTCATTCGGAATTTCGGTCGCAGTATCATCTCGGTGACAAACAAATGTCAAAAATGTAGGGAAATTAGAGGTATTTTTGACAGGTCTGAGATCAGACTGTGAACGTTCTTAAAATTACGAGAATTGTCCCTCTGATGTGGCGACATGTCAAAACATCGAGATGTCTGTGCAATATCTTAGTTCAATATTAATGTGTTATGCACAAAAAAGCTTCCAGAATAAATTCTCTAAATGATGGTGAAAGCTGCATCAAAATCCATTGTGTAGTTTAAAAGAACCAAACAGTCACAAAAACGGACGAAAAGCGACTCTGTTTTATCCTATGTATAAATTATAGATCTATCAAGCAAGGAGCCCCAAGCCTGTTCCTCTTAATAATTACCTACACATTGTATGTTCAACTGATATGATGAGTCAACATAATCACGTATTTTTAATTAAACAATATCTTCTCAGTATGCCTGTTTTACAAAGTATTAAACTCAGCAGGAAAACAAACCGGGTCACTGCAGCAGTTAACTTTACCGTTTTATTATTTTGGGAAGATTCAGCCTTATTATTCAGCCCAAAGTTTTAGTCCAATATCAGCAGAACTTCTTGCTCTACAGCTTGGCTAAGTCTTAAGGGCCGTTGCCTAACTGAATACAGATAAATGGCGCATGTATGGCGCTGTGACGTGATGGACATGATGGACGAAACTGAAGACTTAAACACGTTAAAGTCTTTCTCTTTCCAACTCGTTTTTTTTTTCAAGAGCCGAGTCCTCTTGCCAAACTGAAATCCTTACTTTCGGTAGTAACGGTATTCTTCACCTTGCCTTGCATGGGATCACACGTCTCACGTACTACTAGCAAAACACACCTTCCAATACATAAGGAAAGGAAAATGAACTCTTATTATTGAAAATCCTTCGAACGGCATTTCTCTTTGTGATCCCCTTTAACCGCAGTAACTTGCATTTGGATCATTAACTCTCACATACGGTTTCATTGGTTACAAATCCTTTTGCACGCACTGCAGACGTAATCGAATACGATCCAGGGATATATTCATGATGTGTTCACACACATCATGAATATATCCCTGGATCGTATTCGATTGCGTCGGCAGGGCTTGGTAAGTCACAAAAAGGAAGAGACATCACTGTCTCTTCCTTTTTGTGACTTACCAAGCCCTGCCTTGTCTTCCGAATATAGCCATTAAGTATTTTGTCTATAAACCCTCACTAGTATCCGCACTGAACACCCCCAGTAGTGACAATATTCGTGAGCCCAGATGTCGATTATGAAATGTGTGTAATGAATGCCCTGACAGTAGTGTGGTGGTAGAGTGCCATATGTTGCATTTGCACGCAACATTGGCGCTATGTGGTCATATCATGTGACATTCTTAAATTTTACCCAGCATGGCAACAAAAGTTAGCTTTGATCGCAATTTCTCAGTGATAGAACTAAATACTTAAGTCTGTACATCCTTCAGATTCGTTGAGACCTACCTTCGCTAACCCATCGCAAGTGTACCTTTGTCTGTAATCGTCCATGTGTCCATTACGCATAAAATAATAATGACAAAATTGTAAAGAAGTACGTTCTTACGGGAGAGAAAATATTGAACAGTTTTATTCAACACGTATTTTTTTTTCTGATTTATCAAACTTCAAAACCCCTTTAGCAACGTCAATCTTTACTCTAAACAGCTGTGCTCCCGCCCTAGTGACAGGATCATAAGATATTATTAGCTTATAAGGGGATGTCTTCTGATAATACCCTTTTGTCGGCTCTTTAGCATACCCATGGGAAGTAAGGGGTTGCATTCATACTTAGTTCGTCGTCTGTAGACTTTTTATTTTATACTCAATAGGTGGTCCAGATGTATCTTCAGTTGCCTTTACTTGCATAATGAAAGAATCATTCTTGTTTGACTGTTTTTTCGGGCTTGTCAGTCTAGTTTCGAACTCGAAGGGAGTTCTTAGTCCCAAGATTCTCACGGTTTGGTCGCAAGACGAAAATGATAAATATAATAGTGTCTCGCAAAAAGTTAGAACATGGTAAACCAAATTAAAATTACAATGGAAGTAACACGCCAAAGTAACAAGAATATGAAAAATGCACGAATTCAAGTGGCTAGCCAGCCACACCACACATGTAACTTTGTATTGGGTTTGATAATACTTCATTACATCAAACAGTTCGCTGCGGCCTACTTCGTTCGTAATTGGTCTGATCATTTACAAGCACCATTGCAGTCCACTTCAAACAAGTTCAATATTAATCTTTTTCATTTGTAAATATGATACGAATTTCTGATCTATTTATAATTTTTAATTAGCTCAGATTAATTTGAATTGCCCATGTTTACGGCGCATAATAAAAAACGCACGTCGTTGTTTATTATGCGTCGTAAACATGCGTACACGCGCTGCAAACGCAACTAGCAATGCTTTATCAAGGCAGTAAACGCGCGGTCCATGCGCAGACGACGCGCGGTCCATGCGCAGACGACGCGCGTATAAAAAATGCCTTACGCCCTTGAAACTAAAACTTGCAAGAAGACTTTTACCAATGTGATTCTCTATTGTTACAGGAGGTAGCAGTAAAGGTTGAATCTATAAAGGCGCGGCACCCCCAACTTCTCTATGAGAGCCGAGTGTATAAGATGCTCCAAGGGGGCATCGGCATACCACACATAAGGTAAGTACCTATCGAAGAACCAGTCTGCGCTAGTTATATACTTAATTCGGCAAACATCATCTTCAGTATCATAATATCATTAGGAGGCTCGTCCTCCCTATTACATGGTACATATTTGAAAAAACTGACGAAATTTGGGTGTACTACCTCTGCATACCTCTTCGAGCAATGCAGGCGTGAACAATGAAAGTCATTTGCAACTTAAAACCAGCCAATCGGCGACAACAACGAACAAGATGAGCGAAACGCTTGAGAAAGTTTACCGTTTTAAAGAACTAGCCAAACATTCAGGAATACAGCGGTTGTCATGGTATGGGCATGTGATGCGAAGGAATGAGGGAAATGTCGTCAATAAAGTTTTGAGTATGAACGTGGATGACTATACGAGTATGGGAAGATATAAGAAATTGATGGACTTTGTGAAAGATGATATGGCTAGAAGGGAGTGATTACCAAGATGACGACTAATTGAGGCGTATGGAAGAAAAGGACATGTTGCGCGGACCACGAACATCAACAATTAATGTGATAAGAGCAGGAGAATGTTGACTGCGTATCGCCTGATGTTAGCAAATAAGTCCGTTTAGGTACATAACGAACGACCGTATATTGTGTATAGTTTAAACGCCGGCCGGACGCGACGAACCGCAACGTGAAACACGATTGTCACAACTGTATTTCGGTGCGTCAAACAGTGATTTAGTTACCAAGCCCGAATTAACGGTTTTTACTGTAAACGCATGCATTTTTACAGCGGCTCTCATGAAATTGGTCCGCCCGTCGTATTGTTTGTGCAGGCTTGAAGCTGTCCACGTGTACTAGTCGGCGTGTTGGTACGTTTTCGGACTACGAAAGTGGATGACGAAAACGGGGCCGAAGTGTCCGATTGACCTAAAAGTCCGCCCGTATTTAGGCATGCATCGGCCAAATAGAGAATGGCTGCAAGCTAAGGTTTGATCAGGTGGATATAAAATTATACTATGCCTGACCAAAATAAATAGACATCCTAAGGTCTATTCAAATTCATGTTTCCAATTGATGTTATTTCAAGTTAAACAAATATCAACTACAGTGAAAATAAAGTTAAGTTCAGAATGACTAGAACTATTGAAAAGTCATAAAAGTGTTTGAAGTAAGCGCAAACTGTGACTTGCAACTTTATGTGTAGGCATTACAGCTATTTTTCCAAAAACACATATTCGCATACACTTTTGGAAACAACATTGCGAACGTAGTCTATATTTGTACTCTTGACACCGTCAACAAGCATCAACAAGGCATCTATCATCATATCTTTTCGCCGCTTGTTTATCACCCATACTGGCACAGCTCCATATTTCCAATTAGTGGTAATCATTTCACTTATTAAATATTCTCGACGACAGGTAACAAGTCCTTGAATCGGTAGGACCTTCAGCAAATCAAACCGCCTGACCTCAATTCAATGTTAAATCGTTACAAGGTTTATCAGATTTCGATATAAAACAACAGCTGTAACAGTAGTCTATAACTTTATAACTAAAGCCATAGAAAGTGTGTTACCTAACTTGTAATTTTGTGTTACGTGCGAACTCTGTGAGCGCAAATACGATTTATGTGGCTTTGGCAACCATTTTGATTTTTGAAAGTCTTTTTTTTTTTTTTTTAGTCAGCGAGGCTGTATACTGAATGCCCTCTCAGCCTTTAACATTATAGAAGTTATAAAAAGAATATCAGAAGAGAAAATGTAATTACAGTTCTGTTCTGTGAATCATGGGTGTTAGCCGTGATTTCGTTATACACAAAATAAAAAAAACTGCATAGAAACAATCTGAAGTTCTTTTGCAAGTTTATGAGTCAATCCAAGTCGATGTCTACAGTATGATTCACTTCGTAGCTCAAAAACCAGTTATACTATCACGAGTTGTTTCGCACGTAGGTTAGTTACCACGCCACAGTTTATGGCAATCTTCAAACACTTAAAAGCTTTGTTTAGGTATTGTTTGCCCCAAACTGTAAACAAACGGCCTGACCAGCGCCTACTAGTATTACATATTATGTTGAGGCCACCGGTTCGTAAAGGAAGTCCGACATCTCAATCGCCACGCCCCAATAGCAACGCTTATACGCCCATAGTTACGCAGTCTGTCGATTTTTCCTACGTAGTTTTTCCTTACTTTCTATCGTCGCAGAAAAATTGGCCATCGTCTGCTCAGCGCCTTACGATAATCAATTGAAGCACTCCGAATATCGGCAGCTGCCAGATTTCTGTAAGTGGCGATTTCGTACGTCACGAACATTGTCTCCTCAAGGCAATTAAGGCTATCGTCTGTCGACCGCTGTGATAACTGCGTGTGTGTGGACAAGTGTCTTATGAACCAGGCGTTAAGGTCGCTGTTTTGGTCGATAAAATACGTCATTTCTGTTGCGCGGGCGTTCATCGATGTTCGACGTTCGGCCTACAAAACTTCCACGTTGTTTCGCAATTGAGAAACTCCTAAATATATAATTTGTTTAAAACAGTCGTAATGATTCGTGACGAAAAACTTGTTGAATCTGTATTTGGAAGTGACAGTGGCGCAGATTCCCTTGTTCTCAAACTAAATTTAAGTTCAGTGCATCTTTTTCTTTCTATTTCATTAAGAAAAGGACAGATTATAAATATTAATTTAGTCCTGTCAAATTAGTCAGCGCCTGACGTAAATTGACGTATTGTTAGTAGCCATGTTTTTAATCACGTCTAATTTGGAGTATCGTAATTTGACAGGACTAAACTAATATTTTATCTTCTGACCTTTTCTTAATTAAATAGAAAGAAAAGGAGGCACTGAACTTAAATTTAGTTTAGTTTGTGAACAAGGGAATCGGCGCCAGTGACTCCAATGCATATATTTATATACTATGATACCACAAAAATATGTACATAAATTAATTAGCACTAACTGTCACGTCACATTATTTTTCTTTAATATTTATCGTTAAAAAAAAAACTAATACAAAGGAGCCCAAAAGCTTAGTACGAAATTAATAAAATAAAAAAAGTAACATAAGTATCTATTTTAGTTATTTCGCGATGACCAACAACGTAAAATATCACTTTCAATGACGCCAGGTCAGCTCAGAATCTCGCGCCGAGAGCGCAGCACAAAAAATACAAATAGACTATAGACTCATTTAAAGCATCAGTTACTATTGTACAAACATACTTGACATAATTTTTTGCTACAAGATTTGAGAACAGACTGTTAATCCAGACATTTTGAAGGTCAATCTTGCTATAACAGTATCTTCGTGTAATAACTTAAGGTCTGAATCAAATGAATAGATGTTCTCAGCTCACTCAGCGAATGTCACATCATTGTTAAGAGTATAGTGCTTATTATTTTATTTAGTTTAGGCATGAGTATAACCTTCAGTTGCAGCGATTTGAGTAACAACAGGTTTGGTCTGCCTACACGCGGTTGCCAAGTCTTAGCTACACGGCTACATTTGGTTCTATGCGTCTGCTTAGTGCCAATATTGGAAAGGAATTGTTTGAATGACTTATCAGGGATTACTTTACTAGATTTTCACCAAAGATGGCATGCATTTACAGTTTTGATCTCGTATTTAGAGCTTGCAAGTCCGTCCGGTTTGACTTAAAATAATAAAACATGTAAGTACCTGATTTTATTGCGTACGAATACCATAAGGTTATCCGCTTCCTGTATAACATTTCGGAACTTCCTTATTATTATGAACACTTCATGCATTAATATGCTTTATGTTCTGCATCAAACTAAATCAAACAAAGTTAAAAACAAACATCTGTTTGTTGATAAGAATATTAAAATTTCACGTCTCGCAGTAGAAATGATAGGCTGGTTGAATGATAAGTTCACAAAAAGTAAATAAACAAAATATCTCGCACGAAAATTAAATAATTATTATCTCAATATTTTTACTTTCTTGGGTTGACAGTGATATTGACGTGATATGATGATCTGCAACGATCTTTGAACCTTGCTACATTATACATTAGATATTGCCTCGTGGATCTGATAGTAGTGGCTGTCTTAGTACCAGGTCTCGTTCTCATTACTGATATTAGATCCGATCCGATGACTTGAAAACCCTGTCTATATTGATTACATAACATTCTGTTCGTTGAGCGCAATTCTTTTTAAATAGGTGTAATGCTTTGTTTACCGTATCAACTAGCGTATTCGCAATAATATAATCCTTCAACACATTGTCTCTTAAAATAAACAACAACGCATCGGGACTCATCGTCTACCTACAATGAAACGCAGCCTAGACTAACATTACATTGTTTGCGGAGAAAAGTTCCACATCCGCCTAAACGTTCGTTACGCGTCGCCGCACCCCGTCACACCTACCATGAAATCTGCACGTTTTTGCTACAATCACTATGGAGGATCCAGTCGCGTGATACGTTGATTAAAACCCGGAAAATTGTAACGGGAATCCCTGAAAGGGATCCCCGACGACAGCTTGAAAGGTAGGATTAGTATCGTGCATGCGATTGGCCGTTGTCGGTCGATATTACTCCTAAAAGTAGCAAAGGGACTGGCTTATCAAAAGTAATCGGCCACTGTTCTGATTCCGGTTAATAATAAAACTTCTTATCTCCACTAATGGCGACGTCTCAAGTCTCAACCGCAGACTAGCGTTGAGTTTCAAGATCATTTCTGCTTATGCATTTGTATAAATTTCTAGAGTACAGCCCACGCTTTCTAAATTGTTATCACTTGAAGTTTGGTAACCATATTTGGTTCCATTTCACACCGTTGCTAGGCCCCTTACATTTTGAAATGCCCTTATATTTAAGGTAAAAAAAAAACACCTTGATTTCTATTGCGCAATTCGGCACGTTGATGTACAAAACCCCTTCATCCTTACGTTTCAGGCATGTTTCTTCCTTTTACGCAATTCCAAAACTTGACCGACGAAGCCCTAAAAATGACAGGATCATTTTTAGGGCTTCGTCGGTCACGTTAACGTTTTTAATTGAAACTGTTCAATGTTTCGTCGTAATTTTTATGAAAACGTGGCTATTGTTTGCAAATTCGGCCCCTTAACAACCAATTTGCGACGTAGCTTTAAAAAAAAAATTCTTGGTAACTTCTTTACGCGACCTCTAACGGACGATTACTCCAAATTCATGTTTATTTTCAGTGGTTTAGGTTGTGTATGTCTGGGTACTGTTAATCAGTCAAACACAAGGCTGGCTTTTGCTATGCGTGAGTGCTTATCAGATTAGTAATGGAGTTTTGAAACACAGAACCAAAATATTTCGTGTTCGATAAAAGCATTTTTTATTTATTCGTAACTATTTTGATTATGCGCGATAACCTTGCATTGATCGATGTCCGTACACTCATTTACATTAACTACTCTAGAAAAAAAAACAAACATACATTTGCATTTGACGCAAACAGTTTCTCTAAAGTGTTCTAGATTTTAACTTTTGCGTTGCGTTGTTCATTTTTATCGACTGGGTTGAAACCAAAACATGGTTAATCTTGGTTAATATCGTGATTTTTTCAGATGAACTAAAAACGATTAGATTATGATCAGAACAGATTATCATCAACTCCGAATCACGCGTTATGTATATATATATAATAACGCATCGACCGTTTTGCCATTTTAGGGGAACAGCTCCAAATGAAACTGCTGAAACTGAGAATTTCCTGACAGAAAAATAAAGTCACAATCATGAATTAAGGCACTTTTAAGAGTCTGACACTCCCTTCTGCTCCACCCAGAGCGGGAGGGGTCATTTGATGATTTCCCATCCTCAAAAAAAAAAAAAAGGCACTTTTACATAAGGATAGTTTATCAACCGTCAAGAGCTCACAATCTTCTTCCGAGCCTCGCACGGACACCGCCTCTTGAAGTCTTGACGGTCATACAACTATCCTCTATAAATAACGCCTTTAGCACCTCCTTCAACAACATTATCTCATACCATTTTTCCATTGTTTCAGATGGTACGGCTACGAAAAGGACCACAACATCCTGGTGATGGACCTTCTTGGTCCATCACTGGAGGACCTCTTCAACTTCTGTTCGCGCCAGTTCACCATCAAGACTGTTCTTATGCTGGCAGGTCTGTATTGCTTATAATTTTGTTGATTCAAGAGATGTTATCGAAAGATTTTGCTTTGCTCGTCTTTCGGGGATTTGACTCTTATAAAGTTCTTGACTTGGTCGATGTGAGAGTTATATTAATTTATATTATTTACCTCTTGCCAGTTGTCTGGCATCTAACTTATGCTGAACTGCAGTGTAATTGCGTAACACAAGAATGACAATTAATCGCAATTTCTTTCATTTTGACAGTTTTGCCACGTTCATTGAGTTATTTACGTTGTTGAGCAGACGAATTTTTCAAACCTATGAAGCAATGGATTAGGAATTTCCTTAAAAAACCCTTCGGATTGTGATTGAAAGTGTGTTACGCAATTAGGGCACAGATTTACTGATCAGAGATTTGGTCAGACTTTACTGAGACTGTTTAACAGTAGAAGCTGTTTTGCCTTTCAAATAAACTTACTATTGTGACGATTTCGTATATTTAATAGGTACTATAGCCAAAATCTATTCTGACCACCGTAAGGACTATTCCTGCTTACAGCGCATGTTATTAGTCGACCAAAAAGGATCTTCTTTTGTTTTACTTACGGACGCAGATGTGGTCTTCATGTGCACGGGATTTTGTCTTTAAAATGGTCAGATATGGGTTTTGGCGATAGTACTAACCTACCCAACATTACACAAGAAATGAATATACTTAGCATGTAAAGTAGCCACTCTCATGTTAATCTTTATGTTCACTTAGATTTCTTTTCATATACATATAACAATCTCATTATTGTTGACAATTATAAGTTTAAAAAGTAATTGCGTCAGATTTATTGTACTTGTTTTTCTCAAACTGATTAGCAATTACAACTAATGCATTAACGTCAACACTGCGTTTATACTTCACATAAAAATATAGCATAGCAGCAGTTTACAAATTTGCATGATTGTTGGTACTTTGAACTTTGACCTAATATCGTATCGATCCTCAAAAATCAGCAACTGTGTAGTATTCTTTTGTTAAAACTCCTGTTGAATTTACTGCTTACTTGTTTTGCTTATTACAGTTGCCTTCGACTTTTCTTGAATCGCATAAGGGTCAGTCAGTGCAGACTGAACAGCAAAATGCTTGAGCATGTTCTTTGCTGTCAATATTCGAACATAAGCCACAGCCACATCTCATGCTATTCTGAACTCTGTTTCAGTTGTGATTTAGTTCAGAATCAATTTATCAATCAAAATCTTCTCCAGCATTTTGATACCCTGTCTGCGCTGACTATACCTCGACTTGAATTACGAGCGTTCATCTCGCGCGGGCTGGCAACGTCGCATTTCTTGTGGTTTACCGTGATTATTTTTATTAAATTTATTCCAAATTACAATTTTTTTTACAGCCAAGTACCTACTAGATCGTTAAAAAACCACTAGAATGCGGCTGAACGATATGTGTAGAATGCGGCTGAACGCTCTTTAAGTGCTATCAGATTATCTGCGACTGACACTTAAAATCTGTTGTCATTTTACAGCATTCTAGAACCGTCCCTTTGCCCACAGATCAAATGCTGGGCCGCGTAGAGTTCATCCACTGCAAGTGTTTCATCCACCGTGACATCAAGCCGGACAACTTCCTTATGGGAATCGGCCGCCATTGCAATAAGCTTTACATGATCGACTTCGGGCTCGCCAAGAAGTTCCGCGACCTCCGCTCCCGTGCACACATCTCGTATCGCGAGGATAAAAATCTTACCGGTGAGTGACTTATACTTTTTCTATGGGATGCTACAGAGTTCTTCGACTTGACATGAATCGGCACAGTTGGGCAGCAAAATCTAGAATATGTTCGGAAAAACCGCCCAGGGTGGGTGGTGCCGAACGGAGTTTGCCGATCGGCACAAGCCGAATGAAAGCCGAACATGTGTAGTAACTTCTTAGGGTCGACTTTGTTGTTTAACTGGTACTGCCGAACCAAATGTGCTTACCCGAACATAAATGTGTAGCGTCCCTATGACAGCAAAATTATCTGTGTAAATTCCATTAGCCTATATTGTCCCACTGCTGTGCAAAGGCCTACCCCCCCCCATATTCTTCTACTTTTCTTTGTGCTGTGTAAAGGTTTTATTAAACGACATCGGTGATGTCTGGCATGTTGTGATAATGTAATCTAGTGGTTCCTAAGCGGGAGATGTTTTGCATTTTTTTGAGTCTGGCAATCCTTAATCCTAAGTTCAATAATACGCGCCAACGAGTTCAAACAGAAATGTAAAAATGCTTCACAATTACTTCCGAAACGTTTTAATATGTACACGCAATTGCTAGTTAACAAAACTTGCGTCAAGAACCAAGCCCCCTTTTGTCTCAACAGTCTTTTCAACTCAGTATGAACAGCTCAAGAGACAAACCCGTCCCGTACAGCAAAGTTCGCCACGTTCCCTCGTACAATACAGTTAACTTAATAAAGGAGTGACTCACACCGGGTGCTCGGTATTCCAAGCATGCGCGTCGTAGCCATAGTTACTCAACGATGGCTGATATAGATTAACTATAGACTGGTTTTTGGTGCTATCTATACCTTAAGGTACTGGTTTTAGTACACTGTTGTAGTGTTGAAAGTCAGAACATGGAACAATTCTATGCATTCAAGATATTGTTCTTTTTAGCGTGTCGATGGCAAAACTTATGAAATAAATACAAGTGAATAGCGCACATTCACTACATCCACGTCAAACTTTGAGGCCCACAATAGTCCCATTGAGTCGATCAGCTGATTCAAATTAAATCTGCCATCTTTGCTTTTCATTTGCATGGTTTAGAGTTATAGACAGTGCACCGACATCGTCCATAAAATGTATGCATTTTTTTAAATACGCGCAAGTTGTATCTAAGGCTTTCAATACCGGAACCCCGGTATTGGCTCATACCGGTAACAAGGTATGCCATGGACCTTCACAGCCCTTTTCACGTATGATCACTTAACGATAACACTAAATTGCAACAGACAGGAACTGAAGACCAATTCTCGTAATTTAAAACGTTCAAAATCTAGTCGCAGTCTCATCTCAGCGACAATCATTGTCAAAATTGTAGGAAAATTAGAGGTATTTTTGACAGATTGAGACTGAGATCAGACTGAACGTTCTTAAAATTACGAGAATTGCCCCTCTGTTAAGTGATGTTGATGTCTGACTTATCATTTATTTACGTCTTATCATTTAGTATGATAATGATGCAAACAAACGCAATTTAATAAAAAGATAACAAATTACTTTATGATGACAAACGAAACAGTTTGCCACCGATAAAGCATCGGGGAAATTTCATCATGCAGTTCTGTATGCATTCGACTATCTACAGCAGAAGTAATAAAAGACGTTGTTGTAAAGCTGTTTTTGTGCATATAGCGTGCTGTTCCCAAATAATTGCCAAGGCAGGCCAGGAGTAGGGGAGGAAGGAAGGGGTTGAATTGCCAGGCTTTCCCGAATTCTACTCAAACGCAAAATGTCATACCAACCACTGTTACGTGTTGACTTTAAAAGAGACTGAGCTCTGAGTTGGTTTCGACCTTTCTTCTCAGAGTAGTCAGATAGGAAACGCCAACCTCATCTAGTTTAAAAAGAATATGATTAACGTGAAGTGTTTGTATGTACAAACCTACTTACAGAAATAAAATAATAATAATTATTCTCCAAAGTTGCTTAGTAATAGATAATGGCACCGATTCCCTTGTTCACAAACTACAACAAAATTTAAGTTCAATGCATCTTTTTCTTTCTATTTCATTAAGAAAAGGACAGAAGATAAATATGAGTTTAGTCCTGTCAAATTAGTCAGCGCCTGACGTAAATTGACGTATTTTTAGTAGCCATGTTTTTAATCACGTCGTAAACTGTCTATGGAGTATCTTAATTTGACAGGACTAAACTAATATTTTAGCTTCTGTCCTTTTCTTAATTAAATAGAAAGAAAAAGATGCACTGAACTTAAATTTAGTTTAGTTTGTGAACTAGGGAATGGGGGCCATTATGTTGTTGTCTAAATAACGCATTGTTTGTAACAGGTACGGCTCGGTACGCGTCGATAAACGCCCACCTTGGCATCGAGCAGTCGCGGCGAGACGACATGGAGTCACTCGGATACGTACTTATGTACTTCAACAGGTAAGTCACCTTCTTTTGTTGAAAATTATGCAATTTTGACATTTTAGTGGTGTTTGAAGGTAAAATTGTTCATACAAGGCTGATAAGTTATGTTTTAGGGTTTCGTACCCATTACTAAGCCTCCGCTTTTCGTCCATCTATCCGTCCGTTCGTCTCGTCTGCCAGCGGGCTGTATCTCATGAACCGTATTGAGTAGACAGTTGAAAATTTTAGAGTTTGTATTTCTATAGCCGCTATTTCAACAAATAATAAAAATCGTCTCGGCGCGTAATAAACTACTAAAGATTCATCATTAGGGTGTTTTAGTAGAGCCTCTCTCTACAAATGATGATGTTTCAGTACACCTTGGGCAGTCAGCTCTTCTAGTTTTCTCGTAGAGCTCGCAACGAATCAAGTCTTGAACGTCATGATTCTGCCATCAACTTGACCTCATTTACCACTACAATGAATAGTCGTGCAGAACTGTCGAACAAATCGCAGTATAATATAAATTACAAATTACAATTAAATTACAATATCATTTTATTTCAAACAACGATCTTTATGATCTTGAGATGTATTTTGGCCTTTAATTTTAATTTTGTGTGTGTGACTTGGCTATCGCATTAGGTTAAGACCTGTAAGTAATGATAGTTTTAAGGCATTTAAAGAAATAATTGTATCTAATGCAATCTAGAAAATAAGGTTGGTTTATTCCTGGCCAGTCGAAGTAGCATCAAATTTAGATAAGCGACAATGACATTTTGGATTCACAAATTATTGGTTGTAGGTACGAACCCAGACAGGCTCTTTACTTTGTATAAATAATTTCACCACCACTGCTCTCAAAACGGCGAAGGAAAATATCGTGACGAAACCGGCATGTCCTAGAACCAAAAATTCGAAGACATGTGACATTACCAACCCGTACTCGGCCCGCGTGGTGGATTACGGCCCACTCCCTCTCACAGAGAGGAGGCCTGTGGGCTGTCCCAGCAGTGGGAACGTTATAGGCCGATTATGCTGTGCTACATTTATGTTTTTACTGAAAACTGCCTTTTGGAATGAGCGACCAGAAGCAATTCTATTTTATTGTAAATTTTGACGTTCAAAAGTGCCTTTTATGTGCCTATTTTAAATAAATGCTTTGACTAGAGTAGGTGGCGTTCTGTAGTTTCTGCCTACCACCATGGGAAGACAGCGTGATTTATGTATGTATGTGTCTAGTTTCTCCTATTGAACATGCTGTAGTAGGAATGACAAAGCACGCTTTTCTATTATACGGACCGACATGGTATATTTATATGAGAAAACTATACAACACTGTGACAGACATCACGTCGTACATTTAATTTCACCGAAGTCGTGCGTGTTTCGATTGTTAATGGAGTGACGTCACGGAATCTATACCGTAGCTCCTGTTCAATATCTGAGGTGGTATCGATTCTGAATATTGTGATTCATTGTTACTTGAATCACGGATCTTTCGAAACCACGTGTAAAATTACTTGAAAATATTTTATATCCTTGTAACTTTTGATACGATTCACTCGAGTGAAGGTTGCATTTTTGTTTCATTCCACCTTCACACGATATGACACTGGCACGGTTGGCGCAGTGGCTGAGCGATCGGCTGCTGCGCTGCGTGTCGTGGATTCGATTCCCGCACGGAACAAATATTTGTATTGCCTACAGGTAGTTCCGGGTCTGGTTTTTTGTGTATGTGAGTTTAAATGTTTGTAAACGCACCCACGATACAGGAGTAATTCCTAGTGTGCGGCAACGTTTTTTAAAAAAAACAATAACAAATTATGCAGGGTGGCAGGGACACCGACGCGCCAAGTCTAACCATGAATTCAGCACATGATCCTAGAACCTCTAGCGTAGAATTTTTCCGTCGGTTATAAAAAAACGGCTGTTTCATAGCAAAGTGCCATTCCTGCGCGGTCAAAATGTATGAATCAACAATATTTTTTTAGGGCTGATTTTGCCATCGCCAGATAACGTTTATTCGAGGAATAAAATTGACGTTGGCAGTTTTTGTATGAGATAACTGACAAAATTTCAAAATTATTCCTCGAATAAAGTTATCAGATGATTGAAAAATCAGCCCCTAATATCCTAAAAAATTTTTTAACGCAGAGGGTTTCCATCTAACAGCTTGCGCGTCGATGTCCCTGCTATCCGGTATAGGAATGTACGTTCATCTGAGGGCCTTAAAAGGCCACTTTAAGTAATACCTCTAAAAGCTATTCATTTCCTGAATTCCCAGAAATGAAATTGAATGAATGATTTTATGAAATATGAAATTTCATTTCATATTTGGTGTAAACATTGCTGCATGAAAAAAATAAAAACCGTAATTTTTTCGGTAAATTTTTCATTACAGTTTGCATTACTCAAATTGCTTTTTTATTTTTTATTTCTACAGTTTAAATGTTATTTCATTGTGATATGAATTGCACACAGATCATATTATGAATTGTCAGTTTGTGACCATTTTACGATTTTTAATATGATTCATATTGTTGTCCTATTATGATTCTGCCAAAGTGGCCTTTTTAGACCCCCTGCTCCTTTCATTTCATTTTTCGATCGGTAGGTGAATGAAAGATGCCGTGTGCCGAAATCCAACATCGTTACATGGGTTCACTAATGAATTCATTTTTCACTTGATTAATTTTGTGTTTAGCTGTTTCACTTCGAGTGAAAAATGCTAAATTAAAGGTGGAAGGAACAAAAAGTGAAGCGACTATCATATCAACTTCTACTGGTTTCTCTCGGCCTGAATCATTCCTGTGCTGGGCAATCTGACTTCCAGTTACTTTGATCAGGATGTTTCAAAAACCCCAATAGGAAAAGCCGTGAATGCTCTCCAGTTACTTTGATCAGGATGTTTCAAAAACCCCAATAGGAAAAGCCGTGAATGAGCTTGTTTTTTTTTTTTTTTTTTTTTTTTCAAAAAACATAATAACTTTTACCGTTTTGATGCCTTGGTTTTCCCGAAAATGCTTTTCTCAGATAAATAAACAACTTTGTTTTCGCAGTTGAGTCTTTGGGCATATTGCCAATGTGCGTTTCTAATAAAAACAGGACCTTTCTTTATGCATGACATTGCAGCTTTCGTCAAACGCCTCTCGTTAATGTAATAGCTTTGATATTAAAATGATAGCGATTGTGGTGGATATGAAAGTGTATATGCATTTAGAGATATCGTAAAGTGCAGTTTCGCAAACGAACAATCGCAAGTGATTTTACGGACATTTTAATGTCCGGTTAGGCACTAGGTATCTTCAAGATACATTTAAAACTGAAATGCAATTTGTATAGATTATCTTTCAAGTAAAAAATTAAGTCACTTTTCGTGACCGCATTGTTCTTGAACTACGCAACGGATTGCACCATCATTTTTCGAGAATTTATTCCTGAAGGATACAATAATGTTCATCTTAAGTACAATGCACAGAAATCGTGATGTCCTTCTTGACATGTAGCCACATCAGCAGTAGATTACACCCGTCCGAAGCATGGACAGGTCGCTATTAAAATAATAACAATAAAAACTTGATCAAGGGCTTGATTCAGAAAGCAGTACTTCTGGACACGACCCGCATTGTTAGGAGATTCCTCTCTGGAGCCCTGGCCGCCGCGCCGGTAGTTTGAACCCTGTTCCCGATACAGATGGGCTACTATTTTATTTATATATTTTTTGATATTCTAATATTTAAAAATATAATTTATATGTATTTAATGAAATAAAGGACATAACAATTTATAAGACGGCGAAACAACCATAAAAGTACAGAATCAATAGGTATGATTACCGTTCACAAAACCACTCGATACTGTACGTATTCCGGTTTGAGGCTGCCAGTTGATCCGCTGCGGCAAGTCCGGACTTGTCGCAAGTGACTCACGCGAGGACCCGTTTCGACCCGTTACTACAGCCTACGGAATAAGGCCGTTAATTTTAAATGTGTCCGGGAATTGAGCAATTTTAAGTATGGATTACTGTTAGTTCTTGATTCTGATTCGTTGAAGCAAGGAGTTTCATAATATGGGTGAACTAGATTTTGCCCGTGGCCTCGCCCGCGTGGATGTCGGAAATTATCCCACGAGAACGTACTACGGGGATACGAGGATATTGGGTATTCTATGTCCTAACCCAGGTCATGCTACCAAATTTCACCGAAATCCGTTCAGCCGTTTAAAGTATGAAAAGGTAACAGACAAACAGTTACTTTAGAATTTTTAATATTATACACGGGTAGCAGGGACATTGACGCACAACCTGTTGTGCAGCAGGTTGCGCGTCGCATGTCCCTGCCTACCTGTGTATTAGTCTGGATTTTTATATTGCATTGGTGCATTTGGTTTTTGTGGCAGTTACAAAAACGTGCTGACTGGATTTAGGAAAGACTCATCTCATACTTTACCTTTCTTTATAGTAATTCTTCTCTCGTGACGTTTAAGAGAATGATATCTCATACCGAGGTTAAAAGATTAACAGGTTGATAGCGCAGCTCACTGTCCAGGGTGCGACGGACGAATGGATGCTTAGTATAGTAATAATATCTAAAAACCATTACCTAAGGGAGAACGCCCACGAGCAACTTTATTGTGCGCATGTAACGACGCGACAGCTGGGAGACATCTTTGTCCGCGGGTTTGGACGCAACTGTCGTCCGTCATTGGTTGCAATGCAAGAGCGCGTATGGCGACAAAAAAGTTGCTGGCTGGCCAGTGGTCGCTCAACCGAAAATTGAACAAAAAAGGAACGTTGCTGTCTGTCACTCCCGTGTGCGCATCGTCCAAATCTCGGCGAGGAAACAGCGACAGAGACAAAAAGTTACTGGGCAACTAAGTTGTTCGTGGGCACCATCCCTAAGAGATTATTTTATGAAATTGCAACTACGTTACAATCCATTTATGTTTCAAGCGGCTGTGACGTCGTTTGAAGTCAGAAAAAAAGTCTGCACTTGCTATTGTATCTGATTTTATTGCTTTTCTCTAGATTTAATTTTCTCCTTTTGTTTAACAGAGGCTCGCTGCCGTGGCAAGGTCTGAAGGCGATCACCAAAAAGCAGAAGTACGAACGGATCAGCGAGAAAAAGATGTCGACGCCCGTTGAGGTGCTCTGTAAGGTAAGCACAACAAACTTTAACAGCATGTTTACTTATATTCATACAAAGTTGATTTGAAAATATAGTAAGTTTTCTACACGCGAAGAAGAAGATTCATTTTAAGAAGTCGATTTCGATCTGTTTCATAGAGGTTCCTCACACATTACCACTTCAAAAAAATAAAATACATTTATTTAGGAAAGTGCAAAGTACGTTGTTAGAAATTAGCACATTTAGCACCGTCACCATCTTTTCTGGACATTGGCTTTCTTCAAGAATCTGTCAAAACTGTCGCTAGAACACACGGTGACACATCAAACTACATATTTCCAGTATGCGTTGGCCTCGCATTTTTAGAAAAGTCTCTAACTATGCAAGAACATTTTATACTGCAAATGTTTAGCTAGTACACAAAATGTACAAGATTAGAATATAATACAAACCGTTAATCAATATTTATCACTAATTTCTAAACGGTATAAATCGGTTTTCCGCGTTTGTACAATATTCGCTTAGTGCTTCTAAACTAATTGGTATATTTTGATTCGATTTTATCTAAATCTAGGAAGATACATTTATGATAAATTAATATTCAATCGCCCGAACAGCGTCAGGTCGCTTGTATTGAAATCATCAAGTACCAGTTTGTTTGGTATATTTCCTTGAGTCTTTTAAAAATAATTTAATCAATATCACGTGTATGTGGGCAGATTCGACACCAGATCTAGCACAAAATGTACAAAGTATCTTTCCATAGCCCCCGCAATTGAATAAGCGTTGTGCATAGCCTAGTAACTCAGCTGACGTCTGCATACGCGTGAGCGGTAATAGATTTGAACCTGCGACCTCGCGAAGAAGGTCGCCGTTTTAAATCCTAACTCCTAACTCGTTAGTATCACGGATTATTTTAACTAGAGCTTTTGTATTTTATAGTCTTATTCGTTCGGTATAGGGCATCATTTACACGATGTAAGTTTCTTGCCCGTGGCATACACACATTGATTATGCGCACAGCCAAAGTGTGGAAATCTCTGGCAGCGTGTTCCCTTCCACATTTAACCCGTCTGCCTTCAAAGCAAGGGCGAACAGGCATCTTCTGGGCACGCTCGTTCCGTCATAGACCTCAGCCATCGCTGTCCATCAGGCGTGATCGAGGTCAAGAGCAGGCCATTTCAGCAATAAAAAAATGCCATAAAATTAAAGCCACAAATGATTTGCATCGTCTAAACACTGTTTAGACGATGCAACTGTTATTGTTGGTTCAGTACAGTATACCACAAAAATAAAATCGCACTATCGTGTATATCAGGCTTTAGGATGCACTAATCGTGTATATCAGGCTTTAGGATGCATAGTGTTCTTGAACAGTATATAGGAAGCACTTTCTAGGTTCACTTTCCGCGAAGCACACACAATAGTTTAACAAATAGCAAAGTCCAGATGTGTTGAACTTGTTTATGTTAGATAACTTTGAATAAACAACAGCTGTTTATGAGTTTAACTGACACACTCAGAAACTGCTCATAATATCTATACAAACTTTATTTAACACTAGCTTCTGCCTGCGACTTTGTCCGCGTAAAATGTCCTGTTTTTACATAAAATACATAAATCCTATGACACTCCGCAATAGTGTAACTACTTGGGATCGGATCAATAGATTATCCCCTTTTTTTTTTTTTTTTTTTTCTGGGTGGGAAATCATCAAATGACTCCTCCCGCTCTGGGCGGAGCAGAAGGGAGTGTCAGACTTTTACTGACTAAAACCCACCCGTGTTCCTTCAGTTGCCTGTGCCAGGGGCCACGGTATCTCTTTCGAACAACCCGCAGCCCCGGCGGCATCGGCCCTAGCGGACCCCGTCAGTTCGTGCTGACAGCTCTTTGAGGCGCGCGTGGAACACAACGCGCCGTCGACCCGGGCCTGGTCCTTACCGGGCGGCGAGCTGCCCATAGCTCGCCGCCCGCAAGCCCGCGCCTACGGTGGCCGGGAGTCGGCTGTCGGATCGGATCAATAGATTATCCCCTTACATCGAAAGTCGGAAAATTGATCTCTTTATAATATTAGTACTTATAGATGGAGAAATTAAAACGACGGGTTCTAAAGGAAGGGAAAGTGAAGGGAGAGTGCATGGCAAGCCGTCACCTCCTTCTGCGAAGCAGTAATGCTCGCGACGGAGAAGGCGGAGCGCGTGAGGGAGAGGCAATCTCTGCGCCCTCACGCCCCTAGTCGCCGCAGGAGACGCCCTGGACGGGAGTCAACAGCCGACTCCCGGCCACCGTAGGCGCGGGCTTGCGGGCGGCGAGCTATGGGCAGCTCGCCGCCCGGTAGGGACCAGGCCCGGGGCGACGGCGCGTTGTGTTCCACGCGCGCCTCAAGGAGATGTCAGCACGAACTAACGGGGTCCGCTAGGGCCGATGTCTACCAGGGCCGCGGGTTGTTCGAAAGAGATACCGTGGCCCCTGGCACAGGCAACTGAAGGAACACGGGTGGGTTTTAGTCAGTAAAAGTCTTACACGCACTTCCGCTCAGCCCACAGCGGGAGAGGTCATTTGATGATTTCCCACCCCAAAAAAAAAAAAAGGAAAGTAAGTAATATCATTTCTTGAGAGAATTGTTTTGCCAATTAACTGATCATAATTATGAGCGTTAACGATCGTGTTTAGCGAATTAATTAAAATCGTAAATCCAATACGCCGGATATGAGACTTGAATAAATAAATACGAAGGACTTTATGACACCTGTGTGGTGCGCAAAGCAGTTTAATATAATCATTATTCCTTATGCTTTTGCGTACGATAACTCTCAACTATAAATCACATTTGGTACTTTTACTTTGGACTCTTTAAGTGACAATACTTATTTATTTAACCTCTACAGTCGTATGGCCTGCGCAAAGGTCTCTCTCCAGATTCTCCCATACCTCATTCTGTCTTTGGTTTTCTGGAAAATCTGAGGTTTTTTTACTCTCTAAGCACGAAATCCTTAGTTTCAGCCAAAGTTACGGGAGTTTCCAACTCCGTATCACCTCAGGACATAAGATTAGTTCGGTTCGGGGTCCAAAGATAACACGATTTGAAAGCTGTCATTACTCCTGAAGTCCTGATGTGTGCCCGTTCGAAAAAGTTAATCGGAAGTAGGGTTCAATCCGAAGTATCGACCTACGTTCGGATGGTCCCGTATCTTCGTTGACAGACTTACGAGAGTAGGCCCCCTGTGAATAACGTTTTCAACGTTTTCTAGGCCTGTCTCGATAACGACGCCCGTTTTGAGGGATAGGTGCTTCAAGACGGGCGTCGGGGGCTAAAGCGCAGGCCACATATAAATGGCATCGGGCGCGGACATGCCACGAGCAGCTTCCTATTCAAAATCAAGCGCGGGTGCCGAAATGGTGCGTCATAACCACGTCCGAGCAACGACGTACCGTGTGTCCTAAATTGCGCTTTATTTCCATGCATTTTGTATGAATTTTGAACGGAATAGGAAGCCGCCCGTGGCATGTCCGTGTCCGACGCTATTTATATGTGGCCTGCGTCTAAGGTAGTGAAGCAAGTAGGCTGCTTGACTACCTTAGCCCGTCTTTCCCGATCCATTCTACAAACATGAACATTCATACACCTATGCTAAAAATATAGTGTTTCTTTTAATGCTCACAGATTTAGTAAAATGACTGATGAATTGACATGACACGCTGCATCCCGTAACTGGGATCAGCTTGCTTGAAGCGGTACCATGCATATTGGTATCGCTCAAAGCGAGCGTCCAACGACTTGAAGTAAACATGATAAAATACTAATATAATAATTATCTATAAAGAGTGATAGAAATGAATCACGTACTAAGTTTAAAATGTTGACCAAAATAAAATGTTTCCTAATGTGTTCGTATAAACTCTTTTTGTGTTATCAATAAAAGAAAGTCACGTGAAACTAAATGCTTTTGCTTCGTAATAAAAATTGCGAAACATTGCACAATTATTACAAAATTATAATCAAAATCATGTCCATCTTCATCATTTTTAAAAACATAATTGACATTGAGACTGGCAAATAATATACGCAGGGGGATTCAGAAACATGTTCTGAATCCATGGTGTGTCCCCACCACCCTGTATGTTTTGCCACGGAAATAGTAATTAACAATTTCTTATGTAATTTCGAGAGACCATTTCGCAGTTAAATCTCTTGATGCAAGACGGTTCAACCCTTCTTTATCATCAGAATTATTATTAAAATACGTTATATTTGCACAGGGATTCCCGGCTGAGTTTGCGATGTATTTAAATTACTGCCGCGGACTGACCTTCGACGAGGCTCCTGATTACATGTATCTTAGACAGGTGAGTCATATACACATTTATATTCCGTAATCTACTATAAAATGTGTCATGTTTGATACTAGTTCTAATTAGCTTTGGTAAGTTGATTGAAGGAGCCAATTTTTAACTCAAAGAATTAAGCTGTGTTAATTGGGTACCTCACACGTATTAAAACGTTTTCAAATGAATGTACAACGCAATTGTTCATGTACAAGATTGTATCATCTGAATAGTCGACTGTCACATGAGCCATTTGAAATGACTCTTATCTGAAGCAAAAACTATTTGACGACAAATTATTTCTAATTATATCATGTGATCTATGACATCCTCACGATAAAACACTGGGTAGAGTATATTTCTCATGCATTCAATTGAGATTAGAACGAAATTTGATCGTTTGACGTAAGTGACCCTTGCCTCGTGTCCGCAGCTGTTCCGCATCTTGTTCCGCACGATGAACTACCAGTACGACTACACGTTCGACTGGACGATCCTGCGCCAGCGCAAGCAGCACATGGAGGCCGGCGCCGCGCCCGCCGACCGGCGCTCGCCCTCCGTGCAGCGCCGCGCCGCGCAGCCCTCGCAGCCGCCGCCCAACAACGAGGTGCGAGCTGACACTACTAACGCTTGACCCTACTCGTGCGACGCGGTTTGCGTTTCCACATATTTTACACCTTCGAGCGTTAGGCCCTTTATACACGGCACGGTTTCTTTACGGTACGGCGCATGAACCGCGCCGTAGAAGAAAACGTGTCATACACGACAAAAAAAAACCCTAGTTTTTCACGGCAAGGAAAACGTGTGTGTACAAAGGACTTATAGTATTTACGTCGACACTCACGTGTAGAATATGGCGACAAACAGTTGTAAATATGGAAGCATATACGTCAATGATGTTCTATTTTGATCCCATTCCCATTAAATAACACCGTGTGGCCGTTTACATCCTGCATATAAGGTTTAAATTGAGATTTTCTTCCAAGCGTCATCGTATAATGCAATTTTCTATGTTAAACAAAAAAGTTTATACTCAAATTGTGATAGTCATCAAAGCTCTATCATTGTTGTTGAAACTAAATGTGCACTGTATAAAATAACAGTAACACTTATAAAACACTTTACAAAAAAGGACTTTTCAGTTTATAATCATATTGAAACTAACAATGCTACTGCTTTGTGAATAAATAAAGGAATTTAGTTTCTCACGTTTTCGAAAATTACCGCGCGTCACATAATGGTTCCGGGTACCACTCTTTCCTTTTATATAATCCGCTTTGCATATCCCACACAATTTAAAGATAACTGGAAATCATCGAGTATACAAAATAGCGGTGCGTCTCATTATCAAATGCATGATCAGTATTAATTGGTTTCTGTTAAAAGATAAAATTATATTATCATTCTTTGTACTGACTATCGTTGTTTACTCGAATATCTTTAAATTGTTTCCGAACCAAATGGCGATCGCAGACAGATTTCTTTTATTAAAGTCTCTCTGATGATTTTGATTAGTATCGCAACCGACTGATTTTCAATTGCGATCTACCAAAAAGTAGATAAAATACCTTCCTATCCCCCAACACCTGTGTCCTTCCTCTTCCTAACATACCCTCATTTCCTAGGTCAAATCCATTCACGCTACAAACGATTCGGCCCCTAACAAACAGCCGGTGAAGGGGCAGTCCGTCAGTCAACTCAAGAAGAAACTCACTGCGATATCATAAATATATCCAGACCACTCTAATCCCTATCTTATAATGTTACTTGAATATGCGCCGCATGATCCTATAGTACTTATGTACTTTTCTTGTGCACATAAAGAATATTTATTTCCAAAAATACTTTCGCTATTGCTGTTTTTAAATCTGTTTTTCATCTATCTGAAGCCACGAATGTGTTGTAGGTAATGTTTTGTCTCGTCTGTTAATGTTAGGAGGCTATAGATTCCAAATTGTACCACAATTAATATGTATAAATTGTCACAAAAAGTGTGAAATCAATTTAAATGTGTTTATAAATACGTGTCAAGCAGTATTTGTAGAACTGTTTACAATTGATAAGTCGAACTTTAGTAATAAATTGCGCGTTTAACGTGATGGGTTGTGTGACTCATACAACAGTCACGTACGCACATACTTTGTTCGTTATTTAAGAAAAATACTCACAAAAACAAAAGGATTTTTTTGTAACTTTAATGTCGTTATAAATATGGCACAAAATAATGTAAAATGAGATTCGAAAATTCGAGTTTATTTTTCTTCGTAGAGTTGAGTTAATTGACAAGGAATCAGGTGCATATTCATGTAACATATCCTAGCAAATTTTAGTAGGTGCGATGATTGATTAGTTTTATACAAAATAAATGTTTGACAATCAAACCTTTATTTTAGGCTTTGAGGATCACTTTAGTTCCTTTAACGCTGAGGGCAATAGAGATGATGTACTTATATGCAATTTTAGATTTTTTACTATATTAGCGGTGAATTAGCTGATTGACCTCTACACCCACTCGCTCCGCTGTCGTCACAGCGGACGTTTTCGGAGACTCCTCATCGTCCGTCAAATTGTCGCGTTCCTAAGAACTTCCCTACTCGAGTATAACTGTGATTGGATGTAATGTGGTGTGAATGTGTGTGTGCGCGTTTTGTTCAATGTAAATTTTTACTTTATAAGGTTTAAAAACATTATTGATAGTATTATTAAAACATTCGCCAGTTGCGTACAGTTAGCAACGTGTTTTAAACGATTCCTTTTTCAGTTTTGTGCAATCATATTGCTGCTAACGGTACACAATTTATTGGTTCGAAATAAAACTCTTTCGATACATTGCATAGAAAATTTTTATATTTTTAATTAATTGTTTAAAAATTGTATAAATTATAAAATGAGTGTTGCCAACACTAAAAATACTGTAATGCTTGAATAAGGTACAACATAACGACAGGGTACGATGTGAATTTTGTATAATTTGAATAAAAAACCTTCAAGTTTAGTAGTACATGCGTATAATTTGTACAAGTAAACCCGGAAGACGCGAGATGTTTGCGGTAATGTTGCGTGCTTATAATTATGTAGTTAACCAGCAGTTAGTATTGAATCATTACTTTGGGCCAGTTTTTTGATCCGTAGTTAAACTCAACCAATTGTTAAAAATAGTAACTAATGGTTAAATTTTTGCAAAATGTGTTTTTGATCACATTTTAGTTTTATCTAATGCTTATTTTTTAACGAATAGTAAATTATTTGACCATTAGCAATGATATTATATCATTATCAAAAACACATTTTGCAATAATTTAACCATTAGTTACTATTTTTAACGATTGATTGAATTTAACTACGGTTAAAAAAATCGGCCCTTAGTCCGAAACAGAAACGTCCTATTTACTGATTAGCTTGAAGTAATTTTAGTATATGCTGACTTGATCAATATCGAGTCATTTTGATAGGAATTTTCTTCGTAAATATTAGTGTACTAATCAAAATTATTAGTTATACAGTAAACTGTAAGGCCCGCTTGTGCGTTATCCACTTATTTTATTTAGTTTACTTGCTCCATCTAGCCTTTTAGAATTTAGATCTATAAACAATGCTCAATTGGGCCTAACAATATACTTGTCAGAAAACTTGATAAAACTAATAAGACCTTATTTGTTCCGCAGTGAAAGAGAACCCGCCGTTCGGCAGCCCCGGGTGGTCCGATGAAGAAGAGAGCGCGATAGCATATGTAGTGTGCGAGTGTGTGTTAGTGTGTACGTGTGCATGAGATGCGGCCACGCACGATGCTCTCCGACGGGCGCCGAACGCGTTCATGACAACGGACTTGCTTTCTCTCGACTAGACGAGGCCTTGCGTTTAACGTCACACCACAGTCTATCTTACACCTCCATAGTGTCCCACGCTTCAGCCTGCTTATGTCCCTACTGCCCTATTGCGGATAGCGACATCATATTATGACAGTTCGTTTTGTCGGCAGTCGACTGATGCTGAGCGTTTTAATTTATTATCCGGACATGTAAAGACGAAGGTTTAGCAAAGGCAAGGCGACGGTATGGAATAGATAGCTGTACTGTGGTTGTACTATCGAGACCCACTATCACAGTGGTACATTATAATGATCTTACTGTTTGGGCACAGTTCCAATCGTCTTTTTTTACTGTATAAATTTAACTGTAAATTACATTACAGATGTTGATACAATTACACTAGGAAAATATTCATTATTAATTCAGTTTGTAGTTATGTAACTCGATGATTGTTTAGTTTTCGATGTTAGTTTTCTAATTAGCTAGTGTTCACATTTTCTTGTTACTGCCGGTGGTATTTCAATCTGTTCTCTGTACATACGCGAATTGTGTTCGGAATACCGCCGGCGAATCGACGCGTAACACAATATTGGCTAGAATTGTTCATTAAAATTTGCAGATTTCTAATGAATAAAGTAGTCTATGACAAACGTGAAAAAATGGGAAAAATGAAAAAAAAAAAAAAACGAACATGTGGTAGTACCTAAGTGAATGGATTTACAGCCGTTTGAAACGTGCCCTGCCAAACTAAACGGACATAGTTTTAAGATTATTTTTACTTTCTTGCTTTTACTTTGGCATATTTCACTTATAAATTGTACATAGACATGGGCAGGGCGCGTTTCAGAGGGACGTTGGTATGGCGGTATATCTTATTTGAAGATGATAAAATTGTAAATATATAAGCTAGTAAACTTGTTTTAATCACTACATATTTTTTTAAGAAAGCACTAATTGCGTTTGATTTGTGGCGTATTGTGATACTGCAAAATTTGTTCTGAGTGGGGCTCTCGCGGGTAGTTCGAGAAACATCAGCCTGTCGGATGGTTACGGATACTGTTGCGAGTAACTTCTAACGGACAGCTCAGACGCCCAGCTCGTGATGTTTCTCGACAGTTCCCTCACCGAGCTCAAACCGAGGCTACAGTCTTCATAAGGTTTCCAAAGACTCTGAAACTTGACTCGTAACTGGAATGAGTTTCATTTGAGGTTACATACGCCTCAGTTTTTCGAATGAAAAACATTCCATTTACCATTCAAGCTATCAATGACTAGACTTTCAACGGAACTATTCAGTAATATTCATGTTTTTATACAACCTTCCTTTGCATATAATCTATGAATGAATGTTAATGAAGTGATTCCCGTTAACAGGAAACTCGGACTTGTGTAGTCTCGGCGCGACAGTCGACGCCGTGTGTAATATTTTTATATTAAACGATCACTAAACAATGCTTCCATAGTTTGAATGCTAGAAGTATCATAATACACCATATTATTTCTAAGACATAACTATAAGTTTCCGGAATGATTAGTGCGAACGAAGTGTGAGCGAACAAATGGAGACAAAATTAATAACGTTTGAATACCTTGTACAGTTACTATGTTGGTATGTTTGACCACTGTGAGTGATATTATGGATCTCATTCCTTTCAGATTTGGTTTTATTTTGAGACTCAGTTTTGCAGGTTCAGGACACGCATTTTGTCTCCAGTTGTGTGTATACTCAGTGTGTCAACACTCTATAAATTAATAAACAGTAATAAACTAGTTTTTTGTTTTTTTTTTATCCTTTGGGTTTTCTTTATAGTATCCCATAGACCTGAAGGCCAATTCTTGTAATTTAAAACGTTCAAAATCTAGTCGCATCGATCTCTGCGACAAACAAATGTTAAAATAGGTATTTTTGACAGATTGAGAGAGATCAGACTGTTAACGGCCTTAAAATTACGAGAATTGTGCCTAAGACTGAACGTTCTTAAAATCACGAGAATTACCCCTCTGCACGCTACACATACGAAACACCAATATTTGAATTCAGTTGAAAAAAGTATTATTAGTTATAAAATTTAAATGATCAATATCTTTGAAACTACGCAAAGTTTCTCCGTCACAAATTCAGGTTATGAAAAATTGACGGTAAAGTTGTGACTACCGTAAATTTTTCATAACCTGAATTATGCTCAATCAAAGTAATGTCATCTTACCAAGGAGGATAAATTATTCCTCTATTAATAACTAAACAAAGTTCAAAAGGAAAGAGATTGCAAAATTATTATAAAGGTGGCCCACCGGTAAGAAAAAGTGCCAGTGGTCCACCCAGGTGGACTGAGGTGATCCACCGGTAAGAAAAAGTGCCCGTGGTCCGCCCAGGTGGACAGAGGTGATCCACCGATAAGAAAAAGTGCCCGTGGTCCACCTAGATGGACAGAGGTGATCTGACGATAAGAAAAAGTGCCCGTGGTCCACCTAGGTGGACAGAGGTGATCCACCGGTAAGAAAAAGTGCCCGTGGTCCACCTAGGTGGACTGAGGTGATCCACCGGTAAGAAAACGTGCCCGTGGTCCACCTAGGTGGACTGAGGTGATCCACCGGTAAGAAAAAGTGCCCGTGGTCCACCTAGGTGGACTGAGGTGATCCACCGGTAAGAAAAAGTGCCCGTGGTCCACCTAGGTGGACTGAGGTGATCCACCGGTAAGAAAAAGTGCCCG
Organism: Apamea epomidion; assembly: GCA_947507525.1. Lineage (NCBI taxonomy): Eukaryota > Metazoa > Arthropoda > Insecta > Lepidoptera > Noctuidae > Apamea > Apamea epomidion. Next base: position 13,854,662 of record OX382247.1, read on the forward strand.
TGGTCCACCTAGGTGGACTGAGGTGATCCACCGGTAAGAAAAAGTGCCCGTGGTCCACCTAGGTGGACTGAGGTGATCCCCCGGTAAGAAAAAGTGCCCGTGGTCCACCTAGGTGGACAGAGGTGATCAACCGGTAAGAAAAAGTGCCCGTGGTCCACCTAGGTGGACTGAGGTGATCCACCGGTAAGAAAAAGTGCCCGTGGTCCACCTAGATGGACAGAGGTGATCCGACGATAAGAAAAAGTGCCCGTGGTCCACCTAGGTGGACAGAGGTGATCCACCGGTAAGAAAAAGTGCCCGTGTTCCACCTAGGTGGACTGAGGTGATCCACCGGTAAGAAAAAGTGCCCGTGGTCCACCTAGGTGGACTGAGGTGATCCACCGGTAAGAAAAAGTGCCCGTGGTCCACCTAGATGGACTGAGGTGATCCACCGGTAAGGAAAAGTGCCCGTGGTCCACCCAGGTGAACTAAGCAGGTGGACCATGACCGAATCCCGTTATCATTATCGTCCCCGGTACAAAATTTTGAACAAATTTCTAAGGCCGTAGATCATCAGGCAGCGGAGATACATGTGTCCAGCCAGCTTGAACTCAGGCTGGCTGGACATTAAGTTTTTAAGGATTTCTCGTAAACATGTGACGCCATAAATCTAACGTTATTACTGTAATAAATTGCGTCACTAAATGTTAGTAAAGTAACCATATTCGAAAACGCTCCCGTTATTGAGATTCGGAAGGGCCAGCCAGAAGTTTTATACTTAAATTCAAGCTGGCTGGACACAGATTTTTGCATTTTTCTACTAATCCGCTGCACGTATCACAAAAGTGTTAGCTCGATGCCTGTTACAAATTTATGTAACGCCCGTTGATATGCAAAAAGTCGTCAAAATCACTTCCGTTACCGAAATTGAGAGACCAACGAAAAGTGCTTTTTCAAGCTGGCTGGACACGTTTTCGATCGATTATCTAAGATTCTGTAGCGCCACAAATTCTGAAATAAGGGTGTTTAGCCGTCACATAAAGTGCCCTATTGACCTAGTTAAATACGAGCTATTTTGAAGATTTGTCTAGCCAGCCTGAGTCACGTATATAAAAGCGTTCAAAATCTAGTCGCAATCTCAGCGACAAGCAATGTCAAAAATGTAGGGAAATGAAGTATTTTTGACAGATTGAGAGATTGACAGAGGGCAGAAGTTTAACTGCACTGCTTTTTTGTACAGAACAAAAAAGCAGTGCAGTACAACTTCTGCCCTGCTATAAGAGCTGGTGGTAAGCCCACAGACTGACCGTTTTTTAAATTACGAGATTGGCCCTTTGTTTAGGTACAGTTTTATTTAAGCGTGATTAAATAGACAGGCAGTGCGAAACAACAGGCAAAAGCCAGATTTAAGATGCTATCTAGTATCAACGTCACCACGATATTTTTTTCCATCCGTAGATACTTTTCCCAACTACCGATAAAAAAAAAAATTAAATAATTCTAAAGCCAGGGAAAATAATACAACAAATTACATTTTACACTTTATTTAACATTGTCATATAACTTACAGTAATTAACAATAAATTTTCACATAATTGTTATTAGCCCTCGCGGGCTATGTACAGAACACCTAGTCTAAGTCGCAACATTCGAGGAAAACATCGATTAAAACAGCATAACGAGGATAGGTACGTACGTATCTAATACTGAGAGTAGAAACACCGAAGGTTCATTTGCATCGTCAAAATGTACACGATTATAGGGAACGCAACTTAAATATAACAAATGTGCTATAAGTACACAATGAACATGCTATGCCTACTTTAAAAGTTCATGAAATTCTACATAGGTAATTAATATTTTCTACTTAGTCATGTTTACGGTATTTTTTTTGTTATTTATGCTAAAATGTATTAGGTATACAATTTAGAAAAACAGCGTTTAATTAATATTACAGATGCAAACTACCCTTATATATTAATCCTATAACGACAAATTAATATAGACATCAAAAATATTGTACTTAGGTAGTGATTAGGTACACATTACATAGATGTTATTACGTATGGGAAATATCTTGGACAGATGGAAATTTAAACAAACATTGATTTTACAGCCAGAGTTTTAACAAATATCACGTAGAAACTTGATTTTTAGACAAAGAAACATGAAAACGCTAATAATTTATTAAAAAATCTGCTCACAATTTTTGAAAAGTTTAACAGGTGAAAGGCTATGATTAACTATCTAGATTATTCTAGAGTCTAAATTACTAGCAAGGTGATGAAACACTAAGGGTAGGTATGTACCAATGTGGTGGATTTACAGGTAAAAATACGCGTTGTGTGAAAATTACATAGATAAAAAATCTTAGCATCAGATATGTGGAAATAGTTCACTCTGTACTGCATCGATGGGTGGAAAAACTAACTCCTAATCCAAGAAACACATATGGCATTTTTTTATAGATTGATGGAATATGCTTTATTGTAGATACGTCAAAATGTATGGGTTGATTACAATATGTTATTTTCGTATTCTGAATATTGGTGGTATAAAAATGCCCTTACTGCATGCATTGGCAGAATAAGATTTTTTATTTAATTTAAGGACCTTACGAAACACGCGCCCTCCACCACGATTTGTCGCAGGAGTGGCCTCAATCTTGACAAAACTGGTTGGAAGACCGGTAGTGCGACCAAACTACCTTCCTGGTCGGAGCATTTGCGGCCAAAATTGCGACCGGTCCTGTGAAATTTCGTGGTCACGATCTCGTAGTGTGCGATCCCTAATTCGTACTGTACTATCGAGTGAACTATATCATATCTAGAGCTTCCAATAGGTAAACCCTAATGTCAATTTTTGCTGGCAAGCTGTCACTCGAATGTCAATTGAGTGGCCAGTCGAGGTTAAGCCTTGTGTTCATAACTTTACTCTAGGGCCTAGAGCCGGATTAAGTCTTGCTGTGGCAATCTAGCATGTTACGTTGCTAACTACCATATTAATTACGTTACCAGTGCTAGTAATAAATTACTTTTACTCAAGTACATCCCTAAAGTTTTGAAAGTGTGTTAATTTTATTTGATGTGCGTTATTCAGATATATTTATTATTATTATTAGGAATGTTATATTAATGCAGGATGTTTTTTAACTTTCGGAAATATTCAAAAAATAAGTTAGTTATTTTTAACTTGATAAAAAGTTGTAGCTAACAAAAGGTAGGTACAGTTGGTGCTACAGATTTTGGTTTGTTACGCACCGTGCTACGGCGTAGCTAGCCAAGTGTAGCACTGACCTAGCTACTCCGTAGCAGTTTTCGTGCTTTTGATTCACTTAAGGAAACCGTTTTTACTAAGTTTACACAAGTTCAAAGCTGCAAACCATCATCTTTCATAGCCCTTTGTCAAAACACATCCTGCTTAGTCAGTAGGTGTTGTTTCACGTGTTTACATTATAAGTTTTTGTCATAAAAACCCAGTGCGTGCTGCAAAATTACTGTTTCATTAAAAACGATTAGGTGCACAAATACTACGTAACTGCTCCTATGAATAAAGCTTCTGCAACGTGTAGTTGCAAAAGCTTATACATATTATACAATTCAGCTTTAATATGTAACTTAGAACAAAATGAAACGTGGCAGCGATATAATATCTATTATAAATAGGTTTAAAAATACATGTTCTATAATGGTCCTCTACTATTTACATATACTTGTAGTACGTGAATATAAATAGCGTTCGTTTTTATACTCATTTCGTTTCAGATGTTGCCATATTTAATAATTGTTTTTTTTTTTTATCGACTCTAAATATTCTAGGTTTTACCTACGTATAGGCATTTTTAAACATTTAAATATAGCGTTACATTCGATCGTTTTATCAATGTTCAAAAACATTAATTGAAATTGGATATTTATACCATTAATTAATCTTACTATCTATTTAATTGAATTCAACATCAAATTGACATTTTTAATTGATGCGTTCTTTATAATTTAGAACAGTTTTTTTTTTGTTTTAGTAAGTTGGTTAGATAGGAGGCCAAAAAGCATTGTAAAGAAGGCAGCTCCCACTGCATTCGGAAGTCATTGGCTGAATGAAGCTTTCCTTCCCATGCATAGCTGTAATTACGCACAATTTATTAAGACAGTACTGTGACATTTTCATAAATTAGCACTTTTTATAGCGTTTTCGTCATTATTTATTCGCGTTTTTTTCTCAATAACAAGTGAGTTGAATAATACATTCCGTTATTTTAAATTAGGAACATCACCAAAGTTTTTAACTCCAACATTGTCACAAGCGATTCTTATACAGCCTTGTTATTTTACACTGGCGGCACATCCAATATTAAGTGAAGCCACATTTAGTGATTATTGTCGAAAGGATATACCAATACATATTACACAAAGATAGTTTTAATTGACGATCACTAAGTAGGTCTGATACATATTTTATAATTATTTTGAATGAGGGTCAACTTTGTTTATTCTTACGAGTGAAATATGTATACCTACGCTGGTCATAAAGAGGACACGCCATTGCAATAACACTACGATAATGCATAAAGTACAGAGACGAATAATGTATACTTTTTACGTATGAGTGTTAGGAATAACTTAAATTATAATTTTATCACATCAACATTTTCTTCATTGAATAATGTCGGCATGAAATCATGAACATTTACAAATTAATTGATACTTATTTTTGCTGACTTTCTAAGGCAGTTACCTACTCGTCAGAGCTTCAAGTTTCGCTCGAAAAATATAGACGCTCTTAAATATAAGCTGGGGATCTGTTATTTGTCACATTAAGATTGGAATTGAAAGCGCTGTTACGTTAAAAATCCCTTCAAATAGACTATATCATTATACTACCGGAATATTCTTAAATTATGACTTACTTGAACATTCACTAGGCATATACGGTAGGTATTTGTCACGACCGATACTTTGAGCGATGTTAAGGCTCTTTATGGTTTAAATTAAGCTTTACACGAGTAAATTACACATTAGGCTAACATGACCAGATTTGTTTAAAGGTTGCACTATGTTTTCTAGTCAATCATGGGCTATAAGGTAAGTTGGTACTTACATGTCGATTATTTACTGTCTAGTAATAGTCCAGTTATCCTTCGTTTCAGGTAACAACATCAGACAAAGTGCAAGAAAAAAACTAACCTAAAAAAATCAGCTAATTATCTTTTCGTTAAAGATTTTTTTTTCTTATAATAGACACATACACATTAACTTTATAATATTACAGCTAGATAGATCACAGAATTGGAATGGGAGAGTGCTTTAATAAGTATCAAAGGAAGAGGGACGCTGAGGTATTTGGATCATCATGGAAAACAGGTCTTTGGAAGATGAGTGATATCAGCCAAGGGGTAGATTTTCTAACGACTAACAAGAGTAAGGCTTTAAGCTAATTCATATATTATATTTAGGTAATACATTACTCGGGTTACGTACATTTAATTTAATTAGGATATATTTATTTAGGCATTCACTAATCAGAAGGTCTATATACAATATTCTATATAAAATAAATACGTAGGAATATGTGACAATAATACATAGGTACGTGGAAGATCAGAAGATTTAAACTTAAATTCAAGTACTATTTACATAAAATAACTAGAGTTGCTGCCACTTTTTTGAATAGCTGTAGTTAAAGTACAAAATGCAATAAAAAACTAAATTTTATCGCATAACTATTGTAGTAATTCGTCAAACATCGATGTTTTGTGATAAAAATATAATTTACAAAATTATATTCACACTATAACTAATAATTTAGACTTTAATATATATTATTCAGAAAAGTGACTAAGGGCTGATTTTTCCAACGCCAGATAATTTTATCGGAGGAATAATTTCGAATTTTTGACAATTCTACCATACCAAAACTGTCAGACGTCAATTTTATTTCACTATTAAAAAATATCCGTCGATTGAACAATCAGCCCTTAGGTCCTTTTGGTTTCAAATATAATAACACAAACAAAAACATCTTAATAGTAGTACACATTACGATATTCGCGACTAGATACGTTTTCAAAATGTAATTTTACTAAAACTATGCAAATATTCATAAGATAATTTATACATTAAAGCGAATTATTCTTTTTTGCTTCAAGTCACATATACATAGACAACATGCCAACAAAGTGAACAGGTTATAGTTACAATATCTACAGAAACTTAGTTTAGAAAGGTAGACAAGCGGTTTCGCATTTACTACGAATTTTAATTCTCATGAACCGTGAGTGTTGTAACAGGTGATCTGAATATTCGAGTTTTACGGTGAATCCATTCATTAATATTTTGTTCTAGTAGGTACTTACGTCTTACTATACGTAAGTACCTACTCAAACTAAAAGAGAATCTACCTTTCACTAGCTAAGATCCCACTTTATATGAGATTCCGACGAGTACTTTGGTTAGAAAACAGCAATTTGTGCGTAAGCAACACTAGTGCTCCACAAAGCTATTTACAACAACGTAATACGTACTTTATGTTCCACTTTTCTTTTCCATTTTAAAGCGACATTAGGCAGCCATTTTACATCAACCATCATTTTGCTGGCGACTTTCAATTCATATTGAGTTTGTTCCGCCATATCTTCTCAGGGATAGTCAGATAGGAAATGTCGAGTCCACCTAGCTTATTGATAATTTCTTCTCATGACCCGTAAAAGTTATTCTGATATCCTGTTTACAGAATAAACAATTTCAATTCATTTACTCTTAATAATTTGTAACAATAATGTAAATTTAATTTAATTTCTATATAACTATTGTAGTACAACTATTGTATGTATCTGTATTATGTACCTACCTATGATCCACAATAAATATATTGATTGATTGATTGACTCATGGTTAAAGGTACTGCCGAATGCCGCTCAAACTCGCCATTTATATAATTACATTTTACAATTCTTTGCTAACAATTGAGGCATGCAATAATTAAAATAACCACTCGACCCAAACTACTTAACCGCTTAATATTATTAATAAATTAAAACTAGCATTTCTATTGTGAAAGTGAGTAGAAATACCATATTAATTTGGACCGCTAAAGTCCTTCACGGTAATGTTAATATTACTTATATTATAAAAGATATACTGAAACTAACATCGATGCTTCTTTAATCATAAGACAATAGCGTTTTTACAAAACTTAACTAGTGTTTGTAATATTTTAAATAAAATTGTCTAGTTATTTATTAATAAAACATAGGCCGGCCACTGATTCAAATTTAAACTAGAAAGAAAACATTTGTTGTATTTCTACGAAATGTTGAATATAATAAAAATAGGTAACTTGTAAACTTTTGATAAATATATACTACAGAATAAAGTAATGATGACTGCTTCACTAATGAAAATATAAATCTTAATAATGCATATTTAACTAGAACCTAATCATTGGAATGTGCTTTAAATGGCTTATGTATACAAAGAAGAAACGGTAAAAAGTGCATTTTGAATACACAAGTCATATCCATATTTTCCTTACGTCTGTTCCACATACAAAAAAATCATCTGTCACAATTGACAGTTGACAGCCAAGCGTGCCAACTTAACAAAACAATAATGTTGCTGGTGTGAAAAATTAATAACTAGAGATGCAGTCGGGGTGGGTGTAGTATCCGAAGACGTTGAGTTCGTAGAGACTGGCGAGGGTTATGAAGAGGATATACCATACCATCAGCACTGCGCCGTATTTGCGGTCCAGCTTCCAGCCGTTAGCATGGGTGGCGACTACTAAGAAGATTACCGTGGAGAATAGAGAGAGCGTTGAGTAGATCAGACCTGAAAATAACATTTGTATTGAATTAAAATTTGACTTTAAACCTTTTCTCCGAACATTGGCAATCGATATTTATTTCTTTATTTAATACTTCAAGCATATAAATGTACAGACAGCAGCACATCAAGCTACCCGAAACTGACAAATTTTCCCAATCAACCTTGAACCTCCCCTTCCTCCTCTCCTCTCCTTCCTTTAGCGGTAAAGTTGAAAATCTATTAAATAAATTTTTACAGATTGTAGTAGCTTGATGTGCTGGCCCCTGTACAGCGCCTAGTTCCCTGCCTATTTCCCTGCTTAATTTCCTTAGACCCAAATAATAGCTTACTGCTTAGTGCAGTTTTCAGTAATTGGTTTAGGAAAACAAATCGAAGTGCTTGGCCCAAACGTTAAAAGATAGAATATAACATGGCCTAAGAATCTTCAGAGGCGGACATACCAAGCTATTTAGAATATTTACAGATTTCACTGAAAAAGTTGAAAAGTGACACAGTTATTGGTATAATAACTTTTCAACTCAAAGTTATGTCAACCCCGTCCTGGCGATGATCACCAACAGACTGGATCGCCCTTATAGCCGGCAATGTTGCAGCCGACATATTGCTACCTTGTGAGTGTTCGTTTTGTCTGTGCTTGTTATCCTGTCTGTATCCTTTTATGTATCTGTTGTATATGAGTCTTGTTACTTGAATAATTGTCTTGTTATTAAAAAAAAAAAATATAACGTCAAATTTGCATTTTCCTTTGTATTTTTTGCAACATGCTTGGCGTTTATGTAAACCTTGACGAAGTCACCGAATATCATTGGCTCGTTCTGAACTGAATAATGTCACCCTTACCTTTATGGTAAACGTTGACATGCGAACCCGGGTGGATGATGGCCGTCTGAATGAACCACGGCAGACCGAGGCACACCAGGATATCAAACACGTTGGAGCCGACAGCATTGGAAACCGCCATGTCACCGTAACTGTGGAAAAAGGGTATCGACGTTAATAACAGCGTGGCGTAGAACAGTGTTTAGATAAAAATGGGATTTAAATGTGGGTGTAACACCTTTGCCTAACTCTTCGGACATCACAGGCGTGATGTCGTGGCGTGGCGTGGCGTGGCGTGGCCTATTATGTTACATTTTAGTAATAACAACTTATTAGTTAGGTACAATCTCCTTGTGTTGCTGTATTACAACAATTAAAAACTATCTTTTGATTTTGACATCTCCGTACGAGTCGATCGAGTCTGTTGATGCTGTAATATTTTTCTCACCGTGAATACTTCGGTGAAGTGAGCTTCCATTAGTGTCAATCCTTAGCATCAGGTCGAATGATAACTTATCTCAAGCTCACTTCACCTAAATTGCAGCCGATTTATTCTGTAAAAATCTCACCGTGAAAACGTTGGTGAAGTGAATTCGAAGTGAGTGACAATTATAGTGTCAATCCCTAGCATCAGGTGAAATGATAACTCAATTCACCTAACTTTTCGCGCTGAGATTTTTACAGAATAGGTCGGTAGATAACTGATACGACCGTGAATAGTACAAGCGCTATTTCTACTCCCAGCTAACCAAACATCGCTTAGTGTACAACCACTAACACAGTTTCAATAAAAATCATTTTAGGCTTGTCTCGAGCCTTGTGGCTTTACAAGCTCAGCGCACGTTAGAACAATTCAACTAAAGTACTACTAAAGTTTCGTCACTGATGATTTAATGTATCTTAGGGCTAGAATTAAATTTGTTTGACCCAAAATTCTGCAACGTGGATAGCATTCGCTGACGCAGCCATTAGATTCTCACGTGTGCATGTGACAGGGCATGCGGTGCAAGATGTGAGGTGAGCCATTGTCTGTGGAGAGACGCCGCATACACACCGGAGGTCAGAGTCTTTCATGAACCCCCACTTGTGGAGGTTGTCCTTGCTGCGGCCTACTTGGGTACGAAGTCTATTTAAGGTTTTCCAAGTAGGCCACGGTAACTTAAGCCCGGATGAGAAAAAAAAAAACAATTTTTGCCATCGTCACGCTAAGAAAAAGGGTCAGAATCTCGAATGAAATCTTTTCCAAAAATAAGTGACGAAATTGTCAAGCACGCGTTTAAAACGTTCGAGAAACTGGCTCGTAGTTTAGTTACTGTTTTATGGCAAAACAGTTTGAAGTGGGCTACTATACGGCGTTATGGTAAAAAATATCTTCGAGTCGTATAGATTCTCTTACCTTTATCCCAATTTATTTGGGGTCAGCACAATATGTATTTTCGTTCTATACTTCCCTTTTACTCGTCATCACGGTTCAAATATTGAAATATTCTTTGGTGACTTATAATAATTATTTGTGTTAAACTTACCCCTCCTTGATAACAGCGAGTGAAGAGAGTGCATCAGGAACCGACACACCGGCTGCCACGAACGTCAGGCCCATCACTGTGTCCGGGATGCCCAGCGTGTAGCCTGAGGGAAAGGAATTAGGGTCAGACGAATTGTGTACATTTTAGAGAAGCATTTACAAAGAAATGCTTAAAAAGGAAATCTTAAGTTATTAGCAGCAGATGTAGCACAAGACTGTTGCTGTAGTTATAGATGTATGAGGAACAGGGTGTAAAGTTCACTCGTCCTCCATAAAAAGGGAGGATCCTCCAACCAGACGGGTGTCGTGTCTGGGGAGCAACTGCCCGATGATTCACGTCGGGCCGTTGATATATTCTAGGTGCGCGGTAAACTCTGCTTGCGAGATGCAGGATTTTGCGTGACGTCAGTATGACGCGTAATTCGCATGTGGCGTTGTAGCTACCGCTACATATAAGTCATTCCAACACGGGTCTAAGCCGCCTTCTGCGATCTTAGTACCCTCTCACTATTATTGACTTTGAATCTAAAGTTTAACTTTAAAAAATACTGAAGAGACTTAAATTTTTTTCAACTTTCGACAGGAGTACTAGGTGAAGGACAAAGAAATAGTGTGTTAACGAAGATCAACAACAAGAATCTACTCCAAAGTGTATAAAACTGACTCACCAATAATAGTAATCATCCAGACCATGAAGTAGGAGTAGAAGGATATCCACAGCATGCTGATCATGAAGGTGACGGGATACCAGCGGCCGCGGCAGTCCGGCATCGTGTGGCGACACGACCAGTGGATCGGGAACACCAGGTACCACCACGCCAGCTGCAGGTGGTCTGCGGACATAGCGGTGTTTAGGTATGGAATGTTACTTCATATGTTTCATGTTTATACCATTTTTTTTAACCGACGAAAAAAAACGGAGGAGGTTCTCAAGTCGACGCGTATATTTTTTTTATTTTTTATTTTTATGACCACGCATAACTTTTTACAGAGTAGTCCGATTTTTGTAATGTATATTTATTTTATTTCTTATTTTGATTGTCGTTTTTTATTTACTTATATCTAATTGTATGCTGCACTGGTTGATGTCATCACGTCAACGCCGGCTGTCGCTGTTGTAAAGTCTTTTGTGACCTTACCATTATTTGTCTTAATACGTTATTTATACCAATTTTCATGTAAATCAAGCGACGCAGTAAAATCCTCCCCTGTAAAATTGACTACCCCTTTCTCCCGTTAGGGGTAGATTTTCAAAAAAACCTGATACACATTATTGTTAACTTTTGATCCTAGGTATAAATACTGAGTATAATTTCGAGTTCGAAACTATACTTTGTCCTCTCCAGAGCAATATATAAACAGGTTCTCTGTCTCAAATGCATCTTTTTCCTTCTTCAGGTTTAAATATCGAGTAAATCGGACCGCGCGCTAAAATTCTTCCATACAAACTTTGAAACCTACTCCCTAAAAGGGGGATTGGGGATCCCCTTTTAAGGGTTAGTTTAGAAAAACAAAAAAATGAATAAGATTTTTGGAATAAACCTTGTCATCACCTTTTACTACGACAGGCTTTGTTTTTAAAAAAAGCGTGTGGTACGTTTCCATTGTATGACTTAAAGATTGCTTATGCCCATTTTCGAGTTAATGGAAGCAAACACTAAAATCCACCCCTTAAACTTTATTACCCTTTTCCACCCCCGTATGAGACAATTTTTGAAAAACCCTTAAAACACATACTTTTAATTTTTGGTTTTAAGTATTAGTACCGAGTTTCGAGTTAATCCGTCCGAGCGGTTAACTTTTTTTCTTACCTATTAACTTTTTCACCCTCTAAATCCTCTGTGAGGAGTTTTTTTAAACTAAAAGTGACCATCTGTATTAATTACTGAGGCAAATATTGCCAAGTATCAAGTTTATTAACCAAAGGAAAAAGATTTTCCATATAAGTTGTATCCCCGCTTTTCACTCCCACAAGGGTGGAATTTTGAAAACTCGTTTGAGATTTATTCATAACTCGACTCAAAAATTAGTTATTCCAATTTTCGAGTTAATCAAGCCACGCATTATAATCCTCTCCTGTAAAATTGACTACCCCCTTTCAGCACGTCAGGGGTAGATTTTCGAAAAACCCTGATACTCGTTAGTCTTTACTTTCAATCTTAGGTATAAATACTGAGTTTCGAGTAAATCAGATCGCGCGCTAAAATTCTTCCATTAAAACTTTGAAACCCCCAATGCCTTATTAGGGGGTAGTTTAGAAAAAAAAAATCTGGCAATATTCATAATTTATTTAGATAAGTATTCTTGCCAAGTTTCAAGTTTATTAACTCAAGGAATAAGATTTTTCATACAAATTAAATCCCCCCATTTCACCCTCTTAGGGGTAAAAAAAAAGGGATGGAATTTCGAAAAATCCTTTCTTAGTGGATGCCTACTCTTTACGAAGAACACACCCTCCAAATTTCATGTCTCTAGGACCAGCGGTTTAGGCTTTGCGTTGATGTATCAGTCAGTCAGTCAGTCAGTCAAGACTTTGAATTGTATATAAATACATATCTATGTTTACCGCAAATAAACGTATTTTCTTTCTTTTTTTCTAGGTTACAGATTCCTTATCAGTCAGTTTCTAATTGACAAAAAAACTTACTGGCTCCGATGGGTTTGACGAGAGGATCAATAGCGGTCTCGGGATTGTATTCCTTAGCCTTGTAGTAAGCTGGACCGGCGGCGGGCTGAAATATAATAAAATTTTTATTAATTCCTCTTGAATACTAAGGGAACATGGCAGGAAATTGTAAAAACCAAATAATGCATAAGAAGTTTGTTGAAATTGCGAATCTCCGTGATAATCTTAGGATAATATGCATTATGCCCATAACCCACCAGGACATCTCACTATCAGTCACTAACAATTTGAATTTTCTGACTCCCAAGATACAGGCATATGCCTAGTTTGGGGGTCGGCGTCAATCCAATTCTTTTACAAATTATGATTAATAAATAATTTAGAATTTTAATTTTTGATGTTTGAATTATGTTGAAGGATATTGCAAATCCACTGCTTCATATGTTCAAAAATTTGTCTTCTCAGCAACGTAAATACCGCAATTAATGTTGGTATACTGTCAAAATGAAAGCCACTCCTACTGTTAGTGTGATACGCAATTAATGTTGGTATACTGTCGAAATGAAAGCCACTCCTACTGTTAGTGTGATACGCAATTACCCCGCTGTTTTACAAGCTAGGGTAGCAAAATAGTCCTAGTAAGCTAGCAAGCTAGACACTGGCCTCGTGCGTACAGAATTATCCCCATTTTTGCATGTGCCAAAGCAAAATATTACTTGGTTGGTATTCTAATTTGGTATTCCAAATGCCGACATCCGAAGACGCACGAAGGTTTTCGATATCGGTAAAAGAATTATGGAACTCAAATATAGTTGGACAGGACACCTGACAAGGCGCAGTGATGACAAATGCAGGAAGGCAGTGACCGAGTGGCGGCCAAGGACTAGGAGACGAGGTGTCGCTCATTAAGCGGAGAGCTGGGCAGACGACATTGTTACCATCGCGGGTAGAACCTGGATGAGGCTGGCACGGGAACGTAGGGATTGGTACAAGAAAAGAGAGCCCTGTGCTCAGTAGTGGGTGAAGTCAGGCTGTATATGATGATGATAATTTGAAAACCTGTATCCCAGGCATAGGCGTAGTTCAATCTGATAGCTTGAAGGCCTTGGCGAGCACTACAATACCTACTGATAAAGTTCTTTTTTTACCTGTGGTGGCTGCTGTGGTTGATCCAGTTGCTGTTGTTGTTGCTGCCCTGTTGACGACTGTTGCTGCTGTTGTTGTTGTTGTTGCTGAGGTTGCTGCGAGTACTGTTGCGTGGCCATCTGAGCGTTGTAGATTGGGGCTGACATCTATAACGCATAATATAAACCGCTAACGAGAAGTTTCTTAGAGGAAGTAGAGGTGAACTCAAGAATAATTTTCAAAACGGGTTTTAATATTTTATATGAGAGCAATGTCACGGGTAGCAAATTTTTTTCATTCACTTTTTTTTCGTATATTTTTTTTATACAGGCTGATTTTTTAAAGACTAGCCAAATTTAAGGATGTGGTACAGACCATCAAACTGAACAACTTTCTCCATGGGACAAATAGCGTAATCGCGAAAATTTTATCAACTGTCCCATAGAAAACTTCAATACCTACTCGACCTAAATGTATGGGACGGCTGAATTTTTATTCGCGATTACGATGTTGGTCCCATGGAGAAAGTTGTTCAGTTTGATGGTCTGTACCACATCCTTAAATTTGGCTGGTCTTTCAAAAATCAGCGTGTATATTTCATTCGATATTTTTTTTTTTTAAAGCCCTGCCGCACTCTAGGAATTACTCCCGTTTACAAACATTTAAACTCACATACACAAACAGCCAGACCCGGAACAACTACCTGCAGGCAATACAAATATTTGTTCCGTTCGGGAATCGAACCGGCGACACGCAGCGCAGCAGTCGATCGCTCAGCCACTGCGCCAACCGTGTCGTCCGTCCGTGTCGTAGTGTGTTTGTATTTTATACAAAGTGTCTGTACGTCGACCATGAGTTGTTATCGAAAGCTAACTCGCTAGCGTATTAATGCTTGCACCATGAGTTTTACGGAGTCTTACGCAGGCGCTAAGATAAACTCGATAGATCGTGTCGAATGTCGTCTACTTAAGTTTTGTTTCTTTCTTACTCAGCAATAAGAAGAGAGAACGGCATATGTATATGCTTAAAATATAGTGCTATCGCCTATGCTAAAAATACTATGACAGTCAATAATCCAACTAAATAGAAAGATTGGCGGTTAGTGAACTATTGAAGGTAGTTTAGTGGTTGTTGAATTTTTATTCCTTATTATGTCACTGTTGCGTCATCGGGTAACGTTTAGTGACTATCAAATAGAGTACGTTAGGTTTGTTACTTATAAAATCTATAGAGCTCATAGTCCGAATTTTAATTCTTTCTGTGACCGCTAGGGGCGCTGTACAGTATGTCATATATATTTAATTATTTACGGAGACGCTAGCGAGTTTTGACTGTGCAAACTCATGGTAGAGCTACAGGAAAAATGAATTCGTACCGTATCGTCCCAGGCGCGGTTGGGGTCCCACTCCTGCGCGGGGTTGGCCCAGGCGGGCGTGGGCTCGGCGTTGTAAGCCGCGTTGTCGTACGCGCCGTCGGGGTTGTACGAGGCTATGGGAACAAATTCTTTCATTACATTTTAAGTCACAACTTAAGATTTATCTTCCCATCGTACAAACAGTATTCAGATTACGGCAGAGTTAAAATACATCTATTGGATGGAAGACCGAATCATAAATGGAGTTTTATATTACGTCTTTTAATATATTTATTTAATCTTTTTGCGCACAAAAAAGGTACAACGGCGGACTTAATATTATATTTTTGGAATTCTCAAAACCGGCAAGTTTAAACTTGCACAAAATTATAAATCACCAAAAAATATTGAATAACGAAATGGTTAATAATTTAAATAAAAACAGTCCCTCAACGCCCGGTAAAAACAAAGATTTTATGAAAAATCATACAAAAAGATAAGCTTTTCGCTTTTATTGGATGTTCTGCGAATGATAATAAAAGTGCACTGACGCGAATCTCCCAGCGGCGTCTCCTTGGTCTGTCCCTCCACCTGCGCGTACGCACTGTCGCCTGCCGCCGGCGCCGGCTGGCCGCCCGCCGCGCTCCTGTGTAGCATTAATATGGGAATTGTTTAGGACATAATTCTATAGAAATAAAATAAATATTTCTTACTATCAATACTTAATCAGTTCTTTGTAAGTAATATTGATGATAACAGAAACTTTTAACTACTTTTCTCATAGTCCCAAGTTGGGCGCCAATTTGGCCTTTTGGCGCCCAAGTCGGGACTAAGTCAAACTAAACTTTTACTATTTATCCTGGACATACCTGTATGTAACCAAAGCCGCTTGTTCTTCCCTGGTAGGCAGCTTGAACGGCAGTGGAATGGTCATGGCCCAGCGCTCGAGAACAGTGTTGAATCGCAACGCAACGCAGTACACTCCGTACATTATCAACATGAACAGAGCTTCTGGCCTGCAGGACAAATAACGGAGTTAATACAACTTCAAACTGAGTAGAAAGTTTAAAAACGGATTCGGGGAAAACTTTGTTATGAATTCTTTCAAATTGAAATCTCAAAAATCATTGGAGACAACCAGATTTTGGAATTACAGTTCACGATATAATTAAAACTGAAATAAATGGGCTCCGCTTCGGGCAGAAGCGTCACTAATCCAAAAGACTTTATACTAAGTTTTAACTAAGCTTATCACAATGAATTTGGGGCTTATAAATTATTCTCACATGATAATTCTTTTTAAGAAAGCTTAATTTCTTCTTGAGACCAGAGAATAACACAGAACGGCAAAAGTTTAAAAAACAGCCAAAAGAACTCACCAGGAAACAATAGAATTAGCAATCGTACACAGCATCACAAGGATAGAGATGGCGTAGAAGAAGCAGTCCCTGCAGAGAGGCCACCAGTTGAGATGCGACACGGTGCCCGCGCACAGCGCACACACAGAGATCACGAACATTATGTTGAACACCGCTGAGCCGATCACGCCTGACACTCCTGAAAGAATTCGAATAGTAAAGTAGGTGAGTAAGTACCTAATATAAAAAGTACAATGCCAGCGACTACGACTGATCATGAACAGCTACATGTGACTACAACAGCAAATAAATGGTTTCAATTTTATAGAAGGTTTTGGATGAGGCGGTTGGGTTTTTAATTGTGTTAATATAATATAATAATAATATAATGATTGTTCATTGTTGTTTATTTGTTTGTTGATCCAATCTTTATACTATCCCATTGTTATTTTGCAGAGGTCTACGTTTCGTTGACAAGTAATAAAACATTTCCGGGATACACCTCATAATGTGGTGTGTTCTTAAATAAACACCCATTTCAAATCAAAACTCATAGCATATTCTTAAAACATTATATCGAAGAGTTATAACCTAGAGTATCATCATTCAATGCAAGTTTAATTTTTTGAGGTTGTAAGGATTTCCCGAAGAGGCGTTGGCTCGAATACAGTGTCTAACAAATCTTTAACCGTCATGTAGCTTACAGTTTTGCGTACGTATATTAATTAAAGCTTAATCAATACCTAATTCATAAATGCTATTATAATATTAATTAATATTTTAATGATAAATAAAATGAATAATTAAAAATGTAAAAAAAAATACCAAAAATAATAAATAAAATCAAAGTCGAAGTGAGTAGTAGTAAAAATATTTATATTCTAATTTTTCAAATAATAATATAATAATAGCCCTCTTGCTCTATCCTACCTTGCTGTGCCCGACAGGGTCCATAATGATCTAAAATTATGTATTTTTTATAATTATTATTATTTATTGAATCAAACCCAACACGGACCAATTATAAATTAAACTAATACAAAGAAAATTAAATTAAATACAATACAATTTCAATACAAAACTACAATAGCATAAAATTACAAGTCAAAACAATTAAAACAATATTTCCACATTAGCCCGTACATGTACCATGTCACAGTGATACATGTACTGGCAGTCGAATCGCTGGGCGAAGGCGCTCAGGATACTGTTCGGGCTGGCTCGCACCCTGCGCACCAGGGATGTGCACCGCTTGCACATGGTTGTATAAAAACAATCCACGTGCGCTTCGGCGAACATCCGCAAAGCGCTTCAGAAGCGAGGCAGCCCCAACAGCACCCTGAATGCATTATTGTATTGGACGCGTAGAGCGCTGTACTGCTATAATGTACCTACCACCTAAGTTTACATTGTGGAATGCAAATAAATTGATTGAGTATTGATTCATTACCAATATCGTCCTGTGCGCAGAACACTCCGATGACGACGGTAGCGAGCTCAGGCGCGGAGCTGCCGGCTGCCATGAACGTCGCACCAGCCACGTCCGGAGCCAGCTTTAACTCTGAGGATATTACATTATGTAGTGTTAGTAGGTATTCTGCGACGAAGAGTAGATAGGAAACCCAGGTAGTTTCCGCAGTGCTTTCAAAAATCTCATCCACGCAACTTTATCTCTTGTATTTTGTTTTCATTTCAATGATTTGCCTTTTTCATTTAAGATTACAAACTGAAAATAACCTATCATGGTCTGTCATTTTTATATTTTCAGATTGTTGTGTATATCGAACATTTTGATCTTAGATTAACTTATTTAATAGCTTTTTTGGAGTCACTGTAATGGATTAGACTACTATAGCTGAAATCGTAATCATCATGGCTTTTGGTTGGCATTTAGCATTTTTCAAATCTGCCAAAGGATTTATTTTATGGACGCTTTTATAATTTCCAACTACATATAGACTCACCCTCACAGATCCTATCAAGACTGGAGACGAAGTATTCATCACACACGATGGCGAGGCCGATGAACGTGAACATCGCCACGAGGACGTGGACGACCAGACCGCCGTGCTTGCGAGCAATCTGACCCATCAGGGGTTTTGGGAACTACAAAAAAAAGAAGAGGGATGGAAATTGATTTATTCTTGAGATAGAGAACATAAA
This sequence comes from Apamea epomidion, assembly GCA_947507525.1. Lineage (NCBI taxonomy): Eukaryota > Metazoa > Arthropoda > Insecta > Lepidoptera > Noctuidae > Apamea > Apamea epomidion. The sequence continues at coordinate 13,873,434 of OX382247.1, forward strand.
TATCTACCTACACAAATAGAACTCTAGCAGAATAAGGGTGGGTTGCATCAAAAGCTCCGTTATAGTTTCCGTCAAAGTTAATTTTAATAGTAACATTAACAATGACCATAGAATATAATTATCTGTTGTTGCACCATCATGAAAATGTAAAACGTTTAAGTTAAAAGGGTGACAAGTGATAAGGCGTCTGATTTTCTCAAAATGTTCGTGGGTAATTTTTTTGACAAGAACCAGTCTACAAGTTTGTTGTCATCACACTTTAAAAAATAACCAAGATCAAACTTATTTTTTCGGCGGGATTATTCATTAAACGCGTGGTATTTGAAAATAAAGTATAGACAACACAATTCATAAAATGTTTGGTTTTTTAGTTGATGCAACTCACTACTGTTTTGAAAAACACTTACTATTTTTAAACTTACAAGCAGAAGAAGTGTGTATTTTCCTGCTTGTAAGTTTCTAAATCGTAATTTAGAAAATAGTTCTATTTAGTTAATTACAAATCTGGACGTGTTGTTCTTTTATACTGGTTAGTTAAATTAAAGGGTTCGTGATTCGTAATCCTTAACCTTTGAATGTGTTTCCCTCATGCTAATTTCATGTCTGATGAAAGGTCATCTGAATTCCTTTTCAGGTTAGTTTTGGGGCATGTGTATTTTGTTTGTTTTTGTGAATGAATAACATCCGGCTAACTTATAAAGATTGCGAAATATGATGTCATATTTTTAAAGGTTTAAGTAGTGCCTAATGAACTCGTCCCGAAACAAGACAACCTTTCAAGCGAGTTATCAAAGACGTTGTTGTTCATAGTCAGCCTATTACGCCGATTCCTACTGCTGAGACACAGGGCTCCTCTCTGTGAGAGGGAATGGGCCGTACACCACGCGCGCCCAGTGCGGGTTGGTAGATGTCACATGTCTTCGAATTTTTTTTGTTCACAGTCATGCAGGTTTCCTCACGATGTTTTCCTTCACCGTTTTAGACAGCAATGGTGATGAAATAATTTACACAAAGTAAAGCGCCTGTCTGGGTTCGAACTTACGGCCCACAACTTGTAAGTCGCCGCTGTCATACTGCTCTACGTTGTTATTAATTCAGTACAATAGGTTACCTGTTCGATCGCCGGTGGGGAACAGTTGACCCGCAAAGGTTTCACCGTGGGGTTTGCCTTCCAGTTTGCCCTCTCCTCCTCGCGAGCCTCCTCCGTTTCACTATCCTGAAAAACAAACGTTTTATGATAAACTTGCGCAACTCAATGGTAAAAACATTGTAAAGTCAAGGAACATGCAAATTGACTACCAACATAAATTGTCCGTATATTCAAAATGACAACTGTCATTCTTTGAAAGGTGTATGAAATGGATATAGTAAGGTAAATTAACGTAGATTGTCCGCAGTGTGAACACTGCCGCCGCGCAAGCGCCGCGTGTCGCCGTCCCGTCCCGCCGCCCCGCCCGCTGTGTGCATATACCTTAAGTGTGTATTTTTAAGTAAGAAATGAATTGAGCTCAGATGTATGTCGAAAAATATGTCATGTTCCTTGTGTTCCATAAAAGCGGCTAACTGAGTCGGACCCGCACACGAAAGGTCCCGTACCAAAAGGCAAAAAATGCCGAACATAACACGTTTCTTTATGAGTCTCTCTTTAATATTTAACTTTATTTTTTGTTATAACGGCAATAGAAATACACACTATGATCATTTTCAACTGTGTGTATCTATTACGGTTCATGAGATACAGCCCGCTGACACGACAGACAGACAGACGGACGGATGGACGGACGGACAGAAGGATGGATGGACTGCGGACGCTTAGTAATAGGGTCCCGTTCGCACCCTTTGGTTGCGGAACCCTAAAAATAGCGTTGAAGTATATGTAAGTGCATACAAACAAAAGGAAGTGTTTGTATAAACCTACTTACAGAAATAAACTCATTTATCATTTGTAACTATACTCGTAAACATGACTATTGATTTTCATAGCTTCGTATATCAATTTTCCGAATCTACCTTATATACATACTTTAAGAATACATTAGATTACTTACGCACAAAACGACTTTTAATTTACAGATATCGTTATTACCAAATACAAACCAATTTTACTACTTTTACTTTCTAATTGTTATACGAGTATTACTATACCTACTTCGAAAGTAACTCATAAGCTGACGTCATCACGGACGTAAAAATATCGCGCACTGGATTTTCAACGCAATGCTCAGCTCGCCGAGAGTTGAATATCCAACAGTGTGGTGTTTTGACTTGCTGAGATCGTTCGATCTGTTGGATTCTCAATTCTAGGCTCTACACCAAGAGTTAAAAATCTAGTGCGCGATTAAATCCCGCCGCGTCTGTGGGAACTTGGGTTTACTTTTAAATATGACTTATAATATAAAAGTGTTTGTACAAACTTACTTACAGAAAAAGAGTCATTTATCATTTGTAACTAAACGGCCTTTCGGCCGTTCTTCTCAGACTAATCAGATAGGAAACGCCGACCTCATCTAGTTTTAAAATATGATTGACGTGTAAAAGTGTTTGTACAAACCTACTTACAAAATAAAATCATTTATCATTTATAAACATAACTATTGAGTTTTCGATTTTCTGCATCTACCATATACTTGTACATCATTCATTCTCCTGTCCTTATCCCTATTTATTCCTGGTCGGTGCAACATGTCTTTTTCTTCCATATTCCTCTATTAGCCGCCATCTCGACAGTCACCCCCTTTCTAACCATATCATCATTCACACAGCCCATCCATCGTTTCTTTGGTCTTCCCCTATTCTTATAGCAATTGACATTAATACTCAAAACTTTCCTCACGACATTTTCCTCAATCCTCCGTAACACATGCCCATACCATGTACTTATACGTTATCGAATAAGTAATACGTTACATAGATTACGCACATAATAACTTTTAATTTACAGATATCGTTAATTACCAAATACAAACTAATTTTTATTGTTTTACTTTCTAACCAACTGTTAAATAATAATACCTACTTCGAATATAACTCATAATCAGTGATAGGAATAGGTAGTGCCTATTTGCCTAAACTTCGGAGAACAGAGACAAGAAACGGAGACTTCCTTAGGACTAAATTTTTCCGGGACATCTGTCCCGAAATTCGGGACAACACTTTTAAATACATTAAAAAAATATTTATGTTATTTGGAATAAGTAATTCGTCTATATTTACCTAAAGTTTGCGACTAGACATAACATTTATAATTTATAACTCCATAATAATAACTTATCCTCTATGGGCTCTAAAGGAAAAATAAAACACATAGAATATTGTTGTAACAAATATATGTATTTTATATTATTTTTTAAATATGACGTAATTGGAAACAAAATGTACCTACGGAAAAAATAAACGTAAAACATTTAGTCCTAAGGAAGTCTCCGTTTCTTGTCTCTGTTCTTCGAAGTTTAGGCAAATAGGGACTACCTATTCCTATCACTGCTCATAATACCTCACAGAGTGTGTTTAACTACTATTGTGATCACATGTAAATAATAAAGTCCTCCAGACCGTATTTCGGCGGCCAATCTCAGCGGAGACTAGCCTTCGGCGCGGGAGATATTATAGTGCACAAGACGTGTGCGCGCCGACACAGGTGCAAACCCTCTTCCTTCACTCTCATAGTCCTATGGGACGGCAATTCGCACGACCGGAGAGAGATCACACATATAACACATGAACGTAGTGTCATATCAGACTCTAAGAAAGTGGAATGGACTTGTGTAAAGTACAATCAACACTATTCTAAGTTTAAAATAGTTATCACGTAAAAAACTAAGGGCTGATTTCTCAATCGACAAATAATTTTTATTCGTGGAGTAAAATTGACGTCTGACAGTGTTTGCATGGAAGAACTGTCAAAAAATTTAAATTATTCCTCCGATTAAATTATCTGGGGTTGGAAAAATCAGCCCTTATTTACGTTTAAATTGCTTAATATTAGTCTTTTAGGCTAGATTGTAATTAATTATTAAGAACCTGGTTCTTTTTAATAAAGGCGTAGGGTACGCTGGAAGAGATTTCTTATGGAATAAGCATTACCTTTGCACCTATTTTTCTGTTCTGTTTTTTTTTTCTTGTCTGTTTATATTTATATGTGTGTACATAAATGGTTAAAATAAACAAATAAAGGATAAAAAATAAAAATCATCATCTGCTTAGCCTTTTCCCAACTATGTTGGGGTTGGCTTCCAGTCTAACCGCATGCAGCCGAGTACCAGTATTTTACATGGAGCGACTGTCTATCTGACCTCCACAACCCAGTTACTGGGTAATGCGATACCCCTTGGTAAGACTGGCTGTCAGGGCTTCTGACGACCCGTAACGACTGCCAAAGATCCACGAATGACAGCCGGGACCAACGGCTTAACGTGCTTTCCGAGGCACGGAGAGGTCTTGTTTTGGTGGTCACCCATTCAGACCAACCGCGGCAAGCGTAGGTTAACCTGATCGATTGTCCCATGCGGCTGTTATTACTTAGAAACAAGCCCCTCTAAAAAAATTAAAAAAAAAAAAAAAATACCTCACAACTTGCACAGCGTTTCATTACAAACGACAATTTCCGACGGGGGCTCGATCTTCTAAACACCTGGGGGATATGAGTTCGTTCAAACTTTCAGCATGTTTGACTTCCAACCAAGTAATGATTGAAATACGACGGCGAAATTGAAAAGTGAATTGAAAATGTGATTGCTATGGTTGGTTAATGAGTTGAATTTAGTAAGTTTGACTATATATAACATAACATGAAAAAAGAAAAGAAAGAATAAGGTTTCTTTGGACACAGTTCATGAAACACAAAGTACAAAATTAACAAAATAATGTTTCAAACAACAGTAGTGTGTACCTCACGGCTGCGCCAAAAAGGTTAATTTCATCTTTAATGACAGACAGATGCTGTCTGACATCATAAAAACCTAATAACACTTTGCCCGACCTGGTAATCGAACCCAGGACCTCATACTCAGCAGTAGCACTTACGACCACTAGACCAACCAGGCTGTCTTAAATAAACACAGATGAATCTCTATATACGAGTAAGTTGCGATCGAGAGGTGGGTACAGTCGTCCTTGTAATTACATTCCCATCTTTGAAAAACACCACCAAATGTTCCTATATTTATGACACCACCAGTAAATTGAAACTTGACTATAGTTGAAACTATCTATCTGTTATATTAAGGATGATTTCCACCAAACGGCTCGCATCGGTTCGGATCGGAAAGGATACGAGCGGATGCGGCGACAGACGATCGTGTCCGGCAGGATGTCGACGCATACGATCGGCTCCGTACCGTCGCTTGCGAACGTATCCGTTTCTGCGCCTAGTCAAATAGTTTCATTCCTACCGTTTTGACGTGTTCGAATGCCGAAAGGATTCGAGCGGATACGACGACAGGCGAACGGAGCCGAGCTCGTCGCAGCATACTTTCGGCTACGATTGCGTGTCGCGGAAGACGCCCGCGGTCAAGCTGCTGTGCGCGGCTTGGTAATATTTATTACTTTCTTTTTTTAAAAACGTTGCCCCACACCCTAGTGTGGGGCAACGTTTTACTCCTGTATCGTGACTTTAAATACTATGTACACGATTTTTTATCGTTTAAAAATTGTAAAATCCGTTCCAATCCGACGAGATGCGAGCCGTTTGATGGGAAACATCCTTTAAGGTTAAAAAATTTCTCATATTGAAAAAAAGATAATATCACGTACCTCAACATATCCCGCGTCCTTTTGCCCCTTCTTGTCAGCCTCGTCATCTTCTGGAAGCCCTTTCATGTCCTTCTTGCCACCTTCAGGAGGAGGCCCTTCTTCCTCTTTCTCTTTCTCTTTTTCGGGCTCCGGAGCGACGGGCGCAATGGGGCTTTCTTCTGTAAATTGTGAAGTATACATGTCATTATTAAAGTCCTCCAGACCGTATTTCGGCTAAGGCGGCCAATATCAATGGAAATTAGCCTTCGCTGCTGGAGATATTATAGTGCACAAGTGTGGGCGCAAACACAGGCTTACTCACTCTTCCCTCACTCTCATAGTCCGATGGGACAGCACGCAAGCCGATACGACTGGAGAGACCTCAGGCGCAGGACCAACGGCTTAACGTGCTTTCCGAGGCACACCGCCAACTTCAAAAATTCCGGGCTGATACTAAGAATTTCGTAATGGTAAAACCCAATAACATTTTGCCATCTACCAATCCGCACTGGGTCTGCGTGGTAGCTAGCCCACTCCCTCTCGAAGAGAAGAGACCTTTGTCCCAGCAGTGGGAACATTATAGGCTGATTATGCTATGCAAAATTGTATGCTTCTAGATCCAGCAGTTTAGTCTGTCAGTGAATTAAAGATATTTATGAGGTCGATACAGGCTGATTTTTTAAAGACCAGCCAAATTTAAGGATGTGGTACAGACCATCAAACTGAACAACTTTTTCCATGGGACAAATAGCGTAATCGCGAAAATTTTATCAACTGTCCCATTGAAAACTTCCAATACCTACTCGACCTAAATGTATAGGACGGCTGAATTTTTATTCGCGATTACGATGTTGGTCCCATGGAGAAAGTTGTTCAGTTTGATGGTCTGTACCACATCCTTAAATTTGGCTGGTCTTTAAAAAATCAGTCTATATATTATTATGATGTAACTAAAATATTGCTTATTGGCTTTGCCAGCTATTTCGCTATCTCGAAGGATTCCCAACTATTTAATATTGTCGTAATACAATCCATCGGTAAATGGTACCAAATTCCCAAGTATACGTAATATGTCGTAAGAATTTAATACCTCCTTTTACGATTCCTGAATTTCAAGCGAGGCCTCACATAGCTCGGAGTCCGATTCAAACCGATGAACCAAGTAGGTTGTATTGCTTTGCTTCGTACACTCACGACAAAACCCGTTGTATTGACAAATTATTTAAGTAACTAGCTGCGCCCCGCGGTTTCACCCGCATAAGTTTCGATCCCGTGGGAATATCGGGATAAAAAGTCTCCTATATGTTAATCCTGGTTTCAAACCATCTGTGTGCCAAATTTCATACAAATTCGTTTAATAGTTTTTACGTGAAAGAGTAACAAACATCCATCCATCCATACAAACTTTCACGTTTATAATATTATAGTAGGATCATCATCATCATCAGCCGGACGACGTCCACTGCTGGACTTAGGTCTCCCCAAGCACCACCACTTTAACCGGTTCTGTGCTTCTCGCATCCAGCGGATTTATGCGGCCTTCACCAGGTCATCGGGACACCTTGTGGGAGGCGTTCCAACGCTAGGACTTCGGGTACGCGATCGCCACTCTAGAACCTTTCGGTCCTACCAGCCATCTGTTCTGCAAGCAATGTGCCCTGCCCACTGCCACTAAGTTTTTTTTTTTTGTATATAAATTACAGACAATATATTCCAGCTCATTTATTCATTTAAATTTTATTCGACGTTTATTCGATTTTGTTTGATCATTCGTCTCGATCGTCAAAAATCGAGGAAATCTATAGACATTTTTACGAGCTTGGCTAAAAATAATGAAACAAAAAATGTTTTTTCGTATCTCATTATAATTATACAATAGATAAAAGTCCCCTATAATTTACCGAGATATCCCATTACTCACTTATTCTGCACTAAAGCTTCCAGAACCAATATAGGAGTAAACTCACCTCTCAATAGGCTCAGCCGAGAGATGAATTCTTATATAAAATGCACTCCAGACGTTGACATATATCATGACTCCGTAAACATCTTTAAAACTCAAATTTTAGGGTCCCAAAGCACGCAACCCACACAATCTAAGGATTCATTGTGTTAGTATGTAGGTAGTAGGTATTTCTTGCAACCTCTGTAACTTATTCCTTGTGTCATTTTATATTTCTGTTTATATAGTTCTTAATTTTTATACATATCGCACTTAATTTTTATACTTTAGGTTATCACTGTCTTTGAGAATGTTGGTTCACCTGATATTGGCAACTGTATAAGCCCATGACTGTTATCTAATGTTATTTGATATTTTGTATACAGAAGCTGTTGGTGTATCTATTTATATATGTCGGAGTCATTCGTTTGACTATTCGGAACGTTAGCGCCATCTCGTGGCGCTCGACAGAGTCTAGCCTGAGTTCGTGGTGAGACGAGAGCAACAGCTACAAAAGCGGTGTGAGCAGAGCTCTCGAGAGGATCGAAACATTGGACATCGTACGAACAACATGTGCTCAGAAACTGTCAATTGCGTTCCATATCGTTGAGTTGTGTGAGTGTGTGATTCGCTAGTGTGACTAACTTGTTCGTAAATTATAATCTGATTTGAACTGTAAACCGTTTTTCTATCGTGATATAACCAACACTACCCATAGTACGCCCACAGTAATTAAAATATGCCTGATGCTAACGAGAGACAGATATACCTTCTGCGACATATAAATAAAATAATAAATTGTACTATCCGAAAAACGTCTACTGCTACACATTGTCCTTCCTAAAGCATTGCCACAGCAACCGGCCTTGCGATTCCCTCTACTTACAGACACTAGGCCTGCCAGGTCCATCTTGTGTGCGGTCTTACCCATGACCTCCGGCACGGAACAGAGTATTACCTGTGTTATTGAAATAACTGGACACCTGAAAACGGATACTCTTCATTCAAAGCCAAAATCGTGAAAAAATATCAGCTGTTTCCCACATTATATTGAGTAAGCCCAGGTACGAGGTGACGATTTTTTATCATGCAATGGATTTCCAACTCTTAGTGTTGAGCTGAGAGTTGAGAATTCAACAGAGGGGATGCGATCAGTAGCGGGTCAAAAAAACACACTGTTGGATTTTCAACTCTCGGCGTTTAGCAGTGCGTAGAAAATCCAGTGCGTGGCTTATCCCTCGTATACCCACGGGCGATTTATGATGGTGAACATTATGGCGAACATTATATGGTCCCATTGTAAAAGTTATTCATAATGGCGAGTAGAAATAACTGAAAACTTGAAAAGGGATCCCTTTCAGTTATTTCAATAACTCCTTCTATTGTGAATAACTTACCCGCAATCGGTTCCTCTTTCGCAATGATTTCAGGTTTATTGGTAGGTCCGAAGACCGGACCGGTTTCTTCTGCCGGTTTGTCGATAGGCTCCGAAGCGTTGGACGGTTTGTAGACCGCTTGGAACACGGAGTAGGCGATGAAGAACACGGAGACGGTCAGCCATCGGTGCCGACGAGGTCTTCTCATCCTCTGGAACAGAAAGAGAGCAGGTTTAGTTGGAGGTAGTTTATAGGACAAAGGGTTTTGAGGTTGTTTTTTAAGGTTCTGTACCTCAAAAGGAAAAATGGAACCCTTATTAAATCACTTTGTTGTCTTCTGTCTGTCCGTCTGTCAAGACCCTTTTTCTCAGGAACGCGTAGAGTTATCGAGTTGAAATTTATATCAAACTAGCGGACCCGGCAGACGTCGTCCTGTCCGAAAAAGCAGTGCCACCTACCGGGTCCAATTGTGAATACAAACCATGTCCTTTTTTTTTTGGGTGGGAAATCATCAAATGACCTCTCCCCCTCTGGGCTGAGCGGAAGGGCGTGTCAGACTTTTACTGACTAAAACCCACCCGTGTTCCTTCAGTTGCCTGTGCCAGAGACCAAGGTATCTCTTTCGAACAACCCGCAGCCCTGGCAGACAAACCATGTCCTTGCAACAACAAACACAAAAAAAAAGAATTATCCAATTTGGTGCAGTCGATCGGAAGTTATGCGCATACATACATTTCGGTGATTCATTTTTATTTATATAGATAGATACTCAGGGCTGCAATCTCTTGAAGCTGTGAAAAAATCAAACTTCTAAGTCAACGCAATCAAAAGATACGGGCGTTTATGTTCCGTTTATGCCGCATATTTTGACACTCGCAAGGGAATCATATTATAACCTATAGGGAAGTACCCTATGGGTTTTGACCGATCCGTTGACTTGGAATCATGAGATTTGCCAAGAAGGCAAAGTAAAGGCAAAAATCCGAAAACCGTACATTTGTACTTACATACTTACAAATTTATACGGAACCCTCGGTGCGCGAGTCCAACTCGAACTTGCCCGGTTGTTTAAGCACACTAGTAGATAATGCATCACTTGATTGAATTGCTATTAATTAATTGTTATCAGATAAAGATTCATTAAAGGCCGGTTGTTTCAAACGGTTGGTTTACGTAACATACATAAAGACCAAGGCCATAATTTTGTGAACCACCGCTATTTTTGATTTAACGATAGTTAGCGCCATTTTTGACGTATACGTGTGCGTCAAATGGACGAGAAACAACCCGCCCTAAGTAGTAAATCGTTTCAGCTATCTCCTTAAATTAGCGAGAGTCTCATACGACTCCGTGGCGCAACGGTAGCGCGTCTGACTCCAGATCAGAAGGTTGCGTGTTCAAATCACGTTGGGGTCAAAATGCACTTTTTGCATTTTGTTTTAAGTTGGTGAATGAGATTGTTAGGTTGTATTGTCCCTCTCCTGGACAAAGGCCTCACCACTCCCTCTTTTCACCTCCCGATTTTTTTAAATCATATCGAATCATAAAACACTGAATAAAATATGTATTTACTTATTTTTAAATAGGCATGATAACAATTTTTTAATTTAAAACTCTAAAACACCACTGAAATATTGAACTGCAATGGAAGCGATTGACAATATTACTACATTAGCAACTGATTGCAATAAAATTGTAATTGATTGTTTCGGGGACCCTTAATGAAAAGTTCAACTCTATACTTAAAGTTGTCAAATAAAAGCCCGTTTTGACATTGACAGTTCTAGTAGTTAATAAAGATCAAATTCGCAAAACACGTATTCGTTTGTATGAAACTGACAGGTGTCAAGAACGCATTCTCAAATGTCAAACCGGGCCTTTTATTTTTTGACAACGATAGGTGTAAAGTTTACATTACATACAATCCATATTTTACAACTTCAATGGTCGTGTGGGCCAATACAACACAACTGGCATCTTTTTTCATTCAGCTGGTTCGTTTAAACATTTTAATACGAGGAGGACTGATGATGCAAAACTTAACTGAAATGGTTTCCAATTACAACTAAGAACCGATAGGTATTCGTCTCTAAGACAACCCACTGACCCTTTTATTCATTTAGAATCACCATTCAGTGGGGGTGATTGCGTAACACACTAACAGTAGGAATGGCTTTCATTTTGACAGTTCAACAACATTCATTGCGTTACAAGCTGTCGAGTAGACACATTTTTCGAACATATGAAGCAATAGATTAGCAGAATTAAGTAAACGGCGGTACTTCGTGATTCAATTGCAATTTAAATAATGTATTCATTGACTGAATGAATTAAACCATTTGAAACAAGTCTGCTTACCTCATAGACATTTAAATATACTGCTTACATAAAAGTACATACTTAATGATTATTCTTTAAACACGAAGTCAAACGTCAGGATTTATAAAGCACATGAAAAACACCATAGTTGGCTTTGTTAGTCCCTGTTACATTTTCTTTCATGAATGAGTCAACCTTTCACAATTTACACATGATAGCAATATGACATTACTATTTCTTAATACTTCAACATAATGACGAAGGAAGCTTCTCATTCAGCCGGAATAAAACCTCTTTGTTATTCTATCTGATCAGTCTTTCTCAACTATGTTGGGGTCGGCTTCCGGTCTAACCGGATACAGATGAATACCAATATTTTACATGGACCGACTGCCTATCTGACCTCCACAACGCAGTTACTGGGTAATGCGATCTTCTTAGCGTGTCGATGGCAAGAATAGAGTTTTTTTTTTTCTTAAATTTTTTTGGCCCAAAATTCAGCAGCGCGGGTAGCATTCCGTGTGTTCCCCCGATCCGATACCACTTGGTAAGTCTGGTTGTCAGAACTATCCGTAACGACTGTCAGAGATGTACAAATTACAGCCGGGACCAACGGCTTAACGTGCTTTCTGAGGCACGGAGGGGTCTCGGTATGTAATGGATGGTCACCCATCCACGGGCTCACCTCGTAAACCGTTGCTTAACCTTGAAAATCGACCCGAGCGACTATTATAATTTAGCCACGAGCCCCACCGTATTGGTAATAAATCGAAATCACTTCTCTCAGCAATGGCCGCTTCTTAAAGCGATAAACATCGCTTTATTATATCTGTCGGTAAAATCGTAACCGTAATAAACTTTGTATTTTATCGAGTGGCAAATTATAGCTGTTTTTATGTCGTTATTGATTTTATTGAATACATACAAAGGTTAGGAGGCAGTTCGAGTAAATTGGGTAGGGGACGCGCAGACCCGAGTGTGATGGCAATTATTGGAGATATTACACATCGACAGTTTAACGTGCTCCCCTAGAAGTCAAGCTCTCGAAGTTGATGTAGTTGTAAAGAATAGTCACCCATCCATGAATTGGCCGTGGCCAATGCAGCTTAACTTTACAAATCGAACGATTTGCGTGACCGTTTTTGACCACTAACTTCGTTAACATAACAGAAATACAAATTGTACATTTGTGAATGTATAGCCGACCGAAACAGTGGTAGCCCATTGGAAACGGCTCCAACTTACGAGTTGTAAGTCGTGCGTTCGAACCCAGGCAGGTGCTTTACTTTGTGTAAAGAATTTCCTCATCACCGCTCTCAAACGGTGAAGGAATAGATCGTCAGGAAACCGGCATATCCTAGATCCATAAATTCGAAGACATGTGACATCCGCCAACCCGGACAGAATCCGCGTGGTAGAGCTACAGTTCAGGACCTTACTCGACAGTGGCGCCAACTGGTGAGCACAAAAATGGTAGCCCTCATTGTTGTCAAAACTATACTTAAATCGAGGTTGACTATACAAAGGAAACGGTAAACGTATTTTTCCATTCGAAACAGTTGAATTACATGTAAACACCGTAGCTGAAATAACTGACAATTGTATTTTTATGCTAGCACAGCAAACAAAATTGAAAAACAGAGCGGAATTTCGGTTGTAGCAAAAAAAGCGGTAGTGACGCGTGGTACACGGCCGCCGGGATATTTTGCATTATTTTTTGCGTGAGTGCGGAAAGCTCTTTGATAAAATGGTTAAATAAAAGAGGCATAAGGGTGGATTATTTGCTTTTCGGTCGAGGAATACGAGAATATTTTTGACAGTTAGTCAATATTTAGTTAGTAGTAGTAGAGTAGAGAGATATTGGGAAAGTAGTGGGTAGTGCTTAGTTTTGTTTTTATTTATTTGTCAGAGAGGCAGTCGCTCCATGTAAAATACTGGTATTCAGCTGCATCTGGTTAGACTGGAAGCCGACCCCAACATAGCTGGAAAAAGGCTAGGCAGATGAAGAATCATATTTAAAAATTAAATACCACAGCACTGGTAGAGTGCGCGTAAGATAAGTTTGCGCGCGACGTTTTTGTACCATTACCGCAAATTGCCGTCGTTTTGTTTTGGTACGTCTCTGACGATTTAGGTCTAAATTGTGGATTAAGACTGTTTTGAGTTTACTACGAGATATTTAGAACATTTTTATCATGCATCTTGTAAAACTCGCTATCAAAAATATTAGTTCCACGGAAGCTCACGTTGCTGTCAGCGCCAAAATGGCGAAAATCAAATGTCTTCATTCTGTCATCGATAGTATGAAGTCCAGCGTACTTGTTTATTATAGGTCAGTGGACAAATGGCACTTCATCTAAAAACCTGCGGTAAAACAGAAACAGCAGTTTACAGTGTTACGACAGTTTTTTGTAGAGGAAATGTGAAATGGTCTAAGGAGTAGTCAAACTCAGTGACAGTCCTGGGTGGGTGATATCTCTGTTCGAGGTCGAAACTACTCGGACGGACCCGAAATCTGCGTAAAAGTCTTGAACACGAAAGTCAGTACCGCATTGATCAGTACCCATTTAATTATTGTACTAAATAAAGCCATATACAGACTTCCTCCGCCTATAAAAATGTAGACATTGGAATGACGCAGCGTTTCCTTCGCCGCGATCAATCACTAAAGAGTGACGTCAGACGCGATGTGGCTGATAGCCGACTTAGGGCGTGAACAGACGACGCGATTTATTGACGTCGTGTCTGACGTAGAACATCGATTGACGACTCTCGTCGTCGAGTTGTCTGAAATGGCTTTTGCTTTTTGTAACACAAAATCGGTCAAGTGCGAGTTGGGCTCGCACAGGAACGGTTCTGTACCACCGTACAATATTTAACACTTCATTATTACATTAACACGTATTAAATGGATAGTGGAGGTCAGATAGGCAGTCGGTTAGACTGGAAGCCGATCCCAACATAGTTGGAAAAAGGCTAAGCAGATGATGCTTTCATAAACACGTTTCTTGTATTAATATTTAATGTTTTAATACTACTACTTATTACCACCCACACCCCTACACCCCTTGTATAATGTCTACATTTATATCTGTAATTTTTATGGTGTACATAATAAAGAATATTTTATCTATCTATCTACTAAAGTTGTCAAAAAATAAAAGGCCCGTTTTGACATTGACAGTTCTAGTAGTAATAAAGATCAAATTCGCAAAACCCGTATTCGTTTGTATGAAACTGACAGGTGTCAAGAACGCATTCTCAAATGTCAAAACGGGCATTTTATTTTTAACAACTTTATTACTACACACTTTGTGAAATTTTCAAGTGTCTACCGTAATAGCGGTTTAAGAGATACAGCCCTGTCACAGACAGGACAGTGGAGCGCTAGTAATATGCTCCCTTATTGCGTAACACACTATCAATCTCAATCTGAATATTTTTTAAGGATATTGCTAATCCATTGCTTCATATGTTCGAAAAATGTGTGTGCTCAACAACGTAAATAACGTTATGAATGTTGTTGGACTGCCAAAATGAAACCCATTGCTAGTGATAGTGTCTTACGCTATTACTCCGAGAGTCCCACTGGCACACTTTGAGCATGGAACCCTAAAAAGTTGTGATTGATATCGTTCTGTTGAGTGAGTTCTAATTAGACGTTGATGAAATCTGATCTGATTACTTTTAAGAAAGTTGTTTTTACAAAGAAATTAAAGTATACAATTTTATTATAATATTTCTAATAAATCTCGCTCGGTTTATGAATAATTAAATCTGTGTATTTTATGTATTTTTTTTTGTGTAATGTGCTGAATAACCAATTTTTCTTTCTTTCATTTTATGTCTAAAAAGGGAACTGAACGTAGAAACTAAATCATTAATGTTAAACCTAATGATGAAATGAAATGAAATTGCTTATTCTGTAAATAGGATATCGGAATCTCTTGGACTTAGTGGCTTGTGGCTAAGTAATAACAGCCACACGAGTCCGTACATCAGGTTAAGCGAAGCTCGTCGCGGTTGGTCCGTGGATAGGTGACAAGTTTTACATACCAAAACCCCTCCATGCCTCGGAAAGCAGGTTAAGCCGATAGTCCCGGCTGTCATTCGTGGTTCTTACACAGTCGTTACGGGTCTTCAGGAGCCCGAAAGTCTGACAACCAGTCTTAGCAATTACCCAGTAACTGGTCGTAGTTCGCTCCATGTAAAATACTGGTCCTCAGCTGCATCCGGTTAGACTGGAAGCCGACCCCAACATAGTTGGGAAAAGGCTCGGCAGATGTTGATGTGGACACATTAGATACTTTGGAAATGTTTCTGACCATGCCTCGAGACGTCCTTGTTATTAATGTCAATCATAATAATATGATGAAAAGATGTAAAACAACTAGCGCCTAAACTTGCACTGTAGAAAAAGGTAGATTATATAATTATGAGCTCTATCATTGACAACAACGAAAGAAATAATTAAACAAAAAATGCTTCGTAGCATTCGTAGCGTAGCTTCGTAGCTGGTCTACGCCGTAGCAACTTGCTACGAGCTCTTCACAGAAATTGACATTAGTATACAAAATAATCATGTCCATCTCTTTTATCCCATCATATGAATGTTGGGATGTAAATATCCGTTTCCATACTGACCATCAAAAGGACTTAGTTATAAGGTGTAGGATTGTGTCCGGTAATCTTATCGGCTGTATGTAGTTGCGACAAGTCGTTTTACATATTTTTGTCGAGTCAGGCCGTGACGATTCGTGGGGATTTGTGGGTCGACGCGCGTCCTGATTATATAAAGGGATTGATGTACGACTGTGTATAGGTAGGTAGGAGGAAATATTCAACTGTCCCATACAAAAAATCAATACCTGCTTGACCTACATATATGGGACAACTGATATTTTTTCCGCAATTACGATGTTCGTCCCATGGAGAAAGTTGTTCAGTTTGATGGGCCGCATATTCGGTATTCGGCATATTCGAGAAATTTACAGAACATTTAAAAATGCCGAACGTTCTACCGAATAATATTATATTCAAAAGTTGCATCTATAAGTTTATAAGCATATACGAAGTAGCACAATTGCATCCATATCAAGTGTCATATCATTTATTAAAGAGATACATAGTAATAATCTTACATTGCTTCGATTAGAAGCTGTTATGGTTTACTAGAAGAACGCTGAAGGAAAACATCGTGAGGAAACCGGCATGTCCTAGAACCAAAAATTCGAAGACATGTGACATCTACCAACCCGGACTGGGCACGCGTAATACATTACGGCCATTCCCTCTCACAGAGTGGAGGCCGGAGGCCTGTGTCCCAGCAGTGGGAACGTTATAGGCTGATTATGATATTCGCGCCGCGTTGATGTCGGAGAGTATCCCACGGGAACATACTACCGGTATTAACGTATCAGGTTATAAACTATCTGTGTGCCACACATCCAAATTCGTTCAGACGTTTTTGCGTGATTGAGTAACAAACATCCAACTTTCACATTTGGAAGAAAGTAAAGAAAATATTTACCTGTCACAGACTTTTCCCAACTATGTTAGGGTCGGCTTCCAGTCTAACTGGATGCTTCTCTAACTAGACTCACCTCGTTCAAAAAGATGGAAGTAATATTTTCAGAGATTTGCTCCACCAATGTTCACTTGTAACAAGTCATCGCCTGCCCTCAGGGTAGGAACATGTTACCGTCGAGAACACGCGAGCACCTCAACACGTCCCCCGAGGCAGATTGTGCTCATCACGCGGTTGTACACTTGAGAGCATTGTTACGTACGCATTGTTATTTTATTACATTATTTACAAGCCGTGTGCCCGATGTGATTTCCCATAGCCATGATGTCCTCTGATCTGAAAGATGATGCAGACATAGAGCGAGAACGCAGGGCGTTGTCTGTTAGGGCGAATATGATGGCCCGCAGGTTTGCTCGTTGTACCACTGAAGTGAAAACTACATTGTTCAGAGCATATTGTACATTTTTCTACACGAGCAGCCTGTGGGTCTTATACACGCGCAGACAGTACAACGCCTTTTTTTTTTTTTTTTTTTTTTCAGGATGGGAAATCATCAAATGACCCCTCCCGCTCTGGGTAGAGCAGAAGGGAGTGTCAGACTCTTACTGACTAAAACCCACCCGTGTTCCTTCCTTAGCCCTTTATGTTCCAGGGCAGCGGTAACCCTTTCGGACGATCCCGCTACCCCGGCAGGCTTCGGCCCCCTCGGGCCCCGTCATCTACGCTGACATCTCTTTGAGGCGCACGTGGAACACATACGCGCCGTCCGGCACGGGCCTGGTCCTGATCGGACGGAGAGCTACCCATTGCTCTCCGCCCGCAGGCCCGCGCCTACGGTGGCCGGGAGTCGTCACGCGGCTCTCGACGCCCGGAGCGTCTCCCTCGGCGGCTTAGGCGTGAGGATCTCTCCCTTGCCCATCCCGCCACCTCCTTCGCTAGCATGACTGCTTCGCAGAAGGAGGTGACCGCCTCCCACTCCCTCTCGCCCCGGACCATGGCTTGCACCAGGGCCGGGCGCGAGAGGTCGCCGCCGCTGCCGATCGCCTCTACGAGGACACGGCGGTGCTCTGCCCAAGCGGGGCAGACCTCCACCGTATGCTCCACCGTGTCCTCTGGGCGATCCTCGCAGTGGTGACACCCGGGCGTCTCCTCCCGCCTGATGATGTGCAGGAACCTCCCGAAACATCCGTGTCCGGAGAGGACCTGCGTCAGGTGGTAGGTGAGAGCGCCGTGACGCCTCTCTAGCCACTCCTCAAAGAGGGGTCTTACCGCCGCTATCGTGGCGTGCCCTGCGCTGGGTTGCGATAGTCGCACCTTCCATTCCACCATGAGACCGCGCCGGAGGTCCGTCCGCTCCGCAGCAATTTGCCGCGGGTGCGGAGTTTCCCCCCGACGTAGTGCCTCCGCGCGCCAGTCATACAGGCGCGCGAGGACTATCGCCTCCAGATCCCATGGTGGCAGTCCGGCAAGGAGGCTTGCTGCCTCGCCCGAGATCGTACGGTATCCCCGGATAAGCCTTATTGCTACCACCTTTTGGGGCGCGTTCAGGTAGTGTGCGGTTCTCAGCCGCAATGAACGCGCCCATACCGGGGCCCCATATAGGGCCATGGACCGCACGACCCCCGCGTAAAGCCTCCGGCAGGAGGCGTTTGGCCCCCTCAGGTTGGGCAGGAGCCGCTTTAAGGCGGCCCCGGTCCGTTCCAGTTTGGGGGCCAAACGTCGGAAATGCTCGACGAAGTTCCACCGGCTGTCGAGGACGAGACCCAGGTATTTCATCGTCTTCTCGACGCCGATGTGAACCCCTCCTACCATCAGTTGGGATCCCGAAGGTGGCCCGTACCGGGGCCCATGAAAGGACATGGCCTCGGACTTGTACAGTACAACGCCTTGCGTGTGCAATATAATAATGCATTCAGGGTGCTGATGGGGCTGCCCCGATTCTGTAGCGCATCAGGTATGTTCGCCGAGTCGCAAGTTGACTGTTTTTATACTACTATGCGAAAACGATGCACATCCCTGGTGCGCAGGGTTCGGGCTAGCTCCAGCGGCATCCTGAGGGCTTTCGCGCAGAGGTTCGATTGCCAGTACCTGAACCATTGCTGTATGGTTCACATACTAGGCAATCGAGATATGTGATATGTTTTGTCTTTTTAATATTGTATGTGTTTTTTATTTTGTGTGTTTTTATTTTGATTTATTTTGAAATTTTGTATTTTTTGTATTTTTTGTATATGATCCACTGTTGGTCGAAATAAAAGATTATTATTATTATTATAAACTCCCCCCTATTTGAGCCTTAGCAAAAACATAATTAATTAGTTACGTTACGTTCCCAGTGCTGGGACACAGGCCTCCTCTCTGTGAGAGGGAGATGGGACGTAATCCACCACGCAGGCCCAGTGCGGGTTGTTAAATGTCACATGTTTTCGAATTTTTGGTTCTAGAACATGCCGGTTTTCTCACGATGTTTTACTTCACCGTTTTTAACAGCAATGGTGATGAATAATTTACACAAAGTTAAGCGCTTGTCTGGGTTCGAACCCGTGACCTACAACTCGTCGGTCGGGGCCATAACCACTAGGCCACCACGGCTCTTTTTAATAATAATAATAACTTTATTTCGGGTGGCATAGACCCATAGAAACCTTAACCTAGTACACATTACATAAACTTTTATAATTTGCCATGACTCGCCAAGGTTAAGCTCTCAAGGTTTAAATTTTCAAAAATCCTTCCTTAGTGCACACTTTCACTATATAATCGTTTAGTTTTGGCTAAGAATTCAGCTAGGCGGACTTACTAGAGAGCTGAATAAATGAAGGCGAAATATAGTTTTGTTTGCATATTATGGCCTTGATTTTTTTCTTGGTAGTGTGGTAATAGCAATATGTCCGCCCCCACTACATAAATAAGACTTACATATAACTTAATGGGCGAAAGTTTATTAAGTGTATTTTTTTGTGTGTTTGTGTTCTTTTTGATGCGTCATGTTTGCCGCAAATAAAAGTATTTCTTTCTTTCAAAAGTAGTGGCAAGATTAAGCTCTATTTTGTTATTTTCATAGCTGAAGACGGAAAAATAAATATTTTACAGGCTAAATAAAGATACTGGTGATATCAAATAGAAAAACAAGGAGTAATTTTACTGTTATTTGACCAATTACCATTTATCAAACATATCTCAATATCGATTTAAATTAGCAGACGTGTGACTTTGGCTGACGAATTGAATAAAACTGAAGAATCGACGAAAACTGGCAAACACTGGAAACTGTCGAGATAACGCGACTGTCTAATCGGTAAAACTGACGAATCAGTGAAACTGACTAATCAACAAAACTGGCGAATTAAATAAACTGGCGACTGAGAGAAACTGATCATCAGTGATACACGGACTCCTAAGTACAACATTCATGCAGATGAATAATAAAAGACAAATCTTTCTACACGTATTTCAATTCAAACAACACCCAAAAACGCGACATGTCAGCACGTTAACGAAACGTAACGCGTGCACATTAAAAATTCACGTTCACCTCATTCGACCCGCAAGTGTACTGGAGTGCCGAAAATCCACCCACCCAATACCGACAGTACAAACACGAACTGTGCCACTTTCAGGGTAAATTTGCAATTGTCGGCTTTATTGTGCATGTACACGTACTTCGTACTAAGATTTTTTCGTTGTTCCCTTTTTTTTTGGCCTGACTTGAATTAACGTGTTTGGTTTTATGGATAGGGAGTTTATTTGTGTAAATATTGAATGTAAACTGTAGTCCGTGTTTTATTTTCAGCAAGCGTTTTCAGTTTTACGTCTAGAAGTGCTTAATCGACTGCTTAACGATTGATCATCTGCCTGCCTTTTTCCAACTATGTTGGGGTCGGCTTCCAGTTTAACTAGATGAAGCTGAATACCAGTATTTTACATGGAGCGACTGCCTATTTGACTTCGACAACCCAGTTACTGGGTAATACGATACTCCTTGGTAAGACTGGTTGTCATCCTTTCTGACACCCGTAACGACTGTCAAAGATTCACGAATGACAGCCGGGACCAACGGCCTAACGTACTTTCCGAGGCACAGAGGTCTCGGTATGTAAAGATGGTCACCCATTCACACACTAACCGCGGCAAGCGTAGCTTAACCTGATCGATCGACTTGTGCGGCTGTTATTTAGTCACCGGCCCTTTGATATTTATGTTGTTCTCATTTAATATCTATGTTGTTCGTTTCACAATGAATGAAGGCTGAAAGAATTCTTTCTGCGCTCATTCAATTTATTTATTTTTATTTTAACCAAATTGTATTCGACAGTCGCAATGTGCCAAATGATTGCAATTTGCATATTCATATTAGGTATACCCAAAGTACCTATAAATTTCCTATGGGACCAGTTCATGCTAATGATGAGTTAAGCACAAATGGTAATTTTCAATACCAGGTACTTATTTCCCATTCTACCAATTCAATATTCGTAATATCGTATTCGTGAATGTTTTAGCGGCATTTTGCGTTTTTAGATCTCCGAACCTATATGACCAATTGACATACTGTAAAGGGCAAATCTTATCTCCTTGATATCCTTGTGATCATAAAGTAATTTATTTTGATAAGGATTCATATTTACAATTTATATTTTCATCCAAACGTAAGCATGCCAAAAAAATACTTTTTTAAAACATAAAAGCGATATTAAAAGACAAAATATAAAAGATAGAAATATGGTGTCCCGGACTTTTTTGTAGAACTATTTAAGGCGGACCAGATTGCCATACATTATTTTTAGTTATATACAACTGTTTAGGCAGCGCATGCAAATAATTCTGTTTTATGAGGTATTTTTTACCGACTTGCTAGACAAAAGTTGTGATATCTCAAGTAAAATGCATGATGTAAACATAATTTATAGCCTATAGCACTCACAGATAATGTAGCTTTCTAACAGTGAAAACATTTTTAGAATTGGATCATTAACTCCCGAGATTACCTCCTACATATAAGCAAACAAACAAATTTTACCTCTTTATAATAAATAAGTGTAGATTAATCAACCAAATTCGTACCTACCTTGTTTGTCAATACAAAATTGCCGCTTTTGTATTCCCTACCATCGTTAATTTGTTTCTGGTTTAGGTACATACATAATAATGTGAAGCTTTCATTTTATGGTGCCAATGGGACCCTAGCAACTCCGTCCTGGCGATGATCACCAACAGACTGGATTGACCTTAAATCCGGCAATGCTGCAACAGACATATTGCTACCTTGTGAGTGTTTGTTTTTGTCTGTGCTTGTTATCCTGTCTGACACCATTTTATGTATCTGTTTGTATATGAGTGTTTTACTTGAATTAAACAACTTTTTTATTTTTTTATACTAAGGCTCTGCTGTCCACCTGTCTGTCACAGGGCTGTATCTATTGAACCATAATAGGTAGACACTTAAAATGTTCACAGAGTGTACTACGTTGTTTGCCTAGCCGTTTCCCAACTATGTTGGGGTTGGCTTCCAGTCTAACCGGATGCAGCTGAATACCAGTATTTTACATGGAGCGACTTCCTATCTGACCTCCATCTCCTATCAGATCGTGTACTACTATGGCTATGGTTGGTAAAAGAACAAATGATAAAAATAATATAAACTTGAAAATTAAAGGAGGTCCCAATACAAGAAACATTTTGGCGTTCGGCTAGCCTTTTCCCAACTATGTTGGGGTCGGCTTCCAGTCTAACTGGATGCAGCGGAATATCAGTATTTTACATGGAGCGACTGCCTATCTGACCTCCACAACCCAGTTACTGGGTATTACGATACCCCACGGTAAGACTGGTTGTCAGACTTTCGGGTTTCTGACTACCCGTAACGACTGTCAAAGATCCACGAATGACAGCCGGGACCAACGGCTTAACGTGCTTTCCGAGGCAGGGAGGGGTCTCGGTATGTAAAGATGGTTATCCATTAACAGCCCAACCGCGGCAATCGTAGCTTAACCTGATCGATCGACCTGTGCGGCTGTTATTATTTAGCCACGGGCCAGGTAAACATGAATAAGAATAAGAAAAGCTATCACAAAAGTTACAATATTTAACTTGAATCTGACATCCAATTTATTACAACGTCCCGAGAAAATTAGTACGCGAAATCCCAAGCAATTCCTTCGACCAAAAGTTAGCAGGATAAGAAGTTACCGTATCACATCTTAGGTCCTCCAATCGATTCGTGTAGTAACAAATGGGAAGCCAACCAATCGCGACGAGAATACATAAAATAGAGGTATTGATACGCTTCCAGGATTTGTTTAATCCATCCGAATTGAAATGGGCGAGCTTTTTTGGTTTCATTTTTAGATTACTGGGTATTTGATAGTGTTAGTATGTATCTAATAGGTATAGGTGATTTTTAGCTTGTGGCTAACGGTCGATGGATGGTTAAGCTACACTTGCCGCGGTTGGTTCGTCGATGGGTGACATACCATCCATTATTTAACCGTGTCTCTGAAAGTAATTTTAGCCAATGGTAGGGGCTGTCATTCGTAGATCTTTGACAGTCGTTATGGGTAGTCAGAAGCCCAAACGTCTAACAACCAGTCTTACTAATGGGTATCGTAAAGTCGCCCATCGCTGCATCTAAAATTGTAGTATTCAGCATCCGGTTAGACTGGATGCCGACCTCAACATAGTTAGGTGGGGAAACGCTAAGCAGATGAATTGTTTTTTTTGTGTACCTTTTAGTTTGTAGAACTGGAATTTCAGATCGTAATAATTTATTATTACGATCTGAAATGGAAGCAAAACATTTCTCATTTAAAAATGAGAAATGTTTTTTGAGTGTTTTATATTATAATCAGGGTCTACTAAGAGGCCTAATAAACAATACCTCTAAGAAAGGAAATGTCTTTTAACTATGGAATATGGAATACCTTCAAAACCAATTAATAATATAAAAAAATACTAACATAATTCGAATTTATAAAACAAACCACGCGATAACGTCTCCATATTCATACTAACTAGACAGAGACCATTATAACCTGACCTCCCCCGTCCCTCCCGGCGTATTAAAATCTGTTAACACAAACTGAAAGTTGCACACATCGACGGCTCAAGTTATGTCGGTACACAGGGCACGCACACACAGGCAGCAGGTTCGATCAATACTTCTGACGTACGTACTCCTTTACACTGCACTTCAAAAGGAATGAGTGCGTTGTTCGCTTCGGCGGCCATCATCAAATGGAACGAATGAGGATTGAACGATTTGCGGAGTGAAGATGAAAAATATTGAATTCTTCAAGGATTTTATTGAAGGGGTTGAGTATGACAGCTATTTTTCCCCTTCACGGTGAATGGGAGTTTGTTGTCGATCGAGCGGTTTGTTTGAGTTTGTTTGTTGGAATTGTCTATAGTGTACGAGATATTAAGTTTGAAGCTATAGGTTTATGTGTACTGTTTGTAAGTTTCTATGTAGGGGGTCCAGAACTAATTTATTTATTGAGGATCTCCAACAAAGGATACACATATAGATAGAAATTTAAAATAATAAAAAAGTTTTTTTTACGTGTGCTCCTTCAATTACAGAAGACAGAATAAAAAATACTGAAAGAAAGCTACATTATTCCTAGGTGCATTTATATCTTGCATATTAACCGAGTTATCACAAATTTTGTCTAGCAAGTCGGAAAGACTTTGATCGCGGAAGATTGCGTTCAGATTCATTGGTGAACTTCGCCCTAAGAAGGATATTGTAACAATGATTGTTTCACCGGCTGAATGCCGTAATTACAGAAACAATTTAAAAGGCATTGTGTCTCGTGGGGATCCACGTTCGTATCAAAATCAAAAGTAATTTATTATTTATTTTTATTTTTATTATTTTTTATATAATTTGGTTTTGGTACCTATTTTTAAAAAATATAATTTGGGATTTTTATTTTTGTTTGTGTTTAGTTTAGTTTAGTTTTATGATCTTCCTGTGCGAGTCACAATAAATACTTTTTCTTTCTTTCTTTCTTTTCTTTTCAATCGAGCGATAATTTTTATTCGTGGAAGAATAATATTGACGTCTGACAGTTTTTGTACGGAAGAACTGTTAAAAATTCAAAATGATTCTTCCGATAAAGTTATCAGGCGTTGGAAAAATCAGCCCTCATTCAAATTAGGCTGAGTATCAGCACTTTTGGAATGTCACAATTACAAAAGACAGTCCTCGAAAACGCCCGCCCTTCACCACGCCACGCCACGCTCCTTCGCCACGCTCCACATGGAGTCGAAGGTTTAATAATATCGTAGATAAAATAATGTTTCTTTCATATATTTCTGACATTTACCAATAAATGCTTGTGTACCCAGTATACGAAAACCACTTAACCATCTTAACATTATTTTTCCGATACGAGAAAGATTTCTTCTATATTTCTCTCAGTTTATTCAGATGTGGTATTACCAATAAACATTACTTGACCTCAATGGTGATCAATATTTATAGGTTATATTTTTCATTATTGTTTTTGTGTGTCTAATTTGTTACTTACTACTAATATATATTTTTAAGTTACTTTTAATATTAACATGCTATGGGCCTACCAATAAAAGTTTTTTATTTTTATTTATTATAGCTGTAAAGAATAAAGCATAAAGAATAAAGAATAAAGTAAGGGTTGTTTGTTTGAACGCGCTAATCTCTGCAAATACCAGTCGAGTTGTATTTTTTTTTGCATGTGATAGCCCGGTTCTTAAGGAAGGCTATAGGCTATTTAACATCACGCTGGGCGCTTAGGATCCGAGCAAAAACAAAAAAGTCACAAAAAACTCTAAGCGAAAATGAAGGCAATGCGATGCGATGTACCCCATCGCATCGCATTGCCTTCATTTTCGCTTGACCTTTCATTCTCGCGTGACTTTTCGGGAAGCGGTCGGGAGAACAAGAAATTTCACGCAGATGAAGTCTAGTTTCTTCCAAGAATTGGGCTCTTCAGCTTTATTGTTAGTATACATAGAATCAGGCTCAATGAAATAAATTAACACATCATCAGCCTAAAGCAGTCCACTGCTGGACATAGGCCTCTCCTATTGCACGCCATTCAACTCGATTTTCGGCAACTTTCATCCAGCTGCTACCAGCCATTATTCGAAAATCGTCGCTCCACCTAGCCTGAGGGCGTGCCACCTTACGTTGGGTCGTGGGGCTTTTGGGACCGGGACGGCGGTCCTGGATTCCCCCTATAAATATAATAATTATTTTGAGTGGTATTTTGGGACCACAAATAAAATAAACAATGTAATGTCTTGGGAAAGTACGGTCAACCAAAAAATTTAGAAGTTACACAACTAAAACTATTTTTAAAAACGATAAAATATTTCTTTTATTTAAAAAATGGCAGCCTATTAGAATTAAACTTAAAAAAATAACAAAACACACTCATTATGAAACAAAATTACTAAAATCAGTATTTAAAATTAAATTAAAACAGTTTACCGATTCGCGGTCTCCATTCAATGAATTAATAACTTTTTGGGATAACTAAATAAAAAAAAATAAAAACAAAAGACGGTCAACATTTTTTACGTTTTTTGGTCTACCCCTCATTCCCCAAATTAGGTATGCAGAGTATACATAATCAGCCAATGATGTTCCGACTGCTAGGACACAGGCCTCCTCTCAGTGAGAGGGAGTGGGCCGTAATCCACCACGCAGGCCCAGTGCGGGTTGGTAGATGTCACATGTCTTCGATTTGTTGGTTCTAGGACATGCCGGTTTTCTCACGATGTTTTCCTTCATTGTTTTGAGAGCAGTGGTGTGTGCAGAGTTTAACGTGCAATATGGAAATTCGTTCCAAAAACCCTTAAAGATTTTCAAAAACGTAGCAAAAATATAATAAGAAATACGCCGTGACCTTTTCTTCAGCTGACCCGTATAATCTACAACGGAATGGAAGTAGCTGATACATTACTTTTCCAGTAAAGGGAAATGCGAAGATGGTAAATTACATGGCTCGCACAGAGGTTGATAGATATTTTTGTATTTTTTTAGGGTTCTGTACCTCAAAAGGAAAAACGGAACCCTTATAAGATCACTTCGTTGTCCGTCTGTCTGTCCATCTGTCAAGACCCGTTTTATCAGGAACGCGCGGAGTTGATATTATATCAAATACTCTGGGCTGCAATCCCTTGAAGCAGTGAAAAAATCATACTTCTAAGTCAACGCAATCAAAAGATACGGGCGTTTATTTTCCGTTTATGCGGCATATTTTGCCACTCGCAAGAGACTCAAAGCAATCAAAACTACCTAAAGAAGGTGGCTGGGACAACTGGACGCGGAAGGCTGAGGACAAGGTGTTGCGGCGCAGCCTGGGAGAGGCCTATGTCCAGCAGTGGACTGCGATAGGCTGAGTTGATTGATTGAGAGCCTTAAAATAGAACTCAATAAAACCATGCCCTTTTAAAATCCATTCAATCAATCAAATCGAGCCACAGTATAAAAAAAATCCTTGTTAAAAATACAACGTGAATACGGGATGAGGAAAAACGTAAATTATGGAGAATTTTCTTGTGAAGATAATCCCCTCTTCAACTGAATGGGTATAGAAATCATTTGATAAGTACTCGAGTAGATTCGCAAAGTAAAAAAGATGATGTTTGATTTGTAGAAGGGTAGGGTAGGATCGCATTTTGTATTTTACGGGAACTTTTTTCATAACTGCTTGTCAGGGCTGTAACTCTGACAGTAATTGGTATTTATTGTATGTTTCGTTAATGTTTTGAATCTCCTTTAGGGGCTTATGGCTAAGTAATAACAGCCACACGGTTCGATCGATCAGGTTAAGCTACGCTTGCCGCGGTTGGTCCGTGGATGGGTGACCGTCTCTACAACCAAGACCCCTTCGTGCCTCGGAAAGCACGCTAAGCCGTTGGTCCCGGCTGTCATGTGGATCTTTGACAGTCGTTACGGGTCGTCAGAAGCCCGAAAGTCTCACAACCAGTCTCACCAAGGGTTATCGTATTACCCAGTAACTGGGTTTTGGAGATCAAATAGGCAATCGCTCCATGTAAAATACTGGTATTCAACTGCATCCGGTTAGACTGGAAGCCGACCCCAACATAGTTGCGAAAAGGCAGGCAGAGGATATCTCCTTGGGTAGCGGGATCGTCCGAAAGGGTTACCGCTGCCCTGGTACATAAAGGGCTAAGGAAGGAACACGGGTGGGTTTTAGTCAGTAAGAGTCTGACACTCCCTTCTGCTCCACCCAGAGCGGGAGGGGTCATTTGATGATTTCCCATCCTCAAAAAAAAAAAAAAAGGAAAGTAGTTAATATCATTTCTAAAAAAAAGGATATCTCCTTTAGGAATAACCGGTAACCGAGATTTTTTAAACATTTGATAAGTTGGCTACTCTCATCTGGGGTTTATTTATTTACTAGCATTCGCCCGCGTCATGTCCAAAAGTATCCCACGGGAACATACTAACGGTATTAAAAGTATCAGGTTATAAACTATCTGTCTGCCAAACATTCGTTCAGACGTTTTTGCGTGATTGTGTAACAAACATCCAAACTTTCACATTTGGAAGAATGAAAATAAAACAAGAGCAGAGGTGGCCCAGAGGTAAAGGCCCCACTTACGAGTTGTAGGTCGTGGGTTCGAACCCAGACAGGTGCTTTACTTACGTTGTGTAAATAATCTCATCACCACTGCTCTCAAAACGGTGAAGGAAGACATCGTGATGAAGCCGGCGTGTCCTAGAACCAAAAATTCGAAGACATGTGACATCTACCAACCCGCACTGGGCCTGCGTAGTAGGTGACAGTCCACTCCCTCTCGAAGAGAGGAGGCCTGTGTCCCAGCAGTGGGAACATTATAGGCCGATTATGCACAGTCTTTTCCCAAGTATGTTGGAGTCGGCTTCCAGTCTAACCGGATGCAGCTGAATACCAGTATTTTACATGAAAGGACTGCCTTCTGACTTCCTCAACCCAGTAAATAGAGAAATGACTAAAATCAATAAAAACCAATTTTACATTTGGGGCCTTATTCTCTATGACACAATGGACGAAACCGCGCGAAATGAACGCGAGATTGGAGGAATTAGTTACGGAATTGACGTGGTTTCGAAGTAAGGAATCGTTAAGTGGTTATAGTGAATTAGGGCCCTGCAGTTACTATGCAGCAATAATTAATTTCTATAATTAAATCACAGTACCTAAGAATTACGACGTTTACAATTCCATAGCTATCGTTGTAAGTAAAAATAACATAAAGAGTACGCGAACATTTATAGCATTGTTCAACATAATCGCCATGGCAACGATAAACAATATTCATTAAATTAAACTTAGGCACGATCTTCGTGAAATTCAAGGCTAAATGTTGGATATATTTAGTTAAAGCCTGGATACGAAATGAAACAAAGACAGAAAAAGTATTTATTGTGACTCGTACAGAAAGAGCACAAACTAAACTAAACACAGTCAAAACTAAAAACCAAATTATATTTAAAAAAGTAACAAAAAGAAAAATGAAACAGAAAGTCCTATTCGAGGCCAAACGGCTTCTTTCTCAGCCTGATGCTGCGAAATGGGAAAAGGGTAAGAGCTGTTCGGCACTGCATTCGATCCGAATCCGAGTAATTACGGTCCGAAGTAGACATAATACTATTTTTATGAGGGGTTGCGCACTACATCCGAACTCAGTCCGTCCGAATTTAGAACATTCCCAATTCGGATTGAACTCGGATCTTGAATTTGGATTCGGATTGGACGTAGTGCGAAACGCGCTCTAACGAAGACTTATAATTACAATTGTAATCCGATATAGCGAGTGTACTCGTAGGTAAGTGTAGAGTGCCTTGCACTTCAGACAAAGGACACAGTGCAAAGCTCTCCAAGCACTTATGACAAAAATGTAAATGAATTTCATAACTCCGAACAATATTGTGTTAGAAAATGTTGAAGATATTTTTAAGGACGAGCTGAGTTCAACTACAGCGAGCATTGTATATTCATGAAAATGTCTCGCGTTATTCAATACCTACAATGTAAATATGTATCTAATGTATCCATGTATGTATTTCGAAACGGCTGGTTGACACTTCCCGTGACCCAAGGGCTTGCTTTTACCTTGGCCAGAGGCTAAGCATTGCCATACAACGTGGCAATGCCGCCAGTCTCTTGGGTACATTACCAGTCGACAGCGATGCGCATGAATTTTGCGACGCTATATTTTAGTTTGTGTATTGTTTTAGTTAAGTTAGGATTTAATTTTGTTAATTTTATTAATTAATTAGGTATTTGTTGTTATTTGCTTACTTATTATTTTAACTTACAGAAATATATATATATAACCTCCATGTATGCATGTTTTATGTATGTCTAGCAATAATATTGTAGAGTCAGGGAAATTCATTGTCCAGTAAACTGACATTTTATACAACTGTCAAATGACAATTGTAATTTGATTAAGGTATGTACGGACAATTTCAGTTGGTAGTGACTTTACAATATTTGAAGGAGTGAATATGAACAATTTTTGCTATGAGACATAGCCTGAAATAAGTGATATTTCAGGCTACGTCTTATAGCAAAAATTGTTGAACATATTATAAAACGAAGTCCCCACGCCGCCGCGCCGTGTCTGTCTGTCTCAAATTAAAAAACTACTGAACAGCACTCTAATTGCGTAACACACTATTACTCTCAATTTGAATCATTTTGAAGCATATTGCTAATCCATTGCTCCATATGTTCGAAAAATGTGTCTGATCAACAACGTGAAAAACGCAATGGATGTTGTGAAACTGTCAACATGAAACCCATTGCTACTGATAGTGTCCTACGCAATTACCCTGCGGATCTTCGTATAGTTTTCACCAAAAGACGGAGTGGTTCATTAGGAAGGCTTAAGTGTTTATAAAGGTTTTGTGTGAATTGGCTGAAATATAACGATGATTGTTGAAGATGTAGGAAAAAATCATGCCAACTATAGAGTTATATGAAAACAATAAAATACGGAATGATGGCTTTAAAAAATATCTACTAAACATAGAAGTACGTTTCCGTGGGATAATTTCCGATCTCCACGCGGGCGAAGCCGCGAGCAAAAGTTAAGGGAACCGTCGAAAATAAATCTGCTGTTTCATACAAAAATATAATATTAAGTACATACAAGGTGGACCGACGACCTTGTGAAGGCCGCAGGAACCCGTTGGATGCGAGAACCACAAAACCGGTCGAAGTGAATGCTTGGGGAAGGCCTATGTCCAGCAGTGGACGTCTTTCGGCTGAAATGATGATGATTAACTACATACCTAATCAGAATCTATTGAACAGATGTTGGTTTTCCGCTACTGCAGAGTTGGTCCCCTAGCAAAAGTTGTTCATATGCATGAGTATTATCAACTCTGAGGAAATATTTTGCTTTTATTACTCTATACTATAGCAGTTACTTCATATTCTAATTCTTATTAGCGTCTCGCTGACAATCTAAAAGGACTCGGCCCAGAATTCAGCTACATGCTTGGCACCATCACTAGCGTCCATCAGTTCCTGTAACGTGCAGCTGACAGGACACGTAGGACATGATAATAAGTGTCCCATCGTTTGTGGAACAGCACCATACATTTATAGTCCAAGTTGAGTTCTCTATGAATCTCCACCTGAACAAGTTTTCTTTGCTTCGGCCCGAGTCCGGAGTCTCTTTATTATCATTTCATTTCTGTTCTTGTACTTGCGAGTATTTTGGCAATCGCGTGGGTGAAGCGTGGGTGCACTTCAATACAAAAGCTCATAACAACAAAAGCCCCACCTGGAACAATTTGCGATAAGCAGCTTTAGTTAACGTGACGGCCACGAAACACTTGTCAGATTTTATCGTACTGACTGTATGGAAAGTGCGTTGGAGTTGGAAATATCACTATAATATCGTGTTAAACTTCGCTAAGAGAAAGAAAGAAAAAAATACGAGTATGTTCGAGACTGATTCGTTTTTACTGGACTCATTATAATCCATAGATGATCATTTGTGGTCCAATATTCTGAGACAAATCTCAGAAAATTGGCCCAAAAAAGGTATGAGTGAAAGGCCATTGCATGCACCGGAGATGAGAATGCTTAAAAGGATGTGAGGTGTAACGCGAATGGATATAATAAGAAATAAACTTTCTATATAAGACGAAGTCTGAAAGTGGCAACCGGTGACTGAAAAGTGTAGTGGAAATCAGTTGTCATGCATGGTATAGGCATGTGATGCGGAGGAATGAAGTAAATGTCGTGAGGAAAGTTTTGAGTATGAATTAGGATAAGAAGAAGAGAGGACAAGATCAAAGAAACGATGGATGGACTGTGAGAAATATGGCTAGAAAGGAGTGACTACCGAGATGACGACTGATAGAGGAGTATGGCAGAAGAAGATATGTTGCGCCGACCCTTGGAATTAGGGCGGGAGAATGATGATATAAAATATTATGATCTATGCCTTGTCAACGATCTTTGTGTCCAGTTAAATTAAGCTTGAGGACCATATCCAAGCGTAAGTCAAGTACCTTGCGTAGAACCAAATGAGTCCGTAAATGAACTTTGAATTTGAGTTGACTCACCTTGAGTCAAGTGTTGTGCAAACCACAGTTTTGTATTTTTTTATTTACCCATACTAATATTATGAATATGAATTAATGAGGGGTCCGTGGCCAAATAATAACAGTCGCACAGGTCGATCGATCAGCTTAAGCTACGCTTGCCGCGGTTGGTCTGTGGATTGGTGATCTTTACATACCGAGACACCCCGTGCCTCGGAAAGCAAGTTAAGCCGTTGTGCCCGGCTGTCATTCGTGGATCTTTGACAGTCGTTACAATCAGAAGGCCGAAAGTCTGACAACCAGTCTTACCAAGGGGTATCGTATTACCCAGTAACTGGGTTGTGTAGGTCAGATAGGTAGTCGCTCCATGTAAAAATACTGGTATTCAGCTGCATCCGGTTAGACTGGAAGCCGACCCCAACATAGTTGGGAGAAGGCTAAGCAGATGATGACTAATATTATGAATGCGAAAGTAACTCTGTCTGTCTGTAACCTTTTCACGCCTAAACCACTGAATCCAGCGTTATGAAATTTGACAGATAGGTAGTCTAGGACCTGGAGAAGGACATAAGCTAATTTTCATCCTGGATCACAGACGAAGGCGCCGGCAACAGCTAATTTATTATAAGTACAATACTGTTATTTGTAGAGTTACATTATTTATATAATAATTGCTTGCTGCCCTTACAGTAACCACCAAAGCGCGCAGCAAGCAGCGATCTTGTTATGTAGGTATCAGATAGATTCTAGTGTAACGTAACTTTGAATGGCATAAATAAAGACAGATTTAGACTCGTCTAGCCCGCTCTAAATCTGGCTCTTTGAATATTGTATGGCTGAGAATACAATGGTCCGAAAAATAGAACCGTGGGAGTCTCGCGATTTCGTTCCAAACTTGCCGATTGACCCACTCAGGGTTGGAGATTCGAAAAATGCTTGCTAAGATCATCTCTACATCTCAATTGTATCGTTAGTTGTTTGGTTTTCATTGTTTTATGAAGGGTGTATAGAGGTATGAGGAACGGGATGTAAAGTTCAGTCATCCTCCATAGAAAAGGGAGGATCCTCCGACCAGACGGGTATTGAGTCTGGTGGGCTACTGTCCGACGAGTAATATCGGGACGTTGTATATATGCTAGTTGAGCGGTAAACTCTGCTTGCGCGATGATTTTGCGCGTCATTGTGATGCGTTTCCGCAGACCCATCACATAGCCACCGTCATCTGCGCATTCTAAACATCAAAAGTAACATTGAGCAAAAATGATTGCTGGGAAACTACTTTGCATACTGGGGGGTTGCAGCTAAAAATCGCTGTTGAAACCATCAATGTCTATGTAACCAAAAGGTTCCCAGGTATAGTCCTGTACCCTAAGTCCAGGCATAATCTTGGTCAGATCGTGTGAGGACCATGTAGATTATATTCATATTCATATATTTATTTGCATTCCATAATGTTGTAGAGGTGTTACAATGGCTTAAAGCTAAGGTACAATTATGGACCCTGTAGGGCACAGCATAAGGTATAAAATTAATGATTAGTGTCTGAAATGCAAACAATTGTCCGTCCAAGACTGCATACTGGGCAAACCATTGTCCAAGTCTTTGCATACTGGGGAAAATAGTGTATATTTAGGTATTTGCATACAGCACCCGACACAGTCTGAATATTTTGAAGGATATTGCTAATCCATTAGTACATATGTATCAAAAAAAAATATGCTCAACAACGTAAATACCGCAATTAATGTTGTTCAACTGTCAAAATGGAAGCCATTGCTACTGTTAGTGTGATCGCAATTACCCCACAGTACAAAAAAATATAATACTGACGGGAAGAACAAGTGACTCTCGACTTCGTTGAGTGTCTTTTACACCCGGGGAATAATTTTGAATTTTTGACAGTTCTTCCACACAAAATCTGTTAAACGTCAATTTTATTCCACGAAAAAAATTAACTGTCAATTGAAAAATCAGCTCTTAAAAATGTAAAGTGTAGCCTGAGAGAATACATTCCAAAGTGCATAGTTATCCTTTTGCTCTTTTTATACAGTTGTAGGGTAGTTTGAAGTATTTTCTAAGGGTCCCGAGGGTAAGATAAACAGATTACAAGGAACTTACATAAAATATCAAGTAACGGGAAAAAATTTTCGTTGCTTACTTTTGTTGGCAAGATATTTTTGTATTTCTGTGAGTGGTTTTAAGTATTACAGAGCACTCGATTAAATGATTTTGTTGGTTTATTGAAGTGACTAACATGTCCAAGTTAATGACAAACAAGAAATTGTATACAACAGTGTATTTTTAATTTTTTTCAGTATTAAAAAAAAACTTTTATTTGTAATATCAAACTGGTACTTACGAGTATAAATAACTAGTATTACTTATAAATAAGTAGTAGTGTGTGGTAAGTAAAAATAAACAAAAATTAATGATTCACGTAAATGGTTTAAATTGGTTCACGTAGACCCTTGCTACGATCTAAATATGTTTCGTAGCGTTCGTAGCACGTCGCTACGCGCACGTAGCAGAGTACATCTCACTGGAGCTACGCTTCCTGTATTCATTCCTTGGGAATCTAGATAGTGTTGCCATATTTATTTATTTAATCTACTTAATACAAAACATCACGGCTGCTTTACGCGAAGGATTAGGCAGAGGTGATTTCTCCTGAGAGTTCTTCTGCATGTCGGCAGTTTCGTTGTTAGTCACAGGTAATAAGAACGGACTGAAATCCAGGCGCTGCTGTACTGAGATTTTTGTAATGTAATTTCAATGAAATTATTTTTGTTTTTGCATGCTGTAGCATAATCAGCCTATAATGCTTCCAATTCTGGGACAGACCTCCTCTCTTCGAGTGAAAGAAAGAAAGAAAGAACTTTCAACTTTATTGCTAAATCATTAAGGGTCAAGGTTGATTGGGATAATTTGACAGTTTCGGGTAGCTTGACCTGCTGGCGTATGTACCACGCGGGCCCAGTGCGGGTTGGTAGATGTCACATATCTTAGAATTTTTTGTTCTAGGTCATGCCGGTTTTCTCCCGATTTTTTCCTTCACCGTTTTGAGAGCAGTGGTGATATAATTATGTATACAAAGTCAGGCGCCAGCCTGAGTTGGAACCCACGGTCTATAATTCGTAAGTTGGGGTCGCTTACCCTGGGCCACCACTGTTGTCATGCTGTCTTTCGCTTAAAATTGTGCACTTGGCTTGTATGTTTGCTTGTGTTAATAGGTTGGACAGTGTAACGATTGTAGATAGACCAACATAAAAAAAATAACAACGGGTTGCACTCCGGGAGTGCCGGCAGAAGTGAAAACTTGAATATTAACGTTGTGCATTTTTTATATTTTGGAATGCGGTCTACTCTCCCTCCGTCTTACGAATTTTCGATCAGGTCACGTGTCCTGACGCGAGCTCAGTCTTACGAATTTTTGATCAGATCACGTGTCCTGACGCGAGTTTAACATTTTTTACCCATCACAACAAAAGTGCACAACGCCGCCAAAGAAATTTTCACTTCAAAAATAGACTATTCATACAAATATTTGTTCCATGCGGGAAATGAACCCGCGACACGCAGCGCAGCAGTCAATCGCTTGACCACTGCGCCAACCGTGTCGTCGCAAAATTGTCCGTATATTTAAATCACAACTGTCATTCTTTGACAGTTGTATGAAATGGCTATAACACGGCTAATTGACGTAGGGTGCTAACAAAAATCTGAAAAAGTAAAAACAATTACAAAATAAAGTAGTAATTAAAATAAACCGTGGCAGATAAAAGATGAACAGTCCCAACAGACGACGCGACGCCCGTACACGAACATGACGCATGGGTCAGCATCATTTAGCTCAACCATTTTGAATGGAATTGAATGATTCAACAAGATAGATGATATAATTCAATCAAATCAGCCTATTGCAAGACCATTACTGGACATAGGCTTCTCCCAGGCTTCCACAGCACCCTGTCCTCAGTCTTCCGCATCCAGTGTGTCCCAGGCACTTTCATAAGGTCGTCGGTCCATCTAGCTGGGGGGCGTCACACGTTACGCTTGCTGATACGCGGTCTCCACTCCAGGATTTTCAACAAACATGGCCAGCCCAATGCCACCATACACAATTATGTGTTTGAGATATTGAAAACGACAATAACTAATAATATAGAATTAACGGAAATATTAGGGGTTAAAGTATGAAATTGCCGATTTGTACTGAAAAATTGAAATTAGTTTTTTCTTAATTTAACATATTTATTTAATCAAAATAATTACTAATATTATCTATACATTGCTGCCATCTAATAGGAAGGTCATTTATGCCTTTGCGATAGAACTCTCGTGATCTAGATTCGACAAACTGTGAAAGCATTTTGTACTGCCTCCTGAGAAGAAAACTTTTTATCACGTAGAAAATTGTCCAAATCACGAAAAAAATGTTAGTCCGTTGGAGCAAGGTCTGGCGAATACGGAGGGTGAAGAATGGTTTCTAATTGCAGTTCCTGTAGAGTTAAAACGGTTTCTCGTGCTGTATGAGGTCTCGCGTTATCATGGAGCAATAATGGTGAAGATCGATTCATGAGTCGGGGCTGTTTCACTGCTAGTTTTGCTATCATTGTTCGGAGTTCGGCACAGTAGACATCTGCCGTTATTGCTTGACCAGATCGGAGAAAGCTATAGTGAATAACACCATGCTGAGACCACCAAACAGTTACCATTACCTTTTTATTGATAAGCTTTGCTTTTCCATCACGAAAGCATTTAAACCAAAATCGCACGGTGCGTTCATTAGCAGTCCCCTCTCCAAACGCAACATTGATATTGCGAGCTGTTTCTGCCGCGTTAGTTCCGCGTCGGAACTCGTATTCAAAATTAACTCGAATTTTCGAAGTATCCATCTTTCTTGTCTAAGCTGAATAAAAAAAACAACTGAAAGTCGATAGTCGAATGTTTCACATTTTTTAAAAGAAGAACTTCATATGTACCATGTGAAATAAGTTTCACTTAAAAATATCAAATCATGAAGGTTCTATGTCCATTCGAAGTACCTATTAAAATGAAACGGCAATTTCATACTTTAACCCCTATTATATACATACCTGAAATAAAGCCACGAATAAATATTAAACACGAAAATAAGCAACAATTGTGTCGTTGATTAAAACTGTATTAACTTCGAAGCGGAAGCAATCGATCGTCGACCCACAAACCAACTGTATTGAAACAGTTAAAGCAGTTTGTTTGGTTGGCTACATACACTTTAATTAGTGAGATTGATTAGTATTCAATGAATATTGTGTTAGTTAAACGTTATTTTGATTGTTAACAGGTTGAATGCCGTAATTACAGAAACAATTAAAAGCCATGTGTCTCGCGTGGATCCACGTTCGAAGTGATAAATGTCCGGTTTCAAATATCCGACATTTGGATTCCATGAGTTGGATTTTCTAGTACAGCAGTGCGATTCTGTAACCATCTCACCGTGAAAACTTAGGTGAAGTGAGCGTGGAGTGAGCTGTCATTTCAACTAATGCTAGGGATTGACACTATTGACAGCTCACTCTAAGCTCACTTCACCTAACTTTTCACGGTGAGATTTTTACAGAATCGATCGGCAGGAATTATTGGCCGCTAAGCTGAAAGATTATATTACTATAGTCCAGCCGTTGAGAGAATGGGTTCTTGACACCTGTCCTTTCACACAAAGGAGTACGTGTTTTGCGAATTTGATCTTTATTAGCTACTAGAATCATCGCATTGACAAGGTGTCAGGAGTGCGTTCACTCGACGGCGGGCCTATACCCTATTATTGTCTCACTGCAGGGCAAACACGGAGAAGGCACACAGAGAAGGCACGAGCATTGATCACCTCGCTTCAGGACGGGTTGTCGATTTCAGACTGATATGAACTACATTCCAGGTTTCCTCAGGATGTTTTTCCATCACCGATATCAGTACACACACACGACGCATGACGCATGTTTACCCCCAACTTGTTTTGTTTGTGTGTTTATGTCCTTTTTTCATGCGTCATGTTTGCCGTAAATAAATGCATTTTCTTTCTTTCTTTTCTTTAGTAATGTCCAAGATAAACTGAGAAAGTAAGTTTAACAACCTACGTACTTCGTATACTTTATAGGCTAAATCGTAGTCTGTTCAGAGCACGAGTGGCTCAGTGATAACGCTCTAACTTACGAGTTGTAAGAATTAAAATTCAAGTAGCCGAATTTTTTTTTTTTTTTTTACTTTGCCCCACACTTGGAATTTCTCCTGTATCTTGGGTGCGTTTACAAACATTTAAACTCACAGACACAAACAGCCAGACCCGGAACAACTACTTGTGGGCCATACAAATATTAGATCCGTCCGGGAATCGAACCCGCGACACGCAGCGCAGCAGTCAATCGCGAATTCTGGGTCGAGTCCACTTACATTGCTATCGACACGCCAAGAAGAGATGTTTAACCTGCTACTCATCAGGCTGTCAGGTTTATACATACTAAGGTTGTATTATAGATTATTGCTATTTATTGATTTTACAAAAACAAATTAAAACAATACAAAAATATTTTAAAACACCTTGATGCAAAGTATAGTAGTGAAATGTTGGCACTTTTCAAATTGGGATTATTTAAAAAAAAGGTTCTAATTACCTACCCCAGATTGTATCTCTGACAGCAACAAATGACAGCACCCTTTTCTGTTTGAAAATATTGAATAGGAGCTTTAAATGTCCTTCGTAGAATATACATAGAGAGAGAGAGAGGATAAAATATACAATCCTGAAATATTTACATCATTTCTATAATGATTTCTTAGACTGGTTTGGAATTGGTGTGATTTTATTTTCATAAAGTACCGAGGGAGACATTAAGCGCTTATTTTGACGAAAAATATGAAAACATTCCTTCAAAAGTAAATATATTTTGTAGTACATAGATTACCATCACCATCACGCCTGTGTTCTACATATACAGGGTCTGTGGGTATCGATTTCTAAACATGATAAAATTTAATAATAACTTATTTGATTTTTTTTTTGAGGTTAACGACCGATGTTAGTCTTGTTACTTGAAGTATGAGTTGGAAAATCTGTTATCTTTTATCGTGTTTAGATAGTGTGATACTCATCACGGTCTGTAAAAGTCCCATGTAATAGTGGACGAGCCTATTGGGCAGGTCGTGTATGTTAACGAAAAATATTAATTATTTCACCAGCCTAAGCTGCTAAAGAAAAAACTTCCCAATTATTTTAATTTTTACTGAAATATTTCCTAAATAATCAAAAACTAAGAAGAAAATAATCACAGTATCGATGTTAGTTCCCTTGCAATATTAACCACTACGTGGAGCCCTGACACAGCTAGAAGGCATCGCAGCAGACCCCGTAGATGATGGCGGGATGAGCTAGAGAAAATAAACGACCAGTGGTCTACTTTAGCCCTAGATCGAAAGAGCTGGAAGTCATAGGGAGAGGCGTTTGCCCAGCAGTGGTATGATCCAGGCTAACAGTAACAATAACTATTCAACAAAATAATAAACCTAGGTTCTCTGTAGCGTACCAATATAGTGTGCTGAAATCCTACCGCACCTTTGTAGCGAGTTATTGTTGTATCAGAGAACAGACGTCCGGGAGCTTCCGAACGATCGGACAAGATGGCGGATTTCACGTCATGTTCCTTATTTGAACTTAATAACACCTTGTTGTTTCTAAGGGCGATTTTCACCGCGTTCAGCACATTTAAACCACGTACTACATAATTATACAGCTTTATAGTCCGGATGCTAAACTTGTACCCGGTTGATGGCAATAGACTTGCCCCGAAACATTACTGGCGAATTGTGGGTGTACAGTCACGAGCACCAATATGTCAACACTTGGCAACTTTCAATTGCAATTTTTTCGTGAAATAACGAATGCAACGTTGAAATACGACACATTACATAAACCTATGGGTTCGAAAATGCTATGTTCGTAACAACATACATTTTCATTAAGAAATAAAGGAGTAAATCGCTTTTGAATAAAGCCGAGTGTATACATACTTTTGCTCGTGACTGTACTATACAGGTTACAGGGAAACTCGACGTATTCCTTAAAAGGCGTTATACTAGAGGTCATTAGCAACAAATTAAGTCCAGTCAACTAGGGGTCAAAACTGGATGGTTACCGAGCCGTGTCAGTACCGATTTTTTTGAAATTTTCTGATTTGTTACCAAAAACAATTTATTATGAGAAAAAACTACTCCACTCCAAACATTAAATTGATACTTTTCTGAAAATTGGAAATAGAGTGATAATTTTTAAAAAAATTCTTGCAAAACTTACATAATCTCAGGAATAAAAGGTCTTTCATAGCAAAATTTTAATTTTTTACCATCCAGTTTTGACTGGACTAAATTTGTTGCTAATGACCTCTATTATAACCCCTTTCAAGCAATACATCGAGTTTCCCTGTCACGCTGTATGTAGGTACGCCTCTCCCTAACCCTACTAGGAATTCTGGCGTGATGTTATGTTACGTTATTATATAGTACTATCCCAAACGTGCGCTGAAACTTAAGATTATTTTTGACACGCACGCTGAAATCAGAGCGAATTGAAACGAAGCTCAAACGAGTGAGTGCCGAAACTGTGTCAAGCACTTTTTCACGATTTTGACATCGTTAAAATTATCTTGATCATGTTGACGAGTTCGAAAGCTGCAGCTGTCATCTGTGGGTCGTTAAACCCGATGATGACATCATCACCCCAAAAAAGGTGGCTGGGGTAGACTGGATGTGGAAGGCGGAGGACAGGCTGTTGTGGCGCATTCTGGGAGAGGCCTATGTCCAGCAGTGGACTGCGACAGGCT
Source organism: Apamea epomidion (assembly GCA_947507525.1). Classification (NCBI taxonomy): domain Eukaryota; kingdom Metazoa; phylum Arthropoda; class Insecta; order Lepidoptera; family Noctuidae; genus Apamea; species Apamea epomidion. Next base: position 13,914,745 of record OX382247.1, read on the forward strand.
GAGTTGATTGATGTTGACGAGTTTGAAAGCTACAGCTGTCATATGTGAGGTCGTTAAACCTCATCATCACCATCTAAGGCTTTACAACCGCGGGTGGGCCTTGCAAGTATATTTCTCCAACGTGACCGGCTTTTCTCTCCAGTTAGTCATTCCAACAGTTCTTAAATCTTGGTCTACGCCATCCAAACATCAGAAGGCCAATTCTCGTAATTTAAAACGTTCAAAATCTAGTCGCAGTCTCTTCTCGGCGACAAACAAATGTCAAAAACTTGTCAAAATGTAGAGAAATTAGAGGGATTTTTGACAGATTGAGACTGAGATCAGACTGTGAACGTTCTTAAAATTACGAGAATTACCCCTCTGACCTTAGGTCGTCCTCGACTTCTCCGGCCAGCTGTTAAACCCTCGCCTAGCAATTTTACATATTGGTTTTTACTACTGTCCTAAGTACAAACCAATTCACATCATATAATACACTAGCTGCGCCCCACGGTTTCACCCGCATAAGTTTCGATCCCGTGGGAATATTGGAATAAAAAGTATTCTATGTGTTAATCCAGGGTGTCAGCTACGTCCATACCAAATTTAATCAAAATAGGTCCAGCCGTTTGAGCGTGAAGAAGTAACAAACATACAAACACACACACTGACTCCCAAACTTTTGCCTTTATAATATTAGTGTGACTAGTCGCCCCTTCCAAAAGGTACGAGTAGTTTTCGTATAGAGAAGAATGGGCTAGAAACTCCTCTGTTACTCTTTTAAAATGCTTTATAACATTTCGCATACATTAATTATAGATATAGATAGATATACCATTCATTCAGTGTACACAAAAGACATAGCACAACACACAAAAGCACAATTAAATGCTAACTTACATCCTACTAATATCATAAACGTGAAAGTTTGTATGGATGGATGGATGTTTTTAACACTTTCACACAAAAACTACTGAACGGATTTGGATGGGCACACAGATGGTTTATAACCAGGATTAACATACCTATAGGATACTTTTTATCCCAATATTCCCATGGGATCGAAACTTATGCGGGTGAAACCGCGGGGCGCAGCTAGTGAATATATAAAAACAAGGTGCCAACATAAAAAAAATATGATAACATATTTATAAAAGCTATGAAGACATAATGACACTTTGAATCGAAATAACGAATGTACAAAGTGCGGTGTGCGTCTCAAGGTTGCACCGAATGGAAAAGTGAATGAATAAAATGAATGGAATGACAGCACACTTCACCTAATTTTTCACGGCGAGATTTTTACAGAACGAATCGGCAGAACAGTCTATCCCACATTGATCCCATATTTCCACCGACATGACATATTATTGACACGGCGAACGCCAAATCGGTTTATTTCCGGATGAACAGACAACATCGGACATGGCTGCCGTACCGCCCCGTCCATTACGAGGCGTAAATATTTAGTGTTTGTGCCGTTCAGTGCTCGGCTGTTAATCTGGCACTTCGGGTTTTAGAGCAGGCTTTGTAGAGTGTCGTCCTTGTCACTCATAGCTGTGTGACCGTCTCTATCTAATGGTCTATCCACACATGTCAGGGCCGCGCCCAAGTTACGTGACGTGGCGTGTTAAGTTCATATAATCCTATTAATTGACCAGCTTCTGCCCGCGCAACGCATCGCCTCCCCATGCTTTTGCTCGGCTTCTAAGGGTCCTAGCGTAATGATAAGTAGCCTTTCTAAAGAATTAGGCTATAAAATGGAAAAATATTTTTTTGGATCCGACTTGTAGTTCCAGAAATTAGTGCGTTCAAACAAACAAACTCTTTAGCTTTATTATTAGTATATAGATAGATATTTCATGGAATAGTCGTTCAATAGGATTATATGAACATGGAGGGTTATATTGATGATTTTAATAATCATAATTCTGTAATTACATACTTGTTATGCTCGCGAATCATATTTTAATCGACGGACTCCTGACACTGACCTGCAAATTGCAAACAACGTAAAAAAAAATAATTTCGTGGGATACTTTGGCGCGTGACCCTTATGACGGGGTAGAAGCAAATTTTTAGGTAATTGACAATAGCGTATTGTCGTAACGGGTCGCCAGAAGCCCGAAAATCTGACAACCATTCTACCAAGGGGTATCGTATTACGCAGCCGCTTCTTGTAAAATACTGGTATTCAGCTGCATCCGGTTAGACTGGAAGCCGACCCCAATATAGTTGGGAAAAGGCTAGGCAGATGATGCTGATAGCGTATGGCGGCAACAAATAAGGTTCAAAATAGTGATGCGTTTGATGTTGGTTAGATCGAATGACCACCAAAATAAAAGTAATTTATCAGTTTTATATAATAAAAAAATAAATGCAATGCTCAGTGGAATAACGTTTAGGTATTTCTTTCATTGAATTCCCTTTATTATCATTACCCAAATAGTACAGTTTACGCTGAAAATTTTGAGAATTATGCGGCGAAAAATATTTTTTGAGCTCTGTTGTACGATTTTTTTATCATGGTACTATTTTATCAAGCGTGGTGATCAATGCTCGTGCCTTCTTTGCCTCAGAAGAAGCCTTTACCCTGCAGTGGGACAGTAATAAGCTGACATTTATTTTTTAATTTTATAACGAAAATTAGCATCAAAATAATTATCACTTGAAAAAAGGTTGTCGGTAAGATTCCATGTTAATAAAATGTTTATTAAAAGTCCTTCGCATTATGTTCTTAAACCATTGAAATAACATAACATCACGCTGAATTTCCCGAAGGGTTAGGCAGATGTGTACTTATAGTAGAACCGCATTTCGCCAGTTATGTTTAAGTCCCATGTAATAGGGTCGAGCATACTGCCATCAACTGGGCAGAAATCTAGCACCCTGGCTATAAAGCTATATAATTATGTAGTACGTGGTTTAAGTGTGCTGAACGTGGTGAAAATCGCGTTTAGAAACAACAAGGCGTTATTAAGTTCAAATAAGGAACATGACGTGAAATCCGCCATCTTGTCCGATCGTTCGGAAGTTCCCGGACGTCTGTTCTCTGATACAACAATAACTCGCTACAAAGGTGCGGTAGGATTTCAGAACATTATATTGGTACGCTACAGAGAACCTAAGTTTATTTTTGAAGTGAAAACTTCTTTAGCGGCGTTGTGCACTTTTTTTGTGTTGGGTAAAAAATGTTAAGCTCGCGTCAGGACACGTGACCTGATGGAGAATTCGTAAGACGGAGCTCGCGTCAGGACACGTGACCTGATCGAAAATTTGTAAGACGGAGGGAGAGTAGACCGCATTCCAAAATATCATAAATGCACAACGTTAATATTCAAGTTTTCACTTCTGCCGGCACTCCCGGAGTGCAACCCGTTGTTTTTTTTTTATTAATTAGGGGTCGAGCCTATTGCCATCAATCGGGTACAAATTTACGCTCCGGACTTCTACTGAAATATCTGACTGAAAAACCCAATAATATTTTGTCCGACCTAGGCATCGAACCCAGGACTTTATGCTAAGCATTACCGCTTGCGACATCTAGACCAACGAAACCATAAACCATTGAGTACCCATGAAAATATTACAAAATGAAAACAATAAAACCCAAACTTTCGAACGACTTGCCATAACCTAATTCCTGTCAATAAAATGTTATTCCTCACTGCATAACGCTCAAAAATCCAGTACGTTATGTCTTTCATGACGTCAGCCATGATGTAATATGGCGTCTCGTCGGCGGCAAGTTGACACTAGAAGCATACTAGGTCAGCGTCGCTTGCCAAAAAAAAAATACAGTAACCACATTACTAGTCTATGGTAATAGGGTTAATACGAGCGAAATATGGGGTGATAGATAATCTAAAAATGGTTAATGTTGGTCGGGAATATGCGCTGTTAAATTAGGTTAAATGTTTATGGGGTATGTGTCATTTTTATTCATCATTTCATGCTTTCCAATTAATTTATGGTAGCGATAAATTCAATATAAAATGCCCCATATCTCGCGAGGGGTGAATGCACGACCGGTCGGTCTTATGACCGATTCCTATAATTTTTTCTATAATTATACCAATAATGAAGCAAATACTTCATAGCTTTGCATAGAAGACCCTCCTATATGGAAATGGCTATCACAGGTAAAATTAGCTTACAAATCTATTTATTTTCCAGCCCAGTTTGGTAATTAAAAATGCTACCATTGGTAAGCAAAACGATTCGTTTTTGTTTATAGGAACCGAGCATTAGACCTCTCTAGCAATTGGTAGGAAATTGGGCAGTCATTTCAGCCTCGTTTGGCGGACAAAATGGTGATTGCAAGACATTGCTCCTCGCAGAAAGATGTTATCAGGACAGTAGTGAAGTATTCGTAAGGGAAGCTAGTTCGTTTGAAAAAAAAAAAACTTATTACAAATGTAATATCGTGAAGGGAAGCCAACACGAATTGTGTTAACCTTTACAGGGTGGCAGGGACATCGTCGTCGTAACCATGAATTCAGCACATGATTCTGAACCATCTGCGTTGAATGTTTTGGTCGATTATTTAAAAAAAAAACACTCTGCCATACATTTTGACCACGTGGGTATTGCACTTTTCTAAAAAACATCTGATTTCTTTTATAACCGGCGATAAATTTCTACCGTAGGTGTACAGAATACTGTGCTGAATTTATGGTTTCAATTTGCGCGTCGATGTCCCTGCCACCCTGTATAATATTAAATAAAACTTACAATTTAAGATATATATTAAAATTGTATTTATGTTTCAAATTGACGTTATTTCAAGGTAAGTAAATATCAACTTTATTTTTATGGTAATTAAGTTGATTTCAGAGTGACTAGCAATATTGAAAAAGTTATAAAAATGTTTGTAGTTGTAGCGTAAACTGAGGATTACTGTGTAGGAATTAAAGTTATTTTTCCATAAACTCCTATTTGTTAACATTTTTGGTGAATATGTCGCGAGTGCAGATTACATAAGATACCTTCATGCCTGTTTTCTCCGAAGGGTTATGCAGAGGTGTCCCTATACACACCCACATTTCACCACTTCATGTAATAGGGGCCGAGCCTATTACTATCGGGGTCACAAATCCAGACTAAAAATTACGTAGTTTGTATTATGATATACATTGTCTTCTATAGTAATAAAATGGATGCCATCATGCTGCCCTGTGTCCTGATTAATGGTGGAGCTCTGACGTGTGAGCTTTATTACGTGCTCATAAATCTTGATCCACTACAAATTGTTTTGTGGCTAAAGTTATGGCTGTAATTGTTGTAAAATTACATTTTCACCATAAGATGTGTAGACATATCTAGTATAATACAGTTGAAATCATCATCACCTGCCTTCTCCCAATAGGCTATTTTCCTAAAAAAATCTAATTAGTCCGTCAGTTAGATTATCAAAAAATATTGAACCCGTATTTTTTCTTATAACAATTATATAAAAAATTATGAAGATATCGCCCGTTAAAGTTCCGCATGACGTCACTTGCTTGCGACACTATTGCAAGCAAGTGACGTCACGACCCATATTTTGACGCGCTTTATCTTTGTCATTTTTTGTTTGATTGACAAAAGAAAAAATACGTGTCCATTATTTTTCGATAATCTAACTGACGGGCTAAATATAATTATTATTGTTTTACCCAGGCAACTACCCTATTATGTTGGGTTCGGCTGTCAGTCTAACCGGATAAAGCAGTATACCCGTAAATATTGATGGTACTTTTTGTCTGTAAAACCAAATCTAATAAAATACAGATTTATGCAAATTATGCTAACGCAGCTCTTACCGACATTAAAATCTCCAAAAATCTGATCGGTTCGTCTGTGTTATATGGATCACTATGGAAGCTTGTTATAGGTTCGTCTGTGTTATATGGATCACTATGGAAGCTTGTTATAGGTTCGTCTGTGTTATATGGATCATTATGGAAGCTTGTTATAGGTTCGTCTGTGTTATATGGATCACTATGGAAGCTTGTCATAGGTTCGTCTGTGTTATATGGATCACTATGGAAGCTTGTTGACAGACACATTTTTTCTACGGCGCGGTTTATACGCCGTACCGTAAAGAACCCGTGTCGTGTACAGGGTGCCTAATTGTTGTCAGAATCTGCCTGCCTTTTGCCAACTATGTTAGGGTCGGCTTCCAGTCTAACCGGATGCAGCTGAGTACCAGTATTTTACATGGAGCGACTGCCTATCTGACCTCCACAACCCAGTTACTGGATAATACGATACCCGTTGGTAAGATTGGTTGTCAGACTTTTGGGCTTCTGACGACCCGTAACGTAGTGCCTAATTGTATTGGGTAAAAAATCTCCTATTGTAATTACGTAAAGAGATTCGATAGGACGACAACCTTAATCATCGTCTATCAAAACGGTTTGGCAAGCACTTCGTTATACTTGTCTAGACTGAGCCTAGATAATTCCTTACAATAATACTAGAGTTGGCTTCCATTACATAGTCTGAAGGCCTTTTTTCTGTGGCCTATTCGATTTATTCTAGGTATTGTCTCAAGGACCTTGATAATAATCAGATATTTAGCTGAAATGACGAGGTGGAGCGAGGATAGTTAAAATAATAAATATGTACAGACGCCAGAACATCAAGCTACTACAATCTGTCAAATTTATTTAATAGATTTTCAACTTTATCGCTAAAGCATTAAGGTTCCAGGTTGATTGGGAAAATTTGACAGTTCTGGTAGCTTGACCTATTGGCGTCTGTACTTACGTGAAGGGACATAGCCCACAGAATAATCAAGCTGAAGTGGCAAGGGGCCGGCCATATTAGCCGTAGAACCGATGACTGTTGGGGTAGACGTGTTCTTGAGTGGAGACCGCGAATCGGTAAACGTAAGGTGGGATGCACTCAGGCTAGGTGGAGCGACGATCTTCGCAGGATGGCTGGTAGCAGCTGGATGAGAGTTGCCGAAAATCGAGTTGAATGGCGTGCAATAGGAGAGGCCTATGTCCAGCAGTGGACTGCTGTAGGCTGATGATGATGACGTGGACATAGCAGCAGTGGTAGGTATGCACAATTAACGACAATAACCAGTATGCCTGTTCATGAAGATAAAGAGCATCCTCTCATATCATGTGGGGATATCAAAAATCTGCTTAGCCTTTTCCCAACAATGGTGGGATCGGCTTCCAGTCTAACCGGATGCAGCTGAATACCAGTATTTTACATGGAGCGACTGCCCATCTGATCTCCACAACCCAGTTAGGTACTGGATAACACGGTACCCCTTGGTGGGACAGATACTGGTTGTTAGATAATAAATGAGAAGTGTTTTTCTAAATGCGATTAGACATTTCGACGGAATCAGATACTCAGGGCAAAATCACAACTGAAACCGTCTATGGAAATAATTTCACTAGTATTGCTAGTGTCTTAAACATAACTGGTGACATGTGGATGTACTGTAGGTACACCTCTGCCTCACTCTTCGGGGATTACAGTTGTGGTGTCATGTTTGTATTATTGCCAGTGTTTTTATTGAATAAAGAACGCACTGCTTAGCGCCGAGAGTTGAAAATCCTACAGTATGTTTTTTCAACACGCTGGGATGCGCTCTGTTGGATTCTCAACGCTCGGCTCAACACCGAGAGTTGAAAATCTAGTGCACGATACAATCCCGCCGCGATATTTTTCTTCCTGATCAGAAGTCCGTGTTTCGGTCTTATAAAAAACGTCGTAGTTTACCAATATTTCCAAGAAAATTCCATCAATCCATTGTTCTCAATTCCTTTGTTACTATGTACGTTAAAAGGTAAGTTATAACATTTTCCTTTTATCTTGATCAAAGTATAGGTCTCCCAGAATCTCATAGTATATAAGATAAATAAAAAAATGTGATTTTCATATGGCAATGTCAATTGTCACCTGTCAATTCAAATTACGAGATTTGTCAATCACTGCTGAGATTTTGTGATATCTTCTTGATAATTTGTTGTTTTTGTGAAAATGTCGAAAAAGCCACTTCGATCTCAAGCGAGAAATATTGTTTTTAATGTGTATCGTAAAATAAAAGAAGAAGAAGGCGTAAACCAAAGTCAATCTTTGATTTTAAGTTTGTGTTAAGTTATTAGTATGATTTAAATTATATGTAATAAATTAGTACGTAAAGTAATATACAATTGACGTATTTTCCTATGTTAAGAACCCGATGTATAACAACATTCTTCATACACATACCTAATATACTTCATGTTCATTAATACTAAAGACATAAATAAAAATTAAACAGTATCAAGATCGTTTAATCCAATTTCCCCAGTATTGCACACAACAAATTTTTATTTTCCCATTTGCCATGAGATTCCGGTAGATCTATACTTACAACCACAAACGGAACTACGGAACTAATGGAACTACGCTGGAACTTGAGGAAACGTCTTCAGGGAAATGATACGAGAATTAATAATTCCCTTCACTAAAGTAATTAGTGCCGACTGGAGCCGGAGACTAAAGTTCTCGAGAATCCGTAACTAAGTTTACAGAACATTCAGCTATGTTGTTCATGTATTGCAGTTACTGTAGTATTTAATCAATGAGGGGTTAAATAATAACAGCCACACGGGCCGGTCTCTGCTTGGTCCGTTTGTCCGTAGTCCGATGGGCGACTAGTGACCATCCCATTACATATCGAGACCCCTCTGTGCCTCAGAAAGCACGTTATACCCTTTTTTTTTTTGGGTGGGAATTCATCAAATGACCTTTTCCGCTCTAGGCTGAGCGGAAGGGCGTGTCAGACTTTTACTGACTAAAACCCACCCGTGTTCCTTCAGTTGCCTATGCCAGGGGCTACGGTATCTCTTTCGAACAACCCGCGGCCCTGGCGGCAGCACGTTATACCCTTGGTCCCGGTTGTCATTTGTAGATCTTTGACAGTCGTTACGGGTAGTCAGAAGCCCGGAAGTCTGACAACTGGTCTTACTAATGGGTATATTGTGTTAATTAGTAACTGGGTTGTGGAGGTCAGATAGGCAGTCGCTCCATGTATAATACCGGTATTCCTCTGAATCCGGTTAGACTGGAAGCCGACACCAAAATACATAGTTGCCAGCATAGAAATATTGTTTAAATATTTTTAGAACTTCGTCTCAGTTCTATTTTTGCTGAAATGGAAGCCTCACAATCAGGTAAAAGTATAAATCGATGCTTTAAACGTAAATATATATATATATATATAGGCGTAAAAATTACCTCGATGCAACCTCTGACAATCAATAAGATCAGAGGGGCAAATCTCGTAACTTTAAGAACGTTCACAGTCATCTTCAGGCTAGGTTTTCGGCTTAAAAACGGCACTTTGTGTTAAGGTTTACGATTTTAATTATACACTAGGGAGAAGCAACATCCTTTTTCTCATAAACCAAAGGAAACGTACTTATTAGTCTAGTTAAGGTAAAAATATTGCTTTTTACAAGGCTGGAAATGGAGTTAAAAGCGCGGACTTAGATACTTAAATAAAGTGCACTTAATCTTTTAATGCACCTTGCTATGTGGAAATAACACACTAATCTAATATTCAATACGTTTTTAGAGTTCCTTAGTCAACAAAGAACCTTTACAGTTTCGCCATGTCCGTCTGTGTGTCTGTCCGCGGCATAGCTCTGAGAGTCTTTGTACTAGAAAGCTGTAATTTGGCATGGTGATACATATTAACTACGCCGACAAAAGGTAAAGGACAATGCTCATGGATGTATGGAATCCCGTACCATGCTGCATCAAAGTCAAACTTTGTTTTTATAGACTACACTTATCATATTAACTCCTACAAAGCTTCTTTTTGTAAACAAAACCGGTTTCGGAGATTTAAAAAAAAATCTAAATAACCTAAAAACTAGTTACTTTATTTTGCTTGACATGTCATACACGAACAGCCATTATTGCTCTAAAAATTGATAATCGATTAAATAAAAATTCTATTCAAAAAACTAAAAATACAAACAAATTATACTTTGCCGATTCTACATTAATGAAAAATAACTAGAATCAAAGTATAATTTTTTTACAAGTTTTTTGAAAGACTCGATCATGACACTTCCAAAGTTCAAGGTTAAATTAATCATAATATCATTTGAAACGGAACGTCATGTACAGAGAATATAACAATATCAACACTTTTTTACTTTAAATTAAATTCCCTGTTCAAAAATCAAATCCCCGACGCATAATGTCGGAAAAAATTATGAAAATAATTACTGTAATATTTTGATCTTGATGCATGAGGCTTTTTGGTACGACTTTTGGTCATTGTCCTTAAATTATGAAAAAAAAATTAGGGTAGGTACACACGGCACAGCTAAAGACAAGACATTTATTCGTCGGATATGGTAGTTACAAAGATGGTTGGTACTGTAGAGGCTTGTCTGCCGAAGGCAACCTAATATGTTGCAGGCCGGATATAATTTAGCGCGGATGACATTCAAACGCTCAAGCTTGTATCAAATAGATTAATTAGGTTTTTGCTTTAGAACCGGGAGTGACTTTTGATATAGAAAGATGTAAAAGCCGTTCTCCCCATATAAATTTAAAGGAATTAATAGTGTTTAATTCCACCCGTTACCTCAGAGGGCTCTTCTAGCCCTCTACAGTACATATGGATAAGTTCATTCAGTACATACGAATATTTACAATGTGAACCTAATGTAAACGTGGGTATAAAACCTAACTTATATACTATTTATACTCTAATAAACAATACAAAACACTTATACTACTATGGACATTTGTACTATAATATACAATATAAAATAAAATAAAAACACAACAGTAACAACGTTTCTATTATACAACTAAATAAATCTACTAATATAAACTGGTTTTAAACATAATATATATTCATCTACTATCTAATGCAAACTGGTTTTAAACATAATATATAGCTTTTCTTTAGCCTTTCATACTAGCCGTTCGAATGAGTAAAACACTGTTGTTAATCAGTTTTTTTGACAAAGACAAAGTTTTTGTTGGTTAAGGATGAACGTAAATAGTTTGTCAAAGTAGGTAGGTATATAAATTGAAACAAAGTAAAATTAGAGATGAAGTGAATCAACATGTTAGATAGTAAGAAATTATGACAACTTCTTATCGCATAACAATAACATCACTTCAACAGACTTTCAATAATACGAGTTGTTGTTTAAAAATTTAAAGATGATTACGGCGGTATACCTAAATAATGCTAAGGTGGTGGTAATATATTTGTTCACATTCGCTTAACAAATATGAACATTATTAGCATAAAAATAAGGTTCATAGTCGTATACTAATAAAAATAAATTCGTATGACCTAGCAAATTGTAGTCGGTTTTGTCGGTGCAATCATGTATGAGTAGCAATCAATAAACTCAGTAATGCAAATACTCGTAGACTGGCAACTAAGAACGCTATTTTTTTTATAAAATAGGGTGCTTGAAACCAATTTTTTTAAATTGTTGGTAGTTATTTTCTAAACAGTCAAAATGAAATGGCCTGTGAGTTCCGTGGCTGTCTCAAACGTTGCAAACTTCATTACTCATCCATGAACGGGATCGAATCGTTATAAATTCAACTATTAAGTAATGTTTTAACAAAATAATGAATACAAAAAGAAAAAGACATTTGCTGCATACATGGTTTGAACTTACGACTTCTCGTTCACTGGCCAAAGACGATAGGCGTTGTGCCAAGGTCCCTATAGTAATATAATGCGAAATATTATATCTCATTCAGTAACATCAAAGAATGATTACTATTGACATACGCACACTACTTAACATAGAACTCGCTCGTTTTAATTAGTGTTTGTGTGCATAACCATGTCTTCACCCACCCATATAAAATGTAAACCAATTAGTTTGTCCGACTGTACTTCCCGTACGCGTAAATTAGGTCTATCCCATGGTGTGGGGTGGCGTTGGACATGCCCACACCATGGATTTAAAAAATATTGGGTGTTTGAGAACCATTTTTCGATTCAGGAAACCGTTTGCGAAATATTAAGCCTTAAAGGTTAATAATACACACGAGCGACACGCATTAACGGCAGATACAACCGTAGCCCTCGACAAGGTGCCGTTTGTGTGACTGTCTGTGCCTTTACCGTTGTTAACTTATTTGTGCAGAATAAACCATTTTTCTTTCTTTATGTCATGTTAAGTATACACGACATAATTCACGTTTTACGCATCAATCTACAATCATTTTTCATCTCGAAGGAAAACAGGACTAAGATAGATCTTCAGTTTAGGATAATGGATGAAAAATCGTCTGCGTTTAAGGAATAATGAGCCGTTTGTTACGTGATGTCTTTGTCAAGTATAGGCACGTGTCAAATTATTTTCAGAGCACATGTCATTAGGATAATGTGAAACAAATTAACGATTTTGTCATCTTTGTACATATCATGTTTATAAAGGATTTTGGACAAAAAGAAAAGTGTTTCATGAATATTAATTTTGTACTAAATTACTTTTTAAGGTCACTCAGCGCGCTATGGAGCGAGCTATGCTCGGAGTCTCTTTGAAGGATAAAATCAGGAATGAAATTATCCGGAAAAGAACCGGGGTTACCGACATAGCTTGCAGAGTAACCAAACTGAAGTGGCAGTGGGCTGGCCATGTTTGTCGAAGGACCGATGGCCGGTGGAGCAGACGAGTCCTGGAGTGGAGACCGCGTATCGGCAAGCGTAGTGTGGGACCAGCTAGATGGACGGACGTCCTAAAGAAGGTGGCTGGTGTAGACCGGATGCGGAAGACGGAGGACAGGGTGTTGTGGCGCAGCCTGGGAGAGGCCTATGTCCTGCAGCGAACTGCGATAGGCTGAGTTGATTGATTGACTTTTTAAAATAGGAAAGTTTTTGTATCAGTAATGTTTGGAAGGAATTAGGGGAAGGGGAAGGATCCTATTTCTTACTAAAATTATAAACGCGAAAATTTGTGAGGCTGGATGGATGGATGTTTGTTACTCTTTCACGCAAAAACTACCGAACGGATTTTGATGAAACTTTACAGTAATATATAGCTTATACATCAAAATAACACATAGGCTACAATTTATAAAGATTTTGTGTGATTTGGCTATAATATAACGATAATATCAAATAAGTCGGAAAAAATCCTGTCCTCTGAGAGTTACTCTTTGACGCAAAAACTACTGAACGGATTTGTATGAAAGGCATACAGATAGTTTATAACCAGGATTAACACTTAAGATACATTTTATCCCGATTCCCACGGGATTGAAACTTATGCGGGTGAAACCGCGGGACACAAATGACCTATAAGTTTTAAATATACTCAAGTTAGCCGAAGTAAGGAAAACCTGCTCAGGTGGAAATTCACAGATGACTCGGCTCTGGAGTGTAAATGTGGTGCTGCCCACAAACAATGGCACATTTAGTAACGCGTCCAGCGTGTCCTGAGGCCAATTCTCGTAATTTAAAACGTTTCAAATCTAGTCGCAGTCTCATCTCTGCGACAAACAAATGTCAAACACTTTTCAAATGTAGGGAAATTAGAAGCATTTTTGACAGATTGAGATTGAGATCAGACTGAACGTTGATAAAATTACGAGAATTGCTCCTCTGTTGTCTGCACGTTACAAGACCTGATGGACGCTACCGAAGATCCTAAACTCGTACCCAAATTCTGTGCGGACTCTATCTAGATTGCCATCGACACGCTAAGCGGAAGAATTAATGTTTTATTTAGCATAATCAACCCATAATGAGAGGGAGTGGGCCATAAACCACCATAGCCTCCTTTCTGTACGCGGGCCCAGTGTGGGTTGACGGATGTCACATTTCTTCGAATTTTTAGTTCTAAGCAGGCCGGTTTCCTCACTATGTTTTCCTTCACCGTTTTGAGAGCAGTGGTGTTGAAATAATTTACACAAAGTAAAATGCCTGCTTGGTTTCGAACCCACGACCTATAAATCGTAAGTCGTAGTCGTTACCACTGGGCTACCACTACTCGAATTGTTATGTCATTGTTTTATTTTCCATTGTATTGTGTGGTGCTTGGGTGAAGGAAAACATCGTGAGGAAACCGGCATGTCCTAGAACCAAGACATGTGACATTTACCAACCCGCACTGGGCACGCGTGGTAGATTATAGTCTACGCTTTCACAGAGAGGAGGCCTGTGTCCCAGCAGTGGGAACATTATAGGCTGATTATTAGTGTTTGGTAAAAACCTAAATACCGCAGTGGACTGCGATCAGAATCAACATGTTTTATTAGAAATAAAGAAAAAGTATTTAAGGATTTAAGCTTACAATTATCTCAGTCCATTTAAATTTAACCCACCTGGTGAAACTGCAGTTAGTGCTGTTTCACCTAAAATCGATTACCTCCCCATCCTTGTTGCACTAATGCTACACCTAGACATCTACATTATAATATAGATACCTAGTTGTTTGTGCAACTAAGTATGTTGTCACCGCTACGAACACGTACATCCGTTTATTGAGCTTAAAGACCGCGGCGCACTCTGGGGACAGTTTGCCCACGCCTACTTAACGCTTCCTTTACACGACAATATAGATCACTTTCTTTTGCAGTATTCTTCTGTTGATGATTCTGAGTTTGTATCGTTGTTTCTGCTCAGAGTCGTCAAATAGGAAATACCGACCTCATCTTGTTTTAAAACTTAATTGATTTTTTGTCGTGTAAAAGTGTTTTTTATGACCCATTTACTGAAAAAAATCATTTATAATTTATTTTATTATTTGATACGGTTACAAGCGAATAAAATAAAATTGCACCTCATGACTTTTATGCAGTATAAAGTCAGGAGATTGCAGAGCATTATATGGTGTATATGAAATATCCGATCTCATCTAGTTTTTAAAATATAATTGACGTTTAAAAGTGTTTCTGCAAACCCACTGACAGACATAAATCATTTATCATTGATTTATCAATAACTGAAAACCTGAAAAGGGTCCTTTGTACTTAAATATGAACATAGTTTACATGGACAAACCTTGAAATCACTGCTTCATATATTTATGTTCGCATAACTCGACCAAATACAGGGTGGCACTTTCATCGACGCGCAAACTGTAACCATGAATTCAGCACATGATTCTAACCCCCCCCCCCCCCAGCGTAGATATTTCTCGTCGGTTATTAAAAAAAAATGTTATTCCATAGAAAAGTGCAATACCTTCTTCTAAAATATAAGGAGCAGCTAATAACCGACGAAAAATTTCAATGGGGTTAGAATCATGTACTGAATCCATGGTAACAGGTTCTGCGTCGATGACCCTGCCACCCTGAATAGGAGCAACTCATTTTGATTTGCAATTTCTGGGTTGGTCTGATGATAGTATTACCACTACTGAACACCAGCACGTTTTTTATAGTATTTAATTTTAATTTAAACCGTATAAATATTAGCCCGACCAGTTAAAGATGGATTCTAGAAGAGACTGTGACCTCTGAGTTTGTTTCGGCCTTTTTTCTCAGACTAGTCAGATAGGGAACGCCGACCTCATCTAGTTTTAAAATATGATTGACTTGTAAAAGTGTTTGTACAAACCTACTTACAAAATAAAATCATTTATCATTAGATTCAATATTGTACAGTGAACCACAAAATTGGTGAGCCACACGAATGTCGTTTGCACGTTGTGGAGATATGAGTTGAAATTAAAATAGTTGGGCTAGCGCCAGGTTTCAATTCGCTCTTTTGGATTGAAAATTACCTACCGTTGCAGGCTTTTTATGCTGCCATTTGACTGCGTCTGAGTTCAAGCAGAGCGGCAATAATCGTAATTTTAAGAACGTCTAATCTCAGTCTCAATCTGTCAAAAATACCTCTAATTTTCCTACATTTTGAAAATTTTTTGACATTTGTTTGTCGCCGACATGAGACTGCGACTAGATTTTGAACGTTTTAAATTACGAGAATTGGCCTTCTGTTGTTCAAATGACTGCTATCATTTGCATTAGGACTCTGATGGTCGATTTCTCCCTATCCTTTAATGTCATCATGAAGTTTGCTTGATCGCTGATGGCTTGGTTAAGATGTTTCCAATAACTTTTAACTTTTTTTATTTTCTTTTTATTGCGTATCTTTGTTTAGTTTTTAATGCCTACTCTATGTTACTTTTAACTCTGTGTACAAGCATAATTGACATATGACAAATGCATGACAACGACGGGCAGTGACAATTATTATGAACGATAAAAAAGGTGCTGCCATTACATGCTTTAAAGACTGGACTTATCTATTGTTTAAAAATGAAATTGATACATTAATCAATTATTAAATATCATGTTGATAACAGTGTAGTTATTATTCAATACGCTTAAAATACAGTTTTGATATTCTATATTCTAAAAATACTGGTGAAATCATATCAATTCTTACAATAAGCATTAAAAAAAAACGAAATAAATAAATAGTATTGAATATACTACCCATACTTCCATAAGCATAATCAACCTATAACTTACCGACTGCTGAAACACAGGCCTCCTCCCAGTGAGAGACAGTAGGTCATAACCCACCACACGGGCCCAGTGCGGGTTGGTAGATGTCACATGTCTTCGATTTTTTGGTTCTAGGGCATACCGGTCTCCTCATGATGCTTTCTGTTGGGTATGTACGCAGTGATATCTATGTGTGCGTGGCTGCGCCCACGCGATGTGTCAAAAGGGTTAATACAGTCAGTGTACCAATAGCTGTGTTGTGTTTCACTTGTCTCCCGTACCAAGAATATAACAGTGGCGACGAGTAGTGATGATGAAATAAATTACACAAAGTCGGTCTACAACTCGTAAGTCGGAGTCGTTACCACTGGGTCATTATACTATTTTATAATATTACTAGCAGCGCCCCGCGGTTTCACCCGCATAAGTTTCGATCCCGTGGAAATATCGGGAGAAAAAGTATTCTATATGTTAATCCTGGTTATAAACCATCTGTGTGCCAAATTTCATCCAAATCCGTGCAGTAGTTTTGGCGTGAAAAAGTAATAAACATCCATCCATCCATATAAACTTTCGCGTTTATAATATTAGTAGGATTAGTTTAGTAGGATAGGATTAGTAAGCTAAATGCGAAAGTAACTCTGTCTGTCGTTTACCTTTTTATGCCTTTACGACTGAACGGATTTCAATGAAATTTGGGACACGGAAAAACTATGACCTATTTTGGGACATAGGATACTTTTTATCCCGGCAAAGTTGGGATCTTATTGAGTGGACTGTATATTTTTTCTGGTTTTTGTTGGCGTCGATGGTGTGGTGTGTGGTGACTGCAAAGCAAACTCTCAATTTCGCAAAATAATATAATTTCAGATTGTAGGACAAACAACTCGCGTGCGTTACTTTTACAAATCTTGATTGACAACTCGAAGTACAATGTTGCGAGTATATAAAAAATAATAACCTTTGTTGGTGTTGCCAACAGGCAGTACGTTCCCGTGAAATGATTTCCGAAGTCCACGGGGGGGAAGTCCACGGGGGGGAAGTCCACGGGGGGGAAGTCCACGGGGGGGAAGTCCACGGGGGGGAAGTCCACGGGGGGGAAGTCCACGGGGGGGAAGTCCACGGGGGGGAAGTCCACGGGGGGGAAGTCCACGGGGGGGAAGTCCACGGGGGGGAAGTCCACGGGGGGAAGTCCACGGGGGGCAAGTCCACGGGGGGGAAGCCGCAGACCAAAGCTTTTAAAAGTTTTTTGTTGTCACTGTCATGACGTGCAGCCGTCGACTATTTCAGCTTTGTGCTCGTGATTATAGATATATTTCTGCCAGGGCCGCAGGTTGTTCGAAAGAGATATATACTCGTACCGTGGCCCCTGGCACAGGCAACTGGAGGACCACGGGTGGGTTTTAGTCAGTAAAAGTCTGACAGGCCCTCCCGCTCCGCCTAGAGCGGGAGAAGTCATCTGATGATTCCAGACCAAAAAAAAAAATTATTGATATATGTATTTTGTTTTTATTATTTTTTTATTATTAGAATTAATTATCTTTTTGTACGTACGTGTTTCTGTGACAAATAAACCTATTTATACTATGTAATACCAGCGCTGTGACATTTATTAAATGTCGCAGCATCATGCTGAGATAGGAGCCTTTTGGCCTCGTATAGGACATTGTTTCATTTTTCTTTTTGTTATTGTTTTTTCTTTATATAATTTAGTTTTTCATTTAATTTAGTTTGTGATCTTCCTGTACGAGTCGCAATAAATACTTTTTACTGTTTTTTTTTAATTCTCATCGCCTTATTTTTAGACAGAAAAAAATATCCTGGAAACAGTTTTTTTCCTATCAAATTGTTTTCCTACACCAAAAAAAAACTCTAATAAAAAATATCGTACTAGTAGGAAAACCCACAAAGTAGTCCAAGGCACAAAGGCCACGAGATCCGATTATGTCGACAACTACACTTGACTCTTGACCGCCATGACTCGAAGGTGAAACTCTGAACTTAGCCTTATTGATTGCTTCCTAAACCGTGCGTGTTGGATATTTTCGTCTTTCATATTTTCAGGTGATTTGTTTTTTATTCATGAGTAGACACAATTTCGTTTTAACTACAACCTTCAGCCCGTGACAGCAAAATGACGGGTAAAATATTTGATAGAGAATGAATAGAAATATATAATATACTAGCGGAACCGGCAGACGACGCCCTGCCCGGAAAAGCAGCGCCACCTACCGGGTCCAATTGTGTTTTCAAACCATCCAGGAATCCATTGTCCACACATAAAATTTCATCCAAACATCCAAAAGAGTTAGGTGACAAACACACGTACAGAAGAAATATATATTAAGATATATCCTATCCTACACTTTGTGCCCTAAAACATGCAGACAAAGTGACCTCTGCGCTGCCACCAACAACGCCTTGGAACTAGCGAAGTTTTGTGCCAACCAAATTTAAATAATATTCGTGACAGCGACACGAAGAAGAGGAAGAAGAACGGGAATGGTTTGACCAGCGGGGTAATTGCGTAGCAGTGGAAATGGCATTCATTTTGACAGTCCAACAACATTCATTGCGTTATTTACGTTGTTAAGCAGACAAATTTTTCGAACATATGAAACAATGGATTAGTAATATCTTTCAAAATAATTCAGATTGTGATTGATAGTTCTGTTACGTGTGCTGTATGCAAAGACTTAGAAACTAGTTTCCCCAGCATGCAAAGACGTGGACAATGGTTTGCGCAGTGTGCAGTCTAGAACGGACAATGGTTTGCACTCCATCCATTTCAGACACTAATTTGTTACATGGTCCTCACATGATCTGACCAAGATTATGTCTGAACATTTAAAGCGACGGTGACCTCTGAGTATGTTTCGGTTTTATGTCTCAGAGTAAACATGGAACACGGAACTCATCTAGTTTCTAAAAACATAATTTATTTTTGACGTGTTTGTGTTTGTAAAAACCTACTATTAGAAATAAAATAAAGTCAAGGAAAACATTTAATCATTTGTTTCACAAAACCGTTAACGCAAGTCTGACCCCAGTTCAGAACCACACGATAACACATTTCATGTAATATTTATGAGTCGTAAGTGTCATCATTCAGTCCAGATATATGTAGATACTCTCTGAGGTTATCTGTACCAACAAATAAAGATAACCTCCTAAATTATCTGTGTTTAAAATTATAGAGTGTGGCTAATTGGTTGCTAGGGATCAATCAAAACTACACACGTCGATATATCACACCGTTGACCAAGTTTACACTGAAAGCAAAGCTGGCATACGACTATACAGAAAATATTTTAACGATCACCTCATGAATGCCGACTGAGTCACTTTAACCTGAGGGGCAATTCTCGTTATTTTAAGAACGTTCACAGTGTGATCTCAGTTTCAATCTGTCAAAAAAAACTAAATTTTCGACAAGTTTTTGACATTTGATTGTCGCTGAGATGAGATTGCGACTAGATTTGAAGGTTTTTTAATTACGGGAATTGGCCTTCAGATTGTTGTATTAATCAATATTTATGAGGAATTTCGGCTCTTGAGATACAAGTATCTTTTTACTTAGTTCAGGACCCAGCTGTTCAACCTGCTTTTGCCCACTGCTTGTACAATCATGTTTACATAAAATACATAATCAGCCTATAATGTTAGTGTACACTAAACTAAAGTAGTTTTATCTTATGTGTTTTTCTTTGTACAGTAAACTTGTTATTTATTTATTTATCAAGTTATTTATCGTATCATTCCCAGTTTTAGCTGACCTCACATTGTACAGTCTTTTCTTTTTCGTACAATGAGAAGTCAGCTTACACTCGAAATTTATAGCTTGATATGCCATCGTGCGGATCTACTTATCACTAAGCTACATCCTATATTCAACTAGCGGACCCGGCAGACGTCGTCTTACCCGGAAAAGCAGCGCTACCGGGTCCAATTGTGTTTTCAAACCATCCAGGAACCTATTGAAATATACACACAAAATTTCATCCAAATCGGTCCAGCCGATTAGGAGGAGTTAGGTGACAAACACGTACAGAAGAATTATATATTTTAAGATATTGCTTTAATATTAATACGGGGGGAGACCTAGGTGATCCGTTACATAGGGTATCCTAGTATGGACGCCAGTCTCTCACAAAGGTTCATATTGTGTGCATTATTGTCTAAACGCTATAATTCTTGTCTTTATGTTATAACTATGTGGACCTTTGTGAAGAGAGAAAAATAAAAATAATTATATTAAATATTTAATGTATTACTACTAATCTAAATCTTTTGGTAGATATTTATTTATTTATTTTACCAATTATGTACACACATATATAAACAGACAGGACAAAACAGAACAGAAATAATAGTTACAGAGGTGATGCTTATTTCATAAGAAATCTCTTCCAGCATACCTGAGATAGGACAATAGATACAGAGATGTAAACAGCGTGTGAAAGAGTAATAATAATATATAATAATATATTCGAGTTAATAATATTTGGTTTACTCGTAAGTAGTGTATTTCAATCTACCTAGCCTTATCTATGCTGAGGTCGGCTTCCAGTCTAACCGGAAACTAGTATTTTACCTTGGAGCGACTGCTTATCTGACCTCCACAACCCAGTTACTGGGTAATACGACACCCCTTGGTAAGACTGGATGTCAGACCTTTTTTCAGCTTTTACCCGTAATGACTGTCAAACATCTACGATTGACAGCCGGGACCACCGGTGTAACTAGCCATGAGCCCCTCATTTAACCACGAACTAGTAGAATCAAGTAGTATATGTATAGCCTAAATATACAAATATTAATAAATATGGAATTGGGAGGTATCTTTGATCCCGCAAAAGGTTTGCCTCGAGACCTGCTTACAACGTTAAGTACTGTAACAATAACGTCAAAGAGAGAGACATGTTTCGACTTGTATGTTTGACATATCTCTTTTGTATGTTTGACGTGTTTCTTTGAAAGGTCTATGGTCGAGTTGACGAACTACCATACAAACTTTCATCACCTATTTAATCCCTTTAGGGGAATGTTTTTCCAATCCAATCCAAAAATCCCTCCGTACCTCACCTTCTCCTCACCTTTGTTATATAAGAAACTCTTGTTCAAAATGTCATGCTTCTAGACGGTTAAGGCTGTGCGTTGTATATCAGTAAATGAAAATAATCAATTTATTGACTAAATGAATTTAAGAAGAACATTGCATAGGAGTTTCTGACTACCCGTAAGTCGTTACGGGTAGTCAGAAACTCCTATCAAAGGTCCACGAATGACAGGCGGGACCAACGGCTTAACGTGCTTTTCCAGGCACGAAGGGGTCTCGTTATGTAAAGATGGTCACCCATCCACGGACCAAACGCGGCAAGCCTAGCTTGACATGATGGATCGACCTGTACGGCTGTTATTACTTTACAACGGGCTCCGATGTAACTATTAACAGTATAGATGCTGCCAAAACATTCAGAAATGCATATAAAAGAAATCATGGAAACATCCCTGACTCACCGTCTGGCTTATCGAGATTTGTATAAAGATGCTGTGAAATTCGCAGCACACCCTACTACGAGACTACGAGAAGAAGGGTCCCGTAGCCGAGTTTAACTTTGGTAGTATATAATATTGTATTTGGCAGTGAATGAATTCGAATTTTTCTTCAGCAACCATTGTCATTCAGAGGACACGTTTTCATTGTCTCTGTTTCTTGTTATTTGGTATTTTACTCCTGATTTAGGACGAACAGAGGAACAATGGGCAATTGTCGTAATTTTAAGAACGTTAACAGTCTGATCTCAGTCTTAATCTGTCAAAAATACTTCTAAATTCCCTACATTTTGACAAGTTTTTGATATTGATTGTCTCTGAGATGAGATTACGACAAGATTTTGAACGTCTGTAATTACGGGAATTAGCCTTTAGATCTGTCTCAATCTGTCAAAAACACCTCTAAATTCCCTACATCTTTGACAAGTTTTTGATATTGACTGTCGCTGAGATGAGATTACGACAACATTTTGTACGTTTTTAATTACGGGAATTGGCCTTCAGATCTCAGTCTCAATCTGACAAAAATACCTCTAAGTTCCCTACATCTTTGACAAGTTTTTGACATTGATTGTCGCTGAGACGAAATTACGAGAACATTTTGAACGTTTGTAATTACGGGAATTGGCCTTCAGGTAATGAATTAACCTTTGATATTTGCTATTAATAAATTATAGTATGGTTTAGAATAATGGCTATAGTGGCTGGGCTTTAGGAATGTTAGTTGATTGATCGTCTTTAATTATTACACAATCTATTCGTGACCTACTTAAATTTAATTTCACAAAAGTGACAAGAAAATAAAATTGATTACAAAGTTATTATTTTTTCGTTTTAATACAAGACCTTTGTCTTTTAATCATTAAAAAAAATATCTTCAAATACAAAAACTCCTGAAAAAAAGTAACTAAAAGGGTATCAAAAAATCCTCTAACACGCTTCATCATTCATCATTCCGTCCCGGTGATGTTCTCCCGGTCCACAGATAATATAAAATAAGGCAAGTTCTCACCGTAGGCTGCATACTGGCGATCGGCCAGCTGTTTCAAGCGTACGCCGCTATTTATACGCCCAGGATATCGATTTTCCCCGGAACCGTTACGTAATACACGACACAGCCAAAACGTTTGCCGCCTCTGACTGTAACACTCATAAAACGCACATTTTAGTCTAAAACCAATAAAAAAAACTTGCCAGATTTATTTTAAAGTCAAAAAAGTATAACACTAGGCTGAATGCGTGCACACTTTCGTCTAAAAAAAAGTTGAAGTGACTTTCTTGAAAATGGAAGGCGGGAATTGACTATGGGTTTTAATTTTTTTTTGTTCACAGTTTTTGGCTGTAATGCCGTTGTGGTACAGGCTCCGCGGAGGTTTGATACAACCGTGCTCAGTGGCGCCCCCGAGCTAACTGCCGGTTCCACGGGGCGACTGCGCGCTTCACGCATACAAACAAAGTCGCTACATTGTGTTATTGTTTAACCTTTATATCTACGACGATAAAGTTGAAATTTACTTGAGTGCGGTGTAAAATTGAGGGCGACATTTTCGTTCAGTGGCCATCGCTCTTATGGTTCTACAAATAAGGTTGATTTTAGTTAGATGTGGTGTTTTATGCTCTTGTGTTCTTGATGAGCATTGTTCCAGCATTGACGGAAGAATAGACATGATGGCGCCTATTTTTCATTCATTTGTCAAAACATTTCATTTAATGAATTCATCATCATTCAGCTTGCTTTTGTTTATTTCCTTCTTAATGTTTTAAAACACCTTTGGGATTGATCTAAACATAATATACTTTCAGAAAAATGAAAATGTGCCCCTACATTAATTAAATATCTTAAAAAATATATGAATTAAAAATAGTACAACTACAGCGTGGCGATGGTTATCACATTAATCGAAACCACGTATTCGGTGATTACGTATTTTAAACATACACAATTAAAATAATTAATAACAATTAACATTCTAGCCGTGGGACCTTTTTTCGTTTTAGTATTTAACAACATTAAACTTAATTTGTGATTATTTGGTGACAATACCATAAAGTTTGTGTTGAATTGTTGATACCATCGCCCCGCGCGTGTCTAATGCCTTAAAATCAAGGGTGGTTTATGTCGTGGCAATTTTGAAACTAATTATTTTGTTTGGAAGATTCAGTTTTCTATTTTTAGTCAAATTGATTATTTTAACAGACTGATAACAACTTTTAATAATCGTTGTACTCTTTAATGTGATAACCTAATCACCACTCCGTATAACATAAATAATTTTTTAGATAATATCAACATTTTATTACAACAATATATTTATAACGCTGATAACAACATTAAATCAAAGCGAGTTTACGCTTCACCGAATAACATTTGCTACGCTTTCGTAGAACCTCGTAGACCCTCGTAGGCCGTATGCTACGAAGCGTAGCTTTTGCGTAGCTCAGTTAAATAATTAAATACAGGTCATGAAATCCGTCTTTATATAGATATTTAATTTCAGATATACCATGTAACTTATTTAATTCATATGTACTTTCTAAGTTTATCTTGGCCATTACTGACATCAATAAAGGAAAAACATCGGGAGGAATTGAACGTCTGAAGTAGCTAAATTATAAAATTGATAAATGATTTTATTTCTGTAAGTAGACTTGTACAAAGACTTTTACACGTTGTCAATGATATTTTAAAAACTAGTTGAGATCGGTGTTTTCTATATGATTACTCTGAGTAGAAAGGCCGAAACAAACTCAGAGGTCACAGTCTCTTTTAAAGTTCAGACATAATCTCTTTTTAAGTTCGAAAAATTTGTCTGCTCAACACGTAAATAACGTAATGAATGTTGTTGAACTGTCAAAATGAAACCGATTCTGATTGATCGTGTGTTACGCAATTAGGGTGCAGATAATTAGAAGACCATGTAAATTGATGTCTAAAATGTTTTTTTTTAGGAAATAACCATTCCGATTTAGTATACCTGTCCAGTCGATGCACGCATTTGTCAGTAATCCTGCAGCTCAACTCAAAACTTAAAGAGCTTAACGATTGGACGAACAATACCAAAGAAAGGTCATTTCGGTAGGCCGCAAAAACTCAAACTGCCGGACCATGATTAACAATAACAGAGAAAATAAAAATATACCACAAAAAATTAAATCAATGAACCATAGTCTTCACATTCACAATAATTAAAAAAGTTTAATACTTTTCAAAGCATGTCAGTACATAATCAGCTTATAACGTTCCCACTGCTGGGACACAAGCCTCCTCTCTGTAAGAGGGAGCGGGCTGTAATCCACCACGCGAGCTCAATGCGGGATTAGTAGATGTCACATGTCTTCGAATTTTTGGTTCTATGACATGCCGGTTTCCTCACGATGTTTTCCTTCACCGTTTTTGAGAGCAATGGTGATGATATAAATTACACAAAGTAATGCGTCTGCCTGGGTTTGAACCTGCGACCTACAACTCGTAATTCGGGGTGAGAGAGCAGTGGTGGGCTAGTGGTAATAACCCCGACAATGTGTATACCGGGTGGCAGGGACATCGACGCGCAATCTGTTACCATGGATTCACATGATTCTAAACACCCCCACGTCGATAGATTTCATTGCTAATTAAAAAAAAGTTAGCTGTTCTATACATTTTGACCGCGTACCGGACCGCGCATTTTCCTATGAAACAGCAGATTTTTTTTTTGATAACCGGCATAAAATTTCTACGCTAAGGGGTCTAAAATCATGTGCTGAATCCATGGTTACAGGTTGCGCGTCCCTGCCACCCTGTATAAACATTCGAAAATAATCCTGATCAGATCATTTGAGGAAAGAACTGTACAGATTTGAGTGAACCAGTCAGTGCACGCATTTGTCATTAATCGTGTAGCTCAGAAAAGGTGCTCAACACTGCTAACTTGAGCGAGGGTGTAGCACCCTAATTGCGTAATACAGGATCAATCGGAATCTGAATCATTTTGAAGCAAATTGGTAATCCATTGCTTCATAAGTTCGAAAAATTTGTCTGCTCAACACGTAAATAACGCAATGAATGTTGTTGAACTGTCAAAATGAAACCGATTCCGATTGATCGTGTGTTACGCAATCAGGGTGCCGATCCTCCCTCGCCCCTACTGTGTATGAGAAGAGGTCTTTGCCCTGCGGTGGGACAATAACAGGTTAGTTTTATGAAACCATTATGAAATATCAATATTTTTAATGTTATCATCACATCGTCTGCTTAACCTTTTTCTTACTATGTTAGGGTCGGCTTCCTGTCTAACTGGATGCAGCTGAATACCAGTATTTTACAAGAAGCGACTACATACCCCTTGGTAAGACTGGTTGTCAGACTTTCGGACTTTTGACGACTCGTAACGACTGTCAAAGATCCACGAATGACAGCCGAGACCAATGGCTGAACGTGCTTTCCGAGGCACGGAGGGGTCTTGGTATGTAAAGATGGTCACCCATCCACGGACCAACAGCGGCAAGCGTAGCTTAACCTGATCGATCGGACCGTGCGGCTGTTATTATTTAGCCACAAGCCACAATATTTTTAATTTATGTAAGTACAATATTATAAATGCCAGTAGCAACTGCAAAAAATAAAGTCAATTCTTACTGCGTACGTATTCTTCGATGACCCGTTCATTATTTGCTAGTTAAAATATTAAACGTGCGTTTACTAACCGAACATTATGTACTGTTATTAGAATAATTATGTCCTTCTTTTGTTTTTTATGTATTAACACAGTTTTTTAACCGACTTCCAAAAAAGGAGGAGTTTCTCAATTCGGGTATTTTTTTAATGTATGTTAACTATACTCTTTATACTATAACTCCATCATAAATATAAACGCATTTGCAAAATTATTTTTTTAATGGATAAGGTAGGGGCGGTGAGTAATGTTGGGCCCACCTCTCAATAGAAATAAGATACTCATGAATGAATAGGTATTTTTATGCAGAATAAAACCCTCCTCCTCCTTCCCTCTCTGGCTGAATTCAATTAATTCCAGGACGAATAATAAGCCTTTTTTGTTTGAAAGTGTACATGTATTATTACTATATTCTACCTTATAAATATCCATAAAGAACATGTTAGACTGAGCCAACTTTAAGACGTCGTATCTCCGAAACTACTAATTTTGCCATAGTTTTATATTTGACCATAGTTTTATAGTAACTAATGTTCCGCTTAAAAAGCCCTATGCAACGGTATATCAAATGTACTATTGAAGGGTGGACCCAGACCCCATACATTTGTTTCCCACTGTCCTTTAATTAACTATTTTTGGGTAGTTTTACCACTTAGTTTATATTTTTGATGTTTTAATAACTTCCTGTTACTGATATTTACATAGCAAGTACTGTTAAATGAATTTGTGTGAGGTTGGTACAACTAAAAAGTGAAAAATAAATACTTAACAAATAAAAAAAACAACAGACTTCCAAAAAAAACTACAAAGTGAAAAATAACTTTAATTTCGGAAGTCTGTGTCAAAATACGAAAATGCGGGAACCAACCAACCTTATCGTCAGTCAACTAGCCTACTGCTCTTACAGTAAATAATCGGCCCACGTCATTCAAAGACTAGTTATTTGTTGTTAAATCATCATAGATGTCGACGCCAGGTTAATTTAAACTTTTAAAATATTAATTTAAGTTCAAACTTAACAGTTAAATATGACTGGATAGGTTTAAATTAGTTTAGATTTTAAACTCAATGCAACAATGCATTGAGTTTGCTACGTTTCAATGTAAAAAGTCATGTTATGATTCCCGGTTACTATAATAGGAAATCATAACTGATGGTTTATTCAAACTGAGGTTTAAAAAACAAGTTGTCTATTGCTAAATTCATTTCCTGATTAATAAGCGATATGCGCTAATTTGATAATGATTTTTGTTTAATGGAAATTGTTGGTTGAACTACTATTGGTTAAGCGGAAAAACATGGCGCGTGTTTAAAAAAATGTTTAAATGTTTTAAGCAATAAAGAATTAATTCAATGTTAAAATCGAGTGCTAAAAATAGTAAAACGAATTAGCAAATTATATTTTGATACTCTAATTAATGTTACCTGCAGTTTGTAAATATTTAAAGTGTAATGACTTCGCAACGACGACGCCATGGTTGTTATGAAAATGGCAAGCCGCTGTCAGGTCATATTTGCAAGGAGAATTTTGTGAAAACATGGCTTTTCATTAGATTATCTTGTGAGTACGATTTCTATGATTAATTTAGGTTTTAAGGCATTCTTTATTGCGTTTTACTAGTGATAGGAATAAACCTGAGTGGATAAATTGGGTGTATTCATTTTTACAATGAGTGAGCCTAGCGGCGGAGATGGTGACGTCAACTCCGTTGATGTCACGATTTCTATGAATTTGAATGGTCCCGGTTCTCCGTTATATATAAAATTCAAAGTCCTGACTGACTGACTGATACATCAACGCACAGCCTAAACTGCTGGTCCTGACATGAAATTTGGAGGGTGTGTTCTTCGTAAAAAGTAGGTATCCACTGAGAAAGGGTTTTTTGAAATTCTACCCCTAAGAGGGTGAAATGGGGGGTGCCAGGGCAGAAAACCTCCACGTGTGCCTGGGGACTGGAGTTCCCTTCTGGATACGTCCGGGGGGAAGACCAGTTTTCGGGCCGGTGCATCCTGGGGTGCGGGCAGCTATTTCTCAGTGGGATTTTTTCCCAATGAGATCTCGCTGCCCGCATGCTAATGTTCTGCCAAGAGGAACGCTCCACACAAGCCGCTATGAGGAGCAGAGCGGCAACTGTGTGGAGTAAGAGCGGGCCTGGTGTGCACTTACCCTGCCGCCAGGCAGGCAGGAGGGGATAACCCCCCCCCTCCTGCCACCGTTAATATCGTAGCCCCGAAGATTGTCAAGGTCATGTCTCTGACTTTTGACGGGGGTCGAGGGTCTTGGCTTAACCGCCCGGACCGCGAGGAAGATTAACCTTTATAAAAAATTCCCCAAACCTCCAAGCGGCGGCGCACCGTGAGGGAGGTAGTAAGCTTGGCTAATGGGTAGCTTGATTTAGTCGCTAGTGCGGATCACGTAATTTTGAGCCAGTACAAAAAGTTTTTTACTCGTGGGAACAAAAATGGATACACTTTTCAAAAAACAAAACCCAACAGACGAAGGGAGGAGTGATGCGGTGTCGGAGTCCGACGCTGCATCGGAAGGAGCGAGCACGGGAGGCTCAGTGAGCCCTCGCCGTGACCAGGAGACGGCCGCTGCTAAGAGGAAGATCCATAGCAAGCGGCCAAGGTCAGTGGACGGCCAGGGGTCGTCCTCTGACGGGGAGCTGGCTTCGGCCAGGAAGATCCCCACCAGCAGGCGCGGAGGAGCCCGAGAGCGAGGTTTAGGGAGGGGGCTCACTGCTCGGGAGGCGGCTGAAAAAGCGAAGGAGCCCGCAAAAAAGGAGGGGGGGACCGGTCGCGTGGTCGGATCAGGGCCCTCAAGCGACGAGGCGGCTGAGGTAGGCGGCGGCCCTGAAGCGGACCGCATAAAGAGGTTTGCGGCGGTCGTGGAGGCCGCGATCCGGGACGTGGCCCTTAAGAAGTTGCAAACTTCGAAAAACAGGGCCATAGTCTCGGCAAAGGCCTCCATCTTGGCGGCAGCGGAGGCCATCCACTTCGGGCCTCCGCCGGACGGCATGTCCGAAATGCGGGCGGAGGTGGCCCGCTTGACGGCTGCCATGGAGCTCCTCCGAAAGGAGAACGAGGAGCTCCGAGCGGACCTGGCCGGGATGCGAGCGGCCGGCACAGCGCAGACAATTCCACCACCAAGCTAGCCCGTGCCGGTGGAGAACCAGGTCCTGAACCTGGTTCGGCAGGAGCTGGCGACCTTCCAGGCGCGGTTCGCCGTCCTGGAGGGTATTGTTCTGCGCCCCCCCCTGGCGGGTAGGACGGCCCCAGGGCCTAAGGCGGCCTCATACGCGGCCGCTGCTGCCCCTAAACCCGGGCCGACTGGCCGGACCCAGGCGCCGGCCAAACCGGCGTCGGCTAGAGGAGCCCCGGCGCCGGCGAAACCGACGTCGGCTGGTGGAGCCTCGGCGTCGGCAAAATCGGCGCCTGCTGCCAAACCCGCGGCGCCGGCCCACAATAAGGGCAGAACGGCTGGGGAGGGGAAGGCCCCAGAGCCTACGCCTCCCTTAAACAAATCTCCCACGACCAACACCGAGTGGCAGGTGGTCGGGGAGAAAAAGAAGGCGGCCAAGGCGGCCAGAAAAAAGGCGCAGAGGAGGCGCCGCAAGGAGCGAGCCGTTGCGGCTAGGCTTCGCTCCCCCAAGACCGCGGCTGTAGTCATTACACTGAAGCCGGACGCGGTCAAGAGGGGGGTGACCTACTGCGACGTGCTCACCAAAACGCGAGCGACGGTGGATCTCCAGGAGTTGGGGATCACCGGAGGCCTCCGGCATAGGGTGACCGCCACTGGTGCCCGCATGCTGGAGATCCCCGGTGCGACGAGTGGCCCCACCGCTGACGCCCTGGCTGAAAAGCTAAGGGCGTCCCTCAACGCGGACGAGGCTCGAGTCTCCAGGCCCGTCAAGTGCGCGGATATGCGCATTATGGGCCTAGATGACTCTGTGACGGGGGCAGAGGTGGTAGCCGCCGTCGTCAGGACGGGCGGGTGTCTGGCCGACCAGGTGAAGGCGGGCACCATACGTCCTGACTTCACGGGTATGCGAACCGTAACGGTAAGCTGTCCCGTGACGGCGGCGAGGAAGGTAATGGAGGGCGGAAGGCTCCTGGTGGGCTGGGTGTCAGCGCAGGTCAAGCTGCTGGAGCCCAGACCTCTAAGGTGCTATCGATGCCTCGTGGGGCACCACGTGGGCGTCCAGTGCACCTTGGAGGACCGCAGCACTCTGTGCTTTCGCTGCGGTAAGCCCGGACATACGGCCGGCTCGTGCAACGCCGCGCCGCACTGCGTCGTATGTGCGGCTGCTGGCAAGCCGGCCGATCACCGGGCTGGGAGCAAGTCCTGCGCTCCACCCGCCGAAGCCAGGAGGAAAGGCAGGCCCTCCGCCGCCGTCGCCACCACCACCGTCGCCGCCACTGTCGCCGCCACCGCCACCGCCGCCGCCGCCGCCGCCGCCGCCGCCGCCACCACTGCCGATAGGGCCCGGGAGGGGGCTGAAATGGAGGAGTAATGACTCCTCCTCTACGCCTCCTCCAAGCGAACATCAACCACTGCGCCTGCGCTCAGGACCTGTTGCTCCAGAGCATGGCGCAGTGGTCGATTAACATCGCCGTGGTCGCTGAGCCGTACTTTGTCCCGCCCAGGGATGACTGGGTGGAGGACCTGAACGGCTCAGTGGCCATAATTTCGTCGGCCGCCGCCGGTACCCCGTCCCTCGAAGGTGTCACGAGGGGACAGGGGTGCGTAGCAGCACGGTTCGGAGAGATTGTAGTAGTGGGAGTATACTTCTCTCCGAGCCGAACTCTCGCCGAGTTCCAGAACTCTTTAACAGAGTTGAGTGTCGTCGTCGCCAGAAACCACGCCTTCTCCGTGCTAGTGCTCGGGGACTTCAACGCCAAGAATTTGGCCTGGGGTTCCCGTTGCACGGATGTGCGGAGCAGGATGGTGGAGGACTGGGCTCTGGAAACAGGCCTGGTCGTCCTAAATCGGGGTTCTGTTCCTACGTGTGTGCGGATGCGGGGCGAGTCGGTGGTGGACATCTCGTTCGCCAGCCCCGCTCTGTCACAGCGTGTCATTGACTGGCGCGTCATGGAGGAGGTGGAGACCTACTCCGATCATCGGTATATCCGGTTTGAGGTCTCCACCCAGACCTCTAGCGCGCTGGTCCAACAGGCCCCGAGTGGTCCGCGGTGGGCGCTGAAGCAGCTGGACCGGGAGCTTCTCCTGGAAGCCTCGATCGTGCAGGCCTGGGTGTTTTCACCGGACAGGCCTGCTGATATTGACGATGAGGTGGAGTGGTTCCGGGAGGCCATGTCCGATATTTGTGACGTGGCAATGCCCCGAGTCCGGCCAGGATGCGCCCGACGTCAGGTGTACTGGTGGTCGCAGGAGGTTGGGCGCTACGCAAGGCGTGCGTCGACGCGCGACACCGGTACACCAGGCACCGCAGGCTCCGCATCCGCCCTCCGGATGCGGAAGCCACGGAGGTGGAGCTATACGAGGGGTACAGAGCGGCGAAGACCGCCCTCCAACAGGCTGTTCAGCGGGCCAAGGATATGGCCCGCGAGGAGATGCTGGAGACTCTGAACAGAGATCCATGGGGGCGCCCCTACAGAATGGTGCGGAATAAACTCCGCACATGGGCCTCCCCGCTGACGCAGAGTCTCCGCCCACAGCTGGTGGAGGAGGTGGTGAGCGCTCTGTTCCCTTCACGGGGGGAGCATACTCCCCCGCCTATGGCTCCGCCACTTGCGGTGCCCGAAGCGGACCACGCGGACGATGACGACGACACCCCTGAAGTGACCGGGGTAGATCTGAGAGCGGCGGTAGGCAGGCTGAAGGCCAAAAATACCGCCCCGGGACCCGACGGCTTGCTGGGTAAAGCCTGGGTCCTGGCCTCGAGGGCTCTCGGGCCTCGACTGGAGGCGCTCTTAAGCGCATGCATGGAGAGAGGCCAGTTTCCACTCGTTGGAAGACGGGGAAGCTGGTCCTCATTCAGAAGCCAGGGCGCCCTGCGGACTCTCCGTCCGCATACCGGCCCATAGTGCTGCTCGACGAGGTCGGCAAACTCTTTGAGAGAGTGATTGCGGGCCGCCTCGTCGGGCACCTGGTGAGGACGGGGCCGGATCTTGCGGAGTGCCAGTTTGGCTTCCGCAAGGGGCGCTCGACGGTGGACGCCATCATGCGCGTGAGAGCCCTCACGACGGGGGACGCGGTGTCCCGGGGTGGGGTGGTCGTGGCGGTGTCACTCGACATCGCCAACGCGTTCAACACCCTGCCCTGGAGCTGCATAGGGGAGGCACTCCGGTATCACCGGGTGCCGACTTACCTCCGTCGAATAGTCGGGGCGTATTTGACGGACAGAGCCGTCATCTACCCCGGTCGCGACGGGAACTGGAACCGGCGAGAGATGTCGTGCGGTGTCCCACAGGGATCGGTTCTGGGGCCGCTCCTGTGGGACATCGGTTACAACTGGGTGCTGCAGGCCGACCTCCCTGATGGCGTCAGCGCAGTTTGCTACGCTGACGACACGCTGGTCCTGGCGCAGGGGAGGTCGCATCAGGCGGCGGCCGACGCGATGACACGCGGGGTTGCAATAGTCGTGGAAAGGATCCGGCAGTTGGGTCTCGAGGTGGCATTGCACAAGTCCGAGGCCATGTCCTTTCATGGGCCTCGGTACGGGCCATCTTCGGGATCCCAACTGATGGTAGGAGGGGTTCACATCGGCGTCGAGAATACGATGAGATACCTGGGTCTCGTCCTCGACAGCCGGTGGAACTTCGTCGAGCATTTCCGACGTTTGGCCCCCAAACTAGAACGGGCCGGGGCCGCCTTAAAGCGGCTCCTGCCCAACCTTAGGGGGCCAAACGCCTCCTGCCGGAGGCTTTACGCGGGGGTCGTGCGGTCCATGGCCCTTTATGGGGCCCCGGTATGGGCGCGTTCACTGCGGCTTCGAGCCGCACACTACCTGAACGCGCCCCAAAAGGTGGTAGCGGTAAGGCTAATCCGGGGGTACCGCACGATCTCGCGCGAGGCAGCAAGCCTCCTTGCCGGACTGCCACCATGGGATCTGGAGGCGATAGTCCTCGCGCGCCTGTATGACTGGCGCACGGAGGCACTACGTCGGCGGGAAACTCTGCACCCGCGGCAAATCGCTGCCGAGCGGACGGACCTCCGGCGCGGTCTCATGGTGGAATGGAAGGCGCGACTATCGCAACCCAGCGCAGGGCACGCCACGATAGCAGCGGTAAGACCCCTCTTTGAGGAGTGGCTAGAGAGGCGTCACGGCGCTCTCACCTACCGCCTGACGCAGGTCCTCTCCGGACACGGATGTTTCGGGAGGTTCCTGCACATAATCAGGCGGGAGGAGACGCCCAGGTGTCATCACTGCGAGGATCGCCCCGAGGACACGGTGGAGCACACGGTGGAGGTCTGCCCCGCTTGGGCAGAGCACCGCCGTGTCCTCGTAGAGGCGATCGGCAGCGGCGGCGACCTCTCGCGTCCGGCCCTGGTGCAAGCCATGGTCCGGGGCGAGAGGGAGTGGGAGGCGGTCACCTCCTTCTGCGAAGCAGTCATGCTAGCGAAGGAGGTGGCGGGATGGGCGAGGGAGAGATCCTCACGCCTCAGCCGCTGAGGGAGACGCTCCGGGCGTCGGGAGCCGCGCGACGACTCCCGGCCACCGTTGGCGCGGGCCTGCGGGCGGAGAGCAATGGGTAGCTCTCCGTCCGATCAGGACCAGGCCCGTGCCGGACGGCGCGTATGTGTTCCACGTGCGCCTCAGAGAGAAGTCAGCGTAGTTGACGGGGCCCGACAGGGCCGAAGCCTGCCGGGGTAGCGGGATCGTCCGAAAGGGTTACCGCTGCCCTGGTACATAAAGGGCTAAGGAAGGAACACGGGTGGGTTTTAGTCAGTAAGAGTCTGACACTCCCTTCTGCTCCACCCAGAGCGGGAGGAGTCATTTGATGAATTCCCAACCACAAAAAAAAAAAAAAAAAGAGGGTGAAATGGGGGGATTTTGTTTGTATGAAAAATCTTATTCTTTGAGTTAATAAGCTTGAAACTTGTCAAGAATACTTATCTAAGTAAATTATGAAGTTTGCCATTTTTTGTTTTTCTAAACTACCCCCTAAACGGGGATTGGGGCGTTTCAAAGTTAGTATGGAAGAATTTTAGCACGTGGTCCGATTTACTCGAAACTCAGTATTTATACCTAGGATTGAAAGTAAAGAATAATGTGTATCAGGGTTTTTCTAAAATCTACCCCTGACGGGCTGAAAAGGGGTAGTCAATTTTACAGGGGAGGATTTTACAGCGTGGCTTGATTAACTCAAAAATTGGTATAAATAATCTTTGAGTCAAGTTATGAACACATCCCAAACGAATTTTCAAAATTCTACCCCTGTGGGGGTGAAACGCGGGGATACAGTTTATATGAAAAACCTCATTCATTAGGTTAATAAACTTGAAAATTGGCAAGAATACTGGTCTAAGTAAGTAATAAAGTTCATCATTATAAGTTTTTCAAAACTAACCCTCAAAGGGGGATATAGGGAAGTTAAAGTTTGTGTGAAAGAATTTGAATGCGCGGTCCAATTAACTCGAAACTTAGTATTAACACTTTTGACAGGAAATAAACTATGATAAGTTTTTGGTCTTTCGAAAATCGACCCCTTTTTTTTTTTTGAGGATGGCAAATCATCAAATGACCCCTCCCGCTCTGGGTGGAGCAGAAGGGAGTGTCAGACTCTTACTGACTAAAACCCACCCGTGTTCCTTCCTTAGCCCTTTATGTACCAGGGCAACGGTAACCCTTTCGGACGATCCCGCTACCCCGGCAGGCTTCGGCCCTGTCTGGCCCCGTCAACTACGCTGACATCTCTTTGAGGCGCGCGTGGAACACATACGCGCCGTCCGGCACGGGCCTGGTCCTGATCGGACGGAGAGCTACCCATTGCTCTCCGCCCGCAGGCCCGCGCCTACGGTGGCCGGGAGTCGTCACGCGGCTCCCAACGCCCGGAGCGTCTCCCTCGGCGGCTGAGGCGTGAGGAGCTCTCCCTCGCCCATCCCGCCACCTCCTTCGCTAGCATGACTGCTTCGCAGAAGGAGGTGACCGCCTCCCACTCCCTCTCGCCCCGGACCATGGCTTGAACCAGGGCCGGACGCGAGAGGTCGCCGCCGCTGCCGATCGCCTCTACGAGGACACGGCGGTGCTCTGCCCAAGCGGGGCAGACCTCCACCGTATGCTCCACCGTGTCCTCTGGGCGATCCTCGCAGTGGTGACACCCGGGCGTCTCCTCCCGGCTGATTATGTGCAGGAACCTCCCGAAACATCTGTGTCCGGAGAGGACCTGCGTCAGGCGGTAGGTGAGAGCGCCGTGACGCCTCTCTAGCCACTCCTCAAAGAGGGGTCTTACCGCCACTATCGTGGCGTGCCCTGCGCTGGGTTGCGATAGTCGCGCCTTCTATTCCGCCATGAGATCGCGCCGGAGGTCCGTCCGCTCCGCCGCGATTTGCCGCGGGTGCAGAGTTTCCCCCCGACGTAGTGCCTCCGCGCGCCAGTCATACAGGCGCGCGAGGACTATCGCCTCCAGATCCCATGGCGGCAGTCCGGCAAGGAGGCCTGCTGCCTCGCCCGAGATCGTGCGGTACCCCCGGATAAGCCTTACGGCTACCACCTTTTGGGGCGCGTTCAGATAGTGTGCAGCTCGAAGCTGCAGTGAACGCGCCCACACCGTGGCCCCATCGACCCCTCGACCCCTGACGTGGCAAAAAGGAGAAATACATTTTTTAAGGGAAGTATTTTACTACGTGGCTTGATTAACTCAAAAATTGGTACACATCATCTTTGAGTCAAATTATGGAAATATCCCAATATTTTTTTAGAATTCTATCCCTGTGGGGTGAAAAGACGGGATACAGTTAATATAAAAAATCTTTTTCCTTTGGTTAATAAACTTGATACCTGGCAATATTTGCCTCGGTAATAAATACAGATGGTCACTTTTAGTTTTAAAAAATACCTCACAGAGGATTTAGGGGGTGAAAAAATGGATTCTACTATTAGATTCTACTATTAGTAGTAGAATCCATTTTTTCACCCCCTAAATCCTCTGTGAGGTATTTACTTTATAAACTATTAACTAAATAATATTATTCATACTAAATTAGAATCTGAGCGTCGCAAATCCAGAATATGAGTTTTTTTTTAACAATTCACATTTAAAAGACATCCCCTGGTATCGCCGGTCTGCATTTTTTGCAGTTGATAGACACATGCTTCTAAATTATAATGAGGCCTTCTTTTTTTGCACGTTTTTTGCTCAAAAGCCGTTTTTAATTTTTTTTTCTGGTAGCAGTTTTACAGTCTTAAAAATTAAAGTTGTATAATTAATTAGTTTTATTTATTCTTATAATATTAGTTTAATCGTTATACTCGTATAATCTAATTAGCTTTAAATAGCCTTTATTCATTTGCTATTTCTGAAGAATCGTGCTATAAACACCATTATTTTTTAACCCCCGACGCAAAAACGACGGGGTGTTATAAGTTTGACGTGTCTCTGTGTGTGTTTGTGTGTGTATGTCTGTCTGTGGCATCGTAGCTCCTGAACGGATGAACCGATTTTAAATTTGTTTGTTTTTGTTTGAAAGGTGAATTTGTCGGGAGTGTTCTTAGCTATGTTTGATGAAAATCGGTCCAAGATGGCCGCCGCCACAAAATGGCGGATTACATATTTTTTCACAACTCCCTCAATACGGGTATCAAATGAAAGAGCTTGGCTAGTAGAATACTATACACTATGACAAATTTCAAATATAAGATGGCCGCCACCACAAAATGGCGAATTAGAAAAAATCTTAAAACGCAAGAAAATAAAAGAAATGATATAATACGGAGTCCCTACAAAAAGCATGAAATAAAAAAATCAATTAAAAATTTAAAAAACCCCCGACACAAAATAATAATAAAAATAGTATGAATGTAAAAAGCCTAAAAAAATTTAAAAAATAGCCACAAAAAGAACTAAAAAGGTATAAACGTGAAAACCCTATAAAAAGAAAAAAATAACCTTGAAATTATGAAAACTTTAACAGAATTTTAGGCTAATAATTAGAGCGGTCCCCCGACGAGACACCATTTAATCAAAAAATTTCATACGTACTTACGTAGGGTCATAATTTCAAGGCTATTTTTTCTTTTTATAGGGTTTCACGTTTATACCGTTTTGTTCATTTTGTGGCTATTTTTTCAATTAAAAAAAAAATGTTTTGGCTTTTTACATTCATACTATTTTTATTATTATTTTGTGTCGGGGGTTTTTTAAATTTATTATTTAATTTTTATTAAGGTGACAAAAACGCAAAATCACTTTTTCGTTCATTGACTTGCAAAAATTTCAGTAAAATTCCGTTAAGAAACACTCATTTATTTTTATTTAAAAATTTTCAACTAAAGCTACTTGGTTATACTTATAATTGATACTTACCTGCCTCACCTGTACAGTGCGCGTTCCGTGAGCTCTGTTTGATAATGTTATTTCAGGTTTTTACATACATTTCGGTACTAAAATACGTTTTTTCAGTATAATTCCAGATTTTTTTTCAGATTAAATTCTAAAAACCCGATAGATCGCTAGCCCGCGCGAAGACGTGTCTTTTGACACCTCGCCCGTGCGCCTAGCTGATGTAGAACTTCTGAAATTTGTTGCATTCCGTAATATGCAGATGATACCTCTCTTATTTTTAAAGTAGACGACGTAAACAGTGCACTGTCAATAGTTACAGATTGGTTTACGTCAAATAACCTAGTTCTCAACGCCAAGAAAACGAAATGTGTAAAGTCCGCCTTACCGAATGTTAGAAATCTAGGACCCAACATCGTCTTAGATAAAGAGGTGCTTGAAACTGTAGGCTCAGCAATTTTTCTAGGAGTAACAGTAGATGCCAAACTTCAATGGGGACCTCATATATCAAGTCTAGCAGGAAGGATCAGATCACCTGCCTACGCCGTCAGGAAAGTAAGACAATACACTGACGTTGATACAGCTCGTTTAGTCTATTTTAGTTATTTTCACAGCGTGATGTCCTACGGTATTCTGCTGTGGGGCAAAGCCGCTGATATACAAAATACATTTATCCTTCAAAAACGAGCTGTTCGAGCAATTTACTAGCTAGGTACCAGAGTTTCTCTGAGATTTTTTTAAAGATATTGGTATTCTCACGGTTGCATCACAATTCATCTTAGCCAACATCTTCTTTATATATGCGAAACAGAGTCTGCAAGTCTCAGTGTGGGAGCCTACATTTGTGGGTGGAAACTGCCTAGTCTGCCAAATAGATGACAAAAAAATTGCTGTAGTGTTAGTATATCGGTCCCCATCGCACAGCTCTAGGGAAAGTTTTGATATGTTCCTAGATAGTTTAAATAATATTTACACTAAACTTTCCACATGGCAGAACATTGTTCTAATCGGTGATTTGAATATTGATATTAGCATGAGCAGTAGGAATGATCGAAGTCTAGATTACCTCATACTTAATTCATCGCATGGGCTGCTACCATCCCACCTTTTACCTACTAGGCTTGAAAATTGTCTTGACCATGCGTTCATAAAATCTAGTTTCCCTACCACCACACTGGTTCTTGAATCACACATCACAGACCATAAACCTCTTGTCCTTAATATCGCTAACGCAAGTCCTAGTCGCAAAACATGTCACTATTCTACTTCCGTAAATTATGAGGCAATTAAGATAGAGCTAGAAAACCTCAATTTTGCGGCTATTTATCAATTTGACGATCCAAACGCAATGATGGACACTTTTATATCTTTGCTAACATCGGTGATTGCTAAACACACCAAGTATTTCAAAATACTAAGTAAAAAAAGAACCATCAAACCCTGGATAACCCCAGGTTTACTGAAGTGTATCCAAAATCGAGACAAAATGCATATTCGATCAAATAAAGAACCAGATAATTTAATTCTTAAAAAAACTTAAACACGCTACCGCAATTTTTGCAATTACCTGCTTAGAAAACTAAAAATTGCCCACGAAAGGAACGAATTTGAGAAAGGAAAAAATAACCCCAAAGCCCTTTGGAACACTATTAAAACTGTTACAAACACAGCAAAAATAAAAACCAGTCCTGTGGAACTACTGAAAACATGTGACAGTCCTAAAGCATCCATAAATGAAGTTGGTGATTTTTTCAGTAATGTAGGAAAAAAATTTACGGGTAAAATTCTATCACAGGGTCAGTGTCCCGCAAATATGAACAGTCAGGCTCTGAATATCGGTGATAACACCCCCCTATCTCCCCCTAACTCCCTTGTGCTGCTAGATATAGACCAATCTGAGGTGGAGTCTCTTGTTTCGCATCTACGTAATGACTGTGCGTTGGGTTGGGATGGCATATCGCCTATAGTGCTAAAAATGAGTCGTCGGATACTAATAAAACCCTTGACGTACATCTTTAATAGCTGTGTCCGGGCGGGTGTTTTTCCGAGCGCTTTTAAAAGAGCAATTGTGCACCCAATCCACAAGGGTGGGAGCAGAAGCTGTGTCAACAACTATAGACCTATTTCGGTTTTGCCTGCTCTTTCTAAGGTGCTGGAAAGGATTCTTAGTAACCGGCTTCTTGGATAGATACAATATCATAGCAGATAATCAGTACGGTTTCCGTTCCGGTGTCTCGACTGAAGATGCAGTACTTGATTTGACGCAGTTGGTTTCTGGGAATCTCGATAGGAAAACCAAATGCCTAGGAATGTTTCTGGATCTTTCGAAGGCATTCGACACAGTTTCTGTTCCCATACTTGTTGCTAAATTGGAGCGCCTTGGTGTCAGAGGTATAGCTCTGCAAATCTTCAAGGATTATTTAAACAACCGTACCCAAAGAACCAAAATTGATAATCACTTCAGTGATGAAGAAACCTTGTCCTACGGAGTGCCCCAAGGTAGCATTTTGGGTCCTATTTTGTTTCAAATATATATAAATGACTTATGCAGAATGTCCCTCCCCAACTCGACGATCTTTGTATATGCCGATGACACCGTGGTTATAATTGAGGGGTCTACATGGGATAGTGTTAATTTTATTATTATTTCACGTAGTGCCAGTTCCGGCACGTTAGCGCCGCTTGCGCGGAACTGGCACTACGTGAAATAATAAAATGGCTCAACATAAACCTGCTTACCCTCAACTGTGACAAGACATCATATATTCCATTCGCCATCCGTCAGAGCACCGCACCAGATCACACCGTGCTCACAACTGTTATCTTCATGCCAATGTCCAACACTCACGCGTACCAATCACGTTAAATACCTTGGTATTCATATAGATGCCGGGTTACGCTGGAATAAACACATTGATGCCCTAACCTCGAGAACGCTGAGACTGATACATATCTTCAAGTCCCTTAGAGTTTCTGCAAACCTTGATACTCTAAAAATGGTGTTCTATGCCCTATGTCAGTCGGTTCTTGGGTACTGCATCAACGTATGGGGCGGTGCAGCTAAAACGACTTTTCTTAGAGTGGAGAGAGCCCAGAGAACAATACTGAAAGTGATGCTACGAAAACCTTATCGGTATCCAACAACTCAACTGTACTCAGATTGTAAGGTACTAACTGTTCGTCAGCTCTTCGTATTGCAATCCGTTCTCAGAAGACACTCCTGTATCCCACCGTCTGATCCCAACAAAAGAACCAATATTCCCCCAGGTACACGACACAGAACCGCTTTTGCCAAACACCAATACTTCACATTAAGTACACTAATCTACATGAAAATTCATAAAGAGCTAAATATACTCGATTGCAATAAGTTTCAGTTAAAAGCTAAGGTGATGGAATGGCTACTCCAACTGGACTATACGCAAACCGAATCATTACTGAAATCTATTGCCTAATGTTGCATTTTTGCCTTTATTGCGTCACGTATAATACCTCACACTCACTACTCGCATACAAAAACTCACCACACATACATACATACATCCACACCCCCACACACATTCACCCTTTCATATTACACACGTATTAAATTGTTTTATTTTATTTATTTTTTATCTTTTTTTTTTTTATGTACTATTTTTCCTTTACTTCCCTTTTCTAAAATTATAATATATTTAAAAGTAAATCTGACTGTTAACACGAACAATACGTTGGCACAGTCCGCAGTTGTATAAACCCTAATTCTAAGTAACCTCACAGCTGAATACTGTCTCTTAAGATACAGGGTATCCTAGTTTAAGAGGCAGGTCTCACAAAATCTTTATACAGACTTCTGCAGCGTAGTTAGCAAC
This sequence comes from Apamea epomidion, assembly GCA_947507525.1. Classification (NCBI taxonomy): domain Eukaryota; kingdom Metazoa; phylum Arthropoda; class Insecta; order Lepidoptera; family Noctuidae; genus Apamea; species Apamea epomidion. The sequence goes on from OX382247.1 coordinate 13,956,704, forward strand.
CTGTTAATCAGTGTATACTAATGTATGTTTCTTTGTGAAAATAAATATATTATTATCTTATACATATATTAGGTAAAATTTACACTTGTACACTAAAAACAGTGATATTCATAGTGTTAACACTAGAAATAGGGTCAAACTACGTGCCCCCTTTGACCGGCTTCATAAGGTTCATAATTCATTTGTTGGGCTTGGTATAACCTTTTATAACAAGATACCCTCTTCTTTGCTAAACTTGACTTTTAATGCGTTTAAAGCTCAAGTAAAATCCAACCTTTGTTCAAAGGCATACTATTCCATCAACGATTACTTACACGATAAGAATAGTTGGTCGCCCTAATTTAACGCAAGAGAATGTTTATGTTCTTTCTCCAGAATTAACTTACTGACAGGATATTGTTATTAACTTATTAATTTATTTTACTTCAATGGTCTTAGTTTACCATTTGTGGCTTCAAGTGACAGCTATGTGAACAGAACCCAGCAATGCATAAATATGTAAGCTGTCACGCCCTTTGTGCCTGGAGGCTTCAATTGGGTAGTACATTTTAATTTACATTTTAATTTTAATTAATTATTTTTTAGCTTGAGTACGTATAGTTTTTATTATATTTGTTGGTATATTGGCGTGGCTAGCTGACATATGGCAAATAATTTAATTTTCTTGTGATGTTAATTACTGAACATAGGTTCCTAGTATTGTATACAATCAACTATTTTCTAACTGAACAGACAGCTGTGCTGCTGGGGAGTTTGTTGGGCCACTTCTTCTTCCCACCGATAGCAGTAGGAAGTGGTGAAGGGCGGGCGTTTTTGGGGGACTGTCTTTTGTAATTTTGACGTTCGAAAAGTGCTGATTCTCAGCCTAATTTGAATAAATGACTTATGATTGATTTTGATTTTTAATCCACCTAAGGGAGACTCCATTTTCATCAAATCTATATAACTTTGCATCCCGGTGACGCAATTTGAAGCTGTTTTCAGCTATTTTAATTTTTTTAAATTCTTTTTTAGGCTCCCTGAAACGTTCCCACTAGGGAAAATTGACAAAAACGCCAAAAACACTTTTTCGTTCATTGACTTGCAACAATTTTTAATTAATGCATTTTATTTTCGGGGCCCGCATTTTTTATGGTTTTCTAAGTATTTTAAATAATGAAATCATTTATATTACTATCTAGCAGAGGCTTTGAAACCTATATCCATTAAAAAATAATTTTGTCCAGCTAGCTTGTTCTGGACGAAACAGTGCGCTCGGACGGATTAACTCGAAACTTGGGAACTAATACTCGTACATAAAACAAAAAATAAAAAGTATGTTTTAAGGGTTTTTCAAAAATAGTCTCTACCGGGGTTGAAAAGGGTAATAAAGTTTAAGGGGTGGATTTTACTGCTTGCTTCCATTAATTAAAAGATAGGTATAAATAATCTTTAAGTCATACAAAGGAAACGTACCACACGCTTTTTTAAAAACAAAGCCTGTCGTGGTAAAAGGGGACGACAAGGTTTCTTTCAAAAATCTTATTCTATTGATATAAACTTTAAATTAACCCGAATTAAACAAGTAATTGATAAGCTCGTAAACATACATCTTCGAAATTTTTAGAATAAAGTACAGGCGGACGAAGTTGCGGGCAGTGCTATACTATATAAAATTATAAATTCTGTCTGTATGTTACATTTTCACGCCTAAGCCACTGAACGGATTTCGATAAAATTTTGCAAAGATATAGATGGGGAAGGACATGCTTTTTATCCTGGCAGGCTGGCAGCAACGTTCCCGAAGGATAATTTCCGACATACACGCTGGCGAAACCGCGGATAGAAGCTGGTTATAAAATATACAAGATCGAACCTACTTAAAGATCCGATCTCTACAAAAATATTTAACATCAGAAGTGGGATAAATCGTACTCACTTGCTAGAGTACGATTCAACAATAGATAAATTCTTCTACCCTTATGTATGCGGCGCGGTAACGAAACCATAGCGAGATCTAATTCGACGCCAACGCCATCTATCGAGCGAGCAGACAACATTGACCTCCGACAGAATATTAAAATAAAAAGTTCTATTTTGTTTTAGTAAATGATTATTAGGCTAAAAAATAATTACATTAAAAACTAATATGAGAGATTTACATCGAAACGGAGAAAGCTGAGAACAAAAACTCAACTACGACAAAACACTCCAACTAAAAACTTAAGCCATTGCCACTGATAGTGTGCAATTACCCCGCTTAGGTTTATACAAGACATCGATATTATTTTCTTTCCGTTTTCGTGTAGCAGTAGTCACACGTCATCTGTACGATTTATACCTCAAAGAGTGGGCCTAAGAGGACCCGGGGTCGGGATAAAACTTAGGTACTTCATCATCATCAGCCTAAAGCAGTCCACAGCTGGACATAGGCCTCTCCTATTGCACGCCATTCAACTCAATTTTCGGAAACTCTCATCCAGCTGCTACCAGCTTACTTAGATATTTATAAAATAAAAATATTACGTGTACTAATAAAACTACATGAAACCAAACTTTTTGTGAAACAGAAATATAATTAATAAAATTTCCTCGATAGAAAAACATCACGAAGTTATCTCTAATTTCCTCGATTTTCGATTTGTATGGCTCCGTGCATAAAAATAACCCACTTCTGTCAATTTCTTAACTAATTGTTAGAAAGCTTGAATTAATTAAAATTGAGCGATGTCTGGCCATGTTGGCCCTGTATAAATAAATATAAAATAATAATAATAACTATGATGAATATAATGTTTTTTTTTATATTTAATTTTTATATTTTAAAAAAATATTTAAAAATGTAATAAAATAAGATAAGTAAATAAATAAACGACATAATAAGGACTTTTGTTGCCAATAAGCCTGATATAGTGGTGGTGGATCGATCAGAGCGGCGCGCAATGATTGTTGACATAACCGTCCCGCATGATGGAGGCCTTTTGAATCAGGCCCTTAATGGAACCACCTAACGAGAGCCTCGATAGATGTTGATCGAGGCCATCAGGCCTTTGGCTGATACGACAATCGGCACAATGACAGCCGGGCTCACATTTCACATGTCAACAACCTCGTGTGCTAAGTCGAGATATTTAATTTGTTTCTCTTCCTCAGCTTACACGAGGTTCCCGTCATGTGGAATGGTAACATCAACAATCATTGTGCGACGCGCTAATCAATCTATCACCACTATATCAGGCTTATTGGCGACAATCTGTCAGTAATGATAGACCGATCCCAGTACAACGTGACATGGTCATTTTCAAGAACTGGGTCGGGCACATACTTGTAATATGGTCCCTAAGAATCCACAAGTTTATATTTTAAAGCAAGTTGCTGGTGAATAATCCTGGCTACTCCCTCTCACAGAGAGGAGGCCTGTGTCCCAGCAGTGGGATTATAGACGTTATAGGCTGATTATGCTAATCCTGGCTACTTGGTTATGCCTGAGCAAGTACTCGCCGTTAGCCAGACGAGAACAACCAGAGATAATTTGTCTGATGGACTCGCCCGGACGGTGGCATGCCCGACACACGTCAACCGTCCCGTCCTTCATAATATGTCTCCGGTAGTTATTCGTCAAGATAACTTCGTCCATAATTGCACAGACGAAACCTTCAGTTTCCCCGAAATGGTCACCAAAACGTAGTCAAGATACGGACGCTAAGAAATCTACACCGGGCTCATGAAGAGCCCGATAGAAGCGCCCGTGAAGCTTCTTGCGTTACCATACCTTCTTGCGGTCATCGGTAGTAAGTACTATAGGTTTGCGCCAGTTCTTTTCGCCATGGAGAGCGGGGTGAGCCCCTTGTCCACTGCGACCACATCACGGTGCATACCCACTTCGGCTTTAAAAAAATATTCCCTGAGACTGCACATCTCGCGGTTGTGGACGGTCTTCACATTTAAAAAGCTTCGACCCCGCACTTCCACGGGAAATACAGTCTCATCACCGATGATCGTGGGTGATGGATCCGGTTTGCGGTCAGCAATGTACGGACCCTTACATCAAGACCGGCATTACCCAACCATTGAAGGCGCGCACCTTATTTCCGCCCGAAAGAAGACTTAATTAATACCTTCTTCAGGCGACAAAAGATGTGCTCCTTCAACGATTGCTTCATATGAGCATCGTTGATGCCTAACGCGTCCGACATACCCAAATACTTATAGCTTTCGGATGAGGAGAGGGATCTAAGGTGTATGGAATCCGAAAGTGGAATTCCATCGGATTCCATAATCTCCCCCCCCCCCCCCCCTTTACATGCATGACTGCACATTTGTCCACACGAAAATTCATCCTGATGGCACTATTGAAAGTTTCAGTTACCTTCAGTAGCTCCATCAGATGCATTTTTTGGGGGGCAAAGAGTTTCACATCATTTATGTACAGGAGGTGAGATATGACCTGACCACCTCTCTTCAACCGGTGGTTGGACCTGAATCCTCCAGCAGTGTGCTTAGAGGATTCAGGGCTAAGCGGAACCAATGCAGACCCAAACTGTCGCCCTGAAATATTCCCCGCTTAATCCATACAGGCTCATCATTACCTGGATCTGTCGACACCCTGGATAGCGAAGGACCGTCTTCCATTGCCCCATATATGACGTAAAGAAGGTGCGTAGAGTTGCATCTATCTTGCACGACTTCAACACCCTCATGAACTATGTATGTGGCACCGAGTCGTAGGCCTTCTTATAATCTATCCAACATGTCGACATATCCTTGCGGGACCGACGAACCTGTTGGCTAATGGCCATATCTATGAGGAGTAGCTCCTTAGTACCACGGGACCCATTCCTACATCCATTTTGAGAGGCAGACATAATCGAGTAACTGTCAATGTGTGTGTTAATTTTCGCTCTCAAAATGGATGTAAGAAGTTTATAAACCGTCGACAAACACGTGATCGGTCTATAATTCTTGGGTTCCACGGGACTACATGACTTATGGAGCAGGTTGGTAACGCCTGTTGTTAGAAACTGTGGTAGCGACCCAGACTCTAAGGATGATTGGAACTGAGATGCCAGGCAAGTGTGTAATTAGCCATTTCAACCAAAAGTTGTGCAGTCCGTCCGGTCCCGGTGATTTCCAATTCGGTAACGGATGGCAACGTTCGATGGCGTAATTAGGACTACTTCCATTTCTGGTATAGTCCCACACACTCGCTCGACATCCTACATCCAGCCAGCTTCAGTGTGACAGACGGGCACCGACCAGATGCTGCGCCAGAATACACTTATTAGATATTTCATTTTGATATAATTATAATATTAGAATATTGTTTGTTGGATAAAGGCATCTGTCACATTTACGAAGCTTGGGACCAACTTAGAAGTACCTAATTTGACTAGATATTGTATTTACAAAAACCAACAATCTTAACTTGTAAAAAACACTTAAATGTTATTACTATAAATGATTAAGTAATATTTGATTATACTTGTAGTATATCTAATATATACTATATACAATTATATAATACAAAAAAAATTAGAAAAAGGCAGGAGCTCATTGGGCATCAAAAAATTTGTCCGCATCACTGTCAATGGGATAAGTGCCCAAAAGTATATCTTAGATTTTATATTGCTATTTTAATATAATAGGTTGTTTCAAACGATTGGCACAATACTGTCAGTTGATATTGATATACTTTTTGATGATGTCTAAGAATTACAAATCAACTCCTATTAAATTGATTAATTACCTTATGTTTTAAAACGGTTTCACTATATAAGATTTGTTTATTATTACCTGTGTTAGAAGATATTAAGCCAAGCTATATGATGATCTGTAATTGGTTCAAAATGGTGGTAAATGTTTGACGTAAAAGACGTTGGTAGTGTATAAAAAGGATTGTAACGACGTTATCAAGGCAGTTGCGGCTGTTGCTTGGTAGATGTTTAGTTGGTTAGTTCTAGTGCCGTCGTTATGATCGACCAGATGTTACGTAAGTAATTGGATATTATACCTTAATTATTGCTTATTATGAATATGTTGTTGTGTAAGTCATATTATGGCCAATATTCCTAGCTATTGTTATTATGTTGCTATTATTTTGAATTCTTTTGGACCGTTGTCGAAGAGATAGAATTAATTGTTTTTAAAGATAACGATTAATTATGACAAAGTAAGAAATGTATTGATAGAATACTTTAATACTGTTTCCATGGAGTTTCTTGTCCTTCTTCTCCGTGATGACCTAGTTTTGCGAACAGACGACTAGTTTTCTGATTAATTACTGACAAGCCTAAATTTAAATAAATATTTAGCCTTGTCTATCTGTGCTTTACTTTATAAAACCCTTTCCCTACAAACCATATTCAATAATAACTTTCATACACAGTAAATAACTAACTAGTAACCATTCTGATATTCAAAGCTTGTTATTTGGGTAATATATAGGTACATATACTTCTAGTATATACTGAATACCCTAATACACTCGTGGCGGCATCATCCGGGCGGCACACATCTGTCGCAATTTGTTCAGCTGGGTCCCACCAGGTCTCACGTTCTATACACCCACCTTTCATCGCTCTGGAACATTCGATTCTGCGTGTATCGATCAACCCGCCGCTTATACCGCCGAATATGGCTCGCCCATGCACAAACTTTCTGCTTCAGGAAGTCGATGCGCTCTGTGACATGGGACATGTATTCTCAAGGACTGCTTGCAGTCCCCGAGAATGCTTGCCTTACAAAGCGCATCACTCGTGGTCGTGTAATACCCTCCCTGAAGCAGTATACTCGTAGTTTGCCGATGAGTATCCTGGCCTCATCGGTACGACGCTCGATCCTTCGCTGCCAAGCTGGTACAGCTGGTTTTGGTCGAGTAGCTCCGTCACAACTTGGAAACTTGACGTTAGCTAAACGATATGCCGCCACAGCCGGGCAATACAGGATCGAGTGTGTATCAACGAGATCCTCGCTGCTCTCGAAGAAATTCTTGAACTGCGAGTCCAAGGCATACACCAGCGCCCTATTTTATTATTATTATTTATTCGATCTGACTTTACGTCTATTCGTCTCTATTCGTTTTTTTTACGGGGTCTTTAGTTAAACAAAGGACATACTTACTATGGGACGAAACCTGAAATATGAAAAAGACTCGGCTATTTGCTACAAAGTGTTCATTTTCATGATTCTTATACTCCCTTTAAGCGGGCCTTTTTTATCGTGGAGAAATGCTCATTCATTCTGCACTACCACGGGGAGATAGTGCAGTTATAATAATAATAATAATTTATTTAATTCAGACCATTGATCCATATAGTGTTAGTAAAATCTTAACCTATTGTTAGTACATACAAAGCTTAAATTAATTGGCGACATGTACGCCAGTACGCACATGCCTAGCTGCCCAGTGCCTAATGAAAGGCCCATCAATTTTGTCCGCCAGTGTAGCCAGTATGTTGTTGGGGCTACCCCTGAATCGCTTCAGCATACTCGCACATCGCTTGCGCATAACGGCATAAAAATCATCTAATCTCGCTTCAGCGAACATGCCAGACGCGCTACAGAACCGAGGTAGCCCCAACAATATCCTCAACGCATTGTTATACTTGAACTGAAGTTATGTGGGACTCTAACCCACTAAAACTCCACGGTGTCCTCCTCTGCCGTTTACGGCGGGAACACGGACACGCGTTAGCATTCATCCGTGAACCCTCCGCGGCTGTCCGTCACCGGACTCACCATCACCGGCGCACCAGAACACATAGCACGCCGTGACCACCCCAGGGACCAAACCAGCACATGGGCGCCAGACGACCCCGTGTCTGGGCAGCCTTGGTCCCCCTGCCACGGGTCAGGTCATTGGCCCTGCCGCCTGCCAATTTTCGGCCGCAGAGGATAGGGAGAGCGGCCAACGTCATACCAACACTCCTCCTCCACTGCGGCCCCACCGCGTCCGCTATCAAACGGTGGCGACCCCGTCAAGGCCGCGGAAGGTAGGGAGAGCGGCGCACCGCAATACCGGCACTCCTCTCCTGCCGCGGCCTCCAACCTTTAGCCGTGATGGCTCCCATACGACGTCGCGACCCGCCTCAGTTGCGATGTCGGCCAAGCGGCACCGCAACCTACTTGTGGGCCGCTACGTCGTCGGCTTACTGGCAAAGCCTTGACGAGCGGCCCCTCCTGGGGTTACTCTTGGCTTCACCGTGGGTGACCAAGCCACGGCTACTGAGCGCCCCCGCCTCGACAATGCGGGAAACCCACGGGCGGGGAGCAGGCATATACCTTTTTGTTTTTTTTTTGTTTCCGGGGTGGAAATTCCTCATGGATGTCCGCCGCCCTGGGGCGGGCGACGGGGTCTGTCTGACTCTTACTGACTAAAAACCACCCCGGTGTTCCATCTCACACCTACGCCGGGGGTCGCGGGAACGTACGATCCTTCCGCAACCCCCGACTAGTGCTAGCCCGCCACCGCGGGCCTCCTCGGGTCAGAGGGGGGAGTGAGGTGTTAGACTCCCCCCGCGACGTCGGCGAGGGGCGCGCGTGGAACACTACGCGCCGCCACCTCGGGTCCTGATTCGTGGGGGGCAACGGACGTCCCCGAGTGCGTCGCCCCTGGACCCATTTAGGGGGGCTGGAAGAGGGCGTTGTCCGCCCTCCGTCGACGCCCGGTGCGCTTGCTGCGGGCCGGGTGAGTGGACGAGATCTCCCTCTCCCTTTCCGCAGCCTCCTTCTGGGAGACGACTGTTTCGCAGAAGGAAACCACCGTGTCCCAGGACTCTTCGCTGCCGTCCATCGACTCGACCACGGCCGGCAGCGACAGGTCACTGCCTACTTCTGAGATGAGGGCACGGCGCGGCTCCTCCCAGGCGGCACACTCTGCCAGCGTATGCCGCGCCGTGTCCTCCCGGCAGTCGACGCAGTGGTGACACCGGGCGTCCGGCTCCCTGTTTATGCGACACAGGTACTTCCCAAAGCAACCATGCCCGGTAGGGCGTGTAAGCCTGTCCCGCCATTCCGCCACCAGGACCTCGCGAAGCTGAGACCGACGCAGCTCCATATGTCGCTGCATCGGTCGCTCACCCCGCGCCCTCGCTTCCTCGCGCCACCGATACAATGACGCGAGTACTTTCGCCTCGAGGTCCCAGGGTGGGATCCAGCCAGTACACAGGCCGCCTCGTAGGAGATCGTGCGATATCCCCTGATGACTTTGACGACCATCGCTCTCTGCGGTTTCCGCAATATTGCAATACTGCCGGCCGTCAGGTCAGAGGCCCACACCGGGGCCCCATAGAGGGTCATCGATCGCACGATCCCCACATAGAGCCGCCTACAGGCGGCGCTCCGGCCCCCCAGATTGGGAAGCAGCGTTTATAGCACCCCAGCCGGCAGGCATATACCTGGTTTAAGCTAACAGCCTGTACACTCATCAAGGCCAAGACAGGTTTTCGTTCGCGGAGACAACGGCGTAAGTAATAATATACCATAACAGTATCATTATCATCATCATTTCACCGAACACTGCTGGGCAAAGGTCTCCTCCTAACACCGCCACTTCGACCGTCACCCTAATTGCGTAACTCACTATCGATCTCAATCTGAATCATTTTGAAGGATATTGCTGATCCATTGCTTCATATGTTCGAAATATGTGTCTGCTCAGCAACGTAAATAACGCAATGAATATTGTTGAACTGTCAAAATGAAACCGATTGCTACTTATAGTACGTTTCGCAATTACCCTGCTGTTCTGTGCTTCTCGCATCCAGCGGATTCCTGCGGTCGGTGGTTAGGTGCGGTCGTCGGTTCACTTTCTCAGGCACAATATACCATTTACCAAAACAGTAGAAAAGCATAGATAGAAGAGAACACAGCTAGTAAACTAGGTCGAATTTAATGTAAAGCGAACACAAATAAAAAACTCAAAGTCACCCAACGAAGCCTAAAAAATTTCAGGCGAACTTCAGCATAATTACAAAATTATTCCGAAAAGCTTTCAAACGGCCATTATGGTCGTTTTTAAAACTAGTTAGTGTTGAGCCCTTGAAACCCCATTTACACGTTACAAGTTTCTGGAACGTCAAAGAGCAACAATCGCATGCCATAAAGCGCGTTCAATTATTGCCGTTCAAGAATTGCATGCAAGCGTTTCATGCTATTTCCATAAAATGGCATACAATAATTGTATGCGACTGCTTACACCAAGGCAATTATTGCATGCAAGTTTTGCCTATAAAACGAGCCCTTTTGAGTTAGTGTAATGTTGAAGTATAGAAGTAACAACGACAATGACACAATAATAACGCATGAACAAAATGTATAAATCATTATATCAGACTCTAAGAAAGTGGAACGGACTTGTGTAAAGTACAATCAACACTATTGTAAGTTTTAAAATAATTATCACGTAAAAAATTATGTTGGATGAAAATGGCTGTCTTATAGGCAATTAGGCTCTTAGATTGCAATTAATTATTAATAACCTGGTTCTTTTTAATAAAGGATAAAAAAACGTTTTGCCTCGTCTAAACACAGAGTTGTACGTCCTTGTACAATTGATTCAAGTATTGCCCGTATAATTAATAATAATAATAAAACATTTAATTTCAGAATCAAGTTCCATAATTTGTTAGTACCAGTATAAAATGCCTTATATCTAGTGTTAGTAAATAAACTAAACGAACGGGTAATTATTAAAATTTTAAACTAAGTACACCCGCTAGAGACTTTCCCATCCCAATCTACTTCACTGCATGGAGTCGTATCCAGCGTCCTAGAATTGGAGAGTCCCAGCGGTCTGCCAACGTCCTCAGGATAGTGTTGGGGCTGGCGCGAAACCGATAATAATATAATAATGATGCGCATCTCTTGCGCATGACGGTTGAAAAGCTGTCAACATTTGCGTCGGCAAACATACCGGCCGCGCTGCAAAAACGCGGCAGCCCCAACAACACCCGGAAAGCGTTGTTGTATTGGATGCGAAGGTATATGCCTTCTGCGTGAAGTTCACCCACAGGCTGCACGTGTAAAAGGATTGACAGAAGGCTTAAAAAGCGTTACTTTAACTCGGGCAGTACAACGGGCGAACCTACGGGCCAACATACAGCATCGGACAGCCAGCGACCTACCGATAATTGCGCTGCCAAATATTTCATTAAATTTTACTGAGCGCGCAAGATTTTTAATTTTCTGCTAGTTTTTTTAATTGACAAAAGAAAAAATACGTGTCCATTATTTTTCGATAATCTAACTGACGGACTAAATATAATAATAATTTTTTTACCGGCAACTACCCTATTGGGTGCGATTTTATTGTAAGGGCTGTTTACATCTATACCAGTTTTGAACGGCAACTAACTTGCCCGTATCGTGCAACAATTGTACGTGTTGTTTAGAAGGTGCTAGTTAATTTTTGCTTAAATTTTATGGTTTTTTATGGTTTTATTATTATTAATAAACTTGCACCATGTAAATGGGGCTTTAAGCTTGATTTATTATTTATTAATTTATTTTACCATTTATATACACACGTATATAAACAGATAAGAAAAAACAGAACAGAAGAATAGGTACAAAGGTGATGCGTATTTTATAAGAAATTTCTTCCAGCATACCTGCGATAGGACAATAGAAATATAAATATTTATTGTCCAGGTAATACAGTAAGCAGGTTCACAGGTTAACAGCAAGTTAAAACGACATGAGTGGCTTAAAATATTACCTACAGCTAGGTTACAATATGGTATTTGCTAGTGAGCCCTAAACTAGACAGTTAGTCTGTATCTTGGGGCTCAGAGTATGCATTCCAGAGTGGAGACTAGAGAGGTGATATCAGGTTTAGTATGGTGCGTGTGTATGTTTGTGTGGTGTGTGTGTGTGATATGCGTGTGGTGTGTGTGTGTCTGGTGTGGGTGTGTGTTTGTTCCATTGTGCTTCGTTTGATTTGGTGTCAGGTCAGGGTCTTTATATTAGTTGTTCCGAGTCATCATAACCAGTGTTATGCAAAATTTCCTTTACTACTTTTTTGCAATTGAATGAAGTAGTATTTTTAATTTCGCAGAGTTTGCAGACTTTTTTGTAAGTATTAATGAGAGAGTAGGCCGGGGAGCGTCTTGCTAGCAATGAGGTGCTGTCAGGTGTTGGGATTCTGTAGTTTCTTTTACTTATGATAGATATGTAGTCGTGTCTCCTTTTAGTATTTTTGTGCAGGTAGAAAGAATGAAAAGCTGGCGGACTCTGAGGACTCTCGTTTCGCGGTAGAGTAGATCAGGAGAGAATCGGTAGGGCTTCTTAAAAGTTACTTTAAAAAGAGCCCTCTGTGCACTTTCAGCTTCGATCAAGTAGGTCTTTCCAGCACTATCCCACACGCTGATGCAATACTGAATTATCGATTGGCATAGCGCTAGGTAAACTTGTAGTGTGTCTGTGGGCAGACCGTCTCGTAGTCTACGCATGGTGTGAATAAGTTTTCTTATTCTGCCAGAAATGTTGGATATATGATGTTTAAATGTTAGGCGGTCGTCGATAAGAATACCGAGGTATTTGATGTAAGAGGCACGTTTAAGAGGAGGACAGTCGCAAGTGGATGTAAAAATGTTAGAAGAGCAGTGATGTAGTTTGAGTTTGAGGTGTTCCGGGGGGTTTGAAGCGGCGGTTTTGGAGTAAACAATATATTTAGTTTTACTGCCATTTAGCGTGAGTAGGTTTCTGTCCAGGTTTTTCGCGATTAGTGATAATCCCTGTTCTGCTAGAGAGTATACATGTTCCCACGATTTTCCGTGAAATTTTACGGTAGTGTCATCTGCATAAGTTATAATTTCAGCATTATTTACGGAAAGGTTTGGTATGTCGTTAATTTAGACAATGGAAAGCGTGGGACCAAGTACGCTACCCTGCGGAACTCCGAAATCAATGGGGAGTTGATATAAAAAGAGCTTACTTTCGTGTACTGCTTCCGGTTTGTCAGGCTTTTGAACAATTCAAGGCAAATTCCTCGTATTCCTATGCATTCTAGTTTCTTAAGGAGACGGCCAGTTGAAACCGTGTCGAATGTCTTTGCAAGATCAAGGAAGATGGCAAGGCATTTTTCATTTTTCTCAATATGGGAGGAGACACAATTGGTAAGAAGAGTTGCAGCATCCTCGGTTGACCTATTCCTTCGGAAACCAAATTGGTTATCAGATATGAGATGATTTTTATCAATGAAAGAAGTAAGACGAGAGTGAACTATCCTCTCTAATATTTTAGAGACAGAGCTTAGTAGTGCTATAGGTTTGTAATTATCTGGTGCATTTTTGGGACCGCTTTTGTGGATGGGGCAAACTGCAGTTATTTTCCAACATTCTGGGAAGGTACCGGTCTCAAGGCTCAGGTTGAAGATGTGCATCATTGGTACTAGTAAGGATTTTAAAGCTCTTTTGATAAGAATAACCGAAATTTGGTCAGGTCCTGGAGCACTATCGACTTTGAGGTCAGATATAATTTTAATAATTTCGTAAGCATCTGTCGGTTCAAGAAGACGAGAGTGTGGGTTTGATACTTCGGTTGTGAAAGTGTTTATTGAAGATTCATGAGATAGATTAAGTTTTTCTAGTATTTTGTCTGCCAGACGGGTTCTTACTGAGGTGAAGTGTGAGTTACAGTAGTTAAGTTTTTCTTGTTCTCTATTGGGGCTCAGTAGTTTGGAGGTTTCATTACTTTTTGGAGATATGTGACCTATTGATTTTATTGCTTTCCAGAGGTTTTTTGGATTGTCTTTTTTAGCAACAATCTGTTGGTTATTGTAGTCAGATCTGAGTTTTGAAAGAAGTTTGGAAAAAAGTTTCTGTATCGTGTGTATATTTTATTTCGGATCATCAGGGTTAGATTTACAATCATAATGTAACTTGTCACGATGGATCTTATTAATCCCGGGGTGATCCATGGTTTGATGCATGCGAATTTCCTACCAATTTTTACATTTCGCGTGTGTTTGTCTGCAGTGGAAGTAACAATGTTCGTAAATTCGGTGGTTGCTGTATTTACATTTGTGTCATTCGTGATGACAGACCAGTCAACACTGTGTAGGTCAGCAATAACTGCTTCGGTATCTGTTTTAATTATCCATCTCTTTGCAGTACTAGTTGATGGTTTGCGTATGAAAATATTGGCAACAACTATATCATGATCAGTGATTGAGGACTTGCAAACGACTCTAAAGCATTTGTTCTGAGTCTTAATAAATATGTGGTCTAGGCACGCTTTGTCCCTAGTTGAACTGGTTATGGCAGGAAGTAGCATATGGCAAGACATTAGACAGAGGTATTCTGATGACTGGACTGACTATTGGTAGTGTTGCAAATATCAATATTTATGTCGCCAGTGACAATCAGTGATTGTTTATTTGCCAGTGAGCATAATAAGGTGTCCAGTGAGTTGAAAAATGGTTCTTGATTACTAAAAGAAGGAGATCTATAGATGCCTAGTATTGCGACATTATTATCTATGGGTATGAGAAGTCGATCTGCGTCTAGTATCGTAGGTCCGGAGGCTACAGTCTTGTAATTAGTTTTTTTTTACTTTGCCAAACTGTTGTGCGATATGCATTATATCCTGGCAGAGGATCTATAATACTGCCGTCAGTACGCCAGCATTCTGTTAAAATGATAACATCAAAGCAGATAGTGGTTCGCTGTAGCATTACCGTAAATTTGTCAAAATTGTGTTGGAAGCTTCTGATATTGAGTGAAAGAATTTTAAAATTAGACTCTGTATTTTTTATTAACGTTCGGCAATGTTCAATGTTTTCAACTGTATGACAGTTTACTTCTAGGTTTTCGTCTAAGTCTTGCACTATGTTAAGTAATGCCATTAGTGTAGTTTTTTAATTTTGAGATATAAATTTTATTTAAAGGGGCTGTTAGTGACCAATAAGTTAGTATGTACCATTTGCCGAGATTAAAGAAAGTACATCTTGGGAATTTTAGGATACCCTGACACTGGATGAAACGTCGTTTGTACTACAATAAGGGTCTGAATATAGTTTGTGGGTACGCGTCGGTGAGTGTGTTTAGGGTGTCTGTGAAGGTATATGTAGGTGGGTGGTATAGTGTGTATTTTTAAGGTATGTGTAGGTGATATAATATGAACATGAAACGTTTTATAAATTAAACTTTTACAGGACGTAAAATAGTTAAAAAATAAATAAAATCATTAAACTTAAAATTTAATTTAATTTTAATTAAAATAATTTAAAAAAATTAAAGTTAAATAGTTAAACAATATGAGTAAGTATTTCTATAAGACATAAAACAGTTGTTAGCAATTAGAAATAAACAAGAACACAGAATTAGTCTGTAAGACACGAAAATTTTATGCTTATAAGTAAGCAAGAACAAAAATTACTTCTATATGACATAAAATAGTTAAAAAAAGAAATAAACAGAGAAAATTACTATAAGACACGGAATGGTAACGATCAAAAGTAAACAATATGACTAAGTATTTCTATAAGAAATAAAACAGTTGTTATCAATTAGAAATAAACAGGTACGAAAAGTTATTTTGTAAAACACGAAATAGTTAGCAACTAAAATTGAACAATATGAACAGGTATAGCTATAAGACACAAAACATTTGTTAACAATTAAAAATAAACAAGAACACAGAATTAGTCTGTAAGACACGAAATATTTTATGGTTAAATTTAAATGTAAATAAGAACAAAAATTACTTCTATATGACATAAAATAGTGAAAAATTGGAAGTAAACAAAAACAAAATGGTAAATAAGGTTTTTTAAAAGTACTAGTTGTCAATAATGAGTGAGTTTGTTTGTGGAGAGGTGCAGTCATGAGCACCAGGAACATGACGGTAAAGTTCGTCCAGGCTTTTGATATGAATGGGTGGAATTACCACCCGTTTACGTATGTAAATAGAACCGTTTTTAATCCAACAGTATTTGAATCATGCATTTTTGCTGAGTTGGCGTGACTCACGAAATAAACGGCGGTTGTCTGGTGTTAAGCGCTCATTAAAGAATATGTTTCCTTTGGTACCCTTTATGTCAATGTCAGCGCAGTTAAAAATAGACGTAACCTTCTATTTTTAGCGGTACTTAAAAATTCATTTCGTTTGTCTCGTCTCAGGAATCGGATCACTAGTGCACGGGGAAGCTTGTTGTCAGACTCCGATGTTAGATCGCCATTGTTGTGTTTTTGGCGGCGCGGTTCAGCACGCGTCACGTAGTCCAAATCCTTCTCGTCAAGATTGACACCAATTTTATGAGCGATGAGGCGAACTATGTGGGTCAGACTTTCTGTTGGAGTTTCGTAATTCCTATGATTTCTATGTCATTTCTCAATAGATAGAGAGATGTAGACAACGTGTGAAAGAGTAAAGGAGACAAAAAATACTTACATAAAATCATAAACAATTCACTATTTAGTGACCTTATTCCAGCTAATGGGGTAAGGCCTTAATCTGTCAACATTACTTAGAACACACTGTCTGTCACTGTCGCCCAACTGTCAAACTACAAGTGCAAGATAGAGACGGAGATGTCCCCGGGGATGGCTTAGACATGTTCCTAAGCCAAAGTACGTGCTAATAAGTGACGTTTATAGATATTGGGCTTAGAGTAATGGAAGGGAATTTAGTGAGTTAGTGCTCTTAATTCTGTGGCCTAAAATTATTTAATGGTTGTCTAAATAATCAGGCTATAATGTTCCCACTGCTGGGACACAGGCCTCCTCTCTTCGAGAGAGAGTGGGCCGTAATCCTGTAATCCACCATGCAGGTGGATTACTATTGCAGGTTCAAACCCAGGCAGGCGCTTTACGTTGTGTAAATAATTTCATCACCACGGCTCTCAAAACGGTGAAGGAAAACATCATGAGGAAACTGGCATGTCCTAGAACCAAAAATTCGAAGACATGTGCCATCTACCAACCCGCACTGGGCTCGCGTGGTGGATTACGGTCCACTCCCTCTCGCAGCGAGGAGGCCTGTGTCCCAGCAGTGGGAACATTATAGGCTGATTATGTAGTACTGAAAGCACGCATATCTCGTATCTCAGTCAGTATCTCGTATCTAAGCAGCATTCAATCTCAGCAACTTCGCAATAGCCACCTAGATCACTAAATTTAGATCGAGCTCAGGCTTAACTCAGCCTATAACGGTCTCCGTGACGTCAGAGCCAGCCCCACGAAGCCGACAAACCTCCCATATCAAGGACTCGCACTTAATTACGAAAAGGGCCCCCGGGAATATTAAGTACCTTGCTGAGTTCGCCAGTATTTTTGTTGTAAAGCTGATTATATTGAGTTTCAGCTGGAATCAGTAAATAATATTATTAAGGTTACAGCGCAGCTTGTACGTATGGTTCTTTTTGGAATAAATTATGTTTTTGATGAGTGTAAAAGTGATTTTTGATGACGCTACTTAAAAAAATTAAGGGTAATAGCTCTGCACCAGGAATCTGACCTTGTGGGGTCCTTATGAGGATTATATTTTTTTTTGTAGGAGATGCTAAATATTCTGCGGTTGGATACAGATACTTATTAGATACTAGAAAACATTCGGACATACTTATATAGAGGTATGGGGAACAGGGTATAAAGTTCACTCATCCTCCATAGAATAGGGAGGATTCTCCGACTAGATGGGTGTTGTGTCTGGCGAGCAATTGCCCCACGATTGATGTTGGGAAGTTTGTATATATGATAATTGCGCGGTAAACTCTGCTTGCGAGATGCAGGATTTGCGTGACGTCAGTATGATGCGTTGTTCGCATGTGGCGTTAAATAAAAGAATTAGTTTCGGTTCAATAAAATAAATTTTGCTTTCCTAAAAATATTATTGAACTCTCTAATATAAAGCTTGTTTTTGTAAACCTCAAATAATTTCTATTTTCGGGGCTTAAAACTACAGTAACTGCGACCAACTTGAATGTAGCGGTTGGTCACAGTTCTAACCTAACCCGTTCGGTCGGGGTGCCGTAGCTTGGTGGCGCAAGATGAACTATTTGATGAACCCTGAATTCACTATTAACTCCGAGTTATTTAGGAAAACCCATGAACGCGCTAGTATGTTTTATTACCCTTTAGTTCGTTATATGGCATTAGTTCTGTAACTTCCTGTAAACATTTCCGTTTTACTTCTGAAGGTCACTATTTTGTTTGGCTTCGATTTTAGTAAGTAAACCTGTCTCAATCAAACTTGGCAATTGGTTTAAGGGAGCTTTCTTTGAGGTTAGATTTAGTGAGTAACACACATAATACACACACACACACACACACATCACACACATAATAAAACATCACGTCTGTAACCCCCGAAGAGTCAGGCAGAAGTGTACAGTCACGAGCATAAGTATGTATGCCCTTGGCTTTATTCAAAAGCGATTTACTCCTTTATTTTTTAATGAAATTTTATGTTGCTGCGAACACAGTATTTTCGAACCCATAGATTTTTGCAATGTGTCGTATTTCATTGTTGTTTTCGTTATTTCACGCAAAAATCGCTATTGAAAGTTTCCAAGTGTTGACATATTAGTCCTTTTTTTTTTTTTTTTTGAGAATGGGAAATCATCAAATGACCCCTCCCGCTCTGGGTGGGGCGGAAGGGAGTGTCAGACTCTTACTGACTAAAACCCACCCATGTTCCTTCCTTAGCCC
This sequence comes from Apamea epomidion, assembly GCA_947507525.1. Lineage (NCBI taxonomy): Eukaryota > Metazoa > Arthropoda > Insecta > Lepidoptera > Noctuidae > Apamea > Apamea epomidion. The sequence continues at coordinate 13,975,333 of OX382247.1, forward strand.
TTTATGGTCCAGGGCAGCGGTAACCCTTTCGGACGATCCCGCTCTGCGTGGTAAGTGTACAGCCACATTTCGCCAGTTATGTTTAAGTCCCATGTAATAAAGCTAATAGGCGATGAGCCTGATGCCAGCAACCGCCACGAACCCAGACTCGGGGCTGCTACTGAGAGGAAATTCCTGTTGGAAAATACCAACAACACTTATCCTTTCTGTTATGAAATGTGTGTGTCAAAATTGTGTACGTGTGCGTGGGCTGCGTCCCTGCCCTGCTCTAACCTTATAATAAAACAGTGTGCTATAAAGCTCTAGACAGACGGACCGCATTTCAACTGCAATCCAACCGCAAATTGCATGCATGTTTGTTTGTGCAGTTCTATTGCAGTCGTGTCAACTGCATTCAAACTGCATCCGAACTGCAATTTGCGGTTGGATTGCAGTTGAAATGCGGTCCGTCTGTCTAGAGCCTTAGCTGTCAGTAGGTTCACTTGCTTGTTGTTTTTCAGCATAATGCTGAGCGATAGCCGTTTTGCGTGGATGTGACGCATGTCAATCATTTCTTATTGTTTTTTTTTTTCTTTATTCGTTTTTATGTTCTTTTTTGCGTCATGTTTACCGCAAATAAACGTATTTTCTTTATTTCTTTCTTTCTTTGTGTCCCTACGTACCTACATAACAGTGGCGACGAGGATGGGATGTGAGCGAGGACGATGATGGTAAGTCACAATAAATGGCGAAAATATAGTATTTCAAATAGATAGTAGATCAGCTGTGACGGTCATATCTGAGGGTACATATAAAAAATTGTTTGCGAGTACACCATTGCATACGTCACATTTTTTTTTACAGTTATACGGGAAGCAAGATGCAGTGTGTAGGTTATGTGCGCTTAGCAATAACAACACTAACACACAACAACGCTAACACTTCAATAATAACACTTTCCATTAATAGTCTGCACCAATAAGAAACTTATAGTACCTACAGGCCGCACGTAACTGGTAACAAAACCAGTGTAAGCTGACCTTCTCTTGGTGAATTCCGCATGGTTACCCTCCGTCCGTTATGTCGGACTCCTACCGACTAAAACCCCATTGTTCCTTCTAGTATCATGAGTCGGGGACCCGGGAGATACTTGTACAATCGCCGCACCCCGACTGGTATCAGCCCGCCATGCCTAGCGGGCCCCATCACCATGTGCGGCCGGTCCCACGACCGCATGTCCTTCCATTAAGGCGCATACTGCGTGCCACCTCTTTGAGCCTGACGACATGGCCCCAATTTCGCCGCCAGGTATAAGCTGACCAGCACCTTAATTGCGTAACACACGATCAATCGGAATCAAAATCATTTTAAAGCAAATTGCTAATCTATTGCTTCATAAGTTCGAATAATTTGTCTGCTCAACACGTAAATAACGCAATGAATGTTGTTGAACTGTCAAAATGAAACCTATTCCGATTGATCGTGTGTTACGCAATTAGAGTGAAAACTCCAAGTACGCTAGGCCAGCTGAAGGTAAAAGTGTTGCCACCGACTTGTGGTCGGCTGTGCCAGCTGCCAGTATTTCCTAATGATCATTTAGATATCATCCGCGAGTAGCAATACTTAAATGTAGACTCGCCCAGCCCGAACAGTATCTTTGACAAAACCCGGGCTTGTTTTTAAAAATCTATTAGTCCCTTGTTTGTCTCTTGATGGATTTGGATTCTAATAGGTTTTCATTTAGCAATTTCAACTATTTGGAATCTCTCACGCTAAAGAGTTATTGGTATGGTCTCATCCATGCTAATCATCATCTCCCTGGATTTTAGCTACCAACTATGTTGGGGTCGGCTTCTAATCTCACCGGATACAGCTGAGTACCAGTATTTTACATGGAGTGACTGCCTATCTGACCTCCACAACCCAGTTACTGGATAATACGGAACCCCTTGGTAAGACTGGTTGACAGACTTTCGGGCTTCTGACGACCCGTAACGACTGTCAAAGAACCACGAATGACAGCCGGGGCCGGGACCAACGTCTTAACGTGCTTTCCAAGGCACTGAGGGGTCTTGGTATGTAAAAATGGTCACCCATCCACGGACCAACCTCGGCAAGCGTCGGTTAACCTGATCGATCGACCCGTGCGTAAAAATGACCTAGTAATAGAATACTGTATAAATAGCAATTGCATAAATCCCTAAATAAAGAATGTAAAATAGGAAATATTTAACACATTCCTTACTTATTAGTTAGCTTGGATCGCGAACTAGTGGCTGGTATTTTATATTTCAAAGCATTGTTTGTTATTACTTCAAGCTGGCACAGCGCCAAACGACTGCAGCGGAATTTATTGTTTTACTTGAAAACTTGAAAATGCAATCCTTGAAGTATTATAGTTGTATTTGTGACATGTTGGAATTGTAATGGTTTTATTAAAAAAATCTAGCCATTCATGTCCCATTGCCGGGCAAAGGCCTCTCTCAGTCAATACTCTCCTTCAATCTCTCTGTCCAGAGCTGCCAAGGACCAATATTTATTAAAGGAGTCCAGCTCATTCCGCCATTTCTGTCTGAGCCTGCCGCGAAGTCGTTTGCTGAAAAAAAATAATAATACCCTAGCCTACTAATCTCTCACTGCAGGGCAAATACTTCTTATACAGAGAAGGGACGAGCATTGATCACCTCGCTTGTTCGAGACGGGAACCTGGACTTACAAATAACTACAAGTCCAGGTTACCTCACGATGTTTTCCTTCACCGATGTCAGTTAATGTCCAAGTAAAACTCAGAAAGAACATATGAATAGAAAATATAAAATAGCGAAGTAATAGTTGCAAAAACGAAAAGGTCACCATTCTTTACCCGGGAGGTGGTAGCTAATAAAATTATGTAGGTTGTGTATGTAGAAAATGTCAATGTAGAAATACGTATATTTTCATGGCAGTAACATTTTCCTGAGCCCACATTACTACCTACTCGTCTATAATGCCAGGGATTATGAAATTTTCCGATCTCTGTGTGACACACCATCGATTTTTTTACCAGGAGCCATTTTGTTATTTAACTTATAACAGCGCCATCTCTGAGTGGGTAGCAGATTTACAATTTTCAGTGTTCGTGAAGAACAGTTAGCAAAAGTTGTTTATGGTTGTTCGTATACGTTTCAAAAGACGGATATAGATGGCGGAACCTACACACGTGGTGGACATGACACGATTCTGTGGGTTGCTAAAATGAATAGTTGGTTGGCCTTAAAACAAACAAATAGGGAATTAGACAATTTTTGATTTATAAGAGTTCCTGGAAGGATTTGGGGGAGTCCTTTGCCCAACAGTAGGACAGTATACCTACCTAAGCTAAAAAAAAGAAGAATCGGTACCTAATGTAGAAGAGCACATTTTATTTAGTTTTCTTTTGATCATAACATCGCGCCTGTAAACCTCAAAGCGTTAGGCAGAGGTTACCTACATATAGTAAACCCACCTAAAAAAAAAAAAAGGAAAAAAAAACAAAGTCTCAGTACCTACTCTCGGTCCAATACGTAAATATTTTAGTGTAGGTACGGACACTGAGAGGGCGGATATACTTAGCTACCAATGTTTATTTATACCAACCTATAAATCGTCACCATAAAAGGACAATCCATTTTGGAGATTTAATTAGTATTAATAATACTAATTAATATGACTAATAATAAATCCCTCTATTAATTTATTACCAGACCACCATTAAATTCCCACATCGCGGTTAGCGCAACAATTGTCAGCGCTCCGTAACCTTGTAGTGGGGTGACGATTTAATATCAATAGTTAAATGTTTGGGTGTGGCGGAACAGATGTGCTGCGCTTTGTAGTAATTGTAGATTTTATTTGTATTTTAAGTGTCTGCGATCTTTGCGTTTGGTATAGCTTAAGTTCGAACTTTATAAAACAATTCAAAAAGCAAACAATTCATTAAAGGATTGTTTGGTTATATGAACAAGACCTTGCTTTATTAAATTAAATGATGACTCTTGGGTAAATTACTAGTCGGATGCGGAGGAATTTTTCGACGCCAATTTTAGTCAGTTAATAGTTTTAGTTAGGTTAGGTTATTATATTTGTACTATTGTAATAGTTTGTTAGTTAATTTAGTATAAGAAGTTTATCCAGTGTATCTTCATTTAATATTAGATATAAATGCGAAAGTAAGAATGATGGCTTAGTCCGATGAATATAAAACATTCGATTTTTTTCTGTCGGTATTCAAATGAATTGATTAAGTAATAAGGTTATAAGTGTTCATTTGCTTACTTTTACAAAAGATTGAAATAGATTTTTAAACTACTCTGATTATAAGTCAAAAATAAAAGTAGTAAAGTATAGTGCGTTGACGCTCGCGGTTTCTGATAAAACACGCGAACAAATCTCTTATTAACGCACAAAGTCGTGAAAAGATAACAAATCCATTCACAATATTGGCTCGGATTACATTACAGCAAAAAGCGTCAACAATAATCTGTACTAATAACTATCTGTTACAAATCCTGCGACACTTTTCACAACTTTCTCCGGTGTCAAGCTGAGCTGTCAATTAAAATGTTCTCCGATTCGACACACACCACAGCCCCGTCACACGATTTACCAAAGTCAAAATTTCAATTACGCACTTACACCAACTTTATCTAACCTTAATTTTAACAAAAGCCATTCGATTTACAACCTTATATCCTTGTATTAGAAATTGTCAGGTCGATATACAATTGTAGATAATGTATGTCGGGTGAAGTACTTAGTATAGATGACAATGTTGAAAGGATCATGAGTGCATTAGCCATTGTGGTGACACAAAGGGATATCTTCTATGATATACGTCAACGGTACTGGAGGGACAACCAACTTATTGTAGCACACAAATACACGAATGCAAACTTTAAAAGTATAGTAGTAAGGGTTAGGTGGAAGGAATTTTGTAAGTTGGTCAATAATAAGAATGGTTTGTATAGATTTTTTTTTGCTTTGGGTTCAGTAAATTGGGTTAAAACTTATATTTGACACTTCAATTCATAAGGTTCGAGTGTTTAGAGCTTATTGTTTGCAATCGGATTAGTAATGTTTGTTGTTTTGTTTAGTATCGAGTGCTTGACTTGGTTTGGGATCAACAGGTGTGGATTTTGAATAGGATTGAACTGTATTAAGATTTAATGGTTACAATATTTATTTAGCGTTTTTGAAAGTCACTTACATCGTTTAGTGAAGAAAATGTAAGTAAATTCAGGGATACCTACACTTAAGAAGGTTTAATAGTGAAAGAAAAGTACACGGCTGCTGGGGCAAGTAAAGAATAAGATTTCAAATACAAATTTCAAATTTATTTAATACTAATCATATTGTACAAGAATATATTAGACGGTGACTCACAATTTAGCCATTTGCCTGTATCTTGAGGGTCGGAATTGCGACTATTAAATATTAGGTAGGTACTTAGGAGATATTAAAAATATCTACTACTAATCTAACTAACTACTCAACCTAAGCTAGTAAATCTACATCCAAAACGTGTTAATAGAGGAAAAGAAGTAATGCAGCTACAGACCTACTAGAAAGAGTTTAATGGCATGTTTCTGGAAACTATTCAGACTTGCTCATTTTGCAAACAAAACGACAAGAAATCTTCAAACAGTAATTTTTTTTAACAAACTTCATTTTTGTTTCTCGTTCTTTTTGACTTTTTGTCCTTAACTTTCAAGTCACTGATCTTGGCTGCAGTTATTATAATTTGGCCCGTGTCAAAGTCATTTTATATGTTATTTTTTTGCCGCGGAATGGCAGCTGTGCGTTGAAAAGCCAATATCTCATATTGCATTGTGTCTGTGGCCACATGTGACACTCGCCGACGATCGTTGCCATCGGTTAGCTGGTATATGGGCGTCTATGTGCTTCTAAAGGTCCGGTCCAACGGTAACCGTTTGTGCCTATAAAATTGTAAAACCTTTTCGTATATAATTTAACTTTAATAGGTTCAATTTTAAGCAAATAACGTGCCGTAATCTATTATTGTTTGTTTAATTTTAACATAAACAGTTTATTGCGGGAGCAATAACAATAAACAGGCTTAAACATATCACAGCTATCTGAAACCAGCTAACTTTAGTAAAGGTTATCTATCTATCTATAATAATAACAAAGCTGAAGATTTAGTTTGTTTGTCTGAACGCGCTAATCTCTGGAACAATCTGTTGGATTTGAAAAAATATTTTTGCATTTGATAGCCCAATTCTTGAGGAAGGCTATAAGCTATTAACGCTTATTACGCTATGACCCTTAGGAACCGAGCAATAAGAAAAAAAGTCAGAAAGCACGCTAAGCGAAAACGAAATGATGGCGCGGGCAGATCGATGGGTCGGGGAACAAGAAATTTCACGCGGACAAAGTCGTGGGAAGAAGCTAGTAACTTATAAAAAACAAAACCCTGTCTTCATTGCCGCGCAGCCCGGTAATAAGCGAGAGCGGTTAAGTTTAAATAGTAAAAACATTGTTAAAGCACTTGCTATTAAAACCTATTTTAACACACAAGCCAAAATGTTATGTTACTGCTGGAAGGATAGGTACCTAATCATATCGACTAGCTCAGGTACACATTTTTGTAACAAATTCTAGAGCACAATCTTTTATTTTTTAATTGATGTTATGGGGTCTACAGCTTTATTGCAACTGTATTACCTGAATGAAAGTCATAAATAATAATAGTTTCTTCTGCACCAACGGGCAAAGGCGCCGCACATTCATGCTCAAACACAACATGAAGTATATAAGCAACAACAGATAACAAATGATTTGTATCCGCCATAGCCGCAGTGAAGTCGCGCGTGAATTCGGCATGGGTTTGTGACAAGAGGGCTGACCGCATCGAGGGGACTGTTGCTCTTGATTGACTATGTAGGGGAAAAGTTTAGAAATAAAATATTGTAATAAATTAAAGAAAATTTTCGATAGTTTGGTGTTATGGAAAAAATTTAAAGCGTTTTTCTGCCATGCATGGGACATGGTGGCTACGAGTCATTATTAATCTTTGTGCCAAGTCTACTAACTAAACTTTGTTATTTTGATAAATATTTCTGTGTATCCCAGTTAGAAGTGGGCGCCGACCAAAAATTTTCCGGCGGCGGCGCGCCTGGAGGAACTGGTCGGCGCGGCGGCGCCACGCCGCGGCGCGGGGCTTTTTAAAAAAGAAAACAACCATTTTTTGTTTAAGTGTTATATTTTAAAAGTATAATAATAGCAGAAATAAAAATTAAAATAAGAAAAATACATAATTAAATGTTTTTACAATATTTATAATTGTCATGGATGAAAATTATTTTGTTGACACGTGTAGGGCTCAATCGCGATCTTTTAGCGTTTAAAACCAATCCTGCTATTGAAAAAACACGTTCACTCGGCGTACTTGTAGCAGGAATCGCAAGAATAGTTCTGGCAAGCGCAGCAAGTCCTGGGAACACATTTTTTTTCTCTCGCCAATAGGCAAGCACGTCCCCGTTCAAAATCTCCACTTCTTTGGGATCGACCGAAGCTAGGTATCTCCAGCATTCTTGAGAAAAATCTGTTCCTGTTGCCTCGTCAATGTTGCTGAAACTACTGTGCTTCTTAGATAATTTTGTCAGCAAAGATTGAGTTGAAGAGGACCTTGGTGGAGGCTCAGATAGATCACGAGAAGTTTCACCGCAATCGGAACATAGAAAATCAGAAGCATTTACATGTTCATTGATGCAATCTGCCATAAAAGCCGCACGATTTGTATTTCTTTCCTCTAAATAAGAATCAATTTCTTTCAATCCTGAAAATCTGGGATCTAAAAGAGATGCCACTACTACGTTTTTGGTCAAAGGAAATCTGTGATCAAATTTCTCTAGCATTCTATTTTTAAGTGTTATCATTGTGACTCTTTCTTCGTCTGAGATCGAATTTAAAATCTCTTTTAATTCAGAGCGAAACACAAGAGCCAAATTAAGAGAAACAGACTTTTGCGCACATAAAATCTCCGACAGCTTCGCGAAACTTTCGAAGAAATCTAATAAGGTCTTCCAGCAGGTTCCATTCTAATTGTATTAGTTTCAAGTCTTCCTGGCCAATCTTTGTGAGTATGGTGTTTACTGGATTCCTATTGCAACAATGCGCCATGCTCTCTAACATGCTTAGCACACTATGCCAGCGGGTCGGCGTGGCAGTTTTGATGCTTGGCACGTGATTTATATCGCCAAACTCATCATTAAACGTTTGCAAATTCTGTAAAACGTCATCATCGTTACCAATTGGTTCATTTTCGTCATGTTCCAAGACTTCTGAAACGGTTTCGATTTGCTGTAAAAACTCTAACTGCTCTTTTTCGGCTTCTTTTTCCAGGTCTGGCAAACGGTACCTAATAGCTTTCACAATCTTTTTAACCTTCTTCACCAGTTCGTTTAAACATGGCACAGTTTTAATCCCACCAATGACAAGGTTATGTAACCCGTGTCCCAAACATAGGTGGCTGTCAAGACCAGCCAGCAAAATGGCGCGCTTTACGTTTGACCCCGCATCTGTTACTGTATGGAGCTCTTTATTATGCAACCCAAATTCTGCCACTGTTTTATTAATAATTTCTTGAATTTTTTCCCCTGTTTTTTTTCCTTGGACGAGCTGAGTGCTTAGTGTAAAATATTTGAGGCTATAATCTGCAAAGAAGTAAAAAATAATGAGAATAACATAGATAAAATATTTACACTATGGTCTGCTAAAGTAGAAGAATATGTTTGCCCCCCAGTGGGTCACAAATGGCTAGATAAAAAAAATAAGACTATTATTAGGTGGTCGTTCTTACCAGCAGTTATGAAATGAAGAGTGAATGTAATGTAGCTGAGTCGACGATATTGATCCGTCCACAGATCAAAGGTAACAGACACATGTCTTGGAGTTTCTGTTAATATTTGGTCTTTCACAGTCGCAAGCATGGTTTCATATACGTCATCTAGTGCACCTCGACCAACAGAATATCTTGATGGCATGTCTTCATCGGAGACAATTATGTTATGTTTCTAAAATATTAAAAAAGTTACAAATTAAAGCATAACACCTTTGATAATTTAAGATTTTAATGATGCTTTTTTATAACATTTACCTTGAAGAAATCGATCATTCCTTCATCCGAAACAGAGTCAAATGGCATAAGTGAGGTGCAGAACCAAAGTGCCAAATGTCTTGCAAGAATCCATTTATCTTTTTTAGTGACCACATTCAGTGCTGAACTGCAAGTAACTGTCGATCCAACTCGAGGGCGGGGGTTGGGAGAAAAGAAGTCCTTTATAAATCTTGTTGGCTCTGAATTGTCATCCCTTAAACTGTGAGAATCTCTTAGGTGTCTAATAAGGTTCCCTGTGCTGATTGTTTTACCATATGATTTAATTTTGGCTCTGTAATAAAAATGTTATCTTTGTAGCTATTTCAAGTTCAAATTAGTTTTACATATGTAAAAGAAACACCCACCTATACACATTCAAACCGTAGCCAAAAAACCAGTTTAACAACATCCACAACCGTATTTTTTTAAATAAAATTCTTGCGAGATTCGTATTGCGTGCGTTGTCAGTGCATTATGTCAGCATATATTTACAAACACAAAAAGCATTCAGTTCAGTACATTTTACTCAATTAAAAAAATTACATCAGAATGCAAAACAATCATAAACAGCGAAGGCAGAACAAGCAAAATAGTATGCAGGTGCAGGTTAATTTTGGGTTAGCTGTGCCGTAAAATACAAATATTGTTACGTACGTAAAAGTATATAATTACTTAAAACTGTTACATCATTCATGTAATCTGTTGTCAATCAGATGAGCGCAGCGCACCTAAATCTCGAATCTAAAATGTGAATTTGCGTCAGCCACTTAAATCTATGTTTGATTCGTCAATAAATACCTAACCTAGTAAATATTGAATATTTAGAGACAAAAAAGTTTAGATCACATTCAAGATTAGATACTTACTGTCCAAAGAATATATCACTGTTTTCAGATTGGCAGTCAGTTAGACATTGCTTGCAATAGACTTGATCACCAAAAATTTTGCATCTTTTGTTTTCTTCCTCCATAATTAGTTGACCGAAGTGCTTCCAAGCGAAACTAGATTTGGTTTTCCGATCAAAGAGTACAGATATTGAAAACTGACTTATTTTGATTTTGTTTACATTGGAATTGGACGACATTTTGACAAATTATTTACGTAAGCAAGCCTAGTCAAGAGCGTGCGTGGCAACTAGAGCGAGAGTGCCGTGGCGACTGGCGGAGGCGCGTACCGCGCGGACGTGGATTCACAGCGGCCCGCGCCCCTGCCACCGCTCGCCTCAATCGGCGCTAAATTTCAAATTCTCGGCGGCGGCGGCGGCGCGCGGCCTGCGGCGCGGCGCCGCCGCGCCGGCGCGGCGCCCACCTCTAAATTCCCAGTATATCCCTTCGTATTTGTGCATAGCTGAATTTCAATTTATTTTGTTATTTCTCAGGTCGATCGATCAGGTTATGATCAGGAAAGCACGTTAAGCCGTTGGTCCCGGCTGTTATTCGTGGATCTATGACAGTCATTACGGGTCGTCAGAAGCCCGAAAATCTGACAACCAGTCTTACCAAGGGGTATCGTATTACCCAGTAATTGGGTTGTGGAGGTCAGATAGGCAGTTGCTCCATGTAAAATACTGGTAATCAGCTGCATCCGGATAGACAAGAAGCCGACCTCAACATAGTTGGGAAAAGGCTACGCAGATGATGAACTAACGGTATAAGATACCGTCTTTTATAATAATTAAGTTTTCTGTTAGTGCGGTGAACTTCTGTAAGTGACGAATTCACAACTGTATGTGACTTTTGCTTGTTAATGTTTACCCGTAAGTCGTTGAAGTGCCAAATCAATAAATAAACAAAACTCGTCTGTAAACATTATTACTTCGTATAAGTTTCGATGTCGTTGTCAATTATGATTTGCTATTGCTAACCCCGCCACAGAAAAAACTACAGTCGATTTTAATTTCGCCCGAGTAAAACTTTATTTTCTTTTGTGCTATATTCACAAAATTTACTGGTGTAAAGTAAGATGGTAGGTATTTGTCGATACACAAATGTAGAAATGTTTAGCAACTAAAAAAGTTTTAATGAACTCGCTCGATAGTTGTTATGTATAATGTAATGTAATGTACCAAAAAACTTTGCAGTTTTTGTTAAAAAAAAAAAATGACACCTAATTTAGATACCGAAAACAGAATACAACACCAAAGTAAACCTCTTAACATAATTCACAGCAAAAAGAACTTGCTGACATCGATTTCATTCCAAATATTTCGCCACTTGCAATACCATTTCATCTTACCGAAGTCGGTATGTTGAAAGCATTTAAACATGCATGGAATAAAGAGTCTTTACACTTAACAAACATACACGTCATCCAATAAAGGTATTGACTAACGATTACTGGATCGACAAAGTTTTGAAGTAGCCGCTCGAACGCTGCGACAAAGTCACCGCGCTCCGCCCCCAACTGTCATTCTATACAAGCGTATTGTGTCACAATGACTTTTATTGTGTCAAACTATAGGATCTTACTGTGATTGTAAATTAAATTAAAAGTCGTCGGGCAGTTTGATGTGGCGAATTTTTGTTTGGTTTTTAGGTGACACTTTTGTTCAGGTGTGCGGGTAAGTAGCACAATGTAGCGGAACGATGTTGGGTCTGTTTATGGGCTCGTTTTTCGGTTGATTTTGGAGTTTTTGTTTAGTATTCGAGTGGCATAGTATAGGAGGCATCATTAGGGCAAATAAACAATAATGAACTAGACTTATCTAGAGTGTACCAACTTCTGATTCGTAGCGGATGCTACGCCGCAGGCACAGATAATTATGTTGAGTGTATTTTTATGGAATTCCTGTTCCATTGTACTTAGTAAATCTGTTACGCCAGATAATAAAGGCACTATTACAGAACCTATAAGACGATTGCAGTCAGTTTGCTATGTAACTTAGTTACAATCTGTTGTATAAGGCACGAATTTTTTAAAAGATGATCATTGAGTGATTTGAACTTTTCACTTTATCTGTTGACATTTTAAAGAGATGCATGCATCTTAATTACGACCAATTTCCGTCGAAAACGTTCAAAATCTAGTCTTAATCTCATATCAGCGGCAATCAATGTCAAAAACTTGTGTAAATTGTAGAGAAATTAGAGGTACTTTTGACAGATTGAGACAGATCAGAATGCGAATGTTCTTAAAAATACGGAAACTGTTCTTCAGAGCAGTGCGTTAGGTTAGGTAACCAATTCTGATTTGTCTTTTATTTCTCCAACTTTACCTTTGACTACGCCCCACATACTCCTTACAACATTGTTAACACCTTCAAGTACCAAGCCGTCTCAATCAAACAATGATGGCCGCCGCTTCAAAGTCACAGCGGTGGGCGGGGCGGCGGCGTCTGTCATGTCAACGATATGTTTGTCTGTTTGTTTGTTTGTCGGCGCCCGCGCACCTTGTACAGATGTTGTTTGAGAAGGATTGAGGTAGGATCGTAGGTGTTTTTTAATTCAGTGACAGTTTGGAAAAAACTTGTGTCTGATTAACGTAGTGTTAACTTATGAGGTAAATGAAAACAGTACCTAAACCATCGGCTTACATGCCATGTGACATCTATGAACCCGCACTGGGCCCGCCTGGTGGATTACAGCCCACTCCCTCTCGAAGAGAGGAGGCCTGTGTCCCAGCAGTGGGAACATTACAGGCTGATTATGCCTAAGTATACAGGGTGATTTTTTAAAGACCAGCCAAATTTAAGGATGTGGTACAGACCATCAAACTGAACAACTTTCTCCATGGGACCAACATCGTAATCGCGAATAAAAATTCAGCCGTCCCATACATTTAGGTCGAGTAGGTATTGAAGTTTTCTATGGGACAGTTGATAAAATTTTCGCGATTACGCTATTTGTCCCATGGAGAAAGTTGTTCAGTTTGATGGTCTGTACGACATCCTTAAAATTGGCTGGTCTTTAAAAAATAACCCTGTATAATTCCATTATTGTAACAGCTCTTTATTAGATCCCATCGTCATCATTTCAGCCGAAAGACGTCCACTGCTGGACATAGGCCTTCCCCAAGCACCTCCACTTCGACCAGTTCTGTGCTTCTCGCATCCAACGGGTTCCTGCGTCCTTCACAAGGTCGTCGGTCCACCTTGTGATCCCATCATAGCGCGTATATTTCCGAAGATAGGCTATGATTCCCAACGCGCATCCTTTTCTTGAGTAAACAATAGGTATCTGTAGGTACTTTATCTTCCGTAGGTTTATTTTATACTAATTATTGCCCGCGGCTTCGCCCGCGTGGATGTCGGAAATTATCTCACGGTCTATCCCTTTCCTCGGCCCCCGACACATCGCGTCGCGTCGCATCGCCCGCCCGTGCGCTTACTTACTTCGTTTTCGCTTAGTGTTTTATCTGTCTTTTTTCATTGTGCTCAGCCCCGAGGGGTCATAGCGTGATGTTAAATAGGAGTCCTTAAGAATTGGGCTGTCAAATGAAACAAAAAAAACAAATTTTGCAGCTCATAATATCTGCTTAGTAGTTTTAGAATCTGCGAGAACCAATTTCTCTCTTAATTTTTACGGGATGTCTTAGTTGCACGTGGCACTTTAAAATTGTAGTGATCCATCATCTTCATGAGCAACCCTTTATTTACACATTTCTGATGTCAAATTGAGATGCATCACTTCGAAATTGAAAAAGAGCTATTGCCAATGACACCGGTCAAACACCTGTGGCATTGCGCAATTTTCAGTTTATTTAGGAACAGGATTCAAGTAGTTCCTATGCTATTCACAGCAATTTAGAAGGAGAGATTTTGATATGTTGTTCTTATATTATATCGTACTTACGTAACGCTAGAATTTAAAATGTTTTTCTGGTTTCAGTAGAGTTGTTTATTTTATCGAAACTTTTTGTGAATGTGTGAATTTATGTGTGTTTATGTGTACATTTAGCATATCTATCAGCACCCTAATTGCGTAACACGCTATCTCAAACTGAATCATTTTAAAGGATATAGCTAATCCATTGTTCGAAAAATGTGTCTGGTCAACAACATTGTAAATGACGCAATGAATGTTGTTGAACTGTCAAAATGAAACCCATTGCTACTGATAGTGTGCTACGCAATTACCCCGCTGGTGAAATGAGGGTGTTACTATAGGCACACCTCTGCCTAAAGCTTCGGGGAAAACGCATGAAATGTGAGATGCCTCTAAGTATAGCTATTGCACAGTGTCCGAGCAAGCTCCAACAGAATTCTGAAAGTAATAGCAAACCGGTTAGCCAAGAGACATTGGATCTCACTCCACGTGTCTACCTAGTCTTGCCATAAATATTGTCACGAAGAAAAAAAATTGTATTTTATTGCAAATAATATTTATTACTTTTACAGTGTGTTAGTTTAATACATAAATATAAAACAATTTAAAATATGAAAAGCTTATTCGAAGTGGTCTCCATTGGCTGCAATACAGTCCTTTAAACGTTGAGGCCAGTTATCAATAGAAGCACGCACTCTTTCCATGGGAAAATTCTTCACTGCCAATCGTATGGACTGTTTAAGGGACTCCAAATTATCATGGCGTTTAGAGCAACCCGTACTCTCTAAAATTTATGGAAAAAAGAAAGAAAAAAAAAACTGAAACTTACTTAATCCGCTGGATTATGATTTATGGTCAATAAATCATAATCCAGCGGATTAAGATACTCAATACTCAAAATTTTTATTACTTCTTCTTTATATTTTTGTTTCTTCTTCTTCTATCGGGACTAGACGACGGCCAGTTTTCAGTTCTGATGAAGTTCGAAACGTTCACTTCCAACCAAGACTGCGTGGACCGAGCTTTATGACCCGGCGCCGAGTCTTGTTGGAAGGACCATACTTGGTTATTGAACATTGTGTTATTAAGGGGCTTAACTACCTTCTCAAGAATGGTATCTTGATACACTTGTGCCGATGTTTTGATACCTTTTTCACAAAAATACGGCTCAGTCACTCCTTCATAGCTAACACCCCACCAAACCATCACTTAAGTCGGATAATGCCCACGTTGCACTCTGTCGACTAATTGGGAAGCTTCGTTAGAGCTTTGAGCATAAATACGGTCATTTTGTTTGTTAAAATGTTGCTCAATTGTAAAGATTTTCTCATCCGTAAACAAAATTTTCTGTGACCTCCCTTTGCGTACCGCTTCAGTAGTTGTTTCGATTTTACCACCCTATTCTTTTTTAAATTATCAGTTAAAAAATGACCAGTGCGTCTCTTATAGGCTGCAAGTCCTACGTCATCTTTTAAAATACGCGACATGATTCTGGGTGCTATCTTCATCTCCCGAGATAAAATCTTTTGCTTTCGGACAGGATTTCTTCGAATTCTTTCCCTTACTGCTTTAACCAACTTTTTCGTACGAATACTACGTGGACGGCCAGATCTTTTTTTGTCACAAACAGAGGAGGTCTCATTGTACCTATCAATAGCCCGGTACACAAACATTTGACTAATACCAAGCGTATGGAGAGTTTTAAAAATTGCATTTGGCTCCATACCAACTTTGTGTAATGCAATCACAGCGATTCGGTTCTCTTTATCACCCCACTCCATTTTAATATCGCAAAATATTGTACAATGTATTTGCGCCAAAATTAGAAAACTCAATGAACAATCGTATAAAAATGACAGATTCCAAATTCAAATGTAATATCTTTCTTATTTTTAATTGTAACAGTATTTATGGCCAGACTGTGTATTTGATTTCGTTTATTTGTTCTTTTTGTAGTTTACTAACTTAGTTATTAAATGCTTACTAACACAAATATGTATGATCTGTAATGAATACTTTGAAATAAAGTTGTTATATATAAAAAAATGAATCAGTTAGCTAAATTTACTAGTTTTTATATATCTAAGTTTCACTTAAACTGAAAAGGATAAGCCGCAAACATCACTCACTTATGTCGATAAAACCCATCCGAAAACTTCCAAACTTAAACCATTCCCAAGCCCTACAAATTGATAAGTCAAAGTTAAAGTAATAATATCACAAACTAACCCTACATATCAACCAAGAGGTCCCCCTGTGGGGCGTCGCTCCTCCCTACTGACTGACCCTCGTTTAAACTCCACGGTGGTATGATGTGGTGGGGTCGTGATGAAACCGTGTTGCGGTTACCGTGGGGAATTATAAATTGTAAATGAAAACGTTTTGGGATCGATTTCCATTTTGATCTGGGAAAGGAGGAAAGACGTTATAGGGATAATTTGATTCGAAAAGTTACTATTCTGTAGGTACCTATGAGTTTTGTAAAGGAACGTAGGTAATGTAATTGGTAAATCGATCCTAATGATTCTAGTTAGGAGCTCATTCAAATTCATGAAAGAGAGAAAGAAAATATACGTTTATTTGCGTTATACATGACGCAGAGAAAGAAGACAAACACAAAAACGCAAAACAAACGCAAAACGGCCATCGCTCAACATGACCTTAATATTATGCGAGACAGAGCCCCAGCGCTGGTTTTCAGCGACAGCATACGATAAGATTTAAAAAAAACAACAATCAAAATAAGAAATAAAATAAATATAGAATACCTAGTTCTAAATGTTGGTATAAACATGAAATCATAATATTTTATTTCACATAAACCTACATGGCCACTTATAAAAAGCCAGAAGCCAGGTGTACAGTTTCAATTTGTCGTTTCCTATGGAGAAGAGCTGGCAAGAAATTTCACGGTAACTCTTTTATAAATATTTGGCTTTTAGAATCCTACTATGTAATATTATAAACGTGAAAGTTTGTATGTATGGATGGATGTTTGTTACTCTTTCACGCAAAACTACTAAACGGATTTGGATAAAATTTGGCACACAGATGGTTTATAATCGGGATTAACATATAAGATACTTTTTATCCCGATATTCCCACGGGATCGAAACTTATGCGGGTAAAACCGTGGGGCGCAGCTAGTGTTTTCATATAACAGTATGAGGAGGCCTGGCACTAACGGACAGACAGACAGAAAGACTGCGTTTTATTATACCTACTATTATGTATGTTCAATATAGGGTGGCAGGGACATCGATGCGCAACCTGTTACACCCTCACGTCGATAGATTTCATCGGTTATTAAAAAAAAAGTTAGCTGTTCTATACATTTTGACCGCGTAGGTATTGCATTTTCCTATGAAACAGCAGATATTTTTTTTTTGATAACCGACAAAAATTTTCTACGAAAAATTATACGAAATTTCCATTTCTATTTCTTTCTAATTTCTATTTTTATTTCTTTCTTTGAAATGAAATGAAATGAAATAATTTATTTGCTATGAATGTAGGTACAAAAAGTATGGTGTTAAGTAAGAGAAGGATCCAGTACATTCTACCGTGAGGCATGCAAAAACTCTTTTTAGTACAATTAATTATAAAATAATCTTAAAAAATCTAATATTTAACGAGTATCAAATTATTAAAATAGGCAATAAAAATATAAATCATTCAATTTGTAAGTTAATTCAGTGGTAAACAATGTCAATGATAAGTTAATAATTAGTCAATAATATAATGTCAATAATAAGTTAATAATTAGTCAAAAATACAATGAAATTTGAAAATTAAAATCGCAAGGGAAATCATTGTATATAAATAATCATATTGATTTGTCATTCAAAAATGTGTCAATTGTATAATAACATTTTTCAAGTAGCAATTTATTTAATTTCCTTTTAAATATTTGTAGTGTGCAATTTTTTATATCAGCAGGTATTTTATTGTATATCACCGGTCCCATGTGCATAATATTCTTTTTCAGCAGTGCTGTTTTAAATTTACCTGTATGTAAAAGATTTTTATATTGAGATCTTATTAATGCTGGCCTTGTTGAGTGATCAATATTTGAACAAAATAAATTTTGATTACTTTTCACAAACAGTCCCATTTCCAGAATATAGAGCGATGGAAAGGTTAGTAAGTTAAGGGATTTAAACATAGGAACGCAGCTGTCTGTTGAATTTATTCCAGTCATTGATCTAATGCAATATTTTTGGGCTCTAAAAATCCTTTCTCTCTCACTGCAGTTACCCCAAAAAACTACTCCGTATCTTAAAACAGAAGCAACGAGACCATGATAAGCTATAATAATCGTGTCAGTGCTAACTTTTTTTGTCAAATTATATAAAATGTAGGCAGATTTGCTAAGTTTCTTGCAGATCTCCTCGGCCTGTGGTTTCCATGTCAGATGATTGTCAATAATTATACCTAGAAATTTTGCAACATTTGTATTGTCTACTCTTTCTCCATTGTATGCGATAGTCAAAGTGTCTGGACGTAAACGCTGGTAAAAATGCATTACTTTGGTTTTTTTCAAATTGATAATTAAATTATTGATAGAAAGCCAATTTATTATATTTTTTAATGTGTCATTAATATCTGTTTCATAATCCGCTTTTTCTGTACATTTAACAATAGCCGTGCTGTCGTCAGCAAATAATACCATTGGCTGTTGAATTTGTCTAGGCAGGTCATTTATATAAAGCAAAAATATTAAGGGTCCGACAACAGTACCTTGCGGTACTCCGAATTTGACTTCCCTACTATCTGATAAATATTTATATTGAATCTTACTTTTGGGACATATCCTAGTGATTTCTGTCTGTTGTTTGCGTTAGCTTAGGTAAGATTCAATAAGTCTCAAGACGTTTCCTCTAATACCGTACCTGTCAAGTTTGTGCAAAAGAATGTCATGTTTAACGAAGTCAAAGGCTTTAGTCATGTCAGTATATATTGCACAAACTGGTGTTTTGTTGTCGATATTTATCATTATGTTATGTAGCAAGTCGTAAATGGCCATGCCTTTCTGCTCTGGAAAGGATTCTGCAAAGGATATTATATTTATTTAAGAAAGAAGTTATAGATTCATAAATTAGTTTTTCGAGTATTTTAGAAAATACAGAAGTAAGAGCTATCGGTCTATAATTTGACATTTCTTCTTTACTGTCTTTTTTATGTATAGGTATAATAATTGTAGTTTTTAAGCTATCTGGAAATATGCCATCAATTATGCAGAGGTTCATTATGTGGCTTAAGGGACAAGCTATTACATCTGCAACGAATTTTACCACATTGGTTGCTATTTCATCGTATCCGACCCTTTTTTTATTTTTTAATGTTTTGACAACTTTCACGATATCTTCAGGTAGAACTGGGGCCATAAATATTGAGTGTGGGTTGTTATCTATGCCAGTAATTTCGTTTGTGGCATTGCCATTACTTAGGTTTTGTATTTGATCAATAAAAAAGTTATTAAAGCAATCGGCCATTTCCTTAGGATTATTGATAATAGTGTTTTCTTTCTTAATTTGTAGTATAGGTTCTGCAGTTCGATTGCTACCTTTTATTATTTGCCAAGAGGCTTTAGATTTGCTTTGAGAATTCTTTATAATGTGGTTGTTTTGTGCTGTTTGCGTGAGTTTAATAATTTTTTTAAATGTTTTCGAATATTGTTTGAATGCACTTTTAGTTTGTTCTGAAGGTGTGTGCCTATATTTCCATAGCAAAAATCTTTGTTTTTTACTGCAAATTCTTATACCTTTTGATACCCACTTTATTTTTCTAGAGGGTTTTATGTTAATTAGTTTTACTGGAAAACATAAATCATATATTAAGCGAAATTGCGCTAAAAAATTGTCATATGCCTCATTAGGATTGTAAGCATCGTATACCTCTATAAAAGATAGACTTTTTAGGTGTTTCTTAAACTTGGTCAAATTAACTTTAGACATGTCCCGTTTTTTTATTCGCCATGAATTAAGTAAGCAGGTTTTATTCACGTGTATTTTTAGTATTTGAGCTGAGTGGTCCGATAGAGCGAAGTCTATTACCTCGCTATAACACTTTTTACGACAGTTGTGCGCAAAATTATCAAGACTTTCTATTTATTTCTTTCTTTCTTTCTATTGATTTCTTTCTTTCTATTTCTAATGTGCTGAATTCGTGGTTATAGGTTGCGATGTCCCTGCCACCCGGTTTACTCAGAACCGAATCCGGTTGGACTGGAAGCCGACCCCAACATAATTGGGAAAAGGCAGGCAGACGATGAATTATCGACGCGGAATCGGCTTGAGCGGATCACATATCACGCGATTTTTTCATGAAATAACGAATGCAACGTTGAAATACGACACATTACATAAACTTATGGATTCGAAAATGCTATGTTCGTAACAACATAACATTTCATTCAAAAATAAAGGAGTAAATCGCTTTTGAATAAAGACGACTGTATACATACTTTTGCTCGTGACTGTACATCTTCAATTGTTCAGTCCTTATACACCGTGTTCTTCACGTTATCCTTAAACTTTGGCAAACGCTTCTGTAGCTTTTACAAGTCAATACTAACGGTAAGTAAAGTAGTAATTAAAAAGGCTTCGTTACAAAGATATTTGTAATTTCATTTAATGGAA
This sequence comes from Apamea epomidion, assembly GCA_947507525.1. Taxonomy (NCBI): domain Eukaryota; kingdom Metazoa; phylum Arthropoda; class Insecta; order Lepidoptera; family Noctuidae; genus Apamea; species Apamea epomidion. The sequence goes on from OX382247.1 coordinate 13,995,852, forward strand.
TTTAATTGAGCTATGCAGTAAGGGTTTTAATTTGGCCTATGTTGCCGCTTAGTGCAATTAAAATGATAAATCTATCAAATGCTATTTGCATTTCATTTGCACGGAACCCGAGAGTTTGCGAAGAAGGACGATCGTTTTTAGTTTGAATGAAAATTAAAAAAAAAATAGAAATAAGAATTCATTAATGTGTCCATAATGAAAAATGATTATTTCCATGGTCTAAACACCAGCCGATCGATTCTGTACAAATCTCACCGTAAAAAGTTAGGTGAAGTGAGCTTAAAGTGGGCTGTCAATAGTGTCAATCCCTAGCATTAGTTGGAATAATAGCTCACTCCAGGCTCACTTCACCTATGTTTTCACGGTGAGATGGTTACAGAATCGCACTCCTGGTCGAAGTTTATATATATCGTCCGGAACACGGTGTATATCTTTCTATGTCTATACTTATAATAATAAAGCTGTGGAGTTTATTTGTTTCTTTGAACGCACTAATCTCTGAAACTACCCGTCGGATTTGAACAATTATTTTTGCATTTGATAGCCCAATTATTGAATAAGGCTTTAGGCTATTTAACATCACGCTAGGAGCCGAAAAAAAATAAAAAAGTCAGAAAGAACGCTAAGGGAGAACTAAGTAATAGCGCGGGTAGGCGATGCGATGCGACCAGGTAGGTCGGGGGACCAAGAAACACGCGGACGAAGCCGGTGGTGAAACTCGTATATTACAAATGAGAATGTTTGTATGTTTGATTTACTCAATCACACAAAAACGGTCTAACGGATTTCAACATTTGGCACGCAGATAGTTTATAACCTGGATTAACACATACGCTACTTTTTATCCCGATATTACGATCCCGTGGGATAACTCACACCATTAGACAGAAATCTGCCTCATTGCTCTGCAGAGTGCGAGCAAGCCCCAACTCCATCCTGAAAATACATAGCTGGGAGATGCGACTCTTCGATAATGCATAGCATTATTAAGAGATGTATCTCTCAGAGTAATCTTGTCGCAAAGTAGGGAACCTAATATTAAGTTTTACTAACATAGTCATAAGATTTCTGCTTACTAACCCACTATGGATGTTACTTGTCCGAAATAAAGGTTATTTCATTTTATTTATTATATATTTTTATAACTTCCGACCACCACGCGGGCGAAGCCGCAGACAAAACCTAGTTAATCCATATTTCCAATTGTTCTACGACCTACAGTCAAGTTTCAAGTGACAAGTTTATTTTAAACCAATAGATCTTCAAACTACAATTGAAGTTTTTCACGTTTAATTCTTATAACACACAGACTTCATGGCGTCACTGTGTCTGCGTCGGTATGAATGGGCTGCAGCGCTCGCAGCGCTACAATGGCGGCGGGCGATTTATAGCGCTTTTTGTTTTGCGACACGATTATGAGGTTTCGCTATAGTTGCGCCATAGGTGTCGGACCACACGGAAGGTGCAAATATTGAGGTACAGGGTGTGGGAAAAATGCCTCGTGTGGTTTGAATATTTAGGACTCGGGATTTATAAATGGAGAAGAGTCTTTCAATATGTAAATGATGGGTACAGACTTATTGTAGTTACGAAAAAAAACAAAAACAGAAACGTTACACACAGAAAAACATCATCATCATTAGCCTACAGCACTCCACTGCTGGACATAGGCCTCTCCAATTGCACGCCATTTAGCTCGATTTTCGGCTTCCAGCCACCCTGCGAAGATCGTCGAAAGACCTAAAAAGTAAAAATTTTAAGATACTCATAATCGATTACTTTTACTTGCATTCATTATTATTCTACTAACTAAGCAAAACTTCGAAAAAATATCTTGGTATGGAAAAACCTATGAGAGATGGCAAAATTGTTTCCCCATCAAACCACCCGGTGTCTTCAGTAGGCTGTATATGTATCTAAACAAACAAACACGAAGCGAAAAGCCTAGGTAGATCCTAGCTTTTTCCCAACTTTGTTGGGGTCGGCTTCCAGCCTAACGAGATGCCGCTGAATACTGGTATTTTATATAGAACGACTTTTTTTTTTTTTTTTGAGGATGCGAAATAATCAAATAACCCCTCCCGCTCTGGGTGGAGCGGAAGGGAGTGTCAGACTCTTACTGACTAAAACCCACCCGTGTTCCTTCCTCAGCCCTTAGTTCCAGGGCAGCGGTAACCCTTTCGGACGATCCCGCTACCCCGGCAGGCTTCGGCCCTATCGGGCCCCGTCACTTATGCTGATTTCCAACCTAACGAGATGCCGCTGAATACTGGTATTTTATATAGAATGACTGCCTATCTCACCTCCAATACCCAGCCTGTCTGACATTATTACTGAAATTAACCTTTATTACGCAGCCGTGAGGCACACACTATTGGAGTTAAAACATTACTTTCACTTTTTATCTTGTTATTTGTATTTTGTGTTTCACGAAATGTGTCCAAATAAAGTTCATTCTTTCTGGCAGCCACTGGATAACATGATACCTAAATAAAAATAGTGAAAATAAATAATGCTGGTAATATTTTTTGAACACCCCATTTACACCTACACGGTTCCCCATTCAGAAGTCTTGCTACATTTTATGACACCCGTAGTAATTGACCACAATAAGTGTCCATCGAAAGACTCACAAAACTCACAAAAAATCGATATTAACTCGTCACGGTTTTCGAAAAATTCTACTAAACGATACTCGAATATTATACCAATGCATTCTTCGAGAGATTTATACGAATTTTATAAAGACATAGAGGCAAAACCACGAACTTTATTAGTATTATTGTAGAAGATTTATTATTGAACTAAATAGATCGAATGAATGGTATAATTCGATTTTCATTCAAGGATTATGTCCATTCAAGATATGGTGTTTAAAATTGGAATAGCTATCATATTTGTCGCGTTCAAGAAATATTCTAAAGGTGGGTAAAACTATAATTTTTTTAATGGTTGGCTACCTCCCTGATAGATATTATAGCGCGAAAGTTTGTTCATTAAATTCATTAAACCATAATTTAATATTGTAGTTTAAAAAAGGTTTGGGTTTATTTATAAATGCGCCTTGCAAAGATAAGTAATATTTAAAGCCTCCTTAATTTTTGACGTTTTAACGTCTAAGAAACGCTTTTATATAAACCCTACTGTGGAAAAACATGAATAGCAATTGAATCTGTACCTTATTAAACATGAGAATCGTGCCACATTCCGTTTTAATGAAAATAGAATAAGCATAACAGACTCGCACAGAGAAACGTCTCCAACATACAATTATATGTGAAGAAACAGGAGATAATAAATTTGTTTTGCTTATAAGACACAAACTACAGAAAAGAACATCATAGGTACCTATTTATGCCGATCTATTTTGTAAAAATTTAATCGTGAAAACTTAGTTGAAGTGATCTGTCAATAGTGTCAATCACTAGCATCAGGTGGAATGACAGCTCACTTCACTAATTATGGTTTCACAGTGAGATACTTACAGAAAAGACCGGCTGGTACAGATAGTTAGAAGGAAACCCGTAACTGGTAACGGACCTCAAAAAAAAAACTTACAAAACCTTCTTATTGCGTTTATTCACAGTAATCTTGCCTATTTCAACAGATAAAGATATTGGGGCATACATAACGGCACATCGATCATCCGTAGCACGTCTTAAAGGCGCGACGTAACAAAACATCAAAATAACAGGAGTCCTGTCTGATAGATCCGATGGACTCCTTGTCACAATCTTGACGAATCGAGCCTCTTTGTGATTGCAACGGACTTCATCGTTTTGTAACTGAGTTAGAAAGAGCGTGCCAAACACCCTGGTATCCTTAAACACCGTTGTAACAAGCTTATGTATGTACGATACTAATCTATGAACAATACTAATTCTATACTAGAGGCCACGCACTGCGGTAAAAAAACGCTTGAAAAATGATTTGCGTTTGCGATTTTATTTCACATGCAATTGCGATAAAAAAAATCGCATCGCAGTGCACGCTTAGCCTTTTATTACTAGACTAAGGGCTGATTTTTCTATCGCCAGATAACTTTTTTTGAGGAATAAAATTGACGTTTGACAGTTATTGTTTGAAACAACTGTCAAAATTTCAAAATTAATCCTTGAATAAAGTTATCAGATGATTGAAAAATCAGCCCTAAAAGAATCTGTACCTGTAGTTTACTTATCTCTATATGCTCAATGAATTTAGAGAAACGGTATTGTCAAGCAAATTGAGAGAGGCGTCCAGCAGTGATTATTTTGTATTTGCAATTCGCCGTCGCTAAAAGATCGACATCATGGCTTTGTGCTTATTTTATTATTTTAGAATACTTAATATCTTTGGTACAACAATTAATATTTCATTAGAGATGGCCCGCGTGGTAGATTACGGCCCACTCCCTCTCGAAGAGAGGAGGTCTGTGTCCCAGCAGTGGAAACATTATAGGAATTTCTGCTTCTCCGAGATTGATGATTTAGCGAGAGTTTAAGATCATTGTTTCTTTTTTTTTCATACTTTGCAGGTACTTACACAGGCACCTGCGTTTGTTAATGCGAATTTTATATCCTGCCAAAAAATTCTCACGATTAAATATCATTCAATCTAAAATAAAAAATAATGCACCCTAAAAAAACAACTTTTTACGTAAACACAATATTTTGTACAATCTAATAAAAATATGAACGCGGCCAATCGATCATACGCGCCAATTTTGACAGATCGCGCTATTTTCAAAATAAGTTCGGATATCTTCGTAAATGCATCAAAGGCCGCCCAATCAAGTCTATTGTATTTGAATCGATGTAACTTGATTTGTTTAGATTGATCCGACCCATCCATTTTGTGGTCGCGGACAGTTAGCTTTTTATATATAAATCCAGGAAACGATGATTTTGCTCTTGCTATTATTATTTCTGAATTCACTTGATCAATAAATCAGACTCAGAGTGAAAGTATGTATTTTCAAATTAATTATATTGTAATAATTAAATATTGTCCTTGAAAATGTTATTTTCATTGCAATGGTCTCCTCAAGTAACGTAGCAGCTAACAGCAGATTACAATAACATCATTGCAGAGGAGGTACACCAAGACGATTTATTTGATTATTATGTTAAAAACAAACTAGGTAGGTACCTAATATTAGTTTTGGCATAGAACACATGTTATGGATATAAGTTAAATTCGAGGAATCCAGACTGCTACTTCAATTTGGTTTCTAAAAGGGCTATTAATTGAAGGTAATGAGGACATGGAGGAAGGACGAGGGCGGCCTCGTTCGTATAGCGGTCGCAAGCGCTACTGTTGAGGGTGGGGTCGTGGGTTGGAGTCCCAGCTCGGGCAATGTGTTTAAACTTCAAAAAATTCTCGGTAGTAACCCGGAGTTGGGATATGTACCCGGTTGATGGCAATAAACTCGCCCCCTATTACATATTAAATGTAAGTGTACTATAGGTACACTTCTGCCCAACCCTTTTGGGGATTACAGGTGGTTTGTTATGTTAGTAATTGAAGATACTATATGCTCGTATTTGCTTCGACGGGTAAGCTGGATTGTAACATAGAAGCCAGACAACTGCCCCATGGGAATTAACAGATCAAGTAACCTTACCTTAGTAGATCCTTATTCCTAATCCCGATTAGTCCTTAAAAGATTTTAATGTTGAAGCAAGCTCTAAGGTATTTCGCAGTTCTGATCCTTCGGCTAAGTTACTTCTACTAAAGTCTTATTTTATCTAAACCTATGTAAGATATGAAATGAATGAATGAAAGATCAGTGGTGGCCTAGTCGTAACGGCCGCGGCTGCGGCAGACAGGCGCTTTACTTTGTGTAAATTATTTCATCACCACTGCTCTCAAAACAGTGAAGGAAAACATCAAGAGGAAACCGGCATGTCCAAAGTTCGAAGACATGTAACATCTACTAACCCGCAATGGGCCCGCGTGGTGGATTACGGCCCACTCCTTCTCAGAGAGGACGCCTGTATCCCAGCAGTGGAACACTATAGGCTGATTATGTACCTATGTAAGAAATAGAGAAGGAGTTGTGGTGGCCCAATGGGAATAGCCCCGACTTACCAGTTGTAGACCGTGGGTTCAAACCCAGTCGGGCGTGTTGCTTTGTGTATTTATTTCATCACTACTGCTCTCAAAACGGCGAAGAAAAACATCGCGAAGAAACCGGCATGACCTAGAACCAAGAATTCAATGACATGTGACATCTACTAACCATTCCGCACTGGGACATCTCTCTCAAAGAGAGGAGGCCTGTGTCCCAGCAGTGGGAACATTATAGGCTGAACGTAAGCAATAGAGCCAGAAATGAATTAGAACACTTCCAACGGTACAACAAAACTAAAATTGCTAAGTCTCCCATAAACCTCTAACAATATCCCTACATACATAACACATGCGTATATAACATTAATATAAATCGGGAACCGCAACAATTGCAGAAACCATTAAAACAAACAGGATTGCAGCTGCGAGCGGCGGCCACTCGAGCGGAACGCTCGGCCCCCGGGCCCGCCCCCCGAGCACGCACCAAAATCAACATAAATAACAATACACACCCCTATCTCAGACACTATGACACCTTCAACAACAAAAAAAGGTCTAACCACCAACTGAACCATAAACACAAACCCTCCCCTGTGCATCCGAACGCAGAGCTCAAGTTGGCGCGAAAACCAAACCGCCATTACCGAAAAAAGTTAAGTCGACTTCAAGTGTGCAACAATTGAAAAATATTTCGTCTCTTTCGTCCATTCAATAGATACAGTCCCTCTACTTTTGGGCGCTTTTATTAAATTTATTGTCAAAGGAATGTATATAAAAGTTGTTGAAATGAAAAAGGGTCCCAGTTCCATTTTGCTCGTGAGTGACACCAGTGTTCCAATATGTTTTCTGAACAAAGTTACTCGAGGCTCTTCAGACCTTGGGATGTGAGTGATAGTAAGAATGATGGACAGACAAACTGTGATATTAGTACAAACGCCGAAATAAAGACAAAGAAGAGAAAAATCGACGAAACTAAAAGAGAAAGTCGTTTGCGGAAAATTCGCGGGACTTTTAAGAAGTCCGAACCCAGTCATCAAGACGCTACTGTTTCTACAACTACTAGAGACGGTGATGAAGATACAAAGCCTGCTGCTATAACAGACATAAATTCACCTGTTGAAAAACTAACATTATGTTGTGATAGGCTGCTCCAAGAACCTCCTTCAGCAAAAAAAGAAAAAATAGAAAAGCCGACAGAGTTTGACTTAAAACCTCAACCTTACCCGCAGCTACCACAGATGCCGTACGGCTCGACATTTATGCCAGAATACTTACCAACTGCCGACATAGCTCACGCATTGGGAGTACCACCAACCGACCCATTACTCCTGGAATCCCTTGCACAAGGGTACGCGATGGAGCTGGAATACGCAAGAATCCTGCACCAAGAGAATGAAGCGAAAATTAACGCGAAAAAGCAAAGACCGAAAAAATACAAATGCCCACACTGCCACGTCGGCTTCTCAAACAACGGACAACTAAAAGGCCACATCAGAATCCACACTGGTGAAAGACCATACAAATGTGACGAGAAGAATTGTGGGAAGACCTTCACGAGAAACGAGGAGTTGACGAGACATAAAAGAATCCATTCTGGAGTGCGTCCGTTCCCTTGCTCAACTTGTGGGAAGAAATTTGGCAGACGAGATCACTTGAAGAAGCATACGCGGACTCATTTTATTCAGGCGGACCGGATGATGCCAGTTTTTGTGCCGCTGTCAGCGGTTCCCCATATGCCTGGCTTCCCGTATTTATACGGTTATTGACAGACGAGAAAAAGGCGGAATTTTTCTGAAGAAATTCAGAAAATGTAGGTAAACTTTCTGAAAATATAAGATGGAGATTTTTTTCTGTGACTAGCTTCGATCAATAATTATTGATCGAAGGTTTTATAATCTGGGCTGGTATAAAGAAAATGTATTTTTCTCGCTTCTTTAATGATGAAAACGTATTCATTGAAATTCTTGTCGAGTTTTGCATTAGGTTGAGCTTTTAGTTTAATAGTCAGAGCTTTTGAAAATGTGTAATTTAAGTGAAATAAATAAACCCATGTTTTAATACGATGTGATGCAGGTTTTAGTATGTAGGTAGACTTGTGACTTGTAAGTAATAAAAAGTTTATAAAGAAATATATTTTAGTGGTAATTATTGCTAGTAAATATAGAACAGTGTGTACATAATAGAATTTTTCCATGACTACCAGTGAGTTACGATGTGTAAAATGGTTGTGAATATAACATGTAGTTGTAAGAATGGTAAATAAATATGTTTTTGGAATATTACTCTAACAAATTGTTTTTTTTACCTTCGTTTTCAGGAGACTTTTAGGTACCTTCAATTACACAGCCCTGAAAAACAAATTTATGAAATTATGAAAAATATTTTTGGCCCAAAATAACTTTCCTTACTTCTAAAGGTTTCATGACCTTTAGGCACTTTTCAGAAAAGCTTTCATTTACTCTTGAAAAACAAAAAGCCGGAGCTACATAAAAGATTGGCGGATTGGTATTTGGTGGTGGTGCTTGGGGGAGGCCTATGTCCGGCTGTGGACGTCTTTCGGCTGAAATGATTATGAAGATGACATAAAAGATTGACATTGTTAGACTAACTTTTAAATGCCTCTCTTAATCTCGAATTGAGATGATTTAGGGAATGAGAATGAGCCACGGAGGGGCTTGTGGCTAAGTAACAACAGCCGCACTGGTCAATCGATCTGGTTAAGCTACGCTTGCTGCGGTTGGTCCGTTGATGGGTGACCATCTTTACATACCAAGACTCCTTCATGCCTTGGAAAACACGTTAAGCTGTTGATCCCGGCTGTCATTCATGGATCTTTGTCAGTTGTTACGGGTCGTCAGAAGCCCGAAAGTCTGACAACGAGTCTTACCAAGGGGTATCTTATTATCTAGTAACTGGGTTGTGGAGGTCAGGCAGGCAGAGGCAGTCGCTCCATGGAAGATACTGGTACTCACCTGCATCCGGTTAGACTGGAAGCCGACCCCAACATAGTTGGTAAAAAGGCTAAACAGACGAGGAATTATCGACGCGGAATCGGCTTGAGCGGATCACATATCACCACACTTCAGTCACTTCGGCGATCGGAAATAGCTAACTCATACTTTACACTACTTTTATTACTACTTGTTACGAGTACATTATTTGCTAACTGTAATAACCGTCATAATTAGCCCATAATGTTCCCACTGCTGGGACACAGGCCTCGTCTCGGTGAAAGGGAGTAGAACGTAATCCACCACGCGGCCCCAGTGCGGGTTGGTAGCTGTCACATGTCTTTGAAATTTTGGCTCTAGGAAATGCTGGTTTCCTCACGTCACAAGATTTTCATAGCCTGTGTCGCGATAAAACTATAGCCAGTATGGTATGATAAATACTTAAAGGAGACCTAAGGCAAAATTGCTAATCGTAATTTTTATTTTTCATTAAATTGACAAGACAGGTACACAATAAAAATAATATGAGTAACTACAAAATATTTCCAAACATTATGTCGAACAGAAACGTTAAAATTATAAAATTTACTCGATAGGAAAACATCAGGAACTTACATTACACACACACATAAATAAATTAGCACATACTAAAAGACACCGTACTCCAGAGACATACATTAGATAAAAATCAAATGAAAAAGTGTAAAGTCCGGATGTGAGAAATTAGCAGGAAAGTGTACCTCAGACTGTAGACTAAGGTACGTATTGTCTAAAACATATATACCTAGCTCAAGCCTGTATGTACCTATCTATAAATATTCGATGTTTTAACATCGCCAAATCAATCAATGTCGCTAAATCAGTAGGTATGCAAATTGCACCCATGCGAAGCAGTGGCGGGACGCTAAGGTTTATTAATTAAAAGTCGATATAACAACAAGTTGTAGCAACAACGGCCTTCTGAACGCAATAGCAGTACGTTTTGACTGTCGCTTTCAGAATCAGTGGGTCATGTCGTGTGTAGGTGTGGCGAGTCATGGCAAACTATATAAGTTTATGTAATGTGTACTAGGTTAAGGTTTCTATGGGTCTATGCCACCCGAAATAAAGTTATTATTATTATTATAACTGTATGCTGGGGAGTTTGTTGCGCCACTTCTTCCCAGCTTTTTAGCACTAGGAAGTGGTTGAAGGGCGGGCGTTTTGAGAGAATGTCTTATACAGACACCAGCACACCAAGCTACACGAAACTGTCAAATTTTCCCTATCAACCTTGAACCTTAATGCTTTAGCGATATAGTTGAAAATAAAAAAATAAAAATTTTCAAAAACGGAGTTTCTCAATTCGACTGTATTTTTTTTCTTATGTTTGTTACCTCAGAACTCCGTTAATTATAAGCCGATTTGCAAAATTCTTTTTTTATTTGTAAGGATATACTTTCAGATTTGTCCCATAGATTTCACCAAAAACGATTCAGTAGTACAGTATGGTTTTTAAACCAAAATCACTGGTGAAAATTACAACTTAACAGTGAAAAATAAAAACTTTTTTGCGAAAAAAAAAAAACTACCGACTTCCAAAAAAGACACTACAAAGTGAAAAATAACTTTGATTTCGGAAGTCGGTGGCAAACAACGAAAATGCGAACCCATCGACACCGACTTCCGAAATTAAACTTATTTTTTACTTTTTGAAGTAGATATTTGAGAGATTGTAGTAGCTATGTGCTGGCGTCTGTACCTAATGTTGATGTTCAAAAAGTGCTGATTCTCTGCCTAGTTTGAATAAATTGATATTCATTTTATTAAAGATGTAAATCTTCGCGTTTTACGCTCAAAGACGTTGCGTTTATTATTAGTTACGTAGGATGGTAAGAAGGATGTATAGAGCCAGCAAAAACTTATCAAAATCGCTCGGACAAGGCACTAAGATATTGCACGATCGTAATCGATGAATCGAGCCTTTAGAAACACAATTACGATGCAAAAGAACTTCAAATCGCCTTCAAAAGTATTATAAAATCGATTCATCATTCATTTCATACAAATCGGAATCGATTTACAAAAAACTTGTGCAAATAAAGTATCCGAGCATTAGAGTACGGACTTCCGGTTATAAGAATACATGAATGGACATGGCCACTGTAACACAATTTGTAATTCTCCAAATATTTTGACTTTTGCGTCGATGAAAGAAAAGTTTGTAAAAAAGATGCACACTTGGGGCGATAAAAGATTTTTGAGAAAAACTTGAAGAAATAATTATTGTGAAAGGAAGGTATGATATTGCTTTTGAATAATGGCAACACTACTGATAAAGGCTGGTGATAGCACGTTAACTAATGAGAAGACTACGCTTATACATACTTGTATAGTGGTCTAAAGACATGCGGCTAAGTTGCGAGAATATTTTATACCAGGGGTTCCCAACCTTTTAACATACGCGTCCCCCACGCCTCTCGACTCGAAAAATATGCAAGATTTCGGAATGGTTAGATTTTTCTTTTGACCTTTCAAACAGAAATAAGGAGTTACTTTATCGACTCAACTCGACTTTAAGAGCGACCAAAGTGAGCTCAAAAGTGCGTGCAGGTGCACCCGGCTCCGGATAGGTTCGATTTTTCTATTGATCATTCAGAAATAAGAAAAAATATTTTGTCGACTTATGCAGAAAAGCTTAAGCATTTTAAAGCACGAGCACAAAGTTTATTTTAGGAGACCCCCCCCCCCCCCCACCCCCATTTATCACTCTACGCCCTCCAAGTGTTGGGAACCCATGTTTTAAAAACAGAGAGCGCGTTGCTAGAAGTGTTTACCTATAACTTGGCAAAAAAAGTTATTCATCATAGAGGTTACTCTAAGATCCATCGATGTAACTATAACTAACTATTCTCAAAAGTGTGTTTTTGAAATTCACAATTATCTCTGTAAGAAAGAAAGAAAGAAAGAAAATGCATTTATTTGCGGCAAACATGACGCATGAAAAAAGGACTTAGCACACAAAAAAACAAGTTGGGGGTAAACATGCGTCACATTCACGCAAAACGGCAAACGCAAACGGCGGTCTGTAGGTATTTCAAAACACTATTCAGGCCACTTTGCGGCAAGTTTGCTGCTCCACAATACACGAGCTATTCATCTCAATTTGTCAATCAATAAAATTTTAAAGTAGTAAATAAAGGGTTGATCAGGGTCGAATTCGTTATGTCGATGATTGATCGCATATTTGGCCACGAAGTTATAGGGACAAGCGCAATACAACAGGTAATCGTGCAACCTAAGGAAATGTACAGCCAGCAGGTCAAGCTAGGTACCCGAAATTGTCAAATTTTCCCAATCAACCTTGAACCTTAATGCTTTAATAATAAAGTTGAAAATCAATTTAAGAAATTTGACAGATTGTAGTAGCTTGATGTGCTGGCGTTTGTACCGTAGCTACACGATGTATTGGTTCTTGCATCTGTCATAATAGGCCTACTTTAGTAATTGACAAATTAATCAGATTCTTCTTCGAAGCAATGGCAAACAAATCAAATATCTCTGGCCCGAAATTTAGCAGTGCGAACTCCGCTCACTGACGCAGTCATAAGATCATCAAGTGCACGGGTGCCAGGGCATGCGACGCAGGATGGAAGGTGGGCCATTGTCTGTAAACAGCTGCCGCATACGCACTTGAGATCTGCCCCAGCAGTCTCGACATTCATAGAGATCGCTTTACGACCGAATTCGGTCGCAAAGTCCCGGATTGACAGGTGAAATGTATGGAGTGACAGGACTTCGCGACCGAATTCGGTCGTAAAGCGATCGCTATGAATGTCGAGACTGCTGGGGCTGAGCCGTCCGTGAACCACTATGAAGATTGTGTTTGCTCCGGCTGACGTGGCTTCGAAGTCTATTTAGAGATTCCCAAGTCGGCCACGGTAACTCGTACCCAGACGGAAGGCTCTCAGATGGTTCGATAAAATAGTCAGGGGTTTACACAGCTCGCTGTGGAAGCGTTACTATTGGCTGGATTTTAATCAGCTGAAGACATCTTAATTCTGTTTTAAAATGACCAAAGAAAGCTTTACTACACAGTCAAAAAAAATAATCCGAATTATTAACAAATATCTAATGCACAATAAACACGCAATAAATTAACGATTGCCCATTTCGCGTCAAAGCAACAAAACAAATTAGCTACTTTCCCACGTTCAGTTACATGTGCCCCAAATAATCCCTAAATACATTAAAAACGTACTGTTCGGAAGTCCGTTTACCCAGCAGGACTCTTAGCAAGAAATTGAGATATTTTTACACTGGGCACACTGGTTTAATTGGAAGAATGCAGTGTTGTCATTGCGCGCTGCGTGAGTTCTTTTGTTGAATTTGACTTCCGTTATTGTAATTGGAGCGGTTGACTAAAGAGTGTAATGATAAGTTTTGAAGTAAAAGGAAGTAAGTAAGAGGAAGCTTTGAAATTACTATTCGACGGGCTCTTTTAGTGTAGGGGCTCATTATCCAGCTTACAAAATGCACTATCTTTTAGATACGGCTGTCATCTGATAACAGTCCAGTCAAACGTTAAAAAGTTACCTACATACTTACAGATAAGTATAGTTGATGTGTTTTGCACTAAATGTAAAAAATAAATAGAAGAACATGGGGTTATAAAATCTTGCAATAATTTCATGATAAATTAGACAATGGCGCCGATTCCCTTGATCACAAACTAAACTAAATTTAAGTTCAGTGCATCTTCTTCTTTCTATTTCATTAAGAAAAGGACAGAAGATAAATATTAGTTTAGTCCTGTCAAATTAAGATACCCCATAGACAGTTTAGACGTTATTAAAAACATGGCTACTAAAAATTTGTCAATTTACGTCAGGCGCTGACTAATTTGACAGGACTAAACTAATATTTATCTTCTGTCCTTTTCTTAATGAAATAGAAAGAAAAAGATGCACTGAACTTAAATTAAATTTAGTTTGTGAACAAGGGAATCGGCACCAATGATGATAAAAAAAATCCATTCAAAAATATAGCTAACCCGTGTAAACATTACTTCGCGACCTTTTCTTAAAATCCTTCGACAGTTCCCACGTCCAAAAAACTGGCCAACCTCGCGAGCGTAGGTGTGACTGGACTTTTTAACCATAGAGCATAATAATCTTTTTAATTCTTTCAACAAACAGAAGGAATCCCAAGTTATTTATAATAACCCGCCTACCATCCGAACAAATTCGCTGAATAGATAATTTATTAGCCGTAGGTCAGTGTGTGTTGATGTTGCTAGAGTAAAAAATCGATATTTCTTTTTTTAGACAGGTGGCATTTGATACAGCCTGAATGAAACCTTCGCGACAGAGCTTAGGAAATTAATGATAGAAATTGTGTAAACATTTTTTGTTTGTGAATGAATCGTTTTTGTTAAGCATGCGGAGTTTTATTCGACAAATGAGGGAGTAGCCGATTAAACCCCGCGAAATATCTGAGGATTTGATTTATTATACGCATAAACCACTCTTTAGACCAAAACCGAAAAGAATTTAAGAGTGGGGGAAACTAGAGACTGAAAAACAAAATAATCAGCGGAGTTAAAAGCTATTACTGAAAAATCCAGGTGGACCAGTGGTAACGGCTGCGACTTACAGCTGTAGGTCGTAGGTTCGAACCCAGACAGGCGCTTTACTTTGTGTTTAATTATTCCATCACCACTGCTCTCAAAACGGTGAAGGAAAACATTGTGAGGAAACCGGCATATCCTAGAACCAAAAATTCAAAGACATAATGTGACATCTACCAACCCGCACTACCACCCGCACAGGCCTCCTCTCACTGAGAGGAGGCCTGTGTCCCAGCAGTGGGAACATTATAGGCTGACTATATGTCCCCTTCCCCTCGGACAGCCATTGAGCACGGACGTGTTTACCCAAATAGTCTATTTAATTAAATCAATAGTTAAATTTTAATATAAAAATTTAAATAAATCGTCAAGTTTAATTCTCGAAAAGTACCAGGCGCGCAAAGTGTTGCAAGAGATCGAGTCCTGCGGCGAGCGAAGCGAGACAGCAAGTTGGTGTCCACGCTACCCGTACCTGTCGACTGCGCGTGAGTCGTTACCACCTGACTCCGCCCTCTACACTGACTACAAGCAATTACAAGCGCCTAACAAATTACACCAAGCAACGTGTGTCTTCGCGTCAATCCCTTGTCAACTCCAGACGTAAGGTGCATATTTTATCTTTTCAAAATGATGAACCGGACGGTCCGGACGCCACCTAAACCTGGCAGTGAACCTCTTCTTCACCACAGTTCAGAGCCCAATTTGGCATCACCAGTTTTGGAACAAACGTTTGACAGAATCACTTAACGACAAAAACGTAAACATGATTCTGAACAATTAATCGAGATGAAATCTCTCCGGGAAGACATTATATCATCACTTGATACCTTGAGAAAGGATCAACATGAGAAATTTACTGTAATGCAATGTAATTTGCACCAAATAAAGGTTCAAAATACGGAATTGAAAAAAACAGTTGAGTTTTTGAGTGGTAAATATGACGATCTCATGACTAAATTGGCTCATTTAGAAAATGAAAAGAGGAGCACATTGGAGTATGTAGGATATTTAGAGGAAAAAGTCGAGATCATGGAACGAAATTCAAAATCATTAAGCCTAGAAATTCGCAATGTACCTAAAAAACCTAATGAATCTAAGGCTGACCTAATAGATATTGTAAAAAATCTGGGAACCGCTGTGAGCACCGAAATACTAACAGGTGAACTCAGAGATGTTTATCGTCTTACTAGTAACAGAAAACCCCAAACAGATGGGCCCATTACCGTCGAATTTACGTCAACCATAATCAAGGACAAACTTCTAACTAACATAAAAAACTACAATCGCGACCACAAGTCCAACCGGCTTAACAGTTCACACATTAAAATACCGGGAAACAGTCCCGTATTCATCTCTGAGAGTCTTACCACTAAAGCCAGGAAGCTGTTCTATCGAGCAAGAGAGTTTACGAAGCTAAATGACTACGCGTACCACTGGACATCACATGGCAAAGTCTACATAAAAAAGAAAGAGGGAGCGCCGGCAAAGAGAATAACACAGGAATCCGACTTTGAAGGTCTGAATCAACAAGAAAAATGACTAGATACACTTATTACCACCCTACAACGCGACCTACCTAACTTTGATCCTTCGTCTGAAAATTGCATGCCATGTTAACTTTTTTGTATTTAACATAGTTTTAAGTATTTTTCTTCTGTTTTTTATATTTTTGTACGTGTATGCCAACACACTAAAACCAAAGTACATTAGAACCCTATTTTCACTATACACGCGATCACTACACACAACAACAATCAACAAACACAATACATTTAATACATTATATCAGTTTATACTATAAACATTCACAGTTATCTCACGGTATCTTCTACATCACATTCACATATACAGCACTAGCTCTTACCCGTGGTTCCGCCCGTGTGGAACCGACATAAACGGTAGTTTACTTTGTGTCTATTTAAAGCCGTTGTTGGTATCGTAGTTGAATTATGTACAGAAAACCTTATGACCCCTCTGTCTGGTACACCCATAAAAAAACAATTTAACAGTGGATAGCGTGTCAGAAATTATTAACAATATAGATTAGCTCTCAGTCTCTAGCACACTTAATTGTGACCCCGAAGAATGCACTAGCTATGTCATTAACCCCTCCAAGCAATTAAAAATAATTACCCAGAACATTCGCTCTATTCATGCAAACTTCGACTCATTCTTAACCCTCCTCCACAGAATAAACCTTGACTGCGAAATACTAGTACTGACTGAGTGCTGGCTGAAACGTTATAATGATTCAATCCCAACTATCGATAACTACTCTTATTATCAGACAAAAAAACACTTAAACCAGAACGATGGTGTAGTCCTTTATGTTAAAAATATAGAAAACTACACAGTTGAAGAACCTGACTTCTCAGATGCCAGTTGTCTAGTGCTAAAAATCGGCACAGATAAGGTTATAATATGTATCTATAGATCTCCGTCTTTTAGAGACGTAAGTAACTTCCTACAATCCCTAAACGCTCTTTTAACAAGCCTGACTACATATAAAAATATAGCTATAGTTGGTGACATTAACCTTGACATCGCATGTACTATATCTTCAAACCAAACCTCGGACTACCTCGATCTCATAGCTTCTCATGCTCACTCACTTCCCACTCGAGAGAATGCCTGTCTTGACCACATCATGCTAAAATCTAACTTGACTGCATACACCATAGTATTACACGCCTCCGTCACCGACCATAACCCTGTAATGCTGTGCCTTAAGCTAAAACGATATGTCAATCCATGGTCATGCGCTATTTTGAAGACTAATTACGAATCTCTTGATAGTGAGATAAAGACTACAAATTTCCAAGCAGTTTACGAACATACCGACGCTAATGAAGCGACGAAAAGTTTAGTTACCACTCTAGCTAGACTCATAAATACTCACACTTCTATAATCAAGATCCCAAATAAAAAACGCTTACTCAAACCATGGATGACCGTTGGTATGCTCCGCTCTTTGCGTAATAAAGATGCAATGCACAAAAAACTCAGGCAATCTCCGAACAATGTTATTTTAAGTATTACATATAAAAGATATAGGAACTACTGCACAAAAATCTTAAAAAAACTAAAAAGAGATTATGACAAGAGAGAATTGAGTGGGGCTTCAAAAGACAGTAAAAAGATTTATTTATTTTATTTTATTTTATTTATTCGGGAAAATAAACAGTTATACATTAAAATATTACACTAAGATATAAATGTACAAGGTTTATAAATGTATAACCTACGATATTTTCCACAACATATTAAAAGTTATATATAACAGTGCGCTATTCTAAGATTGAAAGGATTGGATTGGATTTGGAAGGTGATAAAGAGAGTAACTAATACAGACAAGCCAAACATACCCAACACTGATTTATTGACTTCTTCTACTTCACCTCAGCTCTCGGTTGACAAAGTAAACAAGTTTTTTGCCAACATCGGCATGGAACTTGCTGATAACTTTTCCTGTCCACCTGGTGGTCATAAAATTCCACCAGAAATTACCTCCACATTTTCACCTTTACAATCATTCGTCATGTTAGACACCGATGAGGTGGAGGTTGGGGAGGTACTAATGTCACTTAAATCAGATTCTGCTATAGGCTGGGACAATATTCCAACAAAGTTTTTGAAACGCTATTCATTGACACTGGTCCCCATACTCACACATATTTTTAATCTCTGTTTCCATACCGGCACTTTCCCCTTGTACTTCAAGAAGGCCATCATTCACCCAATCCACAAAAGTGGGAGCAAAAAGCTTGAAAATAATTATCGTCTCATTGCAGTATTACCTTCCATTTCTAAAGTTCTAGAACGCCTAATCAACAAAAGACTTGTGACTTATATGGAGGATAAAAAGCTTTTTTCTCCCAACCAATTCGGCTTTAGACGCAATAAATCCACCAACAGTGCTGTAATCGACCTAATCGACCATGTTACAAAAAATATTGACAAGGAAAAGAAAGTATTGTCAATTTTTTTGGACCTAAAAAAGGCATTCGATACGGTTTCGATTTCTGACTTATTAATAAAGCTGGAGGAACTCGGGATTCGTGACCAAACACTTAATATCTTTAGGGACTACCTTCAAGACCGAACTCAGTGTGTAAAAATACAAAATTACCTCAGTAGAGAGGAACCAGTGACATTCGGCGTTCCCCAAGGCAGCGTGATTGGCCCAACCCTATTTCTAATTTACGTTAACCAACTATGTAATCTGAGTTTGGAAAATGGAAGAATCGTGGCGTTTGCTGATGACACCGTCCTTACCTTCTCTGGCGACACTTGGGATGACACCTTCGATTCCGCACAAAAAGGACTAAATAGTGTTCTACAATGGCTCAAAAGACACATTCTCACTATCAATACCGACAAAACTAAAATTCTTACGTACAGCTTACGAAACTTCACTCAACCTCCAAATTCATACTCTTTAGTAGCGCACTCATGTTTACTGTCTGGCACTGCGACATGTACATGTCCAATATTAGAACGCTGTCGAACCATCAAATATCTCGGTGTGACTCTTGATGATGGCCTGAGCTTTGCACCTCATATAGAGTTACTGACAAAGAGAATCAGAAAGCTTATGTTTGTCTTTAGTAGTCTTCGCCACATCGCAGAACCTCAAACTATTAGGTGTACATATTTTGCTCTTTGTCAGTCTCTCCTAACATACTGTATATGAGCTTGGGGTGGTGCACCCAAAACGGTACTTTTGAAGTTAGAACGAGCTCAGAGAGCCGTGCTAAAAATTAGTACCTTCCGGTCCATCCTATTCCCAACTGAAGAACTATATAGGAACTGTAAAGTCCTTACAGTCCGACAGTTATTTGTACTACACATTCTGCTACGTCAGCATCAAAGAACCTCCTATAAAAAAATCACCACAAGACGCAAAGACAAGGTATGTCAACCCTTTCGCTGTAAATACTCTCTTACAAGAAGATTTCCCTGTTTCCAAGGTCCTCATCTCTACAATAGTCTTAACAAAATACTGAACTTTTACTCACTCCCTATAGTGGCATTTAAAAAGAAACTAAATAATTGGCTACAAACACTTAATTACAACACCACAGAAAGCTTATTGTTGACTCAATACCACTCCCGTTAAACCCCATTCTGTCCTCATTTGCTCATCGCTCGCTACCATTACCCACAAATATAGGAATAACACATACACCCACACCCACACACAAACACACCCTCATACACACATACCCTCACACACACACACATACACACACATAGACACACCACCACACACCCCTACACACACTACACTACTCCACTCATATAATTTTTCGTTTTGTTTTATTTCCTTTCCTAAATAGTTTATTTGTCCGTTTACCTATGCCATATACTGAACCAGTTGTATAATTACAAAATGGCATGTTTGTACCTAAATGCGATAAAGAAACATCCAATAAAGTGTCGGGCCCAGCATCTTTAACACAAGTTGTGTTGGCAACTTAGCAAGGGTGCTGGTATCGCCACACTATTGTATAATCTACTCTAAACTGTATGTACTACCATGTATTTAATGTAAAATGTAAAACTTGATGCAAATAAAAAAACTCAAAAATCGAAAACTGAAATATTTTTTACTTAGTAGGTATTTAAATACTTTAAGCTAAGTATACCATTATCCCAATGTTTTAGGCGCAGACGATGTGTCAAAGCCTCAAAGGTCGTGAGTTCGATCATCACCCGTTGCTCTCTTGGCGGAACCCCACACTCAGCAAAAGCATATTTGCATATTTGTGCATAATTATTAATAATTAATATGCATTCCATCTGGCTAGTATCATACTTAATTTGCATTTTTCTCAGCAGAAAAATAGCTTCAATTACTTTTTTTACACAGAATCCATTAAACAATTTCGAAGGGATAATTGACTCTTTACCCGGAGCGCAATAAATTAGTCTTACACTGACTACAGTACAATGGTACGGTCCATGGGAATATCGGTCAGGTGGGCCAGTGGGCCGTGTCACGCCTACAGAATAGACTTTTTAGTACGGCTATTGCTACCTGAAGTAAGTAGCTACTATCCGAGGACAGGGGCCATAAAGGTGGGTCAGTGTAGGACAATCTGAAATAGGAAAGATGGTACAATTTAAGAATTAGTGAAATGTAATTTTTGCGTTTGGTAGAAAATAAAGGCACTAGAAAATGGTTATATTTCTAGAAGAAAACTATTTTGTATCGTTACCTAATAGTAACAGTTATTTTATTTCCAAACTTCAGTTCTCGTTTCAGCAATGAGGTCTCGAACTTGAACTAGGACATTCTGTATGACAGGGATCGTTTCTACAGTTACATGGATCGGCATGTGAAGGTTTAGTTAGACTATTTACAATTTACACTTACTTTTTACAATAAGTATCTAATTAAAACAAAAAGAAAATTGAAGTGCAATAAAAAAAAAACAAAAAAAAAAGTGGTTTACCTACTGCTGCTTACTCCCATAGCCTGCTCAAATAACCGTAGGCAAAATGATTGTAAACTCAATTATTAACTAAACTCAAAGTGTAATATGCTTCATACATAATGATTTAGATTTTTTTATTTTAGTGTTGATTGTGATTTTAATTTTGATTTTAACTGTATTTTGATTTTCATTTTAAGTTTGATTTTGATTGCATGTGATTTTAATTTGGAATTTGGTTGAAAAATTTATTATGTTCGGAGAGTAAATGAACTCACTCAATATCAATCGACAAATAAGTAATGCATGATGTGCTTACCTGTAACAAATTGGTACACTATTCTCTAAGTCTATTCGATGTATCTCATATCTTTGTTTCAGTGTATTCAATTGTTGGTGAGCGAAATAAATACAATAAAATAAAAATACAAGCCTAAGTTCTAGGAACATTTTATAATGCAACTGGCCCATAACTAATGCTACTAACTACGATGTTCATAAAAAATACAGACAAACACTTTATGGTCACCCTACACTACACCTACAATTCGCTAAAGATGGCACCAACAATACAAATAGGATTATTTACCGCGTCCATTACACTACAAAGCTCATTCATAAGATTGTAACGCAAAAAAAGACAAGTTTGTTATTCCCACGAAGTAAGTACTTGACTTTTGCGCAAATTCGCTCCGGAATCCGTCAGGTTGCACGATGGTTGCACCTCTATGAATTTGACGGGACGTGAATGGGTGCCTTTTTTAAAAAGGATGATCGATTCGATTTGATTTTTGTGTTTGTTTTGTCGACTGTGAATGTAATTGTTGACACTTGCAACACCGTTTTGAGACTCCCACGCAATATTTTGTGAATGGCTGTACTGTTTAACCCGCGACTGTCCCAGAAAGAGGGCAATGTTTATTTCTTCAACAGTCACAAGTCTCAACGGAGGTGTTAAAAAACCTTTGATAAGTTTTAGAGTCGGAAAGCATTTGTGAACTTTAGCTTATATCGTAGGTACGTTGAATAATAACAAGGAAATAAGTCAATACGAAATACCTGCGCACAATTATTTGCAACTGCGATAAATATAAATCAAATCCAAATTATTTTGTACCCAACCACAAAAGTAATAATAAAAAAATATCGCTAATGACAACTTCCCGCTCAAACGGAAGCGCGGGAAAATGCAACAAACTGTCATGGCGGCCACCCATGGTGCGTGATTTGTCATTGTGGTAATGATAGCACAACTTGCCTAAAGATTGCATTGTTATTCCAATAACATTCGAAATAGACGCGTTCTATTCAATTTCGAATAAAATTGGTTTTATAATTGCGTGAATATTAATGGTAAATCAATTGAGGACCCTCGATTGATTTATTTGACCTTTCTTGAAACTGTCGCAATTGAAATGTGATTGTGAAGAATTTTCATTAATCATCAATATAGGTTTCACTTTGGTGGGCCTTCTTCGAACTGGGGTCTACTCATATTATTATAGTAGATCTACTTACTATTTTGCCATAGATTTACATGAGGCCTTGGAAAGACCAAGTATTCTGTGATAAAACCGTTTTTCACGTGGTATAGCAAAAAAAAGATTGGCCGGAGTAGGCAACACATAGGGAAGAGGGGGAAAACTAAGCTATGGGGAGGACCTTTGCCGAGCAGAGGGACAGTTGTGAAAAGTCTGCAATGAAAGTCACTGAAGTCTTAACGTGATCTATGAGAATTACTACACAAGAAAGATTACAAACCTACGTTGCAAGAACGTAACGTACAAAGTTACAAACTATATAACCCACTTTCCCATTATAATATTAGAAATAACTCACCAAAGCCCATAAAATGAATTAAATAAAACATCCTATCAACATGAGGGCTATAAATTTCGCGCCAACAATCGTAGGACGATCTCTTTCAACTCCGGTCGCCATTGTTGCGCATACGTCTCGATCCCATATGTGTAGGGACAGTACAATACTGCTGAAAGTGTCATCGTACTTGCGGTTAGACCACACGTGGGGTTGGGACTTTATATTGAGCTACAATTTGGGGTGAACAGAACCCTAAGTGATATCGTGTTTTAGAGATACGGTCTAATTGAAAAGTTTTGGTTCCATTTTACTCATTTTAAGTCAAGTTGTAGGAAGAAATACAATGAAGCAAACCTTTTATGACATATATTTAAGACTGTATTAACTAATTTTAACCACAAATAAATCTTACATTTCATCTTTAATAGAAATCTTCAACTTAACGACGTACTCGTCAATCACCTGCGATACATCGGTCACATTTAAGCCGTTCGACTCGAGGTACTCAAAATTGTTTGGCTCTCTAATATACTTCTGGATAGCAGTAAACAGTCGCTTAGCTTCATCCTTCCCAAGGTAATTCTTCAAGCAAAACTTTTTAATATTCTTAAGCATATCGAAAACTGTTATAAGAATGTTATTTTCATCCGTACTGTACGACCAGGTCTTCGTGAATATGTTCAGCAGGCCATTACAGACTACTGGAGTATCCATGTGCTCAAGTAAACCTATCCTCTGGTAGAACTTCAGTTGGTCTCTATCGACGATAGTCCTCTGCTCATCGTTCCTCACCGCCATATGCTCCTTCAGTATTTTATTAAACAGATCTAAAAGAGTCTTTATCACTGACGTGTCTAATCGATGTATTTGTTCATAAAATGGTGCTAAGCCTTTGATTTTCATTACTCTAGCTTGCACCTTTGGATTTCCAGGCAGCCAAACATACATAACATCTAAAGAATGGGCCTTTAAAGCGAGATTATCTACTTCGAAGATATCTAGAATTCTATCGACAACAGTGATGGGTATGACCGCGCTGGTTGTTGTCGGTGCTACATCGAATAGTACTTTCAAAAGAATAAGTGTGCTAGTTTTAAGCTTATCGTAATCTACTCTTAGATGCTGCTGGACGATTCTGTCTAAACCATTAGCTTTCAAGAACTTGTACGCGTTGTTAGAATTCTTCACAGCCTTTATGATCTCGTTCAGAATTGGTATCATGTCGTCATAGATGCTCTCTGGATCTTCCATCGGAATAACATCAGCGTCAAGTTGGTTTAGTTTATTAGCAATTCTAGTCATGTGTTCTAGTTTCTGTAATGCTTTCTCTATGTCCGGGTTGATGAGGTTGAACTCTTGCTCAGGAGTTTCACCTGAAATTATAAATTGAGTAGTATTTTTAGACTGCCGTGTTGGTCTAGTAGTCGCAAGTGCTATCACTGAACATCAGTGCTATCCTGGGTTCGATTCCCGGGTCGGTCGGGGATTTTCATGTGGAATTTCTCTGTCGCAGCCCGAAGTCTGGATTTAGGCTCATACATACATATTCAGCCTATAATGTTACCACTGCACACTGCACTGCACTGCACAGGCCTCCTCTCGGTGAGAGAGAGTGAGCCGTAATCCACCACGCGGGCCCACTGCGGGTTGGTAGATGTCACATGGCTTCCAATGTTTGGTTCTAGGACATGCCGGTTTCCTCACGATGGTTTTCTTCGCCGTTTTAAGAGCAGTGGATCACCACTGCTCTCAAATCGCTGCTCGGTGAAGAGGCAGGCGCTTTACTTTGTGTAAATTAATCATAATTTACACAAAGTAAAGCGCCTGTCTGGATTCAAACCTACGACTACCACCACTACTCTCATTGACATCATCCTGTGTCTCGAATTGAAGACGGAAAGGGAAATACGTGGTCGACTTCTATGATGCCCACTGCTACCTACCCCTCCGTATCATAAAGTCCTTAAAGAAAATGGTCATAATAGCAAAACGTCCTACAATCTAAACAAGACTGTACAGCTCGATAACTTACGGCAAATATTTGAATAATATTTAGGTAATAAATAATCAAACTAAAATTGACCTTGTGAAGGCCGCAAGAATCCGCTGGATGCTGGAAGCACAGGATCGGTCGAAATGCAGTGCTTGGGGGAGGCCTATGTCCAGCAGTGGCCGCCTTTCACGTGATGAATAATGATAATAAAATAATTAAAAGCTTACCAGTTACTGTTATTTCTCCGCTAGCATTGTCCAAAAGTAGTACGGCCACACAAATTAAACTTAAAATACGCGACATTTTTGCTTTCACTATGCACATCTTTAAATTGACAGAAGAATGTAGAGGAGAAGTCAAAAAGAAGAACTTTCTAGAAAAAACATTAAAGTTCTGAATAAATCCTCTTCTTCGAACAATTCTATGATCGCCTCATTGGTCAACTGCCGAACGATAAATTGTAAAAATAATGTAATAATTAGCTGTACCTACACGATATACACACTGCTACCTTTGCGTAGAATAAATATTGTAACCAATTGAGAATAAAGTACTTATTAGATAATGGCTATCCTATGAACGCGATACCGCAAAGTCAAGTACCTCCGATAAGTACCGTAAATAATGTTGTAATTATAAACGCTACGCGGTTCTTTTGACGCGCGGATAAAATCGGAACTAACGCCGCCATCTTGCAGACGTCAGGACGTGACGCGTACTACGCATACCGAGTGTGCAACGGCAACGGGCTATTTACTCCCTGTAAATAGCCCGTTGCCGTTGCACACTCGCTGCTGCTTGCTCACCGGCAGTGGGACAGGGGGCTTACCACCAGCTCTTATAGCAGGGCAGAAGTTGAACTGCACTGCTTTTTTGTTCTATTACTAAGTACAAAAAAGCAATGCAGTTCAACTTCTGCCCTGCCTACGGCAACAGAGCATCATAGATAAACTGGAATGTTAAGAAAACTCTTTGTCAAGATTTCCTTGGAGTTTTCCTGTCATTGTCACCAAGTTTGTCAAAAGGTAAACTTTGTATATAACCACAGAGTACCTACATTATAACAGTTGTTTCACACTTGCAAAGTTAACAAACAGTAGGATATTATTAACAATTATTAAATATATAATAGTGGAATTGCCTATGTGACTGGATGGTGGCGTTGACGGTGATATCCCGGTGTGGAGACGGCAGTTGCTGCTGCATTCCTCAGAGGAGCATGATCGCTCTCATATCTATCATCAGTTTGGTTCGTAAACTTACCATTCCTCTGTCAATATCACTACCATCCTTTTCTGCCATTATTTGTACAAATTCCGTCAAATCTATACCTATACTAATAATAAAGCCGAAGAGTTCGTTTGTTTGAACGCGCTAATGTCTGGAACTTCAAGTAGGATTTGAAAAAAAATTTTGCGTTTGATAGCCCAATTCTTGAGGAAGGATATAGGCTATTTAAGATCACGCTAGGACCCTTAGGAGCCGCGCAAAAAGAAGTCACAAAGAAAGCTAAGCGAAAACAAATTAATAGCGCAGGCAGGCGATGCGATGCGACGCGGTGGGTCGGGGGCACGCGGACGAAGTCGCTAGAAGCTAGTAAATTCATAAACGAATGCCAAAAGGATGCTTTTCAAATTATTATCACACTTAGAGGACTGGAGGAGAGGTTGTTCCTCTTAGGTACCTACTTAGGAGATAAGCATGTTGGGAGCTAAGTAATGAGTGAAAATAATTCCTTCTGAATCTATTAGGTATTTCTCTCAAGAGTGAACGTTGTTAATTCGCAGCCTACTTTCGAATAAGGGGTAGTCTTTACCCCTTTCTCTGCTAACCTAACTCCCTAATAGTTATAAGCGGTGCGTAGGAATCGAACCCGTGAGCACGCAGTAGGTTAAATCGATCGGACACTGCGCCTCATCGACATTTGTGAAAATTACAGCACATAGCATAATTAGCCTATAATGTTCCCACTGCTGGCATACAGGCCGCCTCTCTTCGTGAGGGAGTGGACTATTATATCATCTACAACGCGGGCCCTGTACGGGCTGGTAGATGCAGTGGCGTAGCTAGGTGTCCAGGGGCCCCGGAGCGAAAAAAAGTTGGGGCTCTATCTAAACTGGTTAGGTTAAATTTTTTCTAACGTAACCTTTTTTTTTGTTCCGTGGTGCGAAATTGTCATGGATGTTCGCCGCCCTAGGGCGGGCGGCGGGGTCTGTCAGACTCTTACTGACCAAAAACCACCCCGGTGTTCCATCTCACACCTACGCCGGGGGTCGCGGGAACGTACGATCCTTCCGCAACCCCCGACTGGTGCCGGCCCGCCACCGCGGGTCTCCTCGGGTCAGGGGGGGGAGTGAGGTGTTAGACTCCTTCCTTGGGGACCCCGGTGCACGGCACCGCCTAGCCCTCCGGTAGCTATGCCACTGGGTAGATGACACATGTCTTCGATTTGTTAGGTTCTTAGGACATGCCGGTTTCCTCACGATATTTTCCTTCACCATTTTTAGAGCAGTAGAGAAGAAATTATTTACACAAAGTAAAGCGCCTGCTGCCTGGGTTCAACCCACGACCTCTAGTTCCTAAGTCGGGGCCTTTACCACTGGGCCACCAATCCTCTTCTAATTTACAGCACTGTATCTTCTTATTTACAGGTAGCATGTATCCTGGACATGATAACAACAAATGGCGGCCCCAACCGGTGTCCCGAAAACATGACAATGTTATGCGCACAAGTAGACTGCGCAAAACAGCTGCTCATCACATTGTTTCAAATGGCAAATCTTCTGTTACTGCTCGCTTCCATTGTTGTAAGTGGCTACAGCCCGATTCAAACTTTATGGTGACTCTGAAGTGCGTTACTCGCTGCGCAGTACCTCACCCGTCACCCCCGCTGACACTTGAATTGGTTACTGCGCAGCGACTCGCCTCATATTCCAAGTCGCCATAAAGATTGGATCGGGCTGTACCAGTCAGTAACTTATTAGTTAACAAGCCGTGTGCCTGATGGGTTTTCCTATCGGCAAAAATTACGAACTTCCATACAAACTTTTATCTCCTTGAGGGAATGATTTTTTAAAATCCTTCCTTAGTGCTGACCAACGTTACATAAGGAACTCTTGTGCAAAATTTCATGCTTTTAGCCCTAGCGGTTTAGGCTGTGCGTTATCTGCCAGTGAATGAATGAATTTAAGAGATACGTTATGAATTTAGTAGATATTACCAATACATGTAAGAACTTACCTACACTAAAAAGCTAGGCACTCAATCTATTAAACTTATATACATATTTGAGTAATACGTACAGATGGCGTCTGTACGCCAGCAGGTCAAGCTACCCGAAACAGTCAAATTTTGCAAATCAACCTTGAACCTTAATGCTTTAGCGATAAAGTTGAAAATCTATTAAAGAAATTTGACAGATGGTAGTAGCTTGATGTGCTGGCTTCTGTACTATAGGTATTATAATGTAGCCTATACTGCCCCGTTGGTCTCGTGGTCGCAAGCGCGACTGTTGAGCCGGGGGTCTTTGGTTTGACTGCCGGGTCGGGCAGTGTTAATTTCTTAGTAGGTAACAGTCCGGAGTTTGGAAGTTGCCGGTGTGATACACCCGTGACTCGGAAAGCACGTAAAGCCGTTGGTCCTGCGCCTGATCTCTCTCCGTAAAGCCGTTGGTCCTGCGCCTGATCTCTCTCCGTAAAGCCGTTGGTCCTGCGCCTGATCTCTCTCCGTAAAGCCGTTGGTCCTGCGCCTGATCTCTCTCCGTATCGGATTGCCGTCCCATCGGACTATGAGAGTGCACCTGTGCAGTTTAATATCTCCCGCGCCGAAGGTTAGTCCCCGTTGAGATTGGCTGCCGTGGCCGAATTACGGTCTTTAGGACTATTACTAGGTTATAAGATCAGTGTTTTCTCATTCACAGGAGAGTGCAATCCTAGTACAACTATACGTGTGGTACACCCTCGCGTTCGTTGTGCTGGGGCTCATCGTGAACATCGTCGACTTCCTCTTCAAATACAAGCTGGAAGGGGCTTCATGCCTGGCCGGGTTCATCACAGAAGTTTGCTTCTTATTTGGTGAGCTTTTATAATCATTTACTAGTTTTTTGCAATCTTCGAGATTGTGATCAGTGATCTATCTGTCTAGTACGGGTAATTTTACATGCCAAAGATTCCTCACTGCGATACCTCGCGATCGCGGTTTAGCTCGCTACCTCGATATCACTTCCATGTAAAAGAAATGCATGCTAATAGACACGCACGCATATACCTTACTGTGATACATCGCGGCCTGCTTGCATCCATTTGTTTTACACGGAGGTGACATCAAGCTAAACCACAATCGCGATCTAATTAACCATAGGATCGATCGCCACCCGGGGTACAAAACCACCCGTTGATGAACCTATATATTTTGAACTCAGCAAATCCATCTATCATCAGGAGCGGTCGTAGCCCAGTGCTAACGAAGCAATTTACCGAGTTGTAGGTCGTAGTTTCGAACCCAGACAGGCACTTTACTTTGTGCAAATTATTTCATCACGAATGTTCTCAAAACGGAAGGAAAACGTCGTTTGGAAGCCGGCATGTCCTAGAACCAAAAACTCGAAGACATGTGACATCTACCAACCCGCACTTCTCACCGAGAGTAGGCCTGTGTCCCAGCAGTGGGAAAATTATAGGCTGATTATGATTATCACCTTTCCTTATATTTTGTATCATTCCAGCTATATCTCGATGCTTACCTCTCGTGGACACGTACAGAAAACACATCGGTGGGGAATCCTCCATCAACTCATAGCATGTAAATAGTCTTTGTTAAGAAAAATAAAAATCACAAAATAATTTTTACCTTTTTCATTTTATATTTTTGTACTATCTACTATATACAATGTGGATATTAAATATCTATAGAAAAAAACATCATACAACAAAACTTAGAATTAACGCGAATACTAAAATAACACGGTTCCCGCTGAACTCATACACACATTTACTTATGAATATAAAAAACTTAAATTGCTTAGTCTTCTTCAGTTCATATATGATGAGAGCTATTTCTTATTATGAATTTAGGTACAATGATAATAATATTATTATAATGATCTTAGAGTATGAGAAAATAATCTTTTCTTTTGTATACGTTAATGTTCCTTCATATGGAATTTAATTGGTTGTCATGGTATGTATTACAGAGGAATGAGGAAAACGTCGTGAGGAACGTTTTGAGCATGAATGTCGATGTCTATAAGATTAGGGGAAGACTAAAGAAACGATGGATGGGCTGTGTGAATGATGTTAGAAAGGAGGTGTCTACCGAGATGACGATTAATAGAGAAGTATGGGAGAAAAAGATGGAATTTAATTGATGTCAAAAGCTCAAAAGTCTGACATCCAGTCTTACCAAGGATATCATGTTGCCCAGTAAAGAAAGAACGAAAGAAAATGAATTTATTTGACCCAGGTTAAGTAACCAGGTTAGTAGTAGGCTAAGTAGTAACTGGGTTGTCGAGGTCAAATAGGCAGTCGCTCCATGTAAATTATTAGTATTCAGCTAGTTCCGGTTAGACTAGAAGCTGACCCCAACATAGTTGGGAAAACGCTAGTAGATTGATTGAGGTCTCGCTCAGACAAACATTTAAGATAAAATAGCTCCCAAAATAATATAGAACAAAAGAAGTATGTGAAACTGGACGGAAGTTTCAATTTCGATGCGATTATATTTGCAACAAAAGAAATCTCTGAAAAATCATTTTAAATTTAACGCATCGCTGCTCTCAGGCCTTCCTGATCTTTATAATAAATATACTTTCAATAAACGGACTAGTCGTTATTCGATTATTCCTTCTCTTCGGAGCTTTATAAAACTTGCATGTTGTCAAACATATAATAAAGTTATGTTGTCAACCAGCATATATCTATAAGGCTTATCATACAAAGGCACCGTGCTCGCATCAAAAAAACAACAACCCAGCTTCACTGTAAGTATCAATATTAACAATCATTTTGGTATATACAAAATCGGATACAAAGTTCGCCACTATATATTTCTAAAGTACTTTTGACATTGTTTAAAAATCTTTACAAATTAATTATACACTATTAGTTGTTGGTTCCACAAAATGAAGAAAAAAAACAGCAAAGGCGTTTGTCAAAAAAAAAAAATACCTGTTAAAATTCGTTTTTCATTTCGAGGAAAATACACGATTATTTAATGACTCTCCGAAGCATACAAGGCATGATTTCCATTGAACTACTTATAAGCAAAAGAACATTTTCATTGAAAACAGCGCAAATTGACGCGTCGATAAAGTTATGTTACAATAAAACGCTAACAATCTTACTTCGCACAATTGGTCATTTATGAAGGATTAACACCTAAAGCATGTTACACACCGAGTGAATCGATTCATGCCATCTCGCATTCTTGTGTCGCTTGCACGTTTTTATTAGACAAGGAAGAAAATAGTCAACTAGGAGATTGTCCTTGGCTTGGGCATCTTCTATAAGTTTCACAACACCGGTGGCTGTAGCCACATATGCTGCGGTGGCGTGCACTGCTGCGACGAATCCATACAAAACGTATGAAAAAGCACGTGAGCTGCTTGTCGCATGGCCACCGATCGCTGTGGTTGTTGCCTCTTTTGCGCCTATGCGGCTGTGCGTTGTTTGTCAGTTGATGAATTTAAGATTTTTATTAAGTGGGAGAGGCAGGCTGTTGCCCTGCATTGGGACAATACAGGCTAGTTAGATTAGGTTAAGTAGAATTTATATAGTTAAAAGAATAAATATTATCGGGTCGACAAAAACTCTTGTCCAAATCGTGTCTAATGTCAGTCTTACGTCAAACTCCAAATATAAATGTTTTATTTTATAGCAAAGCATATTTCCAAATTAATGTATTTGCAAGCGGACAACTTCGTGTAAGAATAGTCTCACAACATTATTGTTGTTAGCTGTTGCTGAGCGATGGCCATTTTGCGTGGATGTGACGCATATTGTCCCTAAACTTGTTATTTTTGTGTTTTTTCTATGCATCATGTTTAGGTACCGTAATTAAATGTATTTTCTTCATTCATTTTTGTCTCACACTTAGTATGCGAATTTAATTACCAGTCAATATTATATTGATAATATTATGTCAATACTCTACAAACACATAACATTGTAAGGACACATATGTGACTGAAAACACTTAATTTCGTATTATTATGTCCACTGTTATGGCGGCAGGTCACGGGAACAAATCTGCGACCCCCGCATTCCCCTTAAACTTAAGTGGAAGATATATAAGAATCCATAGCAGCTGATATTTGTGTTTGTGTGTCTCTTATTACTAACACTAGTTATTAAGTTATTTTGTTAATACCAATACTATGGACTCAGGTCTGAAATAAAGAATTTGAATAAAACCATGATTAGACCTGCTGTCTTGTATGGATCAGAATGTTGGGCCACAAAAGGGATGAATGAAAGGCAATTGCATGCAGCTGAGATGAGAATGCTGAGAGGGATGTGTGGTGTTACCTGAATGGATAGAATAAGAAATGAGTACATAAGAGGAAGTTTGAAAGTGGCACCGGTAACTGAAAAGTTGTGTGGAAATCGGTTGTCATGGTATGGGCATGTGTTACGGAGAAATGAGGAGACTAAACTCGACCAAAGAAACGATGGATGGAATGTGTGAAATGATATGGTTAGAAAGGGGGTGACTACCGAGATGACGACTAATAGAAAAGTATGGAAGACATGTTGTGCCGACCACCAATAAATTGGTATAACGGCAGGAGAATGATGATTATATCCACTGTTAGTTTAAAATAAAATAATCTCTAGGCTCAATTTCGCATGTACACTTCCTTGTCCACTCTATCAAAAACGTGCAAGCCATTATTGATATAACTACCCTTAGTTACATAGAAAGGCTCTGTAGGCATATATTTATATTATATTATATTCAAATTTACTGAAAACGAAATCTAATCTAATATACATAAAGGTTTCATACAAACTAATTCACAAAACGTTATGTTACTCAAGATTTTCGTTTCCGAAACTTAATTTGGCACTAGAAATTATACTGCAAAGTAAAAATGTCCAATTTCTATGTCAAATCCCTTTGAGATCACAACTTAAAAGAAAGTTTTCTTCCAAATATTCTGACTCTACTAGATCGCGTAAAATATCAATTAGAATAATTTGCGTATTGCGACGACATTAAACTTTTACGCGACAAATAGTTCGACGCCATTTTAGCCCTGGTTTCGCCGGCGAGTTTTTACCGCGTCGATTTTTTTCGCGCACTGGATTTTCAACGCACTGCTAAGCGCCGAGGCTTGAAAATCCAACAGTTTTTTGACGCGCTGGGATGCACTCTGTTGGATTCTCGACGCTCGGCTCAACACACGAGAGTTGAAAATCGAGTTTGCTATAAAATCCCGACGCGATATTCTTACGTCCTTGCGAACATGGGCTTAGACAAGGAATACGATATTCTTATAATCGACAATTTTTTTATTCGAAGTCAGTCGATTTTTTTGTTTTATGCTAATCGCCATACGTCGTTACCTTGCTGATATAAAAAAAAAATTGTAAACCAAAAGATTTATATTTCAAGTCCATAAGCGCGCGTCAGATAGTTGTTGGCAGCGTTAGTGCTATTTTTATCCCATATATCATCATGGAAAAAGATCGTAAGCTCTGTAAAACCCTTCTAGGCGTTATTAATTGAATTAGAAAACTTATTCATTAGGCAATAAACCAAACTGCATGGTCATTTTGAGCGTTACGACGATAAGAAAAGTGTATCTCATAATAAATACAAAAGTATATGTATCACAAAAAATAACTAATTTTCGTATAAGTATTTACAGAAAAAAAATCTTCCGATACTTTCCTACATGGTAGTAAACCAAACTAGTTGGAATGGTCCTCATTGGTTTAAATACCTAATAAGAAACTCGCTATCCACAGGCAAGCCCGGTTAAGCAGACGACAACCTCATATGTTGAACTGCGAGTTGCCATTTATAAAAATTAAAAAAACTGGCTAAACCACAGCAGTGGGACAAACGGTGAACTAATCCCAGAACCCCAATGGTGTAACACACTATCTATCACAATACAAAGGATTTTGAAGGATATCCAAAATCCATTGCTTCTTATGTTTGGAAAATTGGTCTACTCGATAGCATAAATAACGCAGTGAATATTGTTGACTTGTCAAAATGAATGGCATTGGGATTTTGAGTGAGATACGCAATTAATCCGCTGGTGAAATATTTGAACACACAGTTTGAGTATAGTTGTAATTTCTATAAGAATAGAATTTCATTTTGGGGGTCCTATAGGAATCTGGTCTTATCCCAATTCTAATTATAACTATATATATATATAACTTGCCGCCAAAACTCATCTGACGCGCGCTTTATAAAAAATCTAGTTAGATAGATCATTATAATTATTATTTTTGAGGACAAACTTCCGATTTGATAGTCCGAAT
The DNA here is from genome assembly GCA_947507525.1 of Apamea epomidion. Lineage (NCBI taxonomy): Eukaryota > Metazoa > Arthropoda > Insecta > Lepidoptera > Noctuidae > Apamea > Apamea epomidion. The sequence goes on from OX382247.1 coordinate 14,030,213, forward strand.
GGCTGTTCAGACCATTTCAATGTATTTAACTAAACTCTTACACAGATAAATAATTTAATTCTTATTTATTATGCTACAAACATCTAACAAAAAGCTATTATAAAAATCCGAATTTGTGTATCTCTCGATCCGACCATCGGACAAGTAAATCAGAAATTCGCCCCAAAAACATGAAAAACAAAACTAATTGACACATTTCAGAAACCAACAAAAAGAAAACCGAAATCAGACTTACTTCGAAACAAAACTCTTTCAATATTCCGTTGTTTTAAACTTCGAACACTAACGTCACAGTCACACTGAGTTAACTAACACTCTGATTGGATATCGACACTATAGGTTGCTGGTTATTGGTGGATATTACTGTGGAGCCCGGGGGGATCTTCTGTGGGACCATTCCATCTATGTGTCTGTACTTCTTGAGTCGTGTCCACTGGCCGTTGTTATAGTTCATTTGGAAATGCATTTCTGAGAGCATGGTGAGGTATGTGTCGTCGGATTGTAGAACGTTCTCGATGTTTTCTGATAGTTTTATTGTTACTATGTTGCCTAGGTTCGGACAGGGGTTTTCTGGAACAAAAATGTTATTGTTAAGACTTTTGTACCTTTCAAGATGAAGACTTAGCATAGTGGACCTTCCCATATGGAAGTAGCTATAACAGGTAAAATTAGCTTAAGAATCTATTTATATGCCGTTTTGCAATCAAAATGTTACCATTGGTAAGCAGAACGATTCGTTTTTGTCTACAGGAACCGAGCGTAAGTCCTAACATAGAAGGAAATAATTATTTATTTAAACTTTTCGCACAAAAAGGCACAAAAGCGGACTTAATGCCATAGGCATTCTCTACCAGTCAACCAAGGGTGTCAATAATTCTTTTGCCTTTACGAACTTATTGTTTTTTGACGTCCTAAGGACATAACAAGTACATTTGGACGAGACGAGATCATTCGCATAAGAAGGGGTTCCTTAGATAACGTTACTTAAAGATGCTTAGTCATCAAAAAATCTTTTTTTATACAGACGTTAATCGCTGCTTAACTTTTATGAATAAGGGGGTAAATAATGGGGTGCCAGGGCAGAAAACCTCCACGTGTGCCTGGGGACTGGAGTTCCCTTCTGGATACGGGAGGAAGACCAGTTTTCGGGCCGGTGCATCCTGGGGTGCGGGCAGCTATTTCTCATTGGGATTATTTCCCAATGAGATCTCGCTGCCCGCATGCTAATGTTCTGCCAAGAGGAACGCTCCACACAAGTCGCTATGAGGAGCAGAGCGGCAACTGTGTTGGAATAAGAGCGGGCCTGGTGTGCACTTACCCTGCCGCCGGGCAGGCAGGAGGGGTTACCCCCCCCCCCCCCCCCTCCTGACACCCTTAATATCGTAGCCCCGAAGATTGTCAAGGTCATGTCTCTGACTTTTGACGGGGGTCGAGGGTCTTGGCTTAACCGCCCGGACCGCGAGGAAGATTAAGCTCTATAAAAAATTCCCCAAACCTCCAAGCGGCGGCGCACCGTGAGGGAGGTAGTAAGCTTGGCTAATGGGTAGCTTGACTTAGTCGCTAGTGCGAACCACGTAATTTTGAGCCAGTACAAAAAGTTTTTTACTCGTGGGAACAAACATGGATACACTTATTAAAAAACAAAACCCAACAGACGAAGGGAGGAGTGATGCGGTGTCGGAGTCTGACGCTGCATCTGGAGGAGCGAGCACGGGAGGCTCAGTGAGCCCTTGCCGTGACCAGGAGACGGCCGCTGCGAAAAGAAAGGTACAGAGCAAGCGGCCAAGCTCAGTGGACGGTCAGGGGTCGTCCTCTGACGGGGAGCTGGCTTCGGCCAGAAAAATCCCCACCAGCAGGCGGGGAGGAGCCCGAGAGCGAGGCATAGGGGAGGGGGCTCACTGCTGCTCGGGAGGCCGCAGAAAAGAGGAGGAGCCCGCAAAGGAGGGGGGGACCGGTCGCGCGGTCGCATCAGAGACCTCAAGCGACGAGGCGGCTGAGGTAGGCGGCCCTGAAGCGGACCGCATAAAGAGGTTTGCGGCGGTCGTGGAGGCCGCGATCCGGGACGTGGCCCTGAAGAAGTTGCAAACTTCGAAAAACAGGGCCATAGTCTCGGCAAAGGCCTCCATCATGGCGGCAGCGGAGGCCATCCACTTCGGGCCCCCTCCTGACGGAATGTCCGAGATGCGGGCGGAGGTGGCCCGCCTGACGGCTGCCATGGAGCTTCTCCGAAAGGAGAACAAGGAGCTCCGAGCGGACCTGGCCGGGCTGCGAGCGGCCGGCACAGCGCAAACAACTACACCACCAAGCCAGCCCGTGCCGGTGGAGAACCAGGTCCTGAACCTGGTTCGGCAGGAGCTGGCGACCTTCCAGGCGCGGTTTGACGTCCTGGAGGGTATTGTTTTGCGCCCCCCCTTGGCGGGTAGGACGGCCCCAGGGCCGAAGGCGGCCTCGTACGCGGCCGCTGCCGCCCATTAAACCCGGGCCGTCTGGCCGGGCCCAGGCGCCGGCCAAACCGGCGTCGGCTAGAGGAGCCCCGGCGCCGGCGAAACCGACGTCGGCTGGTGGAGCTTCGGCGCCGGCGAAATCGGCGCCTGCCGCCAAACCCGCGGCGCCGGCCCACAAAAAGGGCAGAACGGCTGGGGAGGGGAAGGCCCCAGAGCCTACGCCTCCCCAAAACAAATCTCCCACGACCAACGCCGAGTGGCAGGTGGTCGGGGAGAAGAAGAAGGCGCCCAAGGCGGCCAGGAAAAAGGCGCAGAGTAGGCGCCGCAAGGAGCGAGCCGTTACGGCTAGGCTTCGCTCCCCTAAGACCGCGGCTGTAGTCATTACGCTACAGCCGGACGCGGTCAAGAGGGGGGTGACCTACTGCGACGTGCTCACCAAGGCAAGAGCGACGCTGGATCTCCAGGAGTTGGGGATCACCGGAGGCCTCCGGCATAGGGTGACCGCCACTGGTGCCCGCATGCTGGAGATCCCCGGTGCGACGAGTGGCCCCACCGCTGACGCCCTGGCTGAAAAGCTAAGGGCGTCCCTCAATGCGGACGAGGCTCGAGTCTCCAGGCCTGTCAAGTGCGCGGATATGCGCATTGTGGGCCTGGATGACTCTGTGACGGGAGCAGAGGTGGTAGCCGCCGTCGTCAGGACGGGCGGGTGTCTGGCCGACCAGGTGAAGGCGGGCACCATACGTCCTGACTTCACGGGTATGCGAACCGTAACGGTAAGCTGTCCCGTGACGGCGACTAGGAAGATAATGGAGGGCGGAAGGCTCCTGGTGGGCTGGGTGTCAGCGCAGGTCAAGCTGCTGGAGCCCAGACGTCTAAGGTGCTATCGATGCCTTGTGGGGCACCACGTGGGCGTTCAGTGCACCTTAGAGGACCGCAGCACTCTGTGCTTCCGCTGCGGTAAGCCCGGACATACGGCCGGCTCGTGCAACGCCGCGCCGCACTGCGGCCGGCTTGCCAGCAGCCGCACATGCGGTGCGGCTGCTGGCAAGCCGGCCGATCACCGGGCGGGGAGCAAGTCCTGCGCTCCACCCGCCGAAGCCAGGAAGAAAGGCAGGCCCTCCGCCGCCGTCGCCACCACCACCGTCGCCGCTACTGTCGCCGCCACCGCCACCGCCGCCGCCGCCACTGCCACCACTGCCGAGGGGGCCCGGGAGGGGGCTGAAATGGAGGAGTAATGTCTCCTCCTCTACGCCTCCTCCAGGCGAACATCAACCATGCGCCTGCGCTCAGGACCTGTTGCTCCAGAGCATGGCGCTCAGGACCTGTTGCTCCAGAGCATGGCGCAGTGGTCGATTAACATCGCCGTGGTCGCTGAGCCGTACTTTGTCCCACCCAGGGATAACTGGGTGGAGGACCTGAACGGCTCAGTGGCCATAATTTCGTCGGCTGCCGCCGGTACCCCGTCCCTCGAAGGTGTCACGAGGGGACAGGGGTGCGTAGCAGCACGGTTCGGAGAGATTGTAGTAGTGGGAGTATACTTCTCTCCGAGCCGAACTCTCGCCGAGTTCCAGAACTCTTTGACAGAGTTGAGTGTCGTCGTCGCCAGAAACCATGCCTTCTCTGTGCTAGTGCTTTGTGACGTGACAATGCCCCGAGTCCGGCCAGGATGCGCCGGCGTCAGGTGTACTGGTGGTCGCAGAAGGTTGGGGCGCTACGCAAGGCGTGCGTCGACGTGCGACACCGGTACACCAGGCACCGCAGGCTCCGCATCCACCCTCCGGATGCGGAAGCCACGGAGGTGGAGCTGTACGAGGGGTACAGAGCGGCGAAGACCGCCCTCCAAGAGGCTGTTCAGCGGGCCAAGGATATGGCCCGCGAGGAGATGCTGGAGACTCTGAACAGAGATCCATGGGGGCGCCCCTACAGAATGGTGCGGAATAAACTCCGCACATGCCCCCCCCCGCTGACGCAGTCTCCGCCCACAGCTGGTGGAGGAGGTGGTGAGCGCTCTGTTCCCTTCACGGGGGGAGCATACTCCCCCGCCTATGGCTCCGCCACTTGCGGTGCCCGAAGCGGACCACGCGGACGACGACGACGACGACGACGACGACACCCCTGAAGTGACCGGGGTAGATCTGAGAGCGGCGGTAGGCAGGCTGAAGGCCAAAAATACCGCCCCGGGACCCGACGGCTTGCCGGGTAAAGCCTGGGTCCTGGCCTCGAGGGCTCTCGGGCCTGGACTGGAGGCGCTCTTAAGCGCATGCATGGAGAGAGGCCAGTTTCCACTCCGTTGGAAGACGGGGAAGCTGGTCCTCATTCAGAAGCCAGGGCGCCCTGCGGACTCTCCGTCCGCATACCGGCCCATAGGGCTGCTCGACGAGGTCGGCAAGCTCTTTGAGAGAGTGATTGCGGGCCGCCTCGTCGGGCACCTGGTGAGGACGGGGCCGGATCTTGCGGAGTGCCAGTTTGGCTTCCGCAAGGGGCGCTCGACGGTGGACGCCATCATGCGCGTGAGAGCCCTCACGACGGGGGACGCGGTGTCCCGGGGTGGGGTGGTCGTGGCGGTGTCACTCGACATCGCCAACGCGTTCAACACCCTGCCCTGGAGCTGCATAGGGGAGGCACTCCGGTATCACCGGGTGCCGACTTACCTCCGTCGAATAGTCGGGGCGTATTTGACGGACAGAGCCGTCATCTACCCCGGTCGCGACGGGAATTGGAACCGGCGAGAGATGTCGTGCGGTGTCCCACAGGGATCGGTTCTGGGGCCGCTCCTGTGGGACATCGGTTACGACTGGGTGCTGCGGGCCGACCTCCCTGATGGCGTCAGCGTAGTTTCCTACGCTGACGACACGCTGGTCCTGGCGCAGGGGAGGTCGCATCAGGCGGCGGCCGACGCGATGACACGCGGGGTTGCGATAGTCGTGGAAAGGATCCGGCAGTTGGGTCTCGAGGTGGCATTGCACAAGTCCGAGGCCATGTCCTTTCATGGGCCCCGGTACGGGCCACCTTCGGGATCCCAACTGATGGTAGGAGGGGTTCACATCGGCGTCGAGACAACGATGAGATACCTGGGTCTCGTCCTCGACAGCCGGTGGAACTTCGTCGAGCATTTCCGACGTTTGGCCCCCAAACTGGAGCGGGCCGGGGCCGCCTTAAAGCGGCTCCTGCCCAACCTGAGGGGGCCAAACGCCTCCTGCCGGAGGCTTTACGCGGGGGTCGTGCGGTCCATGGCTCTTTATGGGGCCCCGGTGTGGGCGCGTTCACTGCTAACGCGCCCCAAAAGGTGGTTGCCGTAAGGCTCATACGAGGGTACCGAACGATCTCGAGCGAGGCAGCAAGCCTCCTTGCCGGACTGCCGCCATGAGATCTGGAGGCGATAGTCCTAGCGCGCCTGTATGATTGGCGCACGGAGGCGCGGCGGAGCGGACGGACCTCCGGCGCGGTCTCATGGTGGAATGGAAGGCGCGACTATCGCAACCCAGCGCAGGGCACGCCACGATAGCGGCGGTAAGACCCCTCTTTGAGGAGTGGCTAGAGAGGCGTCACGGCGTTCTCACCTACCGCCTGACGCAGGTCCTCTCTGGACACGGATGTTTCGGGAGGTTCCTGCACATAATCAGGTGGGAGGAGACGCCCGGGTGTCATCACTGCGAGGATCGCCCAGAGGACACGGTGGAGCATACGGTGGAGGTCTGCCCCGCTTGGGCAGAGCACCGCCGTGTCCTCGTAGAGGCGATCGGCAGCGGCGGCGACCTCTCGCGCCCGGCCCTGGTGCAAGCCATGGTCCGGGGCGAGAGGGAGTGGGAGGCGGTCACCTCCTTCTGCGAAGCAGTCATGCTAGCGAAGGAGGTGGCGGGATGGGCGAGGGAGAGATCCTCACGCCTCAGCCGCCGAGGGAGACGCTCCGGGCGTCGGGAGCCGCGTGACGACTCCCGGCCACCGTAGGCGCGGGCCTGCGGGCGGAGAGCAATGGGTAGCTCTCCGTCCGATCAGGACCAGGCCCGTGCCGGACGGCGCGTATGTGATCCACGCGCGCCTCAAAGAGATCAAATCAAATCATTTATTCATTTGCAAACATGGGTAATTAGTATACATATAGATGTTTTATTTTTATAATAGTGCTCCATGTTCTACCGTCACATGGGCATGCAAATCGTATTAAATCGTATCGTATTAAATAACAATTAAGAAATGATGAATAATACAAAATACAAATTAATGTCCAATCGTCTGACCTACAGTAAAAATGTCATAATAATTCAGAAATGTGAAATCGTTTAAACTTCAATAGATGTCAAATCGTTTGAAATACACACAAAAAAAAATATACATATATTAATAGAAAAGATGTCAAATCGCTTAAACTACAGTAACAATGTGTCATATTAATACAAAAATGTCAAATATTATCAAGGTTGCATGTATAATTATAAATCCCTGTACATTCTACTTTAAATTATGCAAACATTTAGTACAAGTGCTTAATAGACTAAAACACTGTCAATATGAAAAATTCTAATAATATGGTCAATAAAATAAAATAAAGAACTAAAGATGTCAGGATTCATTATGTAACTATAAAGTTTTATCATTTAGAAATTCACAAATGGAGTAATAACATTTGTCAATTAGTAAGACTGACAGTGGAATGGACTCGTTTTTTATTCCATCGGGTATTTTGTTAAAGATAATTGGGCACATACATACAACACTTTTCCTTAATAATGCAGTGTTATGTCCACTAACATGTAGCATGTTTGTATACTGCCTTCTAAGTGGTCGTGTTCTATTATCAGACGATTTATTAAAAAGATGCATATTTGATTTTACAAAAACAGCTATTTCGAAAATGTATAGTGATGGCAATGTTAGCAAATTTAGGGACTTGAATACAGGTACGCAACTATCTGTTACTTTCATGTTACACATTGCCCTTATGCATCGTTTTTGAGCCTTGAATACCTGTTCTCTTAGACTAAAATTTCCCCAAAATATTATCCCGAATCTCAGAATTGAGAGATGTCAGCGTAGTTGACGGGGCCCGACAGGGCCGAAGCCTGCCGGGGTAGCGGGATCGTCCGAAAGGGTTACCGCTGCCCTGGTACATAAAGGGCTAAGGAAGGAACACGGGTGGGTTTTAGTCAGTAAGAGTCTGACACTCCCTTCTGCTCCACCCAGAGCGGGAGGGGTCATATGATGATAAAAAAGGGGGTAAATAATAAGGTATAAAATACGTACCTCTGGAGCCGGCCATGAATCCAAGTATAAGCGCCTTCTCGGGTCTTGTGACGCGATTCGCGTTGCGGAACATGTCTTGCGCTTCCAACATTTGTTCACGCTGTAACAATAACGTCCTCTATTAGAAAAACATACAATTTGAGCGAACAATTACTTTTAAAACATGCCTTATTTGGATCTAGGTCTAGCAGTTTTACCCCTAAATACACAAACACCTCTTAAAAATCCTTCATACACAGCAACAGTCTTGAGACAGCAGAAGTCAGCCCAGATACGCACGGGCGCGTTTTTCCCGCGGCCATTTTTTTTCGTGCGCTGTATTTTCAACGTACTGCTTAGCGCCCAGAGTTAAAATCCAACAGTGTGTTTTTGATGCGATGGGATGCGCTCTGTTTTATTCTCAATGCTCAGCTCAATGCTGAGAGTTGAAAATCCAGTGCGCGATATTTTCACGTCCTTGTGAACGTAGGCTTGTAGGAAGAGTTACTTTTGAGAGTCAGGCAATACTATGTCGGTAAAAGATGGACATAACCAGAAGGCCAATTCTCATAATTTAAAACGTTCAAAATCTAGTCGCAGTCTCATCTCGGCGACAAACAAATGTCCAAAACTTGTCAAAATGGGGTAGTGTAAATGTGGTAGGTAGAAGTATTTTTTACAGATTGAGACTGAGATCAGACTGTGAACGTTCTTAAAATTATGAGAATTTCCCCTCTGTTGTTTACCCCATCCATGAAACCCATGAGAGCAGTGGTGACCCAGTGGTATAATTTCCGAGTAGATCGTGATTTCGGGACCCAGACAGGCGCTTTATTTTGTGTATTTAATAACATCACCACTGCTCTCAAAACGGCAAAGGAAAACATCATGACGAAGCCGGCATGCCCTAGAACAAAAAATTCGAAGACATATGCCAACCCGCACTGGGCCCGCGTGTTAGTTTACAGCCCACTTCTTCTCGAAGAGAGAAGGCCTGTGTCCCAGCAGTGGGAACTTTATAGGCTGATTATTGCTACCCCATCCAGATCGTAATGACATGGTTACGATCCTCGATAGCATAAAACAAATAGCAAATGAAGCGTACCGTAAGTGATAGTCCTCTACGCGGCAACAGCGGTGTTTGCTGCACGGTCTGTTGCGCCTGCGCCTGTATTGTTTGCGTTGTTTGCGCGGGAGTCGCGGCCTGAACAACTTGAGTCGGTTGCACCGCTTGTGCTATTTGCACCTGTTGGAATTAAACAATTGTTTTAAAAAATACATATTTTACATAACAAACACTACACAAAGAATACAATAAATATGCTGTAGTTTCTAGTTTGTAATATTTCTAGAATTTGACTTAAGACTAAAAAGAATTTGATTGAAAACAATTGTTAAAATTTCTTGTCTGTGTATATCTGTTTGTTCTGGCTAATCTCCGATACGGCGGGACCGATTTTTCTTGGCAAGGTAATAGATGCCACCCTGGGGAAGGACATAGGCCACTCGTTGTCCCGGTAGCAGGGGAGAAGCCGCGCGCAGATCCTAGTTTACAAAGAGAAACGACAGAGCGACATACCGGCTGCGCGAGCTGGTGCTGCAGCGGCGCCTGCGCGTGCGCCGCGCGCGTGGCCGGCTGCACCAGCGGCTGCGCCATCTGGGCCGCGGACACATTCGTTAACCTTACAAGATGCGACTCGGAGATCACAATGTGACCACTAGATTAGGTTGCTGTTGTGAAAGCATGAACACATTGTAGCAAAATCATTCACAGTTTGGTAAACACATGACAGCACGCCTGTTTTTCCCGAAGAGTCAGGCAGAGGTGTACGTACATCTAGTACACTGACGTTTCGCCAGTTATTATAATAAAATAGTATCCACCATATGGTCAAAGTCTGACCACAAAATGGTTAGTGTGGCCCCTACGCGGCAAAACAATGATCAAAATTTGGTCATAGTGTGACTACAATGGGAGAGATTGTGACCACAATTTGACCAATGCGACCACGATTTGGCGAACCACAATATGTTCAAAGTGTGACCACAATACGGTTGATGCGGCCCCTACGCGGCAAAACCGTGATCAAAATTTGGTCATATTGTGATTACAATGGGAGAGATTGTGACCACAATTTGACCAACCGACCACAATTTGGCAAACCACAATATGGTCAAAGTGTGACCACAGTACGGTTAGTGCGGCCACTACGTGGCAAATCTGTGATCAAAGAATTTGTTAGTGACTACAATTGGGAGATATAGTAACCACAATTTTACCAGCGCGACCACGATTTGGCGAGGACGTTTGGCGGACAATTTGGCCAGATAGTGACCACTGGGCAGAAACTGCTCACTATTGGCCGGAAAGTGACCACTTTGGCCAGATAGTGCCCACGATTTAGCCAGATATAGACCACAATTTAGCCAGATGATCACCAACCGAAGTTTAGCCAGAAAGTGACTGACCAGTTTGTGACACCAATTTTATTTTTGTAGATCGTACTCACGGGTTTGATATTCTGCAGCAGCACTGCCTTGCCGCCCGGCTGCAGTATGACGGTGGAAGTGTTGAGTAGGTTCTGTGTGGACAGTAGGAGTGGTTTCCCGCCTGCCGGCCCGGCTATCAGGAGCTTCGGCTGTTGACCTATTACTATTGGTTTCGTGCCGGTGCCCTGTGAAAGAGAAGATAGATTCAGATTAAAGTATTACATATGTAGCTGCATCTACACGGACACATGCCAAATAAGCATCATACTGACATCACGCAAAATCCTACATCGCGCAAGCAGAGTTTACCGCGCGACTAGCATAATACAACAGCCCGATATGAATCATCGGGCAGTTGCCCACCAGACACGACACGTCTGGTCGGAGGATTCTCCCTTTTCTATGGAGGATGTAACGAACTTTACGTGAATTTGTTACAGACATTTAAACAAACAAATTTTACCTCTTTCGTCCTCTTAAACAAAAATCTGGTGTTCCCTACATTTTGACGATTTACGAACATAAATGTAGGGAACAGCTGACTTTTTTTCGCGCTTTCAGGTTTGGTCCCATAGTAAAAGTTGTTCATAATGATGAGTACAATGACCCCCTAGAGTTGTGGGCAAAAAAAACACGTTGTAGAAGTAAATAGATGATTTAAGTCAAGTGACGTTTAAACGTCAAAAATGTATGATTAAACAGTCGATAATCACTACTTAACTTTAAGCAACGTTTATGAATAAAGGGGTTAATATTTCGAACTAAAATATGTTTTCAACTAAAATCATAGATAAGCGTGTGATTTAAATAGCACGTAGGTCGAGGTTGAACAAGCACCGATTGTAATACCGTCAGTAACGACCGAGTCTAACGAACCGGATAAATTGATTGCTGGTTTATTAGTATAGTAGTTCTAGTACAAAAGAAAATCAATTGTATTTCCCTTCAAGACTACTTGAATTTTTCAAGTAAATCGAAGTAAAGTAAGTCGGCATTTGTTCAGAAGAGTTTTATGAACGAAAAGCTACCAATGAATATTTGCTTGTAGTAAATGAAGATTAGATTATCAGTCGTTACGGGTCATCAGAAGCCCGTAATTCTGACAACCAGTTTTACTAACGGGTATCGTATTACCCAGTAACTGTGTTGTGGAGGTGAGATAGGCAGTTGATCCATGTAAAATACCGGTATCCAGCTGCAACCGGTTAGACTGGAAGCTGACCCAAACATTGTTGGGAAAAGGCTAGGAAGATGATGAATAAATGATTGAAGATTAGAGTAAACTAAACTAAATTTAAGTTCAGTGCATCTTTTTCTTTCTATTTCATTAAGAAAAGGACAGAAGATAAATATTAGTTTAGTCCTGTCAAATTAAGATATTCCATAGACAGTTTAGACGTGATTAAAAACATGGCTACTAAAAATACGTCAATTTACGTCAGGCGCGGACTAATTTGACAGGACTAAACTAATATTTATCTTCTGTCCTTTTCTTAATGAAATAGAAAGAAAAAGATGCACTGAACTTAAATTTAGTTTAGTTTGTGAACAAGGGAATCGGCGCCATTGTTTTATTCAACGACTTTTATCGTAGAATTTACTCTTAAAGCCATTAACACAGCACCCAGGCGAATTTGTTTCAACATGTGTTATATTTTCATGTTACGTTTCATATACGCGTACCCACCATTGACGAGCGATACGTCTGTCGAAAGATGAAACATTTTGGATGCACCGATCCCAAAAATAGTATAGATAATATAAAAAAAACAACCGACTTCCAAAAAAGACACTAGAAAGTGAAAAATAACTTTAATTTCGGAAGTCGGTGTCGTTGGGTTCGCATTTTCGTTGTTTGCCACCGACTTCCAAAATTAAAGTTATTTCTCACTTTGTAGTGTCTTTTTTGGAAGTCGGTTGTTTTTTTTTTTTTTTCCCGAAAGTTTTAATTTTTCACTTTTAAGTTGTAATTTTTACCAGTAATTTTGGTTTAAGAACAAACTACTGAACCGTTTTTGATGAAATTTCTATGGGACCAATCTGAAAGTATATCCTTACAAATAAAAAAAGAATTTTGCAAACCGGCTTATAAATAACGGAGTTCTGAGGTAACAAACATATTTTTTTTTTAAATACCGTCGATTAGAGAACCTCCTCCTTTTTCGAAGTCGGTTAAAAAGCAAGAAGTACTTACGTGCACGATGAGCGGGCTGCTGAGCGGCGGCGTGCTGGGCGCGGGCGGCGCGGGCGCGGCCGCGTCGGGCGGCGAGCGGGGCGCCGGGCTGGCCGAGCGGGGGGGCGCTGGGGGGGGGGGTTAAGTTACTATTGTAAGAAACCGGCTGAACTCACAGCATACCGACGAAAAGTATACGCTTCGGGAATCATCGTCGATCTTCGGAAATACGAACGCGCGACGATGAGATCTAATATAGAGCTGTTACAACCATGGAAGTACTTCCATATTAATTTGTACTACGATGTAACTAAATAAAAGATTAACAACTCTTATCTTATAATTTAATTAACTTATTTTTTGAACCTACTAGGATCACAGCATCTTCAACTTGTCTTGATAATATGTATATTTAGTGATTGTGAGGCCAAACATGAATTAGTGTTAACTGACTTAACGTCCGTCCACTGTGGTTTATTAGCTAACTTCCCCATGCCATTACATAAAAAGCCGCATAAACCTTAATGCGGGCCTTATACAGCTACTCGTTGCAACATGTTTAAAAATAATATAGCTCATAGAATTACACCATCTATAGTAGAATACGAGAATTCTAATGAAATTCATGGTGCCCTTTTTGATGTTGTGCAAAAAGAGTACCAATCTATTTCAAGACTAAAACTATTAACATTAATGGATCCTCTGTTGGCTTTAACCAAGGGGCTACTCCAGGTATTTATAAAAGTAGAGCGAGACTATACGAGTTATATGGTTTGAAAAAATACAGGTTTGATACTCCTTTCCTAAAGTATGTCAAAAATTATTCAAAATCATTCAAAAAGATTAGTGCTTTTGCTAAATCAAAATTTTTAGGCGATACAATAAAAAATTGTAATAATAAAGTAAAAACCACTTGGAAAATTATTAACAATAAAACGGGTAAATCAGTTAAACAAGAAAAACAACTTGAGATTATGTTCGACACCAAATTAGTTAATAATGCAGCTGACGTAGCTGAGGCATTTAATGAGTTTTTTGCCAACATACCGATAACTACTACTCGCTCCTTAAATTCGTTCTCGTCTAAAGCTGATTTTCTTTTGCATAGTAGTGTACCTAAATGTAGTCCTTTATTTAGTTTCGAACATGTAACCCCGCGTGATGTAGTAAATATTTTCAATACACTTAAGTCTAAAAACACCGGTGATTATTGGGGTATCTCCATTAAACTTTTAAGTAATATTATAGACATCGTATCTAGCTGTTACTTATAATAAATGTGTTGATTTAAAAACTTTTCCTGGCCTCATGAAGAGTAGTAAAGTCATACCATTATTTAAATCAGGTAATAAGAATGACGTTGGCAATTTCAGGCCTATTTCTATTTTACCTGCATTTAGCAAAATATTTGAAAAGTTAATACTCAAGCAGTTGCTAAGGCGTTTTAATTTAAATAGCCTCCTCCATAATGAGCAATATGGCTTTACAAAAGGTCGTTCAACTACAGATGCGGGTGTTGCTCTGCTGCGACATATATTTGACGCATGGGAGAAATCGTAAAATGCTATTGGAGTTTTCTGTGATCTCTCCAAAGCCTTCGATTGCGTGCACCATGACACGCTTTTGCGGAAGTTACGTCATTACGGTGTCCAAAACGAAGCTCTCAACGTAATAAGTTCTTATTTACATAATAGGGTCCAATGTGTAGATGTTAATGACGTGCAATCTTCAGGGCTACCAGTTCAGTTAGGTGTTCCGCAAGGCTCAATACTGCGTCCATTCTTGTTCTTAATATATATCAATGATTTACCATTCCATTTGAAGGACATCTGTAACGTTGTACTGTTTGCAGATGATACCTCTCTTATTTTTAAAGTAGTTTGACGACGTAAACAGTGCACTCTCAATAGTTACAGATTGGTTTGCGTCAAATAACCTAGTTCTCAATGCCAAGAAAACGAAATGTGTAAAGTTCGCCTTATCGAATGTTAGAAATCTAGGACCCAACATCGTCTTAGATAAAGAGCTGCTTGAAACTGTAGGCTCGGCAATTTTTCTAGGACTAACAGTAGATGCCAAACTTCAGCGGGGACCTCATATATCAAGTCTAGCAGGACCGCTCAGTTCGGCTGTCTACGCCGTCAGGGAAGTAAGACAATACACTGACGTTGATACAGCTCGTTTAGTCTATTTTAGTTATTTTCACAGCGTTATATCCTACGGTATTCGGCTGTGGGGCAAACCCGCTGATATACAAAATATAGTTGTCCTTCAAAAACGAGCTGGTCGAGCAATTTACAAGCTAGGTGCCAGAGCTCCTCTAAGACATTTTTTTTAAAGATATTGGTATTCTCACGGTTGCATCACAATTCATCTTCGCCAACATCTGATACATTAGACAAAATTTGCACTTGTACACTAAAAACAGTGATATTCACAGTGTTAACACTACACACACTAGACAAACTACGTGCCCCCTTTCACCGGCTTCAAAGGTTCATAACTCATTTGTTGGGCTTGGTATAACGTTTTATAACAAGATACCCTCTTCTTTGCTAGACTTGACTTTTAATGCGTTTAAAGCTCAAGTAAAATCCAACCTTTGTTCAAAGGCATACTATTCCATCAACCACTACTTACACGATAAAAATTGTTGGTCGCCCTAATTAACTCAAGACAATGTTCATGTTCTTCCTCCAGAATTAGCTTACTGACAGGTTATTGTTATTAGTATTAACTTATTTGTTTATTTTACTTCGATGGTCTTATTTTATCATTTGTGACTTCAAGTGACAGCTATGTGAACAGAACCCAGCAATGCATAAATATGTAAGCTGTCACGCCCTTTATTCCTGGAGACTTTTATTTAGGTAGTAAGTTTTTATTTACATTTTAATTTTAATTAATTATTTTTTAGCTTGAGTTCGTATAGTTTTTATTATATTTGTTGGTATATTGGCGTGGCTAGCTGACATATGGCAAATAGTTTAATTTTATGTTCTGTGTATTGTAATGTTAAATACTTAACACCTAGTATTGTATACAATCAAGTATCAAGTATTTTCTAACTGAACAGACAGCTGTGCTGCTAGGGAGTTTGTTGCGCCACTTCTTCTTCATAGCGATAGCACTAGGAAGTCGTGAAGGGCGAGCGTTTTTGGGGGACTGTCTTTTGTAATTTTGACGTTCGAAAAGTGCTGATTCTCAGCCTAATTTGAATAAATGACTTTTGGTTTGATTTGATTTTGATTTTATGCAATTCCAATAAACTTTTCACAACTTTAGAGTGACAAATGTCGATCTGAGACCGGAGTAGGTAACCCGACAGAGAGAAAACCTCTAACAAACACGCTTCAAATCTAGTAGTAATTCACACTTATTCAGCAGTAGGGTCTGATAGTGTTAAGTTAAGTGCAATGACTGATTTAATAACAAAACACGCTTAGTTTAGGGCTCATACACACGAGCGACACGCGTCAACGGCAGAGGCAACTGCAACCGTCGACGAGTGTCTATAGGCTATTTAACATCACGCAATGACCCTTAGGAGACGAGCAAAAAGAAAAAAAGTCGGTCGAAGTCTCGAGCAGAAGCTAGTAGTACTTTTTATCTTTTACTAGCATTGATCTGCTTAACCCCCCGGGGAATATACAGGCTGATTTTTTAAAGACCAGCCAAATTTAAGGATGTGGTACAGACCATCAAACTGAACAACTTTCTCCATGGGACCAACATCGTAATCGCGAATAAAAATTCAGCCGTCCCATACATTTAGGTCGAGCAGGTATTGAAGTTTTCTATGGGACAGTTGATAAAATTTTCGCGATTACGCTATTTGTCCCATGGAGAAAGTTGTTCAGTTTGATGGTCTGTACCACGTCCTTAAATTTGGCTGGTCTTTAAAAAATCAGCCTGTATATTTAAATTTTATTTATGTTTCAAATTGACGTTATTTCAAATTAAACAAATATCAACTTTATTTTAATAGTAATTAAGTTGATTTCAGAGTGACTAGCACTATCGAAAAAGTTATAAAAATCTTTGAAGTTGTAGCGTAAACTTAACTGTAACGTGTAGGAATTAAAGTTATTTTTCCATAAACTCATATTTGTTTACTTTTTGGCGAATATGTCGCGAATGCAGATTAGACTTTATGTTATATTGATGTTACACTTACCATCAGTGTTTTCGTCAGGTTTGGGCATGGTGTAGTTGTTGAGTCCCTTCGCGTAGTCAGGCGGCGGCGGCGACGGCGGAGCGGCTGCTGCAGCCTTCTTAGCTCCTTCTTCCATTTCTGTGCAGGGAACGATTATGATTAAACGGTGTTCTACAATGCTTCCATGTTTGTGCGACGTTTACATATTAGTGTGATGTACTTAATATGCACGCCATTATATGGCAGAATATGTTGTGACAAGATATAACTTTAAGACCACATTTTTAATGTATTACCATGTTCTGAGACATAAATGATTATGATTAATTCAAGCACATTTAGGTCATGCCATCCGCATTACCTAAATGTGCTTGAATTAAGTCCATCATCAACATAATCAACCTATAACTATCCCGCTGCCGGGACACAGGCCTTCTCTCAGTGAGATGGAGTGGGTCGAAATCTACCACGCGGGTCCAGTGCGGATGAAGTCTTCGACTTATTGGTTCTAGGACATGCCGGTTTCCTCACGATGTTTTCCTTCACCGGTTTGAGAACAGTGGTGATGAAATAATTTGCACAAAGTAAAGTGCCTGTCTGGGTTCGAACCTACAACTCGTTAAGTTGCGGTCGTTAGCACTGGGTCACCACTACTCTCAATAAAGTACAGTTAAACCAAAAAAGTTATGCGCTTCGGCAATGTTCGTGTGAACAAGAACGTCGCGGTGACGAATGTAACTATGAAAACACTTTTGTAGCAGGCGACATTGCCGCCTGGCACCGTTTTCATAGAGTTACATAGAAACAAGTCATGTCGCTGCAGCCTGTCATAGCAATGTGGTGGACAAGCATGTTTAAACTAAAGTAGTCAACTGAGTACATACCGAGTTTCCTCCTCTTCTTGATCTGTGCATGCGTGGCGGGCTGCTCCGTGATGTCCAGCAGCTTGATGCCGGCGCGGGGCGGCGGCCGCGCCGCGCCGCGCCACGTGCCGCCGCGCGCGCCGCCGAAGCGAGATGGTAGGCCTTTGAGCGGGGCTGTGGGAAGAAAATAGGGTTATATTGTGCTTTTGAACATTATACAATGTAAAAACAAGTAAACAGTCCGAAACAACTCATGAAAAAAACAACAGAGGGGCAATTCAGTCTCAATCTGTCAAAAATACCTGTAATTTCCCTACATTTTTGACAAGTTTTTGACATTGATTGTCACTGAGATGAGATTGCGACTAGATTTTGAACGTTTTTAATTACGGGAATTGGTCTTCAGATCACTTACTAGTATCAGTCATCTTCCTAGGCATGCCTCTACTGCGCACAGGCACGGTAGGAGCTTGAGCCTTCTTCTGATTGGCTTGCACCTCCGTCGCCTTAGCCAACAGCTCGCTCCGTAGGGCTACAGACTTGGGCTTACGTTTCAATGTGAAGTGCTTTACTGGATTGGGTTGTTGGCCCACCTGGAAAAAATATTTGGTGTTTTATTTGATGTTTCCACATTAAAATTTTTTAGAGTAAATATATGGCGGGATAAGATATTAACTATGACGTGAAGTTTGGCTCAGCCAATGCCAAAGCCAGCAGCCAAAAAAATGTATATTTCATCAACTGCCTTTAAATTCATGTATTGTTTAGTATGGCACAAATATTACTAATTGGATTTTTTGTTATGTATTTGCTGGTGTACAATAAAGTATACATATAAATAAATATTAGAAGAAAAAAAAAACTATTTATGTCTAAAATCCTCCAATCTTCCAAAACCAACTCTTTCGAAAGACTACAATACTATTTTGCCTGGGGTTTGGCAATTCTTTATCCAGTCTTATCACAATCAGATACAGCTCAATATTATCAGCATGTTATTACTCTAATCAATGTAAACAACAATGACAAATAATATTCTAAGCCACTCACCACAGAAACCAAAGCATTCTTATTCAGATACAGGCACTCAAGCGGTAACAGTCCCAGTTCTGAATGCTTGGCTAGTGCCCGTCTGAGTTCACTGATCATATCGCTGAAGATCGGTCTGGTTTCATCAAACTCTGCTATCTCGGTGTTGAGGGTGCCCGCTGACGGGAACGTCTTGAGAGTCTCTGCCAGCATGGCCACCCAGAGGTCTGAGTCCACGGCTGCCACTTCAATGATTTCTTCGAGTTCATTTCGCCACTGGAAAAAAGAGGTATAGATTTATAATTTTAGAATATACATGGACTAACTTAACTCCCAAACCCCCATGAAACTTATAATGGCGAGACCCATTATAAGTTTCATGGGGGTTTGGGAGTAGCAAATCGATCTCATGAACTGCCACTATATTGTTCATTAATTCTGTGCCAAGGGGCATACAGAGATTATTAAATTAGCTGAAACATGATAAACAGCAGGTTTTTGAATTTGTTGAAACTGTAACTCTTAAATAAGGCTATAAATAAATGTTAATTCTGCACCCTAATTGCGCACACTTTCAATCACAATCTGAATCATTTTGAAGGACATTGTTAATCCATTGTTTGATATGTTCGAAAAATGTGTCTGCTTAACAACGTAAATAACGCAATGAATGTTGTTGAACTGTCAAAATGAAAGCCATTGCTACTGTTAGTGTGTTACGCAATTATCCCATTGGTATGTTTAGCTTAGTTCTTTCAGTAAGATCTTCTAATTTATCAACTAAATATTTCTATCACCATGCTTGGCAGGTAGATAATATGATTTTATTTGTAATTTGTATGGTGCATAATAAAGACTATTCTATTCTATTCTTAAAAAAGCTCAAAATTCGATATTATTTATGTCATATTATAATTTTAATTCCAGGGGTTTTCTTTAAAAAATTAACTCAAACACCTGTTCTAGAAGTCCTTGAGCATACAAACACAGCCCAGAACATAATAGACAATACATTGAGACATTAACTCATGATTACATGTTGTTAGTCTAATGATACCAGCACACAAGAACCTACGATTCAAGATGTCAGTCATTCTTGTCAGAATGTCAGCTCACGGTCACTAGGACAGCAGACTGACCATTTAATTCACAATGCCACATAATATATATTGTGTTGAATTAAGGCTAATAAATAATACATGCTGTATTGTTGTTGCATCTTGGAAATAACATCATGATTGTTTCCCTGAAAGGTTGGGTAGAGGTGCACATAACTGGCCATATGTGGGATATGACCACATATGGCCAGACACATGACATGACACATGTTTGAAGTCCCATGTAAAAGGGGGTTGATCCTATTGCCTGCTAACCTGGAAATTGAACCCAAGACGTCATGCTCAGCAGTAGCGCTTGCAAACACTAGAGTAACAAGGTAGTCTGTCAAAGGCATCTTGGAAATGTTACACTTAAAATCTTAGTTGGTACAAATTGCTGGAAAAAATTAATTGACGTCTCCGTAATATGCAAGATAATTTAATGTAGCCTTTTACGCTGCTTCTACATTTAGGATAATCAGCCTATGATGTTCCCAGTGCTGGGACACAGGCCTACTTTCAGTGAGAGGGAGTGGGCCATAATCCACAATATATCTTTGGAATATGAGGTTCTAGGACATGGCGGTTCCCTCACAATGTTTTCCTTCACAGTTTTGAGAGCATTACATTTACTTTGTAGAAATGCTATTGCAAGTAAATGTATGTATGCACTTTCTGCCATTTGTGTACTTTTGCAGTATTTCATGCTGAAAACTTATTGATCTATGTACTTACGTAAGTTTAATGTTTTTTTTTTAATTCTAATTATAACATTATGTATGTGTTTATTTGTATGTATGTAAGTATATCCTCATAATATTTTATTATTTTAATTTTTTTTTGTTGTTTCCTTTAATCTTTCATACGCTGTCTACATCTCTCTATCTATTGTCCTATCGCAGGTATGCTGGAAGAGATTTCTTATGAAATAAGTATTACCATTGTACCTAATTTTCTGTTCTGTTTTTTTCCTGTCTGTTTATATGTATATGTGTGTGCATAAATGGTAAAATAACATTTCAACCATATTTTGTAGTATATACAAAATATGGTTGAAATGTTATATAGTATAATTTTAAATTGTACATGGTTCTCTAGAATGCAATGTGAGTCACCTGAAACAGGGTACAACAATCATACTACATTTGAATCACAATAGTATGCAATGTTGTGATTACCCAGTAGTAGAAGGCCTTGCTTCTCACGCACAAAGTTGTGGGTTCAAAACTGGACAAGTAACAATGTGACTTTTTCAATTAATTTGTGGTTTCTAAGCTTATCTTTGACATTTCTGACATTGGTCAAGAAAAATATTGTGAGGAAACCAGGATTTATAGTTAATAAAAGTCTGGAATCGCCAAACCCGTCTCGAGCAAGCGTCGTGATCAATGCTTGTGGCTTCTCTTTCTGAGAGGAGACCTTTGCCCTGCAGTAGAACCACAATAGGCTAGTATCTTTTTTTTTAATCAGGAAATGTTGCGCTGATCCCAAAATTAATTGAGATAAGGACAGGACAAGATGACAACTAGTTGAACTAGATGTTTTAAGTCAAACAAGAAGAAAAAGTGAAACAGTGTCTAAAACAGTTTGACAATTTTTTTTTTTTTTTGTCATGTTTATTTCTGTGTGCACTGTGTACTATACTTACCTATAATTTGTATATACATTAGCAATAATGCCTTTGCTAAATGCTATTGTAAACCAATGTTAAATGTGCTGTTGGTGTTTTTAAATAAATAAATAAACTCTATACTGCACCATGTCTACCTGGAGAGTAATAGAGTGGTATTTTTTAGGTATCAACCATTCTATGAAACATGTTATTGTTATTTAAACAGTCCTGTAAGCCTAAATATTTGTAAAAAGCAATGCTCTTCACCAGCATCAATAAGCAATATGTTGTTCAGAAAACCTAATCCAATAGAAAAATCTAAATGAAATCTAATGCTCGTTTGTTATAGGCTGTTTATCAATGTCTTTGCCTAATTCACTAATGTAATAACATGATGGTCCTTGAAAACCCATTTCACAACATTGGATTAATAATGATAGTATATTATAGCCTCGTGTAAACATAGCAACAGTCATAAACTGTAGTTTCTAATGCACTCTTATCATAGTACTTTACTAATAAAACTGAATTGTTTCGTAATTTACCAAACGTAAATAGCATGTCAGTATTTTCTAAGCTCTTAAGTAACGGTTAGTAATACCTCAATACAGGCAGAAATTAACCGCTAGTGTTAAAAGGTGATCTATATATAATTGTTAGGCTGAAAAATGCAATCCAAATAAATTCAACATAATATTTTAGCATGTAAATTCAATACATGACAACAAATAAAACTAATACATACATGCGTGATGCTGTATCTCATTCCCACTCATCGCTATAAATATGAAAGGAAAGAGACAAAGAACACAATACAGTTACGCAAAACCATAGAACATCAAAGAGAAAAGTTACCTCCTCAACATTTCTGCGCGGGATATGAAAGAAACTTAGCAATAATTTCAATTTAACTTGCGTTTGCAAATCTGGAAAACAGTCCTTGATGTTTTTCAACACTTCGGCATTTAATTGCGTACAAATTGAGCCGCTTGTCCACGAATCATTCGAAGTACCGAGTTTATTGTGGAGCCACAAAGATGTGTCACTATCCCGAACGTTCGCCATCTTGCAACTGACTGAAATAGTGACGTAGTCGCCATGTGTCTTTTAAACATACTTTTGAACGTAGATCGATAAAAATATTTATTCTCTTCAACAATAATTATTTATTTACATTATGCTTTAAACATGAATAAAAATTAGATAATGCTTGTTAACTGTTAAAAACTGGAAACTGACATAAAAGGAGTATTTTTTGTCTCGTAATGCCCATTTTTTCATTCCGCCTTCTGTCATTTCGATAAAATCCAAAGCGCATCATCTTTGAAAAGCAACACTAGCAAGTTCATCTATTTGTCTATGCAGGATGATATTCTCACAAACCTTACCAAATTTCTTGTGACAATTTGCAGCTTGTGTTTTCAGTTTCTTGAAATAAAAACACTTTAAAAAATAAGACTTTAATCGTCGTCACTCGCTGGCGGTTTAATATCTCACGTCCACTCACCATAAACACAGATTTTAACTGCCGATTTGTCGTGTTAAAATCTGTATGTGAATGTGAGATTTTGAAATCAGGCCACCATATAACTTGATAGCTGGCCGGTTAGCTTATTTTGTTAATAATTTATGTAAAATAATTTTAGCTTTATTTTTATTTAAAAAAAAAACTTTCAAGTTGATGAAAAATGACATTGGCAAACCATTGACAATATAGATGTACGCGCCATATTTGATTTTTTGTTTTTGTAATATTATTTCTATTGATCAAACATTGCCCTCAGATTACAGAACAAAACTCCTTTATAGTTGTTATTGGTTATTTATACCTTTTAACACATTGTTCTGTAATCTGAGGCAATCATTTACTTATTTTAGCGTGAAGCTCTACAATTTTATAATCGTGTAAACTATGTCTGAAGCGTCGCTAACCGTGCCGTTGAATATTTATGAAGAAGAAATAAATGAAGAAACAACATGGGATCTCTCATCCCAAGGACTGAATAGTGTGCCTGAAATAAAAAATCCCCATTTATGTGTAAGTGTTAATTATCTACTATTTCATAGTTTCTTTTGTTATTTATTTATTCGGGATTCTCGCTTTTGACCCTATCTCGCTTGATGTTAAGCAATAATGTGGTCGACGATGGTGCACTTTTGCCAAGGAGTTACCTGTTCACTCTCGAGCATAAGGTATATCTATTTTTTTACGAGTTTACGCTGTCTCACTCCTGGGCAAAGGCCTATTTTATGAATAAAAACAAGCGGAGCCCTTCAGTTTGCAATTTAACATACATTTTGGTATTACAGATCCTGTACCTTCAAAACAATGGAATTAAAACTTTACCAGATGATCTATTTCCCTCTTTACCGTATATAATGTACTTAGATTTGAGAGACAATCAAATAACCGATATACCAAAATCCATCAATCACCACCCGAATCTCACGCACCTGTTGTTACAAAACAACAAACTAACATCACTCCCGAACGAACTAGGAACTGTCGTTAACTTGAAAGTCCTTCAGTTAGGCGGGAACCCGCTTATGTACCCGCCAAGAGAAATAATAAGCGCAGGAGTTTTAATCGTCAAACAATTTCTAAACCACAAATTCATTGATGAAATGTTCGAAAACGCCTCCCGCTCCGATATGTCTGAAATTACGGTAAGCACAAGCGGAATTTGCCCTGAAAACTGTAGTCAAGGAGGCCGGAGCTACAATTCGGTTATTGATATGGCCAAATTGAAAAAAAATATGTCGGTTCATTTCAATGAGAAAGATTTGGACGATTCTGACGAAGATTTGTATGCGAGATTTAAAGGGAAGTGTCCGAAATTAGCAAAGAGTCGTTATACTATGCCGACATATTATCAAAGTTCGAAATATGTTCAGCCATCAAGCGCGGATGGGAAAAATGTTTTTGAGGCTAAAATAAAACACAGTCATTTGAGAGACTTGGCTATAAAGAAGCACAAAGATTTACTAGCGACGAGAGACAACATTCTGCAAGGGAGAAAGTGTGTTCTTTTCTTTAAACAATTTTCTATGTACCGTACCGACCCACTTTTCGCACTTTTTTTTCACTCTGGTCAGATTTTTGTTTTTGGTTGCTAGTCTAAAAAAACTGTAGCTAAACGGAGGTCTTACAAATAAAACAGGAAACATAAAACTTAAGATCTTTTTAAAATTGATGCTTTTTAAAATTATTTTTTACGCCTTTTCAAGTTCTTTTTTTTGCACATAATGTAACTTTTTGTTTAAACCTAACTACAGCCATTCCAAGAAAAGTTTGCGCTTCGGGAATCATCGCCTATCTTTGGAAATTTACAACAATTGAAGTACCTACCTACTTGCCTATTTTGTATTACCTTCCGTGTTTACAGAATTATAATCTATGATTAAAGTTATCAGATGATTGAACGTCTGATTAACTATATTCGAGGAAGAATTTTGACAGTTATTTAATACAAAAACTGTCTAACGTCAATTTTATACCTCGATTAAAAGTTATCTGGCGATGGAAAAATCAGCCAAAATCAACTCTATGCAAACCCAAAAAACTTTTAAGAGACAAATAACTATCTGTGACCAAAGTAGGTAACTCGACAGACAAAAAACTTAATACAAAATACGCAATGATAGGTGCACTAGTACAAAGCGCGGTAGTACAAAAAAGTTTATCGTTGCCTTTGTGGGCTACTTTGTGGCGCGACGTTCGCTTTCGAAGATTACCGATGCCCATAACTTTTCTGATTTACCTGTACATTACTATGACCCAGCATTACATTTTCCAGGAACCTAGAACAACTAAAAAACTGGCGAAAAGATTACACAATGAATAAAAGCAAAGTAAACAGTTCATACAAATTGGATTCGAAGGATTTCCCTTACGACACAAATCCTGATTACATGACAGTATTGAGCAGAGATGACTTAGAGAAAGATTTGCCTGACAAATATAGAAAAAACTTGATACGAAGGTGCAAACCAACTGTGCCTAGGAAGAGTAACAACGACATCCATTTAGCTTTGAAGATAAAACAGCTGTTTGAAAATTTGGAAGCTATCGATTTGAATAGGAAAGATATGACGCCTAGGACGGAGCAGAAAATGCTGCTGAATGAGATACAAAAGGTATATTTGTGGTTGAAAAATAACGGTACAGTCACGTAGGTACGCGACTTTATGTCGTAGCAGTAAGAGCAATTCTTGTAGTTCTATTCACTGAAGTGCAGCTGACTGCACAGTTAAGTTTTATAATAAAATTGTGAACTGCCTCGTTGGTTTACTAGTCGCAAGCGCTACTGCTGAGCTGGAGGTCCTGGGTTCGATTACCAGGTCAGGAATTTCTTAGTAGCAGTCCAGAGTCTAGATTTGTGCCCGGTTGGCGGCGGCAATAGGCTCGCTTCTTACTACATTGGACGTAAACATAACTGACCAAATGTGGGTGCACTATACCTCTGCCTAACTCTTGGCTTACGGGCGTGGTGCTATGTCAAATTATGGATTGTTGAGGTGTCTTAACAGTGATTACCTTGTTTCATAATAATATTAGGTTATTGTTTCATAATCATATTATACCTACATTGGTTTATTTCGTGTTGAGAAAAGATCTCATTTCTTTCCATTTTGATGCTTCTTGGTAAAAAAACTACGTGAGGTAGAGTTGTTACTTGGTTGGAGGGGCCCGTGGCTACATAACAGCCGCACAGGTCGATCGATCAGGTTAAGCAACGCTTGCCGCTGTTGGTCTGTGGATGGGTGACCGTCTTTACATACCAAGACCACTCCGTACCTCGGAAAGCACGTTAAGCCGTTGGTCCCGGCTGTCATTCGTGGATCTTTGACAGTCGCTACGGGTAGTCTGAAACCCGAAAGTCCGACTACCAGTCTTACCAAGGGGTATCGTATTATCTAGTAACTGAGTTGTGGAAGTTACGCAGTCGCTCCATGTAAAATACTGGTATTCAGCTGCATCCGGTTAGACTGGAAGCCGACCCCAACATAGTTGGGAAAACGCTAGGCAGATGATGATGAGATAGAGTTGGTGTTTGAATATTATCTCGTCTATTCTATTCTCTATATATATATTTTGTTCTAGATCTCTGAAATAAAGCAGAAACTGATGGAGCTTTCGACGACCAACACTAGAGCAGTTGAAGTCGAATGAAGGACTACACGAACTTTTTACTATGACGAGTATTTTATTTTTAATACAGTATTATTGTTAGGAAAAGGCAGTACCTATCTTGTAATTTTGGAAAATGAAAAGCAATATTTGATTTTTTAATTTTTTTTATTATCGATTTATCGTCAAAATGGCCGGCACTATAATAAAACGCATATAAATAAGACAAAATATAACTGACACTTAGTTAAAATAATCACGGTTACACACATGACGCCGTTTTAGAAGTACATAGCCATTACATAAGATTACAGCCCGATGCAAACTTTATGGCAGCTCTGAACACGAGGCGAGTAGCTGCGCAGTAGCAAATTCATGTGACCGCGGGGGGTGAGGGTTGCGGTACTGCGCAGCGAGTGGTATACTTCACACACTAAGTTTGAAGCTCACTGTAACAGTATAATCTAATCTGTAGTAATTCCCGTAATTTTAAGAACGTTCACAGTCTGATCTCCGTATCAATCTGATAAATACCAAGTTTTTGACATTGATTGTCGCTGAGATGAGATTACGACATGAATTTGAACGTTTTTAAGTACGAGAATTGGCTTTTAGGGGCAAATTTTAGAGGCAATGTTGATAAAGGCCTATGAACAACTAAAATAATATAAAAGGAACATTACAATTGCATTATCCATCATATTTATTCATATTTTTATTAGACATATAAAATTGTTAATTTACCTTAATTAATGACTACACATTCTGTTAAAAAAACTACTACGTCTTCATTTTGTTTTGGACAATTTGATTTCATGTACCAAAAACTGTCGAACAAATCAGTTTTTTTTTAAATATATTCTTTAAAAATAATACTGAAGCCTTGAACGTTATTAACGATACAAACATTTTAAAAATATAATATCATTCGACTTATTTCTACAGCTGATACAGAAAGCAAATTAAATGCAAAACTGTGCAATACTATAGGACAACATATATAGCTTGCTTAAATCATATCTCGATTATAACTAAATAAATTTTGCATAATATTATAAATAAAAACTACTCATGTAGGTAATTGTGATTATGAAATAAAGAGAAGTTCATGAGGGAAGCACCAGGGTAGCCCACTAAATTCAAATTTTCTTACGTATTTTGCTATTTGCACTGATAATTATTTCACTACTTAACTAATAGGGTGGTATTGACGATTTTATGATTATAATTCTGTAAATCGACATCCTGGATAGCGAAGGACCGTCCTCCATTGCCCCATACACAATATCAGGAAGATGCACAGAGTTACATCTACTGTATACAACTCCAGCACCCTCATGAGCCATGTAGGTGGCACCGAGTCATAGGCCTTCTTATGATTTATCCAACATGTTGACAGATCCTTTCGGAAACGACGAACCTGTTGGCTAATGGCCATATCAATGAGGAGTAGCTCCTTAGTACCGCGGGATCCGTTCTTACACTCATTCTGAGAGGCAGACATGATGGAGTTGGTGTCTACTTGTTACGGTCGCGAATCATATTTTGTCCAAATAGCCTGATACTGACCTGCAAATTGCAAAAAACGTAAGTAAATTTTAATTTCGCGGGCTACCCTGGAGCTTACCGCTTAAATACCTAATAAGTGAGATTGTTGCGAAGATTTGATGAAATATCTAGAAAACTGACGAAATATTGGTTTACTATAGGTTACCCTCTGCCTAACCCTTCGGGGAGTGCAAGCGTGATGTTATTTATATCTATAGACCAAACTTACAAATTATTTCAATTTACAAAATGTATTCCAATTTATCGCTTTTATACAGTTCATTAACTATTCACCCAAGATCAGAATGTGGTAAGATCTGTTGAACAAAAACTAAGGAAAAAAAAACTGCTCAAAAAAATGGAATAAATTGTCCAGTTATTCTCCAAATATCACTTTGAAACTCGAAAAGCGTCCAGGCGTAAATAGTTCGTATATACCTTATTGGTGATGTTCTCCAAAAAGGTCGGGTGTGTAGTACGTACTCGCAACCGGCGTGTATGACTAGAGGGGCAATTCTCGTAATTTTAAGGCCGTTCACAGTCTAATCTGTCTCAATCTGTCAAAAAATACTTCTAATTTCCCTACATTTTGACAAGTTTTTAACATTTGTTTGTCGCTGCGATGAGACTGCGACTAGATTTTGAACGTTTCAAATTACTAGAGTTGGCCTTCAGATGTATGAACGTAAGAAAAACAAAAGGAGCATGTAAGTATCGCAGCAGATGGCGTTCTGTAGTTTCTGCCTACCCCCATGGGAAGATGGATGTATATATCGCAGCCAACTAGCTTTAATAACCTCTCAGCCTAGACTTTGGAAGTAGCGATTGCTCGGCTCGCGCGCTCGACTCGCTTTTGGTTACAGTTCTAACCTTCATTTTTTTTCTTTATCCCGGTTTGGAAAATCCTCACGGTGAAAACGGCGGAAGTTCTAACCTGACCTAACCCAATTGGACGGGCTGCCCCGGTTTATTTACTGCGACCGATTCGGCTCGCGCGTGGGCGGCCACAGTTCCAACCTAACCTATAACCAATATTATTCAGGCCGTTACCTGAACGGCGCCGGTTAGTAAAAAGGCAAGATTGTTAACTGAAGGTTAACTATGCTAGTTGGCTAAGACATATATATTTATTATTTCACTTGATGATCTTATGACTGCGTCAGTGATCGGAGTTCACGCAACTAAATTTTGGGCCAAAAAAAGTCTAAATTTTTGCCATCGATACACTAAGAAAAAGTTCGCTTTCGAATTGTGTGCGATACTCAGGTGAGATTCGAAGTGAACATGACAGAATAGGACTGCAAATGCGTTAACTAATTAAAGTACTCGTAGACCTGATCACATTTTGACTCCGATATATTCTAACATTTCTATACATGCAGTATTCAATTAATTGGAACTATTTGTTTACATACATTAATTGTTCACATGCTTATAACTATATACAAAACATTACTTACGTAACTGCAATTGAAGTTTTTAAGCCAAGTTCACACTGTCGAACCGACAGATAGCCAGAGCCGACAGAAATTCCGAAAAAAAAAAACATCGTCACGAGACAGTGTAAACGATGCATTATATTATACGTAAAAATGTAGCAGCGATACAGAAATATTTACTGACGAATAGGAGGCTTATGTAATGCAGTAATGAATTTATCCTAAACAAAACATAAAAAAGAAAGAAAAACACGAAAGCAAAACGGTACTTCTTAAGACATCTTTATTTTTTCACTTTTCTATTATTGTTTGAGTCGTAGATTTTAGTTCTTTCTTATGTCAAACCTTCACTTAATTTAAATCTAGACTTACACTGTTGTACAAACGCCAGAACATCAAGCTACTACAATCTATCAAATTTCTTTAATAGATTTTCAATTTTATCGCTAAAGCATTAAGGTTCAAGGTTGATTGGGAAATTTTGACAGTTTCGGGTAGCTTGACCTGTTGGCGTCTGTACAATGTTAATCTTTATTTTCACCAATCACCGGCGAATCTTAGCATTGGCTGGTTATTCTTGCAAATAAACTGTGTTCAGGATCTAACAGTACCTTTATACAATAGTGAAATTGACTCAAATACATATAGTGAACACATTTAATTTATTTACATAAATATAAGAGAAAAACAAACTTCATGAGAATGAGTCACTTTCGATTTTAACCAAACTTTCGATAACAAAGAATAAATTACGTTCGAGGAAATCAAAGTTTCTGTCCTAATAAACATTATCTTCCATACCATATACATACCTAGTTGCCATGTCCGACCCACAAAATACAGGTACAGTTCGGAAAATTAGTTGTTAAGGAAATTCACATACATAATCAGCCTATAATGTTCCCACTGCTGGGACACAGGCCTCATCTCGGTGAGAGGGAGTGGGCCATAATCTACCAAGCGACCCCAGTGCGGGTTGGTAGAAGTCACATGTGTTTGAATTTTTGGTTCTAGGGGATGCCGGTTTCCTCACGATGTTTTCCTTCACCGTTTTGAGGGCAGTGGTGATGAAATAATTTACACAAAGTTAATCTCCTGTCTGGGCTTGAACCTACAACTCTTTAAGTAGCGGTCGTTACCATTGGACCACCACTGCTCTCCTAACCCAATTTTCTTAACAATTAATTACCCTAACTTTTCAATGATACATGAAGTTTACAAAATCATGCCATTGGCGCCGATTCCCTTGTTCACAAACTAAACTGAATTTAAGTTCAGTGCATCTTTTTCTTTCTATTTCATTAAGAAAAGAACAAAGGATAAATATTAGTTTAGTCCTGTCAAATTAAGATACTCCATAGACAAGTTTAGACGTGATTAAAAAATGGGCTACTAAAAATACGTCAATTTACGTCAGGCGCTGACTAATTTGACAAAACTAATATTTATCTTCTGTTCTTTTCTTAATGAAACAGAAAGAAAAGAAAAAAAAAAGATGCACTGATCTTAAATTTAGTTTAGTTTGTGAAACAAGGGAATCGGCCCCATTGACTTACTTCATTTCACTAACTAACTGAACAGAAATCAAAATCTCAACCTCATTACTTTCTGAGATGGCTACAACCAAACTATCTTACGCAGTTAAATTTTATCACAACATTAGGGACGCCTCTGCCTAACCCGTCAGGAATAGGGTAGTTGCCTGGGTAAAAAAATAATTATTATATTTAGTCCGTCAGTTAGATTATCAAAAAATATTGAACCCGTATTTTTTCTTTTGTGTTATATAAAAAAATTATCAAGATATCGCCCGTCAAAGTAATGACGTCACGCGGAACTTTGACGGGCGATATCTTGATAATTTTTTTATATAACACAAAAGAAAAAATACGGGTTCAATATTTTTTGATAATCTAACTGACGGACTAATTAGATTTTTTTTTAGGAAAATAGCCTGTTACAGGAGTGTTGTGTTGCAATACACACACCGATTATTTACCAATCTCTTTATACTTAACTCAGTCTTTACCTATACTTGACTAGGATCTATATATCCAAAAACACACGTTAATAAAACATTTGGTAATTTTCTAGTCTCTAGAAAAATTATAAAATGTTTTATGATGTGTGGCTCCGCGTAGTGTTTTGTTATTTGCCAAATCTTTTAAAAATACAGAATGTAAACAGTAGTTATGCAGGGTGGCAGAGACGGCGCACTAACTGTTATCATGGATTCAGTACATGACTCCTGCGTAGAATTTGTTCGTCGGTTATAAAAAAAAAAACTGCTGTTTCATATAAAAAGTGCAATACCTACGCGTTCAAAATGTATGGAAGGAATCCATGGTAACAGGTTGCGCGTCGAAGTCCCTCCCACCCCGTATTTTGAATCAACAAGTTTTTGTTAGTTTACTCTAAGTGGCCTTTTAGAATGGAAGGCAGACAATTTTGGCTTAAATAATTGGCATCATTCTATTTCATTTGGGTCTGATTTTTCCATCGCCAGATAACTTTTATTCGAGGAATAAAATTGACGTTTGACAGTTTTTGTATGAAATAACTGTCAAATTTTCAAAATTATTTCTCGAATAAAGTTATCAGATGTTGAAAAATCAGCCCTTGCTAATATCCTAGTTCTGCTCGAAACCATTTATCTCAGGGATCTCTTCCAATACTTCAAAATAAATATAGAATCAAGCTTAAACAATAATTTTATTGAATAGAAAACAATATTAGTGTCTCTTCTCTTTTGAACCCTGAAAGGTCGAATCAAATTCGATCTTTCAGGGTTCAAAACACAACAAAACTCATAATGAAAAAAAATACTAGCCTGTTTCACGACCTCTTGATAAGTTCTGGTTTACTTATCTAGAACATAATTCTATTAGCATTTATGTAATAGACAGTGTCTATCCGAACGTTGTATACCAAGTCCTAAGATTTATGATAAGCGATCGAATCGAATCGAAGCCCACGGAAAAATAAAATCGGATTTTTCAATGTAGGTGACACTGAGTCGGGTATGCTCGGCTCCATTCATTTTTCGTCAAGTTGTCACTTCTATTGTGTGGTCATAAGAAAACACCTTCTTTTTTATGAAGGTTCTATATTATAATTTCTTCGAACATAAATAATACAATAGTTACAGATTTATTAAAAACAAATAGTGAACTTGTGGTACTTATAAAGTTATAAAGCATTAAGCTAAATATACAATTCAAAAACTACTATTTATATTTTAGTACACGTTATTCTACTTAAATAATGCGCCTTAGAATTAGAACATTATTCGTTATAATAGTTTGATATGAACATCAGATCATTGCCATATAAAAAATTAAACTGTAAAGTTGCCATGGCAAAATATTATAATCAATTCGGCAGTTAGAATACTTAAAAATTCGTAAATGGTGAGGCAGTTTCTTGCTTTTGTTTTAGTGCTAAATGAGGGTAGAATGATTTTTAAGTTAGTTAAGTAAGTTTAAGCGCCAAAGCGAATAGAAGATCGCACGCCTGACAAAACTAGAAGTATCGATTTTGTTTGCACCACTATTTAATTTCAACCAATTTAAAAAAAAAGAAGGAGGGTATGGATTTTTGTATTACCTATGTATCAACTAACATTTTATATATAACGAGTGTAAAAAGACACTTAATGAAGCCGAGAATCACATGTACTCCCAGACTTTTTAACATTTTTCTTTGTACTGGACCTTACGTGGGAACCTTCTGATTACGGAGATATTGAAGGCCAAAATTACAAGTTTTACTGACGCTTTTTTCCCCCCGCCCCGACCCCTGTACCGTTGCATGCACTCATAAGCACAATATTTTGCGTGTGTTACATTGCGAACTAACGCAAACAGCAAATTTTCACACCAAAAATAAAAGTCGTTACCCAGCAACTATTTTTGTCCAATGTTACATAGTTTAATGTAAAGAATGCGTAGTTGCCGGCTATGTAACGGGTGTTTTTACACCCTGTTATAACGAATGAACGATTATCGGATGAACGCATGCAGGCCGAAGGCGGCTTGCAGTCATGCACCATGATACATATTATTATAATACAGATATACTTAAAATCTTGGCAGTTTTTTGCATAATAAATGAGCTACGATTTATTTTTAATTATACAAGTTTTAATTGTAATTGGCACCCTTCTAAGAAAAGTGAAATACTCATAAATACAAACGACTTTTACAACCAACTCTGTGGACCTAGCACAACCGCGCGGAATTAACGTAACGGAAATTAGAACGGTTTTAAATTAGAAAAGACTCGTTTCGCACATAGTATTTACTTGGTTATAAGATTTTGTTCATATATGGGTGATACGTTTGACGTTCAAAAGTGCTTTCTATGTGCCTATTTAAAATAAATGCTTTGACTTTGTGTTTGTCACAAAAAAAAAAAACCAAAGTGCTATAGGATTAGTATTTTCGATTCAAAAATCGTTCGAATTTACATTACGATTACATCATGTGTTCGTGCTACGACCTCGGAAATAGAGCATAGCAGCCTTAATGCAGAACTATATTTATAAAAAAAACGTGATTTACATGCAGTAGAAAAAGCATATTAACAGGTCTTACAAGACTAACTGAGCTGCTGGAGCTCAGCGCGGCCGCTTGCGCCATGGCCGGCGCGGCGCGCGCGCGGGGCGGACGGCTCGCGCGCGCTAGAAGGAGCGCGCCAGGTACACGCGCCCGCACGCGCCGCGCTGCAGCTCCACGAAGCCCAGCTTGCTGTAAAACTGGTGCAGGTAGTGGTCCGTCGCGTTTATGCATGCGTGCACGCCGCTCGCGCCTGCGGATACAGATTGACAAAGGGGTTTGAAGATTTTTATATGGAGCCTGGGCCCTGGCACACCTACTGTCGCGCTATTTTGAAAATGGTGGCCTCGCATGAGACCTTTATAAATCGCTAGCTGACATAAATGCAAACAGAAAACGCACTAAGACCAATTTCTATTTTTTTTTGTCTGTAATTTATATGGTATACATAATAAAGAGTATTCTCTTCTAAAACCAAACCCCGCAGTGTCACGTTTCCGAGATATTAACACTTTCGACTCCACCCACTTCTCATAGAGCTCATACTGGATGCCGCCATACATATTGCAAGTGGACCCTCAGAGGGTCACCGGCATTACGTTTGCGCTAAAGTGAACCCTCGAGGAGGCTCGTCGGCATTAGGTTAGAAACCGTATTATAAAACACTGTAAAACGAAGTAAAATTGTGTTTTTCAATATCTTATTGCTATATTTAGTATCCCTGGGGGTATTTACATGTACTAGTGGGGTGGAGACGTGAAGTATTGAAAAATTAAGAAAAAGTATAATCGCTCGCTTTGATCCCGAGACAGGGGTGTCCAACCTTTCTGAAATTTTCACGCAATGTAATAATTTTTTATTGTATTAAATAGGAACAACAAACAATTACATTATGCAATATTAGTAGCTTTTTATGTAATCAAAACGTAATTATTTTGTAACAGCTTATTAACGTTTAGTGTTCTATTAATTACTTGCCATTCATGATTCACTCTAGAATTTATCTACTTTCAATCGTTATTTACGTATAAAATAATTACGAAAAACTCCGATTGAGATAAGAACTGATTTATTAAAATAATGTCATAACTACTTATACCTGTAGCTTCGCTCCCGTGCTTCTTTCATCTCTCATTACCTTAAGTTATTCCAGCTATAAACTATGTCTACAAACATCATGTCCCGTCATTCTGTAGGTAGCTTCATTACGTGAAAGAAGACAAACGGAAATCATACACTACCCATTGGTGTGATACATATACACAGTCTGGCCATAAATACTGTTACAATTAAAAATAAGAAAGAATTTGAATTTGGAATCTGTAATTTTTATACGATTGTTCATTGAGTTTTCTAATTTTGGCGCCAATACATTGTACAATATTTTGCGATATTAAAATGGAGTGGGGTGATAAAGAGAACCGAATGCTGTGATTGCATTACACAAAGTTGGTATGGACCCAAATGCAATTTTTAAAACTCTCCATACGCTTGGTATTAGTCAAATGTTTGTGTACCGGGCTATTAATAGGTACAATGAGACCTCCTCTGTTTGTGACAGAAAAAGATCTGGCGGTCCACGTAGTGTTCGTACGAAAAAGGTGGTCAAAGCAGTAAGGGAAAGAATTCGAAGAAATCCTGTCCGAAAGCAAAAGATTTTATCTCGGGAGATGAAGATAGCACCCAGAACCATGTCGCGTATTTTAAAAGATGACTTAGGACTTGCAGCCTATAAGAGAGGCACTGGTCAATTTTTAACTGATAATTTAAAAAAGAATATGGTCGTAAAATCGAAACAACTACTGAAGCGGTACGCAAAGGGAGGTCACAGAAAAAAATTGTTTACGGATGAGAAAATCTTTACAATTGAGCAACATTTTAACAAACAAAATGACCGTATTTATGCTCAAAGCTCTAAGGAAGCTTCCCAATTAGTCGATAGAGTGCAACGTGGGCATTATCCGACTTCAGTGATGGTTTGGTGGGGTGTTAGCTATGAAGGATTGACTGAGCCATATTTTTGTGACAAAGGTATCAAAACATCGGCACAAGTGTATCAATATACCATTCTTGAGAAGGTAGTTAAGCCCCTTAACAACACCATGTTCAATAACTAAGTATGGTCCTTCCAACAAGACTCGGCGCCGGGTCATAAAGCTCGGTCCACGCAGTCTTGGTTGGAAGTGAACGTTTCGGACTTCATCAGAGCTGAAGACTGGCCGTCGTCTAGTCCCGATCTTAATCCCCTGGATTATGATTTATGGTCAGTTTTAGAGAGTACGGTTTGCTCTAAACGCCATGATAATTTGGAGTCCCTAAAACAATCCATACGATTGGCAGTGAAGAATTTTCCCATGGAAAGAGTGCGTGCTTCCATTGATAACTGGCCTCAACGTTTAAAGGACTGTATTGCAGCCCATGAAGACCACTTCGAATAAGCTTTTTATATTTTAAATTGTTTTATATTTATGTATTAAACTAACACACTGGAAAAGTAATAAATATTATTTGCAACAAAAAAAATATATTTTCTTCGTGACAAT
This sequence comes from Apamea epomidion, assembly GCA_947507525.1. Lineage (NCBI taxonomy): Eukaryota > Metazoa > Arthropoda > Insecta > Lepidoptera > Noctuidae > Apamea > Apamea epomidion. Next base: position 14,066,514 of record OX382247.1, read on the forward strand.
ATTTATGGCAAGACTAGGTATACATGAATAGGTATGCGTTTCGGGGTTAGTGAAGTTATGTATTATTAGTAATTTGTTTGTGCGGCGGTTAATTTCCTCAGAAGTTACAGAACCGATTTCGATAAGGTTTTTGCTTTACATAAACTGTATCACTATAGAGTAGGTACGTTTTACGGTTATAAATTACATAACCGTAAAACGAACCTTATAATTTATAAGCGATAGCTTAAACAGTACATTACTTCGTATCCTTCTGATAAGAAGGATACGAAGTAATGTAAAAGCTTTAAAAAAAAATGCAAAGTAGGTAAAGGCATCGTAATATTTTTTCAATTCATTCACTTGCTATAAACATTGACAAGCATTATTTATAATTATTCCAAATTTCAAGTCTATAGCATTAGTAGTTCCTGAAATAAGCAGCTGTTACAAAGGAACGGACAGACAGACAAACGAAGTCGCACCATGGGTGTTCTTTTTTACCATTTTGATACGGAACCCTGAAAAGCTTCTATTTTTAAACTCTTCCTCGTAATTAATAATCTCAAAATAAATATTTTTATTTTAATGAATATTTGTAACCGCAAAATGGTTGACCACCCCTGAAATACGGGCATCATAGCTCCCAATTATTTTTTAAAATTAATATGCTGGTATTTGAAAACCAACGAGTATACTGATACATCTTGTTAAAATATAAGACTAATTTTATTTTCATAGTATAAAATGCTGTATTCGCTAAGAAAAACGTACATTTAATATGAGCCCTCCGCGAGGGCTCCCGGCATCCCATATGGGATTTGAGTGAGCCCTCCAGGAGGGTTCCCGGCACTGAACGGGTTAATGTCCAAAGTTGATGATTAATTCACGTGGTCAATTTATACCGTTAATATCAAGCCATTTTCAAAATGGCGCGCCAGTAGGTATGCCAGGAATCCTCAACGCCCTTTCGAATCGGAAGAAACTATAATTAGCTTCATGTGATTATTTGAAAACACCAATTTTGTCAATAACAGCTAATAATAATTAAATGACATAGTTCCTTGACCTACAATCATTTTTATCACCAGAGAAATATCTTATAGGTAATGGTTGCAGGTGTGTTTTTGCACGAGAGTTTTGTGCCACATAAAGGACCTGCGATACAAAAACAGTTAATAGACAAAACTCTGAAAAGTTGCGTGCATAGACTTATTATAGTGGTTTACTTGAGAGATAAATCAAATTCATCGGACCATATTTGTATTATTCATATAACTATGTGACACTCACCGTGTGCTCTAAGCGCAGCTAACACGCAAGTCAACAGTCTGGCAGGCGCGAGCGGGTCGCGACACGCCGCTAGCACGCAGCACGTCAGTAGTGCGGGGTGAGAGCGAGTCACGCTTTCAGGAGCTCGCTCGCATACGTTGAACTGATGGAAGTGACGCACGCATTCCTAGAAGAAGGAAAAGACACTGTATAAAGAGTATAACGCATTTAAATAAAAAAATAAAAAAACATCCTGTATAATAAACAGAATAGGTAAGGAATGAGTAAAAGTCTCCTCCACAGGTTTCCACACGTCTACATCTCACTGCTAAGTAAAAGCTTTTAGAGTTTTCATTTTAACAGCTCAACAATATTCATTGCGTTATTTACGTTGTTGAGCAGATACATTTTTTTAACATATGAAGCAATGTATCGCATTATCCTTCAAAATGATTCAGATTGTGATTGAAAGTGTGTTACGCAATTAGGTTGCCGGACTAAGTTGTCAATATTGTATTAAGAAATTAATTGAATCTGAATAAAGTTCTAAATATCTAGATCTAAAATCTAAAACCTGGCTACAAGATTTAAGCTTGGACTCAAATCATAACTCATTTTGTAATTAGACAGTAAACCAGAATACAGTTGATTTACATACCTTAGCCGCCTGACTAAGGTCTTGTCTCTCGGTCAGCTGTTCCGGATACTTGGTGCACATTTCCGGTATCCACGCCACTTCCTGCCGTTTGTAGAACTCCTTGCTATTCAGTACTGCGCACGCATATCCAACTATTTCCGGTTTCATGCCTGTGGGAGAATGTTTGTTGTGGTATTACTGTTTTTTACTAACATGGGTTATAATCATCAGAGTTGGAAAGATTTCATTTGAAGCAGCCAGTGACCTCTGTGCCCCAAAACAAGCAGCCAGTGACCTCTGTGCCCCAAAACAAGCAGCCAGTGACCTCTGTGCCCCAAAACAAGCAGTCAAGAGACCTCTGTGACCCAAAACAAGCAGCCTCTGCGCTGCCACCGATAACGCCGTGGAAGTGACGAAGTGTTGGGCCAACAAAATTCAAATAACTGTCGTGCCAGCGACACGAGGAAGAAGAACTTGATTATTTGACGTTCGAATATGTGTTTTCTCAGGTTGCCATTATTTATTTAAACTTTTCGCACAAAAAGGTACAAAGGCGGACTTAATGCCTTAGGCATTCTCTACCAGTCAACCAAGGGTGGTGAAGAGATTAGATGACAATAATAATAAAAAAAACTCTTTCGATTGATAGAAGAAACTCTCTCTCTCTCTTACTCTTGAGATGACTCTACGCTATTTTTTTTTTAATTTGTTTTGAAAATAACTCTGCAATTTCCGCTTAGATGCATACCGACTGGTGGCCGTCCTGATACCAAGAGGAAGCGCATTCCAAAGAAGAATGGACTGAATATGAACAGAAGAATGAACAAAATCAGACGTATGAGAAGGACAGAGTAAGAGAAGATTGTTAGAAGAACGCAGATTCTTAGCGTGTGAAGAACATAGATATTGGAAGTGAGATACGAGATAAGAAGGAGGAGTGGGAGAGTTGAGAAGGGAGAAAAGCGTGGTCAAAGCGCGCAAACTTCTTCTTTGGCGAATGGACATCCATTTGAGCTCAGACCTATAGCTCGACACATGGTCATATTTCCTGAGGTTGAATATGAACCGGATACCATTGTTGAGCAATCTGTCGAGCTTATCTAGCAAAACCGCATTCAAGTCAAAGTAGCACACGTCACCATAGTCGATTATAGGGAAAATCAAAGTCTGCACAAGCATGGTCTTCGTCTTAGCGGGCAAAAAGCTCATCAAACGATACAGGGATCGCAGAGTACCGTTGACCCTTTGACTAACACTAGAGACTTGGCGTTGCCAACTAAGCGTTGAGTCAAGATGCAAACCGAGATCTTTCACAGTACATGTAATGGGTATGACCGTACCATTATGGGTATAGGTGATTCCTTCAATGTTAATTTAAAATTCCTGCGAAATTCAATTTCCTTACGTTCAAATCACGTTGTAATGATTATAATTTAGTAATTATTTTATCATAATTGCGGCGTTGTATGTTAGTTCAATAGAACTAACATACAACGTAAAACAGGTCTACAAAAAACGTAAGACTGTTGAATTTCGTGGGCGATATCGACGGATCCCCCTTAAGTCAGCCTTTGTATACTTTTATTTAAAAATCATCATTTCTTTTAAAATCATTAAATATATTGAAATGTTTCTTTTTTACGTACAGGGTGGCAGGGACGTCGACGCGCAACCTGTAACTATTGATTTAGTACATGATTCTAAACCTTCCGACGTCAAGTTTTTCGTCGGTTATTAAAAACAAATTTGCTATTCCATACATTTTGACCACGTAGGTTTATTAAATTGCTATGCTGAATTCATGGTTTCAATTTGCGCGTCGATGTCCCTGGGAACCCGTATATTAAAGCCTATAGAAACTACAGAATTACGACGCGATCATGGTTGCCCCACAATGGTTTCCCAGTATAAATATAGCTCTTACCATTAACCCGAAGCTCGATGGTTCGCTTGTCATCGTCATCTCCTGACTGGTCCACCTCCTGAGGAATACATTCCTCATCGTCTTCTATTACCATGCACAGTTCAGGAACTAGCGTCAGGAATGGTGCTACTAGCCTAAGAGAGAAAATAAACTTGTTAATAATAATCATTTTGGCGTCGGAAAACGACCAAAGGATTAAGTTTCTATGTTCAAGATTGGCCCCCTAATAAGTAAATACTGTACCTTATGGGTAACTACAGCTTTGAGCCGTTTGAGGTAGAAACGCCCGGGTCATGGGGTCCTAGTGCGCGTCTGCTTTTTAAAGAATGTTTTCGCCGGCTGATCGACACTTCACGTGACCAGAGGGCTGGGTCGTTTCCATTTTGCCATTCAATGTGGCAATGCTGCCAGTCTTCTGGGCACGTTTCCGGATTGCAGCCGCGATGTGGACGAGTACTTCGACGCCTTAATATCCTTTTGTTTTTGTATTTATTTATATAGTTAGTATTTTATTTAAATTTCGAAAAGACTGGTTGACACTTCCCATGACCCAAGGGCTGGCTTTTACTTAGGCCAGAGGATAAGCATTGCCATACAACGTGGCAATGCCGCCAGTGTCTTGGGTACATTACCAGTCGACAGCGATGTGGACGAATTTTTCGACGCTATTTTTTAGTTTGTAAATAGTTTTAGTTAATTTAGGATATTATTTTGTTATTTTAGTGTTATCTTATAAAATGGAAATAACTGTAGAAATAAAAAACCTTACCTAGTATTTTATTAAATAAATATAAAATAATACATCTGTTATGTATATTGGCTGTTCTGAATAGTCAACCAAACATAAAATAGATTTACACAGACAACTTAAATATGTTTCCTCTACGTTTCTTAGCAACGTAGGACGCCCTCAGGCTAGGTTGAGCGACGATATTCGCAGGATGGCTGGTAGCAGCTGGATGAGAGTTGCCGAAAATCGAGTTGAATGGCGTGCATAGGAGAGGCCTATGTCCAGCAGTGGACTGCTATAGGTTGATGATGTTTCTTATTTATTTTGGTTAGACACACTAGCAGATAATTAGCTGTTGCGTGTTTATCAAATAGCTTGGAAATATTTAATAATTTTCCATGCTGTATTATTTCTTGAAAATAATACTAATCTTAACACTCTTAAATACAGGGTTATTTTAAATTGACTAGCTAAACTCAGCAGACACGATGGGTATTGGTATCCCAACCGTGATAATACAACAAATAAAATTAATAGAATGTTTTTTTTTTGTGGTGTCCCTGACGGCAGTATTGTAGTAAAAATAAAAAAAAAATTAAAATAAGTTTATTACATATCATTTTGGCTTACATTGCATGTCGAGGAGTCTCCATTTAGGCATAGCAATGCCTGTAGTTGAAGGCTCCGCTCTTCCCTTAGATAGTAGTAGTAGTCACTTGAAATATCAGTTTAAAAATCTGGTTCTTTTTGTGTTAACTCAGACGTGATAAGTATCAATATCTAATCACGATTTAACATATAAAACAGTTTTTCGTAATTTATACTACAATAACAACACTAACGAGGGGTTGTAGATTTCCCAAAAAAGATTAAGTAAATCTTTTTACTTTATTGTGTTTAGATATCAATACTCATCGCCTCCGCGTAGTTTAGCTAGCCAATTTAAAATAACCCTGTAGAAGTTAAATGACATACCTGTCAGCCGGTAACGTTTGTAAATCGCTAGGGAATAGATCACTGCAGTCGGAGCCGTCTCGACATGTTTTGTGGCATATCGCGCATACCTGTAACATTTTTTTAAACTTAAAACTTGCCTTTACCATAACCTGTGTAAGGCCTGATTTTACCAAAGTCAGATATAGAAAGAAAACACATTTAATAGCGGCAAACATGACGCATAAAAAGAATACAAACACAAAAAAAATAACAAGTTGGGGGAAAACATGCATCACATCCACGCAAAACGGGCATCGCTCAGCATAATGCTAAGACCCTATACGAGACAGAGCCCAAGCGCAGGGGCTGTGCTATATCTTTTATCCGTGGAATAAAATTTTTGTCTGACAGTTTTTGTAAGTATGGAAAATCTGTCAAAAATTCAAAATTTGTTCTCAGGAGGAAGGCGGAATATCTTTAAGGGTGGTGGAATTCACCCTTAAAGATATTCCCAACGATATTAAAACATTCAGAGTTATTTTTAGTTAGTTGGTGAAACAACACAGACGTGCTGAGTAACACAATTTAAAAAAAAAACTAAGCTTATTAAAAAGTACTGCTGATCACGTAAACGAAGCATTAGGAGTATGTAAGGATCACAGCAGGGGGCGTTCTGTAGTGTCTGCCTACCCCCATGGGAAAAGGGCATGAGTGTATGCTGTATGTATGTCTGCTGATCACAGGGTCAAAGCCGGCGGTTCGCGCAAAATGTGCAGGAATTTTTTGTTCATAATATATTTCTTACTATTTTACAAAATATTACAGCATTATTTTAAACATCACGAAAATTCACATACGAGCTGAATATCAGTAACATATCACAATAAAAAAAAAACAGAAGTCCTTATAAAACTACAGTTCGGTCAAACGCAAAATTCGCAGTTTTTTCTGTTCTATATTTTTGTTGCTCTGTATTGTGAAATTAGAACGATGCCAGCTGACGGAAACAGCCGAATGTTTCCGAAAGACTTACCGCTTCTTCATCAGCCGTACAGTAGGGCCTTATCGTGAGTGGCAGTATCGTAGGAGGAGGCAATGTTCTCAACGCGTCGCTGTTACATTCTACTGGTAATAATCTTCGTAAGTCTGCTGTAAGACCTCCTCGAAACACCCATGGTTCCTGGGAACCACTCTCGAATGCCTCGCGCCAGCCTTTTGAAAACCCTTTAGAGGAAAACGTAGGTTTTACTATCGTCTAAACAGGCAAAATGACATTAGCATAAAATTGATTAAGTACATTCAATATCTCGATTGGCGAATTTGTCAAAATTATTTGAGTTATTTGGCTTACTTATACAAAATAAATTTGATTTCAGAAATAGGGAATATTTTGTTCGTCAACATCAGGTTTAAAAAAAAAAATGAAAAACTTACACGTGTAACTTCCTTGTGTATTTGTTGCTATGTTTTGTGGGTATTTTCCGAGTTCTGAAACAAAATAAATAGTATTAAAAATTTGTATTGCTATCATTACGAATACGATCGATCTTGCTCGAAGATGACCGAGTAAATCTGACAAACATTTCTGACTCTTCAACAGTATTTGTCTAAAGTCTAACGTTTAAGTCGAAACAGGTCGTATATCGTCCTAAAATCTTGTCTATGTCCAGCATAACAACGTCAACGTGTTGATACCAACCCAGCCACCTCAGGAAGCCGTCCAGCAGTGCCAGCACAGCGCACAGCTCCCACACGTAGGGCTGCAGCTCGGCGTGCAGCTCCTGGTTGCCGGCCGCGGCCAGGCGGCGCGCCAGGCGGCGCGTGCGACACATCCACCACGCGAAACGACTACGGCGGCGACGCCATTCGCTTGTCTGTGGAATAAGAACACGCGATATTCAAATTTTTCTTCTTCTCTCTGTAGCAGGTTGTATGTTAATCTAAAATATATCTGATCAAATCTGAAATATTTTATTATAGAATTACTAGCTGCGCCCCGCCGTTCCACCCGCATAAGTTTCGATCCCGTGGGATTATCGGGATAATAAGTATCCTATGTGTTAATCCTGATTATAAACTATTTGTGTGTCAAGTTTCATCCAAATCTGTTCAGTAGTTTTTGCGTAAAAGAGTAACAAACATCCATCTATCCATACAAACTTTCGCGTTTATAATATTATAGTAGGATAATCATAAAAATCATCAATACATCTGTCTAAGTTCATTTTACCCTATTGAATGACTATTTCATGAAATCATGACATTTAAAGTCAATTCTAACTCAACGACTTGTATTGCTGATTCTAATGATTATAACTATTTAAAGTTATATTTGTTACGGCCGCGAATCACATTTTAATCAACATACAACCTATAAATAAATAATAATAAAATAAAAAATATTTATTGAAGAAAGGCCTAAGTACATTCTAAAGCAATGTTATATAACTGAGTGGCTATGCAGAGCACAATACATTAAAACCCTGATCTCCAAACTAGGGGTGACCCTGTATCTTAGATAAAAAAAATCAATCAAAATCAAAAGTCATGTTCTATGTTACAGGTTTGGTTTCCGCACTTAGTCCTTCAAGTGGACCATTGTGCGTGGGCCATGGCGGCCGTCGGTGGTTATTCCAACCAGCCCACCTCCCTCCAGAAGCTTATTAGGTCTCCTGGTCTGTCGAGAACATCTGTGTAGGACCTGGGTGTCCCGGGGGTTTCTGTTCTAATCTGGGTGACGCCTGCGCACTCAAAGAGCACATGCGCGACGGTTTCATCGGCCTCCATGCAAGCCCTGCACAGGGGGCTGTCCGTTATGCCTATCGTGTGGAAGTGTTTGTTCAGTGAGCAGTGTCCCAGTGTCGTATTCGTATCTATCTATATCGTCGTCGTAGTCGTATCTACATATATATCAAGTCATTTATTCAAATTAGGCTAAGAATCAGCACTTTTCGAACGTCAAAATTATAAAAGACAGTCCCCCAAAAACGCCCGCCCTTCACCACTTCCTAGTGCCATCGCTGGGGAGAAGAAGTGGCGCAACCAACTCCCCAGCATAGAGATCAGTGTCCCTCCGCAGCAAAGTCACAAGTCAATATTTGTAACTCATTGGGACTTAACAAAGTATTTTTTACATAGTTAAATAAAAAGTGAAAAAAAAAAAAAAAAAAAAAACAAAAAAAAAAAACCTGACATTACTTTAATTCTACATACCTCAGGCTTATTCCCTCTAGGAAGTAAACTTGCAGCATGCGTGGTCAGCCAGTTGAAGTCATGTAACAACCTCAGACCGCGCGAACCGTGCTCGAAGGGTAAGTAAAACAGATCGCATAGTAGGAGCAGGTCGTCAGCTACCAACGCGTTCGGGTCTATGGAGGGGTCTTCGTTTTCTACGGGCCTGTTGAACAAACATAACATTTAATCTGCAATCACGACGTATTTGCCAATAATGTAAACAAATATAAGTTTGTGGAAAAATAACTTTAACTCCTATCAATAAAGTTCAGTTTACGCTGTAACTTCAAATATTTTTATAATTTTGTTCAAGAATGCTAGTCCCTCTGAAATCAACTTAATAACCATTGAAATAAAGTTAATAGTTGTTTAACTTGAAATAACATCAATTTGAAACATACATTTGAACAGAGTTTCTCAATAGTCAGGTAGAAAAGCTACCTGACTATTGAGAAATCAGCACTTAAAGTCGGACAGCACTTAAAATCTGAGAAATAAATATTGCGGTTTAATGGAATGGGCAGCTTTTGTATAGAAAATATAAATAATAATAAGTTTGTAGCGGTATCTACAACGCCACATGCCAACAACGCGTCATACTGACGTCACGCAAATCCTGCATCTCGCAAGCAGAGTTTACCGCGCAATTAGCATAGATACAATTTCCCAACATCAATCGTTGGGCAATTGCCCGCCAGACAAAACACCCGTCTGGTCGGAGGATCCTCCCTTTTCTATGGAGGTTGAGTGAACTTTACACCCTGTTCCTCATACCTCTATAAGTTTATTTATTTTCTCTCACAACGGTTTGTAGTATTTAACAGTTTTGAACTATATAAATGTTATTTGCCTATTGAAAAATCAGTCCTAAATGCAACAAATTGTACCATCGAATGTCCATTAAAAAAAAAAACAGTTATTTGCAGCATGATAGTGTTATTTAAACTGAATAAGTGTGCAACAGGATATATGTCCGTCAATCAGACGAAAGTCGTTTTTAATAAATTGGAAGAAAAATATAAAAATGCTTTCTCTCCCTCTTTTTTATGAAATTGATTTCAGGTCCCATGGTTCAGGATTTCCCCGTACTTATTATTATTGAAAGCCTGTGATGCCCCACTGCAGGACAAAGGCTTCCCTACTCTCTTTGTGTTTAAAGCTGCTAAGGACCAGTTCTTGTTGGAGCTCATCTCGCCATCTCCGCCTGGGCCTGCCGCGATATGGCTTGCTATTAAGAGGGACCCATTGCGTCGTTAGTTTGGCCCATTGGTCGTCTGGAATGCGGCACATGTGTCCAGCCCAATTCTTCACCGTACTATCTCTGTTAAATAAAAGATATTGTATATCATCATATACTCACTCGTCGACTACTTCTGTGAGTTCCGTCGGTTCCACCATCATGTCTGTACTGAGTGGACTGTGACTTGGCTCTACTTGCATCGACCCGTTCTGTAACAAGCATCCATTTAGTCCATAGATTTTGTATATACTACTAGCGTTAGATCGGTAATGCAAAAGAGAATCATTATAAACTAAGCGTACGTTAGAGCGAGATACATAGACGAGACCAATCACGTACACGCTAGTTTTAGTTTGAATTTTTGTCGACTAACCCAACATTTATATAATACATACAAATGTTGAGTTAGTCGACAAAAATTACTAACCCAACATTTATAAAATAAAATAAAAATATAATAACTTTATTTCAGACCTTGATCCATATGATGTCAGTAATACACACTACTTATAAGCTATGTTAGTAACAAACGAAAAACAAGATTTAATTCATACATCTGCTGCACTCACCAGACGCACCGGGTATATGTACATGCACACGTACCCAATGCGCCATAATAGTGCAGCACGGCTTATCACTAATGACCTTCAGAATGTCATTGCCGGTCCCACGCACTCTGCGCGTCATAGAAGCAGTCTTCTTACGTAGAATGGTACTGAAACCGTCAGTACGTGCTTCCGCAAACATTCCTGACGCATATATAATACATATAAATGTTTGACTAAAATGCCGTGTACGTGATTGGTCTCGTCTGCTAAAAGCTTTTTAATAACTTGAATTCTTATGTATTTACTTACTTCACTCATCCCATCATTCATAACCACATCAGGGTCAGTAGCGGCCGTAGACGGCGGGTCCACATCAAACGGTTCACCGACTTCAGTAATAGACGGGCGGCTCGGACTTAGTGTCTGTGGCGTGTCTGGGCAACAGAAAATGTACTCTATTACATTTTATAGGGCTGTTCTATTACTGGCAGGTTTTAGCACAAATATACATGGCCGTGATCAACTTTGAACGTAAACGTGCCATGGTACGGGGTTTGGTCATTGTATGTTTTCTGTTTGCATTGATGTCAGCTATTGATTCATATAGGTTACGTACGTGGCCGCCATTTTGAAAAAATATCGAAATGGCGGACAAGTCGGTATGCCACGCTCAATAAAAAATCAATTCAATACCCTTTGAATTTCGCGGGTACCTCAGCGCATCCCCCTTAATCAATGTTGCCTCCAATTAGCATTGTCAAGCAGTACAAAAGAAACAAAATAGTAAATACACAATACAATAAAAAACCCTTTACCTACAGAAATAAGTTTGGAAACAGACTCACCACCAACACTCATATCCCCATTCCTCTGCTGTTCCTCCACAGCCGGCTCCACATCATCCACTATAATCTGATCAGCATCCTCCCCCTCTTTATCCTTCTTCATTTCAAAACTCCCCCCCAATTCGCTTATGAGCTCCCCACTTTCCGACTTATCCATATTATGATTGTTCTTATTCATGCTTCCTTCCAAAGCTTTTAACCCTAAAATGGGAACGGGGAGTGTTGAAACGGGCATTTCCGTGGGGAGGGAAATGTTGGAACTTGCTATGGGAATGATGGGGTTGGGTATAGACTCGTTGAGGATGACTTTGGTGGGGGAAACTAGGGAGTTCATGACTGGGTTTGGTACGGGGTTGAGGGTTTCAATTGGTGAGACCTGTGGGCAGAAAATGTAGTTTTATTTTGTTGATAATTTGAATAGCAAAATCAGCTTATAATGACGGCACGGTAGCGCCATAGTTAAGCGATTGACTGCTGCGCTGCGTGTCGCAGGTTCGATTCTCGCACGGGACAAATATTTGTATGACCTAGATGTTCCGGGTCTGGCTGTTTGTGTGAGTTTAAATGTTTGTAAACGCACCCCTGATACAGGAGCAATTCCTAGTGTAGGGCAAGGGTTTAAAAAAAAAATGTTCTGCTGGGACACAGTGTCGTGTAGCGACAAGAAAAGCTGGACTATAAAGACAAAGGTAGTTTAAACTAAAGAAAGGGAGGTCAAAAAACAATTAAACATATATTATAAATATGAATTTGAGATATGAAAGTGGCCAGTGATTAACTATAATAAGTATGCAAGTATATTCAGCTAAAACGATACAGCCCGGTAAGGATTTGAAAGAAAGGTTGCCATGGCGACGTATTAAACGTCGTTGTCAAAGCTGTCATAATAAAATATGTGTATATTATTAGTAAAATACAATAAAATCTAGTTATTTTGTATTAGAAGTATAGTGTTTATAGGAAAAATGATATCCATCAATGTGGGTGAAATTACCAACCCTTGGATGTCACTAAATCGTCGTAGTCTCATGTTAAAGTTGGAGCTGTGTCTGTGTACTGATTGTGGATAAAACGTGTCGTAAAAAATAATCAGATCAGTGCTTAACGGTAACAGAATGCTTGTTCTGACCTGGAGGAATGCATGAAGATAACTGTGAGTATGTACATTATGTTACAACAGGCCTCCTCTCTGTGAATGGGAGTGGGCCATAATCCACCACGCGGGCCCAGTGCCGGTGGGCGGATGTCACTGGTCTTCGAATTTTTGGTTCTAGGACATGCCGGTTTTCTAACGATGTTTTCTTTCACCGTTTTGAGAGGAGTGGTGATGAAATAATTTACACGTTTAAAGTGCCTTTGTGGGTTCGAACCCACGCCTTTCAACTCGTAAGTCGCGGTCGTTACCACTGGGCCAAAACTGCTCCCCCGTTCTGTTTGCGCCTTTATTTTTTTATTACTATTTCACCACTCGACATACTTACCCTAGTAGATAAAATAGGCCGGTCATTAGAGCCTGAAGCGCAACCATCAGCCAAGGCTTGCAACTGCGAGGTGTTAACAGTAGGAATGGCGAGCGCCATCTCTGCTGTGCTTGTGGTTGAAGTGTTTGAGGTCGCCGTCATTAGGGACATGCAAGTGTTCACTGATGGTAGGATTGGGATTATTGGCACTGGTGGTACTGGAAGAAAAAAGGTAAGATTAGATTTTAAGAAGCCCAAAAAGTATTAGTAATTGGCCTATGATGCTGTACACGTCAACAAACATTAAAATTTCAAAATTGGCATCATGATTTGTAAAAAAGAACAGGACCTAAGTAAGAGCCTTGTGGAACTCCTGATTCAGTATACTATGACTGGAATATAAAATTATTTTGACTCAATTATGATGAGATTTAGCATAACAAAGGGAAATCAAGTTCAATAGTTTTAATTTTGGAATATCGAAGATTGTTTTACCTTATCAAAGGCTTGAGTCAAGTCGGTAAATAGTATAGTAGCGTACAATAATATTTAAAACACTACATTATATTTTTAGTTACCTGTGATGGTAGGTTGTGGCTTGATCACAGGCCCTTGAGCGGTCTTAGGTATGGAAAACTCTGGTAGCCATTCGTTGATCGCTTGTCTACAATATAAATAAAACATGTCATGTTGATTTTAGGAAAGTGAGGTCATTGCCACGCATGAAAGACACTCAAAAATTGCTAGAAATAGCACATCATTATCATGTACACCATATAAATTACAGACACAAATAGTTTTTTTTTTTTTTTCAAGCACTTTCTTAATCACGGTTTCTAAAAGCCTTTTTAAGTATCTGATCAGTAAATTGCGGTAAAATTTCATGACAGTTGATGCAAGCCGTCATAGCTTGTTGAACAAAATAACAAAAACCCAAATCCTTATTATTTGGCACTGGTTAACGTCATCACGTCAACGCCGGCTGCCGCTGAAAACCAGCGCTTGGGCTCTGTCTCGTATACGGTCTTAGCATTATGCTGAGCGATGGCCGTTTTGCGTGAATGTGACGCATGTTTACCCCCCAACTTGTTTTTTTTTTTTTGTGTGTTTATGTCCTTTTTTTTGCGTCATGTTTGCCGCAAATAAATGCATTGTCTTTCTTTCTTCTTTCTATTTACTTCGAGCCTCCCAAGAAAGATTAGTCTCATTTCTGACTAAAAATGTTATACAAACTAGTTTACCTGAGTGCTTGTCTATGATGATACACATGCTTGCCGAGAGTGAGAGGAGCTTCGTCTTCACAGACGCCTTGCTCGCTCTCTCGCTCTAACTTTATGTCCCAGGAGACCGCTTCCACTGCAAAGAAAGAATTGGGTATTAGCATTGGACTATGGGTGGGGGAGGGGGGAGCTCTCCTGGCCCTCGGTCCTGGGGCGAACCCAAATCTCTAGAAGTACTTTTTAATAAAATTCTAACCAAGACTAATTAATATATGCTCAGTAAGTAAAAGACAGTTTGTAGTTGGAGGCCCCTTACGTATACAACCATTTGAAAGCAACTCAGAAACCCTAAGATGTATTTTTTGTCCGGTGAAACGAAACGCGTGGTCGCGCCGACAGCAGGGGCCTTCCGGTTTTTTGAACAAAAAGTGACATAAATGAACGCAACAATCTTTCTAATTAGGAAGCGGGGTTCTTCTAGGTCTGGTCAAGTGCTACCGAGTAACTGGGTTGTTGCCTATCTTACGATAGGCAGTCGCTTCGTGTAAAGTACTGTTATTCAGCTGCACCCGGTTAGACTGGAAGCCGACACGAACATAGTTTGGAAATGGCTGGGCAGATGATGATCATACTTACTATGTGCAGGCGCATCTAAGCTGCAACTCGCCCAATGCGCGAGCGTCCTTATTGGTATCATATTCGCGTTGTACTCGCAGTTGGGGTTCGTTAGTACCCCACGTAAGAGGGGAATTAGTTCCGGTGATCGGCCGCAGTATGGACCTGGGAAAAAGTCAAAAAAGGTTGATTTATTGAACTTTGCATCTTATGTCTATGGAAATTAGGTCTTATTTTGACACGGCTTTCAGTTGACATTGGCGTCATAAGTGACTCAAGGTTAATTTAGTATATTAATAATATGGGTGACATCAAAATCGAAATAAAAAACATTTCATGGATGAATGGATTAGATTATTCAAGTCCAGCCGTCGAGAAAATGCCTTTCTGACACCTGTCAATGCAACAATTCTAAT
Source organism: Apamea epomidion (assembly GCA_947507525.1). Taxonomy (NCBI): domain Eukaryota; kingdom Metazoa; phylum Arthropoda; class Insecta; order Lepidoptera; family Noctuidae; genus Apamea; species Apamea epomidion. Next base: position 14,081,570 of record OX382247.1, read on the forward strand.
AGCTAATAAAGATCAAATTCGCAAAACACGTATTGTTTGTATGAAATTGACAGGTGTTAAGAACGCATTCTCTCGTGTTTCCGCACTGTAGGCTGAGAATTAGCACTTTTTGAACGTCAAAATTGCCTGACAGAGTCCCCCAAAACGCCCGCCCTTTACCACTTCCTAGTGCTTTAGCTGGGAAGAAGAAGTGGCGCAACAAACTCCCCAGCAGCACAGCTGTGATCGGTATGTTGGTAGTTGATAGCTACTCACCCAAAAACATTCGTTTCTGATCATAGTCGTTGGCGTGCAGGTTGTCCCATATGACTGGAGGACGTCGCAGCACTTGGGTTATTTCTTCTATTGCTTCCGTTGTTAGCACCTTCGATATCACCTTGGGACCTGTAAAAACAGAGAAAATAAATATAAATATATTTACATTTTACATTTGCAGAGCGAAATGAGAATATTCAAAATGTACCCGGCTCCGGTGCTAATTATTTCCATTCAGGTTATATGTATGTAGAGTAGGAAAAATAACAATATAATGTGCTACCACCATCGCTGGCTAACATGTTTTATTTGGCCTGGAGAAAAATTTTGTAGGCCCTCATCCCAAAAACTCATTTTTGGATCAAAATATTCGTAAGTATTTGTTCATACAAGCAATAACAGTAAAGACGTAAGTGTTGCAGCCGTCGATAAAGTGCCGCTCGTCGTGTTTGAATACGGTGCTCAAATACACGAGCGGCATATTGTAGACGGCAGCCGCCGACAATCGTTGACGACAGCCGCGGACACACGTCGACGGCTGCAGTTGCCTCTGCCGTTGATGCGTGTCGCTCGTGTGTATGAACACTAAAACTCATATCATATTCCGGGGTTAAAAATTGACCGCATAAAACAGCGCAGTGTTTCCTAATCCCTAATGGTATGATTGACATTCAAAAAGGCGTCATTAAAAAAAACTTTTAACTTGGAAAACTATAGAGCAATAAATATCATCTCAGACAAACGCGTCAAAAACCTACATTGATCCAACAAACAACATTGAAAAGGTCATCCACCTACTGCACAGGTTTAATGACCACATACAAAAAACAATATAAAACCACATGGAAACTTCCCACATGTCTAGCTGGCAATATCGTAAACATTATGAGTAATCAATGCAAAACTCGATTGGCGCTCAGCGGATACAATTTTATAGCATACGTTACGTTATCTATATTAATATTATAAAAATGTAAAATTTGTTTGTTTGTAAGTTTGTATGTAGAGGGTAAACCTTGGAACTACCAGTTGATTTGAAAAAAAATTTTTGCATATGATAGCCCAATTTTTGAGGAAGGCTATAGGATATGGTTAACATACTAAGCCCTACTACTGGCCCTTAGGAACCGAGCAAAATGAAAACAAGTAAGAAAGAACGCTAAGCGAAAATGAAGTATTAGCGCGGGCAGGTGATGTGACGTGCAAAGATTTTTTTTTTTTGAAGTGAAAACGTCTTTAGCGGCGTTGTGCACTTTTTTGCGATGGGTAAAAAATGTTAAACTCGCGTCAGGACCCGTGACCTGATTGACAATTTGTAAGACGGGGCTCGCGTCAGGACACGTGACCTGATCGAAAATTCGTAAGACCGCATTCCAAAATATCAAAAATGCACAACGTTAATATTCAAGTTTTCACTTCTGCCGGCACTCCCGGAGTGCAACCCATTTTTTTTATAGTTTGTGAATTGAGATTTGAGAGTTGGAAATAGAGAGAGCCTTATGTCGGCGAGCGGCGCAGGCTCTAGTTTCCAAATCAAGAATTATTTTATGTTGTTATAATGTTGTAATAATTCCTGGACAGACATCCGACATAGCCAAACTTGCAAGTGGCAGTGGGCAGGGCACATTGCTCGCAGAACACATGGCCGATGAAGCCGAAAGATTCTAGAGTGGCGACCGCGTACCAGAAGACGTAGCGTTGGAAAGCCTCCCACAAATTGAAATTGGAATTCGAAGACTTGACTTGAAGGCCGGATTCTGCTGGACGCGAGAAGCACAGAACCGGTCAAAGTAGCGGTGCTTGGGGGAGGCCTATGTCCAGCAGTGAACATCTGTCGGCTGAAATGATGATGATGTGGTCAACCGTCATCAAGTCATTTCATCTTTCGCTCACCTACTCCTATAGTCATCTACATAATCCATTCTCAAAACTTCCCTTACGACTTGTTGAAAATATTCTTGATTTTAAAATGTTCTTACGAGATTGTCTTCCCACTACATTGATATGGAATCATTACAAACGATCATGAATTTTCAATGATTACTGGCTACTAGCCCTACCCGGGTTTTAAATTAATGTCGCCATTATAGCAGCACTTTGTATACATCGACGTATAATTCAAATTCAAATATTTTATTTCAGATAAAAATCCATAATGTTAGTATAACTTAGCCTAATGTTAGTATACGTTCGCTAAATGTTTGGTTCTGTCTGAACATTGTTCCAGATATGGCAACAAAAGATCGTTGAATAGTGTCAATTTGACAATGGGTCACAATTGGAATTACGGTCATCAATATTCTAGGGACATTAAAAACACTATAAATATGGACAGGTTCAAGTTATTCTAATATCTCTACATAATCTTCTTCTTTTCGTGTCTATGGTGATCTTCTTCGATATTTTATATTTCTCTACATAATAAAAATGTTAAATTAATTATTTCACTGACAGACAACGCACTGCCTAAACCTAAACCACTGGGTCTAGAAGCATGTGCACTTGAGTTCCTTTATAACGTCAGTGAGAACGAAGGAAGGATTTATAAATTCATCCCCTTAATCAGTTAAATAGGGGATGAAAGCGTATAGCAAGCGTAGCGTAGGGAATGTATGAACCAGTCTGCAGAGCCTCTTCCCAACTATGTTGGGGTCGGCTTGCAGTCTAACCGGATACATATCAATACCAGTATTTTACATAGAGCGACTGCCAATCTGACCTCCACAACCCAGTTACTGGGTAATATGATACATACCGATATTAAGACTGGTTGTCAGAGTTTCGTGCTTCTGACTACGTGTAACGATGGTCAAAGATCTACAAATGACATCTGGGACCAACGGCTTAACGTGCTTTCCGAGGCACGGCGAGGTCTCGATATGTAATGATTGGTCACCCATCCACGGACCGACCTCGGCAAACGTAGCTTACCTTCGATTAACCCGTGCGTGTGTTTGTATGGGAGTTCGTCATTTTCGGTTTGTCATATTATTAAAAATATTTTTTAACAGAGCTAGTTTCTTATTCATTCATCACACTAACTGATGATAATACATATATCATAACATAACGTATCATTAACTTCCACAACGTATAATAAACATGTTCGTACATGTAGCGGACGACCTTTTCCATTCCGTTAGCGCCCACGTGGTTATTAGTTGCAGTTATTTGTTTATAAGACTATGTGCGGCTCGCGGAATGTGTGCGATTCCATATTAAAGACTTGTTGAACTTTGTAAAGGAAATCTATGTTCTATGAGTTCATTTTAATTGGCATAATATAATGTAGTACTATTAATACATGTAGTTACATGGTAACAAATACACATAGTGTCAAAATTGTTTCCAATCGGATTTCTGTGTGGAGGGGTCCCACGAAGGCAATAAATGCCTGACATCATTTATCAATAGGCTGACGGGTGAATATCGAAGTCACGACCTCTCACTCACCAGTTTGCGCTATAAACTTTGGACTATGGCAAAAACTAATATCCAAGATAAATAAAATTAATTAAATTAGTCTACACGAAATGTAGTGCCTTATCGCAGTGGTGATACTACGATATATTTTTGAATTATAAACGTTATTATTTATACTTAAAAGATAGTCTGGCACACCCTTTCTTACACCTGTAAAGACCTCGCTCCAGAAAACTATACAACATTGTACAGCTAGGTATTAAGCGTAGATAGATTATAGAATGCCACTATGAGGGTGGCATGGTCATGTCATACTGATCGAACCGTCTATAAACTAATAGAGATTTTTTAAAACACCTTGCTAACGGGCTCATACTTTAACCACGACATGAACTATTCCCATAAAATTCGTGCCGATACTAAAGAAGAACAAACACATACCAGTCCACATGATATCGATCTGCTGCGACAGTTTGGTCCCCAGAGTGTTGAGGTACTCGGAGCTGTTCACGGAGGGCACGGCGCGCGTGGAGCAGTACTGAGTGGGGCAAAGGAGGAAGCGGGGACAGCCTAAGTGTTGGTGGATCTCGTTGGTTACTGATACCTGGAGAAAGGAGAAAGGGTTTTATTATCCTTAGAAGAAAAGTGGACGGTTGATGCATATTAAAATCAAAAGGCTTCGACGCACAGCCAAAACTATTGAATAGAAACGTGAAATACTGAAGATATGTGCCCTAGATGGTGTGAAGGTGGACTAAGCAAGGATTTTATAATATAATTTCTTTGAGGCGGTCTAAATGAGGGTTGGAAATCGAAAACTTCAGTCGTGAGCAAAAGCTATATATGAGCGTATGTGATGAAACACCAAATATCTAATGTAATGTACGTTATCTATACCCTGTCCATTAGGTAAACCGTTTTTTGACAGATGGAACTAGTGATTGCAGCAACACACAATACATTGATTGATACAAGTACGGTATTATAATGTCTGTAAGAAGCCATAAATAAGATAAGGCAGTTTATATATTTATTTTATTACCCATTTTAAAGTTAACTTTTACGTATATCTGGAATATGTACGTTCTAAGACAGATGTTTAAAACCGGTCAACTTAATGGACAGGGTATCAGTAGATCTGGGTATAATAAGTAGCTTAGATTATGTTGAATGGAAAGCTAAAATACTGTTCACGTTTGTATTTAGTTATCATAGAACGCGTTAAGTATACATCCAACAAAGAAAAGATCGCGCGCATTTTACTCCGCCAACTTGAACAAACTAAACAAGTCCTGTTTAGTTTATTCAGGTTGGCGAAATTCTCAGAAAAAATATCATATGCATCATGCAAATTCCGTAACAGTGTAACCATAGCAACTGCACATTCTAATCAACATATCCAACTGCAGATAACGTAGGTATAAGTAATCGGCTAGGCTGTGCAGTCAGGCGAGCTAGTAATTTTGAAGGCCGCTAGCTCAACGCTAGCCACTTAGCTGTCTATAGTCACGCATGGGTTACTACAAGATAAATTTTTGATTTAAAACTGCTAATAAAGATTTGATCGCTTTTGTGGGGTGTTTTGGCTGCCCGTTTTGCCTGCTAAGATTTGTACCGAATGTTACGCTGAACTACATACAGCCTATAATGTTCCCACTGGTGGGACAGTTCTTCCTCTTCGAGAGGGAGTGGGCTGTGATCTACCACGCGGACCCAGTGCAGTTGGTAGATGTCACATGTCTTCGATTTTTTTGGTTCTAGGGCATGGCGGTTTCCTCACGATGAATTCCTTCACCGTTTTGAGAGCAGCGGTGTTGAAATTATTTACACAAAGTAAAGCGCCTGCCTGGGTTCGAACCCACGACATACATCTCGTAAATCGGGGTAGTTCCCACTGGGCCACCACTGCTCTAAAAATAACTTGATTTCCATAAAATAACTCGATATTTATGAAATCTGAGAACAGATTTCATTGAGTAGGTTTTCAGAAACCTGTCACAATGGAGAGATCATTGCAATGTTTGTAAATTAGTAGACTTGGCCCCCTGGAGTTACTGTATTTAAACTGTATTGCGGGGTAATAGCGTAACACACTAACAGTAGGAACAGCTTTCATTTTGATAGTTCAACAAGATTCATTGCGTTATTTACGTTATTGAGTAGACAAATTTGTCGAACATATGAAGCAATGAATTTGCAATATCCTTCAAAATGATTCAGATTCTGATTGATAGTGTGTTACGAAATTATGGTATATGTATTAAGTATACTTACTTGTGCATGCGCAAAACTCTGGAATATCTGTTTGTCAGCCTCACTCATCTCGGGCTCAATGTCATCAAACAGGAGAGCAAAGCATGTGCAGCCGAATTGAGACACCTTGAAAGAATCATCAACATTCATAATACAAAACTTTATTCAATAAAAGTACAAAACAATACAATTTCAACGACAAGATATAATAATAAAATAAGAAAAAAATAATAATAATAATAATAAACGTAGGTATGAAGGTAGGTAGGTATTAATAATATGGTATAATTATATTTTATCTAATCCAAAGTTATTAGAATAATAGAAATAGGTCTGCAGTTACGATATACTTAATTCATTTACAAATACATAAAATTATAACCTCGACCAGAAGTCAGCTTATATTGTATAGCTTGATGTGTAGCCGTGCATACATAAAATATACTGATTTCTTTATTCACATTAATTAGGAAAGTTTCTAATAATATTTCGCTTTTAATTTATTATTGACTTGCCAGCACAATGGCAATTAATTAAAGTTATTATTAGACTGTTAAAAGAAAAAATTAAATGTAATTTATTATAAAGTCAGTCATTCATTAATAAAATTTATAGTCAACTATACATAAACAAAAGTGAACGACTGTCTAATTGTCAAACTTATAGTGAAAATGTAAGTGTAGTTTCCTCAGAAAGCAATGCTGAAACAAGAAGCATGTTACAATTACCTTCGCAAACTCATCACTGCAGTGGTCGGAGTAGGTAGAGCTGTTTTTGCTACTTGCGACATGCGGACATAACATGGATATGCCAAATATTTCCCGGAATCCCGGGAATTCTCGGAATTAAAAAAACATTGTTTATTTAATATTGTTTCTAACAGTTTTAGTTAATTAATTCATATTTCACGAAGCTACCTCAAACAACATTCCAGGATCCCTGTGTGTGTATATAAGTAAGTATATACTGTTTGGGTGCTCACCTACTACCTGCTCATAACTGCCCGCTTACCTATATTAACTCACTTAAATCATTCGACAATTTCAAAATCCCGGGATTTCAGAGGCATATCCATGTTAACATCAATGTTTGCGGTCATTCACCCCAAACAGCTCTACCTACTCCGACCACACTGCATCAGTCACAACTACACAGCAAAAAGAAAACTTACATTTTCTCAATTTTCATTATTGCACCTACCATTTGTCAATCATCATCCAAAGCATTTGGTTATTAAAAAACAAAAAAGGTTTAACCAATCTGCCTAGCCTTTTCCCAACCATGTTGGGGTCGGCTTCCAGTCTAACCGGATGCAACTGAGTACCAGTGTTTTACATAGAGTGACTACCAATCTGACCTCCACAACTCAATTAATGGGTAACATGATCGACTGTCAAAGATCTACGAATGATATGTAATGGACGGTCACCCATCCACGAATTGGACCGCGGCAACCGTAGCTTAACGTTCGATCGACCCGTGCGGCTGTTATTATTTATAATCATCAACCAAAGGTTCAATGGTAGAAAATGCCTATGGCACTAAGTCCGCCTCTGTTTATTTGTGTGCTGGATGTGCTAAATATAAATAAATAAATTCCATACCTGTTCCAATTTCCTTTTCAAAGTAGTAATTTCCTTCTGACTACTATATGTAATATCCAGTCCCGGAGACAAAGCGTAACAGAATATGATGCCTTGAGCCTTCGCAGCCGTTATGAGAGAAGTCAGGTGTTCCGCTTCTTCTACGGTGTACAGTTCTCTCCAATATGCTCGATGCTTGTAATCGTCCTTCGGTGCATACACATACATGTCCATGCCCCATTTTTTTAGCCTGTGTATTTAATATTAATGTAGATATGTTGTCATAGCTGTTAATGTGTGGTGTTACACAAATGGATAGAGTAAGAAATAAGTACATAAGAGGAAGTCTGAAAGTGGCACCGGTAACTGAAAAGTTGTGTGGAAATCGGTTGTCATGGTATGGGCATGTGTTACAGAGAGATGAGGAAAATATTGTGAGGAAAGTTTTGAGTATGAATGTCGATGGCTATAAGAATAGGGGAGGACCAAGGAAACGATGGATGGACTGTGTGAATCATAATATGGTTAGAAAGGGGGTGACTGCCGAGATGGCGGCTAATAGAGAAGTATGGAAGAAAAATACATGTTGTGCCAACCAGGAATAAATTGTGATAAGGGCAGAAGAATGCTGATGATATATTTTTTTTTCTGTTTATTTAAGGAATTTTTATACATAAAGTACAGACGCTTTTTAATTTAATTGTGACAACATCATCATTGACATGTACAGATGCCAGCAGGTCAAGCTACCCGAAACCGTAAAATTTTCCCAGTCACTATATACTATAGTAATATATACTATAGTAATAAACTTGAAAATCTATTAAAGAAATTTGACAGATTGTAGTAGCTTGATGTGTTGGCGTCTGTACTTGTCAATCTTCTTGACAAATAAGATTTGTAGAAGTACCCCATATGTGTGAAAATAACTCATTAGTTTAGGGCTACCTAGTGCTTAGAGTATCCACGAAAAATCATCTCCATAGCCTTTTCCCAACTAAGTTGGGGTCGGCTTCCAGGCTAACCGGATGCAGTTGAATACCAGTATTTTACATGGAGCAATTGCCTATCTGACCTCCATAAACCAGTTACTGGGTAATACAATACTTTTGGTAAGACTGGTTGTCAGACTCTCGGGCTACTGACGACCCGTAACAACTGTCAAAGATACACAAAAGCCAGCTGAGACCAACGGCTTAATGTGCTTTCTGAGGCACGTAGGGTTGTCATTTTAAGTAACTAATGCTATTCTGCAAGAATGACAATAAGTTATGATCTTATCTTACAACAGTAAACAAATATAGTAAATTTTGTTTTTGTTTTGCAAATCGTGTAATATTATCTATTACAACATCACTAGTAATGTTTACTTAAATATTGCAAGTAAATAAATAAGTGCAGAATGACTAAACTATGTCTTTATCTAATTATTGACAAATGCGATCTTATCTTACAACAGTAAACAAATATAGTAAATTTTGTTTTTGTTTTGCAAATCGTGTAATATTATCTATTACAACATCACTAGTAATGTTTACTTAAATATTGCAAGTAAATAAATAAGTGCAGAATGACTAAACTATGTCTTTATCTAATTATTGACAAATGCGTGCACTGACTGGTCTGGGTCCGCTCGATCTGTTTAGTTCTTTACCCAAAGCCAATTTCAGACACCAATCTACATGGTCTTCACATGATTTGACGAAGATTATGTCTGGACGTTAAAAGAGACTGTGACCTCTGAGTTTGTTTTGGCCTTTCTTTTTAGTCAGATAGGAAAACGCCAACCTCGTCTAGTTTTTAAAATATGATTGACATGTAAAAGTGATTGTACAAACCTACATACAGAAATAAAATTATTTATTTATTTTTTATAAAGAATTTGAAAATTGGCAATTGTAATGTCAATTAGATTAAATTCGGGGTGAGAGCCTGGTGATCCGTCACATATCAAGTATGGACACCTGTCTCTGACAAAGGATCATATTATGTATTCTTAATCTACAATCCTTGTCTCTGTTTATAACTATGTGAACCTTTGTGAGGAGAGAATAAAATAAAGATTTATTATTATTATTTTTATTACTGAACCATTCCTGCTCAGGTTTGTTGCTAGACAACTTAATTCATTGCCCTTGTTCATGAAGTATTCATTCAACAACAACGTAGTTGGTATTATTTACTAAAAAGATTAAGAATAAAAGAGTTTGTTGAACTTTAGCCTACATTCAAGAATAAGTATAAAATAACAACTGGAACAATCAAGAACAACAAGACATATCAATATTATAATTTTGATGCAACAATCACAAAATAATAATAAAAATTATTTTATGCACATTAAGACTGTGAGTGAAAGTTTAACTTTCTTTGAAGTAACTAGTTTGCTAAGAGATAAGTCAGTAATATACAGTGATTTCTAGAAACATCTGTATATATGATCTTGCTTATTTAGAAACTAAAACGATTGTCCCAGTTTTTGAGGCCTGTAGCTAGGTTATAAGATGCCCTAATTTTATATTAAGAGGTTAAATAGGTTCTATTAGGTAAAATATTGTATACAAAATAGAAAATTACTAAGTAAATACGACTCTATAACTACTAAAACAAACAGTAAGTCAGATACTGCAGAGTAATTCAATAAATAATCTAAAATATGAACATCTGTGTTTACCACTATTTCTTACTTCCTATGGTACTTGAGAATACTTACTTTTGAAATAAATCTTTCCTTTGTTCAGTAGTCCACGGCCGTCCGTAAAAGCCTGTAATAGTGAAGCTTAGGTCATTCACTCCATTATAAACTTAGATAGAAGATGTATATCTACAACAAACCTCTAACACATACTTTCACATAAAAATAATAACAATTACCTTCAACAACCCCGCAAATAAAGTCCTTTCGATTAGAATTCGGTTCATCCGGTGAAGTTTCAGTCATATTTACAGGTAAATTGACGATTTACACCACAAAATGTAACAGTCCGACCAATGGAATAAATTTCGCAGTAGTAATAGGATATTTACACAATCTACCCAGCCTTACTAACAGACAGCGGCGGTGTAAATAACTGTATTATCAAATTCTAAGCTATAAAGCACCGGTTGACCCGTATCAAGCGTAAATTACTGAATTACTTTATTCCCGACAAGAAAATCTCTCAGAGATTCATGATGTGTCAAACTGAATAAACTGATGAGTTCGTTTAGTGTCTGCTTTTTGAGTTCACCACTAAACTATTGAACAGGTCGTTATCTAAAAAAATGTCGTGAAATATTCAAATGCTATAAAATATTTGATATGTTGGTTATTTTCTATCTTGTTGGAATCATATTCACGCCTTTATATAAAATACAATCCAATTTTAGAGAAGGTGAGATACGTGACCTTAAAAAAACCCATTACTTTTTTTATATTTGGGAATGTTATCGGTGCGTTCAGAAATAAAATTATGCTACAAACGGACTTGTAACGCAACTCAATTCAGTTCGTCAACTCGATAAATTATTAATCATTTTCTAGTACACGATGCAATAAATCAATTTGAGTTGTTTTTAGATAAATACGATTTTATTTACTTGATAAGAAATTATAATAAAAACTCATGGTAGAAAACTGTATTATGTAACTGACAACACTGAACTGTCGCGCCATTTTTAAAATAGAGGTAGTTAAAAAAGCGCGGTTAAATACAAAAGAAGACAACATTATTTGAAGAATTGATTTATTAATTTTATTACACAATTTAATTTACAATGCTATGCTATAATAATAATACTGATAGTGGTGACTGATAAGTGCAACATTAAATCTAAAATTAATCTTTTCTATTCACAGGGCCAGTTGGATTGACCATAAGCAAAAGAATTTCAAAAATTCTCTTCTTCGAAACATTAATATTATGAAAGTGCTATTATGTAATGACTAGATCATTGTAATACTGCAATGTTGGCATATTGGCTTATATCTTAAAAAACTACAATAGTTATGTACAAACATTTTCACATAATTTTGTCATATTTACAATAAATTGCTAACATTTTCAAAATGGAAATATAAGACAAAACTTAGAGCTAAGTATTCTACCTACGGGCTTCATGTATAGGTACGCGTGCAATTATAATTCAAAAGGGTACGAATGTAGTTATATTTCATAATTTTTTGTATCATCCGAAAAATATCGCGAACGGCTGTTTGGGGCAAGTAACAAACGGTCTTTATTATCATTCACCGTAGGTAACTGACTTTATAATTAAGTATTTTTAGAATTACATGACTAAAAACACAAATTCAAAAGTCTCTCATCTTCGTTTCTAACGACACTACATTTCATCGAAGTTGTAGTATGTCGAAGTGCAGTAAGTTCAATAGTAGACGGCATTGAGGCCGCACCTCTGCAAGTGTCAGCCGAGCATTCCACCTGACATATTGCCGTGAACCCTCATGTGGCGGTTCAGGTTGCCGGACTGGGAGAACCTGGGGAAGCAAGGACGTGGTGAACTTATTTGTATGACAGTGGATAATGAGAGGCTTCTCAGGATCCTTCAAGATTCTGTACGATTTTCGTACCTGAGACGGTTTCATGTACAAAAATTGTATAGGGTCCTGGAGAATCAGTGAGACATAGGTATCTGTTATATACACAAGCGTGTTTCTGTGACAATAAAATATTTTTGGCTCCTTTCTTTCATTATCAAAGCGCTCTGTAAGAATACCAGCCGATGTACGCTAGTAATATAACAGTTACCTATAATAATAAATACTTTATTTCAGACCATGGTGTCCATTTTGTTAGTAACAATGTTCTTATAGACTAGTGTTAGTAATACTTAAAACTACCCACAACACCAAACATATAAAAGATAGTAAACACAACAACAATCACTACTTCGCCATTCCATGACAAATGGTGCAGCAATGATTGATGTTATTACAGTCTAGCAGACTAGCGATCATGCCAAGGATGCTGTTGGCGCTGCCGCGTATTCTACGCACCAGGGATGCGCATCTTTTACGCATCGTAGCGTAAAAACAGTCTACGCGATGTTCAGCAAACATCCCTGACACACTACAGAATCGCCGCAGCCCCATCAGCACCCTGAACGAATTATTAAATTGGACTCGGAGGGCACTTTAAGACTTTTGAGTATCTTCGGCCCACAGGCTGCACGTTTAGAATGATGTACCTACAATAAGACCTAAAAAGTGTCATTTTGACTTCAGTCGAACAACGTGCAAACCTGCACGCTACCATATTCGCCCGCTCTGCCAGCGCCCTCCGTTCCCTCGCGATGTCATCATTGTCCTTGAGGTCAGAGGTCAGCATATGTCCTATGGTTCTGGTCTTCAGAGATCTGTTTCTTTTTTTATCTCATTTGTTGTATAGTAAACAAACAAGTGTACAAACACGCTGTGAATGTGTGTGCTCTCTGTGTCGTCACACACACAGTCACAGCGAGTGTGTACACTTGGTAACCACCAGAAAAGCGCGCGCCGCTTCGTGAGATAAAAATACTGTAAATAGCTACTTAAAGAGAGTCTCTTTTTTAATTAACCTTTAAACTCATCATTTATGCTCTTTGACGAGATGAAAAGGGATCGAAATTGTTCTCTTACCTCAATAAACACAATTTACACTGGTAGGGTTTTTCTCCAGAGTGAATACGTAAATGTTTCGTCAGCGTCGAACTGTCTGAGAAAGCTTTCTTGCAAGATCTGCACCTGTTAAAAGAGATACAGACTTATAGGGGTTTGAGTAAAGTTGGCGTCGTTTTGAAGTTAAGCGGCCAGTAATGAAACGTGGATATTATGAAAGAACAGAATAAAGCGATCAAAAGCTATTATGGATACATTTCTCTAAACCATATCGGAACTGAGATATTTGGTTTTGTATTGCATATTAAAATCCAAGAAGTTATTATATTCTACTGCACACTTTTAGGTTTCTGCCGTATTTAGAATTCCAAATAAAATAAATTAAATACAATGACGTAGATGAATAGATGTGTGGCGTTCGGCATTTCCTTGGACATTGTGATTGTTTGTGTATTGTGACTGACCCAGCATCCAGCATCTGTTGCTGACGAAGTCTAAATCGTGTTGGCGTGACTCGGCGTAGATCATTTAGTTTGACAGTAATTAAAGTATTTATATTGAAGAGATTTTTAAAATCTTCAAATGCAAATATCTCAGCTTCGATATCACTTAGGAAAAAATAATTGAACATATATGTGTACTTGACACAGCACAACAAAGTAACATGGAATTTATTGGTGGCCGCTGAAAAAAAAAATTACGCTTCTAGTCCATACAAAGTTACTCAAACCCCTTACGTAAGTAGGTATGTACATCGATTTATTTCTATCACATTTCAATTCCAAGCTCATTGCTCCCAGCTCCCAAAAAAGTTGTGATTGTCAATTGAAAACACTTTATTTTGGGAACCACCATAAGCAAACGTAGTCCGAAACTTTGTAAAAGTAGGTAGCGAAGTACCTACATATTATAATAATAGTTATTCGAAACAACACAAATACTTATTTCTTTTACTTTAAGTACTTTTAGCTTGCCTCTTGATAGGTGCAGAGGTACAGAGTGACAGTAAAGGAGCGCTTACTGATAGGGTCGTTCTCCAGAATGTGTCCTCATGTGTGTGGTCACGCTGGAACTTTGGCTGAACCGACGATCACATATTGGACATCTATAATGGAAGATATAGAAAATGTTAGATACTTAGGTAAGTTAATTGCGTTTATTAACATAATCAGCCTATAATGTTCCCACTGCTAGGACACAGGCCTCCTCTCGATGAGAGGGATTTATTAAAATAAAAATATAATATCCTAACTTATCTAAAACTATAACTTAATTAACAAACTAAAATATGGCGTCGAAATATTCCTCAGTGTCGATGTTGACCGCTATGCTGGAATGGTAAGTTAAGTTTGTCTTTAACTCAATTAGTATCCTACTTAAAACATTTTGCTTATTTTTTCGTTCTATAGCAACATTGTATCACTATCCCCCAATAAGTTCTGGTTAATTTTCTCATGAGGAGGCAGATTATTTCAATTTTATTCTATTAGATTTTTTATTTTAGATAAAGCTTTAGATAAAAAAGAAATAATGATTCTAGATGCTACACAAGATAAAATCGTATCTGCCAAACGAGAGTAAGTGCCGATCTTCTTTCGAGGCCTTTAAGAGCATTTCATGCTAAAGACAGTATGGCGGACCCTATCTCCTTCTTTTTGTAACTTACCTAAACGGTTTCTGACCGGTATGCGTCCTGACATGCGCAGTCAAGTTGGCAGCTTGCGAGAAGCTCTTATTACAATCTCCACATCTGTAGGGCCTCTCTCCAGAATGTGTTCGAAGGTGCGTCTTCAGCGTGCTGGGTCTAGCGTAGGTCTTGCCGCAGATACGACAGAGGTTTGGCTTCTGCTCATCGTCTTCGGAGCAAGTGCTGAGAGCTCCCACCTGGATGAGAAATTGACACCATTATATTGTACTGTAGACAGTATAATACGTACCTAGGCCATACTAACATACCTATAGGTAAAATTTTAAATAGACAACTGTGAGTACTGGCAGCCAACCCAGAATGACACTGCACGTCGTACATTTATCTTTCGTAGTTTTGTTTAAATATGACAGATGTGTTAAAATAATAACAGCGTTTTTGATCACACGTATGTTTAAATAAATAAAACCCTCACAACAACTCTTAAATATTTGATTATTCGGTAGGTCTTGGTAGGTAAGGTTGGGGATAGTAAGACATTGAGTTCTTCAGTTCGTGGAAAACATCAGTAACTTTACATTTAATAGTTAGAAAGACTGTAACTGAATGACTGCACTCATAGAAAGACTCAACGTTACACACATTTGCAAACTTTTTAACAATGCCTGCGCCGCGCCGTGAGCGTCGTCGTTGTGTTACCGAAGTAAAATACCTAACTAATAGTAACTCACCGGCACTTTCCCCGAAGAATTAACACACGAAGCATACCCATATTCCTGAGGATGCATCTGTCCCTGATTCAGAATATACCCATTCCCCATGTTCTGTTCCTTCTGCGTCTCCTGAGCATAAAGCTTCGGAGGTGGCCTCTTCAGACTCTGACCGAAACCCTTCGGATTTGAGTAATTAGGTTTCTGCTGGAACAAGGAGTAGTTCGGGTTGGGTTTTTGAGGGTTTTGCAGTATTGGCTTAAAGGTGGACGTGGCGGTGATCAGGGGGTCGCTCTGGTTAGGTGTCCTGAAGTCTGCGGTGAAGGAGTAGGTCGCTGAAGGGTAGGTGGAGGAGCTGATCACGTTTTGTGTTTGTGGGTAGACCACGTTGACTGAGGGTGTTGCGGCATTTTGGTTCCATTGCATCTGAGGAAGAAAGGATGTTGATTATTTGCATAAGAGGACACGTGTTTCGGTTCTCTATATTTTCCGCTACCGGAGTTTTATTCAGGACATAATATTTGGTTTGGCAGCAGAATATCAAGGTTACATATTAAAGTTCAAAGCTAACAGGTTTAAAAATCTTACATAGTTTTTCCGAAGTTCCGTTTCCGAGTAGCCTTCCACCTACGTGGTGATTTGAATTCGATTAATTTGTGGTTTTTACGCATTTTTGATCTCATTTACTTACGAATACTTTTCTACATACCTAGCCTAAGTCAGCAGTGTTTTTTTACTTTATAAGTCAGAAAGATGACGAAGGTCCGCTTGCAGCACATATATATGACTAAATGCGTTTAGCGCTAAACATACAAGATAATTATTCAACCTGTGCGCAAACTGTAACCATGAATTCAGTACCTTATTCTGAAGCCTCCACCGTTGAAGATTTTCGTCGGTTAGTTTAAAAAAAATGAGCTCTGCCATACATTTTGACCGCGTAGGTACCGAATGCACTTTTCTATGAAACAGCTGATTTCTGTTTTGATAACCAACGAAAAATTTCTACGCTCTGGGGGGTCTACAATCATAATGCTGAACTCGTGCCTTACAGTTTGAGCACTGGTTAAAGAATAATCCTGTATTTAAAACCATTCTGCCTCTGTCATCTTCAAACTATTGTTAGAAACGGAGCGACATTTTAAATGCGTTTAACAGATTATTTAGATAAAACTTTAAGCGCACACATGGCGGACTTAATGCCTTAGGTTAGGTTTGTTGTGCAAGTGGGCCTTAATTCAGGAGAGTACATATCTGAAGAAACAAACCTGTGAACACAGCTGCTCCGGCGGACAGCCGTGCATGGTCATGTTCATGGACACGTTGACGCTCATGGTGGGGAACAGGGGCGCCCCGCCGTAGTGCTCGTAGTATGGGTAGCCGCTGTTGTTCACCATCATCTGGGTAATATAAAATATATAAAAAACAACTGTATTTGCCAAATCATAACATAACATCACGCCTGTGTACCTCGAATGGATTAGATTTTTTTTTTAAACGTTGCCCCACACTAGGAATTTCTCCTGTATCGTGGGTGCGTTTACAAACATTTAAACTCACATGCACAAACATCCAGAACCAGAACAACTATTTGTAGAACATAATACATAATATATTAATTGATATCGAATACTATACTGCAGTGCGATTCTGTAACCATCTCACCGTGAAAACTTAGGTGAAGTAAGCGTGGAGTGAGCTGTCATTCCAACTAATGCTAGGGATTGACACTATTGACAGCTCACTCTAAGCTCACTTCACCTAACTTTTCACGGTGAGATTTTTACAGAATCGATCGGCTGTTTTACAAAGGCATACTACTGCGTGATTTTCCGAAATAAGCACACTGCCCGACGGCTTATGATTTTTTCTCGTAAACACAAGGTTCTGACTGCCATACTTTACAGATTACTAAACTAATAAATCTCACTTAGGTGATAAAAGTATCCTGCATCCTAATTCAATCACAATCTGAATCATTTTGAAGGATATTGCTAATCCATTGTGTTCGAATTTGTCTGCTCAACAACGATGAATTTTGTTGAACTGTCAAAGTGAAAGCCATTGCTACTGTTACTTAGTCTGTTACGTAACTACCCCGCTGAACTTGGTGAATTAAATGCAGGGAGATGAAAGAAACGCAATGAATTTGTTCTGTATCTGCATCATGAAAATCAATCATTAAAAAAACAATATAATATAAATTAAATAATAATATTAATTAATATAAAATTCTCTGTTCGCGTCATTCAAAAATAAAAAGCCTCGCTACAATGCTACGTCCGCTACGACCTGTGCTACGCACAGACGCTACGACGTAGCATTCACGTTTATGAAACCTTCTTTGTTTGATCTAAGCTACACAACGGATTTTGATGCGGTTTGAACTATAATTTAGAGGATTTATTCCGGAAGGTTTATGTGTAAAATACATTAATATGAAACTTACATATAATAAAGAAATCTCGATGTTTTGTCAAGTCTTAAAAACCTTGCAAATTTGATGGTCGTTAGTAATCTATACGCGCTTAACTTCCGATCGACTGCAGCAAATTGGATAATTCTTTTTTTTGTGTTTGTTATTGTCAGTACAAAGTTATTTTCCAAGGTATAGAAGAAAATTAAAAGAAAAAAAATATGGCGGTACGACGTTCGGTAAGCTAGTAAATTATAAAATGATGACAAAACCACCTTTTGGAAGGGGTAACTAGAATCAATTCTATTTTCTTTCATTTTGATATTCAAAATTGCATTTAGTGTGTCTCAGGCGCAACATTTCTTTTGAAATGTGTCTAATTGAAATAAATGATTCGACCGTTTATTCATATGAACATTGGTTCTTATTGATTTGTTTTTATCAACTCCGAAGTGCAAAGTGCGAATGTTCGGATCGGACCGACACATGGCCGAACCAAATATTATTGAAAAATGCGAAGAAAGTTCGGATCGGCTCAGTTGGGTCGGGACCATAGTCAATATTCGAAAGAGTGTAGGAGTGTAGGATCGGAACCGACCGAACCAAATAGTAACTTCGTAGCAGGAAACGGCCGAACATTCGGCCGATACTACTTCGGAGTAGACCCCCAGTTATAAATATGTACTTATGTATTTTATTATACCTATTGTGTTACACGTGTTTGCCATCGAAGAAATAATAATATAATTCTTCATTCTAGAGATAATAAAAGCCGTGTAACAATATGAATTGTACCCAGTTTTTCCTATTGTTACTTGTTAACAAGGCAGCTTCCATTGTCATGAACTCACTTCGCAAACAACAATAGCTCAGGGAACAAGCCAAAATTGCCTTACCTAAATTAGATTTTTCATGAATTTGATAAGATCAATTTTCCGCCCTACTTCTTTAGGTACACTATTATGGGCTGATTTATCAATCAACAGATATTTTTTATTCGTGGAATAAAATTAACGTCTGACAGTTTTTGTATGGAAGACCTGTCAAAAATTCTAAACCCTCCGATAAAGTTATCTGGCGATAGAAAAATCCACCCTAAAAAGTATTATTCAACCCTGAGTGGGTTGAATAAATACTTTTTAATAGTGTAGAAGAAAATTTTCTTTCTTTGGGAATTAAATTAAATTACCAATATTTAAGTGAAGAATTTGAGATAATTTTCAAGTTATGGAACAACAAAATGGATGTCACTCTTAAGTTTAAATTCCATTTCAACCAAAAATTTATTAGGACCTTTTTAGTACTAGCCACTTAAAAATCAACTTAGAAAACATTTCAATAAAGTAGATAACTGATTAAGTTGCGATGTAATGTAAATTATATCTGATATTAATATTACTAATACTGCTAAACATCACCATATTTTAATTTGGTCGGTTATTTCGACGAAAGAAGACAATTTTATTTCTCATGATAAAAATTGGGTGATAATACTCTACTTATTTATGATATGACTTATTGAAGTAATATTTATTTGTAAGTCTGCACGCGTAGCATGACCACCATAGATACGGATTTTATCGACGGAAGAATAGACAAAATGACAGATTGTATTTAAACATTATAATCCAAGTCACTTGACCCACTTCCCTAGAGGAATTACAATTATTACCTACAGAACCTGTGAGCGGGTGAGTTGATAAAGAATAAAACAAATGGCATATAAAAGTAGACGGGTGACAAAAAAAGGTGTGGGTTTTTACAACTCGAACATTATTAATCCATCAAAATTGTAATTCCAATCACTTCCGTGAAGCCACACATAAACGTTCATAAAAGGAAGCCGCTAATAATCCAAGATTCCGTATTAATTACAATTATTTCATATCGAAACCCTCGAAGGGTGGAACCCCGTTTCCACGGTTTTCCATTAAACATTTTCCCTCCAAACACCCCTTTTGTTAGACAGAAACGGGTAAACAAAATCCTTGATGCTAGAGCGAGATGCGAAACAATCCTTCGAAGTGAACGGTGAAATGTATATCCGTCCTTGTTTCGTTGGTGAGAGTGAAAGGGATGGTGGTACCTGTGGGTGTACGGCCTCGGAGGCGCAGTCGCCGTGGACGACAGCGTGTTTTAACGAGAGGAGGACGTCCGCAGCGTCTCCCCCTCCCCTTTCCCTGCATTCCCCCGCTCCACTCCTGTTGGTAATAAAGGGATGTGTTGGATTGCATCGTTTTACTAAACTTAGATTAACTAATGTATGTTACAACATAATAGTTCAATGTGAGTTAGGCTATTGCGTAACTCGTGTATCCCATACGTTATCCAACATCAAATACATAAATACCCCACATTATAAGTGTTGCAGTTAATAATAGTGATATACATACTTAATAAATTCTCAAACCTATACCACAGAATAACTAACGTAGGGTACTAACGTTCCCTATACCTACGAGTATATGTATATTTTACGGATTTTTTTAAAGTGTTATTATTACCTATTAATTGTTGACTATTACCTATTTATCTGATAGTATGACTGCTCCCTGCTCCGATGACCTCGTGGTAGCGCGACTGCTATTTGCGTGGGGTCGGGCAAAATGTTGTTGGGTTTTTCAACGGATATGGGTTTCTCCATAAGGAATTGCCTTAGTAATAACCCGCGGTTTGAAAGTTGGCGGTGTGATACCTCCATGCCCCGGAAAGCACGTTAAGCCGTTGATCCTACCTCTCTCTGGTCGTGTCGGATTTCCGTCCCATCGGTCTATGAGAGTGAGGCAGGAGAGAGTGCACCCATGTCTGCGCAAACACTTGTGCACTATACTTAATATCTCCTGCGTCGAGAGACGTATAATTCGGTCTGGAGACTATTATTATTATTATCTAATAGTATAAGTATTCAGTTTTCAAACTGGCTAGTTATGTTCTTTAGAGAGTATAGCCTATTTGGTGCTTACATACAACCTCCGCGAGTCCGGTATAAATGGCTAAATAATATTCATATTTCATATTCGTTTATTTGCATTCCACAAGGTAAGTAATAACAATATGTTCACAAAAAGCTTAGAGTTAAGATCCGTTTTAGACCCTGTTAGGGCACAGCAAAAAGTATTGTTTGATGCATTTCTATTAAAAATCGAAATCGTAGAAACTAAAATAAAAACAAATAATAGGCACAAATACGAGAAAAACATTGATTTAGTTTAAGATTAGAATACAAAATAATTATAACTTTATAACTAGCTGACAAACGGGAACACAGAAGTTAAAAAAATATATAAATGTAAAAACGTAAATCCATTCTAAGGATAATTAGGTATGTGATCTATATAGATATAACAAACTGATTGTTTAATTTACTAATCCCAATACGAGCTCGCAAGAATTCTCACAGTACTTACCTAATTACCTACTCAACTTTCTGGGACCTGGATTTTGGTAGATACCTAGTTTTAAACGAAATAACCCTACCTACTTATGCACTATTTATATATATTCAACATCAAGCTACTTAGGTATGTATGCTTAGCTCATCATAGACCTTTCCTGCAAAGTGACACATGAAAAAATGCTCAATGGGATTCAAGTCTGGCGATTGAGCACGTCAGGTAGGACGTTGACCCATGATAGGTACATAACAAAACTTAACTAAAACTTGTTACTTTTCTTAGACACTGCATCGCACTCCACGTGTCTATTTAATTTCGTTTGTTTTGTCTTTTTATGGTTTACTAACTTAGTTCTTAATCACTACTAAAACAAACATGGATTTCTTTGAAATAAAGTTATTATTATTACTTATAAGGTAACAGCTAAAGTGTGTATTTCACAGCACTTAATAATACAACGTAGGTGTAGACATTCGTTAACTTTGGTTAACCCGCGGTGGAGTCCACCGGTATTTATAACATTACAGAATATAAAGCGTGTATTTATGTTACTGGGATTCTTAATAAGCCCCCAAAATTATTAATTATTGAGACCTGGGTTCCCAGAAATATTTTCAATACAGTAGTTTTACAATATTTAACATCCCAACTATGTACTCTAGGTACTAAATTAAATGACTAGCTATACAAATAAATACAAAAACAAAAGGACACTTAGAGCGGTTTTGCACAAATTACGGTCCGAAGTAGCCATAATGCTATTTGTATGAGGGGTTGCGCACTACATCCGAACTCAGTCCGTCCGAATTTAGACCATTCCCAATTCGGATTGAACTCGGATCTTGAATTCGGATTCGATCGGATGCAGTGCAGAACCGCTCTTAGCGTCGAAGTAGGTACTCGTCCGCATCGCTGTCATCCGGAAACGTGCTTAGAAGACTAGCAGCGTGGCCACGTTGAATGGTAATGCTATTTTTTTAGCCAAAGAACATCCCAGCCCTCAGGTCCTGTGAAGTGTCGACCAGTAGGCGAGAAATTTCCTTAAAAAGGAGACGCGCACTCGGGCCTCATGACCCGAGCGTTTTGATCCCAAACGGCTTGAAACTGTAGTTATCGGGTGAAAAATATGTATCTTTCTATACGGATGGAATTCCGTATCGCCCATAGGTATACCTATTATGTATACTGTAACTACTACTAATACTGTACTGTGTTTGTAACTTTGCAACGGGCAAAGTATGAAGCGTTTATGGATAGATGAATAGAATATGATATACTAGCTGCGCCACGCGGTTTCACCCGCATAAGTGTCGATCCCGTAGAAATATCATGATAAAAGTATCTTATTCATCGTAGTTATTCTGATGTATAAGCTATATTACTGTAAAGTTTTATAAAAATCTGTTCAGTAATTTTTGCGTGAAAGAGTAGTGTAGCGGTGTATTATCTACAACGCCACATGCGAACAACGCGTCATACTGACGTCACGCAAATCCTGCATCTCGCAAGCAGAGTTTACCTCGCAATTAGCATAGATACAATTTCCCAACATCAATCGTGGGGCAGTTGCCCGCCAGACACAACACCCGTCTGGTCGGAGGATCCTCCCTTTTCTATAGAGTATGAGTGAACTTTACACCCTGTTCCTCATACCTCCATAGTAGCAAACACCCATCCATCCTCACAAACTTTCGCGCTTATAATATTACTAGCTACGCCCCGCGGTTTCACCCGCATAAGTTTCGATCCCGTGGGAGTATCGTGATAAAAAGTATCCTATATGTTAATCCTGGTTATAAACTATCTGTGTGCCAAATTTCATCCAAATCCGGTCAGTAGTTTTTGCGTGAAAGAGTAACAAGTATTCATCGATCCATCCATCCATCCATCAATCTATCCATCTATCCATCCATCCATCCATACAAACTTTCAGGTTTATAATATTAGTAGGAAGTAGGATTAGCACCAAAAATGTTAACATAGCTGATTTACAAAACAAGTTTTATTCCACACATTAGCGCCTATTTTAAGTGCATAGTCTTTACTTCTGTCTCGGTCTCGACTTCTCGAGTCGAGCTTACTTGCCTTTGTAAGTGTCAAACTTTGACAACCGTAGATTAGAGTAGGTAACATACTGTTGTCTAGGTATAGCTTTTTTTTCAGGCGAATAGGGATACGTGCGATACGGAGACTAGTCACTAGACAAGTACGCAGGAGATAATAGAGTGCACAATTGTGAGCGAAAACACAGGTGCACTCTATGTTCCCTTACTCTCATAGTCCGATGGGACAGCAATCCGACACGACGGGAGAGAAATTAGACGCAGGACCAACGCCTTTACGTGATTTCCGAGACACGGGAGTGTCATACCACTAACTTTCAAACTCCGGACTCTTACTGAGAAATTCCCAATGCAAAAACCAATAACCCTGCAAAATCAACCTACGATTGCGAAATGACAATCGTAGGTATTATTTTCTCTTTCACAACGGATAAGTAATACTAGAAACGTGATAAAATTGCTTCACCCGCCGCATCATACATTAGCCTATAATGTTGCCAAGTCTGCTGGGACACAGGCCTCCTCTCTGTGACAGGGAATGGACCGTAATCCACCACGCGGGCACAGTACGGGTTGGTGTCACATGTCCTTGAATTTTTGGTTCTAGGACATGTCGGTATCCTCACGACGTTTTCTTTCACCGTTTTGAGAGCAGTAGGTAATGATTAAATAATTTACACAAAGTTAAGCGTCTGTCTGGGTTCCAACCTACGATCTACAGCTAAGTCGCGGCCGTTTCCACTGTTCTCAAGCCGCATCATAATCGCGCGTAAATATCAAGAAAGCCGCCGCCAACGCCGACGGCCTATCGAAAGGGAACACCGTGCCCATGCGTTAATTATTACGAATATTAACTCAATAAAACTATGCATGACAGGAATGGAACTATAAGGTGCGTGTCCCAAACTACTACTACACTAACTACTCCTTAAACATCATTAGGTACCTAGTTATTTTCTTTTGGTTCATGGTTATTATTGTATTATTTTTTTATAGATAAGTCTTATTCATGTTTATGTTTTTTTTATTGTATATGTAAATGGTAGGTACACCTTACCATTTATAGCATATATTATTGTACTAGCAGCGCCCCGCGGTTCCACCCGCATAAGTCCTGATCCCGAGATAAAAAGTATCCTATGTTTTATTCTGATGCACCCTACTAATATTACCTATAAATGTGAAAGTTTGTATGGATGGATGGATGGATGGAAGGATGGATGGATAGATGGATATTTGTTCCTCTTTCACGCAAAAACTATTGAACGGATTTGGATGAAATTTGGCACACAGATAGTTTATAACCAGGATTAACACAGGATACTTTTTATCCCGATATTACCACGGGATCGAAACGTATGCGGGTGAAACCGCGGGGCGCAGCTAGTAAGCTATATTACTGTAAAGTTTAATTGAAATCCGTTCAGTAGTTCTTGCGTGAAAGAGTAACAAACATCCATCCATAAAAGCTTTCAGGTTTATAATATTAGTAGGATTTATTATTGTGTGTATTGTCTCTCCTTCTCCGTTTAATCCATCCATAGGTTGTCAATAAAAGATATATTTTAGCGATAAGACTGCCCTTTGTATCACCCTATATATTTTTACATTACCATTTTGATCAAACTAAGTTACATTGCATTATTGCATGCAACGGTACATAGGTCGTGGGTGTATTTAAAGTTGTATTATAACATTAATAACTTGTTTCCTAAAAAAACCTCAGTAAAAGTTGGAATTTACTTTCTTTCTTATGGTCCAGTACAAAAAAAAATATCACAATGGCGGGGAGTGTCAGTGCCACCTTCGGCATCGTTAAGTCTCGTTTTACATCCGTTATAATAAAGAGTATTCTATCTTTGTATCAATCAAACCAGACCAGTAAAACCTCGATGAGAGCGGCTCAAGAGCGAGTGAGGCCAAGAACAAGTTTGTCCCTTCTGACGTTTTCAGGGGCTGTTTTGTCATTGCACAAGACGGAACAGCTATTTCTAATAACTTGAACTAGCTATCTTCTACACAACCTGTTACAATTTACCTAAGTGTACTTTTACCTAGATATAAAATGAATATTTGTTTGTTTGTCCCGTATACCTATGCGTTCCTAAACCATTTATCCAATTTCTATAAAATTTAATGAGTTCTCGTGGGCCCCTCTTGGGCCGCCTTGGCCGCCGTGGGCCTGCCACCCTAACCTATAAAAATCTAGGTATGCTTGTCACAAATCCTCTCATGTCTTTCCCATGACTGCAGCAGGGTCGTATAGAGAAGATTATATACCTACGTACAATCTTACAAATATCAGTGTTTCAATCTTTTGAGGTAGCATATACCTACTACAACTGAATGAAACGAAATTTAAATCTTGTATTAAACGAACACTATGTAGCCAAGCATATTATAAGTTAGGGGATTACATCGCTGACAAAAATGCTTGGCTCAATGCTGGTCCTGCTCCACAGGGGCGCATAAACTAATTAGCATTCTGAAACATTGTTGGAGGTGCTGAACATTGGAAAAAAACTGTCCTTGCATTGTATAAATTCAATTGATTAGTATTGTATAATTGCATAGCACACGTCTGAGCACTATTTTATTTACACTATGTACTTTCTATAAAGCTACCATTTACTGGGTACGTCTTTCATTGACTTGAATGTGCCCTGGCGGCTGTGAGTATGTCATGCTCACTCTAATGTCTCGCTGGTGGTGGCGTGTGTGTTGGATCATTTAGTTCCCTCCAAAATGGTTGAGCTGAATGGTGCTGATCCATACGTCATGTTCGTGAACGGGCGCCGTCAGTAGTGACTGGTCATCTCTTAGTTGCCACGGCTTATTTTAATTTTTAATTTCTGAATTGTTCTTGTGTTTTCTCTAACGGACGCTTTTAACGTGCACGTCTTTCTATGTCGTTCTCACATGGTTAATTTCAACACGAATGATGTAATCAAATATTTTGTAACAACTTTATGATTTAAAAGAGTGACCGTGAAGTTTTTTGCCCGTTCTTCTCCATAGGTACCTACGCTTTGGAATGGGCAACTAGCTTCATCCTTCTGACTGACCGACCCTTTGAAAATTCAAAAGTGCCTGTAATTGGTTAAGTTGAATGAGATTGGGGTTTTCGTATGATAACTCAAACCATCTTCAGGAAAAAGTATTTCCAGCCCCATAATTGCGTAACACACTTTCAATCACAATCTGAATCGTTTTGAAGGATATTGCTTCATAATGCTCGAATTTGTTTTCTCAACAACATAAATAACGCAATGAATGTTGTTGAACTGTCAAAATGAAAGCCATTGAGCTACTGTTAGTGTGTTACACAATTACCCGGCAGGTATCACACAGTTCAGCAGATTGACAAAAAATCCTCAGAGCACGGATGCGTGACGTAAACGTAACGTAAATTCGAACGATTTTTTTATTAAAAAATATAACGATTTATAGCATTTATTGGTTAAATGTTTTGCACCCAGCACAATTAGTATCAACCATATTTATGAATTAAGTCTTCAAACTAAGTTAATATTATGTGCGAAACGAGTATTTTCTATTTTAAAGTCGTTCTAATTTACGTTAGATACGCAAACTTAAATGGCAGTGGGTTGGGCACATTGCTCGCAGAACAGATGGCCAATGGGGCCGAAAGGTTCTGGAGTGGCGACCGCGTACCGGAAGACGTAGCGTTGGAATTCCTCCCACAAGATGGACCGATACCTTGTGAAGGCTGTAGGAATGCGCTGGATGCGAAAAGAACAGAACCACCAGCTTGGGGGAGGCCTATGTCTACCAGTGGACGTCTTTCGGCTGAAATAATGATGATGATGATGACGTTTACTCCGCGCGTTCGTGCTTGACTCACAGGCCACTGTTAGTGAACTAGATTACTAGACTATTAGGAAGACTGTCGTTTTTCTTCTTACATCCACCTTCAAAATGCAAACGTAGATCTCTTGCACATCCTCTCTGTGTCTACAGTTAGAGTATATATGTATAGGAGGAATCTTAAGGGGTATGTATATGATTCACAGAGTTAAGAAGAGAAGAGAGAAGACCATTTGCAGAGAGTGACAATGACTTCTTTTATTTTTTGAGTTCATAATAAATATTGTATCATGAGAGTTTTTGGAATACTGCTGTCCTTCATCCTACATCTCATCATCATCAGAGGTATTTAAAATCATATCATAAAATCTCGTTGATAAGTAGATTGGTAAAACGTTCTTAAGCCTTAGTGCTAGTATATTGTTCGATGTTGTGGCAGCTTCTACAACGCCACATGCGAAATACGCATCAGTCGTCGCACAAATCCTGCACCGTGAAAGCAAAGTTATCTTTGCGACTAGTTAACTAACATCACACTGACGTCACGTAAAATCCTGCATCGCGCAAGCAGAGCTTACCGCGCAACTAGCATATTTACTACGTCCCGACATAAACCGTCAGGCAGTAACCCACCAGACACAACACCAGTCTGGTCGAGGGATTCTCCCTTTTCTATGGAGGATGAAGAACTTTACACGCTGTTCCTCATACCTCTATAATGCTAAAAAACTCCAATCATTCTTCTTGAAATATAGTTAACTTACTTGTATCCCGAGCATGGTGAGAAGGGGAACAGCGACGGCAGCGGCTCTAGGTCTAGCGGGGGCAGAGAAAAGGACCCCATGTCCTCGGGTGGCCACGGCTCGTCTGGGGACAGCGCAGAGCAAGCGATGGTATCGCCTAAAGCGTTTAGCTCTTCGCCATTTTCTGGACAGCAGTTCTCGTTTTCCTGCTGTAAATAGAATGTATGTTTTAAAATCATTCTTACTTTCTTTTTTATCACCGACACCGAGATGAACTAACAAAGAAGTATGAAGTAACAAGACATCTTTTTCACCCACGGTGCCCTAAATAAATTGGATACATGATTCTGAACACTCCAACGTTGAAATTTTTCGTCGGTTATTAATTACAATATACTAAATACGAATAGAAAGTCTCTGCCACATTACAATTAATCATTTTTAGATAAATTAAGAAGAACCGATTGTAGTTTATCAAAAACATTTAAACTTGGCGCCCAACGTGGGATCTAATTTTAAAATTAAAAACACTTGCATTTAGATAAATTCTCTTGTACAATATCTGAAAATGTAATCTTGAATAAGGAAGGAACCTTGTAAATTATATCTACATAAAACAAGATTCATTTTTATATTGTGATGATATTATTTTGAAACTGGCACCCAACGTGGGACAGATAAAAAACACTCTGTTTTAGACTATAATCGTCTGCCATCTTAATTTTGATAAAGTAAATAGATTATTTTGTATTCGGTCAATTGAATTACATTGTTGATGTTTCATTGTTTTCTTTTAAATTGGCGCCCAGGGTGGGATCAAAAGTTAAAATTTTAAAAACTCTAAACTAATCACTTAACATTCTAAACAATGGCATATATTCCCAATATTTTAGTTAAGCTATGCTATGCTATGTCTAGCTCTAATTAGATTCAACTATGACCATTACCTTCAGCCTTCACAGCTTCGCAGTTTTCACCAACCACCTACACAAAAAACACACAGAAACCGGAATCTTTATCAACACACCTGACAGCACTCTTCCGGGAACTCTCTCAATGGGTTCTCCACGCAGGTACACTGTAGAGGATCGCAGCAAAGCCCGTGGTCTGCCGGGCAATACTCGACCAACCCGAACTGCGGGTTGTTCGGTACGTAGCAATCCATCGCCCCGCCTCTTTACGCGCATCTCTATAGCGCAGGGGCGGAGATTTCGCTCATTGTTTAACAATCAGTTGCTCAGTTTCCGTCGCTTGTAGTCGCGGGTTGGCATGCTGGAATGTTTTAGGTTAGGTTTAGTTACATAGGAGTTGGATGAGGTATTTAAAAATGCAAAAATGGTAAATAATGGAATATTTAAAACGCTTTCTAAAGTTAGGATAAAAAATATGAAGCACGTGATGATTATTTGTGTAAAAAATCAGTTCAGAAGAAAACTGTATTTTAAATTCTTTGTTTCCTATTTTCTTTACACTATTAACAGTTTGTCAAAGACTACCTACTCTGTTACTGTTGAACCAACCTATTAAAAGAGGTTTGAAAAAGGCATGAGTGTGTTTTCTTTGTGTATTATCTTGAGAAAAATAAATAAGATTCGGCTATTTACCGACGGCTTTTTTGCCGCCGGCGGACGTAGGTTTCTACCGTAGGTTTCCTTCATGTGGTCAGAAAAAGATGTACCTACCTAATATGAGTGCAACTCTATTTTCCATTTAAAGTTTATGTAGGTATCCTAAATCAAATAGAACAACCATGTCTATTCCTATTATAGACGTATTTTGATGAGGGCATTGCCTGCAGAATCCTCCTTCTCAAATGTTTAACACCTACAACTTTTTAACGCCTACGTGCATAAACTGTGGGTATTTTTATCGCCCGAAAAACCAATTTATGATTTATTTGATTTTATAAAGAAAGAGCAGTTATAATGAGAGTTTGAAAGCAATGCAAGAGAAAAGCTGAGAAGTACCTTAGTCCTCTCATCATCAGTTTAAGTGTATGGACATTTGATGCCAAGGAATGAGGAGATTGGGGCAAGAATAGATTTAGGTAAATATGAACGTGAATGGCTTATAACAGAGACAAACAAACAAGAAGTTGAGATTTGGATAGCATAGCAGAGTCCATTATCAGATACGGTATTATTTTTTGGGGACTCTCTACGAATAGAGATTATTATTATTATCATTTAAAGCCCAAAAAAAAGTGCATCAGATCCATAGGTATTTAAATGAAAAATGACTGATAGTTGCAAGCCTTTTTTCATAAGCCACAACATCTTGACTTTACCATCAATTTATATTTTGGAAATCGCGATATTTGTTAAATCAAATCCCCTCCCGCATGGTAGACCGGTTT
This sequence comes from Apamea epomidion, assembly GCA_947507525.1. Taxonomy (NCBI): domain Eukaryota; kingdom Metazoa; phylum Arthropoda; class Insecta; order Lepidoptera; family Noctuidae; genus Apamea; species Apamea epomidion. The sequence goes on from OX382247.1 coordinate 14,111,839, forward strand.
CCTAGAAATAGACGTGATAACAGTCATCTTTGACAACATACATATGTAGCTAGGACTGCACTGATGCGCAAGAGTGTGTGTTGTTGTTTTTTGTATGGCTCCCATTATTTACAATAAGCTTCCCAATGGCTGGAAAGAGTTAAGCGTAGAAGTATTTAAAAGGAAAGTAAAATCTTTTTTAGCTGGTACAGCCTAATATGATCTGAATGAATTAAGGGAATCATTTTTAATTTGACATGCTCTTTTATATATTAATTTAATCTGAAATGTAAGTAATGTAATAATGATTTTGTTAATGCGTTTGTATTGAATATTTTTAGACATTGACATTATTTTTTTTATTTTGTTTTATTTTATTTTGATAATTCAATATTCGACAAGCTTGTATGTTACTCCTATCTATTTCTATATGAATTAATTATGTAATCAATCAATTTAATTCAATTTATTTACTTATGTCAGCATTGTTAATGCATGTTGTGATTATTTATTTTTAGTTCTAAACTTGTATTAATTTTTGCACACCATGACAATATGGTAAACATAGTTAGCACAACTCTATGTACTTTTAACGCCCTGCATGCTTTATTGTATGTATGAACACACATGTTTGAGCAAATAAAGTATCTGAATCTGGATGATATTATGAGATAAAATAATTTGGAGTAAGGCAGGAGGATGATGAGCATACTACCTATAGCTGGACATTCAGGACCACATAACACTTACGCAAGATTCAAAACCGATTTTCTCCTAAAATTTTGACAGATATTGTATGGTAATAGGTACCTTACGATTACGGTAACTATTGAAACCATACTAAGTATTATGAAATGGGTATTTTCTAAAGTTAAGTAATTTATTTATGCTCGTAATTATACATAGCGAACGCCTTTCTTACTCTGTCATACACAACGATAAGTCTGCCTCGCCTTTTCCCAACTATGTTGGGGTCGGCTTCCAGTCTAACCGGATGCAACTGAATATTATACAGGATGAAATTGAATAGATGCAACAGATTAAAATATCTAATTCAGCGTGCTATAATAGTACATTATAATTGCGGTAAGTTGAAAATTACAGCCGAGGCGATATTTCTAGGCTGTAATTATCAAAGCACACGTATGTCATACGACTTTATAAACATATTTGCGAGGAAATAAATAAAACTTGGACTTTCTTAAACGAATAAATCTTTAATCACTTGTTAAGTCAGTTATAAAAATTTGAACAATTTGTAAAATTGATTATTACGTTGCCAGTTGGCATTTTTAATGTTGTCAAGTTATTATTGTTAGTTACAATTTCACCAGTCTCTCTCTCTCTCTCTTGAGTGAAAGTAGGAGAAACGAGACCACAGAGTTCTGCAGTCGGTGGCGGCGACGGAGGCGGCTGCGGCGGCGGCGACGATGCCGCGATGGTGGAATGTACGCGTGTGTGCTCGTAGATGGTCGAGAGTCAACACTTGGCTCCAAATTTATATTCCTTGTAATGCGGAAGCTAATTTCTTCTTTATTTCTCATCGAGTCATCTATGTAGCCCTCGGCTACACTGTTCGACCGCCACCCTCCGTGGCGTTTTAGTGTCAATAAGTTCGCACCTGAATCGGCGAGCAATGTAGCCGAGGACCTTCTGAAACTGTGCCCTGTGTATTCATGTGGATCATCCAAATTTAAGAAAGTGGCAATTTGTTTCGGCATTGCTCCAAATTTATTTATGCCAATAGGTTGGCTCGAGCATTTTCCATTTTGGTAATTTTGAAAAAATCTGTTAGACATCGCTTTTGTTGAACGAAGCGCTTCGTATTTCTTCACTATGTCGTGAAAAAGCCCCTGTATTGTGAACGACCTTGGAATTTTATTTTTTGTGTTTTTGACCTGGACAAGAAGAACCCGCCCATGGTTCTCGACATCATTAGTTGTGATGTTTGTTAACTCTTGACGTCTACATGCACCATTTATACCGAATATTAATACAACCTGAAAAGAGATAAAAACAGCGTACAAAACACATATTGTAAATCAAATCAAATCAAATCAATGTTTATTGTGGATCATAGGTATGTATAGTACAGTTCTTAAATATTTGTAAATTTTGATCAGCTATGTCCCGCCCGTAGGGCATACAATAATTACATTTCGACAAACTACGAATTCAATGAACATTATTACAAATTGTTATTAATGGAAATGTCAGATTTAAATTATTATTATATAAAGGTCCAAAAAAAAATAAAAATAAAGTCAAAACGGATTAGAATAGGTAGGATGTCAAATTATACACATAAAATTCAAAAAATAAAATTAATCACAACAAACTAAAATGAGAAATTGCAAAATCATAATATAAAATAAAATTAGATTATAGTTTATAATATTAAAGGTCATCGAACACATCACGACTGGGTGGGACTATATTTTAGTAAAGATTTGTCGGACAGAAATTCTTTTACAGAGTAATAGCTTTTGTTTACTAGCAGATCATGGAGAGTCCTTTTGAAATCCTTATTTTTCGTATTTATTCTGATAGGTCCCGGTATATTATTAAAGATGCGAGAAGCTGAACAAAAGATGCTCTCATGCATTAGATGAGTTTTACTGGCTGGCGTGCGTAGTATATTCTTACGCCGTATACGCGTGTAGTAGCTGAACATGTGGATATTGTTTTTAACAAATAATGCAGCCTCAAGTATATAGATGCATGGTAGTGTTAATAATTTATGGTTTTTAAAAAATGGCTTACAGGAGTCTGTTGCGCATAGGTTGAATATAGCCCTGATACAGCGCTTTTGAGCAATGAAAGCGCGCTCTCTTTCTGTACTGTTGCCCCAAAATATTACACCGTATCGGAGAATAGAGCCAACGTAGCCGTGGTAAGCTGCTAGCAAAGTACTCAGGTTTGCTATTTTCCCTAATCTATATAATGCATATGAAAAATTCCCCAGCTTTTTGCAAACGTGCTCAATATGAAATTTCCAGTTAAGTTTGTGGTCAATATGTAAACCTAGAAATTTCGTTACCTCCGTTTCCTCAATGTCGCTATCTAGGTAATTAATTTTTAAAGCACCTGTACGTCGGGTTCGTATTTTAAAATCCATTATTTTAGTTTTGTCAATATTAATCATTAAATTATTTATTCTAAGCCAGTAAAGTTGTAAAGAAATACGAAAGTGAAAGAAGTTAGTAACAATAATTTTGTTTCAACTGACCTTTGTTGCCAAATATCGGCAATCCGGAGCTTCTTTTAGGAACTTCTTGACATTGTCAGCCGAAAATACTTTCGACTTTTTACTTACATGGCCACTTGAGCGTCTTTTTAGAAATGCCAGCAATTTGGAGTATGACTTGATATCAATACCTACCTTTATTTTCACAGTGCTTTTTAGCATTGAATAGTAGCACCACAATGAGCTTGACTTATATTTTTGAGAAAGTTCCATGAAATAGGCTAAAAACACACTTTCTGAAAATGAATTTGCATCTTTGCCCATTTTCCATAAGATGAAATTTTGATACGCTTGTAACTATCTATCGGTCGATTTTTCGGGCAAGAGGCTTAGAGTAGCCTTTTTCGCTGCCTCAAAGACTTCTGGCGTTGTCGAATTAATAAATTCTTCATTACTTGACGACATTTTCAAATAAAAACAATACAGCGAAAAGAAAAAACGCGCGGAATATTTTTTACTTGGTTCACAAATTAGCGATGCGCGCGCATTAGCGCTTTTTTTTAAGGCAAAGGCACAAAAACAGCCAGTATTACTAATAAAGTTTATTAATATTTTTGTGTTTTTGTTACAGATAAATTTAGGTTTTAATTAGGTTTAGGTTGTAATTTATTGTCAAAATTAATTAAATTAAAGAATTAAATGTTTTTTTATTATATTTTATCTCCCAAAGTTAATTTTATTCATAAAATGTTGACCACTTTTCTGACATAAAAACTCTTTGCTAAGATTTAAAAAAATACCGTTCGTTTAGACGGAGCAACTTGATAAACCGTGCGTTTTACATTAGAATAACGCACAAGTACGTAATGAGAAATAATACGGTATTGAAATTGGTGCAATAAGAGACCCTTTACGAGCAAATGTGTTATAAAGTAAATTTAGAGCATGTTATTAAGGAAAGGGATTCACGCACATACATGCGCGTAGGCGAGCGATTTGCAACGTCGTCGCGTGCTCTTTTTTTGTAGGAACAGTCAAAATTTGGTAAATACCGCTAGTTCAACACATTGCCAACTTGCTTCATGGTTTGAACTCAGCGATTGCTTATCGGGCGCGCTCTAAAATTGGTCCTATAATTTTCTTATTAGTTTTAATAAAATTTGAAAAAAAATACTGAAACGACGATAATTTCTGTCTGCTTGAACGCAATAACTTAGCACTATCTAAGAAGATAATTACACGATTTTTTTCAAGAATTTAGATTTGTGAAATGACAATTGATTATGATTATGTAACAGTTACTACACCTCTTATTTCGATTTGTCGCAAGTAAGTATTTAATTTCATCCTGTATACACGGTTATACCTACACGACAAACTAGACGAAACATTGCTACACTGTATTTATGAAGCTTAACACACGTACCTAGGTATGTCACTGGTGTACTTAAAACACCTTTATAGGAGCTCATCGCTGACCGTATCGGGTTCCTACTGTTTAATATTTCTTGCCACAAGACTGCTACCGCAACCAGAACCTGAATCTGCGACTTAATTGCGTAACACATTTTCAATCACAATCTGAATAATTTTGAAGGATATTGCCAATCCATTGCTTCATATGTTCGAAATTTTTGTCTACTCAATAAATAGCGCAGTGAATGTTGTTGAACTGTCAAAATGAAAACCATTGCTACTGTTAGTCCCACTTGCAGGTTTAGTCGGGTTAAATTAGTAAATGTTATTGTTACTGTTAGTCTGCATCATTCTACTGCTGGGCTAAGGCCCCATGACTTCCAGCTGTTTCGATCCAGGGCTAAAGTGGACCACTGGTCGTTTGTTTTGTCCAGTTCGTCCCGCCATCTTCTACGGGGTCTAATGAATAAATGTAAGTTTTTTGATGATGAATTATTTGATTAACCCTGAGTTATTTAGGATAATACATGAACGCGCAAATGGGCTTTAGTGTGTTACGCAATTATCTCGCTGAATAAAACATCATATTTACGGCCAGTGTTGGTCCTAGGCTGGGCTTTCTCTCTTTCGAAATCTTAGATTTGTTCGCCCCTAAATCACCTCGTAATGCTGGTTTAGTTTGTGGGTTACGAAATTAAATTATTTCTTTTGGTTTTCTTTTTTCTAAAATATCAGCATGGCCCTTGCCGGTGTCAAAACTGATGACGTGCATTTCCAAGCTCAACTTACAACACTACTTTCTTACTAACTAGTCGATGTCGAATAATAACAAGTTTATGCAAGATGGAATTCAGATTCAAATTCATTTATTGAAGCGTTGACATTCTTTTTAACGACTAAAACTTCTCAGCGTAGCTTTCAGTGATCCTAGAACGAATATTTTTAATTTCATTCAACATCCTTTTTTAAATTGAATATTCAGTTTGTCTATTGCGTAAAAAAATATAAATTAAGTTTATATTTTTTTCCTTCTTTCTTCTAACTTTCCTTTATTTTTGACATCGTGCCATAGAAATCTTTCTACAAGCTGTCATTTGTCTTTCGTCTCTTCTGTTTTTACGCGTGAAGGAAATACAGAATAAACGACATAAATATGGAAGTCAATGGGGTAGACCTGCGGGATAATTGCGTAACACACTAATGGTAACAATGGCTTTCATTTTGACAGTTCAACAACAACAACATGCATTGCGTTATTTACATTGTCGAGCAGACAATTTTTTGAACGTATGAAGTAATATCCTTCAAAATTATTCAGATTGTGATTGATAGTGTGTTACACAATTAGGGTACTGCGCCTTTGCCCAGCAGACGAGGCAATATAGGATAACTATAAAAACTTTTTAACAAAAAAATTAAACCGCCGAAAAAACTGAAAAGCAAAAATAATAAACCTTAGAACCTAGTTATTAAGGTTAAATAAAAAAAATTTATTATTTTTTGCTTTTCAGTTTTTTCGGCGGTTTAATTTTTTTGTTAAAAAGTTTTTATTTTAGAATTTTTTGTGGCTATAATCTACTAATTGTTTGCCAAAGGGCAGGCCTATGTGGCACTGAGTAGAGTAATTGTAAAATACACAACTCAGCATACAAATATGTGAATGAACAATAAATCACCCCTATTTTCCCAACCTTAGGGTTGGAATTTGTTTCCCAAATTTACATGGAACCAACTTTGGGGTATACCCTTTCCAATAAAAATTATCAAATAATTATCAAAATCAGACCACTCTGTAAAAAGTTATGCGTGGTCATACATAAAAAAAATATATATACGCGTCGACTTGAGATTGAGAACCTCCTCCGAATTTTTGTCATCGGTTAAAAACAGCATAAAACTATTGAATGCTGCATTTTTACGATTTAAGAAAATGTGGATACATTTGCATGCAATGTCAAAATGGGTTGGGTCACCACCCACTCTAGAAACTTCTTTGCCCACCCTGAAAAATCGACAGTATTGAAGTACTTACTTGTTAGACTTAAGCAAACAAAATAATTAAATATTTATTTAGCTTTTTGTACATACATGAGATGTCACATATATAGGTATAAGAAGAACCAAAAGAAGATCTAAAATATTTAAAATTAAGAATAATAAAAATAAATAAAATATAAAAAGAGGTTTTATACCTTCTTGTTGGCTCTAACATTACTGTTTAATCATTTTTTATTAGGGTTCCGTACCTCAAAAGGAAAAGACGGAACAATTACAGGTCGTACATTTTGACTAAGGTGTAAGGTTTGTAGAATTGTGCTCTCATTAATTCACTGTGGTTAGATTAGCAGGATGGCTGCCTCCCCTAGACAAAACCTATTCCTAGCTACGCCAATGGTCACCAGCGCCTATAATATGGCTGTTCAATTAGCTACCTACAGCCTACGTCACATAAGCATGGGGTAGTATGTAAAGCCGATAGATTTTATGTATTACGTAGCGAATGTATTTATAATATTATTCGTTATGTGGCGAGTAGGAATTAGCCCCGTAATCCTGTCTAGCGGGCACCTGAGTAAGCGGATTGGTCAGCAAATGAATGCAGAATGGAATAAGTAGTCTAATTGTAATCGATATTACTGGCTGTGCATCGTGAGTTCGCCCGCGTTTAATGCCACTTATTCCGTTGTGAAAAGTACCATTTATATTGTGTTCTTTTCTTAGGGCCGGTTGTTTCAAACGATTGGTTAACGTAACATACGTACGACAAATAATAACGATAAGTGCATAATTTTGTAATTGTAATTTGAAACAACGCGGTTTTTTTTGGTTTGACGATAGTTAGCGCCATTTTCGACGTATACGTGTGCGTCAAGTGGACGTGAAACAACCCGCCCTTAGTATTAGACAATATTACTTTATATATTTTTTTTTAAAGTATCAAATAAATATATTCACAACCGCGAGTGTACCTAGGCTGTATAATGTAAAACATCTATCTTACAAGAAATTGGAATATTAATTTTTTATGTATCACAAATGTACGTCAGTAAGATTTGTAGGGTGGCTGGTAGCAGCTGGATGAGAGTTGTCGAAAATCGAGTTGAATGGCGTGCAATAGGAGAGGCCTATGTCCAGCAGTGGACTGCTATAGGTTGATGATGAAGACCTTTAAAACATTTAAATAGTACCTAGACTTTATGCCAATGTGTCAACAGTGCAATATTCTGTAACGATCTCACCGTGAAAACTTAGGTGAAGTGAGCGTGGAGTGAGCTGTCATTCCAACGAATGTTAGGGATTGACACAATTGACAGCTCACTCTAAACTCACTTCACCAAACTTTTCACGGTGAGATTTTTACAGAATCGATCGGCTGATCCTTATAACTTAAGTACCAACTGTTACAGGTTATAATTATGCCCTCGTAATATTGCCAATATGCGACAACACAGTATACTTAAATAGCCACGAATAAGAGACTTCTTCTACCAGTGGGTATAGGACAGACCTTAGTTTAATTGTAGTTATTATACAAAGGCATCATTATTAAGAAAGGAAATACTTTATTTAGCACAGACTAAAAGAGACACAATACACCCAAAGATGCCAATAGAAGGCCAATTCCCGTAATTAAAAACCGTTCAAAATCTAGTCGCAATCTCATCTCAGCGACAATCAATGTCAAAAAATTATCAAAAATTTAGGGAAATTAGAGGTATTTTTGACAGATTGAGACTGAGATCAGACTGTGAACGTTCTTAAAATTACGAGAATTAGCCCTCAGATACAAAGGAACAACGACAAAAAAAAAAGTGAAAAGTGTAAAATCCGATCTAAGAAATTAGCAGGAAAGTATGCCTCACGGCTGCGCCAAAAGAGCTCGACAAATAGTGCCTGACGCTTGTTTTTAACTGGACGGTGTGAAGTGACGGATGTAAATCAGTTTTATAATTAGGCATAGGTAAATACAGATCCACGTAAAATTGCTTCCCAAGTCATTTCCATCAGTTACGAAGTAACTAAGAGTCGTCATCTGAATACTTACAGGAATAGGGCAGCTTTTAACCGGTGGAATGCAGTAAACAAGCGTGGAACCACGTTCGATACGAAGGGTTAATAAAGCTTGAATATTTTAGGAAATATCCAAATAAACCATAGTTCTTTTCCCTTCCCTTCCTGCAACCAGCTGGAAGACAAAACTGTCCAGGAAACGTATCTGTCTGGCGAAAGAATTCTTGGAAGAAAGGTATTTTACGCAGTACATAGTTAAAGGGCACAGAAACGAGATAGTGGTAAACTGCATGTCGGGATTAAAACGCTTTGGGACACCTAGAGAGAAGGCACTCCTTCTCTCTAGGTGTCCCTATCTCTCTATCGGATGACAACCTAGTGTTTATTCTTCTCCATATGTTTGCGGGCAAATACACGATAATAGATAATATCAAATATAAAGTTATTCCTATTACCCAGATTAAACGATACTTTTGAGTTCTATATACCTACCTTCACTTTTCAGAGTCCGTTTCGTTAAGCACAACTTGAGCAGTATCGTGAAACGTCTTACAGGTATCCAATTAGTTGATTTTTTTAATACTAATTCTAAAAATGTTCCAGAAGCAAAGGAATTCCTTTGTGAATTACTGTATTTATTTTTCAATTATATTTGCTGTGTACCTACACGCTACAACCTGTCATGTTTAATTAAATTACCTTTCCCACAAAACAAAAGCAACCAGGCATTATTCGTTCATAAAACAAAGATACACACCTTTTAAAAAAGAAATATCCAAAGAAATTCACTGAAATGGCACTAATACCACGAAAATATATCGGAACACATCACAAATCACAGTTTCACTAAAAACCTCCTTTCACTAATTAAATTAAACGTAGCGGACGAAGCATGCGTCATGGCAACACCAGCGAGCGTTTAAAAAATTATAATATTTTTTTTTAATATTGTTTCGGACAGAGGACGAGTCCTTACACCACGTTGATGGTGACTAAACTATCTTCCAAGTGTGCTAAGTGCACTCCCGCCCCTACCGTAATTGGCTGTTTGTATCCAACCCCTCGTCTGTAAAAAAAAACAACATGGCATATTGTGCGCGGGAAAGTGGCTGTCATCGTATCGGGTTAACATGGCCGGCCGTGCGGAAGCTTTGTCTCTGGTCTGTGGTGAGAATCGTTTAGCGGTCCGATGATGTTTAGATAAGTAATGAGGTAATTAATTATATTTACATAATTAACTTGTAGTTCTTCACTGCTTGGGCTTTGTTTTGCATGCTTTTGGGGTTTGCTACTGCAGGCAAAGAAGGTAGGTATTTTCCAGTGTTGAATTGAGTATTACTTACTCAATTCAACAGTGGAAAATACCTACCTGAAAAGTCAACATGTCGATACTCAGACTATCGTCATGTTGACTTTTCAGAAAGTTTCAGACATTTGCAGCTTTGTAGTTAGATATTACCCTATAATATGTTTCAACTTTTTTCAAATGGATGTATGGTCATGAAATCATAATTATAATGCAGTTTTTCGCTGTAACCTGAAGGCCAATTCTCGTAGGTAATTTAAAACGTACAAAATCTAGTTGCAGTCTCATCTCGGCGACAAACAAATGTCAAAAACTTGGCAAAATATTTTTGACAGATTGAGATTGAGATTTGTTTGTCGCCGAGATGAGACTGCGAGTAGATTTTGAACGTTTTAAATTTCGAGAATTGGCCTTCTGAATGTGAACGTTCTTAAAATTACGAGAATTGCCCCTCTGATCTTTACACCTTGCGCTAGATAGGGAAAATATATTACATAAGCTCTTGCAGTCGATCCAGTCCACCTCGGCTTTATTTATAACACCTAAGTACCTACTTTCCTACAGAAAAGAAAAAGAAAGAAAGTACGTTTGTTTGCGGTAAACATGACGCAGAGAATGAACACAAAAACAACAAGTTGGGGAAAACATGCGTCACATCCACGCAAAATGGCCGTCGCTCAGCATAATGCTAAGACCCTATGCGAGACAGAGCCCCAGCGCTGGTACAGTACCAACTATGATTTTCTTTCAAGAACAATAAAATTCTTAAATCCTTTTCTCGCTTTAATGTACAGACGCCAGCACATTAAGCTACTACAATCTGTCAAATTTCTCTAAGAGATTTTCAACTTTATCGCTAAAGCATTAGGTTCAAGGTTCATTGGGAAAATTTGACAGTTTCGAGTAGCTTGAGGTGCTGGCGTCTGTACACAGTCGTTTATTACGTATTTTCTTTCTTTCTTCTTTTCTAACGATATCAATTCATATTTTTAGTTACTCGTAGTTTTTGTAGTTTAACCAAAAATACATACTTAACCTCCAAAATCGTTACCGACATATTCATCCGTTAGCATTACGAACATGATCCAAATATCAATACCGATTAGTGCACTCAGCCAGCATGGGCCACCCAGGTAGCTGTCACGTGGCCCATCCGGAGCCAACCTGTCTCGCACGCCATTGTTTCAATTTGATTGAACTTTGCTTATTTGCAGGTAGATCGAGGATCATGTGCGGGGGATTGTCTGTTTTGATTGAGCTTTGAGATATTGTGTTGCACTGTAAGAAGAGAATAGAATAAAAAATAATAATAATAATATATTTATTCAAAAAATTATAAGGTATGAAAATTAGTACAGTTTTGCTTAAATGTAAATTATATTCCTAAGACTTACGTGCCTGAACTAGGTAAACCTGTGTTTCAGGCGAAAAGAGCTAAAATAGTCTTTAAAAATTAATAAATAATCAAAAGTTGACAATAGAAAAATAATTATATGTTGAGTAGCATAACTCCTAGTTTCTAAATTTCATAAATATTTGTATACCTATATTTACTTTAACACAGTTAGTAAATTCTCTGTTTCTTCGTAAGACATACTTTGGAGAGCCTCCTTGAGGATTCTCTTACAATTTGTATAGTTAGTTCAGAGAATAAATGTTTGCTTTCGCGTTTAGTCTATTATATAGGAGAGGTCCGAGGTACAGGTAAAATTTGGCTATAAAAGCATGTTTTGTAGAATTTTGTGGACAAACTACATATATCTTTACGTCTTTTATTAGTATATCCAGTGCTGTAGGGTAGAGATTTGTGTTGTTTTAATACAATGCCCATAATAAATAGCTGTCGAACTGTTAATACTTCACAAGATTTGTACAGGAGGCTAGTAGGAAAAAGGAAAGGGCGGAGAGTAGACACTTTGAGAATCGCCCTCTGAGCTCTCTCGATGGTTAGTAACAATGTTTTACCCGCTCCACCCCATGCGGTAATACAGTAAGTTAAAATCGATTGACATAGAGCAAAGTAAACTTGTTTAACTATTTTTGGATCAGCAATACAGCGTAACTTTTTAAAAACAAATATCAACTTGCGAATTCTATTATTTAAAGCTTCTATGTTGCTTGAACGAAAGTGTTTCATCTATTATAACACCAAAGTATTTGGTTGTATTTGCCATTTTAATGTTAGGACAAACACATTGGTTATTTGCGGGAATTGTGCAATAATGAGCATATAATGTCGAGGTAGTGCCAGTTGATGTTTGCTTGCGCATCGAAAACTTAATATAATTTGTCTTGTCTGCATTAAGTGTTAGTGAATTATGTTGAAGCCATTTATTAACAATATTGAATCCGTGTTGCGCCACCTTGTAGACATTTTTTGTGAGTCAGCCGAAAATAGAAGGGCAGTGTCGTCAGCATAAGAAACAATTTGGCCATGATCTAGACTTAGATTACAAAGATCGTTTATGTATATCAAAAATAGTGTAGGCCCTAAAATACTTTCTTGGGGAACTCCAAAGGATGTGTTTTTTTTATCCTCGCTGAGAACATCTCCAATCCTTACACATTGGGTACGATCTTCTAAATAACTCTTAAATAGTTTCAGCTGAGTGCTACCTATGGTTTCAAGCTTGGGCAACAGAATAGGAATAGAAACCGTGTCAAAAGCTTTGGCGAGGTCCAGGAAGATTCCTACTGTGTGGTTACCGTTATCAAGTTCTTGTGCTAGATAGTCAGTCAGATGGTGTACAGCATCGTCTGTTGACATTTTAGGCCTAAATCCGAACTGCCGCTGAGACAAAATTAATTTATCATCCAAGTATTTGTAAAGCCTTTTATTTATAATTTTTTCTAATATTTTAGACATAGAAGGCAGTAACGAAATAGGTCTATAATTTGTGACTTGATCTTTACTGCCTGATTTATAAACGGGGACAACAACAGCTTTTTTAGGCACTCGGGAAAAACACCTGCAGATAAACATTTTTGGAAAATATAAGTTAATGGCGGTACCAAAATGTGCCTGAACTGTTTGATAACTTTATTTGATATGTTATCCCAGCCAACTTTCAAACTCATAATTATCGTTTCTACCTCGGCCTCATCAGTGTAATACAAAGGATGATGAAATAGTGCTACACGTAAATGGTGTGCTTGTTAAATATTGTGATTGGCCCTGAACTTTTTCAGCCAAACACTTTCCCAAATTAACAAAGACTGGTTGACACTTCCCATGACCCAAGGGCTGGCTTTTACTTTGGCCAGAGGATAAGCATTGCCATACAACGTGGCAATGCCGCCAGTGTCTTGGGTACATTACCAGTCGACAGCGATGTGGATGAATTTTTCGACGCTATTTTTTAGTTTGTAAATAGTTTTAGTTAATTTAGGATATTATTTTGTTATTTTAGTGTTATCTTATAAAATGGAAATAAATTATTAATATGTAAAAAAAAAACAAAGAAATTATTTGCAATGTTTGCAGTGGTTAACTGTGATGATTGTGCTTGTAATAAACCTGAAGATGCCTGATTTTGTTTCGAGTTATACGTAACACTTTTAATAAAATTCCAGATTTTTTTACTATTTGTACCAGCCTTTTCTAGTGCAGTTTTATCGTAGTTGTTTTTTACTTTTCTGAGAAGATCATTGCAAAAGTTACGATATCGTTTATACGACAGTTACAAAATTAAATTATCTGGGTTGGATTTAGCTTTCATATGCAGAATGAGTGCTGTCGTGATCCATGGTTTTATATTGTAGTTTTTGTTTGTTAGCTCTGATATGACAGTGTTCTTCTGAATTGCATGTTGTACATTTTTTATTAAGTATAACATACAAAACATCGGATCAGCGGAATCGTAAACTGGGTCAAATTCGATATTGCGTAAGTCTTCTTCAAGTTTATTTACATTTAAACGCGAAATTGTGCGAGTGACTATTTTTGGTAATTTGCTATTTAAAATAAGTAGGGTAGCACTGTGATCGGTTATTGTTGAATTAGTTACAAGGGCAAGTGCGGGGAAATTCGACTTAAATATTATATGGTCCAAACAGGAGCCACTTTGATGTGTAGGAAGCGTGTGAGCGGGAAGCAAACCATGGAAAGCGAAGCGCATAGGTTAAGGTATTCCTCAGCGGATGCGTCAGTACTTTCCGGATGAATATTGATATTAATATCTCCAATTAAAATGGTGTTTTTGAAAGATGATAGGTTCTGCAAGGCGTCGATTAGAGAGTCTGTGAAATTGTTTATATTCCTAAAAGAGGGAGGTCGATATAAGGCAAGTATCGCTAATTCTGAACCAATTTTAACTAACAATCTGTTACAGTCGTGCATATTTGGTTCTTCGACAGACACATTGAGATGATTTCTTGCGTAAACTATCACCCCATCGTTCTGATTGTAATTTATATTACTTTTATACATATTATATCCCGGAATTAGTTGTATGTTATATTGTTTGGAAAGCCAACATTCGGTTAAGACAAGAACGTCACAGTTTATGTCTAGACGTTTTAGAAAAATGCAAAAATTGTCAAAATCCTTAAAAATACTGTGAATATTTTGGGTTAGTTTGGTTAGTGGACTAGTATAGGAGGAGAGATATTGTTTACAGTGTTCAACGTCACAAACATGGAATTCAGATGCAGAGAAATTGGACGTAGTTAAGCAGAAAGGTTTCAACCCACATTCTTCCCAATAACTCGAAAATTGCGTTAGTCTATGTAATAGAATTTGACTCATAAAAATATTGGTATGCCCATAATTGACAATATTTCAAAATATTCCTGTTAGGTTTTTTTAGTTTGTACTGGGTATCAAAATATAGACAAATAGAGTTTAGTGGCGACATCTATCTTGTAGTATGTAAACTGTGTATTGTCTATTAAATAAAATGTCAGTCTGTTGCGAACCGTTTAACGTTATTTCAATAATTGCATATACAACATCGTTGCAGCAATACACAACTACACTTAAAACCTCTATAACTCAAAAATTACTTTTTGCGGGTTGAGTCCTTTCTGTTAAACTACGTCCAATTATCTATGTCATTAATTAAATTATTAATCATAATTATAACTAACTATAAAAAATAACAATAAAACAAACAATAACAAGGGCCAGAAAGATACGTAACTAACGGCGCTCTTAGGAGGCACCTCTATAATCAATAGTATTTATGTACCTCTTTTCAGCCATTAGTTTCGCTGGACAGTCAACGGCACTTGACTTGTGATTGCTCGGTTTTTTGAAGTGCGAGCAAGTGGCGCATTCTTGTTCCTCAGCCCTCTTTGTGCATTCTTTAATGGAATGACCCTGATCACCATAGTGGCCACAGGTATATGTGGTCTCCCGACATGATTTGGCCGCATGTCCGTACTGCTGGCACTTATAACAGCGAGTGACTAGAGTAAAGTCTCTCAGAGAGCATGACGACCAGTTCACAAACACTCTGTCTTTAGATATCAGGGCTTTGCGTATGTCTGAAGAAACTTCTAATATATAATTACAGGTCTCAGCATCCTTCTTACCTGACTTATGGCTTAACTTAATGGAGGTCAAAAATGTCTCGAGGCTGCAATCCTGTAGGTTCTCGGTTAAATTCTGATGGAACAAACAAGTAAAAACTTCCTTCTCTTGCATGGACGAGGGCAGTCCAATAACCACTACTCTAGGCTTCCTTTTTGGTGGCTCGTCTACTGTAAGGCCTGAATTTTATGACTGCATCGATTTGTTCACCTTCTCAATGTCGTCCTTTGTTTCAGTGCTGACAATGACACCGCCATTTTTTGTCTTACGTAGTCCTCTTACCTGAAGCTTCATTTGCTCGGGGCATATCATTTTTTGGTCAAGTGTATTTGTCTCCTCACTCGACTTTAGTTTGTCGTTCGGGTATATGGCTACTGAGCTTAAATTTATTGGCTGTATATAATTGTTGGTACCTTTTTTAACCATATCAGCAAAGGAAGCTCCGGTAACCGATTTCACAGAAGCTCCGATTTTCAGCTTAAGGTCTTGCAGTTGCTGCGACAGATCAATTTGGTCTTCAAGTGTTTGAATGGTGGTGTGGGCCCGGACGGCATTCATCTTAAGGGACTGGTACTGAACGGGCATCTGTAATGTGCCATGACTAACTTTTTGTCATAGGGTACTTATACGCAGTTTTTGCTCCATATTTAATTTGCCCTCTGCTGCAATAGAGCACACTTCGCTTAGGCACTCCTCAATGGACAACATCCAGTTCTGGATTTCCGGCGTCGATATCGCTTCTATCATGACATCATCTCTTTGGCTGGGCGGTTGAGGGTGAGGTGCGGGTGCGGGCTCGGGTGCAGGTGCAGGTGCTGTTGCTGGTGCAGGCGTGGGTGTAGGAGGTGGGCTCCGAGCACATCTGCCACCCCGGCTGAAGGGACTGGTTGCCATTGTGATACAAGTTATGTACTTGTTAATCACTACACATTTTCACACAATAAACAATTTACACATATTATGCCTACATATGACACAGTTTGCTTTACTACCAGATATTTGGTAGATCCAGGTCACGATTCAGCAAGTGTTTATTTATTTATTTTAATAAATCTTCGACACGTCTGTTCACAACAAGAGTGCAATATCGAATCAGAAAAAAAAATGTCTCCACTACCTATTACAGTTAGTCGTTTGGTACTCAAAAATATTAAATAGTGGTGAATTATGGCCCACTCCCTCCCGAGAGGCGACCTGTGTCCCAGTAGTGGGAACATTATAGGGCGATTATGTGTAGTTGGAACTGTAAGCGCACCCAGTACCGGAATCTAAATTAAGCTGAATTTTCGCTAGATATTTCAAAAGCACGTGCTCACATTTACGTGCCTACTACATAACTGTTATTTTATAAAAAGACAATCTTGAACCTCCAAACTCGTTCACGACCATAGATGAAAGAAGATGACGACAGTACAAATTCTTAGCCACCACCAGACCTAACAAATGCCTAAATTAACAAAAATTCAAAGAAGCCTCACACCAACGGATGCAGTATCAACAAAAAATGGCGCATATTTTTGGCGCGCGAAAGCGTTCAAGGAAAGTTATACCGTGAGAGCCTTGGACGAGTTGTGCTATGCAGGCTGTGGGCATGCAGCCCAGTGAACAGTGATGCCGAGCTGACGATCGACGAGGTGGTCCAGCCCACACAAGGAGTTTAGATAGAGGTCGAGGATTGAACGTTCTGGAAGGTTGTAGAATTGACGCTTTTTTAAAGAAAGAAAAATATTTTATTTGAGACACGCACAGGAAAAACAAGTGGAGTTAGAACGGAAACGGAAGGTGAGTAACGGTTTAAATGGGGTTTGAGGAAACAAGTTGATTTTATTAATCATAATTATTGTTCGAAATGCAATTTAGACTTATTATAGAAGCATATATGTAATTAATATTCAGAAATAAGTTTACTCGCAGCTTTTAGAAATACTTGGCAAGTAGAGCTTCTTGTGAAAGTGGGCGTCCGGAGAAATATAATAAATAGAAAAGTACCAATAAGGCAGACCTAAAGTTATTTCAGCCGCCAATCATCCCCGTTGCTGCGTACCCTTGTCAGTGTAATTACACTACAGCACCCTTACACACTTTAATCTAATTCTGAATAATTTTGAAGGATATTGCTAATCCATTACCTACTTCATATGCTCGAAATATGTGTCTGAACAACTTAAACAATTCAATGATATTATGTTGTTGAATTGTCAAAACGAGGCCCTAATTCACTATTGCCGCTTAACGATTCCTTACTTCGAAACCACGTCAATTCCTTACTTAATCACATCGTCGACATCTGCTATTCACATATTCTATATGATGCAATGACGTGGTTTGACCTGTCAAAATACATGTTGTCCGACATTTCGATTCCTTGCCGTTAACAAGACACGATATTGACGTGGTTTGCATGAGTTAAGATTTCGCGAGGAATAACACAGAATTGGGGCCCTGACATTTCAGCCATCACATTTCACCTTTGTGTCTAGATGAGTGGATTTAAGCAGCACATCAGTATTGCCTGTAGTATTGTAGATGAGTTGAGATGTATTGTGCGTAAAGGTTCATTTGAAACTCAGCGTTAGACAGCATCTGTCTAGCATTATTGCTGAATGAAAGGCGCGAACGAGAGGCACAACATGATCCTGTACTTTAATTTTCTGTTATTTTTTATTTTTACGAATGTGTTCCTTGTTTACGGTACTGTGTCAAATAAACTTTTTTCTTTTCATTCCCTTTTTTTTCTGTGAGTCCCTAAGCGGCGGTGACCACTTACCATCAGCATCCACAACCACTCGATACGGTTCCGTACCTTATCGAACATCAATCAATGTTTTCGTGGGTGTCCTCTAAACGCTGTTCACAAATTTTGGCAGTTTAAGGGCTGATTTCTCCATCGCCAGATAACTTTTATTCGAGGAATATGATGAGGAGCATGAAATAACTGTCAACATTTCAAAGTTATTCCTCGAATAAAGTTATCTGATGATGGAGAAATCAGCCATAAATCAAATAGACGACCGCTATTCTTTCGATAGCTGTTGGGTGTCGGGGGCAAGGCAAAGCAGGTTATCGAAATGTGTCATTTTCGGTACGATAGCCGGATATTTGTGAATATCTATCGCAGGTGGCTTGCTTACCATGCAATACCCAAAAACGCAATCTAATCTTCCCAGATTACATAATCTTCCTACTATTTAGAAGTTGCTTGCTTATTGTTTATTTATTTCCCCTGTGTTTACGAGTTCATGTAATCAAACCCTTTTCCTTCGTACGAAAGTTTGGAAAGCCTTTCTGGTTATGTCATTGTTACCTCTTTGTTTCCTTTAGCGACAACAGAAGTTACGTGTACACTCGTGTTCGATCGACCGGTATTGTTATGTTAAAGTAAGTTACGAAACGTTAATGAAGTACATTTGCAAAAATAAACAAATATCGCCAAAATGTTAAAAGAATGATCAAATCAATTACGTCGTAGCTCCTAGAATTGGTTCGGCATTGACTAATGGCAGGATTTTGAGAAAATGGAAATGATTAAAATGAACAGAAATAGCCACGGAGGCAAAGCTGTCGGGAAAAACCTACTAGGCTAGTTATAGTTTTGTTTTGCAGTTTATCTGGGTCAACTTCTGCTACAGCGTTGTTAAAACTCAAGTAGGTACCTACCTAGTTTAACGGTTATAAGTTTATTGGGGTTGACGTATTAAGGAAAAGGTCAGAAAAGTTAAACATCACATCGTTTTGTACGTATGCTGGTAAGATTTATTTTTAGCAACTAAGTAGGTACTGTGCTGTGGGAAAGGCTCTTCAATAAAATCATCATGCCAACTATGTGGGGGTCAGCTTCCAGGCTAACCGGATGCAGTTGAATACCAGTACTTTACATGGAGTGATTAACTATGTGACCTCCATAACCCAGCGCTTGGGTAACACGATACCCCTTGGTAAGACTGGTTGTCTGACTTTTGGCCGTCTGACCACCCGTAACGACAGTCGAAGATCTACGAATGATCAACGGGTTAACGTGCTTTCCGAGGCACGGCTTAGCTAACACCTAAGTAATAAAATTCAAATCCATCGATCCGGCGTTGCTCACCTGTCGGAAAGTCGATCGTTCGGAAACGGGAAGTGTCGGGTGTCGTGTCCGGTCGTCCGGTAACCGGATAGCGAGGATGAACTCCCTCTGACATAACGTCACACCGCTGCCGGTGACTGGGTCTGTGTGAATATTTTATACCGTATATAGAAATAAATTTATTGGACGAAAAATTCTTTAGTCTCTAGCTAAAGCTAGCCCTTTCGTGAGCGAGTTTTCTAGCTTATATGTTCTATTTAAAATCTATAGTCTGCATAAACGATTGGTGAAGGATTCGCAACTGTCCGAGACGCTTCAGTGCCGAATCGAAAATCAATCAATGTTATCAAAAGGGTCCTCTAAAGGCTGTTCCAAAAATCCAAAACTTTGTCAGTTTAAATCAAATGGATGACCGCCATTCTTCCGACAGGTATTTGCTGTCGGGGGCAAGGCAAATTAGTAATTGAAAATGTGTCATTTTGAATTCCATAACTTGTCAAAAGGTTGTGAAAAAACGAATGGAGGTTTGTAAAGGAGTTGTTTAATTTTTTTTTTTTCTGTTTTATGGACATTTTTAATCTATGAATTAACAGTAAAATATAATATTATATACAAGCATATAATAAAAAAAATAAAGAAAAGGCAGAATTTAAAAATAATTGATAAGTTTTCTGCAATTTATAATTTTAACGTAAGTACTTTACTAATATTCTTTACCAGATTTACCAGTCTCCTGCCTATACCATCAGTCTTTTTTGTGGAAACACCATATATAATTAACAATTATGAAAAGTAATTACAACACCCGGACTTATTACTCCTTATTTATTTATGAAAATCGTCTACTTTTGGAATGTTTGTGAATATGTGAGCATGTATCTATCACAAAATTAATTTATATGTCATGGTTTCATTTATCCATTTTAATTCTTTTACCTATTGTGGTATAGTAATTTTATTTTTAGGTGCATCGTCTTCACATATAATTATATAATTAATGTATGCAAAATATTGTAAATCATTTTAAAAGAGTAACGGTGGAGTTTCTTGCCCATTCTTCTCCATACGAAAACTACCTTTATTTTTGACGAACGATGAATCAATTTTATTTTTGACGTGCAAAAGTGCCTTCTATGTGCCTATTTGAAATAAATCATTTGACTTTTTAATTTCACGAGTCTTTTCAATAGCAATCTCTTCTATACAGGGTGGCAGGGACACCGACGCGCAACCTGTTAACATAGATTGAGTACATGTATTTCTGAATCTGAAATTTTTCGTTGGTTAGATAATAAATAAATAAAAACCGGTCATGTGCGAGTCGGGTTCGGGCACCGAGGGTTCCATACTGTAGGTACCTATGTTAATAGTTTATCACGAGAATCGTATCTCGAATATTTTTCTCGTGTTTTCGGATTTTTTCCTTTACGTGTACTACATGACATTGCTTCTTGCCAAACATGATTCTAGGTGAACGGGAAGTACACTATAGGTTTTGATTCCCTTGCGAGGGTCAAAATATGCGGCATAAACGGAACATAAACGCCCGTATCTTTTGATTGCGTTGACTTAGAAGGTTGATTTTTCACTGCTTCAAGGGATTGCAGCCCTGAGTATTAGATATTAATTTCAACTTGATAACTCCACGCGTTTCTGAGAAAAAGGGTCTTGACAGACGGACGGACAGACAGACGGACAACGAAGTGATCGTATAAGGGTTTCGTTTTTCCTTTTCGGTTACGGAACCCTAAAAATTTACTGTTCCATACATTTTGACCACGTAGGTATTTTTTATGAAACAGCAGATTGTTTTTTTTTATAACCGACGAAAAATTTCTACGCTAGAAAGTTTTCAGAATTCATGCCTTACAGTTTGCGCGTCGATGTCCCTGCCACGCTGTATAAAAATACTCGTTACAGTTTCACTTTCCACGCTTCACAACCTCGGGAACAGTTTCCCACGGCATCGATCATCAAAAAGTTCACACAAATTATCAAGATCTAAATACCATCTATCCACCAAAAAATCACGATACAAATCTACAAACGCACCAACTATCTTCCACCCTCAAATTAATTATTCGCTCTCTAAAACCAAACAAAAGACGATCATTGTCAATACAGTCATCATAAATCCCGAACATGCATCATGTGACCTTTACGTCCCTATTCATAAGGTTTAAATTACACTGCGCGTGCGCTCGTGAAGTGCTTCAAAGTAAACCATGCATAATCTACTTGTGCAAACATAACAATTAAGTATAGTCCACCACCTGTATTTGCCCTAAGGCTCAGTAGCAAGTGTGGCAGCATTGTTACTGTTTGATTTGACAGGTAACGCATGTTTATTTAGCGGGTAGTCGAGTTTTTTGGGGAGGGTAGTTTGAATAGGTAAGGGAGATGTGTTTGTGAATGTGTTTTATTTAGTAGGTCTTCTTTTGGTTAGTGTGGTTTATCTTGGTTGTTGCATTTAATTGATTTGGCAAATCACCTATCTTTATGTGTTGTGTGTATATAAATAAATAAACAAATAAGCCGACGGACGAGAAATATCATCGCAAAATATGACTAAAACACTTTTGATAAGTAAAATGAGATGTGTAAAAATCAATGGTAAAATTGTTTGGAAAACAACATTGCAATTTACCTACTTAGTTTCTTTTAACCACTTCAGTTTCGTTCACCTGAGATCTGGCTATCGACAGGTGATTAAAGGAAGCAAGTCTATACGTAATACCCACTTGCCAAATACTACATCTCAAGCTAAGGCCTCTTTAAAACGTCACACGCTACCAACAGCGTGCGACGAATCAATAAACTCAATCAATCGACACTCCGCCCCGTCCGCCGGTTGCCAAAACGTTCGTCGCCGCCGCGCCGTCGCAACTGGCGGTCGCGGGCAGCGTGTGGTGAGACGCCAACCTTAATGCTACTATCTTGCCTTTTGTGCCCCAAAACATGCAGCCAAAGTGACCTCTGCGCTGCCACCGACGAGGACGTGGAAGTAGCGCAGCTTTGGGCCAACAAGATCTGCCAGCATATGCCAACGACACGAAGAAGAAGTTTGAGCCCCAGTTGACCTGTTCTATCATTCTTGAAGACTCTCTCATAATTCTCCTAGATTCTGTCTGACCACCATTTCTATTTTCAGCCATTGTTCGTTTTCATTCAGAACCACATCTGTAACAACAAACTATTGGTTAAGTACTTAAATTAAAACTTATAATTATCTCTTAACCGATCTACTCCAGCTTCACTGCACTCATAAAAACCCATTTGCAAAATCAACAATCCCACAACCACAATACCACAGCAATCAGCCGCTTGTAAAATGATATGTCTCAATCGGAAACGTAAATAAAAGATAAAACTTTGTAACTCAATATGTTACGGATTCACTAGCTATCTTCCATCCATTCTTACGATTGATTTACATTTAATCGGTTGAGGGGAGCAACGCGTGGCGCGCGCGTGCCTCGACAGATAATCGGCCATTTTGATTTTTTTGGCGCGCTCTCAAGAATGGCGGTAATACCGATTTGAAATGTAATTATTGTAATTTTCGATCTTATAATCTTTTAGTGAGTGTGTTTATGGATTTGGAAGTGAGAAAATTATATGGTTTTTGTAGTTGGAAAGCACTATTTAGCAAAGTATTTAGTTTGATGACATGTTTAAAATGCAGAGTGGATGAAGAGAATAGTGAAGTGTCAAAGGTCACCCCTTGCATCTGCTCAATCATTTCATTTCCTACGCACCCTGTTGTTTATTCTCTTTACCCAATCCGAAACAGGAATAGCTCTATCAGCATTATTATAGGAAATCCAAAAAAGACCAGCACCCTAATTGCGTAGATATCAATCTCAATTTGAATCATTTTGAAGGATAAAGCTAATCCATTGCTTCATATTTTCGAAAAAAAAATGTCTGCTAACAACGTAAATAACGCAATGAATGGTGTTGAACTGTCAAAATAAAAACCATTGCCACATTTGCCACTGACAGTGTGTTGCGCAATTCATCATCACTTATCCCAATTTATTTGGGGTCGGCACAACATATATTTTCTTCCATAGTTCTCTTTTAGTCGTCATCTCGGTAGTCACCCCCTTTCTAACCATACCATCATTTACACATTCGATCCATTGTTTATTTCTTTGTTGCGTAATTACCCCGCATATTATTATAAGCGAATGAAGAACTCGAAGATCCTGTGAGAATGTGATTTTTATATACTTCATATATCAAATTGAAAAGCTGTGTATACCATCCATCGGACCTAGATATCTACATATTTCTACAGGATTAAGTATCTACCTATACCTACCTTCCTGTGAAGCTAAACAAAAACATTTTATTCCACGAAAATTGAAAACGACTTAAGTAGGTACTCAGATATCTAGAAAGAACATAATTTAAATAAGTTACTCCCTGACAACAAGTAAGTATTTAGAAAAATATATATCTGTCTTCACTCGTACTCGTATAGAAAACTCAGCGAAGCTTCGAAAGCTTCCAACAATACCGACAATACAGCAACGATATAGGTAGGAGCCTTTTTAATTTGCCTCAGAACTGCCGAAGCCCTACAAGCATCCATATAACGGATATCGATTCAGCGACTCCCGCTTTTCCAAACTTTGCCGGTTGACTTTCTTTTATATTCCAAGCTTTTTATTTAACTTTTAAAAAGTTTGCACGCTTTGGAAAAGAAATTCTAAAGCGTATTGTTTTAGGTTCGCGAAGTTAGGACCGCGGCTATTGAATTATATTATGAATTGAAAAACTTATATAAACGTTGCGTTTTTACGAAAATGAACTCAAAGTTACCAAGGTGCTTTCTTACCTCTGGCTTTTTAACACACTTGTTCGAAAAGTCGCTCTTATTGCACCGTTTTTAGATTCGCAATGCAGTGTTTTAAACACGAATGCTTTTTACTTTGTATTCCCGCACTAGTGCCGGAAAGTGCGCCACAGAGAAACTATATGTACCTAATGTATTAGTCAGAGATGTGTGATTTCATTAAATCTCAGCAAATAACCTTCACGAAATGTACTTAGGTATAAATTCATAAAATATGATAAGTAGGTAAACGTTATATTTCATTAAATAATTGATTTTTGTCAACAAATTAACAGTAATTAGTGTTGAACTTTAGTGTTGATTGACCATGCCCAAATAGAGTCTACGGTCTAAGTCTACGGTAAGTATATAAGAGTATACAGGGTGGCAGGGATATCGACGCGCAAACTGTAACCATGCATGAATTCAGCACATCATTCTAGAGTAAAAAATTTTCGTCGGTTATGAAAAAAAAATCTGCTGTTTCATAGAAAAGTGCAATACCTACAGAAAAATGTATAGAAAAAGCAAAATATTTTTTAATAACTAACCGACGAAAACGTTAACGCAGGGAGGTTCAGAATCATGTACTGAATCCATGGTAACAGGTTGCGCGCGTTGCTGAGACAGTAAAATTTGGATAACCATTGAATCTAAATAGCGTGCTAACTCGCGATCCCATTGTTAAAGTGGCTATTGTCTCGGACTACTCTGTTCATAATTCTGAGTAAACTACAGAAAACAGATCAATCTTTGTTCGTAACTTGTCGTAGGTACTTGCCTCCTTAGAAATTGCCAATAATAAATAAAGGATCTGGAAAGAGCGCCCCAAACGATTTAAATCAATTACCTACCAAAGGAAATTGGAAAAAAACTAGAAAACCAAAAAAACTCTACAAATTTTAAACCGCGGCGAAGTTAAGAATGGAGGTCTGCATGTAGATCCACTTCTTAGAACATCTTAGATCAAGAATAGTAAACTCTACCTAAATTCTAAAATAAATCGATATGGCACATAATCTATTCCAAAAAAGAATATGCGCTATGTTGAGATGTAGGTAAGTACTAAAACATGTTTGAAGGTTTGCATGACATTACATTTTTTATACGATGAGTTTTTCAACACAGAGGAAATAAATGAATAAAACAAAGGGAAACTTTTAATAACATTAGGGCACAATATTTTTAATCATGTTTGGCCGGGATGCTAGTTTTCTCATACGCTTACTTTTTTTCCATAAGGTCCCACCGAGAGACAGATGTTGTTTGTCCTGCGTAGTTCCATTGTAAAACATACAGATGGCGCCGCGCTCTTTCTAATAATCTCTGCAAATGTTTGCTTGACTCATGTATATATAATGACCTACATATAAATGTAAAATGAATATAAGCGGAAGACACCAATTTTTGGATAATATTACCAACGTACCTGTAGATAATAAGTATGTATTTGCAAAGACGTATGTATTTACAGGCAAAAGGTAGGAAGATTCAAATAAAGGCTACGGTTAGAAAGTTACCTGCCAGAAACTACTCACAACGTGAAGGTGAAAAAGAAAAAATGATTTTGTCATCGAACAGCATGATAATATGGGTATTTTGCTGACAACGTACCATAAAATTAAGAATTTTTTAACGAACAGTGAATCTCTAATGAATGAGTTCCTTCTATTTATTGTGTAATTTATAACGTTATACATAGCATACTTTTAATCATTATTAAAATTGTAGTCATGTGTTAAGTTTTTTTTTTTGTTCTGTTTTTCAGCGTTCACTTTTTTTGGTAGAAACGTTGTCTGTATGTACTGGCAATCTTACTAGTCTGGTAACATCCAGATTTGTAATGTCAAATTTTTATTGTCGCAAAAATTTCAGTCATTATTTTCGCATTATTATTGGTGACATCAAATAAGTTTCTAAAGGTACAAAATAAATCAATCAAAAGCATCTCGTGAAAGTTTACAGTGTAAGCCTGTCGTTTCGGCTGTGCGTGCTAAATTATCAGTGTTAACGTGTGCAAAGGTCTACATAAATGAATAATGTCGTTGAGGTCGAAGGCACTGGCACTAGTGGAGGTGCTGCTGAGGGTGCCGCCTCTGTTTGTGGTGGATGAGTTCCTGAAGATCAGCCTGGGGCTGCCGGTGTCGTCAGGCGAGGAGGCCGTACTCGCCAACATCACTATGGACGGCGGCGCCGTTGACCTGACGGACCCAGATGTCAATTACTACGACGCGAATTTCTACAACGCGTTCTTCTTCACAATCGTCAAATTCTTCGTGTGCTGTTTAGGTGAGTGACGTTTTTTAACAAGCACTGGCATTGCAACATTCAGCCTTTAGAAGTTTCGAAACTGTTGGGTACCTTTCGAAATTGTTGTGTTTACACCGTCGTGTCATAATGTGTACAGAATATTTTGTTAATTTTGTACTGTTCCACTTGTAACAAAGCTAGACTTGTACTCCTAATGTAAACTTTAGTATAATAGTCTTCCGTTCAGTGTAGTTCCCAGCCTTGTATTGCATAGTCAATAGCATACAAGAATGCTACTGCTACCACTTTTTACAATGTCTGCATTTACACAGTTAACTATTTCAATATTCCATGATTTCTATTGAAACCCACAACAATGTGATAAATTGTATGTTTAGATTGTTGAGTGCACAAACTATGAATGTTTAGTGCAATTTTAGTTGGTGAAACAAAGAATAAACCTCACTTGAAAATAATTAATAACAACTCAAAGATGTTGTTTTATGAAGACAATCTGTGCCCCGCGGTACCACCCACATAAGTCTCTGTCCCCTGGGAATATAGCAACAAAAAGTGCCCTATGTCTTAATCCACATCATAGCCTACCTGTGTGCCAGATTTCATCCAAATCCGTGCAACTGTTTTAGCGTGAAAATATAACAAACAAACAATAAAAACTTTTCTCCTTATAATATTAGTTAAGATAAATATTTACGTAAAGTCAAATCATGTATTAAAATAATAATAATACCATCCTTTTATTGTAGCACTGCAGGGCAAAGACCTCTAAATTGAAATTCTCTATAATATAGAAAAAAACTCTATTCTTCTTCTTAGCATGTTCATTGCAAACATAACACGAATAATATACCTATATAGTTTTTTTTATATTTGTTTGGCTCAAAATTCAGCAACGCAAATATCATTTGCTGATGTAGCCATTAGGTCCTCACATGTGCACATATGTGCATGTATGATAGGGCATGCAAAAAATTCTATTCAACACGCTATGTAAGTACTTTAAGAATAAATATTAATTTATTAATAAGGATTATGCATCAAAAATAACTGCCAAAGCACATAAAAGAAAAACGCTGTTATGCATAAACCAAATTCTTTTATAAAACTATATTTTTCCACTAACACACTTTACTGCTTAAATAAAGACATCAATGTTTAAACATAGAGTATCTAAACTATTATCCAATACATTTACATTCATTTTCAACATGGACTTTTGATTTACATACAATGTAGACTGAATGCTCAAGTCGGAATGTTGAAGTATGCATAACTATCTATACCTACATTGATTGAAGTAATTACAATGTATTTTTATCATCATTGCTACATTAGACCTTGGTGCAAATTTTGTTTAAAAAAACTTCCTCAAAATCATAATTATAATTAATTAATAAGTGTAGTGTGTGTGTGTAGTTATTAATTATATATATAAGTGTCTCATACACGAGAGAGGGTCTCATACACTACTTACTTAATTTTTTTTTGAACCTTTATTGTCCCTCTGCTGGGAAAAGTCCCCCCACAGTTTTCTACTGCTCCCAGTATGCTGCCTTCTCCAGCAAATTGCCCTTAAACGCCTCTTAATACTCCGGTAATCTGGTTATGTCTGACTCCTACCGACTAAAACCCCACTGTTCCTTCTACTACCATAAATCGGGGGCTTGAGAGATACCAAGTACATTCACCGCACCACCTACTAGTAGAAGAAGAGCCTGACTGTTCGAGTGATGATATAGCCCCAGTTTCGCCGTCCACAGGCCGTCCCAAATCTATCCTATGTATAAAAGATTGTATGATTAATCATCACCGAACTCAAAGGAATTTACTGTTTTATTTTGAACATAATTTCAAAATCAATCAATTTTTACATCAAAAATTAGTTGATACTTTAATAAAGTAAATTGTTAAATCTAGACTGAAGCTTATCTACTTATACCTAGCCTATCTTTTCCTTAATCCTGTTTCAGTAATAAGTTTTCTCTCACTTGAATCATGATAATTTATTGTTGTAATTTATAATTTGAAGCTGTTATACGTACCTATTAACTTAAACATTGAACAAAATAAACTTCAAGTAATCCAAAAAAAGAAAAAAGTCGAAAAGAAAAAACATGACATTTTGACATCGTGGGATGCCATGTTGAAAAATAATCAAAATGGCGAACCGGGACTAGGCCAGTCTCCATACAAAAAAGTTCGATCCCCTTTGCCAAATGTATGTACTAACACTAGTATTTAAATTATATACGTAATTACCTAATGACTATACTATACTTTACTAATGATCTGGATAATAAATGATATTTGAATTGATTTTTCCTAAGAAGCCATTTTCGTCTAATTAAAGGTTGCATACTTTGCCTCTATCACACATATCTGACTCTCTTTCTAAATCTAAATGCGCCATATTACTCCAAGATACTTGTACTTTTTTCTCTATCACTGTTGTACAGTAGGCCCCACATCAATGTAACAAAACCGGTATAAGCTGACCTCTTTTCTGTTGAAACTGCATATTAGTTAGGCGAGGTCAAGGTCAGTGTTATCATTAATGTGCAGTCTACTGTACCTTTATTATGATGAGCAAACTTCACATAGCCCCCTTGTCAGGGCCTTGTCTCTTAGCAAACCTTTTGAGCTATATCTTTCTTGATAATAATAGATTATAATTCCGTTTATCATTAACTAGCTTCGGCCCGCGACTTCGTCCGCGTGAAATTTCTTGTTCCCCCGACCCACCCCGTCGCATCGCATCGCATCTATAACTTTCCCCAAGAATTGGGCTATCAAATGCAAAAATATTTTTTCAAATCCGACTGGTAGTTCCAGAGATTAGCGCGTTCAAACAAACAAACTCCTCAGCTTTATTATTAGTTTAGATAACATCTAGACATAGTATAAAACAAAGTTGTTTAGTGTCTGTGTGACCGCATAAATATTCTATATGTACAGACAATTGATTTTGATGAGGATTAGAGCATTTATTCCAGTAGGTATAGCTATAATGCATGTGATCTCCAGGGATGTGCCTTACAGGCGTTGCGCAGGGGGGGTTGTCCGGAGTGGGTATTTTAAGAGGAACCGGGACCACCCCTATGTGCTGATGGTGATTTTAGAAAGCACCGGAGTGGTTTTGGTGAGGTAAAAATCCCATACTCCGCGACCTCCCTCCCCAGAGGTCGGGAGAATCTTGAAGGTTCCTCACCGAAACAAAAAAATAAAATTATAGCTATGATACATTAGTAATTAAATTAGATTTAACACAGAAATCTCTATGTTTTGACAAGTTGCCATTGCACACACGTGTGAAGCATAGGAGGGTCGCTAGTTTGTTTATAAAAAAATATTCGCATTCGTCATCGTCATTAAGGTAATTCAAATAGCGACTCGAGAGTAATAGTAAAAACAAAAGTAGTTAGGTAGTGACACCACCGAAACGCGGCATTCGCGTCTTAGTTCACCGACCCGACCCGACCATAGAGTAAACGTCAAACAATAGTGCATCATGTTAAATATGTTGAGACTTGTTCTTCACACTATTAGGCTCGCTTGCACCACAAACAACTAAATTCGTTTAGTTCATCCGATAACATATTTAAAACATCGTTGTGTTTCTGTCAATCGTTTTAAAAAAACAGAGACAGAATGATGTTTAGAACATGTTTAGCGCTAAACGCATTTAGTGATTTGTGGTACAAGCGGCCTTAGAATGATACAGACGCCAGCACATCAAACTACCCGAAACTGTCAAATTTTCCCAATCAACCTAATGCTTTAGCGATAAAGTTGAAAAGTAGAAATTTTACAGATTGTGGTAGCTTGGTCTGCTGGCGTCTATACGAGTTTCGATAAGATTAATTATTTTTATGCTGCAACTTTTGGGCACCATCATCGTTTTTGTGCCAGACGTCGTACGAGCGGAAACTATACATCTGGTTTTATCGTCATATCTACCTGTTTTAGATAAACAAAGGTCTAAATTGCAGCAAATAAATAGACATTACCCTATCTATTTACTATTATAACACGAAGTAGGCAACGGCAATCGTTTTAATCAAGTTTCCTGAGGGGATCCCCCGGCAAATGAGAAGGATGAAAGATGGGTTATTGTTGAAACTGGTTACATCATTTTTGCTGGACAACAAGCTAACCTGACAAGATTATGTTTGACAAACTGGGAAGTAAACGGAGTGTCGATTTTTATGACCATGGAATCCGAGATAGCCCTATTTCCCTATGGTTGTAAAATAAGGACATCTCGCTTGCTTCGAGCCTTAACAGTTACACAGTTTCATTTTGAAACATTAATTCAAAGAAACTGCACCGATTACCGCTCGTATCCTGAAATATCGCGTTCCATACGATTTGACCGACGTCCGTGTTAATTTGGACTTCCCCCCTCGGTTCCGGCCAGTGGTAGCCGCTTGGATTTGTTAGCTGTATTAAATAATAGGTTTATAAACTAACTGGACGTAGCAGGTATTATTCAGGTGAAGAATCGCAGTAGGTGAGCAGAGATGTCAGTAAAAGCTCAAACTCGAAGCATTTATTTCAATTAAACCATTTTTTCATCAAACGGGCAGTTTTTGATAAGCACGGAGTGGGTCCGTTAGTCAGAAACTATCCGCTCAATAGCTACCACCAGCGGGCATCTTCTCGCAGGGGCAACCTTCCCTGGCTCTCTTGGTAGTCTCTGAACCGCCCCCGGACCAAAGTGGGAAGTTGCTACTACAACCTTACAAAGTGGGACTACCCCGTCCGTACGGCAGTAGGCCTGTGACCCAGACCATGTCCCACCTCCTATCCTGCCCTCTGTCTCCCAAAAAATGCAGCTGCTGCCACCGTCGATGCCGTAGAAGTGGCGAAGTTTTGGGCCAAGTTTAATACAATGACGTCCCATCGACACGACGAAGAAAAAGACTCATAAAAACATATTAAAGCATCATAAACTGCGTAAACGCTGGGTTACGGACTTAGAATGGGTTGCAGTAATTAGTAACTTGCTGCTAATTCGTAAAATGTTACCTGAGGTGATAAACGCCAGCTAAATCAATAGTTAGAAGATTTTACCGGTGTCTTTTCTAATTTTCGATACCGTTAATCCTGTTGAAAACAAGAGGGTTTTTACTCAAACTCGAAGGCGGAGAAACTAATTATAAAGTTTTGTTTCAAGTATTGCGTAGTCTCTGGTTTCCGACAAAAATAAACCAAATATTTTCCTACTAGTGGGTGTCCTTGCAAATAAGTATGGTATCATATGAAAGGAACTGGGCAGAACCGTACTGCTCTTGAAAGAAAGAAAATAAATTTATGCAGCACAGACTAAAAGACACACAATACACCAGATACATACATCAGATAGCAACAAATAAAAATCAAATAGAAAGTGTAAACCCCGATGCAAGAAAATAGCAGGGAAGTGTGCCTCACGGCTGCACCAAAAAGGCCCAGTCTTGGACTTGCTTTTATCCCGATTTAATCTACGTTGACGAAGGATGTCTTCTTCCTCCATACGCCATGTATGTATCATGGTTTACATATTCATCCACGGATAACTAGCCTAACCGTCAAACCTATACAAATCCACTTTATAAGCTATAAAGTGATTTGTATAGGTTTGACGGTTCCAACCCGCAACGCCCGCGTGGTCGACAACAGCCCTCTTCGTCTCCAATGTATGAGGCTTCTTGTCATCTCATGAGCCGTTGGTAAGGTAACAGACTGATTGGATATCATTGATGACATGGCAAGGCCGTTATCAATGCATACGATTATATAGATTATATAAAAAACATTGCTAGTCATCGTGAGTCGTAAATGACTGAAGTCAATGGTCGCTAAGCGTTGATCACACAATCGGATTCTAATCACGACTTTGTGTGATATCCTAAAACGGGAGGAGTCAATCAGTGTATTTTGCTTTCGCTTATCCTTATATACTAGCTCCTGTCCACGACTTCGTCCACGTGAAATTTTTTGTACCCCAAATCCACATTGTCGCATCGCATTGCCTGTCCGTGGTATTCTGTTTCGCCTAGATTTCTTTCTGACTTTTATTCTTTTTGCTCGCCTCCTAACGGTCCTAGCGTGTTATATATATATATATTCTCTAGCCTTCCTCAAGAATTAGGTTATCAAATGCAAAAATAATTTTTCAAATCCGACTGGTAGTTCCAGAGATTATCGCGTTCAAACAAACCCTTCAGCGTTATCATCAGTGTAGATAGGTTCCTAAGCTCGAAGATTGACATTACTTTCGAACATAAAAATTAAAGAATGAACCCATTGACACAGTTCCTGATTATATCTGACCTCTGAAAATGTAGACTGATTCGTTATAATTATGTACGCGGTTGTTTCGAACCTGCATTATTTTGCCTTGTCAGATCCAAATGCATCAAATTGCCCGAAGTCAACGAGGTCATGAAGTTCCTAAAATCTATATAGTCAGCCTATAATGATGCCACTGCTGGGACACAGGCCTCCTCTATGTATGAGAGGGAGTGGGCTCTATAATCCACCACGCGGGCCCAGTGCGGGTTGGTAGATGTCACATGTCTTCGAGTTTTCAGGTTATAAGACATGCTGGTTTGCTCACGATGTTTTCTTTCACCGTTTTGAGAGCAGTGGTGATGAAATAATTTACACAGAGTAAAGCACCTGGCTGGGTTCGAACCTG
Source organism: Apamea epomidion (assembly GCA_947507525.1). Taxonomy (NCBI): domain Eukaryota; kingdom Metazoa; phylum Arthropoda; class Insecta; order Lepidoptera; family Noctuidae; genus Apamea; species Apamea epomidion. The sequence goes on from OX382247.1 coordinate 14,145,133, forward strand.
TGACCTTGTAAGTCACGGCCGTTACCACTGGGCCACTACTACTCCTAAAGTCCATTTGAAATACGATCGGATTAATTAATCATCACTGCTTAGTACAGCCGCCAGCACATCAAGCTACTACAATCTGTCAAATTTCTTTAATAGATTTTCAACTTTATGGCTAGAGAGTTAAGGTTCAAGGTTGATTGGAAAAATTTGACAGTTTCGGGTAGCATGACCTGCTGGCGTCTGTACAATTTGGAAAGAAACTTTGGTTTGGTAAAAAATACCTGTAAATTCGTTACAATTATGAATGATTCAGTTCCTTGGTTTAACTACATTTTTTCCACAATCTTAACTCGGAATTTATTCACGTTTAAATGTGTTTATTTATTGCTTTGAACCGTGTACGTACCTACCTAATGGAAATATTTACATATTTTAACGTTTAAATCGATCGAGGTTATCATAGCACTCACACTTCACAGTCACATTTTTAACCATGACAGTCTGTATACTTAACCAAAGCCTGTGTGATGTCATTGTTATCTTAAAAGATTTGCTCTAGGCTATACATCTTTTAGGCGACCATAGATTATCATGTCGTCTAGACATATTGTACAAAAACTTTCGGAGCAAGCATCTTTCCATGACAGAGGCTTTAAAATATTGGCGTTCAGATTAATAGGTTAAAGACAGTAATAGAAAGAACGAAAAAGTATATTGCGACTCGTACAGGAAGACCACAAACTAAACTAAACACAGTCGAAACCAAATTATATTACAAAAAGAAAAATGAAACAGAAAGTCCTATACGAGGCCAAAGGTCCAAGATGAATCTACGAATCTGGCAATGGAGGAAATATTCACTTACATCTAAAATGGCAATGACTGTCACTTGACTTTGAATGAATTGAGAAATGTTTGCAAAACTACAAACGTAGATAACAGCCGATCGATTCTGTAAAAATCTCACCGTGAAAAGTTAAGTGAAGTGAGCTTAGAGTGAGCTGTCAATAGTGTCAATCCCTAGTATTAGTTAGAATGACAGCTCACTTCACCTAAGTTCACGGTTAGATGGTTACAGAATCGCACTGCAGGACGCTAAAGGTTCGATTAAACGAACGTGTGCATATTATGACGATTACTCGTTAACTCTTTTATTTTTTATTAACTCTTTCAACTTTTTGAATCGATCTCAAAAATGGTGCCTCTTAGGAAAAAAGTATCTAGACATTTTTTATAGATAATCATCTGATCTATATTTTTTGTCTGGGCTAATTTTATGATAAAACTTACCGTTTTGCTGAAAATCGTGAAAAACCCGTTTTTGTGACCTTTGACCCCGAGTAAATTTTTTTCCAGGTGTCGGATCGATGAGGACTTTTCACATTTCATTTATAATAGTGTTTTGAACAATCCTACCAATTTTCAGCCGAGTGTGAATTTTTGTAACCTTGGATGTCTAAATTGACCGGACTATAGTGTAATTATATTTACTATTTAATTCTGTTTTTATTTTATGAAAAACACTTAATTATATAAATTTACCGAAAAAAAGATATTCCTTCCAAAACCTTGGTGTTACGGTGGTTGTTTACACAGTTTTGGAACGCGCACAGGGGCATTTTGACGTCTTAATGTTGGCTATGATTGGACCATACTAATTTGAAATAGGACCACAAAAGTATTCGTGGTCTTATTTTTCGGGCCGTTTATGAAGCGCTTATCGGGAATCTAGTACTATTATTGATCGAAGAATAAAATAGATATTATGTAAAACATTAGCAAATAACATCAATTAATAGTTAGTACATACAAATTCACGGAAAATGGAAAGACGCATCTTTTGCTTGAGTAGGCATACATTAAATAGAACGCTACCATTGTTTCCGACTTGTATTTCTGTCATTCTAGTACTGCGATCATTCATGACGGTGCAAAACTCACTCGGCTACATAATAAAGCATTTACCACATTATTATTATCAACGCTATCCCACGCTATTGTAGCAGGCGGTCGCCAGACAGACTAGACGCGTTAACTAACTAAAATTATTCAGGCTTTCTGAGCATTGTACAATTGTAGGTACAGATTTGGGGTTTGCGTGAACAATGAAAAAACGGCTTATTAGTGGATACACAATCGTCACTCTTGAATAATATAATGTTTTCTATAGGTAAGGTTTTTCTATATGTGAGCAGCGATGGCCAAGAGTTAACAGCCCCGACTTCCGAGTTGTAGGTCGTGGGTTCGAACCCAGCCAGGCACTTTACTTTGCGTAAATAATTCCATCACCACTGCTCCCAAAACGGTGAAGGAAAACATCGTGAGGAAACCGGCATGTTCTAGAACCAGCAGTGGGAACATTATAGGCTTGATTATGCTAAAGGTGACTCGCACGAATTGGCACATTTTGAATTTTATGCAATAAAGTATACAAAAAAGGACACTAGCGCACCGAAGTGATAAGAGTTAAATAATAGGTCTTTACCTATGTAATTGGAGATTCTATAACCAGCATTTTCAGATTCAATTATCTGTGGATTGGCGCGCAATTCGAAATTCAAATAAATTTTATTCGAAAGACGTGTTAATTTAATTTCATATTCAGTCATTTGTTTTTAGATAGTTTTTTGTTTTTGTGACATTGTGGTAGTTTTTGGCGCCATGGATAAACTGAAAATTTGTACAATTTTCGAATATGAGTTCCTACGTGGAAATACCGCTGCGCAAACAACACGAAACATTAACGACGTGTACGGGCCTAACATTGCTTGCATAAACACGGTCCATTATTGGTTCACTCGTTTCAAATCTGGAAATTTTGAGTTAATGAACGAGGCTCGCGGTCGGCCGGTAACCATTGTCGACAACAACGAATTGAAGGCGATAGAGGAAGCGGATCCAACTCAATCTACGGCTGAACTTGCTGCAGGTCTTGGAGTTAGTGTCAAAACAACATTGAAGCACATGCGTCAAATAGGAAATATAAAAAAGCTAGATAAGTGGGTGCCACACTAACTAAGCGACCAACAGCGAGATTTACGCGTCGAAGCATGCATAGCACTACTGAATCGGCATAGAAACGAGGGAATTCTTAATCGAATGGTTCCCTGCGATGAAAAGTGGATCCTGTACCTACGACAACCGTAAGCGTTCGTCTCAGTGGGTGGATCCGGGTACAGCACCTAATCAGTACGCTAAAAAAAAGATTACTCATAGGAAGATGATGGTGACTGTCTGGTGGACCAGTGCCGGACTTGTACATCACAGCTTCTTACCGAATGGCACAACAGTGACGGCAGATGTCTATTGCCAAGAATTGCAAACAATGATGCAGAAGCTCGCAATTCAACAACCAAGACTAGTCAATCGCTCTTCCCCATTGCTTCTCCACGACAACACGCCAGCTCACACTTCACTAAAGACCATCGCAAAGCTACAAGAGTTACAGCTGGAAGCTCTCCATCAGGGTGATGGAGAGCCACTGTACTCACCGGACCTTGCCCCAACAGATTTCTACTCTTTCAAAATTTAGACAATTTTTTAAGTGGGAAAAAATTCAACACCCGAGAGGCAGTACAAAACGCTTTCGCTGACTTCATCGCCTCCCGTCCGGCAGACTTCTACAGTAAAGGGATAAACAAACTGCCATCAAAATGGCAAAATTGTATAGATAATTTGGGCCAGTACTTTGATTAGCTGAAATAAAAAAAATACCAAAATGTTTATATTTTAAAATTATCATACAATCCTCCAATTTCATAGGTAAAGACCTAATATTATAAAACGTGTAGGTACATTTTTCTTACCGTCATTGCATACAATTCAAAATGTGCCCATTCGCACTTTTCGGGCGAGCAAATTCGTGCGAATCGATTAATAAGCACACAAAAACATGCTATTCTGCTAGACCGAAAACTATCACGCCATTGACACGATACAGGAAGTTAAAGAACATCATTTTTGGCATTTTATGCGGAAGTTGCTCAGGTCGGAAACATGTTATCTTGTATAACATTATTTTAGCTACCTATTTTATATCAGTACTACTAACACTAGAATACTATTTTATTTTAGGTGCATCGTCTTCACATAATATTATATAATTAATGTGTGCAAAATATTCTAACACATTTTAAAAGAGTAACGGTGGGCTTTCTTGCCCATTCTTCTCCATACGTAAACTACCTTTTGGAAGGGGCGACTAGAACCAATTCTATTTTAATGTAATTTTTACGTTCAAAAGTGCCTTTTATGTGCCTATTTGAAATAAATGCTTTGACTTTGTATAGAATATGAGTTTTTTGTAATACTAACACAATATGGATCACTGTTGTCCGAAATAAATAAATTTTAATTTATAATTTAAATTAAAAAGAATTCCTGAACACTCCACATCAATCAACAATCCACACTTTGTCTAAAGCTAGAACTTTTGAACACCAATGAATGAAGAAATTACTGATTGTTATAAAACTATGATCAAAGTACAATTGCCTAAATCCCACCTTATAAGAAACTCATGAAATCCCAACAAACGCTTCATATAATCCAAAGATCCTTTTAAATAAAATCAACTATCCCGCGAATACTAATGAGACCGGTCCCTTTAAAGTCGGAGCAGACACATTGCGAACTTGCAAGCGATCAATATATCACCCCTTTTACTGTATGCTTAGGTAAACATACAGACAAAGTGCAGTTGCTGAAACGGTTTAAGGTTTGTTTCCATGCGACTGAATGTGTGTGTGTTTAGACTGGTATTTTTGGAGTTTGACTTCGACTAAAATTATTAGCTCTTTCTAACATGACACGTTGATATCCAACAAAAAAGGTGTGTCAGAAATAACAACCCTACTTATTAAGAACAACAATGAAATGGGGGGCGTTTTGTAGCTTTACTGGGAAGCGAATCGATCACCTTGGGATTTACCCTCCGTAAACCTATCCGACAACAAAGATTGGCTGAAGGATCAATTTTAGTTAAGCCAATTTGGTTGAAAGTTTGGGACAATATCGCCTGTAATATGCTGATTAAGTCTATATGGGCCATCCAAAACTGCACCCAGAGCCGAATCCCCAGTCTGTAGTACTCTAAAAGCGCTAAATGCCCAATTCAGGGTTGGCAGTCAGAAAACTGCCAACCCTGAATGTGATGTGTTTGCGGATGAATGGAGTAAAGTTATGCGTATATGTCTGATGTCTGTGAGAGTGCAAGGGAGTCCACTGTTCCATGTTAGTTATAATAAATTAATTATACAACATAATTACTGTCTCCATGTTAATAAATGTAATTGAAAGAAAGAAAGAAAAAAGTTTATTTGGACACAGTTCGTGAAACACAAAATACAAAATTAATAAAATTAAAACAATGTTTCAGACAACAATAGTGTGTGCCTCACGGCTGCGCCAAAAAGGTTCATTTCAGCATGAATGCCAGACAGATGCTGTCTGACGCTGGTTTTCTAATGAACCTTTAGGGAAAAGTGACGAGGAGTACACACAGTTTCAACATACCTAATACATACTTATAATTGGTGTTATACAGTTTTAATCCTATACTACTAATATTATAAACGTGAAAGTTTGTATGGATGGATGGATGGATGTTTGTTACTCTTTCACGCAAAAACTACTAAACTGATTTGGATGAAATTTGGCACACAGATGGTTTATAACCAGGCTTAACATTTAGGATCCTTTTTATCCCGATGTTCCCACGGGATCGAAAGTTAACTAATAGGAGTTAAAGTATGAAATTGCCGATTCATTGTAATAGATACTTCGAATGGACATAGAACCTTCATGGTTTGAGATTTTTGGGTGAAACTTTTTTCACATGGTACCTATGAAGTTTTTCTTTTAAAAAATGTGCAACATTCGATTATCGACTTTCAGTTGCTTTTTTTATTCAGATTAGACAAGAAAGATGGATACTTCGAAAATTCAAGTTATTATTGATTACGAGTTCCGACGCGGAACTAACGCGGCAGAAACAGCTTGCAATATCAATGTTGCGTTTGGAGAGGGGACTGCTAATTAACGCACCGTGCCATTTTGGTTTAAACGCTTTCGTGATGTAAAAGCAAAGCTTACCAATACAAAGGTAATGGTAACTGTTTGGTGGTCTCAGCATGGCGTTATTCACTATAGCTTTCTCCGATCTGGTCAAGCAATAACGGCAGATGTCTACTGTGCCGAACTCCGAACAATGATAGCAAAACTAGCAGTGAAACAGCCCCGACTCATGAATCGATCTTCACCATTATTGCTCCATGATAACGCGAGACCTCATACAGCACGAGAAATCGTTTTAACTCTACAGGAACTGCAATTAGAAACCATTCTTCACCCTCCGTATTCGCCAGACCTTGCTCCAACAGACTACCATTTTTTTCGTGATTTGGACAATTTTCTACGTGATAAAAAGTTTTCTTCTCAGGAGGCAGTACAAAATGCTTTCACACAGTTTGTCGAATCTAGATCACGAGAGTTCTATCGCAAAGGCATAAATGACCTTCCTATTAGATCGCAGCAATATATAGATAATAATGGTAATTATTTTGATTAAATAAATATGTTAAATTAAAAAAAAACGAATTTTAATTTTTCAGTACAAATCGGCAATTTCATACTTTAACCCCTAATATAAATAAATGGGAGCAAATGTAAATAATGGCCAGTTTTAGAGATACTATAGCTATTTGTATGTTGAAGTCAGCAAGCGAAACATTCATTTGCATTTTTAGCCCAGTGCATAAAATGCTTCCTAGCTCGTGGAACTTCACCTTTACTAGTTTCTGCAACGTCCCCTCCGTATGACGTGTCCTACACACAGTCTACACTGTAGTATTTGCGCTATGTACGTGTAGTTTCTAGATTGGCGATTGCGTTCACGAACTTATCGATCTGAATCGCCTTGCTAGACAATGAGTGACGTCATCTAATTACTACCCGCGTAATCGATCTAGTTTCGACTGTATTGCTGCATTTTGGTAAATAATTTAAATTGTTTAATTGAAATAAATGAAAATAAAATAGGAGGTGCTATGGGGGAAACAGTACAGCGCTGATTTTCAGTGGTCACCCGAAAATGACGTACGGATAGTGTAATGTAAACTGTAATAATTAGAATCAATATTATAATATTACGTAATTTGATATATAAAATTGGCAGTGCCCTTACAGGCAGGGTCTTAATACTGTGTCATGAAATTTGAATGCATGCCTACTTAGCAGTGTTTTACATGTTAGCAAATAAATAAATAAAATAAAGTAATATTATAAAGAGAAAAGATTTGAATTTTTGTATGTTTTTTTTTTACACTTTCACGCTAAAACGGATGAACGGATTTTGATGAAATTTGGCACATGGGTAGACCATGACCTGGAGAAGGGCAAGGGCTACTTTTCATCCTGGATCTCAGACGAAGTCGCGGAAAACGGCTAGTAGCTAATAAAGTAAAACAAAATAATCAGTAATTATTTATTTTAGGCGTGTATACTCAAATTTTGCAAAAAATACACTGTAGATGTGTAGAAGGACAAAGGAAATATCAAAACACATTATTCGATTCTTATTTACATTTTTCCCCAGACGCCATGCTTGCCGCCATTGCCGAAATAAACCGACCGCACTGTAAATTCTCGTGCCAAATAGAACGCCGTTACATTGATCTATTGTCCTTGGTACAAGATAACTCTTAGATAAAAGAAATAAAGAATCTACACTTACAGTTGGCCCAGCCTGGCTTTGTTTATTATTATTTGGATGAATCACTCTCCTTTTGGTATCGATCGCTATAACTGCGAGTCTGCGACACTAATGTGCAAGCTACGTACACGACAAATAACAACACATTACAATTACCAATAACTGCCAAGCTTGGTGATTCTGGTAATGTCGCCTATCTATCTATCTATCATCATCATCTTCCTAGCCTTTTGCCAACTGTGTTAGGGTCGGCTTTCACTCAAACCGGATGCAGCTGAATACCAGTGAGAGGTCAGACAGGCTGTCGCTCCAAGTAAAATACATGGAGCGACTGCCTATCTGACCTCCACAACCCAGTTACTGGGTAATACGACACCCCTTGGTAAGACTGCTTGTCAGACTTTCGGAAACCGGTACATACAGACGAGACTTCCCGGAGGATTAAAACTAGATACAGACCGCTGTCTGCCTTAGCAATGCTTTAACCTTAAATATAAGAGCAGAGTATCGTATCTACATATACTCAGACTAATAATAAAGCTGAAACTTTTTGAGGGAGGTATTTAACTTCAGGCTACGACCCATAGGAGCCGAGAAATAAGATAAAAAGTCACAAACAACGCCAAGACCGCCCATTGTATCACTTCTTGTAAAATTTCTACATTTCTATATGTAATATTATGGTGTAAATAAAAGAGTATTCTAATCTAATTATAAGCGAAAACGCCGTAATAGCTCTGAAGAAGTTTCACGCGGACGTAGTAGTAGACGCAGACACAGTATAGCTTATCATTTATCATCAAGGGTGGAAGGAAATCAATCAATATTCATGAACTGCTCCTAATGGCGCCCACACTGGGACAGGATACTCTGCTCTTTATTTAAGGTTAAAGCGTTGCTAAGGCAGACAGCGGTCTGTAGCTAGTTGTAATTATAAGACCGAAGGAAGGACGGAGGGAAGTCTCGTCTGTCTGTACTGGTTTCCGGAGAATAATAGTCAACCTCTTAATTAAAATGCGAGGTTATGAGCGGGAAATCAAATTTCTTCTTTATCTATCTATACATATTATAAATTCTTGTGCTAAGTAATAACAGCCGCACGGGTCGATCGACAGGTTAAGCTACGCTTGCCGCGGTTGATCCTTGGATGGGTGACCATCTTTACACACCAAGACCTCCGTGCCTCGGAAAGCACGTTAAACTGTTCGTGGATCTTTGACAGTCGTTACGGGTCGTCAGAAGCCCGAAAGTCTGACAACCTGTCTTAACAAGGGGCATCGTGTTACCCAGTAACTGGGTTGTGGAGGTCAGATAGGCAGTCGCTTCGTGTAAAATACTGGTATTCAGCTGCATCCGGTTAGACTGGAAGCCAAAGAAAAGACTAAGCAGATGGTGACATACCTAATATTATAATTAAAGTATTTTCTTGTTTGTGAGTGTGACCACGTTATTCTTCTAAACTCCGCAACTTCTCCGCATTTCACAATCATTTAAAGAATTTATTCCGGAAGGTTTATGTGTTAAAATTAAAAACAATAAAATAAAGAAATCTCGATGTTTTGTCAAGTTGTAAAAACCGTGCGAAACATGGATATAAAAGTAACATGATAATTTCATTGTTGATTGCCGAGAGTTTAGAGAGCAGTCAGTAGGTCGTAGGTGCGAACCCAGACAGGCGCATTACTTTTCGATAATGATCTCATCACCACTGTTCTTAAAACGGTGAAGGAAAACATCGTGAGGAAACCGGCATGTCCTAGAACCAAAAAATCGAAGACATGTGACATCTACCAACCCGCGCTGGGCCCGCGTGGTGGATTACGGTCCACTCCCTCTCACAGAGAGGAGGCCTGTGTCCCAGCAGTGGGAATAGTACAGGCTGATTATAAGAGTTAAAAAGCAAATATCTCATTCGTAAGTTACCAAGTAATAGTAATAAAAAAGTAACCACGTAAGTAATGTTGTATAAAGGTTACCTTTGATTAAACAAATTATATCGATATTTTCCTGATTACACGACACACGTGTAGATAATGTCCTGTCAGTTGTTATGTTATTGTCACGAAGCTCTTAATATTATTAAAGCAAGTGGATGTTAATATCGTACAAACGTCAGCACATTAAGCTACCCGAAACTGTCAAATTTTCCCGTTCAACTTTGAACCTTATTGTTTCAACGATAAAGTTCAAAATCTATTAAAGAAATTTGACAGATTGTAGTAGGTTCATGTGCTGGCGTCTGTACATTGGAATTAGATAAAAGTTCGGTAAAGACTGTTCGCAGACGGCATACAATCGGTAGCAGCTAAGGGTCCATTCACACGTAACACAACCACACCACAACGACAACACGTGGACGATCGAATGTATTAACGCACACGTTGTACAAAACGTAGGCCATACAAAAGAAGCTGACCGATGTAGGACCTATAAAAAGTATTTTATGTCCGCACTTACTGCTCATACACACGTAGGACGCGCCGGTCGTGTCGGTCGTGTGTATGCACACTTATGTATACTCTGTAAGTATACTCTGTCCACAAGGTTAACCGTTTTTTGACAGCTGCCTTAGAACGTAGGTACATATTCCAGATTACGTAAAAAATAACTTTAAAATGCGTAATAAAATAAATATATAAACTGCTTAATCTTATTGAATTATCTTATTTATGACTTCTTACAGACATTACAATTCCGTACGTGTATCAGTTTTGACAAAAAATATATAATTGCTCTCTAGTTCGATCTGTCAAAAAACAGTTAACCTAGAGGACAGAGTATAGTAGAACATCTTCTCTGCCAATCAAACCGGTGTACTGTGTAAAGTTCTCTTTCTGAAACTCGCTATGCCATATTAGCGCCTGGATTAGCGTTGCCAGACGTCCCAATTTTTAATATCCCGAATCCCAAAATTAAAAGTCCGGCGCAGGATAGTCTCAGTCCCGCTTTTTGGGAATTAGGCGACAGTGCGGTTGTTATTACAATGTGTGTGTGTAAAGTAACGCGTTTTCATTCAATTAGTTTTTATATGGCTATATCTATATTCAATGTAAACTTATTTTGAAACTTAAATATAAGGAAAAATTGTAAAAACAAAACTACATAATGATTATTTCCGTTTCTTTAATAAGTCCCGCTTTGCTCGAAAAAAAAAAACTGGCAACGCTGGGCTGGATACATACCTAAGTAATCCTTGACCAATATTCTTGAACAACGTCGAAATCGTAAAATATTTTATTACACTTATCATAAGCGGTTTCTATTTATAAATCTAAAAATTAATTGATTTAGGTATTTTAACACCCACAGTTATTACTAAATGTAATCTTGCGCATAATATCTAATTATATCCTTACTATCAGTAACCATTTGATAATCAAATCTATATTTAGATTCGTTTACATATTTCTAAAGGTTACTACTTATTTAATCCGTCTAGCTATGCTAAATTCTTGTGCAAGACGTGAACTCGTCAAAATTACACTGAGTGGGTATCGAACTCATGACGATGACCTCTAAGCTTGACCTTCAATCCGTTGGGCCATAGCCACAATCTCTTTGTTTCTTTTCTTTGCTTCACAATCACAATAGCAGTCTTAGATGACTGTGCTAATTTAAAACAAAAAAAAAAAAACAAAATGGTATAGCATAAAACCACTGACTACCCTCATTTAAAAAATATCACGTCTCGTCTGCCCATTGCATGGTTGTCTGATAGAGCTAGATAAAGACCTCCATTGTGCCCTTAATTAAAGCAATGCATTATCTGTTCTACTCTTTTGGTGCACAATTGCACATTCAAGCATGATATTTTGTCTACTCTACAGCATAATCAGCCTATAATGTTCCCACTGCTGGGACACAGGTCTCCTCTCAGTGAGAGAGAGTGGGCCCTGATCCACCTCACGGACCCAGTGCGGGTTGACAGATGTCACATGACTTCGAACTTTTGGTTCTAGGACATGCCGGTTTCCACGTTTTCACCATTTTGGGAGCAGTGGTAATTAAATAATTTACATAAAGTAAAGGACCTGTCTAGGATCGAACTTCGACCTATGACTCGTAAGTCCTGGCCATTACCACTTGGCCACTACAGCTCTCTGTTCTGTCTACAGACAGTTCCATTTTTGTGACAGCCCCCGTTTTTTACACCGGTGTATTATTTTTGGTCTATGCTGTGCATCGAGCTAACTAGGATACTAATGTAGATAACGCTAACCACTCTACTTGAGGACTGGGTTTTTTTGTATGTATTGGTGAATGGCTTCTTTAGCACTAGTTCCCATGTACACGTTTTTATGGTCTTTGTTTTTAAGCGGTTAGTATTTGAATGCGATGTTTTGTATTTAAACAATGCTTATTGTTTTAATTACTATATGTGTCCAGAAATAGGACTAGTTAGGGAAGGCCCACGAGCAACTTAGTTGCCCTCCTCGCTCGCTTCGTTGCTTCGTTGTCGCTTAGTTGTCTCCTCCCCGAGATTTGGACGATGCGCACACGGGAGCGACAGCAGCGCTACTTTTTCGAAAAAAAATTGCCGCGTTCAACATATTTTGTCGCCGTGCGTGCACATGCATAACAAATAATAGACGTACGCTAGTTGCGTCGCCAGCCTGTCTCTAAAACCACAGATAAAAAAGTCAGCTCCCAGCTGTCGCGTCGCTACATGCGCGCACTTTCGTACAAACCCGTAGACTTGCTGTGAGAGACAGATTAGTTGCGGAGACAAAAGTTGCTGGCGTGCATCCCTTAGCATCGTCATTATTCTCAGCTAACTGCAAAGCATAAGCTCCCTTTTACACCACTTCTTCTTTAGCACTAAGCTCGTCTAGTTTTTTCCGCCAAGTTCAACTGCGTCTAGCGTAATTTCCAGACTTCAAAACGTGTTACTCCTATTTAAGCTACTTCAAATATAAAGCCTTATAAAAGAAAATCTGATCCGACAAATTTAAAGTTCTTATTACAAAAACTGACATTACACTCGAGTCTAAGTTGTCAATGTTGCATTGAGCACTTTACGTTTGTAGGAATAAAGTTCTAAATACAGTAAGTGGCTCGAAGGTTTAGGCTAGGTCTAAAGTAAGAACTCGTTTTGTAATAAGACGGTGTAGATTTAGGCACGCCTGTGGACCGTTTACTAAGCTAATTTGGCTTCGTGCCTTTAAAACCATAAAGCGCAAAAACCTTCAAAGATTCTTTGTTTGAGAACATTAAGTACAGTATTTGTATTGTACAGAGCTAAAGATCGATGACCGCAATGTGCGAAAGAGTACACGGACGGATTAGTATTAGCTGGAGGGCATCGAGTCTTGGATGAGTGTTTAAGTTACATCGAGTTCAAATTTAAGCAACTGAATATCTTTCTCGAGTGCTATTTATTATATCCTACTATCCTATCCTACTAATATTATAAACACGAAAGTTTGAGAGGATGGATGGATCGATGTTTGATACTCGTCCACGCAAAAACTACTGACACTTTACAGTAATATACCTTATACATCAGAATAACACATAGGATACTTTTTATCCCGATATTCCCAAGGGATCGACACTTATGCGGGTGAAATCGCGGGGCGCTGCTAGTTTTATATACTTAAAGAGATGTCAATAGCTCACTACGTAATCATAATAAGAGCCAATAAAATAATTCGGTTCGCAGACCATGATCGACGACGAAAATTTCAAATTGTAATTTTCCGTCAATTATTTCTAAACAATTAGCTGTTCCATATATTTTAACTGCGAAGGTATTACACTTTTCTATGGTGATGATTATGAGATGTTTTTTTTTTGTTGTTGATAACCGACAAAAATGTTTACGCTAGGTCTATGTAGTTTGAGGTGATGGATTCAAGGTTACAGTTTATGCGTCGATGTCACTGCCGCCCTCTATTTTAACAAAACCATTCGGAAGTCTTTTAAATAAGTGAATCACAACGGTGATAATTTACCCATTCATTATATTCGGAGTATAAGTAAAATCACAGTTGAAAGTCATATTTTACTTAATTCTATTCGAAAAAGTTACAGCTAATATAAACAGTTTCTTAAACAACATGCATTTGAAGGCCATTTAGAAGTTTCCACTGATAAACACTTGAAACAAAGAGTCAAGACAACAATAAAGGTCGGTACAAAATTTCTATAACATAAATTAGGAAACAAAATATCACGATCGATTAATACAAACTAAAAATCATTCAGACGCAAACAATTACTATTCCGTAAAAAAGTTTTTCACCAATAATGCTTAAGCCGAAAAACACTGGTACTGAAAATGTCCAAATCATTTTCACTAGTAAGTTTATTAAAACTTCTGCTCGCACGGATTAGATATGAATTCTGCCTGTACGCGGACTTGGAAAGAGGGATATGCAACAAGCTAGGTTTGCGAAATATTTTGCAGTGTGTAACCAATCTTAAACTGTCTAACAGCTCAGGGCAATGATCAAGGACCAAATGTGACTATTACAATTATTAACGTTCTATCTGACAGCTGACAGACGTTGTTTTGTCCAAAAGTTCATACAAAAACCCCATAAAAAAGAACGCTCAATTTTTCTGTGAACTTTTTAAATTTCCCTTTCCCTAAAACCTAATTCGGACTGTTACGAACATTTTAAAACAAAAACTAGCTAAATCGGTCCAGCCATTCACAAGTGATGCACTTACCAATTAACAGAATTTCGTTTTTATTTATATCGATTGTTATGCCAATTCTGTTGTGATAAACTTCTCTTGTCTTACTTCAAATCAACTTTGAAACCTAATTTTAACATTAGACTATGCGACATAACTTATAAAAACTGACCACAAAAAGTAAGTCAACATTCAACAGCCATGAGGGCATACAAGCACAAAACAGTAAAATACAGAAGACTCAAACATATAAAGCTTTTTTTTTGTGAGAAATCATCAAATACCGTCTCCCGCTCTGGGCGGAGCGGAAGGAATATACAGCTTGCCTCTTGATAAAATACTTACTATAATTAAAAAAAGAAGAAGAATGGAATGGAATACAAGTATGGAAAGACATGGACTAGTCAGGGAAGGAACAGGGAGATTTGGAAGGGGTTGGAGGAGGCCTTTATCAAAGGGCACATAGACACTCAGAACTGATATTAAACGTTTTGTACTACCTATCACTCTGAAAAAGGCAAAATAAATAAAAAAAAACACTGAAGCTACTGCAGGTGAATCAACATTGGCAGGTATGAGGAACAGGGTGGAAAGTTCCTCATCCTCTATAAAAAAAGGGAGGATGCAATGATCAAGTCGGGTGTTGTGTCTAGCGGGCTTGTACTGCCCAACGGTTGATGTCGGGATGTATACAACATCCCGACATCAACCGTTGGGCAGTTCTAGTCGCGTGGATAACTTTGCTTGCGATCAACAGGATTTGTGTGCCGCCGCATAGCACTATTGGCACACTCTTAAATGCGACCCTGCGTGAGACCTAATTCACCTACCATGAATCATATATAGTGGTCTTTCTGTAATTATACATATTTGTTGGAGTTATCATGAGCTCAAAGTAACGGTTCATCTTACAACATACGTTACGGTACATAGTTTTTGCGTCTAACGTCCGAGACTTCAAGCTGCCTTTAACGTATTATTAGACCCCAAAATATATTTAATTTTAACCTTAAGAACAACTATTAATAACTTTGTTGTCTGTGGTAATGGTTCAGAATTTTTCGTTTTTTTTTTTTTTTCTCTGCTTTTTCATCATTCTTTATTCGTGGTCGGCGCAAGATGTCTTTTTCTTCCATACTTCTCTATTAGTCGGCATCTCGGTAGTCACCCCCTTTCTAACCATATCATCATTCACACACTCCATCCAACGTTTCTTTGGTCCTCCCCTACTCTTCAAGGTCGTTGCTTTTCAAGGTCCTTGAATTCTTTCTTTAACTATATTTCATGTTTTTATGAGCTCCTTAAACAGTTCCACACTTAAGGCACGTGTTTTCTCCACCGAGGAAGTGTCCAACAACAGTACCGACAATTTTCTCCTTAAAAAAAAAAAAACTGGGTTTGAAGTTAGAACTCGTTTTGTAATGAGACGGAATATGTTTAGTATTAGAATACATACTGTTGCGCGCCACAATTAATGCCTGATGATGGTGACATTAGTTACCACTAGCGCCATCTAGTTTCTAGTAGAAGAACTTATTAGTTCTTCACTAGCGCCATCTATTATCGATTGGCTGAACTTACTAGAACTATCGACATCTGGTCAGTCGGGGCCGGTATGTACTCGAACATTCTAGATGTTTCTACAATAGAAGATTCTGGAATTATCTGCGGCACTATATAAGGCCGGGACTAGCCGCGACCGATCAGACTTGGTTCTGCGATAGAAGCGAATACATCGAAAGCGATCTTCAAGTGCGATTTAAGAGCGATTGTGTTTTATAATTAGTGTGTTTGAGTTGATATTAGTGTTGTTTAATAAAAGTGTAACTTTTGGTAATTTTTATCGGCAGTTTTTATTGTCACGAACCCGAAGCTCGTAACAATTGGTGTCAGAAGCAAGGATTAAAATCATGCCGATTTTACCTAAAGACGACACGGAGGGTATCTGTACCCGGAGTCAACGCCAACAGGAGACGGACCAGAGACGTTTTGGTGGAACTATGCCGCAGAGGTCGGAGGGCCAGCTACCAACCTCGGAGGCCGAACCGTCCGCAGCAGCTCCAGTATCAGCAGCACCAGACTTTGCTGCCCTGATGATGATGCTGCAGGAGCAGTCCCGCCGACAGGAGGAACAGGCTCGTCGGTTGGAAGAACAGCTCCAGCGGGATAAGGAGGAACAGGCTCGCCGACAGGAGGAACAGGCTCGTCGGTTGGAAGAACAGCTCCAGCGGGACAAGGAGGAACAGGCCCGTCGGTTGGAAGAACAGCTGCTGCGTGACAGAGAGGAACAGGCCCGCCGACAGGAGGAACAGGCTCGTCGACAGGAGGAACAGGCTCGTCGGTTGGAACAACAGCTCCAACATGATAAGGAGGAGCAAGCGCGCCACCAGGAGGAGCAAGCGCGCCGCCAGGAGGAGCAGATGCTCCTTATTAAGGACCTTCACGCTACTTTTGGGAAAGACATGAAGGAGGTGAAGGATAAGGTTGCTCAATATGACAACCGCCTGTTGGAAGCTGAAATCCGGATCGACCAAGTGAATAATCGGGTTGACAACGTGGTGGCTGACGTAAAGAAAACCGTGATGGCTGACGTAAAGAAAACGCTGGATTACCTTAAGCTTGGGGATGGAATCGCAGCTCCCGTAGCTACAACACCTTCGCTACGTGGATTCAAAGTGCCACCGTTCGACGGAACTTCTTCCTGGTCGGCCTACAAAATCCAGTTTGAGGCTGTCATGAAGGCGAACGGTTGGAATAAAAGTCAGGCCATGACTGCCCTCACCCTAGGCCTGCGCGACCAGGCCTTAAATGTTCTGGAAGCTCTTGGTAAGGAGGTGACTTACGAGCAGCTCCTTGAGGCATTGGAGGCTCGGTATGGCGACGCTCACCTGGAACACGTGTTTCGTGCGCAGCTCAAGGATCGCGTGCAACGCAGTAACGAAAATCTGCAGCAGTGGGCCCTTGAAGTGGAGAAGCTGGTGCGTAAAGCTTACCAGTCCGTACCTGCGCTTATTGATGGGAACCTGGTGCAGGCATTCATCGACGGCATCCGCGACTTTGAAGTTAGAGGTGCTGTGAGGCTCGGGCACCACGGGACGCTGAAGGACGCCTTGGCCCATGCACTGGAGGTGGAAGCCGCGCGACAGGATCATCGTTCCGATCGCGTCAGGGAGGTTGCAGCGGCTACAGTTCGCGACTGCAATAAAGGATACAGCCCTAGGTGCTACGGCTGTGGGGAAAGGGGCCACCTTCGATCCAGTTGCCCCAAGCGAACTGCAGGAAGGGTAGACAATGACCGTCCATGGAAAGTGGGACGAACTTTGGGCAGAGCCACCGACATCTCAGGGGTACGTGTGCCGAACCTTTGTGATCAGAAACAGATTATGGAAAAAGGCACACTAGTTGGTACTAGGCAAGAAAGTAAAGAAGTCGTGCCTGTGAGGATGCTCAAGACAGACCTCAGCAACGAGTGGAAGGAAAGGCTACAACGTGCACAGCAGGAAGATTCGGACATCAAGCCTATTCTGGAGTGGATGAAGGCCAGAGCTCCTAAGCCCAGGTGGAGCGACGTCTCCGCAATGAGTTCGATCACAAAAAGCTATTGGGCCCAATGGGACAGCTTGGTGATTCAGGATGGAGTCCTGTGCCGTAAATGGGAAAATGCTCGGGGAGACAGCTGTCATTTGCAAATGGTTGTCCCTAAAGCTCAAGTTCCGGATGTTCTACAGCTGTACCATAATGGTTGTTCAGGAGGTCATCTGGGAGTAAAACGGACTCTACTGAAGATACGAGAACGGTTTTACTGGGTCCACTGTCGGGACGATGTCGAGGACTGGTGTCGCAAATGTACAAGTTGTGCAGCTGCAAAGGGACCTCAGACTCGTAGTAGAGGTGCATTGAAATTGTACAATGTTGGCGCACCATGGGAGAGGATAGCCCTTGACGTTGCGGGGCCGTTTCCGGAAAGTGAAAGTGGTAACAAGTATTTCATGGTTGTGATGGATTACTTTACTAAGTGGCCGGAAGTCTTCGCCATCCCAAATCAAGAAGCTTCGACAGTTGCAGATAAATTAGTTTATGAAGTCTTCTGTCGGTTTGGAGTACCTTTAGAGATTCACAGTGATCAAGGAAGGAATTTTGAGTCCCAAATATTTCAGGAAACTTGTCGAGTTATGGGTACTCATAAAACAAGAACAACTTCTTACCACCCACAATCGGATGGAATGGTGGAACGATTCAATCAGACATTGGAGAGGTACCTAGCAAAAGTTGTGGAAAATCGGCAACGAGATTGGGACAAGCACATACAACCGTTTTTGTTGTCATATCGAAGCGCTGTTCACGAAAGTACATCGGTGACACCAGCTTTCGCAAACTTTGGAAGAGAATTACGGCTGCCTGCAGACCTGATCACCGGAATACCACCTGATGCCCCACGCAGTATAACCGATTATGCGAATCACTTGCGGAACAAAATGAATGACATTCATGAGCACGTCAGACAATCGGGCCAGCAAATGTCTGAAAAGATGAAAACCCGTTATGACCGCAAAATGAACAGTAAAGGGTTCGACGAAGGTTCACTAGTGTGGTTGCACAATCCAGTCCGCAGCAAAGGGAAATCTCCTAAGCTTCAAGCTAAATGGGATGGACCGTACCGGATTGTGACAAAGATCAATGACGTAACCTACCGGATACAGAAAGGTGCAAGAGGTACTCCTAAGATCGTCCATGTGGATCGATTGGCGCGTTATTATGGAGCCGATAATGCTCGGGACGAGCATGTCTTAGGAGGGGGCAGTGTTGCGCGCCACAATTAATGCCTGATGATGGTGACATTAGTTACCACTAGCGCCATCTAGTTTCTAGTAGAAGAACTTATTAGTTCTTCACTAGCGCCATCTATTATCGATTGGCTGAACTTACTAGAACTATCGACATCTGGTCAGTCGGGGCCGGTATGTACTCGAACATTCTAGATGTTTCTACAATAGAAGATTCTGGAATTATCTGCGGCACTATATAAGGCCGGGACTAGCCGCGACCGATCAGACTTGGTTCTGCGATAGAAGCGAATACATCGAAAGCGATCTTCAAGTGCGATTTAAGAGCGATTGTGTTTTATAATTAGTGTGTTTGAGTTGATATTAGTGTTGTTTAATAAAAGTGTAACTTTTGGTAATTTTTATCGGCAGTTTTTATTGTCACGAACCCGAAGCTCGTAACAATACTTTATTAAAATGCACCACAAATTGTAATAAAATCTCTTTTAAAATAAAAGAATTCGCAAAGGGCTATCCGTTTATCACTTACCGCATCCGTATAAGTTAACCCGTTTTGTAAGTTGAGCCTTGATTCAGTAAACTAGTAAACAAAGAGATTTCGGTATCGTAACGCTTTCACTTTTACGTTTTGTAGTTAATTATCGATTTATTTTAACCTCTTTTATATGTAAATTTATTTCTACATCACAGTTCTCAATTCGCCCTTGGTTTTTTGTCAGTTGTTCCAAAGCAAGGAACAGCAAGGCAAAGATTTTTCTCGCTTTTTTTCCGTACCTCTACTCCTTTCTCCTGCTGGTACTTGTGATACCATTTCCTATCTGTAAGATCAAGCTCGTCCTACCGCCTTCTCCTGGGTCTGCCACACCTCCGCGGTGCTGTGGTAGTCAGTACAATCGAAAATGAAATAAAACGGGAATCGCCAGTTTTATTTCATTTTCGACTGTACTATAAAAATGTACCACACAAAACTGCATACAGCAGACGGCACTGCTATATGCGGTTTTGTGGGATATATTTTCTCTGCACAAATTCGGTATCACACCTCCATTTAACACATGTGTGCCCTTAGCTATGGTGCCCTATAAACTTATGTAGCGATACCATACTTATAAATAATGAATAAGTAATCTATTTCGGGCTCCGAAAATGAGCAATCGGAACCGGATTTACCTGTATTTTGCACTAAACAATAAAGATAAAAATAGTAGACGAAGATACCTGTTCGATAGAGAAGCGTGATTGGTGTAGGTCTGAATTATGCTAACCGCAGACTGGTCTACAATAATAGGGTCATATATTTTATTTTACCTGACGCCGACCCCAAGTAGCATGGGACAAAGGCAGGGCAGAAAGATACTGATGATTTCGCCAAACTGGTGACCTTGGGTTTTGAAACATGCCAATTGAAAACAGAGTCATTAAGATTTGTAGCGTTCCTTAGAAGACTTTTTTTGCAGCGGTTCACAGGCTGACATTCGTAAATATTATTGGCGATTAACCCTTGAACTAGTTGGCAATTCAAAGCAATTTTAGTAACAAATAATATTATTGAGAACTTTTTAGAACTGGTTTCAGACGACTCTCTTAAAACGTTATAGTCCGGCCGTCGACAGAATGCGTTCTTGACACCGGTCAGTGCGACAATTCTAGTAGCTATTATAGATCAAATTCGCAAAACACGTATTCGTTTGTATGAAACTGACAGGTGTCAAGAACGCATTCTCTCGACGGCCGGACTGTAATAAAAAGTTAACGTAACCGTTATTAAGTTAACGTTACCTTGACCTCGAAGTTTTTAATGCATTCATTAACACACCAAATTATGAAACACCAAACTATGTCACTGCCAGACGACGATGCACGATGAGATAAAAATGATTACATTCTGCCTTTATAATATTAGGGGTTAAAGTATGAAATTGCCGATTTGTACTGAAAAATTGCAATTCGTTTTTTTTTTTAATTTAACATATTTATTTAATCAAAATAATTACCAATATTATCTATACATTGCTGCCATCTAATAGGAAGGTCATTTATGCCTTTGCGATAGAACTCTCGTGATCTAGATTCGACAAACTGTGTGAAAGCATTTTGTACTGCCTCCTGAGAAGAAAACTTTTTATCACGTAGAAAATTGTCCAAATCACGAAAAAAATGGTAGTCCGTTGGAGTCTGCAAGGTCTGGCGAATACGGAGGGTGAAGAATGGTTTCTAATTGCAGTTCCTGTAGAGTTAAAACGGTTTCTCGTGCTGTATGAGGTTTCGCGTTATCATGGAGCAGTAATGGTGAAGATCGATTCATGAGTCGGGGCTGTTTCACTGCTAGTTTTGCTATCATTGTTCGGAGTTCGGCAAAGTAGACATCTGCCGTTATTGCTTAACCAGATCGGAGAAAGCTATAGTGAATAACACCATGCTGAGACCACCAAACAGTTACCATTACCTTTGTATTGGTAAGCTTTGCTTTTACATCACGAAAGCGTTTAAACCAAAATCGCACGGTGCGTTCATTAGCAGTCCCCTCTCCAAACGCAACATTGATATTGCGAGCTGTTTCTGCTGCGTTAGTTCCGCGTCGGAACTCGTATTCAAAATTAACTTGAATTTTCGAAGTATCCATCTTTCTTGTCTAAGCTGAATAAAAAAAACAACTGAAAGTCGATAATCGAATGTTGCACATTTTTTAAAAGAAGAACTTCATAGGTACCATGTGAAAAAAGTTTCACTCAAAAATCTCAAACCATGAAGGTTCTATGTCCATTCGAAGTACTTATTACAATGAAACGGCAATTTCATACTTTAACCCCTATTACTAAAGACAGACTCATGAATTATCCTTTTCTTAAGTAAATGCCGTGGCGATATGCGATATGTGCGAGCAGTGGTGACCCAGGGGTAACGGAAATGACTTTCGAGTTGTTGTAGATCGTAGGTTCGAACCCAGACAGGCGCTTAACTTTGTGTAAATGATTTCATCACCACTGCTCCCAAAACGGTGAAAGAAAACATCGTGAGGAAACCGGCATGTCCTAGAACAATAAATTCGAAGACATCCAACCCGCACTGGGCCCGCGTGCTGTATTACGGCCCACACCCTCTCACCGAGAGGAGGCCTGTGTCCCAGCAGTGGGACGTTAAAAGCTGATTATGAAGTCTACCTTTACTTGAGGCAAATCCAAAAGGATTTCTAATCTTTTAGATGTGCCTAATTAACTTACGCCTTTTTTATTACTATTGACAAGCTTTACAAATTCTATCGCTTTGTTCTATTTGAGAAGGACGGATTGGGAGCTGTCTTCAGAGACCTAGTTACTATACATAGAACACTGATATGCTCAGGTCAGACACTTTCGTTGGTTTCCTAAGTCAAGTAAGGGCGAATTTCACCATCATTCATCATTGCTCTGGAACATTGGACACTGATAGCTCTTGAACGCGGTTTAGATGTGCTGATTGCGTTCAGTTTCATTGGTAATATTCGTGCTAAGATACTCACTTCCTGGTTATAAAAATAATTATAAAAAACCGGCCAAGTGCGGCGCACAAAAAGGTACCAAACCAATAGATAATTGTTATGATTTTATTTTTAATATTTTACATGTTTACTTAGTATTTCGTTATTTTTATACAAAGTTCTCCAAGTAAGCGCATTTTACAAGTTAGGCCTCTATAACTCCTGAACTAACAAAGTTATCTAATCCGTTATAGTTTTTCTTCAAAGTTCATCACATAGACTACTATCATGAATTTTTTCAGATTTTTAGAGCCAGCCGTTTAGCTTTTAGGGCGATCTTAACAAAAAAATGCGCTTTAAAGTTGCATATCTCGCAAACGGATACCTAAATCAAAAAATCGTCATAGCAACCTCTCAATGTTTTAAACGAGCTATCTAATGATACCCCACACTATGGGGTAGACGCGAGAAAAAAAAATCATCCCCACTGTACGTGTAGGGAAGAAAACAATTTTTTTTTCGTGATTTTATTTTAGTACTTTGTCGACGTGGTAAATACACATAACCATGCAAAGTTTCATCTTTTTAACACTAACCGTTTGGAAGGTAAGCCGAGGACGGACGGACGGACAAGACGAAACTATAAGGCTTCCGAGACGTGAACTACGGAACCCTAAAAAGATGTTTGACTGCCACTTATGCCTTGGTATTTATAAAATCATGCAAGCGTACACGGAATTTGTAGGACTTACAACATTTAGCGCGACGGAGCATACTCTCAATAGAATTATTAAAAATTTGCTTATTTATTAATATGACGCCATTCAAATGCCTTTGTAACATAATCATCATAATAATGTAATTTATTGTTGTCATAAATAGTCACCATGACAAGTTTGACTATATTAGGAACTAAGATTAGGAAGATAAGATTAGATTAGGAACTAATAAGGAAGACTTGACTTAATATTCGGGTCTATAGATTTTTCATAAGTCACAAGACACAACGTATCTTCAATAAAAAAACTCCCGTGTTCTCCTCATGCCATAGTTCAAATTTTCCAAGTAATTAACATTTGTCGTTTCTTCTTTTCCAGGATGTATGTCAGCACTCTGCATATTCGTACTGTATACGAAGCACCTAATCATCGTGTACCTCTACCTGACGTCTGTCGGCCTAGTGTTCGTGTCCTATTGGACCAATGTTTCGGCCATCAAACAGGTGCAGGCCTTAACGCTAGTCGAAAACTCACCCCACCATTCCACCAGCATCTTAGAAGACATATTAAATTTAAACGTTAAAAATCTCATCGACGTCGATGGACCAGGTATTTTAGTCATACAAAACTACGCTATACAGTTCTTATTGGCTGTTATATTCAAGTATGTCCACCTCGGACCCCGACATTCGACCATACAGAAGCTTCTACCAATCAGCTTCATGGCACCCTCGTTCCTAGCGATGTTGCCAGTTCCTCCGAACCTCCTGCACCACTCGCCGGTGTTCTCCACTCTGTTGCCACTCTTGTTGGTGAAGTACGTGTTATGGTCGTCAGCGTACAATGTGATACAGGTGGTGTACGCGGGCTACCAGCACGGCCGATTGTTCGTTAGCAACTACGGACTGTCAGCACTCGTGGAAACAGAATGGATGCGGTTGAATGTACCGTGCGTGTTGCGAGTATTCTGGGTGTTGCGTGTCGCTGAACACGCCCTGATGCTCCTCGTGGACAACTACGATGAGGAGGCCGAAGAAGGCCTGAAAGTTTCTACTTTATTAGCTGTTCAATCGCTAGCTTCGATGACCAAATCGCTGCTAGTTACTGGATGCGAGACAATTACTGCCGTGCTCGGCATGACTTCTGTGATCTCATTCTTTTGCCACTATATCGGTAATTTCTTCCAATGGATTCTGTTAACGGACGAAGAAGAAGACAAAAGTATAGGAACAGTTTCGGCCATCCTGTTCTACATACTTGCGTTGCAGACAGGATTAACATCATTAAACCCTGAGAAGAGGTTCATACGACTATGTAGGAACTTCTGTTTGCTGTTCACAGCTCTCTTGCACTTTTTGCACAACATTGTGAACCCTATGCTGATGTCTTTGAGCGCATCGCACAATCCAAGTACACACAGGCACGTCAGAGCTCTGGGAGTGTGTGGCTTCCTAATAATGTTCCCGATCTCTTTGCTTGTGTACCTATGGTCGCAGCACACAATTTCCACGTGGTTATTAGCTGTGAGCGCGTTCAGCATAGAGGTTATAGTCAAAGTGATCGTCAGCCTTATGATATACTCACTATTTTTAATTGACGCGTATCGAAGTACATTTTGGGAGCAGCTCGACGACTATGTGTACTACATCCGAGCATTCGGGAACACTATCGAGTTTTGTTTCGGTATATTCTTGTTTTTCAATGGTGCGTGGATCTTGTTGTTCGAGTCTGGGGGAGCTATTCGCGCGGTCATGATGTGCATCCACGCCTACTTCAACATATGGTGCGAGGCGCGAGCCGGATGGTCCGTGTTCATGAAGCGACGCACTGCTGTCAATAAGATCAACTCGTTACGAGAAGCCTCGGCGGACCAGTTGAATAGGTTAGACGACGTATGCGCGATATGTTATCAAGAAATGCACTCAGCTAAGATAACTCGCTGCAACCACTACTTCCACGGTGTCTGTTTGCGGAAGTGGTTGTACGTTCAAGACAGGTGTCCACTGTGTCACGACATACTATATAAAATAGAAACAGATGGTAACAAAGAGAATGAGGGCAACGAGGACAACACTAACAACCAAAACCTGCTGCTCGAAGAGGACCCGGAACTGTTACTGGGCGAGGGCGTCAGATGACTCGCTCACGACTAGGCGACCACGCGTACCACTTAGATTAAACTTAGTATCAATTTGGAAACCGACTAATTTGAGTGGTATTTTTTCGATTTGTATAGTAAGTTATTGTTTTTTTTTTTATATTTTAAATCAGATCGATATACCTGTGATTTAAGGTTTAAATTTTGTCTTGTGATGTATGGTTTTTTTCTCAACAATGCTGTGTGAGGTTACTTAGTATAAGCTTAGTGGTTACTCGATGCTTAGTTTTGTCGATGTCTCCTGTAATGTACACGTTCCAGACTTTAAAATTGCAAGTACTCGATAAAAATCCTAATATTGGATATGTTTTGAAAATATTAGACGAAAAACATGAAGCTATTTGTAAATAGTTAAGGTATTTAGAAATAGCTTATAATATTTGGAGGCAACACAAATGAAAAAATATAAAAATAGTAATTTTTCCCATAATAAACTGTAAATAAACTATTATTTTAGTAGTAAGTGTGTTTTTTCTATTTGTACAAGGTACGACTCGGTGATGATATTATGGACAACTGTTGATTTGAATGACTACTCATGTAAGGATGTTGTTGGTTGCTCTGCATATAATTAGATTTTACGAAGTCTCGGTTACTGCATTAAATGTCGATGAGTGTGTGAAATCGCTTTTGTTTCACGGCATCCTGCTGGCATTGTCGCCAGAACCCTTTCTGGATCCTTCCGCTTCATCATTTTCCCGGCATTCCTTCTTTTCTCCGTGGTCAAGTCCTCCCATTTCTCACCATCATCATCATCCGTGGGAAGTGATACAAAAAACTTCAGTTTTCCCCTATGACGCTAGTCGAAGCGAAGCTAGTCGGTAAAAACTTTTGATCGCCAGAGTTCACTACGAAATGTTAGCTAGGATGCGCCTTCACAAAATTGACTTGTAAAAGTGTCTTGGAAGATAACATTTCATTTCAAAGGTTGGCAATACAAAAATACTACCCACCAATGTCAATTAAAAACCCACTATTTAATCTTGGTCCGGTTAACTCGGCTATCAGATCATTATATAAATGAGTACAAAAACGTCAATAGTTTGAATGATAAAAAATCAAAACACTAGAGTCACCGGCTGACCTCTAGCAGAAGTCGTTGGCCTTGTCGAACTTTTATCACTTTCCACAGCTAAGTTATTATATATTAAATTTACATTATTGAATATTTATTTATCTTCAGCCTGATTTTAGACCGTGCGATATTTTAATTACCGATGGGATAACAAGTTGCAACAATAGATGTTTTACCGTCTAAATAGTTCTTAGCCGATGCAATTAATTTGTTGCTTCAATTTGATTGTATCCCACAGGCAAGAAACATCGCGTATATGAGGCTTTTCCATTCTTTTCGCGGCAACCAGCTGATAAAACCGTAGAGCCTGTCTTTGTTTTCGTTTTGTCGTATTTCCCTCCTCACCACATTTCCTCGTGTATTCCTGTTCTCACCGCTGTATACCATCAGGTGGAGACAACACCTGAGTCAAGATCTACAATAGTAGGTATCGATAAACCTACCAAAATATGTCTCAGGTAAAAGATCACCTGCTTAGGTGTAGGACGAATTTCAGTGACTTCTCTTGTCAATGCAGCATCGAATCAATCGCAGCATTCATTGAAAATATTAAAATCGTAGGTGAGGTATTGGACGAGCGCCAGCTTATCAAATAAAAACATTAAACTCATAGGTACATCATCAATATAATTATTATCGTTTAGAATACCCACTAAGTAGGTATTTGATTAATGACGAGGCCCTGTATCACCAAATATTTTAATAATTGCATGCATTATTAACACTAGGCCCAAATAAGTTTTTTCAATGTAGGTAGGACTAGGGCTGATTTTTCAATAGACAGATAATTTTTATTCGTGGAATAAAATTGACGTCTGACAGATTTTGTATGAAATAACTCAAAATTGTTCCTCGAATAAAGTTATCTCTGATTATTTATATCTGGCGATGGAAAAATCAGCCCTTAGTCAATATACCTACCTAATAGGTTCACCGAATTCAATAATACATTAGTCTTTGTGCTGACAATTTCACAACTCATTATCTTGATTAATCAAGAAAATATTTACATAATATAAGCTAACAGACTGAAATAATAATATGTACTTATATGAAAAAAGACTCATAGGGCATCAAAAAATTCGTCTGCATCGCTGTCAACAGAAACAGTGCCCAAAACGCTGCATTGCCATCTCGTATGGCAATGCTGATTCTTTGGCCAAGAAATAGGTCACGTGAATAGTCCATTAGCCGCTTGGCGATATCTCGAAATACCAAGTGGACCTCGGACCATGGCCCTAGTATTTCAACCCCAATCGGCTCGAACCGTGTGTGACCCGTGGTCCCTCCCGTAATCCCTGGAAGGTACCACGGGGATTTTCTTTTTTTTTTTCTTTACTTTCAATCAGGTTGGAATATTTTCGCCAAAATTTTATCTTGATTAGGTAGATACGGTAGATTTTTTTACCAGTAAAGTCTCTAGAAAATGTAACATGCGACAGCCATTGCGGGTAAAAAAACGCAGTTTTGTGCTGTTTGGTAGGTAGTCCGTAGTTGGTATTTTCATGATGTATAAACGTAAAAGAAGCATGTAAATGTAAGGTTCGTAGCTGGTGGTGTTCTGTAGTTTTTGCCTACGCTCATGGGGTAAAGGCGCTTAAGTTTTTTCTTGATGTTTTCATTCAGCCTAGAATGGAAATATCTATCAACTAAGGTGTGTCTGACACTAGATTGTATAAAAAGCTGCTTAAATTTGGACTTACTCTCTCTCGCAAGGGCATTCAAATCTAGTTTTGAAGGTCATGGCTATATGGATATTCTACTTTTATAGCATACCTAGTATAGAAGTTTGTTTAAGAAATCTAAAAATGCATTGTATATCTGACTTTCCTGTTCAACTCTCCGAATGAGGATAAATATGGCTTACCGAGGATTGTTACTTATCCCTCATCATCAAAAAACTATAGCACCTACCTATTATAATACCTGTGCTTCGGGAAAACTGTAATGGATATCGCAAATTACCTGTATTTAACTAAGAATTAGCAAGGGGGCCTACGCAATCACCTTGCGGAACGCCTAATGAAAAAAGAATAGCACCTAGCTGGTAAGAGTAGGATTTTATTTCCGTCTCTCAAACTACATAACAAACAATACAACAGAAATACTATGTAAAGAGACATTTATTTAAAAACAATAACATTATAAATACATGGGGTACAAACACGAACGCTTTAGTTAAATACAAGATCCTTGTAGTTGGACAGAAGGTAGTAGTTGGAAACGTGGCAGCTGGTCGAAGTGCGGACGACGGTAGTACGGTCAGCGCGCTCGAAGTTAGCTTTCACGATCTCGTAGTAACGACCGTCACTGAGGAGAAAATATTTAATGTTTGAAATACAAGTCTTAAGTGAAACGCAACAGGGCCGCTCATTTACCGTGGATATGTCTTAGGAAGCAAAAGTTGCACTAGACTCACCAAATTCTATTGATTGCGTCTGTCTAGTGACGGCTGTGTAGTCTTTCAGTTGGATGACCACAATATAAAAATTTACGGGTACTGTAGAGCATCGTTGACAATACAGACAAGATACTGATCTACCAAACTAAATCTACTGAAAAGGCAATGGTGCTGCTATTAGTAAACGAATGTTGTATTACTCACCTGAGCACCATACACTTCAGTTTCAGGCACTTGACACGCAGAATATCAATGGCCTTCTGACTCTTGTCGCTAAAACGTAAGTTTTCTGGATCCCAGCGCAGTTCCAGACGTTCCAGGTTCGGACAGCTGTTCGCTATGCCGTCCATCAACTGGAATTATAAGAGATTTTTGTGATAACGAAGAAAGTGTGGGATGGTCAGAAGGTTGCGGAAAAAGTACGTCAGAATGAAACTAAAAAAAAAAATAGGTACCTAATTTTTCTTTGTATGGTAGGCACTTAATTTTTTTTCGCGAATTCTCGTATAGAATAAATGATAGTACGTGTAATGCATAAAAGATAAATAAAGTTAAACAAATAAACCTTTAAAACTTAACATTTTCGTCACCTTATGAAACAATAGAAGCAATATTTCGCTAAAGTATAGCT
Organism: Apamea epomidion; assembly: GCA_947507525.1. NCBI lineage: Eukaryota > Metazoa > Arthropoda > Insecta > Lepidoptera > Noctuidae > Apamea > Apamea epomidion. Next base: position 14,174,699 of record OX382247.1, read on the forward strand.
GCTGTATAAGAAAACTTACTTGATCAACGTGGATATTTACGCCAAGACGTTCTTGTGTGCCCATAATAAGTATCCTGTAACAAAATTCATAATTTGTTAAGATCTGGAGAAGTGCTGGCCTAGTGGTAACGACCGCGACTAAAGTTGTAGATCGTAGGTTCGAACTCAGATAGGCGCATTACTTTGTGTAAATTATTTCATCACCACTGCTCTCAAAACGATGAAGGAAAACATTGTGAGGAAACCGGCATGTCCTAGAACCAAAAATTCGAAAACATGTGACATCTACCAACCCATACTGGGCCCGCGTGGTGGATTACGATCCACTCCCTCCCACTGAGAGGAGGCCTGTGTCCCTGGTCCCAGTAGTCGAGACGTTATAAGCTGTTTATGCTATTAAGATCTAATTCGTCACTTCTCAAACATTTGCCTCACATTACATTACAACAGTTACGTACATATTCGCGCAGCTTACTCGTAGCGTTTAAATGCTAACACTAATGTAACGAAATTTTCCATCTAACTTTTTCCGTCGGGGTTTAAAACTGGGCTTCTTCAAGGGACTCTGCTCTGAACTTCTGCTACAAGTTCACACACATAGACTATAGCTATACACATAGCATATAGCTAATGGGACTGATATGATATAAAACGGATACAATACTTCTGTTCTGTAGTTTCTGCCTACCCCCATGGGAAGAAGGCGAGAGTTTATGAATGTTAAGTGATACAAAACTATTACCTACCTGATTAGTGTCGAGCTAGACCGGAACCCTTAGTAACTTTTGGGCTAGTCATGTTGCAAACCTGATACTTTATCACTCTACTATAATCTGCCTATAATGTTCCCACTGCTGGGACAGTGCACTCCTCTCTATGAGAGGGATGTCACATGTCTTCGAACTTTTGGTTCTAGGACATGCCGGTTTCCTCAAGATGTTTTCGTCTACCGTTTTGAGAGCAGTGGTGATTAAATTATTTACACACAGTAAATTGCCTGGCTGAGTTCGAACCCAAGACCTACAACTCGTAATTCGACTGTGATAAAACTGACTAAAACATTATTCTAAAATGGGCTTCTGAGACTCTGCTCTGCCCTATACTCGTACCACCAAACGTAAATTATAATAATTAGTGTGTGATCAACTCTGAACTTCTGCTACAAGACCACACACATTAGACCAGGGGCGTAGCTACCGTTGTATCAACCGTATCAACGATACGGGACCCCCTAAGCTACGGGGGGGGCCCCGACGTGACGTGTATAAGCAAACATTTTTTTAATAATATCCAGAACCTGAAATTCTTGTTGGTAAATGATATTTATTACTGTAAGTTGGTTCAAAAATATGTTTAAAAGGGGGTGAGTACCGAGATGACGACTAATAGAGAAGTATGGAATAAAACTGTGTCTGCTACATTCTTCTAGTGGTCGCAAGCGCTACTGCTGAGCATGACATACCACTGCCCGACCCGGGAATCGAACCTAGGACAGGTTCGATTCCCGGGTCGGGCAGTGTTATTGGGTCTCGGCTTCCAATATAACCGGATGAAGCTGAATGCCAGTATTTTACCTCCGGAGCGACTGGCTATCTGACCGCCACAACCCAGTTACCGGGTCATACGATGTCCCTTGGTAATACTGGGTGTCAGACTTTCGGGCTTCTGACGACCCGTAACGACTGTCAAAGATCCACAAATGACAGCCGGGACCAACAGCTTTACGTGCTTTCCGAGGCACGGAGGGGTCTCGGTATGTTAATATGGTCGCCCATCCACGGACCTACCGCGGCAAGCGTAGCTTAACCTTCAATCGACTCGTGCGGCTGTTATGACGAGCCCCTCACCTTCTAATTAAGTCAGTATGCTACATTCTTGATTTTGTAAAAACTATACCCTCTGTAGCTTCACAGTTGGGTAAAAAGGTCCCCCAAAAAAATTTGATACAGGACCCCATTAGGATGAACCACGCCACTGCATTAGACTATAGTTATTGGGACTGATATGATACAAAACTAAGACAATAAAGATTGCCGACTAGTTTCGAGCTTGGCCATAGCCCTTAGCAACTTTTGAGAAGGTCACTTTGCAAAACTGATACTTCATCACTCACTTGGCGTTAACGAGTAGCTGCAGCACACTCTGCCACAGCTGGTCAGTGATGTGCGGCATCCCGCTGAGCACGAGCCCGTGCAGCTGGCTGCCGTGACGCGACAGGAAGCGGTGCAGCGCCTCGTCTGTCAAGTTGTCTGACGAGTCCACGTCCAGGCCTACCAGGTTTCTGCAATAAATAAAAGGTGTGTTTAGAAAGAAGAAAGAAAGTATATAATAGTCGCGGTAAACATGACGCGCAGAGAAAGAACACAAAAAAAAATAACAGGTTCGGGGAAAAATATGCGCAAAGCGGCCATCGCTCTGCATAATGCTACGATCCTATGCAAAACAGCTAGATGTTTGATAGTCAGGCCGTAATTGAGAGAATCCATATTTTAGAAGTTTAGCGTCACTTGGGCGCCGGCTGTCTAGTACCTAGGTCCTAAAACAAGTATTATCTTTGGGCTTGGGATTGGCGAACTGGCCGACGTCCCATCGCTTTATTGGCATCAATCATGACTTGATTCATCGTCAACTTTTCAGGCAGTTTTCATCAAACAACTTTTCAGAAAGTCTCGCGCCTATAATTTACACAGGACCTAGTAGTACTCTCCAAACCTTATCACGGCAATGTTTCTTGGGTGTAGAAATATATCTCCAAAGAATTCACAAGGTAACTACTACTTACCATGCGTATTAACAAAAGGCCTTACCTCGCAGTACCGGACTCCATCCAAGCCTTCAGCACAGTGTCGTTGAACCCGTTGATCTGTCCGGCGCTCAAGAACCTGAGGTTCTGCGTCCGGGTCAACATGTCGATGAGGCACTCCGTCGACAGGTCCGTGGCTGTTACGTCTAGCTCTTGGATCGAAGACTTCTCCCATTCCACTTGCATTACGTGCTCGGATTGAAGACCTAACGGAAATGAGGTTGTAGTTTCAGCAAGCTTCACCGAATATTTGTGATGTTGCTATAAAAATAATGCCAAGACAGCTAACTTAACCCAACGTTGTCTACGTCTTTCAAAATCATCACCGTTATGCAGCGTAAAGCAGTTCACTGCTGGAACTAATTAAGTCAGTGAAATCGCGTTGCTATTGATGTACTGGGCACAGGAGCGTGGTAGTTTTAATTGGCACACGCAAATAGAAGCCCAGCAGTGGGTGAACTACTAAAGTCGGGCTGGGAATGATTTCGATTTTATAAAATACCCTCAGTATCGCTCGGAATGAGCAAATTGAGTAAAGCTAGATGACGACATTAGCGTCGAAAATTGTAATCATGAGGTACCATGTCGATACACATCGTTGAATCATATTGCGTGATGTTTGTGCTGCGTTGATGCCCCGACGGAACTCGTATTTGAAAATAGCGCGCAATTTCGATTTTTCCGTGGTTACAGAAATATTGATATTAAAAAAAACGAACGTCGGGAAAACAAAAATGAACAACTTATTTTGAAAAACAGCATGTCACACTATAGTAAAATTAATTTGAATTTGGAATTCTAAATAGAATGAAAGATATCGATCTTCACAATAGCCAGTATCAAAAATCGGCAATTTCATAGATAAGGTCTAATAATTTTTTTGTACAAAATAAGTGAGAAAACTTACTGCATCCATTCATAAGCAGGCAGGTGAGTCTCCTAGAGCGTTGGAACAAAGTCTTCATGGTGGAGCCCGTCACTTTGTTGCAGAAGTTCACCGCCAGGCACTCCAGCTGTAAACAGATGTACAATGCTTGTAGAATTAACGAAGTAACCACCTAACAGAGACAAATTAAATTAGCTAGCGTAAATCTTACTACTTAACGTGTTTAGCTATCGACATCCATGACGTCTGCGGAGTTTCGTCAGCTAATGTAAGGTTTTAAATTAGCTCTATTTAAATGTCCTATCTTTTCGAGGAAAACCAAATCTATGACTTACTAGCTTTTGCCTTCGTGTAGGATATTATACCACTGACATTCCCGTGGGATATTTTTTCTATTAAACCACCAGGAAAAAATATCGTGAGGAAACCAGCATGTCTTGGAACCAAAAATTCGAGATGTGTGACATCGACCAATCCGCAATGGGCCCGTGAGATGGATTATGACCTCCATCAGAGGGACTGGGAGTCCCAGGAGTGGGAATATTATAGGCTGATATGCTTATGCTTACCACCAGTATAAAAAGTATCCATGGTCACAAGGTGGTATCTAGATAATTAAACATATTGATTAATTAACATTACCTGAATACAATTGGAGCTGAACGCATCGATATGGGAATCATCCACGAAGTTAATGCCATACAGGTTGATGACCCGAAGGTTGGGGGTGGCAGACTTGAGTTTGTGGACGTTGATGACTTCGTATATCTCCTCCTCTTCTTCTTCTACCTTCTCGTATGTGCCTGAAAGAGATGGAAAGAGTTTTGTCAGTGTAGTCTTTACAATAGGGAGGAGTTGGCCTCAAATGTCAATTTTTATCAACATAAAATCTGATCAACATCAATTTATTGTTTGTTAGATCAATACAATCGCTATTGCATATGCCATGCAGTGTCATGACATCAATTAACAACCGCCTAGATCCCAAATCCAGTACTCCATACCGTTTCAATTAATACGAGTACCTACTTATGAACTGCTCATTCGATAGTGGATAAATTATAAAAACATCTGTATGTCGGTGTCGGCTACGGCTACAGTTGCACTAAACTTACCAATAAGATGCAGAATCTCCAGCCCATTGATAAAGTTGTAGATCTTCCTCATGAAGCCTTCCATGAAGATGACCTCAGACAGACAGATACAGAGGTACCGCAGCTTTGTGGGGAACGCTTGCATCTCTGAGAAGTCGTGCAGCTGCATGGCTGGAATATGAGAGAAGGACGAGGTTTTAATAAAAAAATAATTAAATGTTTTATTAGGTAACCAATTATGTTACAGCTTAGCTATTCAAAACCATCCGACAGGCTATTGTATCGAAAAATAATTGAACAAAAAATTTTTTTTTCATATTTCAAAATGAAATATGAAAAAAATATGAAATATGCCGCCATATTGAATTTTTCAAAAAAATATATAGCCAATGTCACTCGGGATGATGTAAGGATTCTAAAGATACCCCATACATACAAATCTGTTCAGGCATTTAAAAGTTATGGTGGAATAAAGAAACTCACATACATACATACCAGCATACATCAACCCTGAATACATTACACTCCTTTTCGGGTTTTGTGAACAGCTATTAAAAAATCCTACGATAATATTGATTGATATTCGTTACGGTACGGAAAGCATATCAAGCGGTTGTGATTCATAGCTATGGAGATAGCAGGAACATCGACGCGCAACCTGTTACCATGAATTCAGAACATGATTCTGAACCACGACCCCCAATTTTTCGTCGGTTATTAAAAAAAAAAATAGCTGTTCCATACAATTTGACCGCGTAGGTATTGCACTTTTCTATGAAACAACTGATTTATTAAACTATCATCCTGTACTGCCCAACTACTCTCAAGGTAAGGTCTCTAAGGTCTCCCCATATTTGTTCAGTTCTCTTTGTGTTTTGTGTCCTCCGGCTAATCTTACAAGAACGGAAAAGCCCAAAGGGGCAATTCTCGTAATTTTAAGAACGTTCACAGTCTGATCTCAGTCTCAATCTGTCAAAAAAACCTCAAATTTTCCTACATTTTGACAAGTTTTTGACATTTGTTTGTCGCGGAGATGAGACTGCGACTAGATTTTGAACGTTTTAAATTACGAGAATTGGCCTTCTGATCGTCACGCCAACATTTCCTATAAGTATAAGCTTCAACAAAAAAGAGAAGGTTCTTTATTCTACTCACAGCAAGATGCCTTGGAGAGGAAATACAAAATTGGGACTCTGATTCTCAGTTTCTGAGATCCTAACATCCGATTTATGGAATGAAAATCAACGTCTTAAATTCTTAATGTCAAAATTAAACGCTGGCCGTTGATTTCAATCAACCAATCACAGCAGTTGACACGCGCTTGACAATTTGTTAGCGTAAGCTAACAAATTGTCAATCGTGGGTGTGCGCGTGCAGCCCCAGCCCCAGCAGTCTCGACATTCATAGCATTCGCTTTACGGCCGAATTCGATCGCAAAGTCCCGAATTGACAGATGAAATGTATGGAGTGACAGGACTTTGCGACCGAATTCGGTCGTAAAGCGATCGCTTTGAATTTCGAGACTGCTGGGACTGGTATCGAGTAGCAGTGTGCAAGAATTCCAGTTCAGTACTCGCGAAGAAATCTGAGGACTCATCATATAACAGAATGTTGTTGATATGGGTGAGGGCTAGGCACAAAGGACTGGTCCCGGTTTGAGGTATTTCGAATAGAGGAAGTCGGCGAGGGCGAAGTGTGTGTCTAATAGCCAGTGGGATGTTAAAGGAGATGTACTGAAGTAAGGAGGAATTGAAATCGGTGCCACGAATTAGGCGGCTGAAACCAGACTAAGATTTCTCCTTACTTCTAAGCTTTGGTACCCCACCATACCCAGCACAAATGGTGTTGGGTACATGTACGGGTAATAACCATAAAGTTTTAAGTACAGGTAGCGGACATACCTATATATTTATGTCTGTACAAATGTTCACTTACCAGTACTAAAATCTAGCAGCATATGCGTCAAGTTAGGACATTTGGCAGCCAGCTCGTGCAGAACGGTGTGGGTGATCAGTTCTATAGGCAGCTCAATGTACCTCAAGGAAGGCCCAAACCTTATCGATATTAGTGCTAAAAGGGACTCCAGTGATCCTGAAAATAAGAGGTTTTATTGTACTTTAATTCGATATTAATGAAAAATAGGGCAAAAATTCGTAGCATCTACAGTGATCTTTATTGTTGATGCAATAAGGTTGGTGTCATATCTGCGAAAGGAATAAAATTTTATTATGCTTAGTAGTTAATTAGAGTTGGGATAAATTCATTTCTTGTAGTATAGAATTTAATATCATCTTAGGCAAACTGATTTTTATATGTTATCGCCTCTACTTAACCCTTCATTGATTTTGGCGCGTTATAAAGTTATTTCAGTATTTGTCATACTGACGCCATCTATTAGCGTCTTTTTAAAGTATTATAGCAACATCACCACAGCTAATGAAAAATAAAATAAAACATACGATAGGGTTGCAACGTAACAAAAACAGTATTTTCTGGTAGAAAATCATTCTTTCTATGTGGTTCTAATTTCTGACTGGCACTCTAGGAGTTCTATTTATAGAGTGTAAACCTACCAACATGTAGTCCTGAGATTTCTGGTCGTAAACTGACGTGGGTCCATAGTTTTGTGTCGTAGGCAACCATGCGCCATCTTTTGCATACCGTCGCCATTCGACATATTTCTCGATGTGTAAGATACGAAAATATATTCAGTAATACTTTATCTGGTAACTTCTCTATAGTCTGAAACCAAATAGGAAGCATGTTATATTATTTTATCCTTCTAATCATTTGTCATTCGTTCGTGGCAAGCGTTGTGACTGTATATTGGCACCTTACTATTAGGAATTTATGATTATCTTTCATAGCTGCAGTCATAGGTAGAGTGGAGTAGTTTAAGTGTAATATCGAATTAAATTATAGTCATTAAACTTCACTTCTAATGTTATAGATCCTAATGCCGCCTTATTTGCAAAGGTATTGATGTCTCTAGTGTTAAATGTACTCACGGACAACCCTTAAAAATATGTAAACATAATCTAAACAATAACAAGGAGACATTTACATAACATTACCGTGTTAGCGAACGGGCTCCTGACTTGCCCGCCTTCAGTCAAGTAAACTTGACTGGCTTCCAAAGCCAACTGCCCCCAAACATCAGTCGGGATATCCATAACGAATTTTTATACTACACACTAAATAAATCACGAAAAATACATTAAAATATACTATTTTCTGGCCGAAATCTTTCTAGATTTTCTTGATACGCACGTAAACTTCGACTCGAGCGCATAAATGGAACGCTCAGGTTAATTTTGGAACCATCCGGGATTGGGCGAAAGTGCGCGTGTACGAAATATTTCAGTTTTTCGTTGATTATTTACTCTTTAAAATAAAATGACACGGTATGACTGGAGAAATGCGTACAGCTGCTTATGATGATATAATTTTTTAAATTAATGGTGACGGCTTTTGATATTTTATATCATTCAATAAATTTTTGGGAAGCGGGAAATTTGAAAGCGTGGCGCACGTGGCGCGAAATTGAAATTCAGATCTTTGAAGGTGCGACAAAACTTTTAAACAAGATTTTTGTGAGTTTTATGATAAAAAAGATTACTCTATCTATTTCGAATTCTATAAGTAGCAGTAGCTAATGAAGATACCGATTTGGATTTCTTATGCTCAAAATCCGTGTGCTATGTAGCCAAGTGCGTCAACACCATAGACTAAGTTTTCTATTTACATAAATGCATTACATGTCTCTAGGCGCCTTCTGGTCGTGCAACAGTGTAGCAGTGTGGTTCTTTAACGGTTTTAAATCATCTTATTGGTGCTACTGAGATAATTTAAAACCGCTAAAGAAATGGTACGCTAAGAAATAAATTATATAAAAGATAAAAACAAATACCATTGAATTCGTGCAGAATACACCAACTACTTTTTTCTTCGTTGCTGCACTCCTCGTGGTCCATGACTGTCCACTATCGTAAGAAATTGCACTCTCTAAAGGCAATTCTAATGTCTTAGGGAAAGCGAAAACTAATGCTAAATTCAGATGCCTTATTCATTGACCTTCCCCTTCAAATTAATCAACGTCACACATCTGTGATATCTCAAAATTATCTTTTATTTTTTTGTCAGTCAATCAATCGTCTTTCGCTCTTCGTCCTCGGTCACCGCAACTGTATAGCCGTGCCGAGGTGATAGCTATGTACAACGTATTGTCTGTATGTCTGTGCAGACATAACTTGGCAAGCAGAGCGGTATTTCCTGAATTGTGACTCAGGCGCCGATCTGTTTGAGTATAACTCCTGTTAATATATTGTTTTTCGGCTCGTGTAAGTGAGCATTGTATTAATTATTTCGGTCATTTCGACCTTGTTAAAGCCGCAGGAACCCGTTGGATGCGAGAAGCATGGAACCGGTCGAAGTGGAGGTGCTTGGTGGAGGCCTATGTCCAGCAGTGGACATCTTTCGGCTGAAATGATGATGATGATGATGAGGATTGTGCATTGTGCGAATAAGATTGTTCTATTCCATCATTAGTTCTTTTATAATTATTATAAGATAGAATCAATTCGTACATTTGATTTTATTGCTGACACAATTTGTTTGGTGAGACGTACCATTCCTGAGATAAAAATAAATCATCTGTTTATACAACTATCACTTGTATTAATTTGTTGTTAAGAGCGAAAGTTGATTGAGAAAACTTGGCGGCGAATTGTCGGCAACAGGGCTACATGCCATAAATACTTAATTTGAAATGTCACGTTATAGGATCACGTCTATCAGATCAATTTCTACAGTAACAACGTTTTAATCATAATGCTAGACTACCTAATAGTTAACGCAATCTTGATGGAGCGAATGAAACAGATGCAAAACGAATTTTGGACGAAGACTTATGTCTTGTTTCATTCGCGAAGCCTTCATCCAATATACTAATGGATTTCAAATTGCCTTTGAATGATTCCCAAAGAAAGAATGCGTCCAAAAATGCTTGAACTTTACATGAAGCTTTTCTGTGTAAAACAAAACATAACCTTAACTATTTTTAACGTGACAGCAAGAACATCTGATAATAATGATTTGATATAAACTACAACTGCAGCTCTGACACAACATTCACAAAATGTAAAAATACCTGCACATCTCGATCTAAATATGATTTCACGATACAAACCTGAAGATGGTACGTCAATAATGTGACGTCGAAAAGCCAAAGGTGTAATGGAAGTGGCGCCAACCTAATCCGTCCATTTGTAAACGCACAGATGTATTCCTACGAATTTAGAATTAGTCTCCACATTTACTAATAGACGAAGATAAAGATGACGCACGTAAGTGAATAGAAGAAAAACAAAACAACTCTACTGCATTCTTGTGCTATTTCCCTAAAGAGATTGATACTGCTAGTGAAACTCATTAATGATTTGAAAACAAAGGAAGATTTCGAAATGAAGAAAAAGAACCTTCCTTCAAATCTCTGCACTTGTCAAAAGATTCACAATCACTGCACATCCTTAACTTGTATATGGTCCAAAGATTACCTTCCTCCTTGGTGGAGTAGGTGGAGGTTTCGGAACGTAGGAACCTAGCGTTTGTGTTTCCTCATCCTGCATTATAGAATAATTAATAATTGTTTATGCACTTTTCTTAATAGCCTGCACACGACTGATTGCCTGCTTATAATCACAACAAGTAATTGTTTGGCACAAATCAATCGTATGTCATTGTCACTCAGATTATTTTTAGGGTGACAACCTGCCTATATAGCCTAAGCAATGTATGTTGACGTAATGAGATGGGGCATTCCCCTATATGTAGGTACTAGAGACTAGACATATACAATGTGTTTTTGTTTCTATGCTGATAGCCCTGATAGCCTTAAAATATTTCCATCGATGGACCATTATTACATGGAAGTACCATGTAATCTTTTGAACGATATTCTAATGGTTTCTTATGCGCCGTAACTGCCTGTGCGATATAAAGCGAGTTGTATTCGAAGGAAGTGCTTGATCGATATGACTAATAAATGATTTTTAATTTAGGTAATCTTATGTAGGGGCAGTTGTCCATCCTTTCACACAGAGCCAGCTTTTCAGCTCTCAACGCCAAATGATCAAAATAATTGTAAGTAAACCAAACCAACATTCATATATTCCGTTCTCCTAAGTCAAAGTGGCACACTGGCACTGAATTACTGATACTGGTAAACGAACTTAAAATCAAAATATTTTATTTCACATAAACCCACATGGGCACGTCTAAACGTCCGAGGCTAGGTGCAGGATTGCATTTGATCGTTTCCTATGGAGAAGAGCCGGAAAGAAACTTCACGGTTACTCTTTTAAAAATAATCGGCTTATACAATGTTTTCAAATTACAGTATTAATAGGCAGGGGAGGACAGCTTAGGCCTGGCAACAAGTATCAGGTACTTAATAAAATAGAAAATTATCTTCAAGTCCTCAGTGTACAAGGCCTACAACGTTCTTACATTGGAAAATATTTTTAAAAAATCTATTAAAAAATATAAATAACTAACAGAATAACAGTACAGCAGTGCGATTTTGTAACCATCTCACCGTGAAAACTTAGGCGGAGTGAGCTGTCATTGCAACTAATGCTAGGGATTGACACTAATGACAGCTACTCTAAGCTCACTTCACCTAACTTTTCACGGTGAGATTTTTACAGAATCGATCGGCTGTATCGGCCGCTGCAGACGAGCATAAAATTTAAAAGTCATAACAATTAGTCAATGCTAAAGATTTACGAAGCTGATTTAAAAAAGATACATTATGGAGCCATCAGGTAAAAGGCGGAGGTATTTTCCTTCGCTCGTTTCGCGGTTAAGACAACTCGTTAGATCGAGCAAAATACACGCGCCATCCTGTGCTTACCCCTTTGGGAAATTCAGTCGTGGTGTTATGCAGGTGTGCTGCACATAACCAAACGCAAATCTTCATTTAAATCTACCTAGCCTTATCCCAACCATGTCGAGGTCAGGCGCGGTGGCAGCCCAAGATTTTGGGGGAAAGTCATCATGGGTGCTAAGGAATATTTTTATGGAGGTTGTACATCTCCTCGTTGGTGGTCTAGTGGTCGCAAGCGCTACTACTGAGCAAGAGTTCCTGGGTTCGATTCCCAGATCGGGCAGTGGACCAATTTGCCCGCAGCAATCAAAGCTAAGAAGAGCGCGCGAAGCTAGCTCGAAAATTTCAATAACTCGCCTCGAATAGGTTAGGTATTGTTTTATATTTTCTAAAATAGGAGTTGCACTGTCGACTTATGTTGGAATGCCCAAGCCAAGTTAGCAACTAGAAGAATATAGAATGCAAGAGCGATTTAAACGATCCTAAAAATTTTAGGAACTTGAATATGTTGTGTTTTGTGTTATGAAGAAAAGCTCAAACTTGTTTAACAGCTGTTTAGGTTTTGGAATCTGTCCTTAACCTTAGCTTTTCGAACCATACGTACGAACGGGGTGCCCAAATCCCCGAGTTTGCTTCGCTCGCTCTTGCATCCTAGATTCTCTATTTTTATAACAGGCTTTTTAAAATGAAAATTTCAGACGCATTAAACGAATTTTAGTAGGGGAAAATGTAGCTATAAGTATGACGTATTGCGCTTGTTGTTGCTCTGAGTGCCGATAGATGTGAAAACCAGATTGCTGTTAATCATTTTAATTTACAAATTATGAAATTTTGATATCAACAAAAACCAATATTTATCATAGTTTTAAGTTTTCACTTCTGTCAGCAGTCCCCATTACTGCCTATTTTCTTAATGTTGTTATATCCCAGATATACAAAAACATTAAGTCACCGTGGCTCAAGTACAGTTTTAAGTCAGGCTTTCGATTACCTACTGAAAAATGCATGAACTGACTGGACACGTCAATCAATGTGTCTCTTTCCTAAAAAGACCATTTCTGACACCATCTACATGGTCTTCACATGATGTGACCAAGATTATGTCTGGACTTTAAAAGAGAGTGTGACCTCTGAGTTTGTTTCGGCCTTTCTTCCCAGAGTAGTGAGATAGGAAATGACGACCTCATCTAGTTTGAAACTAATAGACTTGTACAAGTGTTTGTACAAACCTACTTACAGAAATAAAATAATTTATTATTTTGGGGGGGGGGCGTGGCTAAATAATAACAGCCGCACAGGTCGATTGGTCAGGTTAAGCTACGCTTGCCGCGGTTGGTCTGTGGATGGGTGACCATCTTTACATATCGAGACCCCTCCGTGCCTCGGAAAGCACGATAAGCCATTGGTCCCGGCGGTCATTCATGGATCTTTGGCAGTCGTTACGGGTAGTCAGAAGCCCGAAAGTCTGACAACCAGTCTTACCAAGGGGTATCGTATTACCTAGTAACTGGGTTGTGGAGGTCAGATAGGCAGTCGCTCCATGTAAAATACTGGTATTCAGCTGCATCCGGTTAAACTGGAAGCCGACCCCAACGTAGTTGGGAAAAGGCTAGGCATATGATGGGGGGGTCATGATTCCCGTGCCCCTCACCCTCCTGGGACCGCGCCTAGTTGGGGCCGGCTTCCAGTATAAGCGGATGCAGCTGAATACCAGTATTATACATACACAAACCTTCATTTAAATACTTAGTTTATATGGATGATATCATTATTACTAAGAATTTCGTTTTTAGATATCATTCTAATCAGGGTTTTGTTCTATACGAATATAATGAGTGGTATGGTGTATTTTAACGACATGTAACGCGTATGGTAATTAAAAATTGTTAATTCGCAATACGGGGCTAAAAATAGACTGTCACTTCCGTCGAACATCCGCGGTGACTGAGGAGTTCTTTTAAGAGTAATAAATTAACAACATAGTAACGTTATTAATTAACGAGGAAATTATGCATCAAGAACATGTTTTTAAAAACAAGATTCATATTGCTGTGAAGGTTTTTAATGATGAACGATTATAGTTGAAAGAGGATGACTTCACATCATCAACCTTATAAATCAGGCACTTCATCTCTTATTTGCATGCCATAATTACAACCATTGTATGTAACTGAAATAGATCAAACATCTATTAGCAAGAAACACAATGCTCGCTCGTGGAACTACTTATCTAATGCATTGCATATGTCTGCTGATCATGAGTACCTCCATCGTAGATCCACCGTAGTCTAATCTAATGTGTAAACTACATTTATTTTACTGTCTCTGTTTATTCGTACATTTACAGTAACAAACGGGACATTAAAGTCAAAATGTTGATTCTGAAAACATGCTTTCGTCATAATCATAACATAGCGCGGTTTAGTGACTTTTTTCTTACATATTCTAGAGTTTCTAGACTATAATAAACATCTGCTCTGTTTGAGTTCTTTAAAAACTCTGGTTATGAAATTAATAATGACGAAATGGACAATTTTAAGGGATGTCACATGTCTTCGAATTTTTGCTTCTAGGACATGCTGGTTTCCTCAAGATGTTTCTCTTCACCGTTCTGAGAGCAATGGTTATGAAATAATTTACGGCCAATCCCTCTTACAGAGAGGAGGCCTGTGTCTCAGTAGTGGGAACATTATGGGCTGATTATTGAAATATATACTACTAGGATAGGTGCATAGAAATATAGGTTGAATCAACTTGAGTCAAAAATAAGCCACCTTCTTCGTGATTGTAAAAATATTTTGACGAGGACAAAGACAGCTGCCACATCCCATCGCATAGACTTTAAAAAATCCATTGTTAGATCAATTCGATTGGGTTTAAATGTTTACAGATTAGTGAAATGTGCTGGTCGGACTGGTAATGCGCGATATTAAAACTTAAAACACGAGTCAATCTAATTACACCCTAATGAATCAGTGACTGTCTCCCAGCCTGAGATTATTTAAAACTCTGTTCCTCACTGTCGTCTTTAATTACAGTCTAAACTAAATAGGGAATGACCAATGCCACTTTTTTCACATTTGGTTTTGTCTATTTAGATGATTTTTAATTGTCTCTGGTACTAAATAGTAATTCATTTATTACTGTTTTATTATTACAATAATTACCATAATCTGTTTCCTGCGAAAACTGGACCCCATGTCATCTCTGGTGATCGCCATCGCAGCGCTGTCCACATTCAAGATCCCCCAGGAATCCATGGTTGCTGGTTAAATTAACTCTCCACAAACAAAAAAGTCCTTTGTATCACTGTAAAGGTCCTTCAAAACACACACAAATCCAGTTGGCGCGAAAACTCCATATAACAAAGTTTGAACTAGTTAACTCCACAAGTTTCCCGTCATGTCGCCTGTCTGTCCTTCTTAACCGTCTGGTACAAATGCGAACCGCTGTGTAAAGTTATATTGTAGCAGATGTATCTATATGCTGTCAGATATTTAAATTGGCAGGCCAAAATAAGTACGGCATTTTGCTTCAACTGGGCGCAGTGAGACGGTGCGGTTGCCAAGAAGATTCGTATTGCAATCGTGTCACAGTAACTACGGTAGATGTACGAGACCGCCTAACATCATCTGCCGACTGATTCAATGCTATTTAGATTTAAGAACATTTTGCAGGAAAACGTGAATCTGTGTTGACACAAGAATGCTGTTAAATATCAATTTGTTGTGTGCAATAGCGATTTTTAATCAAACCATCTGCCCAATCGTAATTAGAATGAATTTTCATTGACTTTTTTGTTGCTGTTGGATGATATCCAAATAATTAGATGTTATGTTAGTATTGATTCATTTATGTAAGTGTTTGTAGAATGGCATTTGGGTTTATTTACTTGTAAGCAGGGGTAAGCATATAATATATTTCGTACGACTGAATCTTTAAGTTTGGTATAGATTTTTATTGAGATAGAAATTCTAGATCAAAATTGCTGAACTTAAACACACATTCTTATTATAATAATAACAAAAAGATAAGTCTTGAAACCTAGTTCGTTAAAGTATGTGGTAGAAAATAACAAACAGTATGTGGAACTTGGGTATAAAACATTTTTATACAGCTGGTAACATTAAAACTCCATATTCATTCTCTATTTTCTGCTGTTCTGTGTTCACTCCAGTCACCGCTGTCTCTGTCAAACTGACAGCTGATTGATTTGATCGAGACCGACTGACCGTTCGTTTCATTCGTTTAGTTTAGTTGATCATCGTAATCTCGTATTCTCGTCGCATTGTTTTGCAATGTTCTTTGGCGGGGTGTCAATGATACTCGTAAAATATTTCTAGTGCGCATAATACAAAAATATTATTTGTGATACTTTGGCGATCTACAAGCCTTTGTTTAAAAAATACCTGAGACACTTAGGGACAATATCCGTCGGACGTGCTCAGTCTCAGTGTAGATTAGTTCGTTTGCTCTCGGGCATCTTGCTTTATCTCAGAACTCGGAAATGCGAACATCTCCAGTGTGCTGATTATATTCAGTTCATCGCGTGAAACAGTATCTGCCGGTTGTTTTGACTATGTATCAGTAGTACCGGCTGGATAATAGAGCCTTGAAAAAAAGTGGCACCGGGTTTGTGGACTTTTGAAAAAGGAACTCTTTTTATTCAGAAAAAAATAAACCGCGGAAAGTATCAATGGAGAGCTATTTACCAGAATACATGTACGCTTTTGTGGACCAGCTCGATGAGCATCCATGGCTTTTTGCTGGCCTAGCATCAATCCTGGTTGGGCTCAGCGGAATTTTGCCGCTACTCATCATTCCATTGGACGCGACAGACAGCTTCACCGATGGCCGTGAGTATTTATTTTTGTTTACTTGCGTTAATTTTTCGACCATGTGTTTGTTATTTTTAGATATTCCAAGTCATCATTCATGGTAGTGTGATGCCAGCGCATGCGCGGTCTGGCATATGAATTAACTATGTTTCGTAAACAAAAGAAATAAGAAAGATAGGTATTGTTTTAGTATAAATATCATGAAATCCTGACTACTTAGCAGAAACTTGGTGATATCATTCCTACAAAATAGATTTGTTTAACTAATTGGGAAGCATATAACTTTTCTTATTGGTAAAACAAAAGACAATATTTTTGCATTGGTTAAAACCAGCCAGTTTTAGTTTCACTGAGAATAATTGAATGTTCTAAAAAATATTTATTTATGGTAGGAACTTGATCTTGGTCTCTTGGATCTTTTTTTGATGGCTATCAGGCTACCATAATTAGTTTTAAAAAAACTATCTGTATGTTCAAACCATTAAAAAAATTAATCTATGCTGTTTACAACTTGCAAAAGTTTAGTCATAGCTGATAATTTTATGCTTGAAACTGGTTTTTTTTATTACTTACAAATTTATTTATCTTCCAGAGATATCTAGAATATTTTATGCGAAGTTGTTATTGGTTTGTTATGAACTTATTATACATTAATTTTTATTGTGAAGTAATCTTTTCTCTTTAGTCGATTATAATCTTTACCAAATGTTGTTAAGAAAAATAACTGTTGTGTAACCTCTTTACAAATAAAATTAATTATAAACATCCCAGCCTGCTTGTATTAAATTTCCTGCCCAGCTTAATCTGGAAGAAATTAAGCAACTGTATTTTATAAAGGGTGGCAGGGACCCTTCTGAAAACTTACTGTGTTGAAATTTTTCATTACTTATTAAATAAAATAGCTGTGGCATACCATTTTGCCTGTGTACATGCACTTGTCAATGAAAAAACAGTTTTTTTTTTTATAGCTAACAAAAAATTGTGCTGAATTAATTTTTACACTTTTTTCGTAGATGACCCTGCCACCCTATATTGCTGGAATACAATGTGACATACAACATAAGTATACATAATAATGTTTCTACATAAACTCAACGTAAAAGTCAAAGTTGATAAAAATAGTTTCCTGTAGCCATACAGATTAATAAATAATAGTCATACTTTTTCATAAGGAAGAGTCAACAAACCTATTATTTTTATAAATAAATGTAACTGTTGAATGAAATACTTTTCTTTTAAGTTTAATTGAACTAGGGCTGATTTTTCAATCATCTGACAACTTTATTAGAGGAATTTGAAATTTTGACAGTTATTTCATACAAAAACTGTCAAACGTCAATTTTATATTGCAAATAAAAGCAATCTGGCGATGGAAGAATTAGCCCTGCGGTTTCACCCGCATAAGTCTAGATTCCATGGGAATATCAGGATAAAAATTTTCCTGATCCAGGTCATGCTCTATCCACGTGCCAAATTTCATCCAGATCCGTTCAGCCATTTCAATGTGAAAGCATAACAAACAAAGAAAATGTAAAATTGTTTCTCTTTTTTAGTTTAGATTGAAGTAAACTAATAATTTAAATTTTATTTATAGTTCTGTGGAATATTCATACTGATATAATTATTGTATAATAATATCAATTATTATCCTCCAAAGTGCATTGAAAACTCTCGAAAGACTCAATCACATAACAATAATGTCGCCCACGTAATCCCGTACCATAAACATTATACCACATACACATCATACCTTACAAAACATACACAAACTAGCCAGCCAGTCTATGTTTACAACACAACACTCTCTGTGCAGGGGTTATTGACTTATTTTGTTTACACACGCTGCGTGAGAACCATTGTTTTGTCTGTCTGATAGTGACTATGCTTTCTTGTTTCTTAATAATACTTGATTCAACTGGGACTTCCTTCCTTTTGAGTATGTTGATGAGTTTCTTCTCTTACTTTGGTAAAAGCAATAACATCTCTCCTCTCTCTCTCTTATCTACCAACCCGCACTGGGCCTGTGTGGTAGATTACTAATCACTCCCTCTCACAGAGAGGAGTCCTGAGTCCCAGCAGAGGGCACATTATAGGCTGATTATTATGCTTATGCTAATAAGGAGAGCGCTCGGTGACATAGGTGTGAAGTGAGTTTTTCAATATCATTCATCTGCAAAAAATAGAGTTTCTTCGCTATGATGAGGTACAGGACTGTTTGTGGCTACGCAGACATGTTAAAGTCTATTGTTAAAAAAAATACTGGCAATTTTACATGGAAAACAGTTGATTCTAATTATAATAACAGTATCAGATGTGGTTTCGCGAGTTGTACAACCTCTAAACTGGTTGTTTTGTAGGTCAAATAGAATATAGCTGTTTGACAAAGCCACAACATTGATGTAAAGGTTCGAAATAATTTTGTCTATATAACAAATAGAACAATTATTTGCATGTTGCTGATATCTGAAAAAAAAGAAATACCAGAAAGATCTTGCAGTTGGTAAAGGTAAATTAGCTTACTTAAGGCACTGGCCAAAGGTAGAAACCGTAAAACGCTCAGTTTTTTGTCGCACAGTTAGGCGTATTGGTACATACCTATTAAAAGCCAGAAAAAATTGAGTCTATTGTCAAATGTTCAAAGAACAAAAAGACATAATCAAAAATATTTCATAAAATATTATTATCATGATGAAACAATCGTAAAACAGAGATCAAAAAATATTTTTCTTCGCATAATTCTCAAAATTTTGAGTGTAAACTATCCCATCATCTTTATATATTTTATGTAAAGATGTGATGATAAAGGGTATTTAATCGTGTAAAGAAATACCTAAAACTTATTCCATTGTATAATTATTTTATTTTGGTGGTCATTCTATTCAACTAACATAAAAAGCATCGCTATTTTGAACCTTATTTGTTGCTGCGATGCGTTATTGCAGGCTTTGCAGGTTTCGCACGCTTTTTTCCAATTACATACAAAAAAATTAAATGCTGCTACTGTCTAAAAACAGGTTCATGTACCTCTAATTATCTAGGAGTTGATTTACCGAATCGCGTCATCTTTCAGTAATTGCACACTCCATTGACTCTGATTCAATTTATGAATCTTTCAACCGTTTTCCAGCGCAACTTATTTTTTTCAATTAATTGCATATAAAATTACTCATTGTAAAGTTTTATTTCTTTGGTAAAAATTGCAGCACCTAGTCGCGACCCCAATTTCGTATCATTTATATACTTTCAATTTCAAAGCATAAAGTGGTCTCATTTTCTAATCAAAAACTGCAAGTGCAGAGCAACACTTCACGTCAGTCAACATTACCACCCCGCCTGCCGATGTGATAAACTACTTCTTCCTGTGCAATGGTAGTAAGTCTACTCGGGAAAATGCGATCAGTTAGACAATGACTGAGAGGTGCTATGTCTATCTGCAAGGATAAAGAACCAGTCTCTTCCGTAGAAGGAGCAAATTCGAAGGTTCTATCTGCAGTTTCTGACTTTTTTCCCGCTAAGTCCTCCCAAGCACCACAGTCGCTGCGGTTCTCCCCAAAGATCCTCTTTGTTTGTACTCTCTTCAGAGGAGCTCATCTTTATAAAACGGGACAAATCCAAAGTAAACTTATAAGCATTTAATAATAACCCCAATGAGTCGTAATATTTCACGCAGTTCTTCTTATAGTAGAGAGAAAAAGAAGTAGCCTAACACTGATGAAACCCAAAATCGTCGTTCAATGCTTTTTTTTTTTTTTTTTTTTTTCAGGATGGGAAATCTTCAATTGACCCCTCCCGCTCTGGGTGGAGCAGAAGGGAGTGTCAGACTCTTACTGACTAAAACCCACCCGTGTTCCTTCCTTAGCCCTTAATGTACCAGGGCAGCGGTAACCCTTTCGGACGATCCCGCTACCCCGGCAGGCTTCGGCCCTGTCGGGCCCCGTCAACTACGCTGACATCTCTTTGAGGCGCGCGTGGAACACATACACGCCGTCCGGCACGGGCCTGGTCCTGATCGGACGGAGAGCTACCCATTGCTCTCCGCCCGCAGGCCCGCGCCTACGGTGGCCGGGAGTCGTCACGCGGCTCCCGACGCCCGGAGCGTCTCCCTCAGCGGCTGAGGCGTGAGGATTTCTCCCTCGCCCATCCCGCCACCTCCTTCGCTAGCATGACTGCTTCGCAGAAGGAGGTGACCGCCTCCCACTCCCTCTCGCCCCGGACCATGGCTTGCACCAGGGCCGGGCGCGAGAGGTCGCCGCCGCTGCCGATCGCCTCTACGAGGACACGGCGGTGCTCTGCCCAAGCGGGGCAGACCTCCACCGTATGCTCCACCGTGTCCTCTGGGCGATCCTCGCAGTGGTGACACCCGGGCGTCTCCTCCCGCCTGATTATGTGCAGGAACCTCCCGAAACATCCGTGTCCGGAGAGGACCTGCGTCAGGCGGTAGGTGAGAGCGCCGTGACGCCTCTCTAGCCACTTCTCAAAGAGGGGTCTTACCGCCGCTATCGTGGCGTGCCCTGCGCTGGGTTGCGATAGTCGCGCCTTCCATTCCGCCATGAGATCGCGCCGGAGGTCCGTCCGCTCCGCCGCGATTTGCCGCGGGTGCAGTTTCCCCCCGACGTAGTGCCTCCGCGCGCCAGTCATACAGGCGCGCGAGGACTATCGCCTCCAGATCCCATGGCGGCAGTCCGGCAAGGAGGCTTGCTGCCTCGCCCGAGATCGTGCGGTATCCCCGGATAAGCCTTACGGCTACCACCTTTTGGGGCGCGTTCAGGTAGTGTGCGGCTCGCAGCCGCAGTGAACGCGCCCATACCGGGGCCCCATACATGGCCATGGACCGCACGACCCCCGCGTAAAGCCTCCGGCAGGAGGCGTTTGGCCCCCTCAGGTTGGGCAGGAGCCGCTTTAAGGCGGCCCCGGCCCGTTCCAGTTTGGGGGCCAAACGTCGGAAATGCTCGACGAAGTTCCACCGGCTGTCGAGGACGAGACCCAGGAGGTATCTCATCGTTGTCTCGACGCCGATGTGAACCCCTCCTACCATCAGTTGGGATCCCGAAGGTGGCCCGTACCGGGGCCCATGAAAGGACATGGCCTCGGACTTGTGCAATGCCACCTCGAGACCCAACTGCCGGATCCTTTCCACGACTATCGCAACCCCGCGTGTCATCGCGTCGGCCGCCGCCTGATGCGACCTCCCCTGCGCCAGGACCAGCGTGTCGTCAGCGTAGCAAACTACACTGACGCCATCAGGGAGGTCGGCCCGCAGCACCCAGTCGTAACCGATGTCCCACAGGAGCGGACCCAGAACCGATCCCTGTGGGACACCGCACGACATCTCTCGCCGGTTCCAATTCCCGTCGCGACCGGGGTAGATGACGGCTCTGTCCGTCAAATACGCCCCGACTATTCGACGAAGGTAAGTCGGCACCCGGTGATACCGGAGTGCCTCCCCTATGCAGCTCCAGGGCAGGGTGTTGAACGCGTTGGCGATGTCGAGTGACACCGCCACGACCACCCCACCCCGGGACACCGCGTCCCCCGTCGTGAGGGCTCTCACGCGCATGATGGCATCCACCGTCGAGCGCCCCTTGCGGAAGCCAAACTGGCACTCCGCAAGATCCGGCCCCGTCCTCACCAGGTGCCCGACGAGGCGGCCCGCAATCACTCTCTCAAAGAGCTTGCCGACCTCGTCGAGCAGCACTATGGGCCGGTATGCGGACGGAGAGTCCGCAGGGCGCCCTGGCTTCTGAATGAGGACCAGCTTCCCCGTCTTCCAACGGAGTGGAAACTGGCCTCTCTCCATGCATGCGCTTAAGAGCGCCTCCAGTCGAGGCCCGAGAGCCCTCGAGGCCAGGACCCAGGCTTTACCCGGCAAGCCGTCGGGTCCCGGGGCGGTATTTTTGGCCTTCAGCCTGCCTACCGCCGCTCTCAGATCTACCCCGGTCACTTCAGGGGTGTCGTCGTCGTCGTTTGTGTGGTCCGCTTCGGGCACCGCAAGTGGCGGAGCCATAGGCGGGGGAGTATGCTCCCCCCGTGAAGGGAACAGAGCGCTCACCACTTCCTCCACCAGCTGGGGTCGGAGACTGCGTCAGCGGAGGGGCCCAGGTGCGGAGTTTATTCCGCACCATTCTGTAAGGGCGCCCCCATGGATCTCGGTTCAGAGTCTCCAACATCTCCTCGCGGGCCATATCCTTGGCCCGCTGGACAGCCTCTTGGAGGGCGGTCTTCGCCTCGTACAGCTCCACCTCCGTGGCTTCCGCATCCGGAGGGCGGATGCGGAGCCTGCGGTGCCTGGTGTACCGGTGTCGCGCGTCGACGCACGCCTTGCGTAACGCCCCAACCTCCTGCGACCACCAGTACACCCGACGTCGGGCGCATCCTGGCCGGACTCGGGGCATTGCCACGTCACAAATCTCGGACATGGCCTCCCGGAACCACTCCACCTCATCTCGAACCGGATATACCGATGATCGGAGTAGGTCTCCACCTCCTCCATGACGCGCCAGTCAATGACACGCTGTGACAGAGCGGGGCTGGCGAACGAGATGTCCACCACCGACTCGCCCCGCATCCGTACACACGTAGGAACAGAACCCCGATTTAGGACGACCAGGCCTGTTTCCAGAGCCCAGTCCTCCACCATCCTGCCCCGCACATCCGTGTCGTTCAATGCTCCATCGTTATCTAAGCGTGCACGTTTTTTTTGCAATCGAGACCGAATAGAAGGTGATCGATTGAATGATGGTTGTCAAGCGCTTGACTTTGCAAGACCATAATTGGCGATGAAGATAAGATGCTTTACACTTGACTGTTGTATCAACAACATGTGCCAGTATTGCCCATGAATCTGACAAAACCATGATCAAGACCCGCACGGGTTTTTCCTGGATTATTTACTTACTTAGCATAATTTTACCTTAGTGCAACAGTCACCATTCTCCTGCCCCTATACTTGTCTGTTTGGGGTCGCAACATATCTTTATCTTCCATAACTCTCGCGTCATCTCAGTTGTCACTCCCTTTCTAGCCATATTATCTTTCACACAGTCCATCCATCTTTTCTTTGGTTTTCCCTACTCTTATTTACCAACATTATCTCGGTTTTTCACTCTTACTAGAGAGATAAAAGTTCATTTCAACGCTCAATTGATAATAGTTCAGATACCCTCGTATCTAAGCCGTGGTTATCACGCGAAGATAACACGATTCAGATCATAAGCATCCGATCTAGCAACGATCACCGATATCTTACGAAATAACTTCAAACTCTTTAGCAATGCTTGACAGTTGACTGGTTAACAAAAGACACTCGAGATTAAAATGTTTTGACAAAATCGGACCGTTTACTTTCCTGAAACAGTGAAAACAAATGAACTCTGCCATCATTGAAGTTTTGCTCCTTGAGAGAAGGACAAGAGTGAACTTTCTTTTTAATTTTGTTAAAGCCTTTTTGGCTCAATAAGACAATCCTAATGATCTACATCAGGGCGAAAGAATTTCATCACCGCTGCTCTAACAACGGTGAAGGAAAATGGCATGTCCTAGAGCAAAAATTCGAAGACATGTGACATCTACTAACCCGCACAGGGGCTGCGCGGTGGATTACGGCTCATTCCACCGAGAGGAGGCCTGCGTCCCAGCAGTGGGAACATTATAGACTGATTATGAGCGAAAGAAAGAATGGCTAACATTAAAATATGTCATAGGATGCGTGTGCACCATTTAAAACTTTGGCCATTGTCTATTCACAATTACTTTTAGAAGACTGGTTGGCATTGAAACCAGTTGTTTCATATCTTAATAAGGTATAAAGATTAGTTACTGTTAGTAAAAACTGGCATCCACTCACCTTTACATAATCTTCACCGCACCCTCCTTTTTCGCTCAATATAGCCCATAAATCACCCTTGCAAATCACACAAAATAGTAATATGCATCTCAGATTGTATGCACCCGGAATCAAAGAGATATGGGTCAATTTGTAGCCGGCACGCGAGTTGAATAACCTGCTAGTGTTAAATGCACAATGGTGCAATCCTTACCGGACATGTAGCATTACAGTGCTAACTACAATATGCGATAACAATGCAATAGGCTATTTTCCTAAAAAAATCTAATTAGTCCGTCAGTTAGATTATCAAAAAATATTGAACCCGTATTTTTCCTTTTGTCAATTATATAAAAAATTATGAAGATATCGCCCGTTAAAGTTCCGCGTGACGTCACTTGCTTGCGACACTTTTGCAAACAAGTGACGTCACGCCCCCACTCCCAAATTTTGACGCGCTTTATTTTTGTCATTTTTTGTTTGATTGACAAAAGAAAAAATACGTGTCCATTATTTTTCGATAATCTAACAGCTAACTGATGGACTAAATATAATTATTATTTTTTTACCCAGGCAACTACCCTATTGTCGTTGTGGTTACAGGAGAGGTGATAGATATGAAAAAGTGAACTTATAGGTGATAAATAAAAAAATAACTTTTCGGGATTAGAAATGAGTACTTAATTATGTAAATGCCGCCGGGGATCGAAGAGATCTGGCCCATCCACATCTTCCCACACATGTAATGCAGAAGAAAGATGGAAATGTCGTAGAAGTCGAGTATGGGGAGACCTAAGAAACGATTTTGTGTACATGATATGATATGGGTGAATAAAGTCCTCCAGACCGTATTTCGGCCACGGCGGCCAACCTCAACTGAGACTAGCCTTCGGCACGGGAGATATTATAGTGCACAAGTGTGCGCGCTGACACAGGTGCACTCCCTCTTCCCTCACTCTCATAGTCCGACGGGACGGCAATCCAACACGACTGGAGAACCGACCGGGGATGAATACTGTGATGTCGGCTAGAGCACATGTATCGAAGGAGAAAACATGATGTGCCAACCTCAAATAATTTGGGATAAGGGAAGAATGATGATGACGTCATAGCGTAAACATGTTGAAACCATTGGACCACGCACCAATCAACTCAGCCTATCGCAGTCCACTATTGAACATAGGCCTGTCCCAAGTTGCGCCTTTCGCATTCGTGCGTAGGCACGTTAAGTAAATACAATGTTATTTTCTCGTGTAAATCCCTTGTGGGGGTGTAGCTAGTATGCCAGTCTTTAACAATTTCACAGCTCAATACGTTTATTTATGGCCCAGCTGCGTCCGCGAGATAAGCGGTAATTTACCCTATATTGTTGAGACTTATGTGGAGAATTCAATGTTGTTAGTGCCCATTGATAATTTGCAATACACTTCTAGATCATTTAGGTTATTTTACAATCCTAACTGATTACACCTCTTGATTCTTACTTCTGCAGAGTCCCATCGTAGGTCCAGCATATTAGCTGTCATTTCAGAAAAAACACATTTTTTTTAAATAGGCAGTCGCTCCATGCAAAATACTGGTACTCCGCTGAATCGACCCCAACATAGTTGGGAAAAGGCTAGGCAGAAGATGACTTCTGAAATCCAAGGTATTCGTCGGACATATCCTCGTTGCCAGGCTATAAAAATACAAAGTCGGATGATTGGCATTCATCTCGCACGTTTTCAAAACGTATACTTTAAACAATGCACTTTACACGTAAATTGATAATAACAAGTTAACTCGTCAGTTGATCATTGGTAGCACGTAAGAAGATAGTGCCAGTTTAATAATACCTTTGTGGAATTTAGACGCTACTTTAGACTTGAACTTGATAAAATTGCACTCAACAGATAAAGTCGTAAGTCGATAACACTGCACTTTACACGTAAAATGATTACATTTCTCGGAAGGCATCTCCGAAGATGAAAGCTGGCTTGATTCCATTCGATTATGATTATGTTGTGATGGCCCAGTGGTGAAGGCCTCGCCTCTCATTCACGTGTTTTTGGGCTTAAATCCGGGCAAGTACCAATGTGGCTTTTCAATTCATATGTACTTTCCGAGTTTATCTTAGACATTACTGACATCGGCGAAGGAAAAACATCGTGAGGAAACCTAGATTTATAGTTATTATACATCTGAAATCACCAACTGACTTGAGCAAGCGTGGTGATCAATGCTCGTGCCTTCTGTGTATGAGAAGAGGTCTATAGCCTGCAGACCTGCAGTGGAACAATAATAGGCTGGTAATATTATGATTGTGTCTCATAGTTTTGATTTTTGAACATTACAAAACGAAAACTAAACAAAATATTCTGTTTCGTCAAATCTGAATCGCAGCTGAACAGTTTTATTTTTAACCGACTTCAAAAAAAGGAGGAGGTCCTCAATTCGGATGTTGTTTTTTTTTTTTTATGTATTTTCGGGCATAACTCCGTCATATATGAACGGATTTGCAAAATTCTTTTTTTTATTCGAAAGAGGTTTATTCCGAAATGGTTGCAAATTTCGTAAAGATCTGATGATGAGTTTCGGAGACAGACCACGGAACTCTTCAATAAATGCCAGCAAATCAACCGCGATTGCTGCTATCGCATTATGTACGCATTGTTTACGCAATCACACAACATAACATCACGCCTGTACCCTCTAAAGAGGCACGCAGATCTATGTGTTCAGTATAGCACGGTACACCCTCATTTCTGTCATACTTGTTATTGGGGTACCTATAATCTTGCAAGTATGAGTCCGCTCTTGAGTTGAATTTGTGTGGGGTACAACTAAAAAGTGAAAAATAAAAACGATTTACAAAAAAAAAAAACAACCGACTTCCAAAAAAAAACTACAAACTGATAAATTACTTTAATTTCGGAAGTCGGTGTCAAAAAACGAAAATTTAGAACCAACGACACCGACTTCCGAAATTAAAGTAATTTGTCAGTTTGTAGTGTTTTTTTGGAAGTCGGTTGTTTTTTTTTTTTTGTAAAAAAAATTATTCAACATGTATATTTATCGGTTTTATCTGATATTTTTCTGGCTTTAAACTTAGGTTATTCGTTTATTGATCTCTGAATTTATAAACATAACATACTTGCAATGTTTGGTCGAAGATTTATCTCTACACAACATGACAAAGGGTGACCAAGCTCCTCTATCAGATATGCACTTCAGTTGCGGTCATTTAAATTGGCCGTGATTCATTAGCATCTTCTTGTATGTTCTTTTGCCGATATTTTATAGTTAGTCTTCCAAGCAATCGGGACAAATTAAACCTCTTGTTTGATTTTGACCCGATTGTCAAGAAGGGTTATGTTTTGGTATTCAATAACTATAATTATTATGTGATGTTACGCTAGTGCCTCGGAAAGCCGTTGGTCCCGGCTGTCATTCTTAGATCTTTGAAAGTCGTTAGTCTCTCTCTCTGTAGTCGGTCCCTCGTGTCTGAGGAGCGTAGTCAGCTTCGGAGTTGCACCTGGAGCGGATGATCCGCCTCCACCGGTTTCTGAAAGTCGTTACGGGTAGTCAGAATCCCAAAAGTCTCCCAAAGGTCAGATAGGCAGTCTCTCCATGTGAAATACTGGTATCCAGCCTAACCTGGGCTAGGTAGATTGATTGACGTCAGGTTGCACTAGCAAACCTCGTATCTACACAAATAAAACAAATTAAAGTGTGTTTGTAATGATCAAAATTACAGCTTTTTATTGCATATGAAAGTACGAGTATATACGGTACATAAAACAATTTTTGTCAGTCTGTCTGTTTGTTCTGGCTAATCTCCGAAACGGCTAAATCGATTTTGACAAGGCTTTCACTAGCAGATAGCTGATGTTAAGGAGTAACTTACTACTAATTTTATTTTAGAAAAAGAATTAGAACCCAACGGCTTGGCACGCGACGATAGGAAGTGACCAGACGGAATGACGATAATGCCTTGGAAGGTAGGTAGGCCTTTGGTGTGGGATGCAACGTGTGTTGACACCCCTGTGCTATCCCATCTTCCAAGCACGGTGGGCTGTACTGGGGCGGCTGGTGCAGGTGCGGAAAACCTCAAACGGCGCAAACACTCCAATCTCTTTGGAATTTATATGTTCGAGCCGTTTGGGGTTGAAACACTAGAGCCATGGGTCCGAGTGCCCACTTAGTAAATATTTCATAGGTAATCTAATAAATATCAGATAAAAACAAAAAGAATTAGTAAAGAGACACAATGTTTATTTATTTATTTGTTTAATGCACAATGTATACAGCCATATCGTGTGTACATGACCCTGTTAGGGCGCAGCAAGATAACTTAAAACTAATAAATATTGTAGTGAGTATCAATTATCTACTATAAGGAACTTTCACAATTAAGTATTATATACATTATATAAGCTAACATTTTAAATAATAATACATAATGTACATGTGAAAAAATAATCAAAAGAATCATAGGGCATCATAAAATTCGTCCGCATCGCTGTCACCAGGAACCGTGCCCAAAAGGCTGGCAAAGTATTATATTAATTAAACTTACCGACATCCAAGTGACTGAAGTCGCGAGCACAGCTAGTAAAATATAGAATAGGAACAGATTACGTTAGGAAATAGGTTACCAAGTCATATCCAGTTTCAAGTAAATCATAAAATTGTAACACACTTGGCTGTAAGCCAGGAATTTCTATGACAAAGCGGATAGTACGAAATGAATGACAGTTTCCTTTACCAATATTTGTTCCAATTTTTACAAACGATCGCTTTTCGTAAGCGACCTTCGGGTGAACGTGAAATTTTAGCGTTAGGCAAACATTGCCGTCCGTTCGAAAACGCGATTAAGTTATTTCAGGAATAATAAGCATTTCTGATATTTAATCTGAAATTAAGTGCTCAATTCCTATTGAAACTTTTAATTTTGAAGTTATAAAGGATAAGAACATTAGGTTTCACAAAAAAAATCTGCAAATCTCACTAAAATTATTTAAATAAACTGCTTGACTGACATCGCTTCTGAGTAAATTATATAATTTCTCGACATTTCGATCAGCTTGCAGAACCAAAAGTTAAATAAGAGGATACACAATAGTATTGACTAACGGCGCAAATAACACAATTCTTCACCGTTGTTTTTTAGCCGAACTGCCTCATTCGTAGCAGCGACAACCGCTGAGCATGCCATGAAGTCCTGGCATCGATTCTCAGGTCGGGAAAAGTGTTATTGGGTTTTTTCATTAGAAATATCTCAGTAGCAGTCCGGAGTCTGGATTCATTGAGGTTGACAGGTTCGCCCCCTATTAAATGTGACTTAAACATAACTGGTGAAATGTGGGTGTATAGCCTGATTCAAACTTTATGGCGGCTTGAAATATGAGGCGAGTCTCTGCGCAGTAACTAATTCACGTGTCACCGGGGGTGAGGGGTGAGGTACTGCGCAGCGGGTAGCGCACTTCAGAGCCGCCATAAGGCTGCTTTTCGACCAGAGATGTGCTATGCTACGTTTCTATAGATGCATTTGATATCCAGCAATCATATTCATTGGTCAACATAGCATAGCACTGGTGGAAACGGGTTCAACTAAGCTATGATTTTTATACGGAAGGATGCATGCTATGGATTGGAGTTATGGATGCCCGAGAGGTGTAGCTATGTGCAGAGCAGAGAACACCCCGTGCCTTCCCTACTATCGATGCATCGCATAGCTCGAGTTGCGCATCTTCCTCGCACAGCTGCCTCGCGGCAGCGCATCTTCATAGTACATCTTACTCGCTCCGCTACACAGCTTAGCATTAGTGGAAACGGTCGCATAGTTTCGTAGCTTAGCTTTCGCATCCTCGCAGTATAGCTGCATAGCACAAAGATCTCTGATGGAAAAGCAGCCTAAGGCTTGAATCGGGCTGTACTTTAGGTACTATCGCCAAAATCTACATCTGACCACCGTAAGGACTATTCCTGCTTGCAGTGCATATTATTAGTCGACCTAAAAAGGATTCTCTTTTGTTTTACTTACGGACGCAGCTGTGGTCATCATGTGCACGGGATTTTGTTTTCAAAATGGTCAGATATAGGTTTTTGCGATAGTACACTTCTGCCTTAACCCTTCGGGGAATACAGGCGTGGTGTTATGTTGTGTTTTTTATTAAACAATTGGATGCTAAGCAATGAATAAAGCTTGTCGTAACCATAAATAAAAACTGAATGTATGGCATATGCGTCCACCAATCAATTGTTCTTATTAATTTATTTGCATTCACTCGTATCAGTAAGCCAGACGCGGTTCTAAGAAAAAATATAATGTTTTTATTGTTAGTAGCCTTTTATTGGTATAATGTTGTTTTCCATGACCGCATAACATGCATGATTATGGTCTAATATGGATTGTTGACGTCTTCAACTCTCGACGATGATAATACTGTCATCAACTTCAGCTACTTGGATAAGTACAGACGCCAGCACCTCAAGCTACTACAATCTGTCAAATTTCTTTAATAGATTTTCAACTTTGATTGGGAAAATTTGACAGTTTCGGGTAGCTTGATGTGCTGCCGTCTGTACTGTGATAGACTGACCGCTGAAACACTCACCAACGTTCTGCACCCTAATTGCGTAACCCACTATTAATCTCAATCTGAACCATTTGAAGGATATTGGTAATCTATTGCTTCATATGTTCGAAAAATTTGTCTGCTCAACAACGTAAATAACGCAATGAATGTTGTTGAACTGTCAAAATGAAAGCCATTGTCACTTTTAGTGTGTTACTCAATTACTGCTCAGTATAATTTTATGTTAGTAGGATTGACAGAATTATCAATAACCAACCAAGTTCTTTTAATTTAATTTTATCAACTATAAGTGTTGGATATGGGGATGAGATCAAGAAAAATAAATAAAATAGAATTACTTTTTTCACATTGAGGCCTTTGCCCAGCAATGGGATTCTTCTTCGTGTAGCTGACTGTATTTTAGATCTTGTTGGCCCAAAACTTCGCAACTTCTGCGGCGTAGTCGGTGGCAGCCCAGCAGTCATCATCATCACTGTATCTTTTGGGACACAGAGGGCAGGATAGGAGGTGATGACCAGCGGGATGATAAACAAAACTAAACAAAACAAAAGTAATTCACAACAACAAAGTAATCTGCATTCCTGATTTATTTGCCAAAAATGTAAACAAATATGTGTTTATAGAAAAATAGCTTTAATTCCTACACAATAAAGTTCAGTTTACGCTACAACTTCAAACATTTTTATAACTTTTTCAATAATGCTAGTCACTCTGAAATCAACTTAATGACCATTAAAATAAAGTGATATTTGTTTAACATGAAAATCAATTTGAAACATTAGTTTGAATAGACTCTACGTAGTTGATTACGGAAGCTGAACGGAAATTTATGTATGGGTGACAAGAGTTGATTGGCCCTACAAAGTAACAGGTTGTCTCTACCGCTTGTGATATCCGCCTTATCGCTACGTGATGAGTTGCTTGTACTGATAACAGACAATTGGAGATACACTCTAAAGTCGCAACGTCAGAGGTCAGCACACACATGGACAAAAAATTGTTTAAGTAAGTGTCAGTCCAACCTGGTAAAGTGGGTTTACCTTAACGGAACAGCAGTAGGGTGTGATTGTGGAGCTATATCGCAAACCATGCTCCACCTCCTATCCTGCCCGCTGTGTCCTAAAACATGCAGTCAAAGTGACCTCTGCGCTGCCACTGTCGACGCAGTGACAAAGTTTTGGGCCAAAAAGATATAAAATTCTGTCGTGCCAGCGACACGTATAAAAAAAAGTATGTGATGTTTGTACTGAGGAAATGAAAGACATGGGATGCAGATTCGTATACTCAGTCAAATGCCTATGTTTACGGGTATTTACTTTTGTTAAATACTGGGTAACGATTCAGTCCCCTGCATTCGTCAATGGAGTGATTCTATCCCCCTATTTTTTTACCATTCGGGTATGAGTTTCGTAGCGAAATTTGTTTACAATAATAACGTGTAGAATCACCCCTTTGAGGGATGTCTGAAGTCTTAACATACGACCTTTACAAGGATCATGTTATCAGCATTAGCAGTATCATCGTCACCATCATTCTCTTGCCTTTATTCCAATTTAATGGGGTTTGGCGCACCATCTCTTGTATCACTAAATCCAATCCAACTACCCTATATTGTCCAACTGCAGGGCAAAGGCTTCCCTCTCCCTTTTCAAAACAATTCTGTCTTTTCCGAGTTGTATCACCGTCTATGCAAAAATTATCTGGCGCAGTTTCACAGACGTGATGGGCTCAGCGTTAATCCATAATATAGTATGCAAATATCAAAATGATATCACATAATATAAAATTAATTATGGCCTCTCATGTACCAATGTCATCTGATATGCCAACTATTTCAAAATTATCAGATAAAGACAATGTTGCACGTATAATCCAAAAACAATATTGCATTTTGTCCGCCCGCCTTCTAAACCCTCTTCGAGGTTTCCCAGTAATCCATCTGACGGTATCTTCAACGACGGGCGATTGTTTTTATTACACTTATCGGGTAAAAACTTGCAAGATGGCCGATAACGAGAATTTATAGGTATCGGCTACTTACCTAGAAGCTGACAGATACCCGATTGTCTATCTTAAAAATACTTTTGTTGTTTTATCAAAAGGGAGTGTCGCAAGAAGTTATTTCAAAGACTGCACCTTCTAAACGGTAAAATTACTGCTATTTGTGTTTGTTCCGTCGTGCTATACACGTCCATTTATATTTGGGAATGGCATCTTGCTGTTCAACCTAGGAAGTTGTCGTCTACTTAGCCAGACTTACCTGTGGATGCCTCAATAAATATTAAGGCTTCCAGGGTTTAAAAAACTAAGCGACTATAAGCTACGGGCACCCTGTGGGGTACGGACCTTGGCTTAGGGCGTCGCTGGGAGAGGGCAGGAAGGGACAGGCTGAATCGGAATTATATACACGTCCATTTATCGTCAGCATCTGTACGCGTGACCGACGATACGCGACAGACGTCAGCTTAACACTAATTCCAGCCAACCACTTCTAAAATTAAACTTGATTTAATGATAAAAGCAATCGTATACATCATCGTATACATCGCAGTAATCACAGCGGCAATCGACAAGCAATTAACTAATCGTACTACTTGATAACGTATCTTTTAATGTAAACTTAAGTGGCTTGGTAAACGCGCGTGCTATATGCTATCTGACACGGCGAAAATGATGATCTTATTTGACATATCCTTTTGATACTAGGTATATCATATAATAATAAATTTCTATATTGCTATAAAACCACGTTACAAAAAAATGTTGACCCTGGCTCCAGAGCTTGGTTAGAGTCTAAACTGTATTTCAGAAGCCCAGCTGTAAAACCGTGTAACCGTAAATCTGTATAACCGTGCATTATTCCGAGACACTGCAATGATACGATAGTGGATTTAAATTACTTGCCTTATTACTTACCTATCCTTTATTGACATATGCATACATTTATCAGCAACTGGCGTCATTATCTTGAGCCAGTAAAACTGGTAGACGAGCGTTGGAAAGCGATAGTCGAGTAAATATCACTTATTGTGTACTTCGTGATCTCTGAACTGAACGCACCTTTCCCTCGTGTTGAAATAGACTCATTATGTGCCACTTTAGTTAAATATAATTAAGACAATGGATCAAGACTGTCACTGCGCCTAACGGGCAATCCGAAACACTAAAAGTTTGAAGGCTCAAACTCGAAGGTCGAACTCTTGTAGAACTTCTATGAAAACTTCATGGAAATTGTTCCAGTAGAGTCGCATCGCGTTGTCGCGTCGGGCCGGTCTGCGGGAGCCTTGAATGTGAAGACAGACTACCCAAAAAAAAAATAGATGGGTTCAATAATTGTGATAATTGACAAAAAAAAAAATACGGGTTCAATATTTTTTCTTTTGTCAATTATATAAAAAATGATGAAGATATCGTCCGTTAAAGTTCCGCGTGACGTCACTTGCTTGCGACACTTTTGCAAACAAGTGACGTCACGACCACACTCCCACACACTCCCAAATTTTGACGCACTTTATCTTTGTCATTTTTTGTTTGATTGACAAAAGAAAAAATACGTGTCCATTATTTTTCGATAATCTAACTGACGGACTAAATATAGTAATAATTTTTTTACCCAGGCAACTACCCTATAGGGAAAAGTCCCAATTAGTCTTCCTCTACTCTTATAGCCATCGACATTTTCCCCCGTATCACATAACCGAATTTCACACAACTTTTCAGTTACCGCTGCCACTGTCAAACTTCCTCTTATGTACTCATTTCTTATTCTATCCATTCGTGTAACACCACACATCCCTTTTAAAATTCTCATCTCAGCTGCATGCTTACCTTCATCCTTTTTGTGGCCCAACATTCTAATCTGACAACTGATAGAGTTGTTAGAAAGAAAAAGACGTCCTGCATCGATCGTAATTAATTTGTGTTATTTATATCTCACCGTATACTACACCGGTTTACGTCATCACGTCAATGCCGGCTGGCGCTGAAACCAGCACCGGGGCTCTGTCTCGCAATAGGGTCTGCGAGGGGTCGCCGTTTTGCGAGGGCGTGACGCATACTTATTTTCTCCCATCTTGTTCTTTTTTGTGTTGGTGTTCTTTTTCTTACTTTCATTGCACCTAGTACAGCTATACTAGCTATGCAACGAATCATAAAGTCTGCTTCAATGATGTATTGATTCCTAGTTCTAATAATCACACTGACGGTCAGGCCACGGTTAAAGCCAACGCAAATCCTATAAGCAGTGACCCTAGCGTATCAGTCCAACTGATTAGATACCGCACCGATCTCGTGATATTGACGGTATATTGTTACTTAGGAGCACTACAGTTTATCAGTTAACCTTCAAATCGTGCATTTACTGCAGTGCAATAACCATGGATGCCCTCATATGAGCCTAGCCCATGAAGTTTTTATGCAAATTATTCTCATAGAGTCGCGTCCTGCCTGTCCGCGGGAGCCTTAAGTCCATCTTCGAATGACTCCGTAGTATGATGATTGGATATCAATCTCATTTCGTAAAGACTTATAGGCCAACTTTAGCTTCTACCCACATCTTCATTTTAGGCATTAATTCTAGATCTGTATAGCCTTTTTCCTACTATGTTGGGGTGGGCTCCCAGTCTCACAGGATGCAGCTGAATACGGGTATTTTACATG
This sequence comes from Apamea epomidion, assembly GCA_947507525.1. NCBI lineage: Eukaryota > Metazoa > Arthropoda > Insecta > Lepidoptera > Noctuidae > Apamea > Apamea epomidion. Next base: position 14,210,268 of record OX382247.1, read on the forward strand.
AAGCGACCGACCTCCACAACCCAGTTACTAGGCAAAACGAAACCTGCCCCTTGGTAACTCTGACAACCAGTCCGACTAGTGCTGCTGACCCGTAACGACTGTCATCAATCTACAAATGACAACCGGGACCAACGAACGGCTTAACGTTCTTTCCGAGGCAGCCCTCCGGTCTCGAATGTAATACACGTGTGACTGTTCGTCAATTAATTAGGCTGATAAAATTTTAGTTTTTCCTAATTATGTGAAATATCAGTATTTGGATCGGTTCCCCTTTTAACCGTGCGACTGTTATTATTTAGCCACGAGCCCCGCATTTTGGGATTTAATTAAAGGGTAAATATTTATTGTTACAGCTGGAGCGTCTATGCTAAGGATACTATTGAGCTTCGCAGTGGGAGGACTACTGGGCGATGTGTTCCTACATCTGCTGCCTGAAGCCTGGCAGAATGATCTCAATAATACTAAACGTAAGTCCTAAACAAAATATATTCATTTTCGCTGAATGTTTGGCTTGATGCAGATAAGGCCATAGCTGCTTATCAACGGCAGGATTTGGTCCCAATGCGTTTGGGCATGTTATGAAATGTTTCTGTTATTATAATCTTCTAATTATGTTGTCGATTAAATGAACATGTATGGACCTGTAGACGTTAAATTGATCTCATAGGTACAGTAACAGACTGCTCTGAATCCCATTGTGCTGTCAAATAAAATGCGGTAACTCATTGTCTGTGGCATTACTGCTGTAAATAATGTTCGATTAACTCAATTCTTTGCAAATTGCAAATCTTAGAATTTCTTATTTAGTTCCTTTGTTATGATTATGACCGTAGTTGTATGCTACAATTAAATACCTTATGATGATAAAACATTTGCATATAAATGACTAGTTATTTTGGTTGCGTTACATAAAGACTTACTGTGTGGTAATTAAGTAGTTTCATTCAAAACAAAACTTATTCAAGGGCCCGTTAATTATGTAACTCGCATTTAATCGTGGTTTTATGACGGTCAAAATCGACAAAATGTGTAGGTAATAAATTCATATAGGCTTCTTTCAAGTTGTGCCTGAGCCCACTTGAATTCTTCTACCATACTCGTTGTGAGCTGGTTTTATAACAGTATCTAACTACCGCTAATATCAGTCGAGAGGTGTCGGATGTCGTAGGACTCCCTGTTAGTATCCATACACACGAGAAACACGCGTCAAAGACTCAGGCTAATGCAACCGTCGACACTCGTCGACGGTTGCAGTTGTCTGTGTCCTTAACGCGTGTCGATCGTGTGTATGAGCACTTAGAACGAACTAAAGTCGTGACGGTCAAAATGTTGCACGATTTTCGGTCTCTTCCATTCGCCAAGTAATGCCAAAATATCACCAATATTGGAAGATATGTCTAAGTTTTTGAAAGGTCACTTCGTCAAAGTTTAATGAAAACTGCCTCGTTAATATCAGACGCGTGTTTAATAGGCGCTAACACGATTAAAGGCTGATTTTGCTTCGAACTTTTCTTCGTGGAATAAAATTGACGTCTGACAGATTTTGTATGGAAGAACTGTCAAAAATTCAAAATTATCCCTCGGATCACATTATCTGGCGTTGAAAAATCAGCCTTTAGTCATCATATTATGATTTATTCTGCACTAGTTTTTTTATTAATCCTTCGATGATTACAAAAACGTCTCTACTCTACACTTACTGTTTTTATAACAGCCGAATCAAGAAGCAAACCGGTTTTTATTTCCTGTTCTATACAACACAAATTGCCAAACTTTGATGTTCTTCAAACAAACAATAGATTTGGTAACAAGCACAATGTCACTTCCTACAGAGTTTACAAACAATGAGCTTTTGCGCATTGTTCGTGTTGCTATACGCGATTACCGCGGGGTAATTCCGTAACACATTATCAGTAGCAATGGCTTTCATTTTGACAGTTCAACAACATTCATTGCGTTATTTACATTGTTGAGCAGACACTTTTTTCGAACATATAAAGCAATGGATAAGCAATATTTTTCAAAATGATTGAGATTGAGGTTGATAGTATGTTAGGTACGCAATTTGGGTGCTGATAGGAAATGTCGATTCCTCCTTCTAGCTTGTTTTTTTTTTTTTGAATATTACAGAATAAACAATTTCATTTTATTTCATAGTTCAGAAAGAGCTCAAAGTATGCTTAAAGAGGTTTTCATTTAAAAATTCTACATCTAGGTGCTGTCCTTTGCCTACACAGTAGTGGATTTTATGATATAGTAATAGCAACACTAGTCTCAGATTACGGAATAGTACGAAGGGAGGGTACGCGTAATCGTAGCGCAATGTCAAGATCAGGCTTTGAATCATTATGCCGTGTTCTTCCGCGATAGATGAAAATATGTGTATCTTCCATTAGTTAGTAATATAATAATAATAGCCTCCCGACTAGTCCCGACCGATTTCGGTCACGGTGGCCAATCTCAGCGGAGATTAGCCAGGTACGCAGGAGATATTATAGTGCACAAGTGTGTGCGGAAACACAGGTGCACTCTCTGTGCTCTCTCTGACTATGAGAGTAAAGGACTCTCATAGTCCGATGGGACGGCAATCCGACACGACCGGGGAGAGATCAGGCGCAGGACCAACGGCTTCACGTGCTTTCCGAGGCACGCGGGTATTAAACCGCCAACTTCCAAACTCCGGACTGTTACTAAGGAATTCCTAATGGTAAACCCAATAACATTTTGTCCGACTTGGAAATCGAACCCAGGACCCCTCGCTCAGCAGTCGCGCTTGCAACCACGAGACCACGGATAAGTTATAACTGTTCTGTGCCTTGTAATGCTAATTACTTAACACCTAGTATTGTATACAATCAAGTATCAAGTATTTTCTAACTGAACAGACAGTTGTGCTGCTGGGGAGTTTGTTGCGCCATTTCTTCCCAGCGATAGGACTAGGAAGTGGTGAAGGGCGGGCGTTTTTGGGGGACTGTCTTTTGTAATTTTGACGTTCGAAAAGTGCTGATTCTCAGCCTAATTTGAATAAATGACTTTTGATTTTGATTTTATAAGTTAGTAGGGAGGTACATCATCATCATTCCGGAAACAGACAATCGCTGGGGAACTACCAGCCGGATTTGAAAAATTCTTGTTGCATTTGATAGCCTAATTCTTCAGGAAGGTTGTAGGCTATTTAACATCACGCGCCAACAACCTAAGGAGCCGAGCAAACAGAAAAAAGTCAGAAAAAACGCTTAGCATAAACGAAGTAGGACGAGGGTAGGTCGGGCCGAAATTTCTGGCGGACCAAGTCGGGGGAAGAAGATATACTGAAATAAGTCAAAAGATTAAAGGCCACACATAATTATTTTCATTGACAAACTATCAATACGAACAATGTTTAAAATGCTAATATGAATAAATACTTGGCACAGTTATGTAGACTGTAGGTAAATAGTAGGTAGTGATGTATGCAAACAGATAACGCCTGTTAAGTCCATTGTCAATGCTGACGAGCATCCACATTTATGTTATGTACATATTAATTGAAAGACGCCGAAGGTTTTCCCTTTTGATAACCGGAATATAGCATTGTCTGCCGAAAAAAGCGGTTTTGATGAACAAAGGAGCTATGCGGAAGTTATTGAGGCGGCTTTTTTCAATGGAGGGGTCTTGGCTATGTAATAATAGCCGCACGGATCGATCGATCAGGTGAAGCTACGCTTGCTCCGTGGATGGGTGGCCATCTTTACATATCGAGAGCGACTGCCTATCTGACCTCGACCCAGTGGCGTAGCTTATCGTAATGGGGCCCTGTATCAAATTTTTTTGGGGGACCCTTTTTACCCAAATGTGAAGCCACAGAGGGTTTTTTTATTTTGATAAAATAAAGAACATAGCATACTGACTTAGAAGGTGAGGGGCTCGTGGCTAAGTAATAACAGCCGCACGAGTCGATTGAAGGCTAAGCTACGCTTGCCGCGGTAGGTCCGTGGATGGGTGACCGTCTTAACATCCCAAGACTCCTCCGTGCCTCGGAAAGCACGTTAAGCCGTTGGTCCCGGCTGTCATTCGTAGATCTCTGACAGTCGTTACGGGTCGTCGGAAGCCCGAAAGTCTGACACCCAGTATTATCAAGGGACCTCGTATTACCCAGTAACTGGGTTGTGGACATAGTATTGAATAAAGAGAAACTAGAATTCGTCGATAAAACGGTTTTCCTGGGGATAACGCTCGACTCAAGGATGCAATGGGGTCCTCATATAACATTTCTTGCAAGACGGCTAAGTTCAGCAGCATATGCTGTAAGAACAATCCGTCAATTTACTAATGTAGATACCGCGAGACTGGTCTATTTCAGTTATTTTCATAGTATCATGTCTTACGGTATTTTACTATGGGGACGGGCTGCAGATATTGAGTCCATTTTTATTCTGCAGAAAAGAGCCATCAGAGCAATATATGGCCTACGCAGGCGCGATTCTCTAAGGGAACTGTTTAAAAATATTAATATCATGACGGTACCTTGTCAATATATCTATGAAACCATCATGTACGTAAGGAAAAATTTAAATCTTTTCAGTAAAAGAGGTGACAGACACGCCTATAGAACCATAAATAGGGACCAATTAGTTCAACCAGGTTTCAGACTGGCTAAAGTAGACTCTTCCTTCATGGGGTACTGTTTAAAATGTTATAATAAAATACCTCCCCACATACTCCAACTCAATGAAACGAAATTCAAATCTTTCATAAAACGCACACTATGCAGCCAAGCATATTATAAGTTGGGGGATTACATCGCTGACAAAAATGCTTGGCTAAACGCTGGTCCTGCTCCACAGGACGCATAAATAAATTGATTGGCATTTGAAAATACTTCACACACGCCTACCCAACCTACATACTGTTGGAGCTGCTGAAGATTCTAAAATACTATGTTTGCATTATATCAATTCAATCTCCTAGTATTGTATAATTGCATAGAACGTATGTGAGTACTATGTTACATACTATAAAGCTACCATTTACTGGGTACGTCTTTCATTGACTTGAATGTGCCTTGGCGGATGAGAGTATGTCATGCTCACTCTAATGTCTCGCTGATGGTGGCACATGTGTTGGATCATTTAGCTCCCTTCAAAATGGTTGAGCTGAATGGTGCTAATCTATGCGTCATGTTCGTGAACGGGCGCCGTTAGTAGGGACTGGTCAACTCTTTGCTGCCAGGGCTTATTTTGATTTAAATTAATATTTGAATTGTTTTTTTTAATCTTTTCATTACGGACGCTTTTAACGTTCTGCATCGTTCTCACATGCATAATTTTGAACATGAATGATGTAACCAATACTTTGTAACAATATTATTATGATTTAAAAGAGTGTCCATGGAGTTTCTTGCCCGTTCTTCTCCATAGGTACCTACTACGCTTTGGAATGGGCAACTAGCTTCATCTTTTTGACTGACCGACCTTGACAATTCAAAAGTGCCTGTAATTGGTTTATTTGAAATAAATAGTTTGAGTTTGAGTTTGAGTTTGTGGCGGTCAGATAGCCAGTAGCTCCGGAGGTAAAATACTGGCATTCAGCCGCATCCGTATAGATTGGAAACCGAGACCCAATAACACTTTGCCCGACCCGGGAATCGGACCTCATGGTCAGCAGTAGCGCTTGCCACCACTAGACCAATGAGGCAGATACAGTTTTCTTCTTTCTTCTCTATTAGTCGTCATCTCGGTACTCACCCCCTTTTTAAACATATTTTTCAACCAATTTACAGAAATAAATATCATTAAAACAAGAATTTTAGGTTCTAGATATTATTTAAAAAATGCTTATACACGTCCCGTTGGGGGCCCCTGTAGCTCAGAGCCCCGTATCATTGATACGGCTGATACAGCGGTAGCTACGCCCCTGCCTCGACCACCCAGCTACTGGTTAACACGATACCACTCCCAAATTTTGACGCGCTTTATCGTTTTCATTTTTTGTTTGATTGACAAAAGAAAAAATACGTGTCGATATTATCGTCGTGCCACGTATTTCTGTACACTCTCTTAGAGCGTGTCTCCACACGGCGATATCATCGCGGAGAGAATTTGATGGCACGGCGATATTATCGTCATGCCACGTATTTCTATACACTCTTAGAACGTGTCTACACACAGCGATATCATCGCGGCGAGAATTAGATGGCACGGCGAGACTATCGCCGCGATTCTCTCGCCCTTGGAGACGGCCCCTAAGTGCTCGTTGACTCGCATTCTCGTTTCTTGTATGGGGACACCCTTTAACTTTTTAACTACATACATATATTTTATTTGTTGTTATAGCGGCTACAGTAGTACTCATTGTGAATCAAGTGTTTACCTATTATGGGTCAAAAGATACAGCGCTGTGATAGACGGACATCGGGGCCTTAGTAATAGGCACCCTTTTGTTACGGAACCCTAAAAATAAAATAATGTAATGTAAAAAGTAGTTAATGATAGACATAGGAAATGGGAAACCAAGGCATCAGTCTAAACAACCGCACGGCTTTGTTCAAGTAAGAGATGTTCAAGTTACTTTAGCAACGATCTGCATAGTTACTTACAACCACTCGATACGCTTCCGTACCGTATCAAACATCAATCAATGTTATCGTAGGACTCCTCTAAACGCTGTTCACAAGTCCAAAACCCGAAAATGTTGTCAGGTTTAGGGTTGATTTTCAATCATCTGCTAACTTTATTCGAGGAATAATTTTGAAATGTTGACAGTTATTTCATACAAAAACTGTCAAACATCAATTTTATTCCTCGAAAAGTTATCTGGCGTTGGAATAGACGACCGTTATTCTTCCGACAGGTGTTTGCTGTCCGGGGGCAAGGCAAATCAGGTTATCGAAGTATGTCATTTTCGATACGATAGCGTGTCGGATGATTGTTAATAGCAATGCTGAAGTCCACTTCATTATTGTCTTCTAGACAGAAAGACCTACAACGGCATTGTACAAAACAAAGCCACACTTCTTCGAACATCAAGAGACAAAGCAGCCAACGCCAGGAGATCCGATTTCCGTTTCCACACATTTCCTACTGTTTTGCCGGCTCGGCAAAACACTTGGCTTGAGAACGACCGCCATTCAATGTCACCGTAAAGCGGCGATAACCTACTATTGCATAATAGTGCATTCATTGACACCGCGGGCCCCATTGCAACTTGAAACGCGGCGTAAATTGGAACTAAATACAAATTATTACTAAATCGTGACGTTTGACGACGATAGTGGCGCCACCCCGATAGATCAAGATATATTGGACATGATACTAAGAAAAAGGTGTCATTTTCCTCATGATACGGATGCAAATTATTTTTTTATACAGTAATAAACATTGCTGTCCTATTTCTAATTGTTTGTTTACAATGTTGAGGTTTCGTGTCGCTAATTGTTGGCATTCGCTTTGTGGTTGCGGTCAGGGGATACCTATTATAAATTACTATTGAATTATGAGTTTGTTGGTATTTTAAATACATAAACTTCGATGATCGAATGGGGTCAGAAGCCTGCGCAAGATAATTATGACGCGATTTCGGCGTCGCTACATTATCCAAACGGGTTGTTCCATTTTCAGGTTTGAAAATGTGACTAGATATAATTCAAGAACAAGAGCTCATCATACCTTTGTTTAGTCCTTAAGGACATTAACTCTAATGGTAATAATCACACACTGGGCCCGCGTGATGGATTACGGCCGACTCCTTCTCACAGAGATGAGGCCTGTGTCCCAGCAGTGGGAACATTATAGGCTGATGATTATGCTAAGCATCAACATAATTATACAACCTCGGTGGATCCAGCCTTTGACCTGAGAATTTACGTTTTTCTAGCTGATTGTACTACTGTACTATTTTACCAAAATCTGAATGCAAGGTAGCAATTACTGCAAAAGTTAAAGACAGTCTCCTAAGAACACTTTTCTAGTATAGCTACAACGCTTAAAGTACCTGCCCTGACTGCCCCATCTCAAGAATCAACCTTATTATTGATCCCTCCTATACGGATGTTAATGAAATTGCGTGCCATAGCTTAGGGGTAGGTTCAGTATCGATAAAGGAACCCAGGTAAAATAAAATTATTGCAAGATCAACCTAATTTAGTAACTACTAATTAAATACCAATAGTTTAGAATTGATTTGTGATAACTTTCAACAAGTGAGTAAATAAGTTGATTTTAATTCATTGTATATGCCTACCTACTTGATTCCATTTTAAAATACTCACTCGTTCTTCTACTGCTGCTGAATACCTACTAGTTAAACAAGATTTTTTAATTTGTAGGTTTTCATTTTGAAGGAGATAAGCACGCTAAAGTAGGAAGAAGAAATATTTTAAAAAACCCGCCCAGTGTATAACACACTGGGCGGGTTTTTTTAAATGGGCATAGATTTTTCCGTGATTACAGCACCCTAATTGCGTAACACATTTTCGATCACAATACGAGAGGTTTGAAGGATATTGCTAATCCATTGCTTCATAGGTTTGAAAGATTAGTCTGCTCAACAATGTAATTAACGCAATGAACGCGGGTGAATGAACTGTCAAAATAAAACCCATTGCAGATTAATTGACGTTTTTTCGTAATTACCCCCGCGCTAACGTTTTACGTGATTCTCTTCCATTTAGTAGAGGAAGCTCGCGCGGTAGTCCCATATCTTTGCTTGGGTAGTTTGTGTCTTAGCTTTTTTTTTTATTTTGCCAAGCAAAACTGATGTCAACCATTCTGCCAGTGTCTAAAGTGAGTTGGAAAAAGCAAGTTTGCATTGCAACATAAATTTTAAAAAAATAAAAAAATAGTACGATAATAATCTTCGATGATACAGTTGAACTTGATATAGAACTTTCGGTTAGTGGACTGAAACAAACAAAAAGATAAAATTACGCATATCTAACAATTGTTAGAACATTAATGAACATTTATACATAAACACATCCACACAGATTTGAGAAAACAAATCATAATTTGCGACGGATGAAAATCGCAGCGCCACAATCAGTTTGTGTTAGCTTCAACAATACGTAGACATTTAATTCAACTTCATTCAACATTCCACCCCGTGTTTACACACTTTACACCCATACACAAGTTGTGACACTTGTTTTCGACAAGCCTTGTTAGCTATTTTGTTCACCTTTTTGACGAGTTGTATACAACTTGTTTTACGTGTAAACGATAAACTAAATTAGTAGAAACAACATGACATGTAGAATAACATGTTATTATGACATGAAGAGAGATGGCCGGACGACATTGTTGCCATCACGGGTGAAGTGAGAACCTGGATGAGGCTGGCATAGGGGCGGGGGGAATGGCACATGAAAATAAGAGGCATGTGCTTAGCTGTGGGTGAAGTCGGCCTGTGAATGATGGTGACATGGAGCCTAAAACTGCATCCTGGGTGCAAATGTCCGAGCCCATGTATATAACAGATTTCACGCTTTTTTCTACTCGAATCTTAATTTTGCGCATGATAATCCTTGTAGAATACGAAAACTTTACTTATTATTAAAAAATGACTCAGATAATTACGAACAGTTGTACAATTAACTCAATATTATCAAAATATTCAAATAGTTTACTTAAACACATATAAATTATGGGTAATTATTACACAATGTTTTGAAACAAAGATTACAATTATTAGCAATGGTTTTCGATATGCCTATTTTTATTGCAAGAGGATAATGAACTCGTAAATGCTATCAGGCCCCCTGAATTCATATCTGACTCAGATACGTAATAAATACACGGAAGAGTATACATACAAGTATAGTAGATGCTTAGATTGCCAAATCATTATCATCATCATTTCAGCTGAAAAGCAATGGTGGCCCAATGGTTACGACCCGACTTACGAGTTGTAGGTTCGAACCCAGGTAGGCGCTTTACTTTGTGTAAATTAATATTTCATCATCACTGCTCTGAAAACGGTGAAGGAGAACATCGTGAGGAAACCGGCTTATCCTAGAACCATAAATTCGAAGACATGTGACATCTACCAACCCAAACTGGGCCCGCGTGGTGGATTACGGCACACTCCCTCTAACAGAGAGGATGTGCCATGCAAGCCATGCTTCATCCTTACGATCCTCTGTTCTGTATCATCACTTATCACCAACCCATCTGGCAATCCAAAAGGAAGGCGCAGCATTGGAACGCGTCCCACAAAGTGGACTGATGACCTTGTGAAGACCGCAGAAATGTACCCTATAATGTTCCCACTGCTGGAACACAGGCCGTGTTCCAGCAGTGGGAACATTACAGGCTTATAATACTAAACACCAACATAAATGCATGCATGGATGCAGCTGAATTTACATGGAGCATCTCTGACCTCTACAACCCATTTACTGGGTAACACGATAACACCTTGATAAGACTAGTTGTCAGGACTTTCGGACTACTGACTACCAGTAACCAAATGTTGTCACCCCCCCCCCCCCCCTCTTCCCCACCCAATACACGAGGCAATAAAAGGGACTTTTCTTCGACAGACTCTTGATATCAGTGCGTCAAAGTGCATAAAATTGAAGATGACTCGTCATAATCACATTATAAAAGTGGACATTCCACTAATTTCTGATATAACAATGACAAACGCCACACGAGCACTCATTTATATACAGAAGGTTGAGGTTTCGTGTCAACACTCACACGTGTCAAAACAAAACCCACTTTACTCCATCGTTATAAAGTTTAAAATCGTTTGAATGTGTTATGCTTAGGAAGTTTTGTGTTTCAACTGATAGTTGCGCTATGGTAGTAAAAAGTAAACATAGCATTGTGAGTCACATACTCAATCAATCATAGTAACTAAGCGTTACGATTGTAATTATTACTTGTGTTTGTATTGCATGACTTGTGTGCGAGTTTGTGACGAGAATCGTATGTGTCGGGGGATAAATATTACTGTAGGGATAAAGGATTTTAGCCTCGTGGAGTTCAGTAGTATCAAGGCACAAAGTAGACAAAGAGGTTGATGTCATGCCAACGTTTAGAGACTTGAAGTTCAAATGTGTCTTTAATTACATTGGCACCCTTTATTGCTGTAGGGATTTAGGATTTGTGCCTTTAACCTGTCTATTAGGTAAACCGTTTTTTCACAGAATGAACTAGTGATTGCAGCAACACACAATACATTGATTGATACACGTACGGTATTATGACGTCTGTAAGAAGCCATAAATAAGATAAGGCAGTTAATATATTTATTTTACGCATTTTAAAGTTAACTTTTACGTAATCTGGAATATGTACGTTCTTAGACAGCTGTCAAAAAACCGTTAATCTAATGGACAGGGTATAGTGGACTATATTTGTCAATAGTTCCAAGGCACAAAATAAATAAAGGGGTTGTGTTGATGTCATGCTTGCCCTAAGGTGGATGCTCCAAGGTAGCCCGCGAAATTTAAATTTTCTTAGGTTTTTTGCAATTTGCTGGTCAGTACTAAGTTGTACGTTGATTAAAATATGATTCGCGGCCGTAACAAATATGTATTTACAGAATTATAATCATTAGAATCAGTAAAACAACTTGTTAAGTCATAATCCTAAAATGTCAAGATTTCATGAAATAGTCATTCAGTAGGATTACTTGATCTTAGAGAGTTGTGTTGATGACTTTAATGATGATAATTCTGTAAATACATATTTGTTACGGCCGCAAATCATATTTTAATCAACGTACAATTTAGTACTGACCAGCAAATTGCAAAAAACGTAAGAAAATTTGAATTTCGCGGGCTACCTTGGAGCATCCACCTTAATAGGCGAAATTCAAATATTCCGTGCCTGGCTTTAATTTCATTGACTCCCTTTAGTAATATACCATATTGCTTGACGGATAAGTTTGATCCTAGTAGAGCAAGTACAAGAATTAAATGTAAAGTTCAAGCTAATCTCTCGAGGAAAAACATACATGTTGAATTGTTGATACAGGAAGCAGGAAAATTACAAGTACAATTTCTAACAATGTTGTTAAATATGCTGTTTGGCATGTAAGTTAATTCCACTATTAAAATACGAACTAGCTTCTGTCTGCAACTTCGTCCGCGTGAAATTTCTTGCTCCCCCGACCAACCCGTCGCATCGCATCGCATCGCCTGCCCGCGGTATTACTTCGTCTTCGCTTAGCGTTCCGTGGAGACCGAGCTAGGCGGAGCGACGATCTTCTTAAGATGGCTGGTAGCACCTGGATGAGAGTTGCCGAGAATCGAGCTGAATGGCGTGCAATTGGAAAGGCCTATGTCCAGCAGTGGACTGCCGTAGGCTGATGACAACTATTATAATCACCTACTAATATCATCTTAAACATTTTGCAATGTAAGTAATATTGTGAAACTAATCGATGATAATAAAATTTATTCACTATCAATAAAAAACCAGCTGACAACAATGTGTAAATGAATACAATAGTAATTATAATTTAATATATCTATGTTTGCTCGTGCACGTAATAAGTTTGAAGTAGTACTTCGTTCATCACACAATTTCACAATGTTTATCCACGACTCTTTGTCATAAATTGAAATGTCAATAGGTGTTACAATTTACCCAATCTTCAATTAAAAATCATCAGTCAAGTAATCGAGACCATCTGACCAAAGAACATAAGGTCTATTCAAATGTATGTTTCCAATTGATGTTATTTCAAGTTCAATAAATATAAATTTTATTTCAGTGTTAATTAAATTGATTTCAGAGTAACTAGCACTATTGAAAAAATTATAAATATGTTTGAAGTTGTGTTGCGTAAACTGAACTTTATTGTGTAGGAATTAAAGCTATTTTTCCAAAAACTCATATTTGTTTACATGTTTGGCAACTAAATCGCGAACGCAGTATAGACACAAAATTAATCTATTAGCTCTCAAAGTACTACTGGCTTTTAGAGGAATCGCGGTCACGTGGTCGTCCCATACTAACGTGTTCTATTTTCTCCCTGATTAATAATACTAATCTAAATATTTTTTACGATATCATGCGTAATATACCACTACCATGTCCCTATGTTTTGTTTTTTGGCGTATTTACATATATTATATTTAGAGACCGCGTTTCCTCTTAGAGAGCAAAGTAAGCACTACATATGTTGAAGTTCCCTGGGGCATGTCGAAATTTTCTTCTAGGGAATGGCTTTCATAGAACGATATACTCGAAATAACGTGGGACAGACAGTGATTAAAGACTGCTGCTGCTGTATTTCTAATATAAATTCATTTGGGTACAGAGTGCGAAGCATTTATTATTGTTCATACACCTATCAATCTCTCAGTTTACACCTCCTTCCTAAACATATCATCTCGCAGACAATCCATCCATTGTTGCTTAAGTTTTCACCTACTCCAATGAAGACTACAACGTAATAAGATTACAATTGCTTGCTCCTTTATAATATTTAGGGCTGATTTTACCAAAATCAGATATTTTTTTATCCGTGGCATAAAATTTACGTCTGACAGTTCTAGTATCCAGAAGGCCAATTCTCGTACTTAATTTAAAACGTTCAAAATCTAGTCGCAGTCTCATCTCGGCGACCAATTAATGTCAAAATAGTAGGGAAATTAGAGGTATTTTTGACAAATCGGGACTGAGATCAAACTGTGAACGTTCTTGAAATTACGAGAATTGCCCCTCTGTTGTAGTGTATTGTCAAAAATAAGGCCGATTTATTCTCAGTATAAGATTTACTCTAGGTATAAAAGTTTGGTTGAATGCGCCCTTAATCGTATATCCGTCTCTCTAGGCATGGCCCTGCATTGTTAGACTCACATAAAATCCTAATAACATAATGTTTGGACTTTAAAAGAGGCCATGCCCTCCTGAGTTTGTTTCGGCATTTCTTCTCAGGGATCAGACAGCTAGGAAATGCCGGCGCCATCTAGTTTTAAAATATTGACCAACAAAATATGTACGTGGCAAATTGTCTTAAAAGAACTACTCACAGAAATAAACATTTAATTTCCTTTTCACAGCTGGCGAGCACGTATCCCTAAAAAGCGGCCTGTGGTGTCTCACTGGCATGCTAGTCTTCATCGTCGTAGAAAAACTATTCGCTGCATCAGAACACGAGGAAAGCGAGGAGGAAACTCACGAGGAACCTGAAGTGGTCAAGCAAAACGGCTCAACTAAGATAAAACAGATAGAAATAGAAGAAATCGAGAAGTTACTGGCAGTTGAGAGGAGGCAGCGAGGAAAGAGTATTGGTGATGGCATCTGTGATGGGAATGGAACGGTGACGGCGAAGCAGCTGTATGATACTTGTGTGTTCAATAATAATACTAAAGGTAAGAAAAATTAATTATTTATATTATTTATTTATATATACTTTATTGTTCACCACAAAAATACATAGCACAAAAAATACATGACACACTACAAAATATACAATGGGCGGCCTTATCGCATTACTGCGATCTCTTCCAGGCCACCTTAGAATGGACAGTGATTTTCCTTGACATAAAATGGGACTGTCGTTGGTGCAAATATTAAATTATTATTATTATTGAATTATATTTTTTCATTTAAAAAAATCCACTCACAATCAATGCACCTGCCATGTTTTCTCTCCACCACCCTTGGTCTGTTGACTGGTAGAGAATGCCAAGGCATTTAGTCCGCCCTTGTATCGCCTTTGCCCTTTATTGAGACAAAGTTGCGGGCAGAACCTAGTAGGTTCTGCCCGCAACTTTATCTGCGTAAAATTTGTTGTTCCTCCGTCGCATGGCATCGCCTGCCCGCGCTAGTACTTCGTTTGCGCTTAGCGTTCTCTCTGATTTTTCTCTTTTTGCTCGTCTCCTTAGGGCCCTAATTATGTTATATAGCCTTTCTCAGGAATTGGGTTATCAAATGCAAAAAGAATTTTCCAAATCTGACTGGTTTCGGAGATTACTCCCTACATACAAACAACCAAATTTTGCCTTTTTATAATATTAGTATAGACAAAGATTAATAGATGCCGCCTGTGATTCCCGAAGAGTTTGGCAGAGTTGTACCTCTCATATCCCCCACCCCACACTTTGCCATTTATGTTTAGGTAAGACATCTTGTAGCTGATTTGTCAAACTTAACTCAATTTTAAGTCGCTGTTAAGTTTCATACTGTCTGTGACTTGAATTAACGTGTATTGTAGTGACCGAAATTCTTTTAGGGAAGCCTTTAAGTTAAGGGATTTCTCAGTGCAGGCCTTTTTTTTTTGGGTGGGATATCGTCAAATGACTTCTCCCGCTCTGAGTTGAGCGGAAGGGCGTGTCAGACTTTTACTGACTAAAACCCACCCGTGTTCCTTCAGTTGCCTGTGCCAGGGGCCGCGGTATCTCTTTCGAACAACCCACGGCCCTTGGCAGGCATCAACCCTAGCGGATCCCGTCAGTTCGTGCTGACATCTCTTTGAGGTGCGCGTGGAACACAACGCGCCGTCGACCCGGGCCTGGTCCTGGCGAGCCGCCCCTTTGCCTCGCCGCCGGCTCAGTAGCAGCTCTGAGTCTAGATTTGTGTACATAGGACTAACAGCATAACTGACGAAATTTTATTTATTTATTTATAATTACCTTTACAACTATCATAACAGGATTAACCAATTGAAATACTTAATATTGTAAGAAATGTCAGTGTACTATAGGTACACCTCTGACTAACCCTTCGGGAAAAAAAGGCGTGATTATGTATGTTCTAGTTATGTGTTGTTTATGCCTTCAGTAATAAGAATAACAGAGTTATTGATTTTTTGCTAAGGGTCAAGGTCTTTTCCTTACGCGTAGAAATGAAAATAAGCATTGTTAGAATCGAGGTTGGTATTTATAAAACAGTGATCGATTTAATGTTGTCCGTTCTATAAATAGTTAGGGTTGACGTAATACAACTTAGAATATATCGGTCAAAGAAAAAGCGTCGAGATTCCATGAAACAGTATGGTGTTTCAAAGTTACATTGATCTGTTATTTCTATCTCATGATCTGCCTAGCCTTGTCTTAACTATGTTGGGGTCGGCTTCCAGTCTACCGGATGCAGCTGGACACCAGTATTTTACATGAAGCGACTGCCTATCTGACCTCCATGAGCCAGTTACTGGGTAACACGATAGGGGTGTCGTGTTACCCAGTAACTGGGTTAAACAAGGGTAAGACTGGTTGTCAGACTTTCGAGCTTCTGTCGACCCGTAACGACTAAGATCTACGAAACTCTGTCCTAGAGTTCCTTTGATAACGAAGGTGAATATTAAGAAAAGATTTTTGAAAATTCATCCCCTAAAGGGGTTACTTAAGGGATGAAATTTTGTGTGAAAGTTCGTCATTTTTACCGATGAGGATCCCTTTGGGCACAGCTTGTGTGTTAATGACTTCTACCATCCATTCCAGGTGTATGCTGTAATACGGTCGCCAGTCAGAACGGAACAGTCCGAGCCTGCAACAGCAAGGGCAACAGGTGGATGGGGCGCTGTCTGCTGCGGGAGGCGCGGGAACAGGCGCTGAAGGCCACCAAGGACACCAAGGAGAAGAGCAGCAAGAAAGACGTGAGTGTTATAGTAACGACTGAGTTGTCCCGCAGTTTGGGTCCTATTTTCTAAAATCTCATCGAAATCGCCATATTTTTTCGAAATAAAGTTCTCAGAATGTTCCTTTTGTAAGTTTTAATTTAAAAAAAACAGGACAGACTGGCTTCGGTAAAAACTGACACTACAGGCATCCAATTACTTACCATTAAGAACTTTTTCTAAACTATGTAGTCCAAAAAAAAATATCGTAAGTATCTTTGAACCCGTGGCGGCATCTACATCGCCACATGCGAACTATGCATCACACTGACGTCACGCAAAATTCTGCATCGCGCAAGCAGAGTTTACCGCGCAACTAGCATATACAACGTCCTGACATCAATCGTCGAGCAGTTGCCCACCAGACACGACACCCATCTGTTCAGAGGATCCCTGATCCTTGATCCCTGTTCAAAACAATTTCGTTTCGTTTGTTTTGTTTAAAGCAATAGAATTTCCAATTTCGTGTCAGGAAATGAATCTAAAGTCATGATTTACCTATGTCATTCCAGGTGGCAGGCTATTTGAACCTGATGGCGAACTCCATCGACAACTTCACTCACGGGCTGGCGGTGGGAGGATCCTTCCTCGTCGGGTTCAGAGTGGGTGTGCTCACCACATTCGCTATCTTAGGTCAGTATTACAAAACGTAACGGCTGTATTCTCCGATTTTTTGTTTTATCGTGTTTAGATTCACGATACTCATCAAGTCTATGAAGTTTACACAAGTTTTGTTGGAGATGGTGGAGTTTCTTGCCCATTTTTCTCCATACGAAAACTAACTTTTGGAAGCCCTGTCCTATAAGAGCCCGACTAGAATCTATTCTGTTTTATTGTAAATGACGTTCAAAAGTTTTATGTGCCTATTTGAAATAAATGCTTTGACGGATAAAGAAAACATTTAGTGTGACGACTTAATGGTTTCTTTCATAATTATTAACTACTATGTAACCGCAAATGCTAAACTAGCTAAATTTTAATTCAATGTGTATTAATTTTCATTTACAGTGCATGAAATTCCTCATGAAGTTGGAGATTTCGCCATTCTGCTCAAGAGCGGTTTCTCACGGTGGGAGGCAGCTAAAGCACAACTGGTAAGTGTCATATGTGCCTGCCTTTAGTTATCAACCTATACAAGCTGTTATTTTGCATCCTCGTCAAATTTCAGGAGGCTGTTATGAAAGCCATAAATAATCAAATAAAATTACGATCCCTGGTAAATAATGAATACATACTTGTTTTTTTTGTTATTTAAGTTTGACAGTATTTCAGAAAACACCACTATCAAAGAACAGAACTGCGTTGTGGTATCGTATAAGCGGCCGCGTTTTTATGTGTGTGTAAAAGGGCAGTTACAGTGCGGTCACACACAGGTCGCGTTTTAAAATGCGTGTCCCACACATGCCGATTTCCGAAAATTAGAAGAAAAAAAATACCTACACAAAAAAAAGTACTTATTTTATTATTGATTCGTGTCGAGAATCAGTAGCAAAGTTATCTCCTTGAATTTGAAGAGGATGCAAAACGACACTTTGTATAATCAGCTTATAATGTTCCCACTGCTGGGACACAGGCCTCCTCTCTGTGAGGAAGTGGGCCATAATCCACCACGCGGACCTAGTAGTGATGAAATTAAATACACAAAGTAGAGTCCCTGTCTGGGTTCCAACTCACGACCTACAACTCGTAACTCATGGCCGATACCAAAGCGCCACAACTGCTCAGCTAAAAAGAAAGTAACTTTGTGATAGATCTAACTTTCACTGCTTTCGAGCTAGAAATGAACCCAATTTATCTATAAAAAATCTCGCTGTACAATGTTAACATGCAGTAACTAATTACGTATCTTTGTTTCCAGGCAACGGCCGCAGCTGGTCTGATCGGCGCCATGACAGCTGTTATTTTCAGCGGGGCTAGGAACTCTATTGGTAAGCATTTTAAATGACCACGATGCCAATTTATGTCTACTGGCTACACAAATGAGGTACCGTGTGTTGCCCTCTTTTATAAACTGCCATTTAGATAATTTGATGAATTTCCGGCTTACGTTTTTGTTTCACATAAATGCTATTGATTTCCTAAATATCCAATAATCTTTTTATATCCAATTCCACCATTCTAATTGCGTAACACATTTTCAATCACAATCTGAACCATTTCGAAAGATTTTGCTAATCCGTTGCTTCATTATGTTCGAATAATTTGTCTGCTCAACAATGTAAATAACGCAATGAATGTTGTTGAACTGTCAAAATGAAAATCATTGCTACTGATAGTGTATTACGCAATTACCCCGCAGATTCAAGACGTTCAAGCAGCGGAATATCCGTCCAATAAATAACACATATTTTGACCTTTATATATATATATATATATATATATATATATATATATATATATATATATATATATATATATATTTTTTACTTATTTCAGAGGCAAAAACTTCATGGATAGTCCCGTTCACGGCGGGCGGTTTCCTCCACATCGCCTTAGTAACAGTCCTGCCTGACCTACTACGCGAGCCTGACAAGCTGCAGTCCTTGAAGCACCTCGGAGCCCTCGTGTCCGGTATCGTTATCATGGCCTTTATGACCTATTACTTCGGGTAGAAACTGAGAAAGGATGTGGTTGATATGTGAAGTGTGAATGTAGTAATGTATGATCTGTTCCAAAAGTATCTGATAAAAATGTAAACAAATTAATCAAAAACGTAACTGGATGCCATTTTTTAGTGCCTCTTACAAGTTGATTTGTTTATTTTAATACATCCGAAATTCTAACATTAAATGACCTTAAAGATGTATGAGCTTAATTTATAACCTCAATTTTCATCGTTGATTTTTCAATAATTACGAATTAATGTGTTGTCAGTGGTGAGATATACTGAACAGGGTTTTTTTACACTTTCGTTAGATATTTTTGGAACAGACTATAGAGGGCTTTTGGTTTGACGCAAAGAGAAGATTATAATAGCAATAGAGTTGTGTTGATACCTAAGTTTTGAAGATGTATATGGCGACCCCAAAAAAACTAAGCACCTAATACACACGACACGCGCATGCACATACGTCTCGTTGCGCAACTTGCAGATCCAAGGGAATGGT
Organism: Apamea epomidion; assembly: GCA_947507525.1. Taxonomy (NCBI): domain Eukaryota; kingdom Metazoa; phylum Arthropoda; class Insecta; order Lepidoptera; family Noctuidae; genus Apamea; species Apamea epomidion. Next base: position 14,229,932 of record OX382247.1, read on the forward strand.
TTGACATATTTTAAATAAATGTCACTAGAGCTGTAGCTTATGGCAATTTCTAAATTATCGATAAATTAACAACTGAAGTTATACCCAGCTAAATTTTATATTGTAAAACTTAGAATACTTTCTAGTCCAAAAGTCCTCGTTATGCTGTAAATAATGTCATCAGTGGCTATAACTTAGGAATCATATATTTTTATATTCTTAAGATGAAAAATCATAGACCGCACGGGATATTAAATGAGTATTAGTATTTTTGAATTAAACTTAGACTGTGTATTGTAGAAACTTGTCGAAATTAAGTTAAAGTGTAAGTCTTTAAGTAAATAATACTCCGAAAACGTATACTAAGTGATAGGTCAAGATTTAACAGAAATATTTTTATTATTGTAACACTCGATGTTGTTCGCTTTTGTCGAGTTCAATATTTTTGGTAAATTGGTAGCATTAATTATGTAAAATCAAGGATTTCAATGCTTCCCTCTAAGCCCAGGTTCCCCAAGTCACGTTCTGATCCGCGGCGATTTTTTTTTTGCGAACGTGGGCTTACATGGGACTTATTTTATTTATATTCCAATATGTAAGAAAAATATATGGTTTATTCGAATATAAAGGTTGCTATATTGATAATAGCAGGCTAATATCATATGTACTCCACTAAATAAATGTACAAACATTGTTAGATAGTTATCACTTATTAAAACCAAATCACACTATGTTATGTAGTTCTAAGTTCTACTTCTATAAGTAATTTCTAGTTTAAGGAGACACAAAATATCCTTTTGCGATCTCCACTAATATTCCCTACACAAAAAAAAAAACAATTTTTTACAAAAATTGTAAAATACTGTAAAATCATATCCTTTTACTTTGAAATTAGATTTAATGGTAATTATATCACGTAAATGTTTAAAGATTGTAAATTATTGTAAATATTATGGAGTTAAGAACTTGTAAATGAGGAGATATTGAAAATGCATTCTGTACCAGCTCTTATCAGCTGTCTCAAACAGGAAACAAATGAAATGCCCACTTGAAATCAGCGGGGAAATCGTGTAACACACTAACAGTAGTAACGTCTTTCATTTCGACAGTTCAACAACATTCATTGAGTTATTTACGTAGACATTGTGTTTCCAATATTCAAAATCATTCAGATTGTGATTTAAAGTGTGTTACGCAATTAGGGTGGTACCTTTATTCATCGCGACTGGGTATAAAAACAAAAATATTCTGCTATAGACGGTCAAATAAGTAATGTCGAGCTTAAAACTCAAAATGCATTTGTCTCCAATTACACGATTAAATATTAGTCCCCTTAGCGAATAGTACAAAGTCCATTTTTAATATTGTGATAGTTTTCTAGTTATCAAATATTTTTGTTATTATCAACTTCTACTGGTCTTGTTATTCTGTTTCAGTTTATGATATAAAATGTTAATATAAACGCAATCAAATCATGTATTTCTTATGACGCGTTTACATCAGGTCGGTATGTCCGTACTAGACTGCAACCGTTTTCGGTCACCGACTAATGTAAACTGTAATTCCGCTGATCGTATTCGATCGCAGCCCGTTTCCTGTGACGGACCTAGTATAAAAGTTGGCCGTATTCGGTCATGACTGACTTGTGGAAACTTGCTGTTGGTCGGGGAGCGAAATTCAAGCTAAATTTGACTGTGTCGGTCGACGCATTCGGTCATTGACCTGTAGACGGGCTAATTCGGTTAAACCGAATGCGGGTGAAGCATGTGGTCACCCACCTTATTTAAACGCGCCATTACAATGCATTTTAGCTAGTGTTTAACGTGTTACATACACGTTAAGTGCGCGAGTGCATTTAGAAATGTTTAATTTTATTTAAAACTGTCAATTCTGCTATTTTTAATTGATAATTATTTTATTCGTCTTTTGTACGTACGCTATACGTAAGAAAGATTTATTTTCGTTTTGGTCGCTAACTGCACTTGTTATAATAAATAATTATGTATCTACAATGAGTAGCCATTAAATTATAATGTGATAAATAATGCCATTTACGAGTATTTTAGTCGTGTGCAACGACGTTATTATTAAGACAAAATGTTAAAAGTCAATAAAAAGTATCAGAATCAATATTAAGTATTATTTGTAACAAGTACTTTATCTCAGTTGGTCAGAACCTTGCAACCAACATCTTGAACGGTCGGGCGACAACATGGAATGAAAAATGCCTCGGTCCTGAAGGTAAAAACCCACCTACTTACCCCTAGCTACCGGTTTCTACACCCAATACAGAAATTGCTAACATCATAGACAATCTCAAAGACGACAGGTCTCTATGAACTTCGGCCTGTGATCCCTAAACACATAAAGAACCCTTAAAATACCCGAGTGATCTGTTTGGCGATTGATCATTTATCCAATCCCATCAGATGACATGCGTTTTACGGAACCCTGGAACGAAAATCAACAACTCTCTAACTTAAAGACTCAGTCCGTCAAGGAAGATACGGGTCCGTCCGAAAGTAAAGCTTAAATGTTTTTTTCCCGATTAGTTAACTTTTTCGGACGGCCAATCGGCAAACATCGGGAATACGAACAACTGTCAAATCGTGATGTCATTCATTTTTAGTTCAAGCCTATTATCTGTAGTGTTACGGAGTAGAAAAGGCCCTTAACTTCGGCCTAAGCTACGGATTTAGTGCTTATGCAGTTGTTGATTTCTAGAGTTTCGTGCGGGCATGCCACAAAAAAGGCGAGCTGTCCTTTCTTCAAAGAAAACAACATAATATTGATTTGCATTTATTTCTCAATGTAACAAAGTAAGGAATATTATTACGATACAATGAGATGTTAATATAATTTATAGATACATGCTACGAAAAACTTAAATAACACGGTCCGCTATAATATTGAAAGTATCGCTCGAACATAGTGTATAGAGAATACGGCTGAAGAATCTTAACCAGTCTAAACATACGCTCTCTGAACTTTCGAGCATTTTCTCTCACTCACCGAATATCCCCGATCAGTAACACCGTGTCGTTAACACTGAGACATAGATCGGGAAAAAAGTTCCGTCAGTCAACACTGTGAACGAACGGATCATTTTTTTGGAGATTTTCAACAGTATTAACGACAGTATTACTGATCGGGAATAATCGAAAAAACTACAGTTCGTCAACAATGTAAACGAATGAAACCTTTTCCCCCGATGTCAACAGTGTTGACGACAAGGTGTTACACTGATCGGGAATATTCGTCGCTTCCACTCGCCTCATGTCACCATTTGGTTCTTAAAAACCGTTACTGCGCAAGCTTCTGCGCGAAGTTCGGACCGGCCATAAATCATCGGCCATATTGTAATACAGTTTTACATTAGAAAAAAATAATTATACTACATATGCTGGCGATTGATACTGTTACTTAATAATATTATAAGATAATAAATATCTACAGAAGTTTGTATTACAAAAATGGTCAATTATTTTTTTTTTGGTTACAATTAAGCACGAAGCAACGCAAACTGTCTTTTTTTGTGAAGTTAGTAAAATGTGCTTGAATTTGAGATGAAGCGTGCCAGGTTAATCGTGAAAATGGCACATAAATCATGGCGTTATTATAATCAGTAAATCACCATACAAATAATATTTAAAGTGCGTGTTAAAAAACGATGTTTACAATTTGACACACGTGTAATATACAGGGTGAAATTAAATTAGCTAGCGAAACTCGACAGACGTGTTGGGTATCGATATCTAAACATAAAAAAAATGATTTGTTGATTTTTTTTTTAGGGCTGATTGACCGCTGGTAGTGTAGAGTTGGTCGAAGCATGGGTTGAGAAAATCAGATATTAAAAAAAAATGTGATTTTTAAAGTAGTAGAGCCCAAAAAAAAACCAAGGCATTTTTTTTTGTTGTATCATTTTTATAGATATCGATACCCATCATGTCCACTGAGTTTCATTAACTATTTTAATTTGATCTTGTAGATAGATAGGTTTGTCTATTTTATTAACACACTTTTTATACAACTGAAAATCAATAGTTCTTCATCTCAACATAATAATATTTTTTATTATAATTGTGATTAAAATGTTTAATATAAAAACACATAGATATGGACTGAAGTAATGGACCATCCCTTATCAATAAAAGTAGGATACTCAAGTATCGATATTTCATGCATACTAACAAAAACGATAGAGATTCCAAAGACTTCCTATATACAGGATGTTTGACAAATAAATATGACTTCACCAAGTCCGTATTTGTATTTTCAAGATATTTGTTAAATACGTTAGAATATGTCGAGAATAAAACTTGTCAGAAAGTTACATAAGACTGGGCATAGCCAAAACATCCTGTATAATTTAAATAAGTATCTTATAACCACACAATATATTTTCCCTTCAAAGTAAGCAATAAAATAATACTAAAATAATATTATAGGGTGGCGTAGCTAGGTGATTTTAGCATTTTTAGTAAAAATTTGTATCTTTTTTTTTTCGAAGAGTAACCGTGGAGTTTCTTGCCGGCTCTTCTCCATAGGAAACGACCAATTGGAACCGTACACCTAGATTCTGACGTTTCATAAGTGCCCATGTTGGTTTATGTGAAATAAAATATTTTGGTTTCATTTAAAGATAATTCCAAAAAAATGGCTACCAACAATGACGTTTTAATTGTAGGTTATAATTATAAGTTATAAACTTTATAGAGAAGAAGAAGGTAACTTTATAGATGTAAATATCTTTCTTCCAAATTTATCGATCCTTAATAGTACCCTAACTACGCCAAAAATCACAAGTTAATTTATATTTCTTTATATTAAAAGACAAGTTATCCGAGCGTGATAAATGCTGGTAGGTATATAAAGGCGAGCGTATGTACAGTGTGACACATGTCGTATACAAGTGACAAGTGTCGCGTTACATGACATACACTTTCTCCACGCGTTTCATACAGAACACCTCCTTCGTCTTCGGGCAGATGATGGAGCCGTGTTCCTTCATCATTTCTTTTAGAGCCTGCAGAAAAAAAAACTATATTGTACAAACATTGATGATTTTTATACTGTAATAGAGATAGTTGTTAGATGGTCTTATAAGAATAGTGTAGAATATTTTAAAGGGTTTTGGTTTATTAGATTAGTGATGATGACATATCAATATTTCTGAGTTAAAGATGAGTACATTACCTTCTCCCCATACACCTGTCCGTTGGGCAGCACCATGGGGTGGTTGTGTTCGTTGAGCGGAGCGCGCGATATGCGACACAAGAGGCGCGAGTGCGACACGTGCGCGTGTGGGAGCGAGGCGGCGAGAGCGTTCAGCGGCGGCTGGCAGGCGGGGCAGGTGGACACGCGAGTGCTCTCGGAGTAGCACTGAGTGTGGAGGAGTTAAGAAAATGTTTGGTAACACAAATCACCCTGTTTATCGTAAAATATGTGTATGAGGTACAACGTACAACCCGGTTCACAGTGCGAATATTCATTCGTTTTTTTACAAGCTTTATAATATATTTATGTTAGTATATTACCAATTTTTAATTCTGAATTTTTATTTATTTGTTTTGACTTTGTACAGTCACGAGCACTTATATGTCAATACTTGGCAACTTTCAATTGCGATTTTTTCGTGAAATAACGAATGCAACGTTAAAATACGACACATTACATAAACCTATGGGTTCGAAAATGCTATGTTCGTAATAACATAAAATTTCATTAAAAAATAAAGGAGTAAATCGTTTTTGAATAAAGTCGAGTGTATACATACTTTTGTTCGGGACTGTATGTCGATGGCGATGGCTATAAGAGTAGGGAAGACTAAAGAAACGATGGATGGGCTGTGTGAATGATGATGGTTAGAAAGGGGGTGACTGTCGAGGTAACGACTAATAGAGAAGTATGGAAGAAATTGTTAAGAATTTATTTGGGGTCAGGGCAACTTGTCTTAGTTGCATCGGCCCCAAATAAATTGAGATAAGGACAGAAAATTGATGATGACGCTCAGCTTGCTTCGTTTGTATGTTGCGTTGTCATCCATTTTTCTAGCATTTCCTGGCATCCGATTAAACTGACACTTGTCATACTTTTTCAAGCATTTCCTGGCATCCGATTGAACCGACACATGGCATACTTTCATAAATACGGTGACAACGCAAAAATATGATTCCATGTGGCTGGTCTGATGATAGAGCCCAAATGACCATAAGAACTCCTCAACTAAATATTATAATGTCATTGAGTTTGAGTTTGTTGGTTTTGTCTTGACAAGAACAAGCCCAAGATAGTGACCAGGGTCTGATGATGGAGCAGGAAGTTGGCCATAGGAACTCCTCAATTAAACAAGATAGCACAACCGTGTTTGGGCTCATTGGTCATGTACTGCCAAGTGCTAATACAATAGGTGGTGTCCAGGGTCTGATGATGGAGCCAGAAGGTAGCCATAGGAACTCTTGAACAAAACAACATAGCACCATCGTGTTTGGACTCATTAGTTATACAGGCTTATTTTTCAAAGACCAGCCAAATTTAAGGATGTGGTACAGACCATCAAACTGAACAACTTTCTCCATGGGACCAATAGCGTAATCGCGAAAATTTTATCAACTGTCCCATAGAAAACTTCAATATCTACTCGACCTAAATGTACCATGGGACCAATAGCGTAATCGCGAAAATTTTATCAACTGTCCCATAGAAAACTTCAATACCTACTCGACCTAAATGTATGGGACGGCTGAATTTTTATTCGCGAATACGATGTTCGTCCCATGGAGAAAGTTGTTCAGTTTGATGGTCTGTACCACATCCTTAAATTTGGCTGGTCTTTGAAAAATAACCCTGTATACTGACAAGTGCTATTACACTAGGTGGTGTCCAGGGTTTGATGATAGAACCGGAAGGTGGCCATAGGAACTCATCAACCAAATAAAATAGCAGCATCATCATCTCATTGTCTGGTCATTGGTCTGTTGTAAATGTATATATATCCTTCTTACACTTAAAGACAAGCTTGAGACTTTAAAGTAAAATATTAAAGTTGTATGTTCACGTAAGTTTTATTTAGTACCTTTTAGTTCATTAAAAGTTTGATTTTAAAAAGGTATTTACCTTCATTTTACTCCCCATTATGATTTATCAACTTTTTTCTGTTGGTATTCCTCATGGCCCACTCCCTCTCACAGAATGGGGGTCTGTGTCCCAGCAGTGGGAACATTATTATGAAAAAAACATAAAGGTTCCTCCTGCTATCATGAGCTGTGGGCCCAAGAGAGTACTTGCATACGTATCACAAATCTAATATGCTATAGCGGACCCAGCCACTATGTGTGGTATATTTTACGACCACTCATTTTCTTAGAGAAGTCTAACTGTGGTCAGCAAAGTTCATGTTTTCAGCCAGCATTCATAATACAGGGCGGCAGAGACATCGACGCGCAAACTTTAACCATGAATTCAGCACATGATTCATGTTGGTAATTTAAAAAAAAATCTACGCTAAGGGGGTCTCTTAGCGTAGATTTTTTTTAAATTACCTACGAAAAATTTCAACGCACGGTGGTTCAGAATTATGTACCGAATCTATTATGACAGTTCGTGCGTCGATGTCCCTGCCGCCCTGTATATCACCCCGCACTTGTTACAACACGACATTTTGTGCAGCTATTGACAAAAGGATATGGCGTGTTGAGCGCGGCCAGGCCCAGCTGCAGCGCCACGGGCAGCGCGGGCAGGCGCGCCGGGTGCAGCAGGCGCGCGTGCTCGGCGCGGAACTGCAGCGCCAGCGCGCGCCAGCGCCGCCCGCGCAGCAGCGAGCGGTACGGCTCCAGCTCTGTGCCACACCACATCAGCTATTATCATTATTATCATCATCATTTCAGCCAAAAACGTCCACAGCTGGACACGGGCCTCCTCCGAGCACCGTCACTTTGACCGGTTCTGGGCTTCTCGCATCCGACGGACTCCTGCGACCTTCACCAGGTCATCGGTTCTTCTATAGTTAAATACAATCATTTGTAACATAATATCATGCCTATATTCCATTCCTGTAAACAATGTCTTAAGTGTTTAGCACGCTAAGAGGGTTGTATTGATGATTTTAATGATTATAATTCTGTAAATACATATTTGTCACGCTCGCGAAACATTTTTAATCAAAATTCAACATGACACTGACCTGCAAATTGCAAACGTAAGAAAATTTGAATTTCGCGGGCATACAACTACAATTTAGTTGTGAATACTTTACCTGTGTCTTTAGGGAAGGCCAGCATGCCCATGCAGTGCTGTATGTCCTTCAGCTGGTCGTCCTCGTAGGTGGAGAAGTGCTTCTTAGCGTAGCGCACTGCCTCCAAGCGCTTGTCTTCGCGCACCAGCTCTATGAACTCCTGGAATCAAGAATATTGTTGGGTAACATTTGTATGTAGGTTGAATCTGAATCAGAAACGTTATTTTGGCATTTAATAAAAAATCTACGTAGCCCTTTCCTAACTATGTTGGAGTCGATTTCCATTCTAACTGGATGCAGCTGAATACCAGTATTTTACATGAAGCGACTGGCTATCTGACCCCACAACCCAGTTACTGGGTAACACGATACCCCTTGGTAAAACTAGTTGTCAGACTTTCATGCTTCTCCCGTATCAACTGACCAAGATCTACCAATAGAACCGGAACCAACGGTGCTTTTCTCGATACTGAACCTTTTTCTTGAAGTTACTGTTCAAAGACCGGCTGGTCGTCTATAGCGCTCCAAAATTCTGACCATATTTAAGCTAAATATCTGGTAACCTATATACGAGTCTACCTCAAAAGCTTCAGAGAAATGATTTACTGACAAATGCATGACTTACTTCGCTATAAACGATGTTATCTATTTCTGATATTAATAGAACCTGCAGACTGACATAGATTCGAATATTCATGATAATTTGACGGTTTAATTTTTGGAGTCCTAATAATGTGTTCCTCTGCAAAGGACCTCATCTCCTTCCAAACCTATAACCAATACATCCAGCCACGTAATATGTAATTGTATCATATTCAGTATACCTGTATGCGTATCTTGAACTCCATGTTGGAGTTAAGTTTCCTCAACTTGGACTTGTTGTCGGCACACCACTGCAGACAGCGCGCGGTACGTTGCGAGTACAGCTCTGCCTCCACCTCCGCTGCCACCGCGTATATGTCTGAAATAAGACAAGATGTTATGAAGATAGGTTACAATAGAATAGAACCTCATAACGAGTGAGACGGTCTTATTCTGTTGTTCTCTGAGTGAATTCCCAAGAAATGCATTCTTTGTAATTATTTATACATGTTAGTATAGATGTGATAGAGAGAATAGTGGTGGCCCCTGGGTAATGGCCTCGACTTACGACTACGAGTTGTAGGTCGTAGGTTCGAACCCAGACAGGCGCTTTACTTAGTGTAAATAATTTAATCACCACTGCTGTCAAAACGGTGAAGGAAAACAGCGTGAGAAAACCGGCATGTCCTAGAACCATATGATGAACCAAATCGAAGACTTGTGACATCTACCAACCCGCACTGGGCCCGCGTGGTAGATAATAGTTCAGTCCCTCTCGAAGAGAGGAGGCCTGTTTCCCAGCAGGGGGAATATTATAGGCTGATCATGTAAGTATAGATTAAGTTAGGATAAGCGCATTTATCGCATTGGGTCATCCTGTAATGGTATCTGTAAGTTGAAATTAAAAACATTTTTTTTGCGGTAGATTGGAAAACTTTAAAATAAAATAGCGCATAAGACGGTTTTCCGCGATGCAGTGAGCTGACGAATATACCGCATTGTGTGTTTGAAACTGCAGGAAACTAAACGGCAACTTATGGATTGCCGAAGCCGTAACAGTGTCCTCTACTAAAATTACCTCAAGACTGAACGAATGGGACCTATGAGGGTTGCATCTTCAGACCGATCACGGACACTTGCAAGTGTGCGGGATTGCTCGGTGTTGCGCCACTTCTTCTTCCCAGCTAAAGCACAAGTGGTGCAGGGCGTTTTGGGGGACTGTTTTATGTAATTTTGACGTTCAAAAAGACTCTCAGCCTAATTTGAATAAATGACTTTTGATTGTGAGTGCAAACATAAAATAATTATTTACTCCTTGCGTTCAATGCAATAACCGCAAAGTACAAGGTTTTAGGTACACAAGGGCACAACAGTGGTCTGTGGTCATCATAATACCTACCTATAAGAAGTTTCTTACCGACATTAGTGAGTTCCCGTAGCCCCCTAGCATCGGCCAGTTTGTTAGCCGAGTCGTAATAGCCGTTACGTAGGAAGTAATCCACCAGCATGCGGTCCAAGCGCACCTTACGCCACTGGTTCAGGGTCGTCTGTGATGTGTATGACATTGGCTAAGTGGAAAAAGGAAGGTCATTATTCGGTTAATAACAACAGCAATGAGTTTCTAATCTAACTAACGAAAAGGACTCCCTCTCCCTTTCACACAATTCTGTCTTTTGCGAGTCGTTTCAGTAGGAGTCAAGCTCGTCCCGCCATCTTCGTCTCGAGCTGCCGCGATGGCGTCGTGGGCATGCAATGAGTTAGTGCCAGTAAAATAGCCCACCATCATCTGCCTAGCCTTTTCTCAATTACAGTCCGGCCGTCAAGAGAATGCGACCATTCTAGTAGCTAATAAAGATCAAATTCGCAAAACACGTATTCATTTGTATGAAAGTGACAGGTGTCAAGAACGCATTCTCTCGTCGGCCGCATTTTAAGTATGTATTGAAACCGGTTGCCGGTTGCAGCTTGAAACCGGTTGCCGGTTGCAGATATCTGAATACTAGTATCACCATAGTTACAAATATGAAAAAACTGCTCTTAAAACGGTAAAGGAAAAGATCGTGAGGAAAGCGGCCTGTCCTCGAACCAAAAATTCGAAGACATGCGACACGTACCAACCCGCACTGGGCCCGCGCGGTATATTATAGTCTACTCCCTCTCGAAGAGACGAGGCCTGTGTCCCAGCAGTCGGAACAATATAGGCTGATTAAGATTATGCTATTATGCTAAATATGAACAAGAGCGTATTTCTAGTAAAACAAAGTTATGTATTTATGAGAGTCATGCTGTGCAATATTATAACACTCAAAATCAATGATTCTATTGTTCATGATTGAGTCTGTTCAAAAATAATAACCAGAATTATGTTCCAAAGGTGGACTTTTTAACTCAAGTTTAAATTTAAATCTGACTTTATTTTCAAGCTTGAATAACTGGTCTGAAAGGTTAGAGAATTCAGGTTTTACTTGAAACCCTTGTTTGGACACTAGCTAGACAGTGATATTAATCCAGAGACATTTGAACAGCACCCTAATTGCGTAACACACGTTCAATCGCAATGTGAATCATTTTGAAAAATATCGCTAGTCCATTGCTTCATATGTTCGAGTTGTCTGCTCAATAACGTAAATAACGCAATGAATGTTGTTGAACTGTCAAAATGAAAGCCAGTGCTACTGAGGGGTGGACTTATAACCGTTGCTTAAAGTTAAGTAATGATTAGAGATGTTAAACCGTACTTTTTTGTCGTTTCATAATCATAATCAGCTTATAATGTTCCCACTGCTGGGACACAGGCCTCCTCTCTGTGAGAGGGAGTGGGCCGTAATCTACCACGCGGGCCCGATGCGGTTTTGGTAGATGTCACATGATGACCTTGACGACTATGCCTTTTGACGTTAATCGTCTCTTTAACTTTAAGCAGCGTTTAGAAATAAAGGGGTAAAGTGTTACCCCGCTGATCGTCAATCCAAAAGTTCCGAGACTATGCATGCTAATAGATAATTGTACCTTAACCTGTGGAGTGCTGGGCTCCGCCAGGGCGGCGGCCTGTTCCTTAAGGTGCTCCAGTCTCTTCTTGCACACGTAAGCAGCCTGCACCTCCTCTGTGATAGCTTCAGACGCCTTGCGCTTCATTGTCGTCAGCTTTTCTACCTGTTACACATAAGTTTTTTTTTGTTATGAGATGTTATAGCCCGATTCAAACTTTATGGCGACTCTGAAGTGCGCTACCCGCTGCGCAGTACCTCACCCTTCACCCCCGGTGACAGGTGAATTTGTTTCTGCGCAGCGACTCGCCTCATGTTCCGAGCTGCCATAAACTTTGAATCGGGCTGTACCTTGATTTCACTTTTTACTTTGCTTTACTTTTAACTTTACATGTTACAAAAACAAAATCATTTATCCTAAGTAGGCTTTTCACAGGAGAATTAACGCTCTTGCTTGCTGATGTCCACTTTATTTATTTATTTGTATATGTCACCATATAATTATGAACTTGGTATGTTAGTTACAGGAAAATTCATCAAAGAAAAAACCTTTAAAGCAATTCCTGTCTAAGCAAATTGTAACAGCATGGAATAGGCTCCTGGAAAATGTTGTGACGGCTCCCACACTAAACTGTTTCAAGAATTGACTGGTCAGATTAAATATCTCCAAGCTATTATTTATGCACACACATCAGCTGCTTGTTTGTCTAACCAAATAATATAATCGTTAGTTTATAGTCTACCTTGCGAGGTTATAAACTATCAAAAAATTGTGAACAGCATGTCATTATATTTTATTGTACACCAGAAAAATACTACATCACTATGTACTTTATCAAGTTGATTTATTTAAAATAGGTACCACACCATATGCATTATACATATAAATCAAGTATTGCATCAAGTTGATATAATAAAAATAATTCACAAGCACACAGAATGACACTGACCTACTACTTAGTGGTTTACAAACAACTAATCTGAGTACAGACATAGATGTTTATAATTCAATTAGGTGAATATTGTAACGCTTACGTCTAATTTTAACTGGGGGAAATGTGCCTAACCCTTCGGGGAAACAGGTAAGACATTATGTGTGATGTCTATTGTGTTCCCTAAATTACCTCACTTCGTTGGCATAAAATTTCTTGTTCCCCCGACACATCCTGTCGCATCTTCGGTTAGCGTTCTTTTATACTTTTTAAATTTATGCTCGGTTCCTAAGAATCCTAAAAAAACAAACTCTTCAGCTTCATTATTAGTATAGATATATATGAGTATCTCACCATTCCACCAAGCAGAGAGTCAATCTCTCCAGTAGTGACTGCTTGCTTCCTTGTGGCCGTGTCAAGCTCGCCGGCCCCACTTCCTACTTGACGGGCCTCAACATCCAGCACACGCTGGGCATTGCGGTAGCGTTTGTTGAATACCTCATACGGTACCTAGAATTGGTACAATTTAGAATGGGTTACTAGGTCAATGTTTACATACTCAGCCTACTATGTTCCCACTGCTGGGACACAGGCCTCCTCTCCGTGAGAGGGAGTGGGCTATAGTCCACCATGCGGACCCAATGCGGGTTGGCAGACCCGCATGGAGGCATGATATAATTTACACATTGTAAAGCGCCTGACTGGGTTCGAACCTACGACCTACAACTCGTAATTCGCGGTCGTTACCACTGCACCCTGCACTGGTCAATGTTTAAACAATGTAAAATAAAAAATCTTGTTGGACATATATTTTAATGCACTAAGTAAGACAAGACTCCTGGGTGTCTTCGCAATTATAGATCACTAATTGTGTCGATGTAGTTCCCTAATGAAGTCAAGTTGTTATTGTGGTGACCTACATAAATAAGGTTTATCTAAAAAAAAATTGTAAGTCAAAAAACTCTTTGAGGTACTGAACTGATCTTTATTTTGTTTTATTATTTTGCTTTAGCTAAGTAATTTAAATTTATGCAACTATCTAGTATCAGTCGACTATTATTGTGGAATAACTTTATGTTGCAAAGAATATTTCGAAAGAAATCTTCAGTGTAAATAGTAAGCAACACAAACAAAATATATTTTAAAATAAATAACTTATTGGTCGTAAAAATATGGTCGCAAATGGGATGATCTTGAACAAAATGATAAAGTAACATGGCCAACTTTACCTTCAATGTTGCGTGCTCCAAAGACTTTAATTCATTCATCTTGTTACTCGATTAGTCTATACTTGTATTTTATCCTCAAATACACGTTAACTCTCTCAGGGTAGTCACAAGAACTCTTGTGGAGACCCTAGAAATGAAAACAAAACTCAGCTGATTGATCAATGGATTACTAGGCAAAACATACGTAGTTATACAAATCAACCAAAATTTCAGTTTAAGCCATAACTTCTTGTAAATTTAATAATAATCTGAAAGAAGTGACAATAGGATTATCTAATCATGATAACAGCAACAATAATTTCACGTTAGAAGGGCAGAAAAATGTGCAAAACCACTACAAAACCTTTTGTGACGACACGTATTTTCGATACAAGGCAGAACAAATTCAAGAAACATTGTTTTGTCTCTGTTTCTTTGTGTAAAAAAAGAGCGAGATAAAAATATGTTTGTAGAATTTTAAAAGTTCGTTCAGAATCTACTAAATTTTAATTTTATTAATATTATGCTATAAAAATTAAACATACATCGGTAACCTAAGGCCAATCCATTATAATACTATAGTCATTTTCGAGTACTGTAAAATATTGCATTACAATTATTGGCCAATAATTTTTAAATGTTTTGTACGTACTTGGGTAGTTTTAGAACAGATGCTGCCGTAGACAGTAAATTGTACTTTTTTAATTTACCAAGTTGGTTCTTTGGTTTACAATCACTTAAAATATATAATTAATAAAATATATTATTCGTTTAACTAAGATATATGGTATTTTTTATGCATTACTTGTTTTCTGTTCTACTCCATCCAATACATCAATACAGTTTTATTAAATTATCATAAAACTTTTTTGTATTTTAGGATTTATTTATTCAGCAGATGAAACGGTAAATAAAATTGAATAAAACCATAAAATACTTCACATGAATTTGATTATTAATCGCTTCTTAATGACAATTTTCTACGTTGAGCATAGACAAGAATTTAGTCCATGCGTTTTCGGCGCGTCAGCGCGTCACTTTCATTACGCAAATCCGCCATTTTGTATGTAGCTGGCGGTGCTTCACGGTATACTTTCTCGGTTCAGTGATTATATCCACGAAAAACTGGGAAACTTTGTTAAATTTGACTTTGTAAACTGACTGTGAATATAACTAACAATTTTGTGAAGTAACATAGCTTCAACTTCTTGTGCTTTCGTGATTTGTGTGTGCCCTATAATTGGAGCGCGTGGCTGGTGACTCTTTGTTGTTGGAATCAGCTTATTTACGGTGAGTTTCTTTATATTTACTAATAACAAAGTAGTTTCAGTGAGTTACAAGTACCTCGGAGAAGTTTTAGTAATGTAAAATGTATTGTGAGAGAGTTATTAGCAAGAATGTGTTGGCGTCATTGATGCGGTTCTAGCGGCGCGGTGATTGCTTTGCTGTGGCGGTGGCTGGCGGCCGACGACATTATTCTCGCGGCGACGCCGACGCGTCACCTCTTGATCGCGTGAGAAAACGTGTTACTTGTGAATTGGTTTTTCTAGAAATCTCGAGGGACTAATCCTAAATGCGGCATAAATAGTTTGGGCCGTAAGTTTCCGAGTTTTTGAAAAGTTACCAACATGTGCTTGTAACGGTTATGACCCTAATTCTGTAAAATAGTGGGAGGTGCGTTCCGATGAGTTTTCTCTGTAAACCGAATAAAATGGATTTCTGAATACTATAAAATATTCAGGTAAGGACAATACTATTTTACATAATAGAAAACAACAAAATGTAGTCCGAAAAAAATCAATATCCTAAATTGTAATTAGCCACCTGTTTGTTTCTTTGAAGGTGTAAAAAAGCTGAAAAAATGTTCATAGTACATGTACATTGTGTAATTTTGTATAATTTCCTTTTTGTTAGCTTCTCAGTTACTGATAGGACAAAAAAGTGTGATATTGATGACCTTTTCAATAGATAAGGCTGAACCGTGATAAGGAATACACTTGTCTAAGTTATTTTTTTGTTATGGAAGATGCAAAGACTTTAATTAATTTTTTTTTTATTTAAAAATACTTTTCTGATTAGTTAACTTTTTTTGGCACTGATTCCAAATGCATATACAAGTTTAACATTTTTTTCTAATCTGAATCGAATTCATCATCCATCTCGAGAAAGCAAGTTTGAATTTTGGAACTAGATTTTTAAAAACTATGGCTTAGTTTTAAAAAAATCTAGTTCCACTGTTTCTTTGAAATTATTCTAATTTATTATTAGGTATTACAAAACTTACACAGCACTTGAACTATTGAGAACCATTTAATAAACTGTGAATTTTGATATTTTAAACAAATTATGACCTTTTACTAAAGATCAAAGAAATGTTACGTTAACCTGATGTTATGTACTTTCTAATATAAGGCAGTTAGATAATTTACATGTATGTTAAGGCATTGACTGCAACCACGGTCACCGGTGACCCCCAACAATAGATTCTCTATTGTGTCTGTTGTCTGGCAGTCAACTTGTTAATCATTGAATGGACATTGTTTAATCATTTTAAAGTTAAACCCTCACTAAAGTTATAAGAAATTAGGTACTTTTTAGGTACTTACCTACCTAACAATTCTCTTTAATAAGTTTGTTAGCTGAAAAGTTTCAATGGATTTCATTTGGTAACTTTCCACCTTTCATTATTTTACCTATTTGAACTTTTTCATTTGTTCAGTTTTGCTCTTGTTTGAATTCTTTACAAGTTTTATTAATTTGTTTGTCAAAGTTTTTTTTTTTTAATAAAAAGTTATCCGAAACGCTTTCGTATCGTGTTTTATAAGCTCCCGTTATGATAATTTTGATGAAATAAGTTTCTTCGTCGATTTATTACTGTTTCGTTTTCAGCTAGAAAGTTTTATTGCCGTTTCCAATAAAAATGTTTGGTGGCGGGCGGCGACTGACGTAACGCATTCGTCAGTAATCCTTAAAACTTATTTTTATGTCGTAGTATTTGTTATAGCAATACTGGAATCACAAACATATCTTAAATACTGCCTTCATGTTATAAAACTTCGGTAAAAGAAAACATGGATTTTTGTCACAGTTTCATCTCTTATAATCAGCTATCATCGTTATCAAGTTTCGTCAACAAATCACGGTACATACGCTTCATATTCGATAATATGCCAACCGTTTATACAACGATTCAATGCAGTCTAAAATAACCCTATCGCTCCCAGCGACGAATTCCCAAAAATGACACATCTATATTAGACCCGACCACTCTTGTACATAGGTACCTAAATGAATAATGTGCGCCGTCTATAACGTTGGCTCTTGTTGTCCATACATATTCACGTATATTCGTGTATTCTCTTAGCAACGAAATTTATGTACTTTGTACGCAATACGAAATAAAACAGCGTTTCGTAAACCCTCCTACGAATACATTATAATCCTCTAGTCAACACAGGCCTCGCCAACTAAGACAACGAAAATCGTGCAAAAGAATGACACGCAAATTAAAACTACGAATTCTCAAGTCATGTGCGGTTCTTGAACCACATGTAAGCTTAATATCGTTTGTTCGAATCGACGCGTCTAGTTGGTTAGATGTCGCATAGCAACATATAGCTATACATATGTCATGTGGCGTAAACAATGAGGACGTGTAGTGTAGCGCATCGGTTCGCCTCGACCTATCTTTACACGCTATGTCAAGAAGTACCTAGGTATAGTCGTGTCTAGTTTATATGTAACTAGCTAGTGCAGATAACGAGAGTAACTCCGCTTGGCTTGCCTTCGACTCTAGGGTTGTCTATTACATACTACATAATTTCTCTAGAATTTTTTTATCATGTAATAACTTTGTCGTGACCAAGTTTGAAGGTACTATGTCAAATTAGACTAATGTAGAATGAAAACTGCATCATAAAAATTTCCTTAATTACTCGTAACATTCCATTTCAGATAACACCGTAATGACGCCTACAATCTATAAGTTGTAACGCTAACATCACACGCTCTTTTGCGGGTGCCCGTCCTAGCGTTACACTAGACTTTTCCCAGTCATTTTTCAACGTCCGTATATTATAAATCGTTTATATGACATCCATGGAGCTCGCTTAGATACTTCTCGGTAAATAGACGGACGGACAGACCACATCCGTTAGTGGCGGTGTGATTGTGCACGTTTGTGAACGGCTCGCACACACACATGCCATCTCGACCGGCCAGGCGGGTTGTCGATCGGCAATCGATTGCGCGTTGCTTTTAAATACTCGCCTACAATCATCGCCACGATTTTATTTAGCTTTATTTTCTTGCTCGAGGCCGTGGAAAGGTCTTCGCGGTGTAACGTGTTTTTTTCTTTCGATGTTCGTCTTTATATTGCGGCTGGTAACTTTTATGGTTTTGATAGTGTTGGGACGGTTTTAGTAAGTTTGTCTCTGGCAGTTGTTTAATTGTAATCGTAAAAATCTTTAATTACTGTTGGATTTCAAACATAAATACTGGTAAGAACCTGTTAGGCTTTTCTGATTACCTAATTGGTTTGAAATGTATCTTAGTGATAGCCGACATTAAATTGTAATACAATAGGATTTTTTTGTAGTTTATTGTGTTATATGTAAATTAACGTCTAGTACAAGTGCTGCGTATCTACTAAATAATGTATCCATTTAGTTTCAGCACTATTTAGTAGGATTCGAATTTAAATGTACCAAAGTTTTTCTTAATTATTCCTTATTCAAGTTTGCCTTTAATATGTTAATCAGTATCAATCATGTATGGTAATTGTGTGATAATATTTATTTATATGTGTTATACATTGTACTTAGACACGTGTAAGAGAATTTATTTATTTTCGTATACCTATTTTCTCAAAGGAGCAACGTTCTTCATTTACTTATGCTATTTTATCAGAATGAATATCCTTGTCTAAACATGAGCCTCCCCAAAATTTATTTCAATGTATCCCTAGGGTAACTAAATCAATTAAATTTCCCTAAAAAGTGCTAGCGGGTGACCAAACTGCCACACTGCTATACCGCACTGCGTTATCCCCTCTATCAGACAATTCGTTGAGGAGTTTCTATACAATGTATCGTATATCACTTGAACTAAAACCGCACAACGCACTTTTCCTGTCACATAATACATTTTCTTTTATCTAGTACTAAACTTGCACAGCCAGAATATAAGAAACAAAAGGCATAAAATATTAGACCAAAATATTGCAGGTGATTTTCCCGTAATGAAATATTGGTGCAAGTCGCCGCATAGTTATCATTTTAACGACTTTCACCTCTTGCAAAAAAGGTCTAAATATTATGGAGCCATTACTATATCCAGCACGAGACGGCTATTACCCGAGTTGATTGATTGATATCGTAAATTCAAACAGCCTAACCTTTATTCTATGTACCTATAAAGATAGATATAACGGTACTGCAATATTCATCAAATTCAGAAAATTTATGACCATTCTTCGACATCGTGTCCCAAACACGGTGACTTGTCACCTAAGTAATAAATGCGCATAATTATACACTTAAAGCTTGCAGGTTTTTTACTCCCCGACTGTAGACTTAGATTTCCTGTGAAGATGACATCTGGGTTTTTCCAGACTCGTCTAATGTACTTAGGTATTTTTTTACAGTATTGTGTGAAGTAATCTCATCATGCGATTCATGAAATGAAGCCAAGTTACACTTGATATTTGAAGAAATAAGTTTAACTGACTCCTTTAAAAACTGGTCTTCTTCTTCCCACTTGTAAGTTTTGTTTTATTTCATTCTTTGTTCTTACTCGATCGGATATATAGGTCTTGCCGGTGATCCAATCGAGGTCATCTGGTCGCTGGCCTTTCAGCACGACTTTCGGCTTTTCTTTTGCTTATTTTGACTACTTACGTTAATAGGATATTACTCTGTTTGCCAATTGATGAAGCATATAGGTCACGGTGCTCATAATCTAGCGATGCGTCACTGTTTATGCAAGATTACGAATGCAGCAGTAGCGCGTTGGGTTTCAAGATCACAATTACGAGTAAATAAAGTCTTGTTGCTAGGCTATTGTTTTTATAACTTGCAGTTTTATTGCTAATACACATAATGCCACTGGAATTAGCAAGAAGGCGCGACTCATTGGATGTGACGTACCAACTGATTGTATTATGACATGAAACCCACATTATTATAGACTTTTTTCCTTTTTTCGAAGTCATATTAATTCGTAATATTCGTATTAAAACATGTTATCCCCTCGTCTGTTAGGCAAGCGTATTAAGTTGGGTAACATAGAAAAAGTAATTGTGTCTCATTAGTGACAGTTGAGCTCTTGTTTGAGAAACATGAAACATCCGAAGTTAAAATCAATTAAGTCTTCCTTTTATTACTTCCATTTTTTTTTATTAATATGCAATAAACCCAATGCTTTTGCAAATAACATTAAGCAGAGAAGCCCTCAATAATTCGATGGCTCTTCAAAATATTACTTTCCAATTACTTTTGTTGGAGGGTCGTCAGTAACTTCAGTTTTCTTATGCGTAGCAATAATGCCCAGGTTACAAGAGGGTGGTTTTTTAAGCTAGCATAGTAAGCAAGTAATACCTTGGGTAACTATCCCTAACTTGGCACATGTTAGAGCTGTTAATGATATTAGTCAATTTTACCCTGCAGCATTGCGGTGAGTGACTCTGTTGAGTAAAATGATCCGATGGTGTAAGAGTTTCGCCGGCTACATGAGGCTAGTACACAAGCCAGGATAATAAAATCAGTTGAGGGAGTCGCTACAACCTCAAAAATAGAACCGCCGATCCTTTGAAACTATCTCACTAGCTTTCTAGCCTAAAAATGAGGATAGTTCTGTTTACCCGAGGTTAATGTGACTAGCTTACTAACACTATCTTCCTATTCAAGCTCCGTGGAACCGGGGCATTAGTAATTTTCCTTATGACACAATCGTAAGCTTGCGATGTGTTTCTTGCATAATAAGCGTCTGTATTAGGCATTATTGCAGATAATGCTAGACAACTTATAAGAGCATGTTGGCTGTTAGTTGGTTATGTAATCTATTGTGAGGAATTGAATAAATGAGATTACATTAAGATGCAGTCATGTTTCAGTATGTTGCTTGCTAAATCGCACAATTTATTACTACCCAGTAACTGGGTTGTGGAGGTCCGCTAGGTAAAGGTCGCTTCATGTAAAATGCTGGTATTCATCTGCATTCGGTTAGACTGGAAGCCGATCCCAACATTGTAGGGAAAAAGCTCATCACATTGTAGGGAACAAGATCATCATCATCTGCCTAAGATGATGGTGATGATCTCACAATTTGTTGTGAGCCTTTAGTATCCTACTGCAGGCCTCTCTTCCATCCTACCTTATCCCTAATAACAAATTACACTAAACACATCGGTACCAATTAGCAATAATTTGAATTTCAAGTTCCATGCATATTGGAGAAATGCAAGTCAGTCAGCACAGGGGAAGGGTTACCACCGTCGAAGACAACACTAATGTAAAACAAAACAAAGTTAAGCAGTAACCTTAAGGGTCAGCGCAGACAGAGAGGAATAATCCCCGCGCGGTCTCGGGCATTTTCTTTACGGATCGCGTATTTATTCCCGCGTATCTTCGAGGACGCGCGAGCATTTTTTGTCAGGTTCAAGCATTTGTGCACTTTATTGTAATAATTTTAAAGTTTATTTTCAAGTGCGTTAATAAAATCCTCTCCGCTGCGCTCCGTTCTGTCTGCGCTGAGCCTTACTTAGCTATATTTTTAAGATCATTTAACAAATTACCACACACGATGTAATATTTTTTAATGCATTCACATTGTCCTATTAATTTCTTATCTGCCTTGAACTGGAAACTAGGATATTTCCATGACATGATCACGCTACGCTTATATTATCTACACTGCTTGTTAATCAATTACGCTTACTAATAATACACTAGCTAAACCGTAATAGACGAATATGAGACTATGCTATTAGACATTTGGAACTAATACAGTAATTGGACGATAGGAATTCTGTTTGCAGCCGTAGGCCCTAGTTGTTTTAGGGATAAGTACTAACATTATGGCAGAAAAAGTCCCAAATGGTAAAGCATATAGACATAGATAGTATAATTTCCCACAAAGAGAAACCAAACTACGACCAAACCAAACTCCCTGCAAGATAAATTAAAACATTTGTTCAGTAACATTGTCAAAAACTGTATAATTTAACTTACGTATAGTTCTATTGTAGAACGGGTCGTTAATTCTACCTCCCCCCATTCCCCGTGCGAGGCGGGGGTCCCCCCCATTCGTTGACCGACCTATTAAAATTGTAATTACCGACCGGCTTTGTGTGTTATTGCCGAAAAGACGTCATATTGATTCCACGAAACGTGGGTATGCGGTAACGGTAATAATATTAATGAAGCGAACGATTTTATCGAGATGATAGTTCGAATTTCATTATTTGGGGATACGGTTGTTCAGAAAAACTTTGTAGTATTTATATTCTGTACTAAAAACTAATTGATCAACTAACGCTAGACAGTCTTTATTCCAGTGGCCATTTGCTTTTCCCAAAGTGTTTTTGCAGCATCGCAAAAAACCGTTTCAGGATCCAGCGATGTGCCAAATGGACAAAACGTATGCCTGAAGTAGTTTTGGCTTATCTTCAAAAACTTAGCAAATAAGAACTTCATTCATACTCGAAAACTTTACAAAAGGACTCGAGCAGATAAAAAAGTTTTAATGTACACAGGAAACGGCTATAGCTTTTCAAACTAGTTAGTCGAGTAATATGAGGCTGGAATAACTATACGTGGTTATTGTCACATTTGTCTTTTAATACGAAGCCAACATAGACAATAATGGCGTAAATACTAGGAAGTTTATGTTGTGGCGTGGTGATGAGGAAAGAGGTCCCTGCATGCCATGTCAAAAATGACATGAGTGATCGAAGATAGCATGTTTGAATCCTGCCATAATCCTTCAGTTACCTTTGACAAGACTCACATGAAGAAAGAGGATAAGTTTCAAAACGTGCCAAACGTGTTACCTTAACAGAATATAATAATTTACTTAATATCGGAGTACAGCACAGTTAATTTCGCATACAACGACGACAAAGCGTTGTCGAACAATAGTTAATGTGATTTTGACACAAAGGCGAGGGAGCTCGTCCGAGGGACGCTTCCCTCCGTCTCTGTGGCACATCCCAAGATTTGAGATATGACCTTGTCGTGTCCCCTCCGATAGTAACTCAGTTATCAAGGCCCTCTTTATTCTTTGTGGCGTCGCTTTGATGTTATTGCGAGTACACGAGTGCCCCAAATTGAAGTCGCAAATATGATATCACAGAATTTTAACTGAGTTTGAGGAAAAAATGTTTATTCGTGGAAGTTGGATTCGAGTGTTCGAGAAAATTGAGGCGCTGTCTGTCACTCATTTCATTGTTGGGTTTCCGTATTGGAGCTTGTTTGACGAAGGTTTGATGTGTTCTACGAAATATTGACTACCTTTCTATGTATTGTGGCGTATGTATGCAGTATTGGAGACTGGTGTTTGACACGGTTGATATTACATATAAATGCTGCTTTACCTATACAAATACATGCGTATTATGAGAACCACGCGTTAATTTTATATTTATAATTTCTGACAACAAACTAAGTCATGAATAAATAAACTCCGACTCCGTAATCGATTTCATCATCTCTCAAATACAAGTTCTTACAATCTTTACAAATGACGTCGACGAAAGTGAAAAAAAAAAACAAGACTTTACCAATAGAATATTTATATTAGTTGCTCGGTACAGTATAGTTATAAAAATGTATTTACAGCATGTTCTATTCGCCGCTTCGCTGGTCGTGGGCGCGAGTGGTAGATTTAAACACGTTTAAAAATATATTATTGCGTGAATCTACGTGTGAATAGATTTTTGCACGACACCAGTATTACTTGTATGGTATAAAATGTAACTGGAGCTGATGAAAACATCTTCGTCATAAAATCCGCCACGTCCTGTAATTAAAAAAATAGTCATTTGTAGTTGATCTATGTTCAGGAACTTGATAAGTGAGGTGGATTCTTGATAGCTTCTGATTACTGGTACAGTCTTTGTTAAGTGGGTATCATCTTACGAAAACCATAATTTATTGCTATTTTCGCAACCGAGCAGCGGGGTGAATGCGTAATACACTAACACTAGGAATGGCTTTCATTTTGACAGTTCAACAACATTCATTGCGTTATTTACGTTGTTGAGCAGATTTTTTTTTCGAACATATAATGCAATGGATTATCAATATTCTTCAAAATGATTCAGATTGATAGTGTGTTACGCAATTAGGGTTGGTGGCTGGCTAATCTGCTCAAAAATGCAAAGAAAATTTGATTGTCAGTCTCCTTTCTATTCGCAAATTAGCGCTTTGAATGATTGGTTCTTACGAGAGCTATCAAATTCTGACGCATTACGTCTGCACTAAAAAACTTGACGTGGGCGTTGAGCAGTCTACACGAACAATATGATAGGTGTTCCCAACGCGATAAAAACATTGAGTTTTGTCCATTTGGACGCGATCATACCGTTGTTTATTGCAACTGAACGCGCGCCCATAATCCTGGATTTATAGCTCAATTTACTGTTCCCATACCTCACAGTTTTATGTTCAATGTAGTGTGCCTTTATCAATTCTTATACCTACATTCCTAACGAAGTCTGATTAACGAGTATTCACAAATTCATTTAAAAACGAAACTACGCGGATGAAAAGGTTAAATTCTCCTCTAACACGTAAAGCCATTATGTAATCGACAAATAAAAACGATACACGTGCGAAACTGAAGGTTACAAGTACTTTATATTGTTACTATATTGCGAATTCTGTACCAAGATAGCTGTTGCTATACATTCACGTCTGGGCAAATATTTAACCGGAATGACGCCGCCGGTTATTAAGACAGAATGTACATTACCATTGTTCAAATTAAACGGATCGATGTTTTTACTTTCATGGCTAACATTAACACTCTTCCTTAGCTTAGAAGTCAACGTTTAATTACAAGAAAGCCATTAAAAATGAGAATTAAACGTCAAAGCCCACCGCACTAAAATTTCTACCCCGTCCGTTGGCCACTTTTCTCACAGTTGGATACAACCATTTTCAGCTTGGCTTTATACGTGTTTTATCGTACACTTTACGTAATTAAACACGCGGTTTACACCGCATGGTTATCATTAAAATGTATTTAATGGCGTCTTGTGTAAGCTGTTTTCGCAAAGCACATTCCCCGGGTGTTTTTTTCGCCGTGCCCGGTTATTCGGCCAGTTAATGAAAGCCGACGAGATGGGATAGCTAATTGGATTCCGTTTTGTATCGGAAGCCAGCGGCGCGGCTGCGTTTCCGTTCCGAGCGATGTTATTCACCTTTCGTGTTCTTTGTCATGGTAATTTTTTAGGAACAAAGTGACACGCTTTAGCGGCAATCGAATATATGGACTCCGCCGCAGTTTTACCATTTTATATCTCTATCAAGTTTTATTTTGACGGGCAAACCTTACCTACGCCTTCCTTTTAACTTTTAACAATCCAGCGTTGTTATATACTTTGCGAAACAATTGTCGGATAGATACGTTTGGACGAAACCTCAGGAAACTTTCCCGTGAATGCTGAGAGCATTCCTCGGAGTATTTCCCTACCTTTTATTAAAACAATAAAATAACTTTCCCCAGCTACTCGTCTATAATTTATTCTCAAGCGTGTCTCACCTTTATCTTCGCCGGTATCGCCATTACCGATGCTTTATCGACAAAAAAACTGGTATTTACAGCGAAAAACATGCCACTAGAATCGTGCGACGTCGAATTTGATCTAAGGCTTGTTGCTGAGTCATACAAGTGGCGACTGTCGGGGGTAGGGCGGTGTTTGGGAGGGGGGGGGGGGGAGGAAACCGCTCAGCTCAGCCACCTATTGTAGTATTGTGGAGGCACGTTGTTTTTGCGGAGAGTGGTGTGTCAGCGACAGGACGCAAGCCGACGTGGCCGTGGCGAACTAGGCTTGAACGAGAACGCAACTCGTTTCAAAAGGTCTAGCTAGACAATTTATGCGGTCGCTTTGTTGATGACATTCTGCAAGTGAACGATGTTCGCTTTTGTCTAACAGAACTATAAGGTTTCAAAACGACCCCAAGCCCCTAGCTAAGACATAACGATACATAGACAACAACACGCCGTAACTAGCGAAACAGATTTCATAATTAATAAGACTCCGTTTACAAAGACTATCTTTTGAGAGCTCTCGTCCTTTCAAAAGGAAAAAAAGATGGAAAATGTTGGAACACTTCTAACAACGAGCGTGGAGATGTTTTTATAAACTCAGGATCCGTTCAATGCGATGTAGAAATGAAAAAAGCAGACGTTAGTTAATTAAACAACGTCGGGCGTAAATTTTATTATTGGTAAGGTGGAGAAAAGTCGTTTTGAAAGATGCAAAATGAGTCAGTTGGGAAGTTTTCTCGCGACGAACTGTAAATGGCAATTACTTAGTCCGCAAGTTGCCACGACTCGACTGGGGGCTGTTGCCGACTGTTTGGACAATTTTTATTTCCATCGTTCTCGCTAACATTTGTTTCTTTTATACTTTTCTACTGTTTGTTTGTGCCGAATTACATTTTGTTTTATTTGTTTGCACTTTCCTTTTTGGTCGCTACTTTGTGCTTATCGACGTCTTTCTTTGCTTTGCGTTTCTTTTAATTCATTTTTAGCGCAAAGATTTATCGTCAGATAACTTTGTCATACTTAACTTTCCTAATACATTTTGTATATGTAGATTTTCCTACGGCTTCGTTTGAAATACATGATTCACCAAATAATTATTTTGGTTACGTTGTTAGCTGGAAAATCCTTTCCATGTTTATTTATTATGTTTGAATGTCAAGTATTTAAACAGGTCTGCAATAAATACGTATTTCGCCAATTTACTAATGACCATTATTTGCAATTCTGAAATCGCCTATTCCCAACGGGGTAACATTTATGATTCTAACATTAAATTAGTCAGCATCATAATTTGTGTATTTAATTAGTTAGCACAGAGTGCCGCATTTGTGTTTATACTACTAGTCACAGTTTCACAGAATGCAGATAAAATTACAAGACCAGTATGTACTGGCAATTGATGTCACCGGGTTATCATTGTTCAAATGAAATAGCTGAGAGAAAAATAAACTTGGAAGCCGCTGTTGATAACATACGCCGTTACAAAACATAGCATATATTATAATTTAGTTTTGAAATATAACGTCGTTATAAAAATCCATGCTTTAATGGCATAATTTTCTTACGTAAGCGTGAGTGTTTTTATACAGAGACATGAATAGGTATGTAAATCATTTTTATTGCGTCGTGAATAAATTGAACTTGATTAGACTTAAATGTCACAACTCTGACTGTTCTCACGCTTTTATTCTTGAATATTTATAACATTGTATTTGTCAGATGACAATTAAATTAGTCATGTACATTCAGGCCGGACGTAGACGGACGTTTTTTGTCGGCGCCGGCGACCGACTTTATAGACCGATAATCCTTATTCCTACACGTGCTAATCTGGCTGCCGGTAGTTGGGTCCAGAGCACCAAAGTTTTCAATTACTCCTGTAGGCTGTAAGTCAACCATCACTCGTATCGCTCACTCTCAAATGCCACTGTCTAGCCAAGATTATCCGACGTGTGCAATTGGCGACTTTGACACACCAATTTAAAAATTCAAGTCCCCAAACAAGATTCTCTTTATTTTCGTGTAGTCATGTTCGAACCGACGGCCTCTTTGATTAAGCAGACTGTTATTATAACCACTTTATCGGGCAATTAAAATATGTATCAGACATTTTAATTTCAGCTAGTAATAATACTAACCAAATGCGACATACTCACGATTCCAACTCCGATAACGTAACTTTAATGTCAGATTGTTCAATCACTGATTTTATTTATTGCCTACAATCTCGGAACATCGTGACTTCGTCTTATACCTAGTTTCTCCCGAAGATTCAAAATAATTAATATTCTATTGTAGCTGTCACGTGTATTTATGGCCCAGATAAATGAATCGTGTCTTCTATTCTGCTTACGTGTTCGAGGGGCCAGTAGCTTCCCCGTCTCTGGCTGACGTAAACTAAACGACAGCGATTCTCCACCGAAGATTGTTTTCCAAAGTGGCCCCCTCGAATTGTTCTAGCGAAAATCACATTTTTGGTCTTTCGAATTCATTAAGGGTCTTCCTTTCTTCGGGTGGAGTTCGATTTCGTATTTTAATTGGGTCTTATGTAAATTCGTAATAAACTTGTGTTGTAATTTAAATAAAATAAATTGAGTAGCAACAGGAAACAGGCGATGTTGTCACAAATAACACGTTCAATTTCCGGGTGACCTTAAGCGTGGTTTTGTAGGCAAATGGCGATTTCTCACGTTCGATCCTAATCTTTTATGTTCCAGAGGTAGCTAAGTATTGTTAAACGAATTTCTGATTACACCGAACTAAGAATAGAACTAAGTAATTAATTATTCACATAATTATATGCATTACGTGTGCTAAACTCGCTTAGTCTAAAAATTCAACGCAACATTAAAATACAACAACCAAAATCTTTATCTACAGTTCTAATTTTTCAGACAGAAATGATAAACTGACACTAATTCCTTCTTCCAGTTCCCGTCGACAAAAATATCCGTAGCTAATATTGGAAAATTAAAACGTCTGAAAGTCGATAAAACAGAGTTGCAGCGTCATCTGAAATCTCGCTAAGAAGGCGTTTCTTTTATGTGGAACTGTGGAAGATCGTGCCTCGGCGCGACAGTAAAAAGTAGCTGACTGAACCGATCCGGTTTACTAGCGTCGGCAAAAAAGTAGCATGTGTATAAAGATTGGCTATGTGAGACGTAGGTAATTAATGATTCCGTTTTAGAACGATACTTATGTTAATCAAGCTAAAGATACGCGTGTTGGCAATTTTTCATTCGAATACGTGGCCATTTAGATTTGTATTGTATTTGAACTTGTCTTAATCTTTGAATAATTTCGTGTTCATAAATTATTTCAAGCTCAAATTAGGTTGACTCACCGATGTTTGAATTGATAACTTGATTTCTTTATTATTAGTTACTCAGTCTGAATCTTAAATTAACATAAGTCTAATTTACATTATAATAATTTATCTACTTCTTACTAGCTTCAGGTAAGCTAGTAAGAAGTAGATAAATTGACGTTGTTCTGTCAAAATTGTAATTATTGATACAAAAAAGGACGTTCACTTCTTCTGGGAAACTTTCAAACTATTACGAACATTTTTAAAACAAAAATAGCAATTTTATTTTTATAACATAGATACAAAAAAGAAAGTTTTATACAAAACACCAAAGCGAATATCAAGTTACAAAAAACCGCTGAAAAGCAAAAATATACAATTTAGTTTACCGTGCACCAGTTTCAAAAACATTTTCAGCATTCGTAGCTGTATAGTTTCATCTCAAAGAATGTAAAGGCGTGTAAATTATATTAACTATGTTAATTAATCCGCAGTGCTAGACTTTTTCTCGCGGCTGACATTGACGAGAGCCACGGTCGGTAATTATAAAACCACCTGGCTGGAAACCAGTCATGAGACTCGCGAACGAAGCAGTCGCATCCTCTGTTTGTAGAAGAATTTTACTCGTTTTATAGTCGCTGTAAAAACTGGTATTCCACGAATTATTGCGTCAGTTTTCGTTCGGTTTTGTATTTATCTAGGCATGGAATCATCAGCTGCGTTTACTCTAGATTAACGGGGCATATTAGTTATTAACTAGAGAAGTATGGAAGATAACGACAAGTTGCGCCGACTCCAATAAATTAGGAATAGGGGAGGAGAGCGGTGATGATGAGTAATTAGTAATTAACTAGATATAAAATTGTGTTGTTGTCTCAGTTAAAGTATGTATGGCATAATTTCCTCGGTGTAAAGTTGCTGTTTAGTCACAGTTTCTATGTTGTTTCATTTTAATGAGTGATTCTAATAAAAAATTGGTCTTGGGATTTTCATGAATGTCTTGGGACTGTTTATTTTAACCGTTTTGACACAATCTAAGTTATGTACACGAGCAACTAAATTCCAGCAAGTGGTTATTCAGACTAATTCAAACTATCGGTGAATGTAAGGAGTTTCAGTATTAAATTATTGATTTATCCTCAAAAGTTTAAAACAGTCGGCGACTTCGCAGAGGTCAGACAGCTCTACGCAATACATATTGAAATACCTTCAGCTTTGATAAAATATCTATATTCAAGCTGGGATTTTGTCAGATTTAGTCTCAAGTTGTTTAATTAAATGATTTAATTAATCCACTTTACCTACAAATTAATCACATTCGCAAGTTTACTTGGAAGAGTTAGTCATG
This sequence comes from Apamea epomidion, assembly GCA_947507525.1. Classification (NCBI taxonomy): domain Eukaryota; kingdom Metazoa; phylum Arthropoda; class Insecta; order Lepidoptera; family Noctuidae; genus Apamea; species Apamea epomidion. Next base: position 14,260,283 of record OX382247.1, read on the forward strand.
AATGAGTATCTTTACTGTCATATTCTGCCGATAGTCTCGTCAATGAAATTAACGAATAGTGGCATTGTTTTTAGGCTTTTGCTACTAACATAATATTTTCAGTAGGCTTCGAGTATAATTTTAACCCTTGAAAAGTAAGCACGTTCAAATCACAAAAAGGTAAAATGTTCTCCACATTTTTTGTAAGTCGTATCGTGAGCTGGAAACCTTCCCCTTGTATTTAACCATTCCGTGATTGACTATTGACTGAACTTAACACGAGGGACGAAAGTAACGCTAGCTTGTTGCCTACCCGACATACAATCGTCATTCCGGTTATATATTTATACACACATATTAATATTACGAGTTTGATAACGTTTACGATAAGGATTATTACGTAGAATTGATTTTTTTAACCCGTGTTGATTCGATTCGGTTAGAAGTTACCTATATCACTACTTTATAGTATTGTTGAAGAAATGAGTCATTATGTGTTCACGCACGTGTATATTTGAACGTGTTTAGATCTGCTTAGATGGCAAGTTTCTTTACTTCTTTAGTGATATTATGTCGTCGATCCGATTTTCTGCACGTCTTTGCAGTGCATTCATTGGTCCAATGGTCACTTAACATAAAATCATGCCGGTATAGACATGGGTAAGACAGAGGTGTACCTATAGTACACACACATTTCGCCAGTTATGTTTAAGTTTCATGTTATTAGGGGCTAATCTATTGCCAACGATCAGGCACAAATCCAGACTCCAAGTTGCTATTGAGAAATGCCAGATGGAAACACCCAATAACACTTTGCCCGACTTGGGAATCAAACCCAGGACCTCATGCTCAGCAGTACCGCTTTCGACCACTAGTCCAACGAGGCAGTTGGTCACTTCTATACGTATTTCTAAAACATCAATAGAGCAAGGGATCCCCCTCAGTGACCTGTAAAGTGCCTTTGTTACTTCCCTCGTTCCCATGCCAATTATAAAATTGTCAACAGCCACTAGATGGGAAATACTCTTGTATTTCATCTTTCCCTCTTGTATTCTCATTAAAGCGCAATCGTCTTAAGGAATATCATAATAAAGCTGAAGAGTTTGATTTTTTGTTTGAACACCCTAATTTCTGTAACTGCTAGTCGTATTTGAAATAAAAAAATGGCATTAAATAACCCAATTCTTGGCTTTTTAAAATCACGCTACGGCGATCCTCAGGAGCCGAGCAAAAATTAAAAATTCAGAAAGAACACTAAGCAAAAACTAAGTAACGTGGCACAGCTATAGGATATATTTTATGTTAAAACAAGAAATTTCACGCGAACAAAGTCAAGGGCAGAAGCTATATATCAAATAAATGAGCTGAATACATTCGTAAACTAAAAACGTCATAATGTAAAGGAGTATTATCATCAATGTATTACGTATGTATACACACGTGTAAGAACGGAATTAGCTTCGCCTAGGTGGCAGATTTCTATGCGATACGAACTGAGTATTCTATGCACTACTACATACGTCTATGTATGTCTATGTACTGTGTGTGTCTTGGCGCCGTCTTCATTCAAATCTCAAATGGTTTATTGCCATACATAATGTACAATTACAGGTGGTAAATAAAAGAAAAATAATAGAAACAATTATGGACCCTGTCGGGCACAGCAAATTTTTAAATAGGTAGAGAGAGGAAGAGCGCTTTATTAATTTTCTTTGTAATTAAGTTAGAATTTTTTATATCGTATTAATTATTTTATACCTATATATTTATATTTCCGTTCATTCGATTATTCTATTAATATTTTATATGCTGGTCTATCTATTCATTTATATTTAGTTATCTCTTCTATGTACCGTTATTTCATTTTACATAATAGCAAAACATCTTCGACGACTTTGTTTGCTAGTTGCTATTCTACACAAGCCCGACATTTGTCAAAACTTTCTGGCTTGTTTTGTGTATGAAATGTTATTAAAATTCCTGTCGTATATTCCATTTGTATAGTTGATCATCACGGACCGTGAAATAATCATGTAGTATGTACGCTTCTTGTTCGCGCTCACACTATGAATAGAAACGTTTATAAAACTATTCCCATTCACGCCCACTCGTATACACTAAACTAAATCACCAATAAACATTTCTAAGCTGCGTATAATATTATTTCATTCACATAAAATCTTTTTGTTCCGAACAAAGAGAACTGGAATCATTCAGTATTAATCGTTAAAGCGAATTGAGACCGGGCGACACAGCTAGGTCGCTGTTAGGTTACGTAGACAAGGGCGCCGACCTTGGAACCACCCCCGCGCCCACCCTGCGTGCCTTCCCTCCCTCCTACAACCCTCGTGCACCCTCCCGGGACGAGATGTGAGCTGACTTTTGAGAACCTACTCCTTTGACTGTTACCAAGTACCTATCATTTATACATGTATTGGTTCTAGAAGAATCGATGAGATTTCGGTTCTCTTCAACTTGCAACATTGTACAAACGCTGACTTAGTTATGTTGTGAAATGTTTTTCTTGGTTCTAATGGGTTGTTTCTCTTGTTTACAGGTGAGGGGAATTTCTCTATCAGTACGTGTGCCAGTTAGAATTAAAGTAAGTAGATAGAAGTGTATGAAGTCAGTAGTAAGTCTTCTAAACTCTTGGTAGATTAAAGCCACAAGGTGGTCATCCAAGGGAAATTCTCTACTAAGATTCGTCAAAAATAGGTTTTGCGTGGAGATTCTGCTCAAGGGGCCTACCCTGTAACTAATACAATGTAGTAACGGGACCGTCCGAAAGTAGTCCGAAACTACGAAGTGAATCCTACACCCAATCAATTAACTTTTTGGACGGGCAAAAACATATTCAATATAAAGTCCAATGATGAATTTGACAATAGTCTCTACTACTGTCAAATCGTGGTCAATCATTCTTAATTTGGGCCCCGAACTAATCTTATATCCGTAAGTGATATGGAGTAGGAAGCCTTCGTAAAAGAAAAGAAAGAAAGAAAATACATTTATTTGCGGCAACATGACGCATAAAAAGAACACGAACACAAAAATAAAACAAACCAAATAACAGCCCAAACTACGGACTTTGTGTTTCGGGAGGCTCCTTCCGAAACTGCTCACAAATTAAGATGAACTGACCTAGTAATATCCAAGGACCATATAAACAGCATAAATTAATTAAACACCCATCGCTCAAGAGCAGAATGCTAATACTGTAAGTGATTCACTTATTTGCTGGATTCAGTTGAGAGCTTGGGTATTTTTTTTTTTCATCTATGCAAATGTTATATCTAGCATTGTAAATACACTTACTAGAGTTTAAAACTACGCGACTGGTTTTTTTTTTCCTTGATGATAAGTTTTGGCGTCATTGTTTTTTGTGCTGACGGTTGCGTGTTCAATGAACGCAAAATTTATATGTTAAGTATTGATGGTGTTTAGCTTTCCTTTAGACCTATACTCATATTATAAGAGGTAAAATGTATTTGTTTTTAAGTTTGTGGGGGTGATCTCTGGAACTACCGGTCCGATTGGAAAAAATATTTTGCATTTGTTAAAGTTAGTAATACATAATATACATGTCAGCATCAAACAGGTGTTTTGGTGTAAGTAATGGCTCCCCCTATTCGGAGAATTATTTTGTAGGAGGTCTGAGTACTCAGCATTCATTACCGTCTACGCAAAATACCAAGGGCAAGCCTATTCTTGAATTATTCAAGTTTCCTAATACCAATTTCAATTCAAAAATACTTTTTTCTTTATAAAAAGTTTCTGCTCCCGTTGTACTATCGCTATGATTACAAGACATCAAAAAGATAACATGGAATGGTTACGTGGTAAAAAAAACCGGCCAAGTGCGAGTCCGACTCGCGCACGAAGGGTTCCGTACCATTATCTATAAAAATCACGTCTGTGGTATGGGAGCCCCCCTTAAATATTTATTTTATTTTAATTTTATTATTTGTTATTAAAGTAAAAATACAACTGAGTATTTTGTGATTATTTCAAGTGCCTACCGGTTGCCATTATTGATATCGATAAAAAAAATCGCGTTTGTTGTATGGGAGCCCCCCTTAAATATTTATTTTATTATTTTTTTAGTTTTTGTTGTTATAGCGGCAACAGATATACATAATTTATAAAAATTTCAACTGTCTAGCTATCGCGGTTCTTGAGATACAGCCTGGTGACAGACAGACGGACAAACAGCGAAGTCTTAGTAATAGGGTCCCGTTTTTACCCTTAGGGTACGGAACCCTAAAAATCGTGCAAGCCGTTTCGCTTACTAATTCAAACAGACCTCGCCTCAGACCGAGTGACTCATTTTGGCCTTTTAAAGTAATGAAACAGTTCTTTTTTTAATGGTATAGTAGTTTTGTTTGCATGCCCCAGCGCTCAATCAATTCAATGATACGGGCAATGCAGTGACTTGACATTTTGATCTTATTTTTATAGAAGGTATTTAAATGGTTCTGGGGATTATGTCAATAATATGGGCAGTTGTTGCTTAATTACGGCCAATAAAGCAATCATCAATCCATTTGTCGGCGATGATGATAAGTGATTTAAAAAACCGGCCAAGTTCGAGTCGGACTCGCACACAAAGGGTTCCGTACCACCGTACAATATTTAACACGGGGTCCCCCCCTTTAATTTTTAACTTAATTTTATTTATATTATTTGTTGTTATAGCCGTCATGGTAGTACAGTCTGTCACTCTGTCAACATTTCATGTTTCTACCTATTACGGCCTACGGTTCAAAAGATACAGCCCTGTGACAGACGGACGGACAACGGAGCCTTAGTTATACGGCCACCCCTTTGGTACGGAACCCTAATAAGCTCATTTCTATTAAAAATTTTTGGGCTTCTTCATTTTATATGAAGAAGCCCACGCACGTAGAGCCAAAACTTATTTAATTTTTAAAAGATCTTTAATTAACTGTATTGTTCAAACTTCGTCGGTTAATCTTACCTAATAAGATTATCTGATAGCGTCTACATTCATAATGGTTCATCAGATACGAACCCACGAATATTAAATGTACGAGGGCGAATCAAAAAATTCTTGGAATCAATATAAAAAAATTCAAAGATTTCAACAAAAATATTTTAGTTTTCTACATAATCTCCCTCCAATGCAATGCATTTAGAATAACGCGTTTCTAACATCCTTATTCCTTCTGAAAAAATTGTTTTTCTTGACCCGAAAAACTCCTCTACGGCAGCCATAACCGCGTCATTATCGTAAAATTTTGTTCCACGAATGTCCTCTTTTAATTTTGGGAATAAGTGAAAATCACTTGGGGCTAAGTCCGGAGAATATGGGGGGTGGTCAAGGAGATTGAAGCCAGCACAGCGGATTGCGTTGAGCGCAACTACCGATCGATGAGCAGGAGCGTTATCTTGAAGAAACAACACGCCCAACGATCGTTTTCCACGACGTTTTTCTTGACAGCTTGATCTACCTCTTTTTAATTCGGCCACCCAGTACGCAACCGTAGAATAGGGTACAGCATCATCCCCTAATGTCGGCTGAATGTCCGAAAATTTTCCTTCGTAGACATTTTTTTCAAACAGATATTTTATATCTCCGCACGTAACTCACTTTTATCCATAATTTTGGGTTTTTAGCAACTCGCAAAAACTACACTTGCACAAAACAATTTATTACGTGCGAAAGAACTGACAAAAATAAGTGACAGTTTGCATAAATATTGTGTGATTGACACTCTTTAATTTGAATATCGAACTTCTCCCAAAAAGGTTTTATATATATGCAATTCTAAAAACTTTTTGATTCACCCTCGTATTACAATTAGATTGATATCATATTCTACTCTGAAATCTAATAGAATCAGGTTAGAGTTCATCCGGCATTGAAATATGTACACATTTTATTTAAATTGATCTAGGTTTTATTTCTACACAATTTACATCTTTTCATTCAACTCAACAATACAATTTCATTTTTTCATTTAACTCTTCTTTTGTGATTTAAATGCATCAGAATAACAGAGGGGCGATTCTCGTAATTTTAAGAACGTTCACAGTGTGATCTCTGTCTCAATCTGTCAAAAATACCTCGCTTTTTGGCGTTTTTGACATTGATGAGATTGCGACTAAATTTTGAACGTTTAACAATTACTGGAATCGGCCTTCAGATAGCTACTATTTATTAGACATGTTTTTCATTGAAAACTTTTCTGTCTAGAATATTTCCCACAGTCATGCACGTGAAGCATCATCATGTTTTAATAAGATAATATCCGTACAAACGTATGTTGTCTAATTAAAATATCCAATTCACACAGAAACACGAGTTTATAATAGAAAACAATGCTTAATTACAATTTTCGGTTAATTTTCACACAATCCCATTCAATCCGCTGCAATTTGTATGATTGCGCTGCATGTAGGTCCTAGCTCGCTGCTGTAATTGTGTAATATCCCGCAAAGCCGCGGTACGAACACGTACTAAACTTACAGATTTGATTGCACTTAGCGTAATCACTTGTGAATATCACGAATTTTTAACCAAGTTATGCTGTTACGTGTGGTCACATCATATTTTATTAAGGCACGAAGCGTGTGAGAATTGCTCGGCCCGAATACTATGTTAAATTAATCTTTTGGGTCTCAAGGTTTTATGAATACATTTAGTTTCACAAATATTGCGTAGAAAGCTATAAAATCCATCTCATTTGTATCTTTGTATGCTCATCCCTCCTGTAGCTCGTACAGGTTATCTAACGTCGGCAACTGGGCATATAAATACTTAAAACATTGAAAGTCTTTTAACTGCCAACGATTAATTTTCTAAGAAGCTAGTTTAGATATAAAAAGTTCCCGGATTAATACAAGTTTCATGGCTAGTCCCGCACAGCTGCTAGTTGCATCTCTGTTCCGCGCGCTCCAACTTACTTTGAACTATATTTTAGTGTACACTCGGGCGAATTGCTCCCGGAAAGTTGACGCACAACTTGAGCCCCCACCCCCCGCCACTCTAGTTTAGAACAGTTCTCATAACACAACGTATATCAAACAGTATGCATGTGTGCACATAAAACACAAGTTCGCGTTAACTCGCGTTCCAAAGTCGGGTGTATTATGTAATCTTCCGCGCTTTCCCAACTCTAAGTTAGACCATCGAGTCGCTCACATTGTCGCGTGCGGTAATAAGTGTAATAACAGAAACTCCTTTAATGTCACTTGGAGTTGTCGCTAATGCCGCTCTAATTTGCGTTACACCCTCGCCTTTTGTGTGTTTCCATATTTCGCTGCGAGCTTTTTGTTTGCTATTCCCTCACATTAGCACAGCGAGTCGTTCACCTTGCGCCGGAGGTGCCGCGTGTCGCTCCTTCAATAAATTTTATCTCAGAGATCGCGTTTGTTTGGATCTAGAGCCGTTTTTTGCACAGCAATCATTAGTATGTAGTTGTTTGTATAGGACGCTCGGCTACTATTATTATTAGTAACCGTAGGTATTATTATTGCTAAGAGGAAAACATCTCGAAATAGCGCAATTGCTCGCCGACGTTCGCCATTATTCACTTTTTGCACAGAATGCTATCGTTCGACAGACGGTTCGTTCTGTTGACGTTGACGTTTTAATGCCTCTCTCGGTTTGATACAGCCAGACGCTTTGTCATTTTTGGGACGATTTCCGTGCTAGTTACAGCTCGCTGGCCAAACTATAAAAAAAATCACGCCAATCAAATTTTTAACGCTCCTCCTTGTGCGTTTACTACGTAAATGGAAGCGTTATTTTTCCCTTATAAAGTTAAATAGCTAATTTCCCAGACTGTTTCGAGCTCTAAACTGTATATTGTGTCCTAAAGGCGCCGCGCTGTTCCGCGCTAGGTAGGATTCACGTCGCGACTCTCAATCACGTTGTTTCCTCACGTTACAGTTTAATGGTTTGCCTATTCATGTTGCGTACGAGATGACAGCTGCTCTCGGCGTCCTCAGACGAGAGCCAATTTAGACAAGTCGTTCAATTTTCGCTTCTATAACGAGAACTAGTGAGAAGTTTCCGGTCGTTTGAGTTTGTAAATCGTTTGTTGCTGTTTTCTTGCGTAAGCCGAGTCATGAGTCATTTGCTTTTGGTCAATTATGTTGAAGTGGTGTGATTATCTTGTCGTTTAATTGTTTATGTTTTATTACTATGCGTAGGTTGACAAAACAAGTGACGATAGCGGTAATTGGAGCTGGGGCGTTCCCCAATTAGGGCGATTAGAAATGGCGCGGTCGACGCCAAATTGGATTATGTGCCCGTGAAACGCTATGGTCCCTCGACATGCGACCTCATGTCACCTCCGCTAAGGTATAACGGACACGAGGTTAGGCATTCCGCTTTATCACTACACAATTTTGTTGCGCAATTCCCGCCATTAATAAATACACGTGTTATCTCGGTGTTCGAGAATGTTCGTGCGTCCGCGTGGCATTGCGCCCGCGCCCGATAGTACTAGCGACTCCGGCGAACTGGGCTCGACACGTTTCGTATATTGGCGGTCGAGAGTCGAGACTCACAGCGGCGTGCACCGATCGTAAATTGCGTTTTCGCCGGCGCGAAAGGTGACCGCCGTTGCTAGCAGGCCGGTGCATTCACCGCTCACCGTATCGAATTTATCGCGAGATCGATACGCGCGCATACCCGCCAACGCGCTCTGTATACACTTACCTGCACCTAGCCGACGACGTCACCACACGTGGCGCGGCGGGGACGCGCGCCTGTGTGAGTGCGCCACACGATTATATGGAATTCAGCGATTACGCCACCTACCTACATACAGGCAGCGAGCGCGAGTGCGTCCGCTCAGCGGTAATAATAATAATTAGCCGCCTCATTATTGTTATTGGAGGCGACGGCGACGGCGCTCGCTGTCACCGACAGATAACCGCTACGCGCGACCAGACGCCGCGTTCGATTCGCGCGCCGTGCTCGTAGCCATTGTTGCCATTGTCGCCGGACAAGGAGAAGTAGTCCCCTTTGTGTTGTTTTGTGTACCTACTACCTGGCTACCGGATTGTAGTCGCTGGATTGTTTGACTCGACACCACCGGACCGTTCTATCAGGTATGTTTGCAGTGTAAACTTCACTTGTATCGTAAACAATGGACGCGATTTCTGTTAAACGTGTACACAAAGCCGGCTGCGCTGAGTGGCCGTCTCCAGAGGGTTTGTAGGGCGAAGCGTTCGTTCAGTGACCTTGTGACGGAGGACGGTACACGCGACTTCATGTTTGTGTGTTACGTTTGGCCGCTCAGTAAGAGGTTATTGAAAGTAAGCGGAACACTAAACGTTGTTACTAGCCAATCTTGTTCCGAAAACATGTTGAGTGACATCGGAACGTGCCACGTTCTATTCAACTTTTAATTTGGAAGCCACCATTACATATCTTATTTATTTTTGTCATGGATGGTAAATACATAGTTGTTTATTGACACATTAATTTTGGGCAGTTTGTGATGTAGGTCGTAGCCATGTAGGTTTCGTTTAGGACTAAACTAGACAACTTTTGAGATTCTCTAATAGCGTCATTGGAAATTATTTTGCCTAGTTTGTAATCATTTGGAAATTAATGTCCTTTTTTGAAGATTTTTATAAATAACTTAGTGTGTTGACAGTTACCTTTTGTGTTCCAATGGCATGTTGTGTTTACCCCCTGTGTGGCCCAGTATGAGCTCAGTCTCGTTCGAAATATTATGCTAATGTTCAACGTAGAATTCAACACAATTATTTACCTACAAATTATAGCCTTTGCTTACGTTAGTCATTTAACTGACACAACAAAGCTGTTTATCAGTTAAATAAAATATTTTGGTGACGTTATCTTATCAGCCGCCATTTTCTATTCATATTAACATTAATCTCCGAATTGTTTCGTTGGTTTGTATCAACATTTCGGTTCATAACAGTACCTACGTTAATTAGTAGTCTGTGAGACAGATTATTCACGCAGACATGGACGGCAAACATAGATTCTTATCAGATTGAGAGAAGGAAAGGGTAACTGTTACTATGCGAAAGGTTGCCAACCTCTGCGTAGGTAGGGCGGTATTATTAAACATGTTTATGTCTGTTTTTGAATATACTTTCCTCTAAGGAAGGAATATACTTTCCTCGAAGAAGGATAACAAATATCCTTCGATAATTGTGTCTACGGTAAGCAACGACTCATGACTCGTCGGCCTCTCTGTGTGCAATAACCCCTGCACTAAAGAGGACCTTTGCGAGGTCAAATTAAGATACTCCATAGACAGACGTGATAAAAAAATTGGCAACTAATATTTATCTTCTGTCCTTTTCTTAATCAAATGGAAAGAAAAATATGCACTGAATTTCAATTTAGTTCAGTTTGTGAACAAAGGAATCGTCGGCGCCAGTGTCCCAATTGTGGTCGAAGCTTATTTAAAACTAGCTTTTCCCCGCGGCTTCGCGCGCGTGGATGTCGTTAAATTCCCACAAAAATATTCAATGTACAGACGTCAGCACATCAAGCTACTACAATCTGTCAAATGTATTTAATAGATTTTCAACTTTATCGCTGAATCATTAAGGTTCAAGGTTGATTGGGAAAACTTGACATTTTTGGGTAGCTTGACCTGTTGGCGTCTGTACCTACAGTTTTGACTTCGTTACTATTTTCTTAGGGTGTCCGATGTATGTCCCTGGCAACATTGACGCGCAAACTGTACAATAAAATGATAAATGATATCGATTACAGTTATCAAAATAAAAATCTGCTCTTTCATAGAAAAGTGCAACACCTACACGGATTTTGACTGCGTAGGTACTCAACAGCATTAAAAAAAAAAAATCGACGCAAAATTTCAACGCACGTGCATAATCATGTACTGAATCCATGGTAACAGAGGGGCAACTCTCGTAATTTAAAGTACTTTCACAGTCTGATCTCAGTCTCAATCTGTCAAAAATACCTCTAATTACTCTACATTTTTGACAAGTTTTTGACATTGATTGTAGCTGGGATGTGATTGCGACTAGATTTTGAAAGTTTTTAATTACGGGAATTGGCCTTCAGGTTGCTCGTCCATGTCCCTGCCACCCTGTACGTATAGATACGGAAATAGAATCAGCGATACAACGAACACGAAGAAAAAGAACTCCACCTCCACCATCTTTTTGCAAGCATTTTCATTTCACATTAGAATCACAAAGCAGTTCACCAAATATGCGACCAGCATTGTTGGTTTACTTTATCAAATGGCAAGTTTAAAATGTGCTCCCGAACGGATATCGAATGCGATGCACGTGCGGAGCTCCGTGATCGATGCGGTGCATCCAGATACGCAACTAACGTAAATCTGGGAACGGATCAGGGCTGGCAGGAATGCTGAATGTATTTTTTTATATTGTGGATAAAAATGTGGGTATCATAAGTTATAAGTACACCTCTGCGTAACCCTTCGAGGATTACAGGCGTGATGTTATGTTATGTCTTATAGCGAACAACATTGTGAAGGGTTTCTTGGTTTTTGCATTGCCTATATTAGATTCTATTCTTATAGGAATTCAAAAATCGATAATCCTTCGTTTGTATAAGGGACTAACCACACTTATTCAGCTCTGTTCAGCTTTTGTTCATAGAAAACAACGATTTTGTATGGAATGCGTACGCGGCCGTAAACCTGAACAGATGCGTACGCATTCCATACAGAATCGATGTTTTCCATGGAGGACAAAAGCTGAACGGAGCTGAATAAGTATGGTTAGTCCCTAAGTAAAACTCGAGGAAGAGCTACGAAACACCCGAAGGCCAATTCCCGTAATTAAAAACGTTCAAAATCTAGCCGCTATCTCATCTCAGCGACCGAGAATCAATGTCAATAGTGTAGGGAAATTAGAGGTATTTATGACAGATTGAGACTGAGATCAGATTGTGAATTGCCCCTCTGATCCCATTTAATAATTTTAGAGACATGCATTAGTCCAGACGCCAGAGCAATTTTGTTGATAAATGTAACAACAGAGCAACAAATTCAACATGTGGACAGTCTCCCCAATCGAGCGTCTATCTACCAAACAACTATAAATTCAATTTTAAAAAACTCCCTCGCCACCCTCCTTGACTTCTTAAGTGCAAGTGTACATTAATATAAATACCGTCACGTCACGCCTAACGTGCGGCTCACGTCCGCGATTGATGTGGCTGATCGCTCCGGGGGATCCTGACGGATGTAACCCTAGCCACCGCGCGGAATAAAAACGTCCGTCTGCACCAGAGTTACCAACCGTCCGGATTTGTCCGGCTTTTGGTACTTTTCTCATGGGTGGATTTATCTTTTGTCAGTACTAGCCTTTTTACCAAATCCCAACGACTCTACTACGGTCGGCTTCCAGTCTAACCAGCAACCTAATTGCGTAACACACTATCAATCAATCTGAATCATTTTTTAGGATCATGTTAATCTATTGCTTTATTTGTTAGAAACATTTGTAATATCCGGGTTTTTGTCAGGACTTTCAAAATTTCGTAATGGTGCTACCTGCGCGGAATAAAAACGTTCGTCTGAACTGTATGCAATTTATGAAACCGCTCTTTGTGATAGTGCTTGTGAACCTAGCTGTGTGTAGTTTTTGTTTGGATGTATGGCTGTTTCTATTCCATTGGTTCGTTTGTTCACAATATACCTACGTATCGGATCTATTGGATGAGTACATTTTCTTAATTAAATTGTTCCTATCAGCGAAGACGTAAAACGAAAAAGCAATTAACGATTACAAATTACAATCGTCGACTTTTCGTGACGTTTGTAAACTGTCTATTCTAAATTATGCATGCAGCGTTGTAATTATGTTAATATATTGTAAAATCATGGATTTTTGCATACCTATTCATTGCTAAAACTCGCAGAAAACCCACACTGATGCAATCTCACAAATAAACTCCCGTTTCAATGTCACATTACATTTAATTCAAAACAGGTAGTCTGTACTGACCTCGTTAGCGAAAATGTAATCGTAACACGAATAACTTTCACAGCGAAGCACATAGCAACAGCACGAACTAAAACTGCAACGCTGTAATTCAAAGAAAGTAAAGTAAAACAGACCGGTATGCGGAAAAGCAAAGGTAGAAATAATGCTTACACTGTGTGAAAATGACTATTTCGAAACGTGATTCTTATTACAATTAATCTGCGGACGTGTTCATAATATAATCGTGCATATCTCAACGCTGATGTCATAGCATGTCGTGTGCGGTTTTATTTGCGAAAGCGGCGTCGGTTTTTTTTGTCATAAATATTATATCACTGAATGGCAACTAGATAAACATAATTTTGCAGCGTACGGTTCGAGGAATTTGTGCTGACGTTTTATTTTGATGTTTGCTACACACTTTAATGGTGTGCTATAAATATGTCTGATGTATTGCAATTGCAACGGGCTTGACTGGGTACGGCAAGTCGGCAAGCAGTATCTAGGGTATTTTTGGATTAGTTAGACTTGACTCGCCAATAAATATTTTAGTTCTAATTAAAGTAATTTATTTTTTTGCTGGTAGAGCAATGGTGGCCCAGTATCAACGGCCATCCGCACTGTGCCCGCCTGGTAGACTATAGCCCATTCCGTCTCGAAGAGAGGAGGTCTGTATCCCAGCAGTGATAACATTATAGGCTGATAATAATTATACATCTATTCAGGAGGCAATCCTAATGCACCGCTTAATCTTTTAGTCCGGTGTTATCACATAAACAGTGGTTGAAAGAAAATGAATTACCTAGTTATATTAAACCATAACTCACGCTATATACCATAAAATATGTTCCAATTTCCAAACGTGGTCCTAATGATATGAGCACACATTCGTACCTACATATTATTATTACATATTCCATACGCTCAAATTCCGTAATTTATTATTCGCATAATGTCAACATGCGGCCGATTGGCTAATCAGTGCAGCCGCAATCGGCTTAACGAGTGAAAATGTCAGAGCTCTGTAGCGTAGCGACAGGGCCATTAATAGCTAAGTGTGTAAGCCTAATATTAATACAGAATTATTAAACAATTATTCCGTATTTATTACATAATGAGACCTCGAGCAGTGTGGCCCAGTTGGTAACCACCCCGATTTACTTACTACTTAGTCTGACAACCAGTCCTACCAAGGCTATCCAAGGGGTATCGTGGTACCCAGTAATTGGGGGTGGTGAAGGTCGCAGAGGCAGTCGCTCCATGTAAAATCCTGGTATTCAGCTGCATCCGGTTAGACTCGAAGCCGACATACTTGGAAAAAGGCTAACCAGATGATGCCAACCTCATTTGTTTACCGAGGAAAAGCTGGAAGCTGGAAAGGCAATGTTTTCGTGAAAACACGTACTGTTTACGAGTAATGTTATGCGAAGATAGTATGTAAGATTTGTAGCACGTGGGCTGTTGCAATATGTCTACCATAATTGCAATAATGTGAGTCAATCTGTTGTTTCCATTGATATTATGAACAGCTCTCGACAATCTCTCGAGTACAGTATACAAAATTGTTATATTAACCTACTGTTTATTTAACGTATTTACAAGGCAGATGTGAGTGGAAACGCTGGGAGCCCTAAGAGGACATATTATAGTGACATTATTGGTGATGTTCTTAAAAAGGTCAGGTGTGTAGTACTAACTTGCGAGCGTGTATGACCAGATGTACCAACGTAAACGAAGCAAAAGGAGTATGTAAGGAACGTAGCAGGTGGCCCCCTGTAGTTTCTGCCAACCCCCGTGGGAAGAAGTCGTGAGCTAGAAGTTATTTATCAATTTAGTATGATTAAGAACATATACAAAGTTACAAACCAAAGAACAGAGCAAGTTAATTTCCGAAAGCATCACTCATCTCTCAGCAAGTTGTACAGAGTAGAATAGAAACGAACTCTGTTGCGAAAGTTGATCACATCAACAAATAACTTTTCTCACAGAACGTCTAAACGAATCAAAAGTAAAATGTGCAAATTTATTCGCGCAGAACTCTCCGCTCGCTAGTTTAGTTTAGACTAAACTATTTCATTCTTGTGTAACTGGCTAGCGTTCATCTCGACCTACGCCACTGTAACTTTCTTTAAACTCCAACCGTATACACTATCTGTGTTCTATAGCAGTTTCTAGACTTGTTTGGGCATGCCAACCGGTTTCCATTCCAAGTAGGCTCCAACAGTCGGCCCATAAGAAAAAAAAAATACGGTTCACTTTCCTACGAGTCGTTTGTAGCGAAATATTTTATGGTCCTGTTACTAAAATAGGCCTCGTGTCAGGAATAAGTTTATTGTTGTTTGGATTATATGCCTTATTTTTATAGCTGACTTGTCGCTGTTGGTTTTATTGCCGAAATTGTTTTGTCACGGAATTGTGATTACGAAATGTACACTCTCTCGACATAACAACAACAGCTAAACTTGGTCCTTCTTGTCCCAAAGGACCACATCCCATTTATGGCAGTGGTCCTGTAGTAGTGCGGCGAGTCTTCAAAATAAATTACATTCGTGCAGCTATTTAAGGAGTACCAGTTTGTGTTGCTTTCGTATCATAGTCTGTGTGTCGTCTACGGAAATGGATAAAATTAGATCGCATGCAGTAACCGACAACCGTTGCTTCCGCACTGCATCGCAACGCGTCGCTCTCAATACGCTCTGTATTATGTTATGGCTACAAATATTGCATAGTATGGGTAAAACTGTGAAGTCATTACTCATGTGAAGTACTGGAATTAAGTTCTATGAAGGAATGTAACGTAATGTAATGTTTTTTCAGTATTTTTGTACTGAGACAACGTTATAGTATGTATTATGAGAAAACTCTTGACTAGTGCTAGGACTTCTTGGGTAGATTATGAAAAGATTCCCATAATAATGGGATTATTCTCCGTTCTTGATAGATAAAATGAATCATACAAAGATTCTACAAATATTGAATTATCAGTGAGTAGTAAAGCATTTATTTCAATTAAACCATTTACAGGCATTTGTATCGTCAAAGAAGTTGGTCATTCAGAAAGATGAAGCCAAGTTGGCCAATTCAAAGCGTAGTAGATTCCTATGGTGAAGCATGGGCAAGAAACTCCATGGACACTCTTTTAAATTAAATTGTTAAAAATTTTATTTACTTCATTTAAAAAAACGCGAATTCGACACCCTGATTTTATCCTTAATCCTAGCTAGTCCTACTGATTGTTTTGTAAGTAGCATGCACTCCACTGCGTATGCATTTTCTAGTTGATGTGAACAGACGACGCACATAAAACTTAGTCAGATCCACAGCATACTACTTGTCCATTAATTCCTACCTACTTCCTAGACTTGCACAGGTAAACACAAGACGCAGTTAACCTATGCCCCTGTGACATTTCGACGTACTGAATCTAGTCTGGCTTTTACTCTGAGAAGATGCTGCGTGGGAAAGTGGTCGTTGTTTGGTAACCAAGTACTTACATTATAATGTTGTTTTGTTCAGCAATCTGTACTGGCTGGTTGCTCCAGACGACTGTCGGTTGTAATCGATGGATATAGATTTATTTTATCATTATTAATAGGCTCACATTTGGTCAGTATCTCACTTCGATATTGCCCGTCAGTGTGGTAATTTCGGATTCGGAGGAACACTGTGTAAAATGATAGTAATTAAGTCATTAGGGCAGTGGTTGCTTGATGGTAAGGGTAGATTTTTATCTTATCACCTGTGTCCTTAGGGTGACATTCGCCCTGTGATTAAAACCATGAGTAAATAGTAAATTACCACCCCAAACATAACTATTTATTGCAAAATCTTCATCAATAATACGAAAACAATCCATCCACATTAACTCCCACAAACACATACATATGAAATATTACGGCTTGCCCCAAAACAATAATCCCATCACATATATTTTTCTGTCTCCGGGAAAAGGCCCGGGAATGATTAATAGTGACACGGGCGTGCGGTCACGTCGACTATGGTTACGCGTGGTTGAACTGTTGGTAATCTTACCATAGAACTTATACTAATGGAAAAACGACGTCTGTATAGAGCCGAAAATCTTGCAATAAAAGTAATATGTAGTCAAAGAAAGTAATTTGGCATATTGGCGCACTATGTAAATTATATTATCCATATCATTCCGTACTCCTGATGGTCGATTACAAGAACACTCTTGTCTTCTTGTAATTTTTACCAATAATGAAGCAAAGACCTCATAGCTTTGCATAGTAAACCCTCCTCCCATAAGGAAATAGCTATCACAGGTTAAATTTGCTTACGTATCTATTTATATGCCCAATTTGGCAATAAAAAACGCTACCATTGGTAAGCAAAACGATTCGTTTTTGTTTATAGGAACCGAGCATGATAGAGATTGGCAGTGTTTTGAACACAGGGACAATTTGAGTTGATTGTCAATTTGCTAAACAATACATTTCCCCGTAACTGTACATTACTTTTATTGTTCTATTTATTAATTTAGGAAGACCGGCAATAGATCACTATGATAATGACTGGAATCTGTTGAAACATTTGTCAATATTTATGTGCATTAATGTCCCATACATTTATTCGCATAAAGGGAAATGGTTGTAATGTTATTAATCAAACATGTTTATAGACATATTTTTATAGAAAAAAATAACTTTTTGACGTTTATAAATACTTACCAATTAATCCGCTGCTGATATGTAGTTGTCGAAAAGCAGCTTCTTCTCATAGTTAATGACCCAGAGAAGTTTCCAAATGCCACACCTAACAGTATCCATGGTTACAATACAAACAAAAGCATAGGTTTCCGCAAACGGTTATTGTGAACCGTTCAATACTCCAACCCACTTAGTGCCACGTCAGTTGTCAGAATAACAAATGGGCAAAGTTGTCTCTCTTTTGACAAAACGCAAGCCGTTGTGGCCGACTTCCAAATGATTAGACGCTTTCATGCGTTCGCGAGAAATTGTCGCAAGGACGTGGCCCTAAACTGTTAGCCAATCTTTCTCACACGTTTAAAGAGACGACGAAAGTGCTCTATTTTTGGCACCACGTAATACGACAAAAGAGGGTTTCAAATATTCTCAAACGCGTTCAATAAGGTGTATTTTAAGCGGAATAGTGAAGCAAATACCAAAGACGTAGGCTGGTGGGAGTATCAGACTTGCCACCGAGGTGACAATTCCTAAGCGTTGCCAATTAACGAGTCGTAATAAGTAACTAATGCATCATTACGAACAGTTTCTAAATAATCGTCTAGGCCTCTTGCATAGTCCACCGTCATAGTCTGAACTGAGCTCATGAACAAAGCATGCCAAATCGTTGACGCAATCAAATTTCAATGCGATAATTTAATAGTTTTTGTTTATTCTGAAAGCATTTACATTTGAGCCGGATTTAGTGATTACGCGTTTCAAAATCTCACCCTGTCACTCGCCAGCTAAAAATATTGTACTTGGCACTGAAATAAACGGCGTTAACTCTTTGAACTATGGCCAAGTTGTTATACTTTGAATTGTAATTGTACTGCGTTATCAGGGGTACTGATACGGTGTATTTACTTAGATAACGTAGCGTTGATACGAGTGTTTTGCTGTTTTTTGATAGTCGGTCGCTAACAACACGTTCATTTTCCCTACTTTTTCTTGTGTCTAAGCGACAGAAATGAATTGAAATTACTACACTTTTTTTTTGTCCGAACATGTTTGCTGTATATATTTTTAGAACTCGATACTACGTTTTCCTCGATCGAGCAAAAAAATAGACTAAATGGTCTGGGGCGTTAGCTGCAGGTAAAATTTCTGCTCCACTGCTCCGGCTGTCGAAGCATGATTGAATAGCAGGCCAACCAATCTTCCATTTTGTTTCGTGAACCAGATTTTCCTTTGACATTTATTTTATTTTCCGTCCACTTTCAAGAACAAAATACTTGGAAAGTTCAATTCTTGAATTGTCCAAAACGTAATCGTTTTCTGTCCTTTGACAAAAGTTTGAAGAAGCAAACTACCGCGTACCGCTTCTCACTCCCCTAAAATCCCTTTAAAATTAAACGAGAACTTGAAAAATCCTCTTTGGCAAAGTTTTGTAAGTGGAATCGAGTTGGTAAGTTAGTTACATCTCGTCGTTCAATATTTTATAATGTGGCGAGAGCCCGGCCGGTGATCCGTGAGCGTCACTCGACCTCCACGAAGGCCGTGCCCGGCTTTTATTGATTTTTTATGCGCATTGTCCATTTCGTTCGTACCTACGCCCCCGCCTGGCGCCCGCCCGCTCTGGGCCACAAGTCCACAACGGCGACGAATTGCGATCACTATATTTGTCACACGTAATTTACAATGCCAGTTACACATTTTATGATTAGTCCGTTATTAGAACTCGTTATTAACTCTTTTGCTTTCACGAACATACGCGATTATGAAATGCTTTGTTCACAATACGCGTATAACATTACCATTTATGTGCTAAGGGGAAACAAAAACGGCAAAGTTTTATAGTTGTTGTGTTATCATTAAACTGTCTGCGTTAACCTACTTATGTTTTCTCATATTGGCGTCAGGGGCGTCGCTAAACCGTGGCGTAGTGTATGCGTAGTTATATTAGCTTCTATACTAGAACTGGGAAAATCGTTTACGACTTCGGTTCCACTCGTAAAAACTTTAGACGAAAAGTCAAAAGGAGACCTTCAGATTATGCTGTTTCTTTATCTTCAGTTTTCAGATATTTTATTATTGAAATACAGTTATTTTGACGGTTACTGATTGACGAATGTTTGAAAATATATGTTAATTAAACCCATGTAATACCCGATTCATAATGTGTGTAATTAATTAAATGTTTTCACACTAACAATTAGTAATCGTAACATGATTTTATATAAACAACAGCCGACCTATTCTGTAAAAATCTCACCGTGAACACTTAATGAAGTGACCCGTCATTCCACCTGATGACACTATTGACAGTTCACTTTCACCCAAGGTTTCACGGTGAAATTTTTACTGAATAGATCGGCTGACCTCATTAATCGTCACTAGAATTAATGAACTTCCTAATCTGACAATACAGCTCAAGTTTTGTCCTACTTTAGTTAAACTCAAAATTTTGCAAAATCAACGTGGACATAAGTACCAATGTTCCTTCAATATCGATGCTATGCTAATGTCATGTATTTTTTTGTTACAGATTGCAAACTGTGTGGACTGCCAGATCACCTAGCCAACTACTTTGTACAATAAAAGTAAGTTTGTTTTAGCAATTTGTAAAGTTTTCGGTAGGATAATGTGTTGAAGAAAGGTTATTGATTAACACTGAATAATTAAATGAAGACGATGCTATTTTAAATGCGTCATTTTATTGGATTTCTAGACTTGTGGAAAGTCTAGGATACAGACGCGGATATTAATTGTTAACTGATTGAAGTACTATAATATACTAGTCAGACTTTTTTCTACTATAGTGGCAAGTGGCTCATCGTGAAAATATAAATATGGACATTTTGTAGAAATTCAAGTACCGTAATTAACTTATTAATACCTAATTATAATAATAAATCACCGATGCAAGAAAATGTCTGAATGTTGTTATCAGCTACACCGAATTTAACTTGGTGGAGTTTGAACCTTGTCATTCTAGTTCACTAAGTGCACATACACATTCAGCGTTCATATTTTATTAAATCAACAGTGGCGTGCAAAGTAATGAACACCTGTTGTATTATTCTTTGAGCTCTGGCGTTACAAAATGGCCCATCGTTTGCGTATTCTGCACTCGAACAATTTTACGAGTTTGCGGAATTCAAATTTCGATTAATAATAATAATTTTAATGCTCAACAGCAGTCACCACACACGTCATTGATTCTGTCTTCAAAGTCAAACTGGTATTTTTGCTAATTATTAATTCGCTGCGCAAAGTGAACCGTGAATTACGTTACCAACGCTAAGAGCTTGTCAAAATCTTTAACCACTGTTTAATTTCTGTTTCCCACTATTGATTCCGATTAAAAAACGGAGATTCTTAGCGCTATCGAAAATGCCAGGAAGGCCAAGCCGTGCAGATCCAAAAATTCTCCGTATTTCTAATTTTATCCTCCTTTGAGCCTGTTTGTGGAATTTCAACTCGAGAATTCCTGCGTCCGTTGACTCTTGCGCGGGTGGTGCGCGCGTCAAGCCGAGTCGTAAAATGCAAACGCTTCGTGTCACACGCGGAGTGACACATAGCTTTCATATAGCATGACATGCCGATCTGTCTTTGTTCCGATGAGTTATGCCCTGTGTCCCGCCGGTCCGTCGGTCCGCTAGATGAACGCTAACCGCACCACAAATCATCGGCTCTGCTAACTCACTCCGCCCCCGCGACGCCCGCCGACCTCGGCGACGTCTTCCCACAAATTCTCACCCCGAAACGATACATTCACCGCCGCGCACCGGACGAATATCACACGAACGCCGCAATGACGTAAACTCCATAGTCGCGTGCGCCAGCCGATGTTCAACTTACATTGGGCCGTTGTGCGCGGCACACACGATCATTAAACGTATATCTGTTAATAATAATTGCGATTGTCTGGTTGTACGTGCGCGCCGAGTTATGGCGCAGTTGCTGGGCGGTTTGCGAGTCCCCCCCTCCCCCTCCACCACAGTCACCCACCGCCGACCCCTCAGATCTGCGGCGAGCGGCGCATCTTGAGATGAAATGGCATTCAGTTTCGTTTTGTGACGGTTGAATGGGCGCCCGGTTTCGTGAATACGTGTGTGTATTGAATGTATGAATACATGCATTAAACTATCCGTGATGAATTTTCACATGACTATAAAAACGTCGTTAGACATTCGTATCTATCTATATGTAGACTAAATCCTCACATCTCCACAGATATTCACAAATTCTCCTACGTATAAGTCCCACCCGCAAGTAACGTGCCGAAGAATGACCGTGACCCTGCTAGAATAAAAAAACATGCTATCATAAAACTAAACAGATTATTGCCATATAAAATCGCAAATGATTTAATTGAGCATTATGTTAAAATACCTATGATTTATTTTTGTATTTTCATAATCAAACATACTGAATTGGAATTAGATAACCATGAGGACGCGAATTTTAAACCATATCGTTGAGTATTATTTATTGGCCTAATTTTTTATATCTGTATTTATAATAATATCAGCCTATTACTCTCCCACTGCAGAGCATTGATCACCACGTTTGCTCAAGACGGGTTGGCGATTTCAGATTTAAATTAACTATAAGTCCAGGTTTCGTCATGATGCAGTTGATGTGTTCCTTCATTTTAATGATAACATAACATGAAATACTAAGCCGCTAAGTAATACCGTCAATGTTTATCTTTCGCTACGAGAGTACGCTTAGAATAATACTATCATAACATATCATATGGTTCCAAGAAGTTGTTTTTGCAAAACCGCAATTCTGCTTGACGCCGCCGCCGCCGCCGCGCCGCCAGGAAAATAGGCAAGATTTAACGTCCAAAGACACGGAACGGAAAATACGAACGATCCTTTGCAGACCATACACCAGCCTACAATTTCCACCTTTTATACCCAATAATTCACATGCCAGCACTTTAAGAGGCATTATAAAGCACATGTTACAGTTTTTCCGTTAGCTTGCACATTTTTACGATCTCGATGCGGCTCGGGCGGTAGTTTAACACAGCGGAGCCCGAAGCCCGTCGGGCTCTCACGACCGGTCTCTACGTGATCTCCTGCGACGCTCCCCGACTCGCTAATAACTGCTGTAGGTACACACGTGTGTGTGTAGGTACATGTTGTACGAATGTGAAAAGAAAAATGTTCTTCGTTACTTTGATAACGTATTGTGTGGGACGTGACAGAAATGCCGCCTTGGTTGGCGGTTTTAGTCTGTTTCAACGGTTTTTTAGGCGATTTTTGTTTGATAAGATACTTGATCAAATTAAATTGACAGGTCAAACTTAACAGACGTCACAGGTATCGATGTCAAATCATGATAAAACCGAAAAATAAGTACGAAGTATCATTTTTCCAAACTTATTAATTCTCATAGTTCGGGCGTCTCTTGGCGCTTGGCGTTACCAAAAAACATGAGTTTTTTAAACTCATACCCCTTTTATCGTTATTCGATCGTCTCGTCGTATCCAAGAAGTTTCGCCAGTTCCACCAACAAAATAAATATATGTATATTTAGGTTAAGGTATTTATCTATGGGCCTGCGTCGCCTGAAATAAATAAATAATAAATAAATTTAAATTGACCCTTGTACGCATAAAACAGATTTGCAACCAATTAGAATTTAAGACACGAGGAAACAATTCGCCACAGTGAATTAGCAGCTTTTTATTGCAATGGCTTCCAAACGTAATCAATTACTTTTAATTAAATACCCACGTTTTTACTTTTAAAATCCCCTTAGCAACACGTAACTGTAGATTTCATGGCATCTTATATTTGACAGATTGAGAAGATTATTTAAATACCATAGTATTAATGCCTCAGGGAATGATATCCCACACAGGCTTAACCAAACAAGTTTCACCACGAGTATTCACAATAGGTTAACTAGCTGTCATTACTCATGCACCGTTGCGACTTTCGAAGCTTAGTATTTCGGTGTCAATGCACTTCGCGTTCACGATACTTCCCAATGAACCCTGTAAAGGAAGCGGTATGACTGTATATGATATCTACACACATGCATAATTATGTAATATTTTGTACGGACAAGAAAAGAAAATGTTTAAGCACCATAAGGTAAAGGGACCATTATATCAGACTCTTAGTGGAACGGACTTGTGTGAACTTGTGAAATACAATCAACACTATTCTAAGTTTCAAAATAAAAATCACGTGAAAAATTAAGATAAAAAAATTAAAATTAAAATTTTACATTAAAATTATTTGTAAGTCTTATAAATTGTAATAAATTTTTAAGAATCTTGTTCTTTTTAATAAAGGAGAAAAACATTTTTTATTACGGGAGAACACCGGCTCCTGTAACACTGTTATAATTAGCGCAGGAGTCGAGAATTCTATGATTTGATCGACATTTTGTTTTATATCAATAATAAATAATTGTATTATTTATAATTGTTTTTAAGTGTGCATTTGTGTAGTTATAACAATAAACGAAGCATTCTCAATTCGCCGCAAGTATTTGATTAAAATTCGCAATTTTATCGCGACTGTACGAAAATTTTCCAAACCACGCTGGGATGGGTGCAGTTCATTCATTCATTCATTCGACTGTACGAAAATTTTCCATCCATCCATTTCGTCCTGTTGTGAATGCATTTACGCCATCGTCTGTTTGGGTGACCCGTCTGCTGTTTCCTTATATCAATATTTTCGACAAACATCTCGGCACGAAATTGCACTCGTGAAGAAGCACTTATAAGAATATTGAAGAATTGTAGACGACGCAGAATGTAACAAGATAGCGCTTTGACATGAGTAACCTCGTGTTATGTAATATTTGTTGACTGCAAAGTGCACGGTCACAGGCGTGCCATGTTGTTGTCAAATGAATTACTGCATCGATTGCATAACACCTTCCCCGCATGAAATCACAGACGACTGTTTTTACATCTACTCTAGCTGTATGTATGCAGTTGGCAACAAGAAAATACCTTGATGTTACGTTTGCCTGCGGGTGACATTACCCATAATGTAGTCGGCAATTCAAAAATACTTAACACACTTTATTACCAGACCAGTGCTATAAAGTGTAAATGATCAAAGCTAATCAAACATCTAAAAGCCGAAACTCACTGCTTACATTTCAACTAATGAAACTATGCAGACATTCTTTGAAACATTTGAAACCGATGCCTCTAAATTCCAATGCACCCCGAGCTTTATGCCCAAGTGTCGTCTGCCGAGTAATGGGCACTAATATCGTTGTGCGCAAGTCGATAACGCTTAGCAAGGCTAAAGGAATTCGAATCTTTATTGTTATCGAGTCCGACTATCGATATGATACGACGTGTGACTTGTTTCATCGATTAATATAATGGCCGATCGCAAGACTGGGTTAGTTTTTTTTTTGATAGCTTATCAGCTTGTTGATTGCTTGTAATCGTTTTATGCTATTAGTTATATCGACGCGAAAAGTTTTGGGAGCGGCTTTCGGCCAACTTAGATACAGTGTCTTTTTGACGTGGTCATGTTGCACGTTTACCAACCAGTACTGGGCCCGCGAGGCCCACTCCCTCTCGAAGAGAGGAGGCCTGTGACCCGGCAGTGGTACCATAATAGGCCTATTATGCTTATGCATTTTGCGCGCATTTAAAACATGTCATTTGATAGTCAAAATGGTTTTTATTTCATAGTTTTATTTATCTGAAAGAAAACTGCTTTTTTCTGGCTTTCACACCCTAAACACGTATTCTTTCTAACTTCCCAACGAACTCTGTGATGTTGTTTTTATTTAAAAGTCTCCCTAAATTTCTAAAACAAATTTCCCAGAAAATTATTTCTTCATCAAAAGCCACGTCAAACTTCGCCTCTCAACAAAACCTAATCCAATCCAATTTAGTTAGAATATAATTAGACTGCGAACACTAAAACCATTAATCGGACGTTGGATTTTGTATGTAAAAGGCTTCATATCGGCTCTCGTCTAATTCTAATGACGTACTATGTGTAAATGACCAGGGAAATAGGTCATTCGCGGAGAATCGGTTTTGCTCGCGTTATTACGAACATTGCCGATTTGTGTTTTCTGAAAAATTATTCGGTGTTCAGGATATAGCGTTCATTTCTGAAATACATGAGATGAATTAATTAGTAGTAGTACCTTATTTATAGTGTAATGAATTAATTATACATAATTTATAGTTAGTTATGACCGATTACTATAATTTATGGACAGATTGGTTAAAACTAAGACTCTTGAATCTTTACCAATAATGGAGCAAAGACCTCATAGCATTTCCATATGGAAATAGCTATCACAGGTTAAATCAGCTTACGAATCTATTTATATGCCTAGTTTAGCAATAAACGATGCTATCATTGGTAAGCAAAACGATTCGTTTTTGTTTATAGGAACCGAGCATTAGTTAGCCCAAATAACCCCTTGGTTTATTTCTGTACGCTTTTTGTCTCTTCAAACCGTAGTGAATGATTACAAAGTAAAAAAAAAAAAAAAAAAACATGTTCAGTCTTACTTATAGCATGTTATTAGAATGTCACTTTTCAACGCACGTGCCGCCTCGTTGACTCACTCCAGCGCGCCTCGGTTATTTGACTTCCAACTCGAGTGTGCTACTAACTATCATTCAATTGAAATATGCATTGAAGCCAACGCAAGTGTACCATTGACACAAACCCACCCAACCACGTCTATCAATCTTACATAGCAAGTTTCTACAGCTTCAAACTTCTAAATCTTGTCGAAACAGCGAACTAAGCCACTCGGAATCATTTACGAGCCCATAAAAAATAACCACGCTTTCCTTCTGAGCAAACCTCCGATATTCACGGCACTTTTATTGGAGCGTAGTCCCTTATACTATAATATAGTAACACGTAGGGTGCGGGGTGGGATATGTCGCGCCCTTACGCCTCGATTCATGCGGTGTCGTGTTACCAATGGCCCTTTGTAAGACAGAAATGTGATAAACAGGAAAATGTCTACGGGCTATAACTTACCTACCGACGATAACACTCAATATTGGAATTTAAACTTTATGCCGACGGAATTAATTTCCATTACGAACGCAGATGGTGCGTCCATTTCTAGGCAGCCAAATAAATTACCGTTTGATACCTACTCTGTACGAAATTGCGAGAAATAATTCGGAGGCGTTTGCGGAATCGTTTGATTTTTGACGTCTAAACAAGAAGCTTTCGACGCCCGTTTCAAAGCGGAATTACATTTAACGGAACAGGGAACTTGGGCTTTCCCTATTTCGAGAATTAATTTGTTTTACTGCGGCGTTCTTATTGTAAATGTTTCCGCATTTCCAATTTCTTCCTTATCTACATTTTTGATTAGTTTATATTTATTAGATGGTTTCTTAAGTACTTGGGAAACAAAGACGACGTTGCTTTGATTCGCAGTTTCAGCACGTTGTTAAGTCGCAATCGAAATTTCTGAATTGTATTCACGGTTCCGAAAATATATTCAAAACGATAAAACGAACAAGGAAGTACCGACACAGTACCGTTACAGTTAGTTTGATAGCAGTTTCAGCAAATTGCAAAAGTTCATAGTTTTAACTAACCAAAACCAATTTATCGCAACAATTCTATATGAATCGCATTCGGAACAAATAACCAAATCACGAAACAAAAACTCCATCGAATAATAATATCAAGCTGTACATACAAACTTAAGGCGATGGGGACGCCGCACTGTGGGCCAACTCCCAGTTTGAAACTGGATGTAATAACTGAGCGAATCAATTAAAAACTCTCCAAGTAAAGTTTCGCCTGGTCCCCGGTCTACAGGCTGTGTGATTTACGCGCCTAGGTGTTACAAAATTGCGTTGTTTTGCGGCACTCTGCCTTTATAAACTTTTTGTACGTTTTGTCTTTCTCATACCGGAATGTACGTAGGATAGTTCGGATTCTGTTAATGTAGCTGACCTACATTTTTCGTAATTAAAAAAATATAGCTCCGAGTTGTTTTCTTTCAAGCCTGGAACTGAAAATGTAGAGTCGTTTTTTCTAAAGAAAATTGTAATGACAGGCGAGTTTTAATGGGCACTGTTTTTTTTTTTCGAATATAATTTAATTCTGTCGTTAATGTTCGCTAAAGTAATCATGAGAAGTTTGGGTTTGTTATCTCTTTCCCACAACCTGCGGTTGTAATAAAATATTACTCGGTATCAGATATCATATACGAAAAATATTTTTACCAAATCCCTGCTGAGTTACTCAAGTGATTTATATCCGAAGGACGATCGGCCTATATATCAAGACGCGAATATACAAGATATTTCTAACGTCTGGTATTCCCAAATCACATAATCGGATTTCAAATGCTGAAAAGCCGTTCATCTAATATGTGAGTTGTAAATTACAGTGAAATATCGCGAAAGCGTCTCAATTTATGACGGGTGTGTGCGATTGTGAACACACTGTGTGAGTGTGGGAGCTGTCAGGTAAATTCGTGTTCACGTCCTTCAGTGACGTATTATTGATGCTACACGTGCTTCGGCGTACCTCGAAGATAACATCTCCGTTTATTTTCTACTTTTATTGTATACTCGACGTCTATATTCGAAAAATACTTCTATTTCTTATAACACGGCTTTCTGTAGGGATTACTTGAAGACTCCAAGATGGCGTATTTCGATATGTTTTGAAACTGTTCGTATATTCTAGTTCATACGTTTTATCGAAGTTTTATTTCTTTTAGTATTTATTTGTAGGTTTTAGACTCTATCCAACCTATCTAGACAAACTGATGCATATAATTTCCGTATCGAATAGTTATATTAGTGATCTCGAACCACGATATCTGAATCCGTTCTATTAAACTCTACAGAAGTTAGTCTGCAAACGCCGCCACACGTAGAAAATTACATCCATTGACTCATTGGTATACAAGAGATCTATCTGAGTAGTTAGTAATGTACCATTCAATAGTGTTTCATCGCAGACCAATTACCTTGACATAAAAATATTTATGCATATACGATTGATACGATCATATCTATGTATATATTTCAAGCCATACGCGTATAACAACACTGCATTGCATTATAATGCCGTCCATTAAAAGGTAATTATAAACATAATTTAAATAAGTTATATACATATATTATAGACGCCACATGTTGGCATCGGTATGTTTATTACATACCTCTAATCAGGCTGATTCCCCAAGGATTACAAGCGCTGATAATAATTACTTAATGAGTCCGCATATATTTCGTTTTAATAACTATTAATTTGAGGAGATCGTTAATATCTTTCATCGTCTTGTTGTTACATTAATTTTACTAACCGTGCCTGCGACTTCTGTAAAATACGTTTCCTTTATAAAAAG
Organism: Apamea epomidion; assembly: GCA_947507525.1. Taxonomy (NCBI): domain Eukaryota; kingdom Metazoa; phylum Arthropoda; class Insecta; order Lepidoptera; family Noctuidae; genus Apamea; species Apamea epomidion. The sequence goes on from OX382247.1 coordinate 14,289,226, forward strand.
TATTCCTAATCATAATTATTTATTTGTACTTGAATATGTTTGAGGTTGGTTGGTATGGTTGGGTTGTTGGTTGGTATGGTTGTTTATTTCTCTCAGTATGATAAACATAAAATGAATATTCCATTTATGTGAGTATGACGCCGTGTGAACGTTGATCACTTGTTTAACGATGTATGAAGACCGACCTTTTGTGTACCTATTGATTTTTATTGATATGTCCTGCGTCATCACACCATTGTAATGTTTAAAGGTCGAGCAGAGATTTTCCACATGTGTAAACTTCATGTGTTGATTTGTTAATTAATAAGAAAGCTATTTTAGCAGTTTCGTAATTATCAGTAAAATATACCTAAAATACAACAAGGCTTAGGTATGCCCACTGCAGTAACTTTTTCTTTCCAATGTTTTTCGGGGAATGTTCCTCAAACATGATCATTATTTCACAAAACAAAGAACAAGTATAAAATCTAATTTAAATAACAAAAAAGTACACCACAATTTATGTTCTTGTTAAAAAGAATTTACAACTTTTAATTATCTTTCACTTTGTTTTAATACTTTTACAACGACTTTTTTTTCTATATATTAATGAGTAACAAATTGTTTTTTTATTAAACCTTCTCTTTGACGCGGGTTTTCCCGTTCCTTGGCACTTTAGCAGTAAATAGTTTTGAAGCAAATGGCTACACACATACATGTGTGTATTTGAAACGAGGTCATGCCGATTGACATACGAGCTAACTCTAGCGAAATACTGTAGCTGTGGTTCACTGACACAGCACAAAGAGAACAAAGTAGTGCGAGTCGGAACAAAAAGTCTAGACCAACGGTTCTTCCGCTATGCGTCGTCAAGCAAATCAATTGATACGCCTGCGATGCGTTAAAAGTGTTGTTGACCTTTAAGATGTTTTTGGCAAAGATTTAGTAATTGAAAAAGTCAATTAGCATCACTGTGATTGAATATTTTTGCATAGTAACCAATCGTCAGACGGTAGCTAATGGATTTTTTTTGTACCAACCGTTATCCGCAAATACCAAAGACCGCATTAATTTAAATCGATATCCAATTTTTGGAAAGCATTAGTTATTTATTATAATCGAGTCAAAATTTAATAAAGCAGGCAAAATATTAATCATGTTTTCAAATAAATCAATTTCGTTGCCATTCGTTTGAGGTATTTTAAACGGTGTATTAGCCAAGCTAACGCAACTTCTTTAAGTAATGCCTGACATCAAATTAGCAGTAAGTTGACTATTTTATTAAATCTGGAAATTAAATAAATACCTAGAAAGTCATAAGCTGCTAATACATAAGGATAATAAATAAATGCTTACGTAGCACTTAAACATATTTAAATATAAAATCACCATTTTATGTTGTACTACTGGGTAATATTATATTAATTACACTGTGGTGGTTGGAGCGTTGCAGAGTGAATGACCGTGTCCCGGCGACGGGCGGGAACGCATGTAAATGAGAGTTCTCTTGATGATACCATCGTGCTTGTGACGTACCTACATTTATATGTATAGAAAAAAATGCAACATTTTCTACCACTTAGTGCAGCATTTATGCTTTTTGAAGTAGATGCAATGCTTCTTGTGAGGGCGTGTTTTTATGCTGACGAGGCAAATGTTTGGAGTAATTTTGTTGGCATACTGAACTGTTACCCCTAGTTAGAGATAGATGTATTCAATCCTGGTCAGAATATTTTGATAAAAGATCTCTAACGAAGGGTATTTGGTACAGGACGATTCGGCCATCGCTTCCACGTATGCTTTGGTTCAGCGAGGGCAGGATCAATAGGCAAGAAGTTGTGATAGCTTTGAGACTCCGATCCGGCCATGTTCCTCTCAATAGTTTTGATTTTATGATGCGCAAAGTTGATTCACCCAATTGCGCTGTCTGTGGAGTCATAGAAGATGTGCATCACATCTTGACGGAATGTAGTCGCATTGGAGTCCAAAGACGTCAAGCTTTTGACAATAATTTTAATGTAGGCTACTATAATAGCGTCCTGGCCTCACCATTGTCAGATGAGGCTAGAACACTATATCATATTATTATTATGGGTACAAGGTTGCGGGTAGGTTAGTTTGTTATATTAATGTATTCAATAATCGGGGTGACATATTCTTTATAGAAAAAACCCTGTAAATATATAAAGATTTAAAAAAAAAACGACGGCACTGAAATCATTTTTCGTAGATGGTAAAATGCCATAGTAACTTTAACCGTTAGCCTTATTTCACGACCTTCAGGTGGCTTATTTATTTATTTATGTACAGACAAAACAAACGGATTCATATAATTGCTGTTCCATTATTGAATTTATCTGGTAGAAAATGCTAATTTGGGGCATTTGTAAACCAGGCTCTTTATCTAGATTAATAGAATTCAATATTTGTAACTCTAGGTAGTAATTAAAACTGAGTCGGTGACTAAAACTCCGCACCTTTAGGTACCTACTCAACATTAGGTACGGTCGGTAACAAAAGTTAACAATTCAGTTTTCTGAATCTTAATTACCTATTGTGGAAAATGTTTAATTAAAATCGGTACAGAACCCTTGGTTCATCATCATCTTATTCCTGCCCTTGTCCCATGTTGCTTGCGTTCGTCGTCACGCTACCCGTGGAACTCATGAAGTTCTTAAAAGCAGATTATCGAATCATTATGGCAATTTAGATATTAAGTAGCCGTGTTAATCGACTTTTGCTGCAGACCCTACTACAGTAACTAAGTATGTATCAGCTCCGGAGCACATCCAATCCCAGAGACAAGTCTCAAGTAGCAACTGAAGTGGTTGTGTACAATGAATCACAGTAAACTACTTTCTCGTCATTGACTCACGGCTTGTTCAGGAAAATAAACACCTGATTCATTGCAGTTTTTCCTTCATGTTTTCTTTTAACTACAGTTGCTAAGGCATAGTAAATTACTGACAGTACTAATGCATTGATCCTACTATATATAATAATATTATAAAAGCGAAAGTTTTTTAAGGATGGATGTTTGTTACTCTTTCACGCAAAAACTACAGAACGCTGATTACTTTATAACCATGATTACCATATAGGATACTTTTTATCCCGCCTTTCCTACGGGATCAAAACTTATGTGGGTGAAACCGCGGCGCGCAGCTAACCTTATAATAGTGGATTGCGTCTATTTTATAGTTTTGTCCTTCAAGATACACGATTTTGCTAGCTTCATAGGCAAGGGTCTCACTCGTCTGTAATAGCCATACCCACCCATTATTGAAACGACACTGATGTTACCTAGGCTGTCTTTTAGTAAATAAATTATTACCGACTTACTATCTTCGAAAGATTTTATCTAAACGTTACGTGTTGTCCAAAACTTCCAAACTTAAGTTTTGGTTTCCCAAGAAACCGGTTCCATCATAATTTAAGAGCCGTCATTAAAATCTTTCATTATCACAGAAAGCCGCTAAACTTGACATGTTTGCCGCATGTCAGAAGGTAAATTCTCGTAATTTAAAACGTTCAAAATCTAGTCGCAGTCTCATCTCAGCGACAAACAAATGTCAAAAACTTGTCAAAATGTAGGGAAATTAGAGCTATTTTTGACAGATTGAGACTGAGATCAGACTGTGAATGTTCTTAAAATTACGAGAATTGCCCCCCTGATGACAATTAATTGGTCTAAAAGAACCACCGATTGGGTCCCACTAAGCGCACGACGCCATCGCGGCCGGCCGAGACGATGGCGGGACGAGCTTGACTCCTACCGTAAAGACTGGCTGGCACTCGCCAAAGACACTATTGTGTGGAAAAGTAGTCGTAATACAGGCTAGTTAGATCAGATTAGAATTTCACTAGACTAGTCAAAGGGTTAGGTTTCGGTGTCAAAAACGCTCTGTTTTTCGACAGCCATTATTGTGTGACCATTCACCGCTTTCTTAGTAAACCAAAACTCAATCCCCGACTTCCTCTTGAGTACGTAAAGAAGTCGAAACTTTTTACTAACTTTCACACGTATTATCATTTATTGTTTGTAAGCTCGTAAACACAATTCAATAAACCTTTGTTCAAACAACGCGATTCACTATCACATGTCGGTCAAAACGTGTCAGACCGGACTTTCTAAACGGTGTTCTTGTCATACTTGGACGTCATTGGCCGATTGTGCGAAATTACCTGCCTTTTTTGATAACAGAAGAAAGGTGTGACTAATTGTTTAGATAACGAATAGTTACACGCGTCAAATATAGTAAATTATAGTAACTAGTCAAGTAACACCATCACACCTGTCGATTGCTTCGTTGGTCTTGTGGTCGCTTGTGCTACTGCTGAGCAGAGGTCCTGGGTTCGATTTTCGGGTCGGTCAAAGTGATATTGGGTTTTCCATATGAAATTTCTCAGTAGCAAAAGTAGCAACCCGGAGTCTGGATTTGTGTCCGGTTGATGACAATAGACTTGCCTCCTATTACGTGAGACTTAAACATGACTGGAGAAATGTGGGTGTACTATATATATATAGTTCTGCCAACCCCTCCAGGGAAAACAGGCGTGCTGTTGGGTTATGTAAAGTAACAGAACATGCTAGACAAGCAATAGAAGTATTAAAATGTTTGCTGTCCCCGGAGGAAACACAATAAAAACTACAGATCTGTAGGGCAATAAATAAATGGACGTGTTAATAATTTAATTAAGGGAAATATTTAATTAATACTGAACGAAGGTATGTACGCCACAATTATTATTACTACGTTCGCATACGTTCCTCAAATACATGTACATTTTAATGTATTATAAACTCGTTCTAGGAAAATAAATAAGCGTTCTTAATATTAAATTTCCTAATCTAAGAGGTAAAGTGTAAAGCTGTTTACTTGCAAGTGCCAGTACCTACTTGTTGCTATGTTGGATATTTAATCATTTGTTTTAATATTACCTATTATTTAATACTGCCAATTTTTTTCCCACTGCAAGGCAAAGCCTCTTTTCATACGAGCACTGCTTGCTCAAGACCGGTTGAAGATTTTAGACCGATATTAACTATAAGTCCAGGTCTCCCCACGATGTGTTCCTTCACCGATGTCAGTAATGTCAAAGATGAACTCAGAAAGTACATGTAAATTGAAAAAAATCACATTGATAGCAACTTGCCCGGATTTAAACCCACAACCTATTTATTATCAGTCTTGTTAAGGCACGTGTATTTCTTGAAGCTTCTTAATTATATTTCTTAGAAATCTTCCTTCACGAAAGTTTTTCTAAAGGGAGAGAGAATTTTCTTTACATTGCTGTAAAAACTGCGATGGAATCTCCTCAGACAATCTTTTTGCGTCGTTTAGCAGACAAGCGCTTTATAAATACACAGACACTTGAGATAATAACTGGCGTTACCATTTGCATTATAATAACGAGATTTTTCTTGGAAAACATCTGCGACACGTGGATGGATCAGAACGGATATAGGTACTCTTGGACCTTCAAGGAGCATCAAGACTGGTGGATGCCTTTATTGCCAGCACGGGCTGTACAAGAAAACTAGCTCATGTCTTGATAAAAAATGGCCATTCAGCAAGGTTGAGCGGTTCTGACTGCCTAGCACCCTAATTGCATAACATAACCATCTCAATCTGAATCATTTTGCAGGATATTGATAATCCATTGCTTCCTATGTTCGAAAAATGTGTCTGCTCAACAACGTAAATACCGCAATTAATGTTGTTGAACTGTCAAATTCAACAGCCACTAATAACCACTGATAGTTACGCAATTACCCCGCAGGTTGCGCTAGAACAAGTTTTTGTATATTCAATTTCCTACTACGTTTTAGAGTGGGCTGTGGGTTAGCTTCATCTTTTTAATTGACCGAGTCCTTGACAATTCAAATGTGCCAATTCAAATAAATAGTTCCAAAGAGACATCTATCTAAACTTCTCAAACCACTCTACCTTCACCTTCTTCAGGTGCTACCTGCTACTTGTAAGGTCGTTATCCGAACAATAATAATTTGTAACTCATCATAATACTCTCGGACGGATGTTGGCAAACTGACTTATACTGGAGGAAGTTTTACCACTGTATGTTGATGTTTTCCTGCCCGCTCGCCGGTTGGTTTCAAGGAAAAAACTCAATGAATATTTATGGAACGTGTGTCGTATAATTGGATTTCGGATTTATTAATATCTGACACAATGGATAAGAATGAATACTATTTTAACTCCATTTTGCAACTATGACCGATATTTTCGACGATTTTTATCGAACGCAAAATGGTAGCGTGCCCATTAGAAGGCGTTGGTTTTAATATTCAACTCTTATCCATTGTTATCGTCGTGAACACGTAATTTCTGAGAAATTTACATGGAATATACGGATGTACCTGTCTGTTATCGTAGTATACTATTCCAATTACTTTTATCACCCAGATTAGACACTTTTTGATTGAACATACCCGCCAAAACCAGTTTTTACAAGGAGAATCAGTCTACTTATCATTTTAATGTCAAGGACTTTTATCACGAATGCTCGCCGGGGTGACTGGACGTAGGAACACGCTTGGACAGACCTTCCAACACCTTATGAACATTCGTCATCCTAATTTACAACTCGAAACTAATAAATTAAACGGTTCACAGCTTGAGACCTTGTGTGCGTTAATAAATTCCATGAATTGTACACATTTGTCAATCTCTCCAACGACAAAAAACTTTAAGGGAGCCAACACGACGATCATAAATTATACAAACGTTGAGCCAGGTCTTACAAATAACCTCTATTAACTGATTGGACGAACATTTTGTATTCACAAGGATCAAAGAGTTTTCTTTGACGTTAATTTACGTTCCGGTTCGTTTTCCTAACTGGTCCTTAATTGCGAACGTCCGTCCATACAATCTGTTCCCGATACATCCTTGATTATCAATTCAAGTCACCGATGTTGAGTCAGCTTGTAACAGAACGGTGCTAACTTAATTATCTAGACTTGACGCTAAGCGCGTGCTTATATTCTCTTTACATATTGACCATTACGTAGGCAGATGTTTGTTCGTACGATTTCTGGCCACGAGGTGTGTCCGCATTGTGTATTCCGACGGTTGCCTCGGATAAACCCAGTTTACGAGCTCAGCAACATCGGTTACGTCTTGCCGTTGCAAATGTACACTGGCGACAACCAGTCTAAGAATTTATCATTGCATAAAATGTTACCCTGAAACAATCCGTGACTTTTCCATCGACTCAACTACAAAATTGTTACGTTCCGTCATAAATTCACCCGATTTTTATGGTACAGGCAGAGAAATTGGCAATTACAGTGTCGGCACACTCGTATCGTATCGCAATTCACGTGCCCCTGCACCAAATTCGTTGTAATGCTCAAACCTCATAACGTTTCAGTAGTTGGAGTGATGCTTGAATCACGGAAAAGGCTCTCGCTAATGGGGTTTAGATTTTGACATAACCCTAAAACGAGAACCAGTCCAATTGCCGGTCGTTTGCACCGGCTTTCCTTGCGATTGAACACGGGTACGCGTCGCCTGCGCCCGGGACACGTCGGATTGGAATATGTAAAATAATTCGCCGTGCCGAGAGCTCGCTGGGGCCGTTTACCTTTGCTGAGAGATGGGATTATGCTGAAACTGACCCAGCTTACAGAGGTAGCACGTTGAATGGAATATTTCGGGGTTATTTGAAGTGGCTTTTGTTGAAGACGCGAATATTTGAACGGGAAACCGTGTTACGAGGACGTTTGCGTCTTTGTTACATTTTACTTGCATTAAAAGCTTCCCGCATTTCCGTTACGTGAATTCGGAATGACTTCATCAAATGAATACTAACCTATTTCATTCCGCTTTATAATATGATTGTAGCGTAATGGGTCGTTAACTAGCAACTGGGGAGAAGCTATCAGCTTTTAGTCGCTATGCCATGGAGAGACAGCATAATATAAATAATAAATTTCTAAGTAAAAGAAACAAAACATGAATAAATTAATATTCTTAGTAATCGATCGCCTAATGAATTATGCATAATGCTAGAACTTAGAATTAAACATTTGTTCTGGCAGATAAAATATTAGTTTTTAAAATGTATCACAATGTGTATTGTTCTTTGTACAGTTTGTGCTTGAACCATTGACGTCAATCGAAAACTAGTTTTCTTTAATTATTGTTTAAAACGACAGTATGATTTACGCATTAATTTTTAGAACATCGTTTATAAATGTAGGATTACTGTAACTAATGCCGATGCAAATAAAGGCTTTGCATATTTTTTACGACAACAAATAGACGTTGTTATAAGATGAATTAATGATCTTAGTTATCGATCGTGTCTTTGTAATGAGAATTGGAAAATCCCAAGCGGCGTCGACGCCTTTGGTAGTCGTAGACACGTGTGTCTGTAAGCCATTTAACATTAACACCGTATACTGTTACTGAATAGTGATGACTTGTTAGTCTGTAGCGTGAGGGGGTATAATGTTTGTTTTCCTTATTGTTAATGTAGTTTTCCAAGAAAGATGACGTCACTGTTGCCAGGTGTCAATTAAGCCCTGTTAGGTTAGACATAAAGATAAAATAAAACATGAAGAATACATAAATCATAATAGAAATAGCTTATCGGTAACTAATTGATCAAATCACATTTCTATGACGCACGAATAGTGTCATAGAGATCGTCTACTTTAAAAATGCACGCCCCTCCACTAAAATGTTTATACAAACATTTTAAATGTGTATGCAACAAGCAGTGGAGGGGCGTGCAATTTTAAATTAGACGTTCTCTACTTACGTATTTTATTTATTACGTATTACTTACCACAATTAAGGCTTGAGTAGACACTGTGCTACCTTTTACAACGGACCACCAACAACCTAATACCGCTGTATCACAAAACAAACGTAGCTGGAAAGCGATCCGCTTTCATTTGCTTTCTCATACGAGTGAACAGACTCGCCTAGCAACCGCTAGCGGCACTCGGCGACCGTGGACGCACACCATTGGTCGAATTCCGACAGTACCGCAAGCCGGCAGGCAAGATGTTGCGACACCATTGCCTGTCATTAAGTTATTAGTCATTTCCCGTACATCAGACGGTTTTAAAATGCGATTACGAATTTTTTTCTTTTTTGGTAAAATAGTCAATTTTGTGAAGTTTTTGCTTTTGCGTCAGTTTGATATGGTGCAGTTATCTCTTTGGAAATAATGACGATACAATCTGTTTTATTCGATTGTCCTCAAACTCGTGTTGGTTAACAAAACAAGATTTGTGCTTATAAGACCTGCGTTTATGTTTAATGATCAGGTAATTGAAGAGTTATTTATAGAGATTCTTTTTGAACTCCAAAAAAATACAAACTTTCTGTATGTGCTTTTTGTATCATTATTCATTAACAAAGATGACTCAACTTCAAGTTTCCACAAAACCTGAACCCCACAATAGTATTAAAAATTAACGAGCGTACATTCTCAGCGTGTTGCAGTACTTTCATCTTATTTTCTCGTAACACTAGACTGGTGTTTGCGTGACCTGTGCGTTGACCCGTAGTCGCGCCCTCTGCCGGCGCCGGTGCCACCAATGCGATCTTTGCTCTCAGCACTTGTCTTGTTTTACTGTACTGTACTAGGAGTGTATGAAAGTATGCGGGTATATTGAGGGTAGAACTGGGTTAATTCTAGGGAGAAATTGATATAAAAAGAACAAGATCTCAAAGTACTTTAATGGTATATTGCGTTTTGTCTTTTTGGTGGTGTTTCTATATGTTGCCCTAATGCGATTTTTGCACTCGGTACTGTTATACTGTGTAGTGTCTGTAAAGTACCAGGAGTGTATGGGAGTATTAGGGTGTTTTATTAGGGGTAGAAGTTAGTTAGATCTAGGGTGAAATTGATATTAGAAGAACACGAACGCAAGTAGTTTATACCTCATAGCGTTGTTGTTTAATTTGGTGTTGTTTCTTTGTTGTAATGTGATCTTTGCACTTAGCACTTGTTACTATATGGTTGGTACTAGGAATGTATGGAAGTATGAGGGTGTTTTGTTAGGGGTAGATCTGGGTTAATTCTATACCAAAAAAATATATATACAGGCTGATTTTTTAAAGACCAGCCAAATTTAAGGATGTGGTACAGACCATCAAACTGAACAACTTTCTCCATGGGACAAATAGCGTAATCGCGAAAATTTTATCAACTGTCCCATAGAAAACTTCAATACCTACTCGACCTAAATGTATGGGACGGCTGAATTTTTATTCGCGATTACGATGTTGGTCCCATGGAGAAAGTTATTAAGTTTGATGGTCTGTACCACATCCTTAAATTTGGCTGGTCTTTTAAAAAATCAGCCTGTATATATAATATATACAGGCTGATTTTTTAAAAAGAAGAAGAATAAGAACTGAGAAGAAGAATATCGGTTAGTGTGTAACTTGATGGTGTTTCTATGCTGTCAATGCGAATTTTACACTGCAGCTCAGTGCATGACACTAGAATGCTTGATTTTTGTACAAAACTGGGCTAACTTTTGAAAGTTTTAAGGGGTGAAAATAGAGCACCAGTGATCGATTCTTTGATTCTGTCTTATTGCACCTCATAAGTTTTCGTAGAATGTGTATCTTATAGGAGAAAGATTTTAAAGAATTGTGCAGGGAACTGTGTTAGCATAGTGTTTATCATTGAAGCATCTAGCGTGCCTTTTATTCACACTCCAATAAAAACCCACATCACAATCTGCAAGTACGTTAACTAGCCTCCTTTGATCTTCCACACAAGTTCACTCACTCACACACTCCTAGTGATTAAATGCGCCTTGTATAATAATTCACGCCACTTATACCACGTGATTTACCGTCAAAGTGTGTGTGTGTCACAATCACAACAACATTATGTAAATGTGTGTGTGTGTGAAATGAGATCACGGACTATGAACCCCTGATACAATGTTGATACAGGCGAGTGATGAATGGAAGGATCGCAGACGCCGCCGGCCGTCTACAGAACCTACGTGTTGTAGTAATTTAATTTTATTGTATGCGACATTATAATGTAAAATAACTTGTGTCATACTGAAAGTGGTCTTGACAATAGTTCATAGCAACTAGAAAACGCACAAGTCTGTCGAAACAATAAATCAACACAACTATCTCTATATGCATAGAGATAGTTGTATATCTTCATAGCCAGAAATAAAATGATATAATTGCTTCAACATTATACTCCTACCTACGCTATTTCGTGGGCTGTGATGCCCGTGATCATGACCTTTGCACGGAAACGCAGACGCTTCATCGAATCGGGGTCGACGAAGTTTCTCCGACAGGAAAAAGATACTCTTGTTAGCTCCAGTTACGAATAACATAGTTAGTATCAGTCTTAATATTTTTACTGTTTTAATAAACTGACAATAAGCAGGTCAGAGGTAAATGACCGGAGACAAGTCGCCAATATAATAAGTTTAATAACGCATATGCACGCGGCTCTAAAGTTAATTCACGATAAGTGTTTAAACAGTATTTACGTCTAAACCGTTTACTGATACTGTAATCTTAAACGGCAATTTACGAAAGTGCGATACCAACTTGTGTAACTCAAATACGCTGTCAACTAGAAAGTGATTATTTCGTACTTTCAAAGAGAAAGCGTGGTTAATCGAGCGCCTTTAGAAGGCTTCCCGTGTCGCCCACTTGTCTTTATTATCATGAAAAACACTCCTATACGCAACACTTTACAAATTACTGACGTTGAAAAAGAAAACCTTTCTCCTTCCACGGAAAATACGTTAGAAATATGCTTCGCTGTAACAATGAAGTAATACATTGTTATGTTAAACGAAAAGAACATTTCTTCCAGCTCGGACGTACATTATTGCAAACTATCAATAAAAACGTGCAGTCCGCATAACGGCGGTAAATTTTACCCATATTTCAGTTGCGTTGCAAATCGTTCAGTTCAGCCGTTTATTCATAGTGCGGCTCGAACGCAGTCAGTTTCCAAGCAATAATAATATTGAAAGACAGCCCGCCCGCTTCCGCTTAGCTCGCTCGGGAGGAATGCTGATACAGCTCGCGGGCATGAAACTCTCCTTAGGACACTTACACACGCTCATTTTAAACTGATGCCAGTAAAGTTGGACGAAATAGGTGAATGGCTGCCTTCCGCAATAAAACTTTATACTTTGTAGTTTACAGACGAGGGTTCAGAAATAGGTACGAAATGGCAAATAACTGGAAATGCGAAATATGGATGTTGCAATTTCACATTAATCTCTATTATAGCTAACAGGTTCTGATTACTCTTTGACCCAAAGCAATCTAAACCCATTTAGGTTGACATTTTCTCTGCAGCTCGCTCGATTAAAATTTAATCGGTTGCAGTTATTGATTGTTCGGAAATGTGAAGCATGATATTTCCTTACAATATTAATGTTTCCCAACTGTGTTAACAACACGCATTTTGTCAAAAACTTTCCATTCGCCTGCATACAAACAAAGACAGTTACACTTTTTACGAGCAGCGCTGCGTCCAAACTAGATCGCACCCACGGGTGCAATAACGTAATATTGATGTGACGCCACAGCCATAAGATTGAACGTGTACGTGAGCCCTAAAACCGGCCTTGCAACCGATAGGGCCATAACTGTTTACGCCCGCCATAAGCTGAGCCAGCATTCACGTCCGCGTAGCCATTTCTGTAACAGAATACCCCTTTAAAAAATACGTTTCCAACGAATTCTGCTTACACGCACGCTTTCGTGCCGCTGAAAATTCATTAGCATCCAATTCGGAACCTTACACTGAACATAACAAGATTAACTTTTATATGTAATTGCAACTATATCGGTACACTTAAATTTGCTGCACACTGCAATCTATAACAAACGTGAGAATTATACATGAAGACAAAAGATTCTCAGGCATGTCATTACAACGCCTTTTATGTAGTAAACATTGGCAATTAGTGCAAAAAGCTTGCACGACTAGCAAAACAGGACCGCTTGGAAGGTATTGTGTCGTTTATGGCTAATATTCTGTATAAATAGACTCAGGAACGGACTTTAATGCGTTATAGACGTGTAAATTGTGGAAATATCGCGGCCATTGTTATTTAACGAGGTATAGAAGCAATTTTATCAATAGATATCCATTTTATTGAATAGAAAGATGGGCGTTGCATTGAAGCTATTAGCATAGAGAACACCTTGCTAAATGGTACGACCTGTTGAAAATAATTTAATTTACTCAATTCAAAGTTTTCAGTTAGGTGTGCCTATGTTAGTAGGGTGCCCTACAATGAACGTTTGGTAGTAACTCTGCGTATCTCTCTTATGGAATGAACAAAGGGACGCTATCTCTATTTATCCTACAACCCCAACAATATACAACGCAATTGTTAGCCACGAATTTATCGTGCCATTAGACAGAACACAGAAGCACAGAATTTATCTCTAATCGGCGATACAAAAAATTGGTCAATTTCAAACAATGGCGGAGCGTTGCCTATTGCCTCCTTTGTCCAACGTGCGGACGGCATCACCGGATTCACTGGCTTCGTTTTGTTTGGCCGCAACACGGCACGCCAAAAAAAACGCACGAGACCGTGTCAGCTCGCGCTGTACGTATAGAGAGAGATACGGATGCGGAATATAAATGTTATTTTTTTCGTGGTTTTTAGTTCCGTTTTGCATATTACTTTGACGTTTTAAATGTTAATTTTAGTTGGTATTTTGGTTGAGAAGTAAATGTAAATTTTTCTTCATAATGGGATGTAATTTGTTTTGGTGGTAGCTAAATGATATGAAAAGCTTTTTCTTTAACGCCATCGGTCATAAATCATTTAGTTGATATAATTATCAACCCTATAGATCAGTCACGGCAGTTACCAAAGAGCGTCTCAAAAAACGCATAAAAGCGAAAAAGTGTTAGCGGTTTAAAATCGATTAACCGTTTCTATTGGTAGATTTTTTGCACGTCCCCCTTCCGGTCCATTCATCTCTACGTTAGTGGACCCTTAATAACAGGTCGGCTGCTTTCACGCGCGGGTCTGAAAAGTAAAAAAGTTTACGCCATCACAAAGGCTTTCGAACGGGGCCAGCGGCCATCGATAGGCACGTACGAGCGAACGTATTTCCAATTGACTCATTGATTGCGTAAAATTGGACACGTTTTTTAAGTAGCAAAGTATATACAGTGGTATTTATTGTACGGGCCGAATATTGGCAGGTGTTGTTGCTAGCCAGAAACTCATTTCGATTTTTGCGCTGTTTGTTGATTCAGGTAATGTTAAATGTTTTACGCATGATAAAGTAGGTGCTTGTTGGTGTACTTGTTCGCGTCGTCGCCTTTCTATGAGCATGGTCAGAATGTCAAGTAGACCTATGTCAATAATAAATGCGTGTGGTGTGTTTAACATAGTGCACCTTACATTAGCGTACATTAATAAATAAGAAATTAAAATTCAAAAGCATTCAATCAACTACAGTGTTGTTGAAAAAGATAGCTTCACGTGACTTTGTCCGCGTGAAATTTCTTTATCCCCGACCCACCCGTTAGTATTGCATCGCCTGCCCGCGCTCTTACTTCGTTTTCGCTTAGCGTTCGTTCTTCTTTTTTTTTTTTGTTTAGTCCCTAATGGTCCTAGCGTGATGATAAAAAGGTCTAGATAGTCTTCCTCAAGAATAGGCTATAGGCCCAAATTTTGACGCTCTTTATTTTTGTCATTTTTTGCTTGATTGACAAAAGAAAAAATGCGTGTTCATTATTTTTCGATAATCTAACTGACGGACTAAATATAATTATTATTTTTTTACCCAGGCAAATACCCTATTGGGCTATCAGATGCAAAAAAAACAAACTCTTCAGCTTTATTATTAATATCTATCAGTATAGATGATATGCAAATCATGATGGTAAATTATTCAACGCGTAAACATCACTACAATACAAATCAAACATAAGTAAATGAAAACATAATATCGGTTCATTCAAGTAATCGGGAGCTGGAATTAGGGCGCAGAGTACACGTGCGTTCTTCGGGGGATCGATGGGGAAGAGATCACCCCCTCGCCCACCTGTCTGACTCTGACCCGCTTTTCATTATTACCTATTGTTTACAGAATCAATGGGTTTGTGGAGCCTTTATGTATTAAATGTGCTGTTTCTGGGCCCGATAATAGGAAGGGTGGGAATTGATCGAATTTCTAAATAGTGGCGGTTATTAGGATCGTTTTGCTTTGTGTTTTATATGTAAAAATGCTCTGTAATTTTAAATCGAATCATTTATTGGCTTGAATATGGGTAATGCTATACATGAGGTGATACATATAACAAAAGTTTTTAAGGTATGTCCTACCTGAACAGAGGGGTATCTCGTAATTTTAAGAATGTTCACAGTCTGATCTCAGTCTCAATCTGTCAAAAATACCTCTAATTTCACTACATTTTTAACATTTGTTTGTCGCCGAGGTGAGACTGCGACTAGATTTTGAACGTTTTAAATTACGAGAATTAGGCCTGTAAGTGTGCAAATATATATTGAATTAAAATATTGATTAATCAAACAATTTTTGATAAATCCTTTTATTCAACAGTACACGCATCTTAATTTGTAAGACGCTACAGACGTTTTCCATCTAATCGCATCAACAAAGTCATCCACGTGAATATTGAGCCGTGTCCCCATTCCCTTTTACGTAGGACGTATAAAATTTACGCAAACATTAATTTTCCTATCTCCGTAAAGCTTCCACTGGCCTGCCTTACAATTAAATCCTCCACAATAATTGGCTCCACGTGCAAACAGACCACGAGGAAAAATCGTTAGCGAACGGTTTTTATCACAGGTTATTACGTGAATGTGACACGCGTAAAACTTATTTGTACAGATGAAAGTTACGCATGAATAGTTTATCAAAGTCGCTCGTGTACACGTACATTTTGCACAGAATTTAATTTTTATCAAGAGTTTCCACATGTTCGGTTTTTCAAGCTAAAAATATATGATATTTTGCACACATTTTAAAATGATGGCTATTTTAATCATACTTTATACGTGCTATTTCTGCTGACTACGCGCTAAAATATAGTAGAATAACCGACTACAAAGGTCGTTAGTATGATAATTCGCTCGTAACATGCCTTACACAAGCGCTTTATCAAGTACATACCTACTTTACTACAATAGTGGGTGGCGAGTCAAAGTGATAATGATAACAATACCATTATTGATCAGCTAGCACTTAAACGGCCGTACAGATCGGAAAGTAATGAAGCGCGTTTAAAATGCAGTGCAACCGGCAACGTGGCCGTCGGGTCCGAGCGTGCGGGGTGAACGACCTCAGCGCGTCCCCGCGATCGAACGCTCACCGCTCGCCACGCCACCGCTCGAATCGCCCAGCGCCCTGTCCCACTTTACACGACAAATTACTGTACCCGACTCGACTCGCACAAATACAACGATTGTTTCACCACTTTTTACCATAATTACCGTTTTTTCGTCAATTTTCAAAAATTTACCGATAAACCAAGACTATATTGTTGTCAAAGTTGACATGAAAACAACCGTTTAGGAACTTGAATAGCAATAAAACTTTGTACAGCGAGCTCGCAACACTTCTCCGAAATAAATCTACAAGTTAAAACAACTAGATCCAAATTTTGACTCACATCCGAGCAAAAAAAGTAAATTTACCAGGAAACTGCACTGCACCGCATAAATTCGTGGAAAATATTTCGAATTCATTAATCAAAGTTGCTGTAAAGTTTGTGCAAACTATTCATTCGCGTTGTGCAGTTTGGTCGCGTGTTAAATGTTAGCTGAATGTATAAAGGTGTGCTTTTTAAGAGCGATGTCTTGTATGATTTTATTTATAATGAAAACCTTTGAAGCTTAGATGTACGGTGGGTGTCACACACTATCAATTAGGTGTTGCTTGGTTCAAATATACTTTCTCAGATATTCCTGCATGCCATCTTGCATATCTGAACTAGAAAGCGATCGCGATTTCGCCCAAAAAAATTATAGTCTTCATCCAAATCAAATAGGTCTGGTCTAGGTATAGGTAGGTCTAGCTCTTGTACATGCAAAACTAGACCTTAGTCCTTTAGAATTCTAACGCTTTGGTTCCCTAAGAACGCGGTTCCGTCATATTATAACGGCCGTCATGAAAATCTGTCATTTTCACCAGTATTTGACATTAAGGTGTCAAAAATCGCTCTGTATTTATGCAGCTGTTACTGTGTGGCCGTCCACCAGTTTCTTAGGAAACCAGAGCTTTACACAGGTAGAAACAAAGCTCTGTGTCGATAAGCCATTCCAATAATTCGCCCCATCTTGTAACGTCTTGTAACCGAGGCAGACAGTTGGTCGCTCCTAGCTATTTGAAGTAGTGCTTGCTTCGCTAGTACAAACGACGTAATAATAGATACGCTGTACTTCTCATTCGGAACGTGTACGCAGAGTATTGAACTCGTTTCGACGATTTGTTGTGTATTGTTCAAGTAATTGTGTGTAGCGGTAAATGGTTGTTCTCCTTTTATGAAAAGCTTTTGTGAACATTTCATAAACCATTCATGGGTCTGTACTGGTCTATACTTTTGGTGGAGTGACAATGTAATGATATAATTTGAAACAAGCACACGTTTCTCCATGGAATATTTAGCTGACCACGATTTTATTCGCGTAGAAACCAGGTGGGTTTTCGACGCAATGAACCAAATCGATTGCAAAAAGATTGAACGGTTCATTCGATGTATTTTTCACACAATACTACACAAATAGGACATCTTTCTATTATGCTACCCATATTGTCCCACAGCAGGGAAAATCTTCCCTCTCCCTTTACCACACACTTCTTTATGTTCTTTACTAGTCATTTACCTTTAATCAAACAACACTGTTACTAAACCACAAAGATTACACATACTCAGTTTTACTACACCGTCAACTAACCAACTTCGCCGGCTCAAAGTCGACTTTATGAAACTCCAGCGAACAAGTAATCCGTCAAAAACATGGTACACGTATCCAACAGTTTTAACTAACTTAAACTACTTTAGTTTTGGCCGAATTTCAACCCCGGACTACCCCCGCCCCGCTCCTACTACGGCCAAGTCTTTGCACTGAATTTGTATGCAGAGTTTGCTACACACATACGTGGTTTGGTTATAGTGTTTCTATGTTTGTAAAGTGAAATATTCATGAAGTTTGCGGGTCAAGTATTGGAAGTGTAGTAGTTATAATTGTTGCGGGATTGAAAACACTAGGCTGCGAAGTGGGTAGACATCTTATTTGGAGGCCATTCTTGGGGACACTTAAAATGACCTCATGAAAAACTCTGACAAACTCAATACCGTAGTTACCTATTACATTTGTGTGTTACTCAACAAATTAGCTCACATAAATAGTACTATTCCATTTACTATAAAGTATAAATGATTTCTGAAGCATTAAATTGCACCGCGTACATTAGTTTGCCTTGACATTTAATTCATGTACATTTTCTTAAGGACATGCAAAATCAATATGTTAATAACGCTTATTGGCTATCGAAGAACGTACGTGACTACTAACTAATATTCAAGGGCTCCCCCTATTTTCCTTATTGTTTTATGTACGTCATAAGTATAAATAGATAAACAATTTATATTGAAGCGCTTTCTAGGCGAACAGTTATCCAATCATCCGCTTTATCGCATTTTATCAGGAGCATATAAATTGAATTACATAATTAATTCTCGTATACATTATGCGGGATACCGACGTTTTCTAACATCGATTATATCTTTGCCACGAAGTATGTAGTACCTATCATCTTTCTTAGTAAACATCAATGAATACAAGGAACTACGAAAAAGATGATTCCCAAGATGGATGGCGATAACTTGTATGAAACCAACTTTATCACGTTTAGTACAAACTTTCGTCAACAATTACTGGCCTCAATTTATATTAATCTCAGCCAAACAAATAATTGGTCACTAAAATGAATTGGACAATGTCTAAATACTTTCCACGTATTCCGGGGTAACCAGTCCTACCAATTACTTATTAACAGTACCAATGATTCAGGACGCGGACGGAAATGGCCGCTGAAATATGCAAATGTTAAACCATTTAACCCTTTACTGTTCCAATTTAGATATCGAAATTGGCAATAATATAACCTTTCGTGACAGCATAATACCTAATAATGTTCAAAGGGGTTACTTTACAGTTATCTACACATATATGCTACTAAATAATACATTTATGAAAACACACGAAGTTTGTTAGGAACCTTATGAGAAACTTGTTCTTAACTACTGGAAAGTTCACGAAATTGCTGTATTATATGTTATTAGTAAGTACATAGATAGGTAGGGTACATACAAGAGTCAGCGGGGACGGTAAACTTTGTTGCAAAAGATTTAATGGAAGTTAGTCTCTCTTTGTCTAAGTTTGGCACTCGTCTGGTCGCTCCGCTCCCGTTTCATAACTCGACGCGGATTCAGGGCTGCTGGGCAATACATAATACTTCTCTTTTGTGAGATTTGTTCTTGTTTGTTACGATGTTTCATATCGTATGTGCAAATTCATGAGTTTTGGCTGCTGTAGATTCTACGTTATGCAATCTCTTTTGTGTCAATATTTTTTATAGTCTGGTTGATGTCGATTGCTTCTACAAATGTGAGTGTCTAATTTAAGTATCTTATTACAATTTCTATCTACATTTTAACACATAATTTTATTTTGTTAAAGTAATTAGCGATATCTTTTATCAAGAGACAACCCTGCTTTCAAATGTATATCTAGGGGTTAGTCAAAAGGGAAGTTTTATTGCTCGTGAATTTCATTATAACTTTGCGAAGCTCTCTCTTCTCTTAATGCTTTTAAACGAGGATTGTTGTCTAATTTGTACGAATTATGTCGAATTTTCCTCACGGGACTCCGACTTGGATGTTATGAGAACACGTACATGTACATATGATGCTTATGTTTTTGCTATAATTTGATTGTCTATACGTACTGAATGTATCGTTCGAGAGATAAAACCAAGCAAGGTTGTCCCATACTTCAAATCTTATAAATGTGAATGCCCGCTGGGTTGAGCTTTTCGTAGAGCTATCGGAGCTTCAGGATTTGGTCTTCCTTGTTCAAAACTCGAGGAGTTGTATTGTATAGTCGAGAAAAATATCACCTTCTTACACATGAATGGACAAGCGTTGGAGCGGGCTAAATGTGAATGATAAGTACCATTCATTAAGTCCAATGTTCACGATTCTGTTATTTGAATCATTGGTCCGGAAAACTTGCTGTCAATGAGTATAATATCGAATCATATTACCCAAAGGTCCTAACATAATATTGTGTTAGAGTTTCTCCAAATCGCCCCATTATTCACATGAACTTCACAGACATAAAGGACCCATTGAAGCCATTTGAGAGCAGAATTAGCATAATCGCACCGTGAATCATACACTATCTGGAATGACTGGGCTTTTTATTCAGTCGCATTATCGAGCGGCACATGCACATAATATGAACGTGTGACACGACTGATGTCACCATTCATACGGCTAACAAGAATATAGAGAATTTATTGCCCGCTTCCTTCCTTGTAAGAACACTTGAAAGTTAAACCGTCTTGGAATTGCGAACTACAATTTGTTACAAATGTGAAATGTATTTGCGATTTTCCAATAGTTTATCCGGGCAGTTATAGAAAACTGGGTATTTAAAAAGTTTCTTGGATGTTTACTACACCTTAGATGTTGAGTAGGTACAAAATAAAATCGAAACATCCGTTCAGAACGGGAACGACGAAACCGAGCTTAAATCAATATCCGTACTCGAGACCGAGTAAGCTATACCTCTAGCTTCATCTCAATTCTCAATATTGTATCTCCAATATGTCTTTGATTCCACTCAACTGTACATTAATATGACATTTCTATCAAGAGAATCGTCGAGGCATTAACTCGTATCGATAACAAGGACAATACTAATTAAAGGAGGCTCTCTACAAAGCCCATTAACCAAGTTATACGTCCCTCAGTCGTCGTGGACTTAATCTGGTCTAGTTTTATCCATGGTCCCACTTCTATCTAGGGTTTAAGTGTTTCTGGATCGGAGCCAAATCTGATTGAGTAGGTGCTCCAATGGCATCGGGAAGAGCTCTTCCCGATGCCATTGGAGCACCTACTCAATCGGTTCCTGATAAAAAAGTCGCTTCAATGTCCCTGTTGAGGGTCGATTGAGTGTAATACTGTGATCAGCTGTACATGCGATTGGTTTTTACTTAGGTTTGTATTAAGGCGAGTTAGCTTCTTTCACGAAGTTGGTCGTTCTTTTATAAGTTTAGTCCCCGAGTTCTCTGTGTAGATTCCTGCTAAGTTCGGTCATGTCATTGATGTGTATCAACCGTACATTAGTTGTAACACATGCACTAAGAACAGTCTTTGCTGGTTTGCTACGATTTGTGCTGTCGTTAAATTGTTACTATTGATGTTCGCTTGGCTGTATATGAAATGACTGTTCAAAAAGTTCCAACTTTAAACTAACAAAAATGCAACAACAAAACACAAAGCTGAAAGACTTAATAACAACATCGCAACATTCAGAGATGGAAATGCCCAGTTTTTCCACTATCTCCGTGCAGCGGACGCAGTATGGAAGTAGCAGTAAGATTATGACACGTCACAAGTTACCCGTTGGCCTCGAGGAGAAAGTTTACTCGGGCGAGTTTGTTCTCTCTCGCCTCCCCACCGCCCTACAGTCTGCGCAGTTTGCAAGTTCGCCCGCCCCGTACTCGGCAAACTAGATTCTGTGATGTTGTGTTGCTGGATGAGATACATGGTTCATTGCTTTGTTGGTATTGAGGGGTTGTTCGTAGTTATTTGTTTAGGAAGGAACTGCTTTATGAATGGAAATTGTTTCAGTACTTCTCATCATCATTATCATCAGCCTGTATATCTACTGCTGGACATGGAACTGTTTCTAGTTTTTTTAGTAGTAGTATAGCAGACATCACACGGCCGTTTAAAACTCAACAACTCGTTAGAACTCCCAACAAAATTGTGTTTACAGCACGAATTTATTTTTAAATATTCTTAAACATTAATTGGTAATTATTTTTGCCTATGTCCTTTGATCTTATAAACGAATTAGTGTTTATTTGATACGATCTTGAGCACAAAAACGAATAGATCTATTGGGTTTTACGCAATGAAAAAAGTTAACAAAAAACGCCCGTATTGACGCTTCTAGCGCATATTTTTTATTCATAGTCTAGTTCAACTTAGTCGGTCGCTGTGTAACTATCGAACTACCGTTTCAACTCGAGGAGGCGAATGGTAAATGTAAAGGGGAAATAATGTTATCGCCCCGCGTGTCGACTTTTGGTCCGACTACCCCGAAGTTTTGAGACTTTCGGACCTACACAAACAAGCGAGTAAACAACTTTTTTCTTGTTACGTCTCGGTAAACGAAAAGTTGGCGGTACTTCAGTTTTGTTCCGAGGTTTTTGTTCATTATGAATGATTATTGTAATTAATTCGTATTGTTCCAACTTTTTCTTGTACGGCTTGTCAAAGGAAAAAAAAAATTTTTTTTTTTTCATTTCGTTTTGATATCTTTAAAGCATTTTCGGGTTTCTCTCTTTACAAAATTTTGTTTACTTTGATACAAAACAATCACTCAAAAGACTTAAACAACATCAATCGACGTAACTTTCCATTGTTCTTTCAACTTACAAGTATTAACTAATTGTTTCTAACAATTAGCATAACGCATAACGTGATTAAATTCCGTTTCTCACAAGACATTTCTCAAAAGAAGTGTCTCATACATAACTGACAGGAATCGACGTATAGGGAAGGTATGATTTAAAGCAAGCACAATAAACAAAACTATCTCAACTATCAACCTCATTGCATCAATATCTAACTTCATTAATCTCAAGAATGCATCCGCAAACTGCCAAACTGTGTAAAATTACCTCGTCTGCACTCACTAACAAGCTAAGGCGAAAGTTTGTCTGTATCTTTGCTTGGTCTATAGCAGAAAGCTTCCAGACTATCAAACTCTTGTTCGCTAACCGCTGAATATTCAAATTGATCCGTCTTGTATCCTCCTACCGTGATGGAGTGAAATTTGGATGGAAGCTCGGAAATAGGTCGCAAACTCGCAGTCTAATCTTCTATCGTGAGAAATTATGTTCCATTCATCAAAGGAGGTGTGTTACATGAAACTGTTTGGATCAGTAATCAAAGTATTTGGTGTGTGTTCGGTTTGTGCACTTGATGTTGTACGGAATACTGATGTGATGGAGTTTGTGAGGAGATCTCGTTCGTGCATTCCAAATTTTATTCACATACTAGCTTCTGCCCCCGACTTCGCCCCCGTGAAATTTCTTGTTCCCCTGGTCCACCCGGTCCGTCCCGCGCTTTTACTTCCTTTTCGTTTAGCGTTCTTACTGACATTTTGTTCGTCGCTTAAGGGTCGTAGCGTTCCTCAGAGAGATGTCAGCGTAGTTGACGGGGCCCGACAGGGCCGAAGCCTGCCGGGGTAGCGGGATCGTCCGAAAGGGTTACCGCTGCCCTGGTACATAAAGGGCTAAGGAAGGAACACGGGTGGGTTTTAGTCAGTAAGAGTCTGACACTCCCTTCTGCTCCACCCAGAGCGGGAGGAGTCATTTGATGATTTCCCATCCAAAAAAAAAAAAAAAAAGGGTCGTAGCGTTTGTAGCCTTCCTCAAGAATTGGGCTACAAATGCAATAGGAATTTTTCTAATCCGACTGGTAGAGGCTAGAGAGATTAGCGTATTCAAACAAACAAACTCTTCAGGTTTATTATATAATATAAATATGGTTTCCGCACCAAGTAAAAAACTGTTATTTAATCATGACGAAAAAGTTAGTCTGCTTGTAGAATCGAAATCTACAAAACTCTTGGATGAACAGCAAAACATTCTGGAAGCTGTCACTCTTGATTACCTCCAAAGTATAAACTTTTTCTGTTTTGGACGTTAGTTTGTTCTACTTTTGGGCTGTCATGTTTTTGTATCAATGGAACGATGTGCTGATTCCAAGGATTTGATTGAACCAGAATTGTCGATGCGATCGTCCAAAGAGGGACCTATATCGTGTACAATTTTTGGAATATTGTGCAGCGTATAATTCGTTTAATTGTAAACTGTCCGTTGCCAGAAATGGAGGGTGATTGTACTCATTAAAGCGTGTAATTCAGAACGAACATTCGCACTACGATATTTTGTAACGTAATTAAGGATTTCCATGAAATGGTTTCATTTGGTTACAATTCCATTATCATACATAATTACTACGATGTTTGTACATTAACATTATGCGCGAATTTCCAAGAAAAAGCGTACATTTTCATGAGTACAGTCAATCAGCTGTCGTGTAGAGAATCAATAAAACCTCTGCACGTAGGCTTGTCTAGCGTAATTAATCAAATGGTAATTGGGCATTGTCTTATCCGCCGACATTACTCCTGGGAGCAAAGCAATCAATACCGTCTCAAAGGGATCGCTTGTCAAAGATTATCGTGTGCCAGTAAATTATCATGTTTGTGCAACTACCCTCGGAAGGACGAACACAGATATCTGTAATTAAACATCGCTTTCCAATTAACGAACTGAGGCGTACGGTTGTACCCTCGAAATGCTATCAGTTTTGTACACGGTGAATCAGTGTGTTTACTTCGGAAACGGGTCTGTGTCTCTCTCATCTGATAATATCGGCGACTAGTTTTGCGGTCGGACAAAGCGGTCCTATATCTCCTGTGTTGGCGGTGAAAGGGGTTCCATTTGACGTGTATGGGGAACTGGGTTCGTTTAAAATGATCGATTTTGAAAGCGTAGTGAATTAGAGCTTTGGCTCTGATCGGTGGACCATTTGTTTAAGGTTTGTCTTGTTTAATTTACTTATAGTTTGGGTTTCCAGTACTTATTATTTGGCATCTCGTCTACTTACTGGTTTGGCAACACTTCAGAATGGTGCATTGTTCTATTGAGGTTTTCTTTTAATTAATTACGAAATACTGAAAATTCGAACGCCAGAGATAATTTGAGCTTTATACCGAAAAAATAACCAGTAAATCGCAGAGAAAGCCTTGCCAAAACCAGTCGCTGTTGTTTCCTTGGAACAGTAAGTTCACAGAGCCAACCTCAGCAATCGATAGTCCAACGACCCGAGGTGCAATAACAATTTATCGGTTTTAAGTAACCATCGCCATTCGTCGACAAGAAAACGTTTCCCGAACGTTAATTAAACAGATAGCGATGTGGATTGCACACATCTATCTGTCGGAACGGCAATTCGGCCGGAGTGGATTCCACACTTTGAGATGTATGCGGTGTTCTTTATGCGACCATCCCACTCGGAATCGGCAGGCACGCCGTAAGGAATTAAAAGTGGCTGCTTTGAGTTCACTTTAAATTCGAACTACATTCCCGATTTCTTTTGCTTTGAAATAAGTCTGCTAACATTTAGGACTCCCGCTCACGATGCGGTTTTTACAAAGATACGTGAAAGCTTATAAATGGATTCAAAGTAAACGTAAATCGAACCACAAGGCGGCGAGCTCAAATAAAACCACTCGCAATCTTACTCCAATTACATCGTAACAAAGAAACATTATTTTTATTTTATACTTTTATACACCCATTCGGACAAGAAAAGAAAGTAACTTCAAACGCAACAATTATCGCGATAATTGAAAGTACGATTACAATACGGAAATTGAGAAAACCAGTCTCTTACGACCGACACACGGAAGTAACATTATCTTCGCATCTAACAAAGAAGTGGCCACTCAAACGGATTCATTGTAAAATTGGAAAATAACCGACGCCATTACTCAACCAGCTGGCTTTACTGACAGCTCAATATCATTATCAATAGCACTTATCTTTATAATTTAACGAAATGTTTTTACAGTTAACAGACTTAACTGTTGAAATCTTGGGAACGGAACGTACAATTACTCCGCAATACTCCGCATATGGCCCAGGGTTGTCCATATGGAACGGTTACTGATTGATCAACTCTGTCGCCTGTCGGATACTTGTCATGTTCGACTAATGACTACAGCTTACATGAGCTGCTATAAAAAGTAGGATTAGTAGTTTGTATAGATCTGACGCTGTCAGTTTTTATATCGATTTCTTTTAGAAAACGGTTTTAGAGATGGGCGTTCAAAATTACTTTTTTATGTGCCCCAGTTTTTTCAAAGGATAGTACAACGCTTGTGTGCCTGTATGCTATGCATTGAAGATGCTGAAATGCTTTTATTGTTCGCGAAACTACAAATGGCGTTTATAAGCGCTTCTAAAGCACTTTTCATTGAAGATACATCGGACGGAATAAAAAGTCCATAAAACTCTCAACTTTTACACTAGATTCCATTTTATTTTCATCTGGAACCGATACCCGTTTAGACTACGCTGAATTCGGAATTTCAAATGAGCCAATTCTATGAATATACGAAGTGATCTAGATGTGCTTCAGACAGTTATATTCTTTATTTCATAACCTGAGATAAAGTTTATTTGTCATACGATGATTAAATTCAATGACTTTCAGATATCTGTGCTCACGACGTAGTAATACCACGTTTGCTTAGTCTATAATTCAGCTTTTATCATCCCAATTTTCACTAATTAAACGTAATGGTTTGTCGCAGCATGTCAGCAGTCATGTCTTACCGGACGCGATCAATGCTCCTTTCAATTAAAAGTTTCTCGTATAGTTGAGCCTGCAGTGTTCGGCCGAGTTGTTCCCCGTCTCAACAGATGCTTTTTACGGAAATTACTACGGCACACTTGGCGCAGATCTACACGCCTCTGTAGCTGTACACGCGCGCTCACAACTTTTAGTTGCGACGAAGTTGATGCGAACTCCACAAGGGATTATATGAATCGGTGATCTGTTTGCAGTTTGCTTACTTTGCTTGCTCGTCTGACCTGCTTAATCTAGTAGTTTTTACTTGTTTGCACATGGTAGACTACACACGGATGCTGTTTAAGCATATTACTTCAGCTTACAAAGTTACAACGGCTCTGTAAGTTTGCACAGTCGCGCTCACAACTTTTAGTTCCACAGCGAAGTTGGCACCAAGTTTAAAAGGGATTATAGAGGACGTGATCTCCTTTATTGGTTTTCTGACCTGATTAATTTAGTACTTTGTGGTTGATTTATGTTTGCATATGGCACTGGTATTTAGCAATCATTTTGTTTATGTTACTCTTCAAATAGATATTCAATTTCGAAATTGACGAAGCGTAGGTTTTTTAATTTTGTAAGTGAACGATGTTGGTGTACCAAATTTAATTGAAATAACTGTCAAAGGTTCAGATACCAATCTTCATTGAGTGACACCTTATTTGAAAAGTTTAGACGTGGTTATTTTCTGAGGGTTGATAATGAAACTAAATCTTCATTCAAATATATGTTCCAATCCTATGTGTCGATTTGCTGTCACATATATCAATATTTATGAGTTTCCAGAGTAGATATAGGAGGCAAATTAATAATGCATTGACAAAAGTAACTGACATTTTACCTTTAATATGTATAACCAGATAATACTTTATGCAGAACTACCAGATCCCTCAGTTCAGTAAAAGTATCAACATAAACTTTAAAGACGGCACATCTGAAAGGACTTATTTTAATGACAAAGCGTTTCCTCTAGCCCGTTTGTCGGCGAACCATCAATAGCATCAATAGCACACAAATCGCTTACCATGTTTACATACTTGCATTCATACCATAGTATCGTACGTGTTAGTTTGTAAGGAAACAATGCAGGTAATGCCCCCCCCCCCCCGGTTCTAAAGCAACAATGTTGTTCTGTCCGTTTATGGACCGTAAAATATTACGTCGACGCTACGACCAGACGTAGCCACGTAAAACTAAATAACGACTTTAGACCGCCGAGATGTAGCTAATGTTATATTATGTATCATTTTATACCCTTTTATTACAACGAGATTTATCTTTACTTCCTACATGCAAGGTAGAATTTTTAACTACTTACTACCTCATCTCAGTTTTGTAAATAATTTTGCAGGTGATGTATGGTGCTATTCAAGTTTATGTTATAGTCATTCAATGGAACAGGTTTGTCCAGATTGGCACAAACTTCTTTTAGAGGGGTCGACGAACTTTGACCCTTTGCAACCTGTTGTAATCCAGGGAGATGATATGACGCATGCCACTCCTTTTATAAGCACCGACGGTTACAGGTTAAACGTGTACGGTGTTCTTTCAAAAGCGTTTTGTCTTTGTTATATAAGAGTTTGTTAAAGTAAGGGGTTGTACTAGGGTTGTTGAACCATCTGAAAGAACTTTAGTGATGCAATATGATAAAATGTGGTCCAATCTGAGACTGTATTGCGGGAACTATCTTGCAGATTGTTTTATTTAATCTCACGAGTATTTGTAAATGTCACTTACTGTCACACACTTATTATTCTGCAATGACATCTACAGCTGGACTATAATCTTCATTGTGTCCAAGACAATTAGTTCCAACTTTATCAATATATCCTTCGTAATATGATGCAATTTTCAGTTGACCCAAATCATTTACCAGAATATAATCTAACATCACCTCATCACTTGTTACAGGTGCAGTGAAAGCATTCGGACGCAGTGATCAGTGAAGTTTCGGACGGCAACGCCGCCGTACGTCGTGTCGTGTGTCTATAAAGTGTGGTGCGCGAGTGCCAGTGTTGGCTGCATAGTGCCAGTGACAGTGCCAGTGTGTGTGTGTGCGTGTGCGTGTGTGCGTCCGCAGTGGCGCCGACGCCGGCGTCAAGTCAATGCCGGTGTGCCGATGGAGCGGTGATCGCAGACTGACTACATCACAAGAGCAGCGCTGGTTAGTTGAAACTTTGTAAACATATGATTGGTTTACTCTACAGGGGATCAGGCTCCCGCCAGCCTGAGGGTACGAAAGAGCGTCAGACACCTACAAAAGTAGTCATAATACAAATGAACGTCGTGGTGGTGATCCTGTTGCGTAGGGATCACCACCGCTAATCACGCAGCATAAGGAAAAAAGACGGAGAGTTCCATTTTTTCCTTATCCGTCCCCAATTTCGATACATGCGTAGTTAACATAGAAAATTGACAATACTCGTCTGTTGTCTATAGTTTCAAACAAACTCCTATTACTTCCTGAACTTTTAAAGAATGGGAGTTTTAAGTGGTTGTTGGGTTATTGAACAGTGAATAGCCAGCCCAGTTTCGTGATCAATCCTCTTGGTCCGTTGATACGATGAAAGAAATATGAAATATTATCTAATTAGGTCACGACGGTATTAGTCTGCAATCAATTAATAAAGTTTTGTAACTAACGCTTTGGTGCGTGTATCTTCTTATACTAGGTATGGCTTTATCAAAGTTCTTTACGTAATTTTAATCTGATAATAGGTACATTAGTCAATCCGTCAATTTAAAAAATAGTCATACCAACAGGTTAGGATAAATAGTTCTAAAGAGAATCTGATTATTTCCTAATTATACTGCAAATCGTTCTCCACCCTAATAACTTAAACAAAAAAACAAAACTCGTATTCGAGACAGATTAGGGGTGTAGGCGTTCAATCACTGGTAATTGACACATTACGCCATGATAACGG
The DNA here is from genome assembly GCA_947507525.1 of Apamea epomidion. Taxonomy (NCBI): domain Eukaryota; kingdom Metazoa; phylum Arthropoda; class Insecta; order Lepidoptera; family Noctuidae; genus Apamea; species Apamea epomidion. The sequence goes on from OX382247.1 coordinate 14,318,856, forward strand.
AAGGCGCCTGTATCAATCATATTAACGTCTATAAAAAACACGGCTAAAAGATTAGTTACCCTATTAACGAAAACAAGTTCCTACTGTTACTCCAGTCTAAAGGATACACACGGTCAGCTTTTCTACCTTCAGACCCGTCTGACCTCTTTAAAATCTGTACCATGTGTGGCGGTTACGACCTCAAGTTTACACAATTTGCATATACGATGATTGCCGCAGCGACCACTCCCTGAAGCGAATAATTGCTTAACTTTAAACTGGTGAGATTGTGTCGTGTCATAATCATCTGCCAACTTTTCCCAACACGACATGGTGGAGTCGGCTTCAGTATTGTATTTGTAGCGACTGCGATAAGATTGTTTCATGTATACGACACGTTTGGCGCAGTGGCTGAGCGATCGACTGCTGCGCTGCGTGTCGCGGGTTCGATTCCCGCACGGAGCAAATATTTGTATTGCCTACAGGTAGTTGTTCCAGGTCTGGCTGTTTGTGTATGTGAGTTTAAATGTTTGTAAACGCACGCACGATACAGGAGTAATTCTTAGTGTTGGGCAACGTTTTATTTAGCCCTTTCCCAACTATGTTGGGATCCGCTTCCAGTCTTAACCGGATGCAGCGAGTATGAGCATGTATGAGCACGAATTTGATTAGAGTTTAGACTGATCTGACCCAGGTTTGTCAGTTCAGATCGATCGTACCAAGTCTAGTGACCTTTAGAAACAAGTTACAAACTAATCCCAGAATAATAAATGGTCCTGCTGGTCAACCAACACAAGTTGTGACAGCCCATTGAGATAAATAGGTTGTTAAAGTACTCTAGCTTTTTAGACCATGTAGTACAACAGTTTGCGTTCGACAGGCAGTGTTTTAGATAGGCGAGCTTTCTAGTCTTTCCCACAGTCTAATGCTAGGGTTCGGGCGCTTTAGTTTAGATTGGACCGGTCCTCTTTAAATTAGATGGAAATGGCCCCCGACTTTAGTTAAACTTATCTCAGCAGTTAGAGTGCCTACATTTCTTTTGTAGTTGTTGGTTAAAGATGGTAATGTTCGCAGTTACGTCAGTCCTTTCTAAGTTAATTTTGTCATGGTATTAAGTGTTCTATACTACTATAAGGAGACATACTTGGTAAGTTTGGATGTAGGAGGTTATTTTGGAAGTACTGATTCGATTTATTATTTAAAATTATTTCCCTGGCCAACAACTACAATATTGCTGAGTGCCATAGAGTATGTTTCATAGTATAGAGATAGACTACCACGCAGGGAAGGTCGCTGGCCACAGCTAGTTCGAAATAAATGAGTGAAGATGACTTATAATGAAGTTAGCAATACTTCATCACTAATCGGTTTTATTTCATATCATGAATTCATGATTAATATGCAATATTAAAGCAGCTTTACGATATTCAGTATATCATAAATGCCTCACTGTTCAACGACAATACGTTTAGAAATACAATTTCCATAATCCGACATTCTTTACACGGACACACGTCCTGTGAAAACAGGCCTGTCCAGTTATGAATCCGCCACCTGGCAAACCAGGTCTGGCTCCTCGTTCACAAGCTCAACAATAAAGATAAACTTATAGGTACAAGGTACGAACGCGAAGATAATAAATAATGAATGAAGCAATTGCTCACCACAGACGATAAAAAAATGTGTTATTATTCATTATATTTTTTTATTATAAACCTTGTTTATATTCTGTCAATGCTGTTATGAGCTTGTTATCTTATTTCTGTGTAAATGCATAATACATTGTATCCTTCTTATCTTTGAAGTTTTATAAGTGATAATTGCATTAATTAGTACGGGTCTACGTGCTATGTTCGTCGTAGTCACTGCTGAGTCGTTTGATCGAATGCAAGGCTGCTCAACCCCAAGCCCGCGGGCTACCAACGCATTTGAATTGGCCCGCCAAAAGCTATCAACTGATGATAGTCTTTTGAGAACAGATTTCAGGAGTTTCAAACCAAGTCTAAAACTTATTTTCAGACATGATTTTATTATCGACCTCAGATTTGTCGCCGAATATTGATAAGTAAACTGTAAAAGTTGTTGCTGAAGTTTCTTTTTAGATTATTCAAACTATGAGTAACTTGAAAGTCGTTTTATTTTAATAGCTCTACCATAACTTTTTACCATAAGTTTTTTACTAGATGGCCCACCTTCAAAATTGGTTGGGCAGCGTGGTTGGTCTAATGCGATCCAGGTCTATTACTATCTATGTAGTAGTTATGACTGTGATGCTACTGGCATGACCGGCATGAGAGTAGAGTACCTAAGTAAATAAGCTAATCTAATCCTCGAGTAACAGACAACAACAAAAAGTTACAGATGTTTATGTCACTATACTTAAACCTAGTAGTACCCTCAGCTCTGCTCCAATTAACTAATACAAATATAGATTTAACAAAAAACTTGAGAGGTGTCAAGGGACACCCGGATGGAACGAAGTTCCTTTCGATTAATTAGTGAAGGAATTGTAATAAAATTTTACAGAGACGTTTTGAGACAGACAGACAGACAGAGAAACATGCGACGCCGCACAGCTTACAATAGCTTACTATAGCAAAAAGTGTGACAACTTTTCGTAAGAATTTTTTCCGTCTAGCCCCCTTTCACAACGCGCGATAAGGAACTTCGTTCCAAAAACATGTTAATGGCAGTTATTATTTGTCACACACATCACATAACATCACGCCTGTATTTCCCGTAGGGTTAAGCAGAAGTGTAGCTATAGTACACCCTTAATTCGACAGTTATTTTTTAAATGTGTGTGTGTTTCTCATATTAATACAAATAAATTGGCGTACTAACGGTCTGAGAGACGTAGCGCTTTAAGAAATCGCATGCTTAATGGAATACTGACTTAACTAAAAAAAGACGATTTTTGGGAAATCGCAAAAGGAGATCTTGCTATGAGAGCTTAACCTACTTGTTGATGCATCAAAATAAAACTGATTTATATTAATCATGAATGCTTGTATTTTGAACGTCTATGATTAACTATTGATGAGATCTGAGTAAAAAAAATCACGGAAATCACATCTGACCTATCTACTAATGGGTCAGTGTTCCATTCAAGCATGCGAAATATTAAGGACTGCGAGTTCCCAAGTTTCCATAACAATATTTAACGCATCGTTTTGTTACAAATACACGTCACTACCACTAGACCTTTCCACAATAAATATTAAACGTCTCGTTTGTACAGACACAGGTGCAATTTAACGAGCGTTCGCGCGCTCTATAAATATGGGGTCAAGATAAGATAGCCGTCTACAATCTTCAGTACCTACAGTAGTCTCCTATTACGTGTGTATGGTGGACCTAAGATAGTGCACATTGCTTTTATTTTTGTTCCATTCTATCTATCGCAATTATTAGGAGAAAGTCGCTTTGGTAAGTATTGCACCGGTTACATTGTAATTGGAAATAATAACTTGCAATAAAATTTGGACAATTTATCTTAACTTTTGGTTTTGGAGGAAAATGTCGCTAGAAAAATTTGAGTATTAATTTCGAGGGCTATAAGAGTAGGGGAAGACCAAAGAAACGATGGATGGACTGTGTGAATGATGTTAGAAAGGGGGTGACTACCGAGATGACGACTAATAGAGAAGTATGAAAGGAAAAGACATGGGACGCCGACCCCAAAAAATTTGGGATAACGGAGAACGATGATATCAACTTTTGGGTCGACTTCGTGATTGCTGTTAACGCAGTTTTGTCAAAAACTCTCAGTAAATTGAAAGTTCACTAAAGTTTAATTATTCATATTCAAAACTATCACATGGGTCCTGTAACAAAAAAAGACCTCGTCATTCTATGACGTGTAAGTGTCATTGAACCTTAAGGGGTTAAGCAATTTAAAAAAAAAACGAAGGTCAATTCCAAACTTCACTAAAGTTAGATTTTGCATAAATGCGATGTTATCACCATGAATGACTGCATCTTTATCTATTATACATTCATTAAAGTCGCTTTTTGTGTCTGTCTCTGTGACCGCGTGATTTTGATCTGGGTTTTCACCATCATTTAGAGAAGTTATTCCGGAAGGCTTATAAATAATAACAAAGAGTAAATATTAATGTATATGTGTACATAACAAATACATATTTAGATTGATATAGTCCAGAAATCTCAATGTTTTAATATGTCGCCACATCAGTAGATTCCACCTGGGCGAAGCATAGGCATATATTGTCATATCACACCCCCACACAGTGCTGCGTTATTACGTTCATTAAATACCAATAACCGTTATTACACAGCACGTGCCAAATACGACTTGGCAGCTCTCATTCAAATTTTTGAAGCGCATGCTGCCGATAGACACGTTTTCACTTTCATCTCAGATAATTATCATTGTATTCCTTAGACAATATAGTAACATATCATAGCAGCCTGTAATCCCCGAAACGTTATACAGAGGTGTACCCATAGTAACACCCGCATTTCGCCAGTTATGTTTAAGTCCCATGTAATAGAGGCTGACCCTACTGCCATCAACTGGGCACTAACCCAGACACCACTCTGCTATTGTGAAACTCTTGATCGACAATATGGTATTCATTTATAATACCTTTTGCACCTGTGCTGTGGCAGGTCTTACAGTATTCAATAGTGTATGAAACGAGATTAAGTATCTATGTCAGTCATATTTACTTAGTAAAATAACTAAGCTGCTGGTTAATTAAGGCTCGTATAAATAACCTACATTTAATTAATGTGAACAGACACACGTCTATCAATTACTGTACTATGGGCAATTGGTAAGCACAATCTATACCACATTTGGTATAAAGTGGGTTAAAGTTTAAAGGAGTATGTAACCGTATGCAGGTGGCGTTCTGTAGTTTCTGCCTACCCCATGGGAAGAAGGCGCGAGTTAAAGTTACAAATAAAATATCCAACAAACTTATATCGTGTGTCTACCAGACACATTTTGCCATCGCAACTCGGGTCTCCTGAATTTATGCGAGTTCCACGCTCTCTAAATATTTCACATACAAAGACAGCGTTCTTTACGAGATACAAGAGAAAAATCTCGGCGATACGGCATTCTTGACCGCGGGGGATAAAATATCACCAGTATAAACCATCAAAGAGCCTTTGGCAGGTCTTTTATATAAAAATACTTAACGTTCAAAGAGTACTTTATATTTTTTATATGAAGCACCAAAGAATTCATACCACGTTTTATGTGTGAGAGAATATTGAGCACCATTCGTGGGTAAAATGCTGTTTTGAAAGTAGGTCGAAATGATAGAGCTTGGTCAGGTAGGAAACACCGACGTCAACTAGTTTTAAAACATCATTTATTTTTAACGTGTAACAGTGCTTTTTTGAATCAATTTACAGAAAAAATACCATTATCAAATAAGACACCGGAGAAAAGTGTGTGAGTTCTGTGACATGTAAAACGAATGATGCCGAAACTAAACCAGTTCAGTTCACTATTTCTTTTTTTGGTAAATACTTTTTATTTCGCCCCAACAAAACAAACCAACACAACCTAAATCAGTTATTCCATTTGTCCCAACTTTAGGTTTCATTCAGACATCCTGACTAAAAATGGTACGAATAAAAAGTTTGTTCGACTGCTTGAACTAGTTTCAAAGCGTCCGCATTCTATACCGTTTCGTCCGCCATTGGGACAAATATTTGTTGACCTATATATTCATTTAGAGCTTAGACTGATTAATCTAAATATATGTAAAAGCCACGATAAATTCGGAGAAAAACTTGCGTGGGAATTGGTCATTTTCTTAATTGTAGAACGATTCGATTAGTTGGCCCAACTGTTAAGGTCGAGTTCACGGCGACTATAAAAACGTCAAATTGCTATGTTTCATATATTTTTTGTGAGACGGTATTTATAGTTTTAGTAGGTAAGTACTTCCCAAGGCCAAAGCTGCCTATTAATAATAATGAAAAAGCTGTTAATCACGATTTTGGTGCTTTGGAAATGTTGTGGAACTTAAATGTCGCGTAATAAATGTAATCTCAGTTAGAATTTTTTTCATAAATATAGCGTAGAATATTACTTTTACCAAATCAATTCATATAGCGAAACCACCACGTTGATAACGTAGATATTTTATGCTAGGGTGTGTAAAAAATTGGTACAGATGTGTTTTATACCGAGGGGAGTGAAAGCTGTTCTTTTTCAATGCATCTTGTTAGCCTTGAACCCTAAACAACGCGTGCAGCGGAGAAAGCATTATAATACAGGTAACGTTACTGTTCATACCTTTTTAAAAATGCATTCGATTGACCTTGACCCACTTAAGTTCTACCTAGTACCTACCCCTTTAGCGCAGACGAAACACAGGTGAAAGGGCTCTATTATTTAAAAATGTAACTGAGTGACCTTGACCCATATACAAGATACAAACCCTTTAGTAAAGGTTGCAGTATTTTATTAAATTTTAGATGAATTTACTAGTTTTCTTGCAATCAATTACCTCTTCTAATTTTATGTAGTTTTACCGCTTTTTACACATAAATCCTACGCTTTGAACTGTTCTTACCGAATTGATCTATTGACTTGGAGATTTTTTTCCAATCAGAATTTGTGTAATCCGTTTATCTAATCTGCCTAACGTGACGTGGACGTGGACATCGATAATATAGTCACGTTAGAAATTATGAAAGCGCTCAATATCTGAAATACTGAACTGTACATGTCTCAGAAATCCCTATAATAATGTTACCGCATAACGTCATACCTTCGACGAACAAAGTAACTAATCCAATCTATTTCCTTTGTTGACTCGCAATCGCTGCGCAACTCGGAGGAAAAAGCAGCTGACACAATTTTTATCTTTCCCATGTCAACAGGGAAGCGCTCCCAACACTTCCTTATTGACATGAAAATGTGCCGCCGTGTATTACCGTTCACTGGTATTGTTTAAACATGCTGCTGATACTGTGCTGATAAGAATACGTTGTCGGGAACTGTAGTATAGTGAGAGGTAGAGCGTTGAAAGTCTTGGCACTTGGTAACAATGATTGTGAGTTGTTTTTATTAAAGATGATCTATAGACATGAACTACTGATCGGATTACAAATACCTTTCTCTAATAGACAGCTAAACTACTCCCGATTATGTCAAAATATCGGCAATTGATTTTTCTTAATAATAAATAAATTCCCGCATGTAAGAAAGATCATCTTTATCTATTATCAACTTGAGGAGAAGGGCTGGACCGGTTTGGCTGATTTTTTGTTTTTGTGTTTGTTATCGTCAGGACAAGGTTTGTATGAGTTTTTTTTTTTAATCTACCGTAAATTTGTACGGGGAAACTTAGACATGAATTTCACCCAAACAGCAAGTTACAAATAAAAGTCGCTTTTCGTATAAGTCGAACCGTGTTGTTCTTCTAAACTATGCAACGGATTTGACGCGGTTTTTAGCATCATAAAGAGAATGTATTCTGGAAGGTTTATGTGTATTATACATGAATATTAATTAACTACATAATACTTACTTTACAAAGAATATTGATGGTTGAAAAGACGCAAAAACCGTGCGAATAGGGGCGGGTCGCTAGTCATTTCATAAGAAATTTTTTATGCCCGAAAAATGGACGGTTCCTGTGTGAATCACCATGCGGGTGCAGCAAGTAATAAATTTAAAAAAATAAGTGCCCATTTAGATTAAAATTCAAATATTCTCCTTATGTAAGTAATAGAATATTTATATCAAACTACTAATGTCTAATCCACGCGGTGTGTCCCACAACTCGAGCAAATTTTTTTACATCCAGAGACACGTGACGCCTGTTTCCCCAAAGACTCGAACAGGTGTTTATTACCTCCGTCTGACTCATCGTCGTTCATTCGTTAATGATAAAGCACCGTGTAATGACATGATAGCCTCGCTTTATCTTTACTTGAAATAAAAAGCTCCATGTAGTGTCGGCACCTCGAAAGCCGCGTAGAAACAGTAATGGTGGGATAAAAGATAGCGTTCACGCATTAACAATGATAGCTCCTATGTTTCATAATTTTCTCAGGGCTATTTATAGGGGAAAGATACAGAGATGAAACTTATAATTCGATCTATCAAAATCAATGCATTTTGAGGTCGTTGTGACAGAACAAAACGCAAGTTTACGCTCAGTTTCGTTTTTGCGTATTACCCTTAAAACTCTGCTGACTTTAAAGTTGCGGCACCTTATATTATGTCTTCTTATAGTCCTCTTTAATTCTCCTTAGCTTAGCAAGAGATGTCTGATTGCTCTAAACAACATTCACGTGTCGAGTCGTTCAGCGCATTAGCCACGCATCGATTTACGCAATTACGTCGAAGGTCGAGTCACACATGACATGCGAGCACTACGGGTTACCAGTCCATCTAGACTAGACGAGTACTTACAATAATAAAGCCTACAATTTTGTTGCTGTTTGTCTTGTGATAAGTTTTGTCATTCGGCTAGTAAAGTTTCTATGATATATTGAGGTTTTGAATGTCGTCTAAAGCGTTTTTTTTTTGTCATAGAGAGGACCAGGAGCAGACGTTGAAACCTGTGGGTAGAATTTCAATGATAACGTTGGAGATATTAATATCTTATGGCTCAAACTTCGTTGTATCGATGATTCAACATATTTAAATATAAGTTTCGATCAAAACTCAGGCACGTCGATAGCGTTAGCATTGGCCTCGCAAAGTCACGGCATGTAAATACCAGATAGATTTGAAACAGTAACATGGAGAGGTATTCTCGTTGATGAATTGCGCTTAAACTCTGTAATCAAGCTTCCAACTAGCTATGATTAGTTCCTACGACGTACTAGACTAGACTTGTCAAATAACCAGCTAATTAGTGTCTGAGTCGACTAATATTTGCTTATCATACGTCTGAGCTTGCATACTCATCATAAGTAATTCACAATTAATCTTCTTGTGACCTTAAGGGTCGGCAAAGTGAAGATTAATTGCAACTTGTGTTGACATAACAAATATACTACCTACGTCTCAATGAAATAATTATGCTGTTATTATAAAACCATAGTCCTACCTGTTACTGTGATGTTGTTGTCATTTTAAGTAGACACAGATTACACATGATATAGTATATAATAAATAAGTTTTTAGAAATACCAACTGCGCTCTTGTTGTTTAAGGAAAATATGATTGTTGATTATGCAGCGACTACTTATCTTTATTTATTGTACTAGCTGTGACTCGCAGTTTCACACGCATAAGCCTCGACCGTGGGAATATCAGGATAAGTACCCTATGCCCTAATCCAGGTCATGGTCTACCGTCTACCCATGTGCCAAATTTAATCTAAATCCGCTCAGCCGTTTTGGCGTGAAAGCGTAACAAAGAAACGTACAAAAAATCTTTTCTCTTTATAATATTAGTTTAGAATTAGATGAAGATGCAGATCGTAAGCTGCTGTAACTGTAATAGGTGGCAAGGCTAAGCCGAAACAAAGAGTTACGTATTTGTTTTTAAGATGCTGTTATAGAATTTTCACAGGCTCGGGAGTACAGTTGCCATTCACGTGAAAATGTATCAAGTTCCCAGAACGTCTGGGATAATGGGCTACTATGCTAATGTAATAATAACTGGCAATATGGGCTTATCATTAAACGTATCTAGATTACATGTCTATTTACCCCAGCATAGAATTATCTCTACCATATCATTCGTATAATAAAATCAATCCAAGGAACCTAGCTACAGTGCTTGCTCTCAGTACATAGCCAGGCTATCCAGCTACTACATATGTGGTATTACGATCGTTAAATGTAACTTATTGCCGTATGTGGCGTGGCCTCAAGCCCCCGAGCCCCCAACTCCCCGAGCGGCTGGGAGCACTTAGCGGGCGGCTCGGAGATCAACTAACCTTGTGCCAGGATATACGATAGTTTTCCTTTAGTTTACGTTACATTATTGTTGTTACGTAGGCGGAGAATGTGCCGAGACGTGTGAGGTTGGGGTTCGAATTATTGTTGATGGATTGTTATATGAGATTTGCACTAGAATAATGGGCCCAGATAAAGAATACATTAAATAAAGAGTTAAATCCGTTTTGCTACCGGAATACTGGGCAAATACCTTGTGATAGTAAACAATGTAAATAATCAAGGGTGTAACCCTGGAAAGGGTAAGTAAAATATGGTAAATTTTGATGTTAGATTACGTCATATACTTAATGCGAAAAATTTCGCACATTTTAAATATAATCTTATTGGTACAGTTTGCACCATCCGGGTATCGAATAACCGAATTCATCATCTCACGATCATCCACCGAGGTCACGACCGCTTCACCACTGAGGCGGTAATAAACAATTGTTTATTTAATGCAATAACGACGGTTATGTAATGCTAGCAATATCGATATATCAGCAACAACGATGCTGTATACAAAACGTAAACAGCTGTTTTGTATACTAAACAAACTCGTTCCAATCCTTTGGCATTCAGATCACCTTCCGCATTTTGATGGGATTCTCTATCCGTTGAATGTTTTGTTTTGTAGTTATACTGCATTTTAACATCATGCTTTTCTCTCGAGTGTATTGTCAGATGTGTATTAAATACCCGCGTTTTGTCAGATAGGCTGATAACCATAGTAGTATCATTGTTTGTCTTATAGATATCTACGGCAGATTTTAATTTGTTTTCCTATCTTCCATTCTTCAGTCGAAAGTCTAGAACTTTGGCCATTTTATATAAGTAGGTCAATCGCTTTCAGTCAACATTCTTAACAAGTTTTGTAGTTTTCAAAAGCTTAATATTTTGTAGCTTAGTGAACCAGAAGCGTACGTCATCGGGGTTAAGAGGGTATTTATACCGGGACCGTTAGTGCTGACAGCCAACCACTTAGCCACTGTGCTAATCGGGTACTTAATATTTAATTTTGTGCTTAATCATTCACAACACACTTTCAAATAGTACTATTAAAGCGTCCTGAATAGAACTCACAGCTGCGTAAACAGTATTTTGTGCTCTCATGTCCAATGAAATGGCAATAAGCAACTGAATGAGAGTAATCGAGCTAATCGAGCAATCTGGAATTGGGGAAACCATATGTCTAGTGGATTACTCCAGGCTGATAATAAAGATGATGATGAAGATAACTCGTACGCATAGTATTAATCTTTAACTCTGACAATCAAACAGCAGGCTGTTATCACATCATTTACGATAGAAAATATTCGACGACTGTACAGTTCACACATAAAACATGAGAACTATGTCATTATGTTCTCATTATACCGGTTTTTAAAACACAGCGCATAGGGTCTTTATTCTATTTTAATGTCAGGCATTCATGATAAAACAAAACGCATACACCAAAAGGCTGCCAATAATGTGTTGCATTTACAATACAGACGAGCCATTCAAAATGGCCCAGATGCTTTTGTTAGTATTGAAGATATTATGCAAGCTATTGCAACTATTTGGAATGTATGTCAACCAGTATTGTCTGTATGACTGTTAGCGGAAAGTAGTCTTTTGCGCGCTCGCACACGGCATAATTTTTGTAGGTCCTACAATCGGTCAGATTTTATTTTGCATGACCTAATTTTTGTAGGACCTGTGTGTATACATTTGATCTCTACCGTTTCATTTAGCAACTACAAAACAACGGCCACTACAAAAGATGGCGTCTGCGAGCTCTCTGAACGTTGTTTGTTTGTCAGTCCAAACAAAAGTTCGTTTTACCCATAACATTCTATTTGCCGTCATGTTCAAAGACTACAACTGTCTATTAATGCAAATGAAAGAAATGATGAACTTTACTTAAGCCCACCTTGTTGCCATTCAGTAGCTATGAGGTTTCTAAAATAGAATGATACACTGTTATTAATAACATATTATTATTCCTCAGACACTCCGAACAGCACTTAACAACCCACCTAACACACAAGCACTATGATTGTATGCGTTAAACCTATCATTATCGTTATTATACGTTTATCACTCAAAACCATGGTACTTATCTGACAGGTTGCCTATTTGTTATTAATTTACTACTCAAAAATCTATCGAAGCTAACCATGCTACACGTACGCTAGTAATAAGGTGTTATATGGTTTCTGGTCCTCGTTTTCATGTCATATCTTTTTGAGAATAGCTTTTGCTCGGCTTCGCGTTGAGGTCGGAAATTATTCCACGGGACCTTACTAACGTAATAAAAATCTTCCTGTATCCTGTATCCTATGTCCTAACCCAGGTCATGGTCTAATTTTATCGAAATCCATTCAGCCGTTACGGTGTGAAAAAGTAACAAATAGGCAGACTTATTTACTTTCGAATTTATCATATTATTAGTATGGATCAGGTATCTCTGTAAGGTTGAATTCCTAACATAGCTTAGTATTAATAAAGTTTCTCGTGGAATCTCTTCATTCACTCCAATTAATAATGGTATTTAAAGCAGTTTCATGTTTAGCCTGGTTAAAAACCAAAACTAAAGTAATTTTGTTAACGATTAATTTATTAGTCTAGGCTCGAACTAAGACTGTGGCCTCTCAGACGCTTTGCATAACTTAGCTTAGACTATAGAAGAGTGGTCGGAAATAGCGCTAAATTGTTTAGTATGAGTTTTATGTACGTATAACAAAATGTTAAATTCAGTAATTCACTGACAGACAACGCAAAGCGTAAACCGCTGGTTCTAGAAGTATGAAATTATTTACGAGAATTCCTAAGAGAGCGAAAATATGTACTAAAGGACTTTTTTTAAATCATTCTCTGAGGCGGTTAAATAGAGAAAAAAAGTTTGTTCTTAATATTTTCCGAAGGAAAACCCCGTCAGACATACGGCTTGCAATACCATCAATTGCATTAACATCTAAACCATCATTACCTATAAAGAAATACACTTATGGTCCGGAATATTGGTCTACAAAGCAAAGCATTATTAAAAACGAGAAGAGAAGTAAAAGGTAAAACACATAAAACAAATGAGCAATTCGAAGCCAGAAATGGACCCCATCTCAAAACATGCAGCAACAGTAAAATATTTACGTAACGTTACAAAACTCGAGTATAAATAAACACAATGCCAATGTCAAGGGGTAGAGAGACAACGGAACGCCATGTGCTACGAATCTTTATAATTTCTTGCGTCTTCCACATGTATACGTCTTTTCATACAAGCACACCGGTTTCGGAGTACCTGCTACGTCCTTCCTGACCTTGTACACTGTGTATTGTTGAGTTGATAACATTTCTTAAAGACAGAGACAGGTTTATCGCTAATCTGGTTGTTATTGAAATGATGTTTACCCCACTGAAATAATCTGTTTGGAAGGGGAGAAGTTTCGCTCGCTCCCCTGAAGTGAAGGAACGTGGCGTGCTTTATATTTACTTCGTGTTTTTACAAACAGCTGATGGGTTTCTTTCATATTAGTGTTGTGTGGACTTGATTACCGTGTTAAATAACTTTATCAGTTGTTCGTGTTTGATGAATAAAGATGATTAAGAATGTAACATAGCTCACGCCTTCTTCTCTGGGGCCAGGCAGAAACTTTAGAACGCTAGCTGGTACGATTTTTACATAATCCTTTTAATAATAATAATAATATTTATTTGCAAGAAATACATTTTTACAAGGAAGATCTTATAGCCTAAAAGTCACTGTATTCGGCCTGCAAGCAAGCGTGCAAATTATTGAAATTCATGTCGTTATCATAGAATATGTCATTGATACATTTTTACAAAAATATGTCATTATTTTGCTTCGTTTACGTTCATACATTGTAAAAAATTTACTTTTTACTACTTTTGTACTTCTTTTTTTTTGTACTAGGAACCGGCGGTCGTGTATAGCTCGCCGGTTGCGAGTACAGACGAACAACAAGCAGCACATCAAACTACTACAATCTGTCAAATTACTTTAAGAATTTTGACTTTATCGCTAAAGCATTCGGTTCAAGGTTGATTGGGAAAATTTGACAGTCTCGGGTAGCTTAATGCGCTAGCGTCTGTACAAAAAAAAGGGTACTTCAGATGCATATCAATCAAATTATTTGCCAGCTGCTTCTTATCCCCAATTGATTGATTGACTGTTTTTATTCGGAATATAATCCTCAGTCCAACAGTTTTCAAGATAAATGCTATTAAAATGGGACTTTAGATTTGGATGAAATAGGGCTTGTACTAGGCTGGACAGGTAAATAAGTGAGCCTTGACGATTTTTACCGGATACGGTTTTTTCAAGCTACAGCGTTTTGGGAACCAAGGTTATTGCCAATGTAAATAATTAATTGACCGAAAACCTTGACTTGGTTACGCGTCTTTTAGTGGAACTTAATTTAACTACAGTCAAATGGAATTGATTTAATTGATTGTAATTTAATCAACTCTCAGTTTTTGAATAGTCCCAGTACTTATTATCTATACTAATATTAAAAAGAGGTAAAATTTCTGATTTTGTATGTAGGGGGTTAACTTCGGAAACTGCTGATCCGATTCCGAAAATTCGATCAATTATGTTAATTATTAGTATTGCTGAGTGCCATAGGATATATTCTGTATAAACAAGAAATTTCACGCGGACTAAGTCGTAAGTAGAAGCTAGTTTAGTATAAATCCTTATTTTACAAGCAACTGTGTATGAATAGGTATTATTTACCTGTCAAAATGAATGCTAAAGCAATTATAAATTCGTAGTTTACGATGCAGATGGCAAGTTTATGTTTGCAGGTTAAACTCATTCATAATTAATTCAAACTGTGCTAAATTAAAACTGGTTTTTCAATCGTCGTGTTAACAAAAGGCGGTACGGCACAAATCCTTCACTTTCACCCCTAGTGATTACGCTCGAGAGAAAAATCGGTAAAGTTCATACAGCAATTTCAATAAAGTATTTTGTACAAAATGTGAAACGAAAAAGTTGTGTGGAAATCGGTTGTATGGGCGTGTGATACGGAGGAATGAGGAAGGTGTTGTGAGGAAAGTTTTCAGTATGAATGTCGATGGCTATAAGAGTAGGGGAAGACCAAAGAAACGATGGCTGGGTTGTGTGAATGATGATGGCTAAAAAGGGTGACTACCTAGATGACGACTAATAGAAATAAGGCAGACAAAGACATATTGCGCCGATCCCAAACAAATTGGGAGAAGGTTCGGCGAATGCTGTCAAATTTCTTTAACAGATTTTCAACTTCATCGCTAAAGCATTAAGATTCGAGGTTGATTGGGTAAATTTGACAGTTTCGGGTAGCTTGACCTGCTGGCGTCTGTACAAAATGTAAAGAACAATTTTAAAAGTGCTATTAAGTTTTTCCAGCTGTACTTTCGCAGCAGCCGGAGTTCTTTATGCCCGGTTGGTGACAATAGGCCTCTATTACAAGGGGAGTTAAACATAACTGATGAATTGTTGGTGTACTTACTATAGGTAGACTTCTGCCTAACTCTTCCGGCAATACAGGCGCGATGTTACGTTATGTAATAACAAGATCTTGGTTGAAGTATGTACTTTCAGAACCGCGTGCACAAGCTATAAACGCGTATATTTATGTTACATATTCCTTACACGTGCTGGGGTAGTATCGATTTTCATATTCATAACAGTTCAATGACTGGAACGTGCCTAGTTTAGTTATATGTTATTGAAGTATAATATAATCTGCTTTGAATTGAAGAATAAATTATGATACTTAATATTCATAGTTAAAAGTTTCTTTTGGGTGTAAAATTTATTATTTTTTGTGTTTTTGACATAATATTTTTACTATTTATTTAATGCACTGATTAATTACTATTTTTAGGTTGATAGGTTTCTATGTTATTTTACAAGCGAATCTAATAACTTAAACTTCGGGGCTGTATTATGTCTATCTTTATCCAGACTACGTGCGTTATGAATATGATGATGTTGGGGTTCCGTATCTGAAAACGTTCGTTGTGCGTCAGTCCGTCTGACAGTCAGTCTTTCAAGACCCTTTTTCTCAGGAATCTGTGGAGGCTCGCCTTCTATTTCATGGGAATTAACTGACAAATGTGGGTGTACTATAGCTGCACCTCTGCCTAACTCTTCGGAGAATACAGGGTGATATTATTATGAATGAACAAAATTGATGTAGTTAAATTAATATGTAGATTTTCTTAAAACTTTTTCTTACCCTTATTTCTAATCAACTGCCTTTTTCTAAGCCCTCGTCAACTTTTGACTATTTTTATTAGCTGTAAGATTGTGTTCTCTCACCAATATGAAAGCCGAAGTTTTAATACCACCCGGCTTTTGCTATTTGAGACGCAAAGACGGGTGAATCCACTATCAAAATAAACATGACATTGTGCCTTAGCGGTTTTCCATTTACGAAGAAACACGCCCAAGGGTCAGATTTTCATGAAGTAAAGCTGTGAAGGTTCTCATCCGGGAAATACCTACCACCATTAGTTAAGCCGCAAAGCATCTTTGTTGTGTTTCGGTTTGAAGGGTATGGGTAGTGGGTACCTGTGTAGTTCTAGGCGCAAAAGATATTTCGGTTTTGTCTCTGGGATGGCAACGCAGATGCATTGCAGATGCGAAACCTCTGGTATTACAGTCAATAGGTGGTCCATCTTTGTTTGTCATCTAACACCCTGTCCACCGTCTTCCGCATCCAGTCTGTCCCAGCCACCTTCTTTAGGTCGACATCTAATAATATAAAAATATTTCTTTGAATTTAATATACATATATATGCAGCTTTTCTCATTGTTTTCTTGTGTATTTTCAGGTGACGCGCTGCGTAGCGGTGGTTAAAGCGGCTCTGCCGCTTTAAATGGACAAACGCAAGATGCTGCCAAAGAGAGCGCGTATGGATAGCATGCGGGGTCCCATCGCCAACGGACCCTTGCAGTCAAGGTGAATATTATGAGCATTTGTACTATAATGAAAGGAGTTCCCCGTCTTACGAGCCCACAACACTATAAGTTAAATAGACACCAACAAAAAACATTTTCTGACCACAAATTATCGATCGAACTAGAGTTGTTTGTTGACATTCTCGAATTATTACTAAACAACTAGTATACGAACTAACTACGTATAATTAAATAACATAATTACAAGCCGCCACTGATTAAATTCAATCACCATCCACAATCAGAAACTCCAACAGTTTAGCAAAGATCGAATCTAGCCGAGTCGTTCGTCTAATTCGTAAGCTGGTCGCGAGTGAAAGCGGGTGGGTGGCAAGTTAACAAAGCGTCGTCCGCCGTCTATTGGGCTCACTCCACTTATTCTTTTCTCGCGCTAATCCTATTTGGTTTCCATCAAAACTTGCCCGAAGGGTTGTTCCCCGCGCCCCACACCAATGCCCCCGGCCTCTTTGTTTGCCACCAAAATCTGTTTTCGTCTGCCCCCGGAAAAGTTTGTTGGAATTCAGAAAACCCTCCCCTCCTTACCCGCCCGGAATTACTTTCCCGTTTCGCCGCCCGAAACTTTCCCCGGCAATAATAATAATTCCGCTCCGCTATGACGAAAGTTTAAATTATTAGTTTAATCGTACTGGTGTGCTTTAATTATTCGCGGCGGGGCGGGGGTGTTCGGGGCACGTCCTCTCCTCGTGATTAGCTAACTTGTCCCCGACTGCTATCCCCAATCTCTCTTAGTTTCCAATATTTGTCGGTTTGCTTAGAAATTTAATTTGTCCATTAATTTTGGTTTGTCTATTACCAAAGCTAATTGGCAGTTACAAACTTGTAATTTTGCTGTTCGGCGTATCTCTTAATCTAAATTGGAGTACCCAAGTTATTTAGTACTAAACTTGAATGCCTTTAGTGTTGCAGCGATTCTCGCAAGTTACTTTACGATTTATTGTGTTGTGTCTAACTTCATCATTAATTTGTGGGTTAAATCATTTCGGAGTATTGAAATGGAAACGTCGAGTAACGTTACGGCGGCATATAAAATTGTAAAATTAGATAGCAAGCTCAGAACTTGCCGCATCCGAAAATAGTCTGCCACGTTTCAAAGCAAACCACGTGTTATTAAGAGAGAAAGTGCCCCCCCATGAGTAGACGTGCGTCAATCAGACGTCGTAGTTATAACACAAACGATATCAGATTATCAATAACGTATAAAATAGCAGTTTGCATTAATATATGACTGATAATAACGAATATATTTACATGCAGACGTTCTTTATTGACGACTTTTGATTTGAATCCTCCAGATTTGGACATAACTGGTATTCAAGACTTAAATTGATCAAACTTTTTAATTTTGGAATAGCCATGTATTGGAAATTTTGAGCAGAATTTATAATAAATAATGCAATGACAATGCCAAGCCATCTAAATCATCTATATGAATAAAAGTCGGGTTAGTTACACTTACACCATTTATAACTCAAAAACGGCTGGACCGATTATTATGATCTTTGTTTTGTTGGATTTGCCTTGAATATCAGAATAACTGTCCAAACACGGAAAAATTCACGAAAAAGGCTAGTAGGTACTTTATATATTTATCTTTTCATTAAACTCTTAAAAAAATGCTGCGTGTTTTCAACAACTTGAATAAAATTCGCAGAAATGAACACGCATGTTAAAGAAAAGAAACAGTTATTGGTTTTAACAATGTTATACAACTATAACAACGAAGTTTCTTAATTGTTCTTTGCTGAGTAATGAATGACTAATTAAGTAATTACAAATGAAATAGCTGTACCGTTCCATATCGCTTCATTCATTGTGTAATGTGTCTTATGCGCTTAGATGTATGCCCTATATTGTTTCAAAACGATCATGATAAACAAACTAGCGTCATTAATATTGTAATCGGATTATCGAACGGATATCTAAATATGCCGGTTACCCCATATCCAGCGGTATGGAAATGAATTCCTGATATTTTGGATACGAAGCTTAAAATGCGTATTATGTATTTAGCGCTTTTAATTTCAGTTGTGCTTATAAAAAAGCCCTTGGAAATTAGAAAAGTTTCACGGCGAATATTTTCGTGTATCTGGAAAGTATGCGTTAAATTCGCGGTGTTAAATAAAATCAATTAACCAATTAAACTTGGCCTAGGCATCAAGTTTTGATAGATTATAGATACGTCACAAGAAACGATCTACCTACATAGTCTGTCGAGGTTTAGAATGCGTAGATACTCGCACGCTATAGCAAAAATGTGATTTAGCATACGCGACGACTCAGCCATCAAAATATGTATACATTTCCAATTTTAGCTAACCTCGCATGGTATAGGCTTTTCGTACAATGATAAGTCAGCTTATACAAGAAATGTATAGCTGAATATGTCGTCGTGTGTACAAATAATCACATTTCATCATCCAAAAATCTACAGAAATAACTACTACCCATACGAAGTTTTCATCGGAAATTATTTAACCTATTAACCTAATGCTTAGCACAACACCGTATAATCCAGGGTGTTGAAACCGTCGTGTGTAAAGAGTCAGCTTCGTTTGTTTTTGCGAACCACCGCTAGATGTTGGTGAAATTGACGGCCAAGCTCAATAGGGAGTTCAGAATAGAAAACTAGCGCTCGTACACACGTGCTTGTAAGCCGTTTTCGTGTGGGATGATTGATCTTAGTTCTAATAATAAACGTATTTTCATGAATTCTGGTATTATCAAAGTCTGGTGTCTGTGTTTACTTTTGTATTTTTAAACTACCTGCGGTTTTCTTGATTAACTATAGAAATTCTTGGAGAAGATTTAGTACCTGTTGTATAAAAAGCTGGGGTGTTGTTTTATAAATAACTAGCTTCTGTCCCGACTTCGTTCGCGTGAAATTTCTTGTTCCCCGACCGACCTGTCGCATCGTATCACCTGTCCGCACTATCACTTCGTTTTCGCTCAACGTTCTTTCTGACGTTTTGTCTTTTTGCTCAACCCCTAAGGATCATAGTGTGATGTTAAATGCCTAGCCTATAGCCTTCCTCAAAAATTGGGCTATCAAATGCAAAAATATTTTTTGAAATCCGACTTGTAGTTTCAGAGATTATCCCCTATATACAAACACACAAATTTTACCTCTTTAACCTTTTGGATCTGGCCCTAAAGATCTGAGATTTTTGAAACTAACTTGGGATTAGGAAACTTTTTGTTTATATGTGGGATGATAAAATTCATCGCCAAATATTATATGCCTCGATTTTATCTAAACGGCCGTTAGACACTTGTTTTCTACTATAATAATAACAACAACGTAAGACACATCAAATACACAAGAATGTAATAAACAACCAACAGTTCTGACAATGTAAACGTTATGTTATGTCGCTGAGACGCTTCGTTGCCTTGCTTGCATCGCCTATTCCATTTATTTCAGCGAGTTCTTGAAATTGACGGCCAACCAATATGGAGGAAAATCAATGTGGATTAAAGGAAATTGGAATTAAATTCATGCTGTTTGAGTTGGTTCGTTTATTGTAAAATAATATGTATTCTGCTTTGTTTAGTACTATGAATGTCGTGATGGCCCAGTGTTAAGGCCTCGCCTCTCTTGCGCGAGGTTGTGGGTTAAAATCCGGGGCAGTACCAAAGTTACTTTTTCCATTCATATGTACTTTCCGTTTTGAATACTGATCTTCAGCTGCATCCGGTTAGACTGGAAGCCGACCCCAACATAGTTGGAAAAAGGCGAGGCAGATGATGATGTACTTTCTATGTTTATCTTGGACGTGACTGACATTGGTGAAGGAAAACATCGTGAGGAAGAAAACTGGGGCGTTATTCTCTATGACACAATGAACGAAACCGCGCGAAATTAACGCGAGTTTGGCGGGATTAGCTAAGGAATTTACGTGGTTTCGAGTAAGGAATCGTTAAGTGGTCATAATGAATTAGGGCTCTGCACCCTAATTGCGTAACACACTATCAATCGTAATTTCACTATTCGGAAAGATATTGCTAATACATTGCTTCATATGTTCGAAACATTTGTCTGTTTAACAACGTAAATAACGCAATGAGTGTTGTTGAACTATCAAAATGAAAGCCATTGCTACTGTTAGTGTGTGACGCAATAACCCCGATCTGCCTTGAGCAAGCGTGGTGATGTGGTGATCAATGCTCTAGACATATGACAGCAAGCCTTTGCCCTGCAGTGGGACAGTAGTGTAAAGGTTGTCCGCAAAGTCAATCTTATGTAGTGCAGGCTGGCTATAATTTAGCGCAGGTTCCATTGGAACATTCAAGCAAGCTTAGAACGGAGTGTCAAATATTTTATTAGGATTTTTGTTTAGGAAAAGTCAGGGCTAGTTAGTCGTAAATATAAAACGACATTCTGTCAATATAAACGTAAAGGAATCGTATCGTTGTTTGATTCATCCCTCATTCATCCTTGTACCTCGAAGGGCTCGTCTAGCCCTTCTCAGTAGTGAGCTGGCAAGCTGGTATTATTACTATTATGAATGGTCAGCTGGCACAACGCGTTGTTCCAATAATATGCCAGTTATGTCGCCAATATTATCGTCGTTTGATAACTCGCTGTTACGCATTCTTTATCACTAACGTTTTATGTAACGTTTGCGTCATTATACTGATTTATGATGTTATTTATTACCACTTTGTGTTAACGTATGAGTTGATATGAAAGTGCTTTCTCTCTTTACATAGTATACGTATTGATACTCTACAAATATTAAAACGGCGCCAGGCATAGCATGAAATACGCAAATATTTATGTACTTAGTCGTTTTGTGTGACACATTTATTTGAGCATGTTTGTCTGTGCTAAGTGTGGACACACTTGGATGTTGCCATCTCGTCATACGAAGTCTTAAAAATCTTTGAAGCTATTTTTACATAAAGGCTCACTAGCACCACAACTCAGTAAATGTATACCGTTAATGCTTAGCAAAATTATTTAAAATATCATTCCGTTAATGTAAATAGTTTGGAGATGACAAACACAGAATGATGTTATAAAAACGTTTAGTGTTTAATGCATTTAGTGATTTGTGTTGCAATTGGGTCTACATCCACATATATATAAGGGGCTATTTTCTTTTGTGAATCTCTTTGGTTCACATAACGAATGTATTTAGTTCTAGCATATTTTTTAACTTCTCTAACTTATAAGCTTTCGAAGTTGAGCAAACTTTGAAACTTTAAACAACTCTAACGTTCCAAGAATGTTATATTTCAACATCTTTCAAGACTGAATTAAGTTTGGGTAGTGTTTAAATTGTTAATTAGTTTTAATTCAAGATGGGGCTTGAAATGGTTTGATGTTAAAACGTAATAATTTCAAGTTTTAAACCAATGATTAATAAAATCAAAACAGTAAAATATAATAGATAATCTTAGAATAGTCCAACAGTTTCTTCAAGAATGAAGTTTTGTAGGAAAAAGGTAGATGAATATCAGATAATCCCATTTCCTAACTAAGTTGCCTACCCGTGTAACCGGATGCGACTGAATGCAAGTTTTTCTCAAGGCGCGGCTGCCGTTGCCACTGGTCACCCTAACTCAATTATTAGAGAGTACTGATATTCTTTAACCGGATCTTTTTAGGACCGGTCGATTTGGCGTCACTTGAGGTTGAGGCCTATAACCAGTAGAGGATGTCTTGCGGCTGAAATGACGATTATGATGATGATTGATTCTTGATTCGACCAGGGCCATCTGTCAAAAATACCTCATAATTTACTTAAATAGACATGATTGCCGCTGATATGAGATTGCGACTAGATTTTGAACGTTTTTAATTACGGGAATTGCCCTCAGTCGACTAAACATAAGTCAGTGAATATTTTTATTAATGATTATTTATTATATGATTCCAGGCCCCTAGTGGCGTTATTAGATGGACGCGACTGTACGGTCGAGATGCCGATACTGAAGGACGTCGCCACTGTCGCGTTCTGCGACGCACAGTCCACCTCAGAGATTCACGAGAAGGTGCTGAACGAGGCCGTGGGCGCGCTCATGTGGCACACCATTATACTGACCAAGGAAGACCTTGAAAAGTTCAAGGCGTTAAGGATTATAGTCCGTATCGGGTCCGGCGTGGATAACATTGATGTTAAAGCGGCTGGGGAACTAGGTGAGTTTGTTTATAATTATTTATCTTTTAAAGTATTACTAAAGACATTTCACCGGTCCACACTTCACCACTCCGTCAAAACATCTGCTGCCTGGGCACGATCTGCAGTAGCCAATGTTATGTTATGTTAGAGTGTTTGGTTTCAGAACTTAGTCCTTCAAGTAAACCATTGTGCGTGGGCCATGGCTGGCATGGCATAGAGTTAAGTGCAGTGGCCAATCTCGAACTCTCTTATGTGACTTCGGGCCCAGGTTGGCCTCTCTAACAATCTGCCCAAATGGGGAATATAAAATTTAAGTCGATCATGCCCAGCGTACTAGACTCGTTTTTGAGAGAGGTTATCAAACAGGACTGCGATTTAGCAGGTATTTTTGATATAATTACCACCTGAATATCCAGAACAGTCTCACTTTGTCTGTGGATGCTGTAAGTGACAGCATAATTTCATATCGGACGATGCTGCTGCTGCATATTAATCTAAGTGTGATGAGCTGAATAAACCTAACAGGTTTTTTTAAACTTAATTAAAAAAAAAACCCTAAATCATTTTAATGTTTGTAGTTCTCAGCGTAACCCATGACTTGTAAATGTTCCAGGCATAGCGGTATGTAATGTACCGGGCTACGGCGTGGAAGAGGTAGCGGACACCACGATGTGTCTCATTCTGAACCTTTATCGGCGGACGTACTGGCTCGCCAACATGGTGCGGGAAGGGAAAAAGTTCACAGGTACACCATCACCAACAGTTTTGAAAGTTTGGTTTGTAGCTGTTTGTCGCGGTTTCACTTGCATTTCAGCACGTGTAGCATGACCACCATAGAAACGGGTTTTGTCGATGGAAGAATGGACAAAATGACAGATGGTAGATAGATTTCTAAAGTAATCGGTCATTTTGTCTATGCTATCTGTCATTTGGTCTATTCTATCTGTCATTTTGTCTATTTTTCTGCAGAACTACTTAATTTACAGTCTAACAGGCTTTTTGGTATGTACACGCAAAAACATACGTCTTTACAGTAAAACCAATATAATTTTGTATCGTGTGCGTCTGCGTAATAACTTTATAGTATATGGAATTAACTACTCTGATCCTGCCCGTGTGCCTGTGTAGCTTTTTTTACCGGAACTACTTGGATAAAAAGTTCTATTTCTTAATCCAGAACATGAACACAACATTTCAGGCAATCTGAGTGCCAAAATGACTGATTTGGATTATAAAGTCCAAATCAGTTCAGCCGCTTACGCCTGATTGAGTAACAAACATTCACAAATCTAAACATCAAAGTTTTATAAATAGACTTGTATGCATTTACTTTGCCACATTTTAAAACCCTGGCTGGAGGCCTTAATTTATTGAGGCATCCACAGACAAGCCCGGTTAAGCAGACGACAACCTCCTTAGGTTGAACAGCGAGAAGCCACTAAAAAAAAAAACTTTCCCACATTCTCTGTCCGTCACAGTCAGTCGCAGATTGTAATTTTTTTTTGGATCCTCTCTTACTAAAACCGTTTTAAGGCTCCCACAGACGCGCGCGACGCAACGGTGCGACGCGATTCTTGTAGAACAATATCCATGAAGTTTTCATAAAAATGTTCTATCAGAGTCACGTCGCGCTGACCTGTCGCGCCTGTCTGCGGGAATCAAGGAAATGCAGCAACTAGTACGCCAAATTGAAATGATATTTAAAACGCGCCCTCGCTTTTTTTTTAATTGTAGATCTAGAAATACTTTATTGTATGATAAATTAAATCGTATCTTACTCTGAAATGAAATCCCATCTCCCAAAGATTTAC
Source organism: Apamea epomidion (assembly GCA_947507525.1). NCBI lineage: Eukaryota > Metazoa > Arthropoda > Insecta > Lepidoptera > Noctuidae > Apamea > Apamea epomidion. The sequence goes on from OX382247.1 coordinate 14,343,647, forward strand.
TCGACAAGCTTTTAATAGCAACACCCAAAAAAATTGGCTGTCGTTATTCGTAGTCACAAAACTGATGTTTACGTCTACATATGACGGATCCGTCCTTGAGATGTAACAAACCTCTGTGGTATTGTAATGAATTACTTTACTACGCGCGCGACACGTGTAGGCGATAAATATAGCCATTCTTGAAGCTATTTTTAATGGTATTCTACGTATTAATGGACTGAAAATGCTGTTACAATGTTTTACGCTTAACTACAAAGTTATAGATGTTTTAACGACTTATTGCGCGTTATCTTAGTACGTGTAAAGACATCTTCTTGCTCATCTTATTTGTAGTACCCTTGTCTGCCCCGATACGAGTACGAGAACCTGGTACGAGTAGACCCCCAGGATTCTCGTGGTCGCAAGACCACGAGAGTCCTGGGGGTCTACTCTGAAGTAGTATCAGCCGAATGTTCGGCCGTTTCCTGCTACGAAGTTACTATTTGGTTCGGTCGATTCCGATCCTACACTCCTACACTCTTTCGAATATTGACTATGGTGCCGACCCAACTGAGCCGATCCGACCTTTTTTCGCATTTTTCAATAATATTCGGTTCGGCCATGTGTCGATCCGATCCGAACATTCGCACTTTGCACTCCGGAGTAGGCCCTCCGGGTTCGACGCCCAGCTCGTGCAGTGTTATTAGGAATTTCTTAGTAACATCCCGGAGCTTGGAAGTTGGCGGTGTGATACCCCCGACTCCCCCGTGCCTCGAAAAGCACGTTAATCCGTTGGTCCTGCGCCTGATCTCTCTCCGGTCGTGTCGGATTGCCGTTCCATCGAATTATGAGAGTGAGGAGAGTGCTCCAGTGTCTGCACACTTACTTGTGCACTATAATGTCTCCCGCGCCGAGCTGTTATTTGTTCGTTTTATTTATTTGTATAGAGATTTTGGCCGGTGCGGGGGTTACCGTTCCCTCTCAAAAGCAGAGAAGGCCTGTGTCCCAACATTGGGGACAATATAGGCCGATTATGTAGTGTGCTTACAGTTTAAAGATGTGCTCTTCCTCTAATCTCGGTAGCTGTCCTGATTTACTAGAAAAGTCAAGTCTACACTATCGTCTATATGAAATGCTAACATTGCTGCGTTTGCGCTTCAGGTCCAGAGCAGGTGCGCGAGGCAGCGACCGGCTGCGCGCGCATCCGCGGCGACACGTTGGGGATCGTAGGCCTGGGCCGCATCGGCTCGGCCGTCGCGTTGCGCGCCAAGGCCTTCGGCTTCAACGTCATCTTTTACGACCCCTACCTGCCCGACGGCATCGAGAAGTCGCTCGGCCTCACCAGGGTCTATACACTTCAGGTGAATACAACATTCTTTAGGTCGCAAGTTCACCTTCTTTAGTACAAGCTTTGAGAACCTAATAATAACTTAAAGTGGGAATAGCTCTACGGGTAAAGTAATGGAATGGCAAAAACAAGCTGTGTTGAGGATTCACGCCCATTGCCACTCCAAGCACAAACAATAAAGAAAGAACACCTTTTCTCTTACCGAAAAGGCATAAGTATTACGCATTTTAGACGATTTTCAGTATTAACGAACCACGCTTCTTCTTCTTCGTCCGCTGCCACGACTACCTTGACGGAACGGCAGTAGGGTATGATTGTGGAACTACGTCACAAACCGTGCTCCACTTCCTATCCTGCCCTATGTGACCCAAAACATGCAGTCAAAGTGAGCTCTAAACGAACCACACTATAAATGTAACATCGCAATAAACTTCTCATCAACAGTGAACTGCAAGGCTGATTGACGCAGATGTTAGAGGCGGAATGGCTGTTCGTTGATTTGATAACATCCTATGAACTGTGGCTACAGTTTTACCTTATTTACGAATTGTATGCTTGTTGTTTCCAGGACCTCCTATTCCAGAGTGATTGTGTATCATTGCACTGCAGCTTAAACGAACACAATCACCACCTCATTAATGAGTTCACTATCAAACAGATGCGCCCAGGTGAATACCGTTTATTTATTATTATACCTTTGTTATAATAGAAAGGTTACGAAAACCAATAGTATGGATGAAAAATATATGTTGCTCTGACTACAAATGAATTAGGATAAGTGTAAGAGAATTATGAATGATGATGATAATAGCAAAGTTGGCATTTGTTGATCAAAGGAGTAGCTTCATTTATCATCTGCTTAACCTTTTCCCAACTACGTTGGGGGTCGGCTTCCAGTCTAACCAGATACAGCTGAGAAAAAAAAAAGTTAATACTGGTTTGAAATAAAAACATATCTTCTGTAAAAGTTTGAAACAGATAATATGATTGGAGAAATAAGACGGCCGGCATACTCGTTCTAAAAAATGTCTTATTCCGCAATAAAAATTAAATGCAAAATCTAATAAAACAAAAACAATTGCTTCACGTTCTTTTGAATCATAATTAACACATATTTCAATAAAATGCCTAAAGCATGTGTTAATCACGTAAGGCAACCGTTAGCTGTCATTCCTAAAAATGTTTTACACGAAAATATCGATAATTAATTAAACCTGCGTGACTGCGTGTTACAAGTTTTTTTGAGCGTAATTGTTTTAAAGAATGTTCAAGATTCAATCGTCACTCTTAGTTTATGTGTGTGCGCGACGATAAGCTTTTGTCCGCGGCTTCGTTCGCGTGCGGGAGAGGTCTCCTAGACAAGAAGTGGCCTATGTCACTCCTCACTGGGCTATAAACTACAGTGCCCTCCAAAAGTTAGGTGAAGAACCTCAGCTGTAAAGTCACATTATGATTTAAAATCCTAGTTTTTGTTTTTTGTTTTTGTTGTTTGAATTTTACGCTAACGTGTTTATTGACTAATCTAATTTTCTATGATAAAAAAATTTTACCTGATACTTAATTTCAGCCGCCAAAATTCAGCGGAAGCTTATAATTTCTATGGATTTACAATATTTAGGTATAGGGTTGTAATATTTAGAGGGCACTGTATTGCTCGATCAAATTGCGTGAATTTGTTACACGTTACTGCGTGAAAGACGTCAACAGGAGGCCAAAGCAACAAACACACTTTCGCACACTATAAGTAGGATTAGGTTAACTACTCGTTTTAGTTTGTTCATAGAATAAGGTTGTATTTTCCGTTCTAGGCGCGTTCCTGGTGAACACGGCGCGCGGCGGGCTGGTGGACGACGAGGGGCTGGCGGCCGCGCTCAAGCAGGGCCGCATCCGCGCAGCCGCGCTCGACGTGCATGAGAACGAGCCCTTCAACGTGTTCCAGGTACGATGCTCGTCATCTGTCATCGCATCCCATGCTAAGGATTCACAATTTACTTCAAGCTTACTTCACCTAAGTTTTCACGATGAGATTTTTACAGAATAGCAACACAGGTTTATTTGAGTAGCTCGACATAATAACATGTACAGGTTGCGGCGTAAATAGTGTGAAAATTAGTATGGGGTAAATTCTTCGAAAAAAAAAAAAAAAAAAAGAAACTGTCGAGCGAGTGGTGTCGTGGGACATCTGGTTAGAACGAAGTTCCTTTTGATTTTGCACATTTGGCGAATGAGAGCTAGACTAAAATAAGTAACACTTACTGTCTAAACCCTGCACGATGGAAGTCTGTATATTTACTGAAGTGTTGTTATGAAGCTTCAGTGTTACTACAGTTATATTATGATACATTAATTGGCACATTTCCCTTAGGGCCCGCTGAAGGACGCGCCGAACGTGCTGTGCACGCCCCACGCGGCGTTCTACTCGGACGCGTCGGCGCAGGAGCTGCGCGAGATGGCCGCGTCCGAGATCCGGCGCGCCATCGTGGGCCGCATCCCCGACTGCCTGCGCAACTGCGTCAACAAGGACTACTTCCTGGGCGGCGCCGGCCTGGCGGGCGCGCCGCTGGCCGCGCCGGCCGCGCCGCCCGCGCCCTACGCCGACGGCATCAACGGCGGGTACTACGCCGCCGCGCAGGCCGCGCACTCCACCACGGCCGCGCACGACGCGCCCGCGCCCGCGCCCGCGCCCGCGCCGCACGCGCCGCACACGCCGCACGCGCCGCACGCGCCGCAGCCGCCCATCTCCCTGGTCAGTGCCAGCGGTAATGCGACTGAACACTATCTCACTACCGACTCCCACCCCGCCTCGCCACGCATGCATCCCTAACTGAACGACGTCGTCTGCGTCGTCCAAACAGAAGTCCTGCCCTGTAGTTAGTGCATGTTTTATTTTAATTATATTTTACTGTGTAATGTCGTCAGCCGTTGTCTACACGACGATGCGAGAATGTTGACCCCATCATCGAAAATTATGATTTTTGATAATCATTTTTTTATTTTATTGCCATTAAATACCGATACCTATGACGTCTGGCAAATAATTTAGTTTTGTTTAAAATTACGTTTAAATAGCTTGTTTTTAAAGATCATCGAGTAACGTGTCTTTTCCCTGTGTTGCAGCCAATCAACACGTCGGATCCGGCCAACCATCAGTTGAACAAGCAGGAGAGCTCCGACGTCCATTAGGCGACGAGGATGCGCTACGTTACAGTACCGTCATCACGCCGAGCGACTAAACAAACATACAAACAAACAATAGTTTTATTGATTCCATCGCAATTATGTCATAAGTACCTATGTCGTAAGCCAACGAGTGATATAATATGTAGTCGCGGCGTTTGCATAGAGGCGACACAACGCTTTATATTATAAAATAGTAAATTAGTGAGTCTTAGTGCGTCGGCGTCGGTACGATCCGCGGCGAGTGAGTCTGTCTGTCCTCTTCCATTTTGTTTTATAGTGAAATACGTTCCTATCGCGGGGTTAAGGACAAATGGAGTGTACGCAATGAATGACAAGACTTCTTTCCTCCTGGCACCTCACAAAATAGCCGAATTTGACTATAGGGAAACTTAACAGGATTAACACTCCATTTGTTTTCTACTCCTTGGTTTTCATAGTCGATTTCATGTTAACTGACAATAAAAATTACGATGGAAAAGATTTCGACACTATTGAGTGTCTGATAAGAAAGGACCGGTGATAAACGAAATTTTTGAAGTATACAGTGAGTATATTGGGACACCTCCATTCTCGAACATTTTATATACGTCTGATAAATGAGACAAATAAATATAATTAGTGCATACGGCTTGTGTGTGACTGTACACAGTTTTATTTCAGTGTGATTATGAGATTCCTTGTGAAACGCACGCTCGTCTCGATGCAAACGTCGCGCGATATGAGCGAATAGTTGATTCTGTGTTTGTATTTGGTAAGTTGGGACAGCTATATATAGATACTGTTATGGTAAAATGCGTGTGTTGATCGCGGGCCGAAGCGTGTATGTTCAGAGTGTACTTGTGCGTGTAAATAATGCGATAAAATATCACAACTAAAGCTCTACTCCACACAGTTGAGCATCGTGGCATTTGGTGAGTGGAGGCAGAGTGTAAACTCTGCCTTTAAAATCTGCCAATGACAAACCCACTGTTTGGAGTAGATAGTTTCAGTATCAATAGTTAACCGCTGGCTCCATATTCGCGCCGCGAACCAAAGCAAGCAAGAATAAAATATATATGCTTAACGCGCCTGTTCTCAGGCTTTGTGCTCGTCATATTTTTAGCGTAGTGTTCGCGGCAGAATGAACCGGTGTTTTATAATGGAAAGTTTTTGCTCAAGGGTAATTAATATCTATTCAATGGTTAGTCAAAGTTAGTTGATTGATAAGTTATTTTTACTTAATAAACAAGTAAAGTAGAACCAGAGGTTCACGTTTGCAGGAACTCCGAAAAACGATAGGCCTATAGAATAGTAACGGTCATAATATATTTAGCCGTTTTGCGAGGATGTGACGCATGTTTCCCACAACAATTTTTTTTTTTTGTGTTTAAATATTCTTTTTTGCGTCATGTTTACCGCAAATAAACGTATTTTCTTTCTTTCTTTCTTTCTTTCTTTCTAAGTTCTGGAAACTTAAAAGAATATTCGGCTTCATCGAGGATTCATGTAAACGTGAATAAGGCATGCTTCTTCACGTGTCCTGATCTTGTCAACGACAGAATAGCTTGTAACACCGAGCTAAAATGTACAAATCGAAAAATCACTAATGTTGTATGCAAAGTAAATTGTCAGTCTTATCCATAGCCTAAGAGTGGCGCACAGTTAGATATTATCGCGTTATTCAGACGACAGAGTACGTACGTGTGTGTGTTGTATCAAAGCGCTGGAGTATACTGTGTACTAGCATACGTTCGATGCATGGTCCCAGCTGGTCTATAAGCATTTGATCGCATTTGTTTGTACCCACACCGGCCCGGCCCGGCCCGGCCCGAGCGCATGCATTCGAACTGTTATTTTTAAGTAATCAACAAAAGGACTGTAGAATTCTATCATCACACTTTATTAACGAGAAAAACGGATGTCTTCGTGTTTCTTTTTTTTTTACTTTAAAAATGTACAAAATCATCCTTCATTTGAATATTTTTTTTAAATAGAGTTTAAGTGACGAATTTGTACATGAAAGAACACCATGATATAAAATTTAGAACCGAAACGCAATAAAGGGGCTTCGCCCTGCCGAGCACCCGTTTGAAAATCGTGAGAATTGGTATTTAAAAATTAGTATTTACTTACAGTTTAGTTTAATGACAAAAACAATGTGTATATTTTATGAGAAAGTGAAAAGTTCTTAAATAAAACTATTGTTTTCGGATTAATTACCTGAGTGTTTTATTTATTATCAAACAATTGTCAACCTCATGCATCTTCAGTTCTGATTGACCACTACATTACAACAAATTGCTAAAACGTAATAAAACTATTGAGATATAACTCGACCACTGCCTTCTATACTTATCTAGCACATTTTGTTAGTTAGAAAAGCTCTACTATAATAAAATATACTTGCATTATATTTCACATTTGCAACATTCAAAACACAAGTTTTACAAATATAACATTTTATGCAGTATTGAGATCATTAGTATAAATTGGCACGTATATTATTCCTAACAAATAAATTAATATTTCGGGGCTATAATTATTATTAATGCAAAAACGTTAGTAACGGTAGATAGTAAGTCATTTAAAAATTGTTTTTTTTTTTTTACAAAACAGTTTAGTTGAGATATGTATATCATACTAAGAATTTTTTTGTTGTTATAGTCCTTTTACAGTTATTTTAACTCGAAGAACACGATAGCATCGCTAACCGAGTTCGCACTGGCGAAACATTCAGAAAAAAAAGTAGAATTTTCTTTTTTCTGTCAAAGTATTGACATTGTTTTGACAGGCCTGTTGGTCTAGTGGTTAGTGACCCTGACTGCTATGCCGGAGGTCGTGGGTTCGATTCCCACCCAGGACAAATGTTTGTGTAATGAGCACGATCATTTGTTCTGTGTCTGGGTGTAATTTATCTATAAAATTTATGTATTTAGAAATATATAAGTATGTTTATCAGTTGTCTAGTACCCATAACACAAGCTCTGCTTAGCTTGGGACTAGATGGCGTTGTGTGATAGTTGTGGAATATTTATTTATTTATTGTCACACAACTTGACGCGAAACATGTTTAACATTTCATATTATTTGACATGTTTGAAAGACAAATTGCATAGCATAATTAATGTTTCTGTATGAATCTTGCAAAATGTCCACTAGTTTCGATGATTACCGTCTCATGTGGAAAACACTTGCTATTTAACAAGTTTCGGGACACAAACAAACAACAGTGCGATCGCAAACGGGACAAATCTCTATACAAAACACGTCTTTTGAATATGTTTCTAAAGTTGTCAAAAAATAAAAGGCCCGTTTGACATTGACAATTCTAGTAGTTAATAAAGATCAAATTCGCAAAACGTACTGAACGTATTCGTTTGTATGAAACTGAGGGTCAAGAACGAATTCTCAAATGTCAAAACGGGCCTTTTATTTTTTGACAACTTTAGACAGTGCGAACGCAGCTAACAACAAATCTTGAGATCTGTCTCAAAACTTACTCATGTTTCGTGCAGTGCGAACGTCAATTCAACAAAACAAGTGATGAGATTTGTTTCATGTGATAAGTTACGAAACATCTACATGTTGAATGTTTTCTGGTGCAAAGTGCAAACGCATAGTTTTGACAATAAATATCACTGGTTCTGACAGACTTGTCAGTGGTAGCAGCTCATGACTAAAATGATCGATTTTCACAGTGTAACTGTAAAAGGACTTTACAAGACACCAATATTTGGTTGGTCAAATCCCACCCAACTACAATCCTTTGATAGTTATTTTACCTCCGACAGCAGCAACCCAACAGCAACCTTATATTTACGAGAATAAAGATCACTGTGATTTTGACAGGCTTGTGAGTGATAGCAAACCAACCGCAACCTTATTACAACGGACATAAAGATCACTTGGTTTTTTACAGTGGTACCAAATCAGAGGTAGAAGACCTGTGAAGATTATGGCGTGTGGTCAAAATTGGAACAAACGTCGCCATCTTGTTTTGTGAATACAATTTCTGTGACACAGTTTCACAAATGTTTACCAACAATGCTCGGTGTCAACGTCATTCAGACGCCAGAATATCCTTGCACTATAGTTTTTCCCAAGTTACTGATTAGTCGGCTCTCAAATCATATTGTGAGCTATTGTGATTGGTTGTCAAAAACAGAGAACAACCACATTTCTGCAACCTGGGCTAACTATGACCAAAAACGTAGCCAAAAGACTAAGGGCAAATATTACAGAACATACTTTGATTTTACTCAGCAAGTAAGCGTTTCACACAAATATGAACCTTATTCTTATTCAAATAACGGTTTTATTCGTATAAGCGAACGTGAGCAAGAGTTTCATAAGAATAATATTATAATTATGTAATTATTGTTAATGTTACGTAGCAAAGTAAAGTTAAAGTGTGGTTGTTTAATCTTGCCCTAGCTGCCAACCCTAGATTGCTACTCATGTGAGAATTGTATCTCACCGGTGAGAATTGTATCTCACCCATAAACATGTATGTAGGTAAGCCCACGTTGCCATGGACGTAATCAAATCACGGCGGGATTAATCGCGCACTGGAATTTCAACTCTCGGTTTTGAGCCGCTGTATTGTGAATCCAACAGAGCGCATTCCAAACACGTCAAAAAAACACAGTGTTGAATTGTCAAGTTTCGGCGCTTAGCAGTACGTTGAAAATCCAGTGCGCGAAAAAAGATCGCCGCGGGAAAAAATGAAAATATTCAAATTCACATCACAAGTAGTCGTTACTGTGTTTTCTGCGAGCACGGCGAGCATGGCGTGACCACCTTGAGTCTTCTCGTTTCTTCCGCGTCTAAAGCTCGCTTCATCTCGTAGTACCTCTGTTTGAACGCCTGTAGCTCATTGTTGACTCGGTCGATTTCTAGGCGTTGGTCATTCACTTGGCGTTCACGCATGTTTAGTTCTGAAAGTTAGTAACTTTAGTAAGCAGGTGTACTGTACTTCATGGGCATCGATAATTAAGAATTTGTGTAGATTATTTTGCAAGACGAGGGGTCTATGCCCAACAATGAACATTATTTATTTACTTAGGTAAAAAAAAAACTTTGCAGGCTACGACATTATTTCTTTTATTTGTGATGCTACTACTAGAAGAGATAATATTATTAGGTATAGGAGAGATAATATAATTAATATTAATTTAATAGTAAGGTTTTGACCTGAAGGACAATTCTCGTAATTTTAAGAACGTTCACAATCTGATCTCAATCTGTCAAAAATACCTCTAAGTTCCCTACATTTTGTCAATTTTTTGACGCTGAGATGAGATTGCGATTAGATTTTTAATATTTTTAATTACGGGAATTGACCTGTAATTATTTTGATATTTGAAGAATTTATGATCTAAGAGAATGTAACGTTTATTTTCCGCTCAACCTATTAGTCAGACCTTGGGCATTCAAAATAAAAATATTTTATTTCACATAAGCCTACATGGGCACTCATGAAACGTCAGAAGCTGCACGGTTCTAATTGGTCATCTCCTCTGGAGAAACACAACGGTTACTCTTTTAAAAATAATTGGCTATAAGAATGTTTTCAAATTACAGTAAGTATTAAAAGCTATGGGAAGAAGTTTAGGCCTGTCAACAAGTAGGAACTTAGAAAATGGTCTACAAACCTACAGTCTACAAGGTCTACAACGTACCTACTCACATTCACAAAATAAATAGATATTTTGTGAACGTGAGATATCTATTTAAAAGGACCAAATGACATTAGATGATGTGCGCAGTGATGCCTGTTCCTGGGTTGCGTTAGTTGCATGGTACTACTAGGTATCTATTGTGTGCTTAGGTTGGTTAACGAACAAAGAAAATCAAATACCGGCAATTAAACACTTCATCTTGGTGGTCCTCTGTGTCAATGCACGTTGAGTACGATTTAGCGTGATCTGCGAAACCAAACGTAGTGATTTTTTACGTGTTTTCATTCATATTCAATTCCTGTTCCAGGCGACAAAAAAGCATACAATCTAAAAGGGTAGTATTGGTTGTTTGAATAAAAAAACGATTAATAATAGATCTTCGATCAATCTATTATTGATCGAAGTAATAGATAGTTGTATTGGCCAGTTTTCATTCATGAAACTTAGGCTAGTGTCAATGTGCTTTTGATACTGACGGCACAGTCAGAAATGAAAGTCGATAAACACTTAAATAGTCGATAAAACCCCGTATTTTGCATATTATATAAACTCAACAATGTTTAATCAAATTTCGTTTCTGTCTGTTTCATGGTCCTAGAAAAATACGTTGGTACCTACTGTACATCATGATAATCACCTGTATCTCAGGACTGGGCTGCAGCGCCAGCATGTCTTTGACGGCGGAGTACAGGTTGCGGGTCTCTTTCAACTCGCGATCCTTCAAGACAATCATCTCACTCTGAGCCAGCACTTTTCTGATAAAGTAGGTATAGATTATGTTAATACAGGGTGGCAGGGACATCGGCGCGAAAACTATAACCATGACCTCAGCACTTAATACTAGACCCCTTGGCGTGAAAATTTTTCGTTGGGTATCAAATGTTTATATATTATATCAATGTTTCATAGAAAAGTGCAATACCTACGCGGTTAAAATGTATGGAATAGCTAATTTTTTTTAAAATAACCTAGGAAAAGTGTTAACGCATGGTGTCCAGAATTATGTAATTCAGAATCGTGTAGCTTTCTCGATAGCTCGAAAGAAAATTCCCAGGTATCGTCGTCGCGCTGTCTATGGTATCAGTCGCGCTTGTGACCACTAGATCAACGAGGCAAATACAATACAATACCTTACAGATACTACACAATAACTGGTCAAACTGGAACACACTAGTCATCTGACTTTAGTTCATTACGATCGTACGTACTACGTATGGTATACTATTTTATAGCTCGTGTGAACCAGGCGCGGTCGCAGCCCAAAATTTGGGGGGGCCATCAAGTAGTAACTTATAAAGTAAATAAAACATCATTATTTAATTACGTATAGCCTCCTGAACACTATGACACAATTGAAAAACCTTAGCAGAAGATCAAGGGTGAAACAATCAGGTCAATGTCTGTCCCACAGAGCACGGAGACAGTCGGCAGCCGCTGCTAAGATGTGGCATTCGTCAACACCACGGCTACATATACAGGGTCAAATTAAATTAGCTAGCAAAACTCTGCAATTGTGATTGGTCGGTATCAATATCTAAACACGATAAAACAAAAGAAAACCGATTTGCTTAACTCATACTTCAAGTGACTACACTTACTGCGGTCGATGACCCCACGAAAAAGTCAACAATTTTTTGTTTTATTAAGTTTAGATGTATTGTACTGGCGGCATGGCGCCCTCAGCTTCCGGCTGACACTGGTAGTCTCTAGCCACGGCTGCTTTGGGAAGTACCTGTGTCGGTCGGGAGCAGATACCGGTGCGTCACCACTGTGCGGCTTGCCTCGAGGATACGGCGCAGCACACGCTGGAGGAGTGCTCAGCTTGGGCAGGACTGCGCCGTGACCTCATCGTGGCAATAGGCGGGAGTGATCTCTCGCTCCCGGCCGTCGTCAAATCGATAGTCGAGAGCGGGAGCGCATGGGACGAGGTTGCCTCCTATTGCGAGGATGTCATGTCTGCAACGGAGGCGGCCGAGCGCGAGAAAGAAACCGCATCCTCTCTCCCCTCCCGCAGGAGACGCACCGGTCGCCCGCGAAGGGTGTAAAACGATCTGCGACCTCCATGAGAGGTGGCCTGCGGACGGCGGACTAGGGGCGTCCGTCGTCGTCGTCGTCGAGTTGGTGCCGCAGTGTTCCACGCGCGCTATGTTCATTGTGGGAATGGCCGCACGGGGAGGTGGAACCCGGTGAGGAACAGCGGGTCGAGGCCTGTCACCCCCACGATGGAGGAAGTCCATGAGGATTTCCAACGCGAAACAAAAAAAAAAGGATTATGTCGCCGATCTTTAGCGATCGGCGATTCCGTGCTCTGTGGTCAGTCCGGAGTCATGCACTTTTTGTTACATTACCACATTACTTAACAAAATATAAGACATTACGTTGATCGATTAAGTATTTTTAATAACTCTTATTAATCCTTCATTCTATGGTAAATTAGCCTAATCTGTTTACTTTTTTATTCGTTTCAATGTTTGTTTATGGTTGTCTAACAGATAATAAATGGCGTCATACTATTGTTATTGTTTTATTAAATTAATTTAACCGTGGTTTTTATTATGTTTATTAAACCAAGGGTGCGCACGACCAATCAATCATTTAGTTTTAATTATTGACTTGCCACGTTTGGGGCAAACGCTAATTTTATATTTTTTATGAGTCGGACCTAATGCTTTTTCTTTAGCGGACAATAAAGAGCAGTTTAACTCATTAACTGCTATTATTGTTGTGAAATGCAATTTATTTTATTATTTTTGCACCATCTAAGCTCATGGCTAAACAACAACAGCTGCACTACTCGATCGAAGTTTAAGCTACACTTGCCGAGTTCGGTCCATTCATAACATATCGAGACTCCGCCGTGCCAAGGAAAGCACGTTAAGATGCTGGGCCCGGCTGTCATTTGGAGATCTTTGACAGTCGTTACGGATAGTCAAAGCTCAAAAGTCTGGCAACTAGCCTTACCGAGTAGTATCGTATAACCTTGTAACTGCAATGGGTAGTGGAGATCAGATAGGCAGTCACTCCATGTAAAATTCTCCAAAATATAGACCCCAACATAGTTGGGAAAACTATACCACTCGGGCCCGATGCGGGGTGGTAGATGTCACAGGTCTTCGAATGTTTGGTTCTAGGCATGTCCCAGAACCGGTTTCCCCACGATTCATAACGATGTTTTCCTACACCGTTTTGGAAGTATTGGTGATGAAATTATTTACACAAAGTAAAACGCATGCCTAGGTTCGAACCTACGATCTACGACTCTAACTCGGGGCCGTTTCCACGGGGCCACAGCTCTCAAATCGTTCACCCAAGGCAGACATCGACTAAATTGACTAATCACTGCGATAATGGTCGTTAGAACACGACAGAACGCGTGACAAGTCTCCATCAATCCGCTGTAGCATTCTTGCATCCGCTCATTAATGAAAAGTGTCTTCAAATTGATTTTGTTTGAATTGTGTAGCAACATGAGTTTTCTTTAATAGTACATTATGATATAAGTGCGGTAAGTTGAAAATTACAGCCGAGGCGATATTGCTACAAGAAAGCAGAGGCTTTAATTATCAAAGCGCAACGTATGTCATACGACGTTTTATAACATATTTGCGAGGAAATAAATAAAACTCGGACTTTCTTAAACGAATAAATCTTTAATCACTTGTTAGAGCAGTTATAAAAATTTTAACAATTTGTAAAATTGATTATTACGTTGCCAGTTGGCATTTTTAATGTTGTCAAGTTATTATTATTAGTTACAATTTCACCAGTCTCTCTCTCACTCTCTTGAGTGAAAGTAGGAGAAACGAGACCACAGAGTTCTGCAGTGACGGTGCGGCGACGGAGGCGGCTGCGGCGGCGGCGACGATGGTGGAATGTACGCGTGTGTGCTCGTAGATGGTCGAGAGTCAACACTTGGCACCAAATTTATATTCCTTGTAATGCGGGAGCTAATTTCTTCTTTGTTTCTCATCGAGTCATCTATGTAGCCCTCGGCTACACTGTTTTACCGCCACCCTCCGTGGCGTTTTAGTGTCAATAAGTTCGCACCTGAATCGGCGAGCAATGTAGCCGAGGACCTTCTGAAAGTGTGCCCTGTGTATTCATGTGGATCATCTAAATTTAAGATAGTGGCAATTTGTTTCGGCATTGCTCCAAATTTATTTATGCCAATGGGTTGGCTAGTGCATTTTCCAGTTTCGTAATTTTGAAAAAATCTGTTAGACATCGCTTTTGTTGAACGAAGCGCTTCGTATTTCTTCACTATGTCGTGAAAAGGCTGTATTGTGAACGATCTTGGAATTTTATTTTTTGTGTTTTTGACCTGGACAAGAAGAACCCGCCCATGGTTCTCGACATCATTAGTTGTGATGTTTGCCAACTCTTGACGTCTACATGCACCATTATACCGAATATTAATACAACCTGAAAAGAGATAAAAACAGCGTACAAAACACCTATACTGTAAAGAAATACGAAAGTGAAAGAAGTTTATAACTATAATTTAGTTTCAACTAACCTTTGTTGCCAAATATCGGCAATCTGAAACTTCTTTTAGGAACTTCTTGACATTGTCAGCCGAAAATACTTTCGACTTTCTACTCACATGGCCACTTGAGCGTCTTTTTAGAAATGCCAGCAAGTTGGAGTATGACTTGATATCAATACCATGTTTTATTTTCACAGTGCTTATTAGCATTAGATAGTAGCACCACAATGAGCTTGACTTATATTTTTGAGAAAGTTCCATGAAATAGGCTAAATGCACACTTTCTGAAAATGAATTTGCATCTTTTGATCTTTGCTTGTTTTCCTGATGAAATTTTTAAAAAGCTTGTAAGTATCTATCGGTCGATTTTTCTGGCAAAAGGCTTAGAGTAGCCTTTTGCGCTGCCTCTGAGACTTCTGGCGGTGTCGAATTAATAAATTCATCATTACTTGACGACATTTTCAAATAAAAACAATACAGCGAAAACAAAAAGCGCGCGGAATATTTTTTACTTGGTTCACAAAAGAACGATGCGCGCGCATCAGCGCTTTTCACAAAAAACAGCCAGTATTACTAATAAAGTAAATTAATATTTTTGTGTTTTTGTTACAGGTTGTAATTTATTGTCAAAATTAATTAAATTAAGAATTAAATGTTTATTTATTATATTTTATCTCTCAAAGTTAATTTTATTAATTAAATGTTGACCACTTTTCTGACATAAAAACTCTTTGCTAAGATTTAAAAAAGTACCGTTCGTTTTAGACGGAGCATCTTGATAAACCGTGCGTTTTACCTTATTAAAAAGAAACTCGTGCGTTTTACATTACAATAACGCACAAGTACGTAATGAGATACAATACGGTATTGAAATTGGTGAAATAAGAGACCCTTTACGAGCAAATGTGTTATAAAAACAATTACAGCTATACAATTATTGTCTAATGACATAGGACCACTTTGTCCGCTTTTAAGATCAATTTATGGTTTGAAGGGCTTGTGCTCGGTACGGTCAGCAACAAAAGTCGGTTAACACTTCAGTTGTTTAAATCTTAATTATTGAGCAAAATATTCTTGAAAAACATGTAGTAATAGAATATTTAAGAATAATTAACTCTTTCCTATTACATGAAATAGTGAAAACCTATGAATCGCATCATTTTGTATCAATTTAGATGATTTGTAAAAGTAACAGAGTTAATTGACTTTTGTTGCTGACTGTACCTACCCCTTGACCGACAATTTCAACCAACTTCTCCCCCCTACGTAAGAAAATATAAGAC
The DNA here is from genome assembly GCA_947507525.1 of Apamea epomidion. Taxonomy (NCBI): domain Eukaryota; kingdom Metazoa; phylum Arthropoda; class Insecta; order Lepidoptera; family Noctuidae; genus Apamea; species Apamea epomidion. Next base: position 14,359,583 of record OX382247.1, read on the forward strand.
TTGAATGAATCCGCTCTACTGATCTTACGTAAGATTTAAAGGGTCCCTCCCCATTTTAAATCTAAGGTAAGGTAAGATCAGTATCCTCCAAAATTGCAAAAAAAAGGAGGAAAAATTTATAAAACTTATAATTTTTGCTTACTTTTGTCAGAAAAAAAAAACGGGTTGCACTCTGGGAGTGCCGGCAGAAGTGAAAACTTGAATATTAACGTTGTGCATTTTTGATATTTTGGAATGCGGTCTACTCTCCCTCCGTCTTACGACTTTTCGATCAGGTCACGTGTCCTGACGCGAGCTCCGTCTTACGAATTTTCGATCAGGTCACGTGTCCTCACGCGAGTTTAACTTTTTTTACCCATCACAAAAAACTCTCCCTCAGTCTTACAAATTTTCGATCAGGTCACGTGTCCTGACGCGAGCTCCGTCTTACGAATTTTCGATCAGGTCACGTGTCCTGACGCGAGTTTAACATTTTTTACCCATCACAAAAAACTCTCCCTCCGTCTTACGAATTTTCGATCAGGTCACGTGTCCTGACGCGAGCTCCGTCTTACGAATTTTCGACCAGGTCACGTGTCCTGACGCGATTTAAAAATATTTTACCCATCACAAAAAATGCACAACGCCGCTAAAGAAGTTTTCACTTCAATAAGACTTGTTTGGACCCCCTCTAAATTAATATTTTGTCTTCTATCCCTTTCTTAATGAAATAGAAAGAAAAAGATGCACTGAACTTAAATTTAGTTTATAGTTTGTGAACAAGGGAATCGGCGCCTGTATAGTTGTTCAACAAAAAATTGTATGTATTACGTAATAAATGAACAGCCCCTTTGTTTTGTACCTTTTTACACAAGTCTGCCTCAAGGGTGGATTCAGCCTTCAAGTCACGGTCACATAGTCGAGGTCTATTCAGGACTGGCTCCAATCAGTAGCTCCGTTACCAATTGGAGCTTGTCCTGATTGGATGTGATGACCTTCGTTGTATAAGGAACTCTTGTGCAAAATTTCATGCTTCTAGACCCTGCGTGTGCCTGGCCGTGAGTTTAAGAATTTTACTAAGTAGATGTCGCATTGCACTCACGACACAGGAGATAGTCAGAGCCTCAAAGTTTAGCATATAAGCATAATATCAGCCTACATATAACGTTCCCACTGTAATCTACCACGCGGGCCCAGTGCGGGTTGGTAGATGTCACATGTCTTCGAACGTTTGGTTCTAGGACATGCCGGTTTCCTCACGATGTTTTCCTTCACCATTTTGAGAGCAGTTGTGATGAAATTAAATTCACAAAATAAAGTGCCTGCCTGGGTGGTGTGTGGTGGCCCAGTGGTATCCGCCCGGACTTGCGAGTTCTACTGAGTTCGAACCCAGGCCGTAGTAACTATTCAGTAATCTGTGCCCAGGCAGGCACTTTACTTTGTCAAAGTTTAAAGATAAACAAATATTACACAAATATCCGTTTGAAATACCCACAAAATATTTACCAATGGCAATTACGCATTCGTTCGTTGTAGAACAGTTTTCCATATCGTTTGTTTAACTTATTTTGCTTGTGACTTCTTACTGAGTAATACTGATTAATTAATTACTGTTTGTCATTAGCATGACGTAATGAAAATTTGTGTAAAAAGTGAAGGTGATGGTATGGTTGGTTAAAAAACGCGCGGGATGTCTTCCGCGCGTGTTTTTTTGGAACATTCCACAAAAACATCAAACAAAGGGCATGGTCATACACATTCGTGTATGAAAACGCGATGTTTTAGTTTTTCGAGCTGCATGGAAAACATTCCTCGCGCGGGTGAAGGGGAAGGGAGTATTTCATTTTCAACCGCCACGCGCACCGCGTCCATCTTGGCTTGGGTCACACAGGTTTTGACGTTATATTGTCTTGTGAATAGTTAACACTAATCAAAAAATATTTTAACATGCCGGAGACTGACTGACTGAAAAAACAAATGTTTCTGTGTTAGGTTTTTTGTGGAATATTCGAAAAAACACGCGCAGGAGACATGGCTTTAGGTATTAGGTACCGACTGATGACGTAACGTATATTTGAATAAAAAAATTTGAGTTAATTTTCAAGTTATGGAACATCAAACTGAATGTCTTACTTTACAAAGTTCAAATTCCATTGCAACCAAAAACTTATTAGGACCTTTTTGTTACTATCTAGTGCTCACTCAAAAATCAACTTAGAATACATTTCACTAAAGTAGATAACTGATTAAGTGGCAATGGAATGTTAGTTACTGATCATATGAACACTGCTGTATAGTGTGGTCAATAGATTTTATTTGTTTATTCTTGTGCCAGATTACTACGGATATTCCGTTGTTTTGTTTTTCTTCCATTCTAAACATAACTGGGTAAAACCGTTCCGTGACTGAGTAGGTAACTGTTTGTCTAATTAACAGACAACATACCGAACCATGCGGTGTGAGTAGCCACGTATGAATCATCGAGCTTTGGACGGAGAATGTCACATATACCTACTTGTGTGAGTCTCTACAAAGTCGAATTTTTTAACAAAATTTCTTAACATTTCTAAAAATATTACCGCCCAGGTACTGTACAGTCGCGAGCATAAATATGTTCCTTTGGACAGCTCGGCAATAAAAAGAAAATGACATGTTGTGCCGGCCCCAAATAAATTAAGGATTAGGGCAGAAGAATGATGGACAGCTCGGCAATAATATCCGATATAACTTTATAAAGTCGAAACCTTCTAAATACAGATGAATGCGTTAAGCAGTACTATAGTAAGGCTATTGAGTAAGAATTTTACCTGAACAGCGTTTGTTTACACTTTTATCAGTTACTTTTGAAACAGACATTACCTTCTACGAACACAAAGGTACTTACTTCTGCGTCAGTCTTAGTTTCTGCGTGAGGCGCACGCTCTCGGGGTCGGTGCCTTGCAGCTTGCGCCAGCGGTGCACGTTGAGAGGAGTCTCCAGCGCCTCCTCGAGGGCCCTCACTCGAAGGCGCTCCCGGCCTAACTCGCGTTCTAGGTTGAATACCTGAGGAAAAAAAAAAGGAGAAAATAAGGAAAACACCTGAGGGGCAATTGTCGTTGTTTTTAAGAACGTTCGCATTTCAGCACCCGAATTTAGTGACACGCTATCAATCATAATCTGAATTATTTTGAAGGATATTGCTAAACCATTGCTTCATATATTCGAAAAATGTATCTGCTCAACAACATAGAAACGCAATCAGGGTCCTGTGTGACACTGATACAATTAACAGATTCGTTATCGTATACAATTCGGTGTATTCAAATAGTGATCACTATCGAAGAGGTCAAATACGTTAGAACATAATAATTATTGTCAATTATGTCTACCGTGACTGTGATGCCTTAAGCCATCTAGACTAGTAAATCACTAAATAAATTTATCACCAATTAAATAGACTACTTTGAAACGTTATAAATGTCCGTTCCAACTGGTAGGTAAATTTAGGGGCCTTCTTCAGGGAAACTATTCTGGATATTGTTCCGTAATATTGAACTCTTAGTATTTTTATAATTGCCTGTCTAATTAAAAAAAAGAAACTATAAAAAGTTTTATTGGCAAAAAGAAAAGGTGATGACGGTAATTTTACAATAAAAACAGATTAAGTTTGCACATCACAATTTTTGGTGAACACATTGACACACACGTTCACATTAATTTTATCATTAACACATTGTTATTTTGTTGTACCTATATCAATTTGTAAACGCATATCGCATTACTTTTATTATATGTACTTAACTTGTTTTTATAATATTATGTGGAAAATGTCTTGGATATTTATTAACTCTCTCTGAGGCTTAAATTTTGTGTAATGTGTAATTGTTTATTTTCCCAAATAAATAAAAATAATGACAAAACGTATATGCAGTGTAATGGATGATCCAGAAACCAGACTGTTACAAAACTAACCTCTAGTCTCAAATCGGTCATATTCTCAATTCCCTTGGAGAGCAAGTTCTTCTCCTTGCGCAGCCGAATGATCTCCAGTCGCAAGAGTCGGATATCTTCCACACGCTGTTCGTACTGGCGCTCACCTGGAAACATACTATGATTTAGTTGATGATTATTGATGTGATCTGCTTCAACCATACTGAAATTGGCCCTTGTCTTTTACATTCGAGAGGATAAAAAAATGTAATTTGAGTAAAGGAAATACTTAGTGGGCCGCGGAAGGATCGGCCTAACTCTTCGGGGAAATCAGGCGCGATGTTGTGCCACGTGTGAAATAGCGGACTTTCTCATTGACATCAACTAGCTACATAGATTATAGATAAATCGATCGGTTGGTCGGTTGCCAGTACCTACCGTGTGTACCTGAATAGCTGTAAGCTTCATGGCGCCACTACTTTTCTGACCTCCACAAACCAATTACTTTATTTCCATTGACTTTGTTTACCATCTTAAGCTTTTCTCAATTCCCCAGCACACATAACTCACCTCTCTGCAGCGTGACTTCCAGTATCCGTATCTTCTCGTACAGCAACGAGATCTCGTCGTTCCTCCTCACGAGCTGTGCGCCCACCACGTCGCGCTCGTTCATCAGACCTTCCAGCTCCTTCATCAGCTTGGCGCGGGCTGTGTCGCCCTCCTAAAAAATCATGAAGGCTTATAGATTGATGTCTTATCAGACCTAATACTTGGCATACTAGATAGAAAAGAAAGAAAATACGCTTATTTGCGTCAAAGATAATGCAGAGAAAGAACACAAACACAAAAAATAACAAATTGGGGTAAAACATGCGTCACATCCACGCAAAACGGCCATCGCTTAGCATAAAGCTATGACTCTGTGCGAGACAGAGCGCCAGCGCTGGTTTTTAGCGATCAATGAGTCTGTTCGTAATAGTTTATTTATCGGGTCAACATTTTGTGTCTTGAATCAAGAAAGTATTACTGTTTTTTATTCATTTGAACACATATTAAATATTTGAATATAAATAATTTAAAAATGTCCGAAATATTAGTCCGGCGGTGTTGGGAGCAGCTGCTAGGGAAGCTTAACATAGCGACCAGTTGCACGAACCTGCACGATCCTATTAAGCCTGGCCTCTTCCTGCCTCAAGGCGGCGATGTCCGCGCGCGCCTCCGACAGCTTCACGAGCCCCGCCTGGATCTCCATGCGCAGCTGCTCGTTCCTCTTGTTGCACTTGGCGAGCAACCCCTCGCAGGACTTGAGCCCTGTCTCCTTGCCGCTTATGTCCTCTTTTAGCTGTTCGATTTGGTATGCTAGCATCTGTGGAAGACGTAAAAAGTGTTAGTAGGCATACGCACTTCTCTCATTTCCGGTACCTATGGTTTTCTTTACATAGTATAAAACAGAGTCGCTCTCTGTGTCTGCTGTGACCGCTTATTGCTTCTAAACTACACAATGGATTTTGATGTGGTTTTTACCATCACTTAGGGAATTTTTTCTATAAGACGGTTTTATAGAGGACCTAGCGACGCGCCCATGCTTTGCACAGTTTTTACGACTAGACAAAACATAGATTATGAAGTTTCTCTAAATGATGTTGAAAACGAAACCGCCTCAAAATCCGTGGCGTGTTTAGAAGAACAACGCGGTCACACAGCACCTTTATTCTATGTATATGTATATAAAATGAATCCCTATATCCCTTGGTCACGCCATAACTTTAAAACGACTTTACCGATTTCATCCATCTTTTTTTTTTAAGTTTTCTAATACTTTGTAAAAGGTTCTTATGGATTTTTTTTTTACGAAAGTTGCTTCACTCGGACGAAGTCTCGGGTAGAAGCTAGTGTATTATATTATACATGTATAGTTGTATACTGCAAACAGAAGGGTTATAGAGGCTGTGAGGTTAGTATTATAGAGGTAAGTATGTGGAACAGGGTGTAAACTTCACTCATCCTCCAAAGGGAGGATCCTCCGACCAAACGGGTGTTGTGTTTAGTGGGCAACTGGCCAAAGACTGATGTCAGGACGTTGTGTACATGCTCGTTGCGCGGTAAACTCTGTTTACGCGATGCAGGATTTTGCGTGACGTCAGTATGACGCGTTGTTCGCATGTGGCGTTGTAGATATCACTACAGTAATTTACTGTAACTTGGGACTAAAGATTTATTTAGTAAAATGCGTAGTTCGTATGTGGCGTAATAGATGGCACCACAAACGAAACTTGCCTTCATCTTCTGTTTCAAGTCCTGTATCTCATCCAGGGCTTCAGTATAGTTCTTGTGCAGCATGTTCCTCTCCGCGCGGGTGGCGTCGAGCGCGACGGACAGCTTGCGCGAGCTGATGCCCTCCTCGCGGAGAGCCTTTTTCAGGTCCAATATGTCGGCCGTGCGAAGACGGACCTCCTCTGAACAGATAGTTTTAAATGTTCTCATTAATTTTTTACAGCAAATTTACATAACCCAATCACAATGTTCCCACTGCTGGGACACAGGCCTCTTCTCTTCGAGAGGGAGTGGGCTGTAATCCACCACGCAGGACCAGTGCGGGTTGGTAAATGTCACATGTCTTCGAATTTTTGGTTTTAGGACATGCCGGTTTCCTCACGATGTTTTCCTTCACCATTTTGAGAGCAGTGGCGATGTAATTATTTACCAAAAGTAAAGCGCCTGTCTGGGTTCGAATCTACGACCTACAACTCAAAGTCCCGGCCACGGGGCCACCACTGCTCTCCAGTACATTTAAAAATACCTCATTTATGGTATTTCGCAGTACAGTCAGGAAAAGTACTTGTTTGCTTGACAATATTAACCGTCAGTATAGCAGTAAGATCTTTCTGATCAGCCAAAATTAGAACCTACGCCGCCATTTTGTTTTATTTATATATTTCAGTTTGCTTAACACGTCTCACGTAATATTAGTAAACACACATTCCAATATATAAATATAAAAGGATACTAAACGTATTATTGAAATCCTAATAACGGCCTTTCCATTGGTGCTCCTCCAATAACCTTAACAGGTTATGGTATTTCCCTGACAGTGCCTAAAACACTTGATTTGAATTAAGGACCAGCGAAAATGAATGATCGTGAACAACTTGCCTGTTATTTCATCAATTTTCTCGTTTAGAGCGATCGTCTCCTCCAACATCCTAGAAGGGAGAATTTATTATATTTTTCATGAAATAAAATGATTAAACAACATTAGATTACGATCTATCTACAGTTTATTTATGAAAATATTATCTTCTACTTAGCGAGTCGATAACAAAAAATTCAGCAACGCGGATAGGATTCGCTGACGCAGCCATTAGGTCCTCACATGTGTAGGTGATAGGGCAAGCGGTGCAAGATGGGATCTGATCCAATGTCTGTGGGAAACACCGCATACACACCGGAGGTCAGAGCCTTCCATGAACCTGTGGAGGTTGTCCTTGCTGCGGCCTACTTGGGTAAGTCTACATAAAGCACTATGTAGCAGTATCAGCCTATAATATTCCCACTGTTGGCATACACTCCTCCCAAGAAGAGGGAGTGGGCCACAATCCACCACGCGGGCCCAGTGCAGGTTGATTGGTGGACGACATCAAGACTTCGAATTTAAACATTATGTATGTAAGAAAAAATCTACATCTTTTAAATAAAATAAGTGATAGACATAATTGAGGGGCCCGTGGCTAAGTAATAACAACCGCATGGGTCGATTAATCAAGTTAAGTTACGATTCCCACGGTTGGTCCGTGGATGGGTGACCATCTTTACCGAGACTTCTACGTGCCTCGGAAAGCACGTTAAGCCGTTGGTCCCGGCTGTCATTCGTGGATCTTTGGCAATCGTTACGGGCTTCCACTGACTTGACAAACAAGTCTTACCAAGGGGTATCATAATAACCAGTAACTGGGTTTTGGAGGTCAGATTGGCAGTCGCTCCATGTAAAATACTGGTATTTAGCGGCATTCGGTTAGACTGGAAGCCGACCAAAACAAAGTTGGGAAAAGGATCGGCAGATAACGTGATAGACATAATTTTAATACTAGAAATGAAGATAAAATAGATCAACCATTTTTCAGATTATCTAAAGGACTATTTTTCATAAATCTTCCCATCTCTCACCTGTCCTTCTCCTTCTCGAAGTTCCGTATCATGAGCCTTTGCTTGTTGATCTGCATGTTGTTGATTTCCAGCTCATGTTCCAGCTGCTTTCGTCTCTGCTCCTGGAGGTCCAGCATGGCCAGGTTCTCGAGCGCTTCATCTGGAAGATAACGAGGATTTATTAGGAAAAAAATTGAGAGAAAAAGAAGGTGGAAAAAATAAGAGGACAGAAAGAGAGTGGTGAAATGGCCACCATTCATAAACCGGAGGGGCAGTTGCCGTAGTTTTAAAACCTTTTGCATTATAATTTGTCTCAATCTGTCAATCATCTCTGTAATTTACATTCATTTTTCAATTCAATTTAATTCTCAATTCTTTATTGGGGTACCATAATGTTTAAAGTTGATTGGGAAATAATTATATTAGACACAATTATGGACCCTGTCGGGCACAGCATAGATCAAGTAGGAGAGAGGAGGAAGAACACTGGGTGTTTAATGTGATAAATTGTATTATTAGTTTAGCAAGTTATACTGTTTTATTAATACCGAGTTGAATTTAAGAATTATAATGATTGTTTTTTTTTTTTAATTATATACATTTACTTATTTGGTAACATAGTCTTTTTTGACATTGATTGTCGCTGAGATGAGATTACGGCTAGCTTTTGAATGTTTTTTTATGCGGTGTCCTGGGCGACGCGGTGTTCTGCGTGAGCGACGAATACGACGCGACGCGACGCTGCGAACGCGACGAACGCGATCAACTCAACGGCATACCCTGCTTGCGGCCTATATGACAGTCTGCGGCGAGACGCGACGTAACGCGTACTTGTTTTGAGGGCGACCAGACGCGTCACCACGAACTACGAGCAAAATTGTACTGTACTTCTCCATGATTCGAGAAGTAATGACCCAAATCACGTAGGACATTTGTCGCGTGTAGCATCGCGTTGCATTACGTCGCGTCGTGTTGCGTCGCATCGCGTCGTATTCGTCGCTCACGCAGGACACCGCGTTAGTAATTACAGGAGGTCCTTCAGTTGATAATACAAAATACGATTTTAGATCCAAGACTAACTTGATAAATATTCAACGCACTAATCTCGGAAACTCGGATTAGCGCGTTCAAACAAACAAGTGGATTTGAAAATTTCTTTTGTAATTTGATCGCCCAATTCTTGAGGAAGGTTATAGGATATTTAACATCACGCTACGACCCTTGGGAGACGAGCAAATAGAAAAAAATCAGAAAGAACGCAGAGCGAAAACGAAGTAACAGCGCGGGCAGTCGATGCGACTCGACGCGACACGATGCGATGGGATGCGAGGAGATGCGACGCGATGGGTTGAGGACCGAAATTTTACGCGGACGAAGTCGCGAGCCTTCGTAACGTGGATCCACGCGAGACACAATGACATTTTAATTGTTTCTGGAATTACGGCATCCAACCGGTCAATAATTTGGAAGTGAAGTGCGTGTACGAACTCTGTATCTTCTGCATGTTCTTCAAGAGTATGTCCTTCTCCCTCTTTATGTTCTCGATGTCTCGCTTGTCGCACTCGGCTTGCTTCTTGCCCAGCATGAGGTCACGCTCCATCACCGACACTTGCTGGCGCAGACGCTCGCTGGGGGCAGAAAGACGCGTTTATTGCATAGGTTCTCCACCTTACTTTGCCCACCGCCCACTTTGAGAATATATTCTTTACAATGATGTTAAGTTTGTTCTTGGTTTAAATTTATCCCAACTACGGAACCTTTCACTGTGCATGGTCCGACACGCACTTGGCCGGTTAGACTGATGATGCAGGTAGGTTTCGTACTTAGATAGCTACTGTTAATAAGAAGAAGTAGATACTTGGCTTCGGTAGGTACATTATGTACGAATTTCGTTTTAAATATATCTGATATAATATTAATAACAATTGAAAGCAACACTATCGAATTCATTTCAGCCCGGAATCATTCGCTGCCGGGTATAGGCCTTCCCTATCTTCTGCCATAGGTACATCCCAGTTCCGTGCGTCCCTCATCCAGTTGTTTCCCGCGACGTTGACGATATCGTCAACCCAACGCGATTTCGGACGGCCCTGCACCCTAATTGCGTAACACACGATCAATCGGAATCGGTTTCATTTTGACAGTTCAACAACATTCATTGCGTTATTTACGTGATGAGCAGACAAATTTTTCGAACTTATGAAGCAATGGATTAGCAATTTGCTTCAAAATGGTTCAGATTCCGATTGATTGTGTGTTACGCAATTAGGGTGCTGGTTTCTTTGGCCTACCTAACCTTAGCCACCATCGGTCACAGCTTTACTCTATCGGTCATGTCCTTATCGGTAAAGATTAAGAGTTTGTAAGAGGAACAAATACTTAAATGTAGGATGTTAATTCGGAACGCATCGTAATTTTAAGAAAACAAATACAATATGAACGCAGCGATGAGTGAATGAAAAACAATACTCTCTGTATGTGTGGGAAGGAGAAAGGTGAAGAAAGGAAGATGGCGAGCGAATTTTATATCTGTCAGTCATCCACACAACACCCTCTACATAAATAAATTAGTAAATCTCGGTACGAACCGATCAGAATCGATGGCAGCTTTGCTGTGCTCCATAAGTTGGTACTTCTTGGTTATCTGGACGACCTGCTTCGTGAGCTTCGTAGCTTCGTTGCGTAGTTTGTTGCCGTCGGCGATCGTGTTCTGTAGAAAAACATACGAGTTGAAAGGAAGAATGGGAATCGTATTAATTAATTGGCACAATCTATAGAATGATACAGTATAAATTCATACTAATATTATTAAAGTCTGATTATGATATTATTAAAGTGTGCGATACTAGTTAAAGTCATGTTTAAGGAATTTAGAAAGTTGGTAATGTCTTTGTAGCTTGGAGGGCGGTAAATTACTAGTACTATAGTGTTGTGGTCTACTTTCATCAGGAGACAGTTTGCATCTGAAAAAGAGGGTTCGTGTACAGAAACGTTAAGGTATGTGTGTACATAGACTACTACTCCCTCATTCTGTGGATTATTTCTGTGTGTATTATTTCTGTGTATTAGTTCTTGGAATGTTGTTGAACTGTCAAAATGAAAGCCATTGCTACTGATAGTGTGTTAAGCAATTACCCCGCTGATGTTGATGATGATGATGATTTACCTTAAGCTCTTTGCTAGTATTATTGAGGATTAGTTTAGTCTTGTCAAACTCCGCGTTGGTCGCCGACAGCACTGCCTTAAGATGTTCGCTCTTGTGGACCGCGGCCTCTTGCTCGGCTTGTGCCGTTTCCAGTTTCGTCGTCATACTATGGAGCTGACGGTCTCGACGCTCTATCGCCTTCTCTACTTTTGCCATCTGTATGAAGAAGAGGGCTGATAAGCTCAAGCTCTAGACGTGAAGACCTGTAATTGGCTGTCAGATTATCATACTGTTATTTATCACAATTATCACTATTGTATTTAGCTGTAAGTCTTCCAAAGTCCTTAAATAAATAAATAAATAAGTAACTCTATTCTTTGTATGATAAAGCCAAAGAGTTTGTTTGAACGCTCTATTCTCTGGAAACTACCAGTCGGGTTTGAAAAAATCCTTATTAGGCTATTTAACATCATGCTACGAGTACTGAGGCGCCGAAAATTTTCGTTAGTTATTAAAAAAAAAAATCAAATGTTCCATAGAAAAGTGCTATACCTACGCGGTCAAAATATATGGAACAGCATTCGAACGCAGCAATGATCCCGTACCCAGCGTTCAAAATTTGAACGCAGGGAGTTCAGGATCATGTACTGAATCCGTGGTAACAGGTTGCGCGTCGATGTTCCTGCCACGGCCACCCTGTATGTAAAGATACAACTAACTTTATCATGGAGGCCGGCGATGGTGACTCCTCGCAGGTCCAGCTCATTCTTCAGCTGTTCACTCTCACCCTTTATGTGTTCGACCAGGCGGTTCTGCCGCACTGCGTTGTTCTCAGCTTCCTGAAAAAAAAAGCAAACGAATGAAAGCGCATTAATATTGACTAGCAACCAGTCTTTGCTTAGCACGAGTTTAGGGCTTGGAACCGGTACCAAAAGTACAGGTTCTGTATCGGCACTTAGAGGTTGTTGCCAATACGGTACTTGAGTACCGGTTCCAGAGTGGTACCGGTACTCCACCTAACAAGTACCAGTACCAAATTCAAGTTCCCGGCTCGTACCACAAATCTCATATTTGTACGAGGTACCTCATACGGTTGGCAGCCTTGAAGTTGTTTTTCTAATGTTTATGAAATAAAGAAAGAAAATACATTTATTTGCGGCAAACATGACGCATAAAAAGAACACAAACACAAAAAAAAAAACAAGTTGGGGGAAAACATGCGTCACATCCACGCAAAACGGCCATCGCTCAGCATAATGCTAAGACCCTATACGACACAGAGCCCCAGCGCTGGTTTTCAGCGACAGTCGGCGTTAACGTGATGACGTCAACCAGTGCAGCATACGATTTATTAACTATCCTTTTTTTGTTCTCCTTAGAACTTACCTCAATCTGCTCTTCAAGCTTCGAGATGGTGACTTCATTCGTAACGGTCTTCCCCTCCAACTCCTCAATGTAACTCAGCGAGTTTGCCAGCCGTTGCTTAGCTCCATCCAGTTCACCCTGAAGTCGAGCCTTCTCTTTCTCGAACTTTTCTTTCTCCTTAGCAGCTGATGTTGCTCCACTTTTGAAAAGTTATTTGGTTATTATGAAGGTCCTTTACCTTCATATAAATCATAGAATCAAGTATTTTCTAACTGAAAAGACGGCTGTGCTGCAGGGGATTTTGTTGCGTCAATTCTTCTTCCCAACGAAAGCACTAGGAAGTGGTGAAGGGCGGGCGTTTTGTGGGACTGTCTTATGTAATTGATGTTCGAAAAGTGCCGATTCTCAGCCTAATTTGAATAAAATGACTTTTGATTTTGGTAGATTGTCTACTACTGGAATTTGCGTACCCCAAAGTTTTTATATGGAACTCATTCATTCAACTGAAAGACGTCCATTGCTGGACATAGTCCTCCCCAAGCACCGCCACTTCGACCGGTTCTGTGCTTACCTCATTCAGCGGGTTCCTGCGGCCTTAACAAAATCCTCGGTCCACCTTGTGGGAGGCCTTCAAACGCTACGTTTACCGGTACGCGGTGGCCACTCTAAAACCTTTCGGCCCTATCGGCCATCTGTTCTGCGAGCAATGTGCCCTGCCCACTGCCACTAAAGTTTGGTAATTCTACCGTGTTGCTACCAGTGTTGGCCCAGTGGTTGGCTAAGACTTGATGTTTAAAGATTAACGTGTCATGTTCATCTTTAAACATTAAGTCTTGAACATTTCGTCATTGTATAGTTACGCATCATCATCGCCAGCTCGTTTCCTCGCGTCGAGTTCCTTCTCCAGCTTGGTGAGTTGTCTCTTCATAGTCTCCAGACTCTCCACGCCATGGAGCTCACGAGCGTGCATGGCGTCTGCTAGAGCCTGGGCTTCCTCTATCAGAAAAATGGAGAACATTAGCAAAGGCTTCGTTGGTCGCAAGCTTCTGCATAAGATACGCACGTCAGCTGGGCGCGTTCATTTGCGCAGTGCCAATTAAAACTGATAGAGGCTCTTATGCCCATTTTCACTAACGGTAAGCGACACCTAAATAGATGCTTAAATAAAAGAGCACTGTTTTCAACGCTCGGTTCAGTGCCGAAAGTTGAAAATCGAACAGCACGCTCTTATTTAAGTGTTTTCTAATGTTTGTATAACGGGAATGAGATGGTCAGATAGACAATAGAATATTATCATCATCATCTGCCTGCCTTTTCACAACTCTGTTGGGGTCGGCTTCCAGTCTACCCGGGTGCGGCTGAACACCCGTACTTTATTATTATTATTTATTTATGATCAAGTAACAAAATAGACTCATTATTTGGCACAAAGTTTCAAAAACAACACAAACATACAAGATATACCATTAAATTAAACTTACCTCCACAACCCAGTTACTGGGTTATAAAACGATACCCTTGATAACAAGATTTTTTTCGAAATCACTATAGAGGTGGCAAAAACAAGGGCACGGAATATATAATACCTAATAGTACCTACTATACCCTGGAACTACTGATTGCAGCCACACAATATACGTTGATGGATACACGCACGGTATTATAATGTCTGTAAGAAGCCATAAATAAGATAATTCAATACGTTAAGGGGGGATATATATTTATTTTATTACGCATTTTAAAGTTAACTTTTACGTCGTAATCTGGAATATGTACGTTCTAACTTAAGACAGCTGTCAAAAAACGGTCAACCTAATGGACAGGGTGTACAAGGGTGAGATTTCAAATGCAGTTGAAAAAGTAGACCATATAATGTAGTAACATGTAACATGGCACACGGGCAGGAAGAAGATGAATGATACTCACTGATTTCCTGGCGTAGCTTCTCAATAAGTTTGTTATTTTCGGTTATTTCAGATATGTAGTCGGTAACGGTATCGTCGAAACGATTTAGTTTGGTCTGGAATTTAACATAACAATTATTAAGTAGAATTCGATACAATAAAGAAGTGGGGCACGAGCACTGTAAGATTGTTATTTTTTTTTTTGCTTCGCGACCGATCGTTAAAAATCGTCAAAACGCGATGACAAATGGATGAAGTCTTAAAATGATTCATCGCTGATACTCCAAGTAGGATGTCTGCTAAGACTCTTATTGAAAATGAGATGTTTGATGTTGGTTATTGTTGCGTGCGGAAGCCTGTTGAGTAAAAATTCAAAGGGTGCTATGACAGCGACCAAATCTAGTGATAGGTACTATTCAAACTTTATGGCGTCTCGGAACATAAGGCAAGTCGCTGCGCAGTAACCATTTTATCCATTTTAATTCTTTTACCTATTGTGGTATAGTAAGTTTATTTTTGGGTGCATCGTCTTCACATATAATTATATAAATAATGTATGCAATATATTGTAAAACATTTTAAAAGAGTAACGGTGGAGTTTCTTGCCCATTCTTCTCCATACGAAAACTACCTTTTGGAAGAGGCGACTAGAATCAATTTTATTTTAATTTTATTTTTGACGTTCAAAAGTGCCTTTTATGTGCCTATTTGAAATAAATGATTTGACTTTGACTTTGACTTTGACTTTAACAAATTCACTTGTCAGCGGGGGTGAGGGGTGAGGTGCACCGAGTAGCACATTTCAGAGCCGCTATAAAGTTGAAAAGAAGACATAAAGAAGCGAAGTATACCTACATCTCGTCATCAAATATTTGTCGAAAGATCGGAGTGCTAACGCCTGTCTGATAATCGAGGAATCTATTATTAACCTTCTATTCTAAAATATTGATACTTAATTAGTAGGATTTTGTAACACCATTCAAGAAAGAGAACAAAAAAGTTGTATAATATTCAGATTAACGCAATGATCATAATAGCAATATTAGAAATAAGTAATTCAATGGTAGGTAAATTCAAAGCAAAGTAAAGCAAAGATGTAACAAATGATAGGTACAAGTTCTAACTGAACAGACAGCTGCGCTGCTGGCAAGTTGCGCCACTTTTTCTTTCCAACGAAAGCACTAGCAACTGGTGAAGAGCGGCCGTTTTGCCAGACTATCTTATGTAATTTTTACGATCAAAAAGTCCTGATTCTCAGCGTAATTTGAATAAATTACTTTATTTTATGGTTTGTAGATCAATTATATCAGTCAGTTGTTACCTGGAGTCCTTGTTTCTCCTCACAATGCTGTTGGTTCTCATCCTTCAGCTTGTAGTAGGTGTCATACAGCTTGGTGTAGACATCTGATATGAACTTCATGCCTTCTGTCTCACGAAGCTGGTCAAGGACCTAGAAGTATACAATAATAAACATTGAAATTAATATGTCCCATGGATTATGTGTAAACAGGTAGATTTGAGCAAAATCGAGGGGTCGTGGCTAAATGATATCAGCCGCAAGAGTCGGTCGAAAGTTAAGCTACACTTGCCGCGGTAGGTTCATGGATTGGTGACCATCAATTACATACCAAGACCCCTCCGTGCCTCGTTAGTGTGTGTGTTATGTGGTGACGCTACTCGTCTTCATGCACACATTCACAGCGTGTTGGTGCACTGGTCACCACAATTAAAGCGCGCGTCGCTTTGTGAGATAAAAATACTGAAGCATTTCCCGAAATAAGCTCCTTCACAAAGCTACCTACTAAACTACTTCCTCATACTACGCCTACATTGTCGCGATAACGCGAATTACACCTCGCGCGCTCTCTTTTGCACACCGCGCGCTGTCTCGGTGTCCAACAGAGAGCGCGCGAGATGTAGTTCGCGACAATGTAGCGGTAGCATAACAGTAACAAATCGCTGCGTCTGCCGGCAGCGCCTAGTGGCAGTAGTAGGTAGTAATAAATTTCGTGGCGCCGGTAGTGCGTCGAGCGCATAACTTCTGTCATGCACCGGTTTCAAAGAGGTCAGTTTCTATGCGTCATGGCGTGGAAGGCTACAGCCACCTGTTGCCCAGCGACAAGCAGGTCACGTGCTTTTTCATAAGTTTGTATGGATTACAGCAGCAGGTGGGTACAGCCACCGGTAGTTGTGGCTGGCTCGTGGCGCTTACCCTAAAGCTCCAATTACACGACGCAAGTTTCTTGCATGTGGCATACAATAACATTGAAGCCACAAATGACTTGCATGGTCTAAACACTGTTTGACAGTGAAACTTTTATAGTTGCTCCAACTTATGGTAGGCAATTAATTGGCACCGTATGTAAATCAGGCTTAAGGCCTATCGCCCACGGCGACTTTTTGTAGCGATGCTGTCGCGCGTTTCGTAAACGGGCGACAGCATCGCTACTAACGCGCGTTAGTCGCATTTGCAACGCGCTACAGAAGCGATGCCAACGCGCTACAGCATTGCGACTGTATCGATGCAAACGCGCGACCGTGTCGGACGACATCCGGGTAATAACGGAGGGAGGGTGGTGCCGGGTGCGTGAGTGGAGAACCGAACATCAGTGCAACTCGCATTGCGACAGAAGCGCGACAGTATCGCGTTTGCATCGCTACAAAAAGTCGCCGGTAAACAGCTAGCGACCGCATCGCGACTGAATCGATGCGAATGCGCGACAGCATCGCTACTGCATCGCTACCAAAAGTCGCCGTGGGCGAGGGGCCTAAAAGCTCAACTCAGGAGATACGCACGACGACATATCAAACTATACATTTCCAGTATAAGCTGCCTTCTCATTGTACGAATAGCCTATACAATGCGAGGTCAACTAAAACTGGAAATCTGTATATAACTACATAAACAAAGAAAATTACTTTAGCAAATTCCTTCTCAGCTTCGGTGGTCTCTGAGCCGATGGTGACGGCCATGGCGAAATCTTCCTCGTCATCCATTTTGGAAAGTAACACTAAAACTTACAGAAATTACACTAAAAATATTAACAAACAATACTAAAACAAAACAGGTAAAAAATCTTTGTAAAATCGCGTTCGGTCTCGGTGCACCGCTGTTTATTTGGTTGCCTTGGTAACGGCGTCGGTGGCATGTGGAAAATAAAAACATGAGTAACCATAGAGATTCCTAGGTTTTCCCTATGGATTTGGTGTAATACTTTTTGGATCTGACATTTATTTAACCTGAGGGGGCTTGTGGCTAAGAAATAACAGCCGCACGGGTCGATCGATCGGGTTAAGCTACGCTTGCCGCGGTTGGTCCGTGGATGGCGACCATCTTTACATACCAAAACCCATCGGTGCCACGGAAAGCACGTTAAGCCGTTAGTCCCGGCTGTCATTCGTGAAACTTTGACAGTCGTTACGGGTCGTCAGAAGCCCGAAAGTCTGACAAACAGTCTTACCAAGGGGTTTCGTATTACCCAGTAACTGGGTTGTGGAGGTCAGATAGGCAGTCGCTCCATGTAAAATACTGGTATTCAGCTGCATCCGGTTAGACTGGAAGCCGACCCCAACATAGTTGGGAAAAAGCTAGGTAGATGACGATGCCATTTATTTGTAACCAAAGAGATTTAAGATATTGTTAAGTAAATAATTTAATGTCTTTTTTGTGACAGAACTAAATTGAGGAACAAACTGATACTAAAGGACACGGATGTGAATTTAGTAAGTAATATAATTTATCAGTTTGTCATAACATTACACTTCGCATGCATAAATAACTAACTTACGATGCTAAGTTAACGTATCCTGCACGAAGAAATAACAGAATATGCAAGGCAAGCACAACACTGCTTTCTTCAGGAGACACTCATGTTTCCTTGCTCCTTATTTGTATAATAAACTTAACTCTCTTTTAATATATTCCCAAAAATCTCGCATGAATGAAAATCGATTATCACGCATACATATTTACATACTCCCACAAACACAGATACGCGCAACCGTACTCTCACTCATTTTATTTTTGTTTTTTTTCTGGGTGGGAAATCATCAAATGACTCCTCCCGCTCTGGGCGGAGCAGAAGGGAGTGTCAGACTTTTACTGACTATTACCCACCCGTGTTCCTTCAGTTGCCTGTGCCAGGGGCCACGGTATCTCTTTCGAACAACCCGCAGCCCCGGCGGCAACGGCCCTAGCGGACCCCGTCAGTTCGTGCTGACAGCTCTTTGAGGCGCGCATGGAACACAACGCGCCGTCGACCCGGGCCTGGTCCTTACCGCGAGCTATGGGCAGCTCGCCGCCCGCAAGCCCGCGCCTACGGTGGCCGGGAGTCGGCTGTTGACTCCCGTCCAGGGCGTCTCCTGCGGCGGCTAGGCGCGCGAGGGTGCAGCGATTGCCTCTCCCTCACGCGCTCCGCCTCCTCCTTGGCGAGCATTACTGCTTCGCAGAAGGAGGTGACGGCCTCCCATTCACTCTCGCTCCGTACCATGGCCTGGATGAGGGCCGGACGCGAGAGGTCGCCGCCGCCGATCGCCGCCACGAGGACACGGCGGGGTTCCGCCCAAGCCGGGCAGACCTCCACCGTATGCTCCACCGTGTCCTCCGGGCGATCCCCACAGTGGTGACACCCTGGCGTTTCCTCCCGCTTTATCCTGAACAGGAACCTCCCGAAACAACCGTGTCCGGTGAGGACCTGCGTCAGGCGGAAGGTGAGGGCGCCGTAGCGCCTCTCTAACCACTCCTCAAAGAGGGGACTTATCGCCGCAATTGTGGCGTGCCCACTCTCACTCATCACACACACAACACACACACGCACGCACCCCCGAACACACTCGCAACACACACGCACTCACCCCAACACACAAACACACACAATATATATTAATTAAACCTCTAGTTGTCATTCATTAATAAATTGTACCAACTCACTCGCCGCGGGAGGAAGACCTGGAGTCCTGAAATACAGGGCTGCCCTAGTTTAGGCTCCAGTCCACTTCATTTATTCTAATAATGTCAGTACTGTGTTTTGATTAGTGTGGAAAATAAATGAATTTTTACTTTACTTTACTTTACTTTTTACTTTATGCTGTAGTCCTAATTGCGTACCTTTTGTGATTTAGCAAAGATTTTCGATTTCAAACAATATTTTACTAGAATTTAAACTATGCATGATAACTTTGGGTTCTAGACAAACAGATTCAAGGTTCCTGTTACTAAGAGAATGGCTAAGATGGGCTACGGGATTATAATATTAGATCCCGTCTATTCATGCATGATTTTATTATTAAATTCTTGAAAGGCTGATGGATGAAGAATGAAGGAACTAATGGTAGTTCCTTAATCCTTTCGCCATCGCCAAAAATACACACGGAAATTGACCCTAAAAACAAATGTCGTAGTTCCCTCTTCAAATCAATCGTCCAGAATCAACGGCATCTTCCATCCTCCTCTTCCACAGTCCATCAGAAAGGGACAGAAGATAAAGAGATTGATCTAGAATTAAGTAATTGCCGTGATTGGATGAACGGTATAATTGTGCTGGTAATGAGGAAGTTGGTCGTTTGTCAATGTCCTTCATGATCCCCTCGAATGTCGCGTTAGACAATTCTGGAGTACGCCTAGAGATGTAACTTTGATCTAGATTAACTCGATAAGGATGTGAGGAAACCAGCCTATAATGTTCCCACTACTTGGACAGATCTCCTCCTTCGAGAGGCAGTGGCTGTGAATCAGCCCTTATTTAGCCAGAATAGTTCTATATAAAAACTTTGGGGTACCGTACGTTAAATTCCAGTAGAAGACAATCTACCTTCAAATACATAATCAGCCTATAATGTTCCCCCCACTGTTGGGACACAGGCTTCCTGAGAGGTCTCGTTGAGAGGGAGTGGGCTGTAATCTACCACGTGAGCCCAGTGCGGGTTGGTGGTGGTCACATATGTTAAAATTTTTGGTTCTTGCACATTATTAGGTTTCTTGACGATGTTTTCCTTCACCGTTTTTTAGAGCAGTGGTGATGAAATTGTTTACACAAACTAAAGCACTGCTTGGGTTCGAACCCACGACCTTACAACTCGCAAGTCGGGGCCGTTACCTCTGGTTACCGTTTTGCTCGTTCCATACAAAACGTCAGTGAAAGTAAATGTTAAAGCGATCGATCGTATAAAAACTCGCATTGGACCCTGAACAATGTTTTGATAAAATTGTTTGTTTTTTATAGTTCCATACTTCAAAAGGAAAAGCTTATAAGATCACTTCGTTGTCCGTCTGTCAAGTTGAAATTAATATCAGATACCCAAGACTGCAATCCCTTGAAGCAGTGAAAAAATCAAACTTCTAAGTCAACGCAATCAAAAGAAACGTTTATGTTCCGTTTATGCCGCATATCTTGACACTCGCAAGGGAATCAAAACCTATAGGGTACTACCCGTTGACCCTAGAATCATGAAATTTGGCAAGAAGCAATGTCATGTAGCAAAAAAATTACATACCTACAAATTTGTACGGAACCCTCGGTGCGCGAGTCCGACTCGCACTTGACCGGTTTTTATTTATTTTTATAAGTAGTTACTTTATTGTAACACAAGAAAATACGTAACGAAAAATAAATTTAACACTACAAAACACACAATGGGCGGCCATATCGCTTTCTGCGATCTCCTCCAGGCAACCTAGGAATGGATAGTGCTTACGTATATACTCGTACTAGCAGGCACATACACTCGTATATAATAGAAAGAGACGGTGTCAGAGAGAGAGAAAATGTGAATTTAATACGAGTTTTTAATACCGAGTTATCTAGTATACATTTTTAGAAGCTCTCATAAGTTGATGCCATCTTGGATTTTCATTTTGACCTTACTATTGGCTTCAGCACCCTGGAAAACCATGAAAACGACACCCATGATGGAACATTTGAAAATTTTTGCAGCCGCCATCTTGGATTTTCATTTTGACTCACTGTCGGCTTTAGCACCCTCGATAACCATAAAAACTATCTCTCTCTGTCTGCCGTGAAGACAAGTAGCGTCAGCAAATAAAACAAACACGCACACATACACACACCCTCACTTCAGACTGTACGAAGAGCTCCTGCGCTTAGACATTCACAGCGAGTTTGTACACTTGATAACTACAAATAAAAGCGCGTGGCTTTGTGAGATAAAAATATACTTCAGATAAAAGAAGTCTTCAAGTTCATTGATTAACCAAACTCGGAACCGGAATAGGAAGTCAGCTGATATAGTTAAAAAACCAGTCATTTTGATTGTGGGCAGAACTTGAATATACTGGTTATACATGAAACTGATTGATACCATGTGTAAATACCTAGTTCTTGTATTATTGGGCCACCACTTCCTGTATCTGTGTCAAAAATTATCATTCTAGGTCGAACTGTTTTTGAGAAAAAACTTTTTGGAAAAAAAAAACAACGACTTCCAAAAAAGACACTACAAACTGAAAAATAACTTTAATTTCGGAAGTCGGTGTCGTTGGGTTCGCATTTTTGTTGTTTGCCACCGACTTCCGAAATTAAAGTTATTTTTCACTTTGTAGTGTCTTTTTTGGAAGTCGGTTGTTTATTTTTTGGAAAAAAGTTTTTATTTTTCACTTTTAAGTTGTCATTTTTACCAGTAATTTTGGTTTAAAAACCAAACTACTTAACCGTATTTGATGAAATTTCTATGGGACCAATCTGAAAGTATATCCTTACAAATAAAAAAGAATTTTGCAAATCGGCTTATAAATAACGGAGTTCTAAGGTAACAAACATAAAAAATAAAAAATACAGTTAATTGAGAACCTCCTCCTTTTTTAAAGTCGGTTAAAAAGTGCCAGGGAGGCTGACACCGGAAGAGATTTTTTGTCAGCCCGTCCTCCCGGGGCCCACCGGAAGCGTGCCTTATTTTGTCCTAGTGATGGAAATTCTCCAAAAAGAAATACAGTTTATTCCTTGGGCACTCACTATTGACAGAGAAACTGATTTAGGCACTAACCACACTAGCTCAGCTCTGTTCAGCTTTTGTCCATAGAAAACAACGATTTTGTATGGAGATGCGTACGCATCCGTTCAGCTTTACGGAGCTGAACAGAGCTGAATAAGTGTGGTTAGTCCCTTAGTCTCATACACACGAGCGGCACGCGTTAACGGTAGAGCAGCTGCAGCCGTCGATAACGTGGCGCTCGTGTATTTGAGTACGGTGCTCAAATACACGAGCAGCACGTTGTCGACGGCACCCATAGACTTGTCGGCGGCGGCCGTCGAAGTTCCACCTTACTGTGCGACAGCACAGGCAAGATTATGTTTTTACACTTATCTATGTTATTTGTATGTGGGATTCTGTATACCCTTTTTTATCGTGGGGAAATCCTCATGGATACCCTCCGTCTGAGAAGAACGGAGGGTTATGTCGGACTCCTACCGACTGAAACCCCACTGTTCCTTTTAGTACCATGAGTCGGGGGCCCGGGAGATACTTGTACATTCGCCGCACCCCCGACTGGTATTCTGTATACCGTCGAAGCATCCTAACGGCTGGACGGATTTTAATACATGAGGGAATCTCTATCTATCGATGTGGTGGTTATAAAAAAAGTTTTATAAAATCAAAATGAGGCGTCTTATGGAAATTCTTGTAATGAAAAATACCGTGACCATGTAGGCGCATTAATAGGTAAAAAAAAGTTGTTCGTGACCTCACATCTGAGAATGAACTTAAATAACAGCCACGCTTGAAAAGTGAGCTTGTTTTGGACTTTTTAGTTCCTGGCAAGTTTTTTGTAATTTTTCAAAAACTCAAGACTTACGAAAACTTCATCTTTCGTATCGACAGGAGTTAGGTAGGTACGAGTACATGGGCCTAACTCATAACGTGGATAAAACAAACTCTGGGACTACTTGTATAGGACGGAATTTATAAGCTTAGGGTGGATTCTCGAGAGGGGCTAGTGGCTAAGATATAACAGCCGCACGAGTCGTTCGATCAGGTTAAGCTACGTTTGCAGCGGTTGGTTCGTAGATGGGTGACCATCTTTACATACCAAGACTCCTCCGTATCTCGGAAAGCACGTTAAGCCGTTGGACCCGGCTATCATTCGTGGATCTTTGACAGTCGTTACGGGTCAATCAGTCTTACCAAGGGGTTTCGTATTACCCAGTAATTGGATTGTGGAGTTAAGCAGTCGCTCCATGTAAAATACTGGTACTCAGCTGCTTCCGGTTAGACTGGGAGTCGACCCGCACATAGTTTTTTTTTTTTTTTTAAAGAAACGTTGCCCCCCACACTAGGAATTACTCCTGTATCGTGGGTGCGTTTACAAACACTTAAACTCACATACACAAACAGCCAGACCCGGAACAACTACCTGTAGGTAATACAAATATTTGTTCCGTGCGGGAATCGAACCCGCGACACGCAGCGCAGCAGTCGATCGCTCAGCCACTCCGCCAACCGTGTCGTCAGTTGGGAAAAGGCTTTATAGGCATATACATAGATATGTAAAATATCTATGTATAGGCAGATCATGATGGGGGTGGTGACCCTTAGGGTGGATAAAAGGAATAACCAAATAGCTCTACAGCACAGCAGTGCGATTCTGTAACCATCTCACCGTGAAAACTTAGGTGAAGTGAGCGTGTAGTGAGCTGTCATTCCAACTAATGCTAGGGATTGACACTACTGACAACTCACATCAAGCTCACTTCACATGACTTTTCACGGTGAGATTTTTGCAGAATCGACCGGCTGGTCCAGCCGGTCGATTTAGATAAAAAATTAAAAATAATAACAATTAATAGTGTATTTTACTACAACTTAAACACAATAGCGCTCCAAAGTATCCATTAACACAATTCCGTGATGATATAATATAGGTAAGACTGTTGTCAAGGATAACGAGGTGCTCCGTCGTTACAGCTAACTGTTATCGACCACTGCTAATTAGATGGATAATTAATATACCTACTATTTATAGTCGCAGATGAAGGGATTAAGTTACGATATTTTAAAGTTAATACAAGGCTAAGTATTCTGGAGTGCGTATGGAGTTTATAAAGTAAAATATAATTGCAATTTGCACA
Organism: Apamea epomidion; assembly: GCA_947507525.1. Taxonomy (NCBI): domain Eukaryota; kingdom Metazoa; phylum Arthropoda; class Insecta; order Lepidoptera; family Noctuidae; genus Apamea; species Apamea epomidion. Next base: position 14,384,110 of record OX382247.1, read on the forward strand.
AAAATGCATGGGAAGTTCTGTATACTGGGTAGAAATCTTTTTCTTCTTAATCAAATCAAATCAGTTTATTGAAAAATATTGAACAGAGGTTGGAATAAAATAAAAAGTTTCCAACAGGCATCGTGTAAGGGCACTGCAAAATAAAATAATTTACGATACAATACATTACAATTCCTGGCGAATCGATGGCTATCAGTTGCGTATCGATGGCAAAATGTTTGAGCCACAAAATATGATGAATGCAAAATATAATAGGGTAGTTGCCTGGGTAAAAAATAATAATTATCTTTAGTCCGTCAGTTAGATTATCGAAAAATAATGGACACGTATTTTTTCTTTTGTCAATCAAACAAAAAATTACAAAGATAAAGCGCGTCAAAATTTGGGAGTGGGGGGTCGTGACGTCACTTGCTTGTAAAAGTGTCGCAAGCAATTGACGTCACGCGGAACTTTAACGGGCGATATCTTCATCATTATAAATAATATAATAGACAAAAAAAAATACGGGTTCAATATTTTTTGATAATCTAACTGACGGACTAATTCGATTTTTTTAGGAAAATAGCCTATTCCTAAAAATACTAAACAGCCAATGCACGGCGACCAACTTGCATGCAGCGCTCGACGGCCCGGCAGCCGCGACAGCGCTATACTTACTCAGCTCGCTCACTTAGTTATACTGTGACCTCGTGTGAGAAAAGGCTAGTCACAGTTTCATAGTAAAACTGTGAATCTGCGATATGACACGGCACGGTGTGGTTTGAGTCGGTAGAGTTTACCTTCTTCCCTTCGCCTTCTTCAGTCGAAGGATGTAGCTACAACACGAAGTCAACCGTCCCATACATTTGGGTCGAGAATGTGAATGTGTTAATAGTTATTCTGCTGATCTTGATTAGTTCAAGATCAAGATCAAAAGTCATTTATTCAAATTAGGCTGAGAATAAGCACTTTTCGAACGTCAAAATTACAAAAGACAGTCCCCCAAAAGCACCCGCCCTTCACCACTTCCTAGTGCTATCGCTGGGAAGAAGTGGCGCAACAAACTCCCCAGCAGCACAGCTGTCTGTTCAGTTAGAAAATACTTGATTGTATACAATACTAGGTATTAAGTAATTAACATTACAAGGCACAGAACATAAAATTAAATTATTTGCCATATGTCAGCTAGCCACGCCAATATACCAACAAATATAATAAAAACTATACGTACTGAAGCTAAAAAATAATTAATTAAAATGTAAATAAAAACTTACTACCTAAATAAAAGCCTCCAGGCATAAAGGGCGTGACAGCTTACATATTTATGCATTGCTGAGTTCTGTTCACATAGCTGTCAAGTTTGAAGTCACAGATCAAGGATCAAGAATCATAAAAGTCGGTCCAGCCGTTCTTGAGTTATAAATGGTGTAACTAACCCGACCATTTGTTTGACCAATGTGTGTGTTTTGTATATTTATAAGTAGCCGGAACAAATGTTATCTAACGCTACAGATACATAATAAAGTTGTCCAAAAATAAAAGGCCCGTTTTGACATTTGAGAATTCGTTCTTGATACCTGTCAGTTTCATACAAACGAATACGTGTTTTGCGAATTTCATCTTTATTAACTACTAGAACTGTCAATGTCAAAACGGGCCTTTTATTTTTTGACAACGTTAATGACTTTATTTAAGAATATGTAAATTTTTTCTCTCACAAGGTTAACAAACGCATAAAAAAATTGATTTTAACTAACTGTTGCTTGTGACTTCTTTTGTATAATAAACTTCAATACACTATCAATCTCAATTTGAATCATTTTGAAGGATATTGCTAATCCATTGCTTCTTATGTTCGAAAAATTTGTAAACCCAACAACGTAAATAACGCAATGAATGTTGTTGAACTGTCAAAGTGAATGCCATTGCTACTGATAGTGTGTGACGCAATTACCCCGCAGCTCATGGTCCAGGGTTGAACTTTGAGGAATCCTTTCCCCTCAGTAAGTCTCCCCTCAGAAAAGTGGGCTTTTCTACTCCCCTATACTGTTCCCACTGCTGGGACACAGGCCTCCTCTCTGTGAGACGGAGTGGGCCGTAATCCACCACGCGGGCCCAGCGCGGGTTGGTTTTTTACTACTTTTCGACTTACTTACTACTACTGATCATTAATGGAGGCTTGAAAGACACATAAATGGCTAAATAAGTTCACCGCTAAGCATATTTAAAACATCATTCTCTCTCTGTCATCTTCAAATGATTGACCGAAACAGAGCTATGTTTTAGATTATTTTAGCAGTAAACGCATTACTTAAGTGATTTGTGGTGTAAGTGGACTTAAGGTTGCACTAGACAGAGATGTCAGCACGAACGGACTGACGGGGTCCGCTAGGGCCGATGCCGCCGGGGCTGCGGGTTGTTCGAAAGAGATACCGTGGCCCCTGGCACAGGCAACTGAAGGAACACGGGTGGGTTTTAGTCAGTAAAAGACTGACACGCCCTTCCGCTCAGCCCAGAGCGGGAGAGGCCATTTGATGATTTCCCACCCAAAAAAAAAAAAGGTTGCACTAGACGACGCCGACGGCTCGAACTCGTTGGTGGGTGTTGGTGTTGGTGCTAATTTTTTTTAACACTTTTTTTTATTGCTAAATGGGCCTGCTCTTAACCTCGATCACGCCTGATGGAATGCATATTAAGGTTATTTATTTATTAATTTAGTATAATTTATTTTGTTTTTATTTCTTTCCTGTCAAATTGACGATGATTTATAACGAAAACGCGCATAAAATTTTACGGTAAGATCTTTGGCCGTTTGGCGTACAGATATTATGAAAAAAACTGCTGGTTGTATTTATTCAAAATTAAGATATTTGAATTCCTGAATCTATCCCTAATAATTCTGGTAATGATTTAAAGAATTCTTCAAATCCGACCGGTAATTCCAGAGATTAGCGCGTTTAAACAAACAAACAAAGTCTTCAGCTTTCTATTAGTAGGATTGGTCTATTATTCAAAGTTCATTGTATTCTCTATGGCGTGATTTACCTTGAGTTATGTAATCAATCATAATGATGCATAATTAATGGAAATTACATCATAGCGCCATTGATAACAAAATATTGATTTATGATTTTTTACCATATTGATTGACAGTTCCTGATTGATAGTATAGGGAAATAAATTCTCTGGATTTGGAGGAAATAAAGTATTTGAAAAAAAAAACGCCGTTGTTGCAAATATCAATCGACTCAGCCTATCGATACAGTCCTATCAATCGACTCAGCCTATCGATACAGTCCACTACGATAGTAAAAATAATCGATATATGTAATAGTAATCTGCTTAAATAGTGCAGTCGTTTGAAAACTACTGCGAGGCGACTGCAACCGAACATCACAAGTAGCCGCATCGACAACAAACGATACCGTCGAAGCATGAAATATGGCACAAACCGGAGACATGACCTCCATTTATAGCGAAAGTGTTGCACTAAGGAATAAAAGAATGAAGATTTTTAGAAAATTCATCCCCTAAAACTGTTAAATAGGGGATGAAATTTTGTTTAGAAGTACGTATGTTTTGCTGATGAGAAGTTCCATCGGGCACACGGCTTGTAATGAGTTACTTTGAAGCGTTCGTTATTACATTTACATTAGTAAGTTACAAACGAAGCCTGTTCCAATAGTCAAACATTTGGCTGCATAATTATGTACTCTGACACGTGTAGGTGTTTATCGAATGAACTCATTCGACCTTGGAATATTCGCTCCTAATGATTTAGACAATGAAGTCAGTACACCTTCAAAGTTATCACATTCAGGGGGCGCAGAAGTTAGTGATTAGACATGCTGCCCTTTTTTATTACTATATCATCGATTTAAAAAAAAAAATACTAACTTATTCGAGAGGGGTGCTCGTTTCGCTCGCTCTTGAAACCTATGTTCTTTTATTTTACATAGAGAAAATGTATTTGGTAATTAACCAAACTCTATGAATGGACAAAAATAACCTCGTGTCGTGAGTCGGTGTATAAAATTTTTCCTAGGTTCTCTCAGTAAGTGAATGCGGAAGGAGAAAATAATGTGGAGCTATAAAGCCCCAACTTCCAATTTTATTTTTTTATTATCCGTTAAGGTCCCACTGCTGGGCAATGACCCTATCTATGAGTACTTCTGGATAAAACTTAGGGCGAAAGAACTAAATAAAAAAGTCTGCTAGCACATTCAGCATATAATGTTTCCATTACTGGGACTCAAACCTCTCTGAGAGAGGCCCACACCCTCTCTCAGAGAGGAGGTACGTAGCCCGTATACTACCACGCGGGCCCAGTGCGGGCTTTTGGATGTCCAACGTTTTCGAATTTTTGGTTTACGTTTCTATGGTTCTAGAACATGGTGTCCTCACGATATTTACGTTACGTTATTTTAGAAGTATTTATGTATGTTTATTTGTAAGTATGTTAGGATATTGTCGTAATTTTTTTTTAGTTTTTAAGTGAATTGTTTTTTGATTCTATGTATTATTTTTTGTCTCCTTTGTTCTGTCACACGCTGTCTACATCTCTGTATCTCTTGTGCTGTCTCGGGTATGCTGGAAGAGATTTCTTATGTATATACAATTTTACAAAGGGCGACACAATGGGCGGTCTTATCGCTAAGAGCGATCATTTAAAGACATCCTTTGAATGGATTAAAAATTAAGGAGAGACAAATATAGTAGGTAGTCTGTGGTGTACCATTTACATTATACTATTAATATATACATAAAGTCTATTTTATTTACTCATCTAAATAAATATATACATGACGGAGATGGTATGTCTGTCTCTCGTTAACATCAGGCATATTTCAATTACTGTGGGCGTACTATGGGTAGTGTTGGTTATAGCACAATAAAAAAACGGTTTGCAGTTCAAATCAGATTATAATTTACGAACAAGTTAGTCACACTAGCGAATCACACACTGTAGGTACACAACTCAACGATACGGAACGCGAGACAGTTTCTAAGCACATGTTGTTCGTACGATGTCCAATGTTTCGATGTCTTCGAGAGCTCTGCTCCCGCTCTTGTACTGTAGCTCTCGTCCACCTCCACGAACTCAGGCTAGATTCTGTCTAGCGCCACGAGATGGCGCTAGCGTTCCGAATAGTCAAACGAATGACTCCGACATACGTATATAATAAAAAGAAGTAGAAAAGAAGGAGAGGAGTGAAGGGGAGAGTGGACTGAAGTATTCGCGTATCTTTTAAGTTACTTAAAACCTTAGTACAAACAAATAGAAACAAGTAATAAATGCTTTATTCTTGATTTATGATTTAGATAAGTTCAAGTAGTATCTTATCTCAATCAACCTTCATATCTAGATATAATCAGGAAGCTTCGATGCTTGTTTTTTGCGCTAACTATAAATTACTCAAATTAATGGGTGTCATGTTATTTTCATTGATTGTACGATTATCCTTATGCTAACACTTCCAAACACAAACACCACGTCCCACTGTCTGTCTGTCAGTGCGCTTATAACTCGAAAACCACTGTTCCGATTTATGTGTTGTTTTATTGATTTACTAGCTTCAGCCCGCGACTTCGTCCGCGTAAAATTTCTTGTTCCCCCACCCACTCCGTCGCATCGCATCGCTTGCCTGCGCTTTTACTTCGTTTTTGCTCGCTTTGTTGTTTTTGCTCGGCTGCTAGAGTCCTAGCGTGATGTTATAGCTTATATCCTTCGGCAAGTATTGGGCTATAAAACGCAAAAAGAATTTTTCAAATCCGACTGGTAGTTCCGGAGATTAGCGCGTTCAAACAAACAAACAAAACTCTTTAGCTTTATTATTAGTATACCTACACCCTTAAATTTTGATCGTTTTAATCCCTAAAAGGGGTCACTGTACTCATCATTATGAACAACTTTTACTACGGGACCAACCCTGAAATTGTGAAAAAAAAATCAGTTGATCCATAGATTTATGTTCGCAACTCGAAATAATGTATGGATCAACTGATTTTTTTCACGATTTCAGGGTTGGTTCCGTCTACAATGACGCCTTTTAAGGATTAAAACGATCAAAATTTAAGCGTGTAGAAGTATTGATAGATTTATGTTCACTAGCTAAGTTTTTTTAGGAGTATAGAAGGTAGTCCACACAAGCAGAGTCGTGGGCACGGCTAGCATGATTTATGTTAGTCGGTTCCGATTTTGATATTCACAAATTATGTGCTTATAAATAAGTATGTAGGTCTATGTTCAGTTTTAGCGAAGTAATTATTCAAGTTGATATCACTGCATGTCATTTGCATCGAGGTCGCTACCTCAAATACATTACTGACTTGCCATTAGATGTGTAAACATTTAGGTAAGCACTACTGGCATCTGGCATGATTATAAAAATTAAAACCTATCTAAAGGTGGATCCACACCTGCTGCAGCGCCCGCGCACGAACAGTGCACACTACGCGCCTTTAACGGGTATGGATAGACGCGTCAAACTCGCGCCGCAAACCCGCACCGGCACGTCGCAAACAGCTTACGCGCAGTTCGCGAGCATTGATTTGTGCCAATTGTCTGTGCTTCATTAACTAATTTAGTATATGTAGACGCGTTTGAGAATACTTCGCGGAACCACGAATATTTGTACGTCGTGAATGTTACAACCCCCTCGCGGGATACTCGCGAACGTGTCCAAATATGTCCATACTATGTTCTTAAGTTACACGCGAACCGCACTGTTCTTGCACTTACACAGGTGTGGATCTGCCTTTTTAAAGACTGCACGCAGATCTGGCAAAATACGTATCCCATGACCATGCGAAATCCAGGTAAAGTCTATTCAAACTGATGTTATTTCAAGTTAAACAAATATCAACTTTATTTCAATCAATATTAAGTTGATTTCAGAGTGACTAGCACTCTTGAAAAAGTTATAAAATTTTTTGAAGTTGTGGCGTAAACTGAACTTTATTATGTAGGCGTTAAAGTTATTTTTCCATAAACTTATATTTGTTTACATTATTGGCAAATAAGTCGCGATTGCCTATTAGAGTCACTTGCTGTTTGGTTGCTGCCACTGCACAGTGATCGTTATACTCGCTACAATAAGGTTGCTGTTGTCAGAAGTAAAATAAACGGACGATGTTAACGGACTGTACATGCGGAGACCATTTTTTAATTACGACGTCATAAAATATTTTTCTAATTTGTGTGTAACTGTCGGGTTTAGCGTCAAAAATCGCGTTTAGTGTCAAAAATGTATATTATTACAGCGGCTTCCTTACTGCAACGCTTGCGTAGCATTTGGAACATTATCCTGAAAATAATTGCTGGCAGAGTGGACTGCCCCATCCAAAGGCACTGGGTCAAAATAAGTATACCTAGGTTTATGTTAAATTAAATTGAATTATGTAATACTAATAACACTAACATAGCATATAAGCACAATCTATTACTAACCACTAACAACGTATGGAATGTTATAGGTCTGAAATAAAGATATTTAAAGGTTCTTTGTGTTGTTTTTTATTTAAAGGTTGTCTTTAAAAGATCGCTCTTAGCGATAAGACCGCCAATTGTGTCACCCTTTGTAAAATTTTATATATTTATGTTCTGTAATTTGTATGGTGTACAATAAAGAGTATTCTATTCTATTCTATTCTATATTTTATTTATTTTATTTTTATTTGTGATACTAAACACTATTCCTTGGTCTGCAAATTGTGAAATCTTTACAACCGCTGGTCGGTTGACCCTCGCGGTACCGCTGTTCACTCGTGCGCTGTTTTTGCATCTCTAAGGTCTTTGATTCTTGAACCGTGCTGCTGTGACATACTTTAACCTAATATTTAAATAAGTTTATGATTTTAAAAACGTTTTTTTTATGTAATTTACAGCGGATTAAGATAATGAGGTCGTGGGTTAGTTGTCTAGAGCTTGCCAGCGTGACTGCTGAGCGTCCTAGATTTGATCCCCGGATGGGGTAGTGTAATTGAGTTTTTCTGTTCGGGAATTCTCGGTTTTTCTGTTCGGGAATTCTCGGTTTTTCTGTTCGGGAATTCTCGGTTTTTCTGTTCGGGAAGTGTCAACCCTGACTCGGGACTACACTGTTCTGTGCCTGATTAATAGCAATTGGACTCCTTGATTTATAATTACATAGGACTACTATAACTGCGGGGTAATTGTGTAACACATTAGCACTAGCAATGGCTTTCATTTTGACAGTTCAACGATATTCATTGCGTTATTTACGTTGTTAGGCAAACAAATTTTTCGAACATATGAAGCAATGGATTACCAATATACTTCAAAATGTGATTAAGTGTTATCACACTTCAACCTATTTGCGTATCCGCAAATAGGTTGAATTACTCACCTTTAATTTGCCAGCCCGCCCCGAAAAGGTAGGCAGAGCTACCACATTCCCGCCGGGGCTGCGGGTTGTTCGAAAGAGATACCGCAGGCAACTGAAGGAACACGGGTGGGTTTTAGTCAGTAAAAGTCTGACACTCCCTTCTGCTCCGCCCAGAGCGGGAGGGGTCATTTGATGATTTCCCACCCAAAAAAAAAAAGAGCTAAGTACCACATTCTGTCTATCCCTTCAGCCCGGGATAAAACAAGCGTGATGTTGTTTAACGGTTTTTGGAGAAACCACAAGTCCATTCAACTGATGACGTCGACGAATCATAAATCAACACAAAGTTGAGGTCGACGAGTACATACATTAACTACCAAAACAAGATGATGAGTTTAAAAATATATTAAAAGTCGTGCAAAGTTCATGTTGAACGTCTGTAGTTTGTGGTTGGATTTCCCTTTACATCCGAATGGAAAATATTTACATACCATCACGCCTATTCTCCACGAAAACATGGCTGGGTAGTAGTTATTTTGTTTGCTAATATTAAACATATATCTTTTTTAATGATGAGGCAGTCGCACGGTTCGATCGATCAGGTTAAAGAACGCTTGCTGTGGTTGGTCCTTGGACGGGTGACCATCTTCATATAAGACCCCACCGTGCCTCGGAAAGCACGTTAAGCCGTTGGTCCCGGCTGTCATTCGTGGATCTTTGGCAGTCATTACGGGTCATCAGAAGCCCGAAAATCTGACAACCAGTTTTACCAAAGTGTATCGTATTACCCAGTAACTGGGTTGTGGAGGTCAGATAGGCAGTTGCTCCATGTAAAGTTGCATGTGGCATGTTGCTGTTCCAGTGCCGGTTAGGAAATTATAATTTTTGTGTCCGTTTTATTTTTATGACCAATAATGTATGAATAATAATATGAATTTTGAATAGGTAAGTTTAATTTAATTGTATATCTTGTATGTTTGTGTTGTTTTTGATACTTTGTGCCAAATAATGAGTCTATTTTGTTACTGGATCATAAATAAATAATAATAATAAAGTACGGGTGTTCAGCTGCATCTGGTTAGACTGGAAGCCGACCCCAACATAGTTGGGAAAAGGCTAGGTAGATGACGATGACCTTTTTTAATGATTTTTATTTATTTCTGTAAGTGCCCGTGACATCACAGCGGGCCTGATCAGGATACCAGCGCTGCGACATTTAAAAAATAAATGTCGCAGCATCATGCTGAGAGGAGCCTTTTGGCCTCGTGCAGGACTTTCTGTTTTTAACGTGTGAGCACTATGTACTTTCTATAAAACTATCATTTACTGGGTACGTCTTTCATTGACTTGAATGTGCCCTGGCGACTGTGAGTATGTCATGCTCACTCTAATGTCTCGCTGGTGGTGGCGTGTGTGTTGGATCATTAAGTTCCCTCCAAAATGGTTGAGCTGAATGGTGCTGATCCATACGTCATGTTCGTGAACGGGCGCCGTCAGTAGGGACTGGTCATCTCTTAGCTGCCACGGCTTATTTTAATTTTTAATTTCTGAATTGTTTTTATGTTTTCCCTAACGGACGGTTTTAACGTGCACGTCTTTCTACATCGTTCTCACATGGTTAATTTCAACACGAATTATGTAATCAAATATTTTGTAACAACTTTATGATTTAAAAGAGTGTCCGTGATGTTTCTTGCCCGTTCTTCTCTATAGGTACCTACGCTTTGGAATGGGCAACTAGCTTCATCTTTCTGACTGACTGACCCTTTGACAATTCAAAAGTGCCTGTAATTGGTTTAGTTGAATTAAATGATTTGAGTTTGAGTTTAATGGACCAACAATTTCCACACAGGAGGTTCAGAATCATGCACTGAACCCATGATCACAACTTGCGCGTCGATGTCCCTGCCACCCTGTATTTCTAGTAATAAATATTTCGATGTTTAACTCTAGTACATAATATTGATTTTGTAGCCATTCTGCGAAAAATAGAGACAAGTCCGTGATTTTGTATAATTAGATGCAAATACTTGTATTAATTATGCAAATTATTGAAAGAAATTATAGCTCTCGGCATTGTTGTAAATATTGGAAGAGTGATTCATCAAACCGATGAATAACTGACTAACTATAAAATAATATTTCCTGCTAGGTGAGAACTTGATTATCACAATCTTTCAGCCTTTGGAGGTATGAGGAACAGGGTGTAAAGTTCACTCATCCTCCATAGAAAAGGGAGAATCCTACGACCAGACGGGTGTTGTGTCTGGCGGGCAATTGCCCAACGATTGATGTTGGGAAATTGTATCTATGGTAATTGCGCGGTAAACTCTGCTTGCGAGATGCAGGATTTGCGTGACGTCAGTATGACGCGTTGTTCGCATGTGGCGTTGTAGATACCGCTATAAGCCTTTAGATAAGTACCAAGTTAATAGCATCAATCAATCAACTAAGCTATTGCAGTCCACTGCTAGACATAGGCTTCTCCCAGGCTGCGCCACAACACCGTGTCCTCCGCCTTCCGCATCCAAGCTACCCCAGCCACCTTTTACAGGTCGTCCGTCCATCTAGCTGGGCGTCCCACACTACATACGCTTGCCGGTACGTCTGCTCCACTGGCCTTTGGTCCTTCAACAGTCATGGCCAGCTTACTGCTACTTCAGTTTGCTTACTCTGCAAGCAAGCTCTGCAAGTATCTAGCATATTCAGCCTATAATGTTCCCACTGCTGGGACACAGGCCTCCTCTCTGTGAGAGGGAGTGGGTGGGCCGTAAGCTAAATTACATATGGCCACGGTAAGTTTTTGCAGCGATTCAGTAGCGATACACAAAAAAAAATGCTGATTGCATCTACATATTTAAATAACTTATTCTAGTCACAATGGGGAGAATCCTTTATCCTCCTCTCTTTTCTTTACTTATTTTTTTAAATTTCTTTTTAATTTCGTTCCCTTTTTTCTTTTTTTATCCTTTCATCCTTTCCATACATACATCCTACTAATATTATAAACGCGAAAGTGTGTGAGGATGGATGGATGAATGGATGTTTGTTACTCTTTCACGCAAAAGCTACTGAACGGATTTGGATGAAATTTGGCACACAGATAGTTTATAACCAGGATTTACACATAGGATACTTTTTATTCCGATATTCCGACGGGATCGAAACTTATGCGGGTGAAACCGTGGGGTGCTGCTAGTACACACAGACATAAACTCATGCCCTCTTCCCATGGGGGTAGGCAGATACTACAGTAAGCCAACTGCTACGATCCTTGCATAGGTACTCCTCCTCATACTACTCTAGCGGTACAATAGTTAAAGTATACCGTGAAATAGTCTCCATGCTGTAGCTGGTAGTATATCTTCGACCAAGCAACCATGGTTGTGGAGGTCAAATGCCTATCTAAATTCAAATTTTATTTATGTTTCAAATTGACGTTATTTCAAGTTTAACAAATATCAACTTTATTTTTATAGAAATTAAGTTGATTTCAGAGTGACTAGCACTATTAAAAAAGTTATAAAAATGTTTGAAGTTGTAGCGTAAAAACTAAACTTTATTGTGTAGGAATTAAAGTTAATTTTCCTTAAACTCATATTTGTTTACATTTTTGGCGAATATGTCGCGATTATATGTTAGAATAGAATATAATATATTTATTTTTCTTACCACAAAATTACAGCTTAAAGTTAATTAGTCTACAGATACAATTTTGTACTTAATTTGTGGAAGACTGGTGCCTAAACTAAGTATTTTACAAAACCTGTAAATCAGATCCCCAGCCCCAGCAGTCTCGACATTCATAGCGATCGCTTTACGACCGAATTCGGTCGCAAAGTCCTGTCACTCCATACATTTCACCTGTCAATCCGAGACTTTGCGACCGAATTCGGTCATAAAGCGATCGCTATGAATGTCGAGACTGCTGGGGCAGGCCTCCTTTACAATTTATATATTTCAAGTATTGTACTGAAGACGTTTTGTTTGAAAGTACTACACAGTAGCATTGATTATCTGACCTCTACAATCATGTAGAATCGCTTCATGTAAAATACTGGTGTTCAGCTGCATCCGGTTACACTGGAAGCCGACCTCAACATAGTTGGGAAAAGGCTCGGCAGATGATTGAACCACGATTCTACATCGCCACCGTCGCGATTCGGGGGCATTTTAACTATAAAAAGCGCTACCGAGTCGCTGCAAAAAGTCACCTTGACCATCTTCCTAAGATGTGATGATCCATACGTATTACATAATTAATCAACATGGACTATCCTTCAACTAAGTACCCATTAACTTAAGAGCTAAACAAGTAGCTAAAAATAAAATAAAAACATACAAAAATAGAAAACCCCAAGCGATTATTAATCAGACAAAAAAATGTAAACGAAACAAAAAATGATCAACACGTTCCTACGTCAGAAAACTTAGCGGTTCAACAAGAATCAGGAAATGTGTATGACGCACATGTAGGTACTAAAGTAAGTATTTGTGACGTCATCACATAGCTGTACTACGGTTAACAATCCAGGTCGATAGTAATTGATACGAGAAAATTAATCGCTTGTATTTAATTTGTCACCCAGAAGTAGGTTCCTAAGTGCGTATGTGAAGTGAGAATGTCACTTCTGGATAGATAGAGTTAAAAGGTTGTTTAATTAGAATGGCTTAGCGTTTGCGTAAGTAAGTGTCATTTGTGATTTTGTTACAAAAACAAATTCATTTGATTTCACTTTTGTTTTGTTGGGCAGTGGTGGTCCAGTGGTATCCGGCCCCGACTAAAAACTTGTGGATCGTGGGTTCGAACTCAGGCAGGCGCTTTGCTTTGTGTAAATAATTTCATCATCCCTGCTCTCAAAATGGTGAAGGGAAACATCGGGAGGAAACCGGCACGTCCTAGAACCAAAAATTCGAATATAAAAAAAATAAACACTACAAACTGAAAATTAACTTTAATTTCTGAAGTCGGTGCGTGGGTCGATGTGAAAGATTTCCGAAATTAAAGTTATTTTTCACTTTGTAGTGTTTTTTTTTGAAGACGGTTTTAAAAAAAAAAATATCACAGAATAGTTTGGCAGGAGTTTAAAAGTAAAGTTGACACTTGACAGGCAAAAAGTTGCAATTCATGCTATCCAGTTCCTAGTGACAACTTTTTACAAAGTCCATTCATGAAATATCAAAAACGGAAAACCCACACGTTGAGTCATGTCTACCGGCTTAGTTGACGTTTTCATTCATCATTATTATCGTTAAATATGCGTTATTATAAGAAATAATTAGTTCAGATAGAAGCCGGTACTTTTCTTGTACCCAGGACACAAGGTTTGGTTCCAAAGAATTTGACGTTCGACGAAAAAGGTGGATTGATGGTGACGAATCAAAATACTAAAACTGTTTCAATTTATTACGGTCAAAACCTCAAAATTTTAGTTTTACGTTTTTTATTTGATATCGGTACCCTTTTTCCGTGGGGAAATCCTCATGGATATCCTCCGACTGGGGAGAACGGAGGATTATGTCTGACTCCTACCGACTAGAACCCCAATGGTTCCTACAATACGTACATAAGTCGGGGGCCCGGGAGATACATGTACTATCGCCAAAATCGACGTAAAAAGATCCTCTTCAGTTTGACTTACGGACGCAGCTGTGGTCATCATGTGCACGGGATTTTGTTTTCTAAATGGTCAGATAGTAGCCTCAAAGAGCTGTCAGCACGAACTGACGGGGTCCGCTAGGGCCGATGCCGCCGGGGCTGCGGGTTGTTCGAAAGAGATACCGTGGCCCCTGGCACAGGCAACTGAAGGAACACGGGTGGGTTTTAGTCAGTAAAAGTCTGACACTCCCTTCTGCTCCGCCCAGAGCGGGAGGAGTCATTTGATGATTTCCCACCCAGAAAAAAAATAAAAAAAAATGGTCAGATAGTACATTCGTACATTCGTCGGCGTAGTATCAAGGTACTATCTGTGTATGTATCAAATGAACAGTTCGTAGTCTCCAACATGGTAGGTCATGTTGGAGACTACGAACTGTCCATTCGATTTTATTGGCACAGCACTTTATTTGGTTTCTGTTAGTTATTTCTTGATTATTTACTATTTTCTGAAGTGAGCAATAGTATCAATCCAATCCCTAGCATTAACAACCTAATTGCATAACACACTGTCAATCACAATCGGAATCATTTTAAAGGATATTGCTTAGAAGCCATTGCTTCCTACGCTCGAAAAAAATGTCTTCTTAACGACGTAAATAACGCAATGAACGTTGTGGAACTGTCAAAATCAAAGCCATTCCTACTGCTGGTGTGTTACGCAACTACCCCGCAGGTGGAATAACAGCTCATTTCAAACTCATTTTACTTAAGTTTTCACGGGGAGATTTTTCAGAATCGCCTGCCAGACCTTTCACTTCGAGTGAAAGATGCCGAATGAAGGCCAAAATAAAGGAAACATGAAGCGTCTGACATCAGTTTCATCATCATCTTCCTTCTTCCTGCCCTTATCCCATGTTACTTGGGGTCGGCGCAACACGTTTTCTTCTTCCATCCTCCCCTGTCAACCGTCACGCTATCATTCACTCCCTTCTCTTTCATATCATTCCTCACACAATCCATCCATCTTTTCTTCGGCCTTCCTCTCCCTCTCCATCCATCAACATGTATATTCATCACTCTTTTAGTCACATGCGTTTCGTCCCTTCTCATCACATGCCATACCAAGCCTAACGATTTCCTTTCAACTTTTCTGTCACTGGCGCTACTTTCAAACTTCCTCTTATATACTCATTTCTTACTTTATCCATTCTTGTCATTCCACACATCCATCTCAACATTCTCATGTCCGCTGCATGCAATCTTTTTTCATCCGTCTTCTTCACAGCCCAGCATTCAGGCCCATAAAGTACGACAGGCCTTATCACGGACTTATAAATTTTGGCCTTTACATAACTTGAGGGGCATCCGTGGGTCACAAGTTGTTCCTGTGAACTGTCGCCATTTCATCCATTCTGAGTTGATCCGGTGCGTTACGTCTCGGTCTACTTCGCCATCTCCTTGGACAAGTGACCCGAGGTACCGAAAGTCGGAGCAGATCGATAAGGGCGTTCCTGCGAGAGACATGGGCCTATGACTGGAGAGACCGCCAAAATCTCAAAATAGATACTCAGTTTTGGTCCGACTTACTCTCAGGCAATGTCATCGGCGAACAGCATACACCAGGGTCTGACATCAGTTTAACAGCAGAAAATGAATACGCCAAACGGGGTGCATAGGGATGCAGGGATGAATCAGAACGAAACTTTAAAGGGATTTTAAAATTGAAATAATATAATTGGTTGCCAAAAAGGGCTCTAATGTGTTTACTGTATTATAATTAACGATTAAAGTATACCTATATTATTTCATCGTTAAAATCCATTTTAAAGTTTCGACCCGATTTGCCCCTGCGTCCCGATTCACCCCGTTTGTAGGTACCGCAAACAGCATACAAATTACAAAAACACAAAAGTTACGCCTACAGCACCCGGCGGGGTAAGCAGGGGTGTCCTTCTTTTACGGTGTGCTCTTTTTGTCTTCACCAATTTTTCGCCTTTGTTATAAAGTCCCATAAACATATAAGCAAGGAAGCAAACATAAAAAAAAAAATATTTGTAAAAGCAATTAAAATGAAGTCGTTCCGTTTATTTCCTATGATACGCATAAATAAATAAATAAATAGTTTTACTATTAAACGATATTTACGATAATAATATAATAATAATAGAATAATTTGTCATATGAATGGGTGACATGACAGCTTCCTAGTTGACATTATTACAATTTTATTATGTGTTGTTGGACTAGTTAGCTGCATTTTAATAAGCTTTGCGTTGATTATTGTTTGATATGGTACTGGCATACTTAGCTTCATATCATATCATATCATACAGGGTTAAATTAAATTATCGATATCTTAACGCGATAAAACGAAAAAGTAAAATAATTTGATGATTTTTATTGACAGCAGTTTTTTTTTTTAAAAGCTTTTTTTTGTGAATCTCCACAGACATGATTATTATCGATATCTAAACACGATTAAACATATTTCTGAACTCGTACTTTAAGTAATAAAATACCAGCAGTCGTTTACCGCTACAAAATATCATCAATTTTTTTTTTTTTCTTTATAATAATATCGTGTTCTGATATCGATACTCATCACGCCTGCAAAGTTTAGCTAGCTAATTTAATTTGACCCTGCATATAAACAAAACGAAAAAAAATACGTGCAGACATAGTCACGGGCAACAGCTAGTCAGAACGCTTGCAGGTAAATTGAGAAGAAAATGGAAGATGACATTATTAATGATACCCATAGACACGGTGATACCGAAGGAGGGTATAGGTAGACATGGTGCTGCTGGGCCCCTCAATCAGTTCCGTGAGGTCACTATTGACCATATGTGAACGGTATGCAATGGCCCATGGGCTCAAGTACAATGTTCAAAAGAGCGAGCTGCTAGTTTTTAAGGCTGGGACTAAAACCTACCTTGTTCCTCCGATCACACTAAATGGAACAATTCTACAGCAAGTGTTCAAAGGTTAGTACTTGGGTCACTGGGTCAATGAGAAACTAAATGATGATATGGATAGGGAGCGCAGGGCATTGTCGGTAAGGAGTAATATGTTTCTCGCAGGTTTGCTTTTTAAAAGCTATTGCCAAACGTTATACACGTGCAACCTGTGGAGCAATTACAGTAAAAAAGCCTGCAATGCTCTGCGCGTCCAGTATAACAACGCGTTCAGAGGTTTGTTGGGGCTCCCGTGGCGGTGCAGTGCCTCCGGCATGTTCATCGACCTCAGCACGGACAGCTTTCTTCGCAAAAGAACGGCCTCCCTGTGGTGTCGGGTAAAGGGTAGCACTAACACGCTTCTGAGCGTGGTGTCGGACAGAGTGGACAGCCAAATCCTGAGGCATTGGTCGCTCATGCATGTCCAACATAATAATAATTTTAAATTTTACTAACATATCTACTAACATAATATGTACTTGTATCAACTGTGTGCTTAGTCTGAAATAAATATTATCAATTTCAATATCCCTGGTAGGTACAGACGCCAAGCACATCAAGCTACTACAATCTGTCAAATTTCTTTAATAGATTTTCAACTTTATCGATAAAGCATTAAGGTTCAAAGTCAAAGACAGTTTCGGGTAGCTTGACCTGCTGGGGTCTGTACCTAATGTTACCTGTTTTCACCGTGCATTCATCACCGGGCACCGTGCATTCATCGACCACCGTTTCGTCTAGAGAAAGGAGTGTAAAAACCCCCGTCGACAAAAAATAACAAATTTTTCCTTTACCGCATTCCTTATGATCATTTTTATAACGACCTCATCTTCTCAATTTCACAGAAATCCATCGAAGAGGATAAATTCTTAATTAAAAAAAAAAGAAACTTGTGTTTCGTTGAAACATTTATTGTGTGACGCAAGTCTACTAAAATCTCAAAACTCTAAACGGTGAAGGGAAACATCGTGAGAAAACCGGCATGTCCTAGAACCAAAAATTCGAAGACATGTGACATCTACCAACCCGCACTGGGCCCGCGTGGTGGATTACAGCGGCCTGTGTCACAGCAGTGGGAACATTATAGGATGATTATGCTAGGTCTACTATGGTTAAAGTAGCTCCTCTTTGTAAATCCCTTTAACATTGCCATGTAGGATATCGATAAGTGGATTCGACTGGTTTTTATTTCCTGATTTAGAAAGAAAGAAAGAAAAAGTATTTATTGCGCCTAGTACAGGATCAAAACTAAACTAAACACAGTTAAAAATAAAAATAAAACAAATCATATAAAAAATAAAAAGTGACAAAAACAAAAATGAAACGGAAAATCCTATACGAGGCCAAAAGGCTCCTATCTCAGCATGATGCTTCGACATTTAAAAAATAAATGTCGCAGCGCTGGTATTCTGATAGGGCCCGCTGTGATGTCACGGGCAATCACAGTAATAAATAAATAATAAAATAGATATAATTATGTAAAATATTAGCAATACAATAAATATTACTTATTTATTTTTAATCCGCGCCAGACGTAACCTCATTACTTGTCTATGCCCTGAGTGTCAGAAGTACTCTGTGGCATTGTCCATGTAATGGACTCTTTTTTATATCTGCACTATAGAGAAAAAAAACTAACTACTTAAAAAAAAACCGGTCATGGATTGTTTTCTTTCTTGTAAAATGTTCTTTTTGACTGTGTTAGGTACCACATAAATCCGGTGTGCCACAGCTATCTTGATGCAAAAATAATCACGTAAATCGGCCTAGTAATCACGGGGTAATCGGTGTTCGGCTGTTTTTTACATTTCTATGGATCCACCCCATCTCCCCAAGGAAGGTCAGCAACGCCTTGTTGTTACTGACGTTCTCACGGAGGGTGCTTGGGTTATGTTACTTGATAGTAGAGGAACTGCATAATTAAGCATTATTCCAGTGATATTTCTGTTATAATGTAGTTTCTGTGCACCCTAGAAATTGGATAGTCAGCTCTGAAAGATAAGAGAGAAAATACGTTAATTTGCGGTAAACATGACGCGGAGAAAGAACACAAACACATAAAAATAACAAGTTGGGGGAAACTATGCGTCACATCCACGCAACTCTCAGCATAATGCTACAACCCTATGCGAGACCGAGCCCCACCTCTGCATTTCAGCGACAGCCGGCGTTGACGCCATCATCCAGCCACCATCCTTGCTCACAAACAGCGGGGTAATTAAAAAAAAAAGTAACAAAAATTAAAGAAATTATGAATTTTGACAGTTCAACAACATTCATTGCGTTATTAACATTGTTGAGCAGATAAATTTTTCGATCATTTGAAGGATTCGCAATAGCCTTCAACATGATTCAGATTTTGATTGATAGTAGGCGCAATTAGGGTGCTGTTTTTTTAACAAGATAATTATGAGCTAGTCCTTTAGCTCGTGCCAACACGAGATAAGAAATCTCTTTGTTTACATCATGTTGCACGTGTATATTGACATTCAAACTATGAAAGCGTGTAGTCGTCGAGACCTTACACATGACTCACAAAGAGGAAGCCAAACCGCTTTATAAGTTAACTTCATAGGTGCTGTGTTAAAGAATGTGAGTATGTTTGTAATGCTACAGGCTGATTTTTCAATAGTCCGTTAGTATAACTTATATTTCAGGAGAAACTATTTAGGTTTGCAGCAAGCCTGACAACAAGTCTTACCAAGGGGTGTCGTATTACCTCTAGTAACTGGGCTGTGGAGGTCAGATAGGCACTCGCTCCATGTAAAATGCCGACCCTACCATAGTAGAGAAAAGGATAGGCAAATGGTGATTATGGAGGCTATGAAGCTATGAAGAGAGCTATGCTCGGAGTCTATTGGAAGGATAACATTAGGAATGAAATTATCCGGAAAAGAACCGGAGTTACCGACATAGCTTGCAGAGTAAGCAAACTGAAGTGACCATGGGCTGGCCATGTCTGTCGAAGGACCGATGGCCGTTGGAGCAGACGTGTCCTGGAGTGGAGACCGCGTATCGGCAACCGTAGTGTGGGACAACCCCCCAGCTAGATGGACAGAGGACCTAAAGACGGTGGCTGGGGTAGACTGGATGCGGAAGGCGGGAGACAGGGTGTTGTGGCGCAGTCTGGGAGAGGCCAATGTCCAGCAGCGGACTGCGAGAGGCTGAGTTGACTGAGGTGATGATTTAATTACTCTCGTAAGCTTATTTTAAATATTAACGGTTTTACTCTCTTCCGGATGTGCCCGATTAAAAGTGGTCGAACTATTCACAAGCGTGGTCGGGGCCAGTGTCTGGTACTTGAATCAATATGCGACCATTACGACAGACGTGGTTCAGTCTAGAATCCAGATAGTAAGTACAGGTTTTTGTCTAGCAACCTGTTTGGCAGCTTCCTTATATGGCTATGATATATGGAAATATTTATATGTGTTGATTGGCGGTTATCAATCAATGGGGCTGGTCGATTGATTGATAAGTGAGAAATACAAAAAAGCTTTTTGTCCTATGCAATATAATTATTTATGTCTAATATGGTCTAACGGAGTGAGCAAGCTTACCTTGAAGAAGCTGTATTAAGAGCTCGCGGAATCAATACGGCAATATTTAATTATTAAAAAATTAATTTTCAATTTCGTAAACCCACTTTCAGAGTTAATTGTTTTATGTACAAATGTATTCGTTTTTTCCTTATTTAACACATTACATTATATTTATTTATTTCAATTTGGTTATTAAATACATTTGAATAACGTTAAAGGACGTTAAGCCGTTGGTCCCGGCTGTCATTCGTAGATCTTTGAAAGTCGTTACGGTCGTCAGAAGCCCGAAAGTGACCACCAGTCTTACCTTGGGTATTGTATTACCCAGTAACTGGGTTGTGGAGGTCACATAGACAGTCGCTCCATGTAAAATACTGGTATTCAGCTGCATCCAGTTTAAGACTAGAAGCCGACCCCAACATAGTTCAGAACGTGGTTTCGGAAATATTCCATGATAAGTTAGTGGTTTTTTTTATACAGCTCGTCAGTGTATTATAAATTATCATGTAAAACAACTTGTTGCCAGAGCAAAATATTTAAATAATTAATGTAAGTATGCAAAATGTATTTGTTTTAATTACAAATTTTGATTTCATGCTTTCCGCATTGGTTTGTATGAACAAACAAAAACAAAGTTTTACATTTACGAGTCATGGAAATTGTGTCATGGATTTTTATTGAAAAATTAATTTAAATTTTAATGCTTCAGGTTTAAAAAAAAAAGCTGTTGCCGATATGAACTTATGATGTATTAAATTACAATTATTAAGTAGGTATCTTTACTTCAAACATCGAGATACGAAGACGTACGAAGGTCTTCGATATCGGAAAGCGTATTATGGAACTCAAATGGAGTTGGGCAGGACACGGCAAGGCGCAATGATGACAGGTGGAGTAAGGCTGTGGCAGAGTGGCGTCCAAGGATTGGAAGACGGGATGTTGGTCGTCCGGCAGCGAGATGTGCAGACGACATTGTTGCCATCGCGGGCAACACCTGGATGAGGCTGGCACAGGAGAGTGGGGATTGGCACAAGAGAAGAGAGGCCTATGATCAGCAGTGGGTGGAGTCGGCCTGCGGATGATGATGACGATGATCTTCAGTAGGTAGATTTTGTATTTTAATAGATTTTTATGAAACGAATTTCTCCTCGATGTGTTTGTAGAGACACACAGTCAGAGGGGCAATTCTCGTAATTTTAAGGACGTTCACAGTCAGAGGGGCAATTCTCGTAATTTTAAAACCGTTCTCAGTCTGATCTCAGTCTCAATCTGTCAAAAAAACCTCTAATTTTCCTACATTTTCACAAGTTTTTGACATTTGTTTGTCGCTTAGATGAGACTGCGACTAGATTTTGAACGCTTTAAATTACGAGAATTGGCCTTCAGGTATTCCAAACGTAAATCTTACTTGCCTACCTACAATCGTACAATATTGTTTAATTGACACGTCGAAGTAATATCGAAGAAATGTAACTTTTTTATTTTTATATTGTTGATATAATTTATGAAATTCAAATGTAATTTATATTAGTGTGTATACTGTGACTGTGTTATTTTGTGTGTAAATTCAGATACAAGTTACTTGATTATGAATAAATGACTATGACTATGAATAATCCACCGGTTTTTCTGTATATTTTATTTGTGGAAGGAGCTGTTGACCATGCAGCTCTTTGTCACAGAGGGCTTTTCTTCAAAACTTTTTTAAAATTCTTTTTTACTACCCATTAATGTCCCACTGTTGGGCAAAGGCCTCCCAACTCTCCTTCCACCTGTCTCTGACCAGAGCTGCTAAGGACCAATCTTTATTAAAGGAGTCCAGCTCATCCCGCCATCTTCGTCCGTTCAATACTTTTTTATGGAATTTTTGGCGACCCTGCTTCGGACGGTTTTTACGAATTCACAAAACATCGAGATTTCTTTATCAGATGTAAGTGTAACATAAATGTATTATACACATAATCGTAACATTTGCAGGAATACGCTGGATGCGAGAAACCCAAAACCGGTCGAAGTGGCGATGTTTGGGGGAGGCTTATATCCAGCAGTAGGAAGGGCCCGATCGGCAAAAGAGGCAAAGTAAGGCCCACGAGTAGATGGGAAGATGAAATTAAAAAGGTCGGCCCACACTGGATAGAAGTGACCCAAGACCGAGACAATTGGCTAACTTTGGAGGAGGCCTTCACCTGTGAAGACGGGGTTCTTGCTAACAAGGAGAATAAATGATAAATTAATAAACTAACCCTAGAATAAGCAAATTAACATAAACTAACAACCAACAAAGTACTCGTAATTGTAAAATGCATGCAAGAAATAAAAGGCTTTTTATTTTATTTATTTATATCCAGCAGTGGACGTTTTTAGGCTGATGATAGTTGGGTGTAGATCTACCCCAAGCACCGACACTTCGGCCGGATGTTAGGCTTTCGCCTATGTCCAGCAGTAGACTTCTCTTCGTCTTTGGGCTGAAAAGATAATGATAATGATAGACACAAACCTTCCGCTATCCACATAAAATTTGTTGCGAAGTTTAGAAGAACAACGCGGTTACACAGACAGCCACGAAAAGTGAATTAAATTTATAATATGTATAGTATAGATAGATAATACTATACATATTATAAATTGTATTTACACTTTATGATACTTTCTTCACAAAGACACAACAATGAAAATTTACAAGCTAACACTAATATATAAAGAAAAAGGCAGGAGCTCATTGGGCATCCAAAAAACTCGTCCGCATCGCTATCAATGGGATAAGTGCCCAAAAGGCTGGCAGCATTACCACGTTGGATGGCAATGCTGATTCTTTGGACTAAAAATAGATGGATAGATTTATAAATATAAATATATATTTTTGCATGTCGATCGATCATAGTAAAATCTTGCATTACGTAATAGGAATCGTAATTCATGTCTATGAATCGAAGCTGTATTTACTTTTACAATTTATACCCGAATTGAATTTATTAACTCCATTTTGAAGTTAGTTTAATATTATCATGCGCAGGAATGTTACTAAAGTAGTTTTATTTTTATATAATTATTGTTATTTTGTGTCTAGTTACCAATTATGAAATATCTAGACGTTTCATATTCGTTAACTAGAGCGAAACGATAAAACAACTGCAATTATTAATTTTACATTTACTACTTGATTATAAAATCTAAGCTATTAAATTAAATGTTATAATAATAAAACATTTAATTCAGGCCAAGTCCATAATTTGTTAGTAACAACGTACAGACGCCAGCACATAAAGCTACTACAATCTGTCAAATTTCTTCAATAGATTTTCAACTGTATCGCTGAAGCTTTAAGGTTCAAGGTTGGTTGCGAAAATTTGACAGTTTCGGGTAGCTAGACCTGCTGGCGTCTGTACTTAAAAAACTAATGTTAGTATTGACAACAAAATAAAATTATGACATGAAGCCGCACCCACCTTAGCAGCATGGGGGACTCCCACAGTAGATAGTGTTGGTACTGCCACGAACGCGAGCGAGTAGGGAGGCGCATCATTTCCTAACGATAGCGGCAAAGCCATCCACCCGCGCCTCAGCAAACATCCCCGACGCAACGCCATGGCAGCCCCAACAGTACCCTGAGTGCATTATTATATTGGACATGCAGGTCGCTGTACGCCCGCTGCGAATAACTGACCCACAGGCTGCAGGTGTAAAAAGATTGGCAATACGCTTTGAAAAGCGAGACTTTAACTGAATTTGTGTCTGTTGTAGTGTACGATTAACTTAACGCTAACTTTATTTGTTTCTGTCATTGGGTGCAAACAAGCAGACCAGAGCAATTGTGGTCCAGTGGTGACAGTCATCGCTTATGAACATCGACATTGCCTCGCCGCAGATGTTATCCCAAAGAAGCTGAAACGTCTCATCTGTCTGTACTGTACAGATTATAGCCTATCTGGTGCTTTTGTTTTCTTTAGATTAAGTAGAAAAAAATATTTTCACAATCTCTTAACTAAATATTAACACTAGGCTAATACGCCAAAACCCGCTTACTAATTAAGGTAGGTGGACCTTTGGGGTCGCGGGCGCATAGAGTGGGGACTCTATGCGCCCAAGTGACCCCAGGGAAGACGGTGGCACAGTGGTCACGTGCTGCCGTGCATAGCAAGGCTTAGGGGAGGCCCCTTTACAGTCCAGGGATGTGCCTTACAGGCGTTGCGCAGGGACGGTTCCGGAGTTGGTCTTTTAAGAGGAACCGGGACCACCCCTATGCGCGGATGGTGATCACCGGGGTGGTTTTAGTGAGGTAAAAATCCCACACTCCCCGACTTCTCTCCCCGGAGGTCGGGTGCCTTTCGAAGGTTTCCCCCCGACAAAAAAAAAAAAAAAAAAAAAAAAAAAAAAAAAAAAAAAAAAAAAAAAAAAAAAAAAAAGGTATTAAATTAGAAGACTAACAAACTAACTATACAAATAAATACAAAACAAAAGGATACTTAGGCGTCGAAGTACTCGTCTGCATCGCTGTAATCTGGAAACGTGCCCAGAAGACTGGCAGCATTGCCACGTTGAATGGCAATGCTAATTCTTTGGCCAAAGAACGACCCAGCCCTACGGTTGCGTGAAGTGTCGATCAGCCGGCGAGAAATTTCCTTAAAAATGAGACGCACACTCGGCGCAATTTGAATACTTTGAAAAGTAGATGGCAGAAATACGAGACAAATATTGATTTATAAAAAGAATAATAGAACAAACTGTACGCATTAGATTTGGTTGACAAGCCAAGTGACAAGGATATAAAATGTAGAGCCATCTTCTAGGAATAATTATTGAATTAATATGACAAACTGTGGTTTTGTTTACTCGTCCCGGTTTTGAGAGCTCGTAAAGCTCTTAAAACTGTTAAAATGCCTCTAGTAAAAAGTTAATCTGGGGATGTACAGACGCCAGCAGGTCAACCTACCCGAAACTGTCAAATTTTCTCAGTCAACCTTGAACCTTAATGCTTTAAAGATAAAGTTGAAAATCTATTAAAGAAATTTGACAGATTGTAGTAGCTTGATGTCCTGGCGTCTGTACAAAACCCAAACCATTTAGCTATTTTTGCCATCAAGTAGAATTGCTATATTTCAGTTCAAAGGTTGTCGGTGTCAAAGTTTCAGGCAGGTTTGCTGCTCAAAGTCAAAGTCAAAGTCAAATAATTTATTTCAAATAGGCACATAAAAGGCACTTTTGAACGTCAAAAATAAAATTAAAATAAAATTGATTCTAGTCGCCCCTTCCAAAAGGTAGTTTTCGTATGGAGAAGAATGGGCAAGAAACTCCACCATATATGAGTCAATGATTCATCTTTATCTGTAGGAACTGGAGACAAATTCCATAGTTACCTGCAACTGGCTATAACGAGGTATATGGGAATTGCCTAATCCAGGGAATTCCCGTTGGTGTGGTGGCTAAACGGATAGGAGCGACAACTACATACCTTTTATTCAAGTTACGGTTTCCTAAAACAGCGGTGACCGCCACATAACGGCTGCAGTGACGGCTGACATGAAAGGAAGACAGCGGGGGTTGACTTTACGGTGTCAAACAACTCTCTGTAGGAAAACATACCAATTTACTTTCGTAAATAACGTTTCTGTGGCGTCAGTCGCCGGTAAAGTTTGGACGTTATGTGGCGGCCACCGCTCTTCTAAGAATCCGCAGGTTTAGTAGATATGCTGTTGGCCTTGTTATCAAATTTCATTATGAAAATAAAATATGGAGGCGTGCTGTCCTTTCTGCCTACATGGGAGGCGTGAGTCTATGTATGTTTGTTTAAAAAACAAATGTAAAAATCTTATGAATGCTCGTATCTACAAGGCAAGAAATATGGCGACTGCTATAATAAGGTCAATACCCTTCCAAGTTGACCGATAAACTTGTGCTTTTATAGTGAAGTTATAAAAATCAGACGCTATCATTTATATGCAATTTATTATAAAAATAAATATCTGGGTGAATGAACGTAAATGCAGCAAAAGGAGTAAGGATTGTAGCAGTTGGCGATCTTTCAAACAAAACAACACAGCTATATAGTCTTTAAAAAAGAAGTATACAGGCTGATTTTTTAAAGACCAGTCAAATTTAAGGATGTGGTACAGACCATCAAACTGAACAACTTTCTCCATGGGACCAACATCGTAATCGCGAATAAAAATTCAGCCGTCCCATACATTTAGGTTGAGTAGGTATTGAAGTTTTCTATGGGACAGTTGATAAAATTTTCGCGATTACACTATTTGTCCCATGGAGAAAGTTGTTCAGTTTGATGGTCTGTACCACATCCTTAAATTTGGCTGGTCTTTAAAAAATCAGCCTGTATACAGGGTGACAGGGAAACTCGACGTATTTCTTGAAAGGCGTTATACTAGAGGTAATTAGCACCAAATTCAGTCCAGTTAAGGGGTCAAAACTGGATGGTTACCGAGCTGTGTCGGTTCTTCGATTTTTTGAAATTTTCTAATTAGTTACCAAAAACAATTAATTATGGGAAAAACTACTCCACTTCAAACATTTAATTGATACTTTTCTGAAAGTTGAAAAATGAGTGATCATCTTAAAAAGAATGCTTGCATAACTTACATAATCTCAGAAATAAAAGGTCTTTAATAGGAAAATTTTTATTTTTGACCATCCAGTTTTGACCCCTAGTTCATGGGACTTAATTTGTTGCGAATGACCTCTAGTATAACCCCTTTCAAGGAATACGTCGAGTTTCCCTGTCACCCTGTATAAGAGGGGACATTTGAAAGTGGCGCCAGTGACAGATAAGTTCAAAGGAAATCGTTTGGCTTGGTATCAGCATGTGATGAAGCAGTGGTGTAGCCCAGTGGTAACTGGCGCGACTAACGATTTGTAGGTTCGAACCCCGCCAGGCGCTTTACTTTGTGTAAATTATTTCGTCACCACTGCTCTCAAAATGGTGACGTAAAACATCGTGAGGAAACCGGCATGTCCTAGAACCGAAAATTCGAAGACATGTCAGAGCCGAAGTCTTAGTAATAAAGTCCCGTTTTTACCCTTTGGGTACGGAACCCTAAAAAGGACTAAAAAGTTAAAAATAATTTAAACCTGATAAGAAATAAATAAAAGCGTGTTACATTGTGTTCTAAATGTTCTTTAATGTTCCATCAAAATGAAACACGCTTTTATTTATTTCTTATCAGGTTTAAATTATTTTTAACTTTTTAGTCCTTTTTATTAATAAGTAATAGAAACTTGTTTTTAAAAAGTTATTTTTTCTTTTAATTTTATTTTTAACTTTTTAGTATTTTTGATGCGAGATTGACTACGGCGTAGTTCGTAGCGCGTAGCAGTGTTTTTCGTTATATGCGTTTACTGCACTTAAGCTACTTGCTCATCTTTAGTCCCTGGTTACCATCTAGCACCAAAGTACTCGTAAAGACGAATCATACAAGGCCAAACTCGATGGGGTTGTGTCGTTTAATTACCGAGTTCCTATGGCCATCTTCCAGCTCCATCATCAGACCCTGGTTACCATCTAACACCAAAGTACTCGTAAAGACGAATCATACAAGGCCAAACTCGATGGGGTTGTGTCGTTTAATTACCGAGTTCCTATGGCCATCTTCCAGCTACATCACCAGACCCTGGTTACCATCTAGCACCAAAGTTCTCGTCAAGACGGATCAAACGAGTCCAAACTCGATGGGGTTGTGTCGTTTAACTACCGAGTTCCTATGGCCACCTTCCGGTTTCATCATCAGACCCTGGTTACCATCTAGCACCAAAGTTCTCGTCAAGACGGATCAAACGAGTCCAAACTCGATGGGGTTGTGTCGTTTAACTACCGAGTTCCTATGGCCACCTTCCGGTTCCATCATCAGATCAGCTCCATGTCATAATAATTTTGCATTGTCATCCGATTTACACATGCATGCAAAATTTCAGCGCAATCGGTTGAAGATATCTGCTTCAAAATTGAGTTGCAAGAGTCCACCCGAACATACATAGGTACATACATACATCGCAAGTTAAAAATAAAATAAAAGCACGTGTTGCTGACATGAACATGCATTTATTTATGTATTTCCACAATCACAGTCATCTATAAAATATTATAATCCATTCATCAGGAAGCCTATTCCTGATTTAATTTACATAAATGTAACAAAAATTTGAATTTGCTACCATTTTTATTTGATGATTTTGTTTCAGTTTTGTTTTTTAATTGATCTTGTAAATGTGTAACATGATTCGTCATCCGGCTTAGATTTGGTAATAAAAAATATGTGTTTAGTATTTTGAAACGATTACTTTGAAATGATTTATTGTTGGAACTGTTAGTATAAATATATGAATGTCTGCCTTGGTCTAATGGTCGCAAGCGTTACTGCTGAGCATGAGGTCCTGGGATCGATTCCTGGGTCGGATAAATTGTTTTTGGATGTTTCCATTAGTAATTTCTTAATAACAGCCTGAGTCTGGATTTATGAAAGTCACGAGGATTGCCCCTCTGAAGTCTGCGGTGCGCAAACGAGGCGCGCACACGACAGGCCGGCCCTCTAATTTTTGAAGTGAAAACTTCTTTAGCGGCGTTGTGCACTTTTTTTGTGATGGATAAAAATATGTTAAACTTGCGTCAGGACACGTGACCTGATCGAAAATTCGTAAGACTGAGAGTAGACCGCATTCCAAAATATCAAAAACGCACAACGTTAATATTCAAGTTTTCACTTCTGCCGGCACTCCCGGAGTGCAACCCGTTTTTTTTACTTAGGCTACAATTTAACAAGAGGATTATTATTTTACACGAATTACTTTATTTTTAAATTAAATTAATATACATTATTTTTATTGGGGAACCGTTAATATTATTATTAACGTCCATTCATCGCTCCAAGTCTTTGACCAGTGAGTGTTTCCAGTCATGGCACTTAAACGTGGTCGCTCACAATGGACCTTATTAGAACTCATCCAAAGGGCAATGGAGAGGGCTATGGTTGAAGTTACCCTGCGTGATCTAACTTACGTGGCAGTGGGCAGGGCACATTGCTCGCAGAACTAATGGCCGATGGGGCTGAAAGGTTCTGGAGTGGCGACAGCGTACCGGAAGACGTAGTGTTGGAAGGCCTCCCACAAGGACCGACGACCTTGTGAAGGCAGCGGGGACCCGTTGGATGCGAGAAGCACAGAACCGGTCGAAGTGGACGTGCTTGGGGGAGGCCCATGTCCAGTAGTGGACGTTTTTTGGCTGAAATGATGATGATTAATCGCCACACAACGAGCATCATTACCTTCACAATTATCACGGAATCTAAGCCGGATGACGAATCATGTTATCTACACATTTACAAGACCAAATAAAAAACAAAATTGAAACAAAAAAACGCCTCATATACAAATGTTAGCAAATTCTAATTTTGGTTACATTTTTATCTAAATTAAATCAGAAATAGGCTTCCTGATGAATGGATTATAATATTTTATAGATTACTTTGATTGATGAAATAAATAAATAAGTAAATGCAATTTAATGTAAGTAACACGTGTGAACAAGTGTGTGTTTTTTTATCATTTAATTCCGGTCGTGTGGCTAATAGCTTATCAGATACATTAAGTAGTGGGCTTAGTCCTAAAACGGATATAATTTGATATATTTTGAGTTATGCGAACATAAATGTATGGATAAGCTGATTTTTTTAAAACTAACTAAAAATTTCAGCGCAGTTGCATCTAGAATCATTCTGAATCTATGGTAACGGGTTGCGCGTTTATTTCATTGCCATCCTGTTCAATTTTCGTGTAATTTTTAATGTATAAGAAAAATCTGGTCCTTCCTTCTATTGTTACGAGCTTCGGCTTCGTGACAATAAAAACTGCCGATATAAATGACCAAAAATTACACTTTAATTGAACAACACTAATAACAACTCAAACACTAATTATAAAACACAATTGCACTTAAGTCAAACTTGAAGATCGCTTTCGATGTATCCGCTTGTATCGCTCATCCAACTCTGTCTCGCTCGTGGCTTATCCCGGCCTTATATAGTGCCGCAGATAGTTCTAGAACCTTCTATTGTAGAAACATGTAGGTTTGAGTACATACCGGCCCCGACTGACCAGATGTCGATAGTTTTAGAAAGATCGAAATCTAGCATCGAAATTTCTAGAAGGATCTTGACTCTATTAGTTCTGCTACTCGATACTAGATGGCGCTAGTGGTAACTAATGTCACCATGTACCAGGCATTAACTGTGGCGCGCAACACTATTTAGGATGCGGAAACTAGGACCATATTCTAAAATAATTATATATCATTATGTATCATTTATTAGGTATCTTTGATTTTCTTTTTATTACCTGGAAGCATTCAACCACCTAACTGTTGCCCGCGGCTTTGTCTTCGTGTATTTCGTATTTTTTTATACAAATACAACACCATAACATCATGCCTGTATTCCTCGAAGGGTTGGGCAGAGGTGTTACTATAGCACGCCCACATGTCACCAGTTATGTTTAAGTCCCACGTAATAGGGGTTGACATCAATCGGGCACGAATCCAAACAACTAAATGAAAAATTCCAGATAAAAATAGCCAATAACACTTCGCCCGACCCGGTAATCGAACCCAGGACCTCAAGCTACTACACTAACAAGGCAGTCTTACATTTATTTATAGTAACAGGTCAATCAATAAATCAATCCAAAGTAATTATCACAACATCGAAGCAGGATGGCGAATCATGTTACACATGTAAGATCCATTAAAAGATCAGCAGTAGCGCTTGCGACTAGGCTAACGAGGAAGTGGTAATGAACTTTGAATAAAAAAAAAATTTGATCATTGAAGACCCTGTCGTGCACAAAAAAATAGTAGGAGAGAAGAAGCTTTGAAAATGTAACTTATGAGCCTTCTGCTCACCATCTTCCTAGCAATTTCCAAACCAACGTAGGGTCAAGAGTAACAGTGGAGTTTCTTGCCCATTCTCCTCCATACGAAAACTACCTTTTGGAAGCGCCCCTTCCAAAAGGTAGTTTTCTAGAATCAATTTTATTTTAATTTTATTTTTGACGTTCAAAAGTGCCTTTTATGTGCCTATTTGAAATAAATGATTTGACTTTGACTTTTACTTTGGTCGGCTTCCAGTCCAACCGGATGCAGTTGAATACCAGTATTTTACATGGAGCCTATCAAACCTTCAAAACCCAGTTACTAGGTAATACGATACCCCTTGGTAAGACAGGTTGTTAGACTTTCGGGCGTCTGACGACCCGTAACGACTGTCGCTTACTTTACCTCTTAATTATCTAAAAAAATGACAGTTAGATATTCGGTAGTAACAAGTCATTCTAGTTATTTTAAGTAATTTATAGTTATATTATTGTAGGTATATGTATAGTTAATAGCAAGCACTTTGTGTAAATTATTTCATCACCACTGCTCTCAAATCAGTGAAAGAAAACATCGCGAGGAAACTGGCATGTCCTAGAACCAAAAATTCCAAGACATGTGACATCTACCAGCGCGTGGTGGATCATGGCCCATTCCCTCTTACTAGAGGAGGCCTGTGTTCCAGCAGTGGGAACACTATATAAGCTGATGGTGCAGGATTTAAGCAATGCCACAGCCAGACGTTAAAAATTATCGAGGAAACCCCATACTGACACGTGTAGCTGTGGTGTAATTAATTTAAATAACAACCATAATATATCATATAGGAAATAATATGCTTTTTATAGACACTTTATCAATAACCTCTAGCAAAAAAAAAAAACTGGTTAAGTTAAATCCAGCTAACTGACTGACACTTGTTATATCAGTGCGCAAAAAATGTAAACATTTTTATTTTGTCTATGGTATTAACGGGTTTTAGTGCTTTAAAGATTTCTTCCGCAGCTTTCTTCCGGTTTAAAGTTTAATACGCTCTGGTGGAACTACAGGCACATAGCATAAATAGCTTATAATTTTCCCACTGCTGGGACACAGGCCTCCTCTCTGTGAGAGGGAGTGGGCCGTAACAGTAAACAACTAACTACATTTTCGGGTTTTGGACTTGAGAACAGCGTAGGACTCCTACGATCAAATTGATTGACGTTTGAAACCGTACGGAAGCTTATCGAGTTGTTGTAAATACGTATGCTGATTTTTTTTAACCGCCTTCAAAAAACACGTACTCAAAAGTGAAAAATAATATTTAATTCACTTCACTTTTACATAGCAACTTGTCTTAATTTTAAGAAGTCGGCGCCAAATCCCAAAATTAATTAATTTAGACAAAAAAGTACTTCATCGTCTCCTAGCCTATTCCCAACTATGTTGGGGTCCGCTTCCGGTCTAACCGGATGCGGCTGAGTACCAGTATTCTACATGGAGCGACTGCCTATCTGACCTCCACAACCCAGTTACTGGGTAATAAGAAACCCCTTGGTAAGGCTGGTTGTCAGACTTTTCGGGCTTTTGACGACTCGTAACGATTGTCAAAGATCCACGAATGACAACCGGGACCAAGTGGTTTCCGAGGTACGGAGGGCGTTGGTATGTAAAGATGGTCACCCATCCACGGACCAACAGTGGCAAGCATGACTTAACCTGATCGATCTACCCGAGCGGCTGTTATTACTTAGCCACAAGCCCCTTAGATGACTTAGAAAAGTATTTTAGACAGTATTACGGCTATTAACAAAACCTAATCAATCACGAAATATGTACAATAGCAACACCCTAATTTACATAAAAAATACCTAGGATAGTTTTAGTAGTGTTTTTTGAAAAAAAAATTATTAGTCAGTATTTTTCATAGTTACATAATTTTTTGTTTTTTTTTTGTTTTTAAATCATAATGTGGCATCACAGCTGAAGTGGAAATATGTCACCTAACTTTTGGAGTCCTTATGTACTGTCAGGTAAATTACGTCAGTTTGCTTTTCCGGTATCCATTTCATACAATTGTTAAAGAAAGCTCATAATTATATAAATAAAAATAAATTTTAATATATTATTTAAAATTTTAGTTTATATAATGTAAATATTATCTTATTATTATGCAGATGTTTTGTGTTTATGTAATAACGCTGCGCCCCGCGGTTTCACCCGCATATGTTTCGATCCCGTGGGAATATCGGGATAAAAAGTATTCTATATGTTAATCCTGGTTATAAACTATCTGTGTGCCAAATTTCATCCAAATCAGATTAGTAGTTTTTGCGTGAAAGAGTTACAAACATCCATCCTTAAATATACTTTCACGTTTATTATATTAGTAGGATAGTACACAGGGTCAAATTAAGTTAGCTAGCGAAACTCTGCAGACGTGATGGGTATCACGATAAAATAAAAACATTTATTTTTTCTTAAAAAAAAAATCGTGGCCCCACACTAGGAATTTCTCCTGTATCGTGGGTGCGTATACAAACATTTAAACTCACATACACAAACAGCCAGACCCGGAACAACTACTTGTAGGCCATACAAATATTTGTTTCGTGCGGGAATCGAACCCGCCACACGCAGCGCAGCAGTCAATCGCTTAACCACTGCGCCAACTGTGCCGTCAAGTTTACATTAAACATTTGATGTTTTTCACAGCACACTGCACTTTCGGCCGGTCAACAAGCAGAGCACCCTCTCCTGGTCGACGCAGCAGCAAGCCTCAACCCGGTGCTGTAAGACATCTGACGCACTGGAGTATAACGCAGCGCCATTCACCCCGACTCACTGGGGCATCTTCGCAGACAGTTCTGACTCACCGTGAACTATGCGCCACCCCGACTCACTGGGGCATCTCCGCAGACAGTTCCGACTCACCGTGAACTATGCGACAACCGGTTCCGTCTCACTGCACCCTCAGCTGGCCTGGCAAGCATCGCAAGATACAAGACTCAGCCCACTATCGACCTCCGGTCTCCGGAGGGGAGTGATGTAGCGGTATCTACAACGCCACATGCGAACAACGCGTCATACTAGCGTCACGCAAATCCTGCATCTCGCAAGCAGAGTTTACCGCGCAATTAGCAGAGATACAATTTCCCAACATCAATCGTTGGGCAATTGACCGCCAGACACAACACCCGTCTGGTCGGAGGATTCTCCCTTTTCTATGGAGGATGAGTGAACTTTACACCCAGTTCGTCACATCTCTACAGAGGTATACACAAGAAAACTGATTTTTAAACTGATGTTTCAAGTGACTAACTAACTAGGGTCAATGACCCCACAAAAAATCATCAAATTAATTTATTTTTAGTTTTATCATGGTTTCATAGATATCGATATGGTATGGTGAAGTGCTGACTAGTTAGCGAGAAATTTCCTTAAAAAGGAGACGCGCACTCGGGCCCCATGACCCGAGCGTTTCGACCACAAACAGTTCATGATAATTATGATTAATTTGTCTGACTTTACCTCATTTCTAGGCTTAAGTGAAATAACTTGGGAAATGGTCCTTCCATACAAACGCACCGCAAAAAACCAAAAACGTTTTGCAGTATTGCTCCGTAAAGACACTCTTTTTCAATGGTTTTAGTTTTCACCAACTTTCAATAGTTTGATCGTTATTCTGTGGATGAGTAATAACTTTATTGTAATTGTCTGAATTAAATAAACTAAGCAGTTGTGGCCCAGTGATAACTGCCGTGACTTAAGAGTTGTAGGCTGTAGGTTCAAACCCAGACAGGCACTTTACTTTCTGTAAATTCTTTCATCACCACTGCTCTCAAAACGGTGAAGGAAAACATCGTGAGAAAACTGGCGTGTCCTAGAACCTAAAAACTTAGAAAACATGTAACATCTACCATCCCGCTCTGGGCCCGCGTAGTGTATTACGGCCCACTCCCTCTCACTAAGAGAAGGCCTGTGTCCCAGCAGTGGGAAGATTATATGCAGATGTTTATGTAAGTTATGTTACCTCATTACTAGGCTTAACTGCTGGCTATCGTGTTTAGATAACGATACCCATCACGTATGCAGAGTTTCGCTAGCTAATTTAATTTGACCCTAAAATGTGTGCGCGGCATCATTTGTTACAATTACAGTTACAATTACTACTTGCGTTTATTTTTAACCGACTTCTAAAAGGGCGAGGTTCAATTCAACTGTATTTTTTTTATATGTTACGCGATATCTCCGGCAATTGTGGGTCAATTTCGAAAATTCTTTTTTTAATGGATTGGGTATGCCTCGGGGGTAGTTTTTGAATTATACGTATTTAATCCACTTTGTGTATCTTGATGATATTGTCACTGTTATTTACATAGCAAATGGTATACGAATTTGTGTTGTGTAAGTGCCATAACTAAAAAGTGGAAAAAAAAACCTTTTTTACAAAAAAAAAAAAAAAACAACAAAGTGAAAAATAACTTCAACCAAAACTTTCTTCGTATTTTTTTTTGAGTTGTTCAGATTCTGTATTTGTTACTGACCCCTTTCGCTCACATTTAATTACTAATGCCAATATTAAAAACAAATTAAGTAATACAAATTGAAGTGAATTTGGTGGTTAAAAATGGTAGTTTTTTTTCAGAGTTAGGAGTATGGATTTTTATAGTTGCCAGGACTTCATCATCATCACCCACAGCCTGACTTCACCCACTGTTGGGCATAGCCCTCTCTTTTCTTGTGCCAATCCCCACGCTCCTGTGCCAGCCTCATTCAGGTTTTGCCCACGATGGCAAAAATGATCAGACGACATTGTTGCCAGGACCGTTAAGGACACACCTAATCGCTCCTGTAATTTTATTTTTAACTGTTACTGAACACTTTTACTGTAATTTACAGAACGGCTGAAAATAAAAACGTATCGTGGTTCAATGAAAAACTCTTAACGGTTAATTGTAGTTAGAGAAAAACCCAATTGAAGGTTTTACTTCCTGTATTAATTTAATTCAGCCTAAAAAGTATCTAATTCTATTTTTACCAATCGGCCTACGTTTTAAATCCCTGCCTAAGGGGCCGTAGGCACGTGCCATTCTAGGACGACTGACGAGTCACCATCCAAGCGGTAACACAAGGACTATATAAATTGGTAGAGGTTGAGTGCGCCGGCAGTCCGCGCACTAACCGTAGCATGTGCATAGATCTGCAATTTAAAAAAAAAACGTTGACACTTCAAAACGTTTCGCGCGGGAAAATTGACGTATAGTGAAAATTGACGTTCGAGATTTAAAAAATAATAGACAGTGATTTTGTGATTGTTTTTTTTTTTCGGTGCCTGTGATTTTGATAAACTTGTAAGTAATATTTTATAATATTTTTATTATAGGATTTATTAGTTGGAAAATTTGGAAACGGTTGACTTATAAAAAATATTTTAGATTCATAGTTTTAAAATGTTAAAAGCAAAACATTAAATAACACGTTAATTTGTAACCGCAATATAATATTTTATAGTTATTGATTCAATTAATTATTAACAAGCAATGATTGATTACATTACCATAAATTATTTATTATAATAAAAATGATTTTAAAAATAAAATCTGTGTGAAAACTTAGTGACTATTTAGGAATATAAATAAATGAAATATTAATAGAATTTAGGATTGTAAATAAACAAGTTATTTTTACTACAAGATTGGTTGTCGTGTTGTTGTAGATATCAAATATCTGAATATTATCATAAACAAATTTAAAATGTTGGATGAGGTATGTTAAGCATTGCAAATATTTATTAAGGCTATAATGAGTGGATATATAGTTATTATATAATGACTGGATACATACAGGAAATCTAGCCAATCTAGATAAAGTCGACAAAAAATAAAACCTTGATTTTTTTAAATATTGATATATTAATACCTATATTACTAAATATATTATATTATTTTAATTATTTACCCACACTTTGTCACCCATAGAGATTCTTCCGATACGTTTGTTGGGTAAAAGGAGTTTTTAATCTTATTTGGAGTAACTAATATGAACTTTATTCCCTTTTTAAAATGCAGCAAAATTTTCTTTTATCCTACTTAATATTATTTAAAATGTGAAAGTTTGTATGTAATCAAGCAAAAACGGCTGAAGGGATTTGGATGAAATTTGGCACACAGATAGTTTAAAGACTGGATTAATATATAGGATACTTTTTATCCCGGTAGTATGTTCCTGTGGGAGAATCTCCGACATCCATACGGGCAAATCTGTGTGCCAAATCTTTATTCATCATTATACCATTCAACTAGATTAGATTAGAAAAATTATGGAAATACAAGTTATTTAATAAAAATACAACAAAGAGCTGCCAGGAATGTTATTAAACAATCATAACCCTTTCTTTAGGCTTAGCTGTAGTCGGGTAAAATGAAGACGAATTACTTAAGTAGGTACCTAATCTTTTTTCTTATTGGAAAAATTAATAATCTTGAAATGACAAAAGTTTCTGCTTTCGATATTACTTTCTATAAAATAATAAAAAAAAACCTTAGTTTTGTATTTGAAAAAGAAAAAACTGTTTTTTTTCCTATAAATTACGATTTTAAAATGACAGTAAAATTTGGACAATTCTTTGTTTACATTTTACACATTGGTCCTTCGCTCAGTTTTTTTGGTCCTTACATACGGAAGGCAGTCACCACAGATAACCTCGTTCTACGATCTCGACATTCCGAACACAGTCTTTGTATCTTCCACACAAATCAAATTGAGATGACAAATAATAAATGACAGTAGTAAATGAGGATGTCAGTCAATCGACGCAACTCACGCGATGACATGTCAGCACAGACCGACGCCGACGTTGCGTTGTTGCATTTTGTCTATGTAAATATTTGAAGTGATGTATGAAAGGGGATTAGATATTTTATATGAAGCCTGCCAGGTTTTTTTCTGGCGGTTTTTTTCTTAAAATGGCGGGCACGCATAAATAAAAAAAGGCGGATAGGTAGGTATGTCACGCACCTTCAAAGCCCTTTGGTCATTAACTTAAAATAAAAATCTTAAATTCATTAATTAATTCACTGATCTTAATTGACTTGTCTAGAAACCTGAAATTTTGTTCAAAAGTTCCTTATACAGCGAAAGTGAGACCTAAGGAAGGATTTTTGAAAATTCAATCCCTAAAGGGGCAAGAAATAAGGTATGAAAGTTTATATCAAAATTCGTCATTCTTGCCGATGGGAAATCCCATCGGGCGTACGGTTTGTGGTTGAATAATTTAGTATCCAGAATATGGCTAAATATGGCTTTTAAGGAAATAATAACATACTAGGTATACAGGCTGATTTTATAAAGACCATCCAAATTTAAGGATGTGGTAAAGACCATCAAACTGAACAACTTTCTCCATGGGACCAACATCGTAATCGCGAATAAAAATTCAGCCGTCCATACATTTAGGTCGAGTAGGTATTGAAGTTTTCTATGGGACAGTTGATAAAATTTTCGCGATTACGCTATTTGTCCCATGGAGAAAGTTGTTCAGTTTGATGGTCTGTACC
Organism: Apamea epomidion; assembly: GCA_947507525.1. NCBI lineage: Eukaryota > Metazoa > Arthropoda > Insecta > Lepidoptera > Noctuidae > Apamea > Apamea epomidion. The sequence continues at coordinate 14,422,934 of OX382247.1, forward strand.
ACATCCTTAAATTTGGCTGGTCTTTAAAAAATCAGCCTGTATAGATAATTAATATTCATTTTTCAGGAAAATAAGTCCTTTTAGGTAAGCGTGCATTATGTAATGAGAATTGCCAAAGATGGACCTATAAATTAAAAAGAACGCATAGCTTTATCCTTTTTTTAAATCGGGAACCACCCACTGAGTAAAATCTATCTTTTCCTTTTAATTTTGTCCGAGCGCCTGTCGTGGATCTTGATTCCTCTCGTAAATATGTAGTTAAAAAAATAAAAAAACAGGCGTATCCAATCTATTGGACTCGTCAAAACAAATCATATGAGCCCAAACTAAAGGGGCTTACTAGTACCCACTGAAGAGTTCCACCACCTGGCTCCATCATCGGGTCAGCTCCAAGATACCAAATTATAGTTTTGTCATCCGAACTACGAAAATTAACATCTAAGATTTTATTACATTGTTTGTTAGTTATACCCTGTCCAGTAGGTAAACCGTTTTTTTGACAGATGGAACTAGTGATGGCAGCAACACACAATACATTGATTGATACACGTACGGCATTATAATGTCTGTAAGAAGCCGTAATTAAGATAATTCAATAAGATAAGGAAGTTTATATATTTATTTTATTACGCATTTTAAAGTTAACTTTTACGTATATGTACGTTCTAAGACAGCTGTCAAAAACGATTAACCTAATGGACAGGGTATAGCTACAATTGAAGCTAATAAAAGCGTGTTAATAAGTCAACGCAAATAATAATCGATTGTTAATAAAAAGTAACAATCAATCGTTGAAGTTATACAATTAGTAGATATCAACAGGTCATTGAATATTTTACTTTTTCTATAGTTCATTGAAATAAAGCTAAGACAATAGAAAATGTGCTCATTGTTATTATATATTATTTTGCTGGAAAACCGCTTTGTTTACCCGTTTTGTGAATCTAATATTAGTGTCAATATCACATTTTTCTTTTGTATTATTATATATTTCCTTTATTTAATTAAACACATATAAATTATATTTTTAAATATTAGAATATCAAAATATATAAAAAATAGTAGCCCACCGGTATTGGGAACAGGGTCTAAGCTACTATATATGTTTATTATTATTATATACATATTATTTCATATACAGAGGGTGTCCCGAAACTCAACGATAACGTGGTACCGGGCGAGAGGCCAAGGTATACCAGTTATGAAAAAAAAACATTTTATCACAATTTTTTATAATTTTACAGTGAATTTTTTAATATTGTAATCTCAAATAACAATGCTATTAATCGCAACCACAAATCAAAGTAATAAACATTGTTAACCAAGTAAAATAAATTAAGTTTGACGAGTTATGGTTTACAAAATTATTGTCAGTTAACTTTGACAATTGAAATTTTTTTCATAATTGGTATACCTTGGCCTGTCGCCCGGTACCAGGTTATTGTTGAGTTTCGGTACACCTTGTATATATATTTTTAAATAAAAAAAAAACATTTTTATTGTCTGTCATTCTTGCAGATATTCAGCATTATGTTTGATATTTATTGTAAACTATTGTACGCTTTTGTCCTAATATCTCATTATAGCAATTATTTCGTACTAGCAGTGCCCCGCGGTTTCACCCGCATAAGTTTCGACCCCGTGGAATATCGGGATAGAAAGTACCCTGGTTATGAACTACCTGTGTGCCAAATTTCATCCAAATCCGTTCAGGAATTTTTACTTACCTACGTGTAAGAATAACCAACATCCATCCATCCTCACAAACTTTTGCGTTTATAATATTAGTAGGATTTGCACGAACTAAATCTACGAGAGTTTTGACATTTAAAAGTGTTTGTTAAAACCAATTTACAGATATAAATATAATTTAAAAAATATCTTTTTTAAAAAATGTTCTATTTGCGAACTAATTATCTTTAGAAAAAAGGATTTAACAAGAAAAGTAGGATTTAATTCAGTCCAATCTAAACTTCGGGAGCAAAGAATAAATGGTGTGTCTAGACCATTTTTTCATGATCTATCTTTAGACCTAAGTGCCTACCTAATTAAATGAAAGAGATAAAGTTAAAAATTAAATATAAGTGTTATTTATTTTGGTGGTTTTGACGGCTTATTAGTGGATTCGCACGAATTTACTCGCCCAAAACAGGCGGATCGACACTTTTAAATAATATTATTTTTTCTACAGGTGACTCGCATGAAGTAAATTTATTTGTGGCCCGCGTGGTAGATTATAGCCTATTCCTTCTCAAAGAGAGGAGGCTTGTGTCCCAGAAGTGAAAACGCTCATATATTGAATAGTTGTTAGGAAAACCTACTTTTGGTAATTCAACCAAACCAGTCTCATAAATTAGCAGCAGATTTCCTGATTTTTCAGGATCAGATAAAATCAATCCCATATTGTTTATATTTAATTCATTAATCAACAATTTTAAGCAACTATTTCCTCATTGCAATCTTATCCATAAAAAAAACACGGAACTTTTAGCTACAGTAATTCTAAGTTCCTTTATATTTTATTATTATTGAGTATTTACAAACTTTCATTTTCAATGCACTGGGTTTTACCAACGTTTCAGGTCAGTCATTGAGTGATTGTGATTAAATGAGTCAGTTAGGTACCAAGAATATCGGCGTAACGTCCATGTTAGGAAATAGGTATTTAACCGGTCCACATTATATAATTAACATATATAACATCACGCCCGTAATCCCTGAAGGGTTAGGCAGAAGTGTAAGTGTTATTTTTTCTTTTTATGCGCCATAATTGCCGCAAATAAATGTATTTTCTTTTACCTATTAGTACCTACTGTGAAGGACTAATGAGCCCTTCTAAGAAATCAAACAACGTTACGATTTCTTCACGTTTATTTTGACTGAACGTCTTTACATATTACCGACGAAACTAGCAGTGTTTTTTCCTAAACAAAAAACCTAATAAAATATTTGACACCCCGTTCTAAACTTGCTTGACCGTTCGAATGGAACCCGCGCTAAATTATAGCCAGCCTACACTACATAAGGTTGAGTTAAGCGGACAACCTTTACAGTACACAGTACAGTACAGTTATTTTATTTATTTATTTATTTATTTATCTACTTACAGTTACCATTACAGGATATAACCCAATACGGTAAGCAGTTATGTTTTGTATGTTATGTTATGTACGGCAGTTATGTTTAAGTCCCATGTAATACCATGGACAGCCAAACGCACAAATGGTCTGGTCCACAGTTGGCCTACAACGTACCTATTTCGGCCACATAATGCGAAGGGGAGACAGCAACCTTGCAAAGCTGGTCATTGTTGGCAATACCGAAGGAAAGAGCTCGAGGCTGGTCGCCAACATGATGGACTGACCAAGTTTACTTGGTCAGTTAGAAGTTACGTCCTCGAGCAAACAGCAGGCGGTGATGGCAACTTTGGATCGGAGTCGATGGAGGCACATTGCCCGTTTAAAGGGGTCCAGTGACCACGATCCTCAGTAATGAGGGACTGATTGAAGAAGAACAATAGTCGCCGAGCCTACTGCCGTCAACCGCCACACAAATCTAAACTCTTGGCTGCTACTGAGAAAATCCTAATAATACTCTCTCCGGCCTGGGAGTCGAACCATGGGGGCCTACTCCGAAGTGACACATGGCCGAACCGAATATTATTGAAAAATGCGAAAAAAGTTCGGTTCGGCTCAGTTGGGTCGGGACCATAGTCAATATTCGAAAGAGTGTAGAAGTGTAGGATCAGAACCGACCGAACCAAATAGTAACTTCGTAGCAGGAAACGGCTGAACATTCGGCCGATACTACTTCGGAGTAGACCCCCAGGACCTCATGCTAATGCTAATGGCAGTAAATGAGTGAAATACTAAGAATATCGGCTTCTCGACTATGTAAGGAAATAGGTATTTAACCTGTCCACAACCGTCACATAAGTAAATGTAAGTAGTAAAATAGTGAAATACCAGTGTTGACGTTAAATGACGTCAAGGTAAATGATATGTTGTGACGTCGATAATTCGGTGGCAGATTGTTTTATAAAAAAAGTTTGTAAAAAGAATGCAGTTTTATGACGTTGGCTGTTATTTGTAATTGATTGGCCAGAACAACTGCAACCAGTTACATGACATTAATTAAATCGGCTATCAGGAATCGGATCGGAAAATATATGCAAATACATATATTTAAGCCGCGTTCCCACGGCCCGTTAACTGTCAGGCCGTGGCTGGTGTTGCTATGCCTGTCCAGGCCTATTGCGTCCCGTACCCGGCCTGGTGTGGCCTGTTGGCCGCTATTCCAACATGTCAAGTGATACGGAGCGCATAGTTGCTTGTGCTGCTGCTGTGGTTTTATACAGTAGTCAACATTTTATAAACAAAGCAAAGAGAAACGCGCCCTTACAGGCCGTACAGCCCGCGACAGGCGATAGACTCCCGACAGATCGGACGGGCGACGACAGGTCACCTCAGGTCTCATCAGATGCGACGGTTCTGGATCTAGCCTGAAAGAAAGCGGGCCGTGGAACCGCAGCATTACAGCATTTAAATTAAATAATGATGTTTATGAATGATTTATGTTTTTACACGTAAATTTTTTGGTCAATATTTTAAAACTGGATGGTGGCGGCATTTCCTAGAGAATTGATCCCTGAGAAGAGAGAGGATCCCAGTGAGTGACGCCATAACACTTCTGTCCGGCCTTAGTTCCCTCAGAAATGTTTTTATTAAGTATTACATAAGTAGTCGTATTTATTACTATTTCATTAAGGGCTGTTAACTTTATCGGAGGAACAATTTTGAATTTTTGACAGGTGTTCTATACAAAAACTGTCAGACGTCAATTTTATTCCACGAATAAAAATTATCGGTCCATTAAAAAATCAGACCTTAGGTAATAGGTAACACGGGCTGGTGTCCGCAACTCCACAACAATGCGCGTATTTTGCATACTCACCTTAATGGTGAGCAATTATGCGAAGAGAGCCCAAAAAAACGCCTGTCCTAATATTGATACATTGTTCGTGGAATCGTTGAGCTCCTTAAGTTTTGAGTTGAGCTGCATGATTACTGACAAAATGCTTGCACTGACTGGACAGGTCCACTCAATCTTTGTAGTTCTTTCCTCGAAAGGCCATCTCAGACACCAATCTACATGTCTTCACATGATCTGACCAAGATTATGACTGGACTTTAAAAGAGACTGTGACCTCTGAGTTTCTTTCGGCCTTTCTTCTCAGAGTAGTCCCATAGGAAACCGGGACCTCATCTAGTTTTAAAAAATATGATTGATGTGTAAAAGTGTTTGTACAAACCAACTTACAAAAAATAAAATCATTTATCATTTGGTAAGAAATTATATGATGTGCCTTATTTCAAACTAACAACCAACCTCAAACAACCAACCAACTTTTCAACCTTTTTGGCGCAGCCGTGAGGCACACACTATTGTTGTCCGAAACATTTTTTTTTTTTTTTAATTTTGTATTTTGTGTTTCACGAACTGTGTCCAAATAAACTTTTTTCTTTCTTTTCTTTCAAATCAAATTCTTATATACCTACATAGAAAAAGCTTTTATAATTTATTCATACGTGTTTAAGAGATATAAAACGTGTTTAAAACTCTATGACCCTAAAATGCAGGCTGTCGCTTGACGAATGTGCATCTAAATTAATTTATAGGGACGCATACAATTGATAAATGGCAGGGGAGCGTCCCCGGATAAGCTGGTACTCGAACTGACAGCGGATTTTAGCACTTAACTACATTGCTGCGTAAAAGCGTTTATGTGTGGGATGGACTTTATAGACTTTACCCGACTACGCCGGCCAAAAGGAAGTCGTATCGATATTTTTGGTTTTTCGTAAAGCCGGAGATTTTTTTTAACTGGGTTGGACGAGAAATTAATGTCACGTATGCTAATAATACTAATGCAAAAAGGTTAGAAATTGCAATCAGTTCCATATGTCATGATATTGTTTGGTTTATAGGCTCGATAATGTTATTGATAGGGCTTATATTCTGCAAAGAAACATTGCATTATTACACCATACGTCGATTATTTTGTTACAGGCGTACATAATGTTATCTTATTTGTGGTCGACTGCTATAAGAGAAACTGTCTGTCTCTTTAATATACCAGCTGCGTCCTGCGGTTTCACCCGCATAAGTGTCGATCCCGTGGGAATATATATAAAAAGTATCCTATGTGTTATTCTTATGTATAAGCTACATTACTGTAAAGTTTCATCAAAATCCGTTCAATAGTTTTTGCGTGAAAGAGTAACAAACGTCAACAAACATTTATCATTTATCATCCATCCATCCTCACAAACTTTCGCGTTTATAATATTAGTAGGATTTACCGACTTCGGTTGCTACTGACTAGCATTCGATCAATGACAAAATAAATACGCTCCCTTAAGGACAGGTCGTGACAACCGTCTGCCGAGACATTGTCTGCCGACTCTCACAATGCATCGCCTTGAAGTTCGTACACAAACAGCTCGGAAGTGAGTGGTAATGCAAGGTTTTCGACAATTACTAACTCATTTGGGTCAGCACTAACCGTTTTAACTTGACCTTTCCCTCCAAACATACATTTAACATAGAGAGACCAATTTAAATTGGTTGTTAACAAGTAAAAAAGAATCAATTTTTTTGTATCGTGTAGGTTTAACAAGATAATTGTTGTTGTTGTTAATTGACTGTAAATCACGGTTCTTTGTGTTTTGTTGTTGTTTTTTTTAAGAAAACAAAAAGATTGTGTTTTAATTATTTATGTTGTGTGATGTAAGCGAAGGCCATCTTCTAAGTAGGAAGCCTATAGATAATATATACAAAAGTACTCAATTAATAAGAGGTTGTAAATCAAATCAAATAAGTATGACAGTGAAGCCATTAGGCCACCACGGGAGTTCGCAAGACTAAACTGTAAACACTAGATATCTATACTAATATTATAAAGAGGTAATATTTGTTTAGTTGTATGTATGTAGGGGTAATCTGTCGACACAGTTCGCGCAGTGGCTGAGTGATCGACTGCTGCGCTGCGTGTCGCGGGTTCGATTCCCGCACGGAACAAATATTAGGGGTTAAAGTAAGGGCACGCCACGATAGCGGCGATAAGACCCCTCTTTGAGGAGTGGCTAGAGAGGCGTCACGGCGCTCTCACCTACCGCCTGACGCAGGTCCTCTCCGGACACGGATGTTTCGGGAGGTTCCTGCACATCATCAGGCGGGAGGAGACGCCCGGGTGTCACCACTGCGAGGATCGCCCAGAGGACACGGTGGAGCATACGGTGGAGGTCTGCCCCGCTTGGGCAGAGCACCGCCGTGTCCTCGTAGACCGGCGACCTCTCGCGTCCGGCCCTGGTGCAAGCCATGGTCCGGGGCGAGAGGGAGTGGGAGGCGGTCACCTCCTTCTGCGAAGCAGTCATGCTAGCGAAGGAGGTGGCGGGATGGGCGAGGGAGAGATCCTCACGCCTCAGCCGCCGAGGGAGACGCTCCGGGCGTCGGGAGCCGCGTGACGACTCCCGGCCACCGTAGGCGCGGGCCTGCGGGCGGAGAGCAATGGGTAGCTCTCCGTCCGATCAGGACCAGGCCCGTGCCGGACGGCGCGTAAGTGTTCCACGTGCGCCTCAAAGAGATGTCAGCATAGATGACGGGGCCCGACAGGGCCGAAGCCTGCCGGGGTAGCGGGATCGTCCGAAAGGGTTACCGCTGCCCTGGTACATAAAGGGCTAAGGAAGGAACACGGGTGGGTTTTAGTCAGTAAGAGTCTGACACTCCCTTCTGCTCCACCCAGAGCGGGAGGAGTCATTTGATGATTTCACATCCACAAAAAAAAAAAAAAAAAAGGGGTTAAAGTATGAAATTGCCGATTTGTACTGAAAAATTGAAATTCTTTTTTTTTTTAAATTTAACATTGGTATTTAATCAAAATAATTACCATTATTATCTATACATTGCTGCCATCTAATAGGAAGGTCATTTATGCCTTTGCGATAGAACTCTCGTGATCTAGATTCGAGAGACTGTGTGAAAGCATGTTGTACTGCCTCCTGAGAAGAAAACTTTTTATCACGAAGAAAATTGTCCAAATCACGAAAAAAATGGTAGTCCGTTGGAGCAAGGTCTGGTGAATACCGAGGGTGACGAATGGTTTCTAATTGCAGTTCCTGTAGAGTTAAAACGGTTTCTCGTGCTGTATGAGGTCTCGCGTTATCATGGAGCAATAATGGTGAAGATCGATTCATGAGTCGGGGCTGTTTCACTGCTAGTTTTGCTATCATTGTTCGGAGTTCGGCACAGTAGACATCTGCCGTTATTGCTTGACCAGATCGGAAAAGCTATAGTGAATAACAACATGCTGAGACCACCAAACAGTTACCATTATCTTTTTATTGGTAAGCTTTGCTTTTCAAAATCGCACGGTGCGTTCATTAGCAGTCCCTTCTCCAAACGCAACATTGATATTGCGAGCTGTTTCTGCCGCGTTAGTTCCGCGTCGGAACTCGTATTCAAAATAAACTCGAATTTTCGAAGTATCGATCTTTCTTGTCTAAGCTGAATAAAAAAAACAACTGAAAGTCGATAATCAAATGTTGCACATTTTTTAAAAGAAGAACTTCATAGGTACCATGTGAAAAAAGTTTCACTCAAAAATATCAAACCATGAAGGTTCTATGTCCATTCGAAGTACCTATTACAATGAAACGGCAATTTCATACTTTAACCCCTATTATTTGTATTGCCTACAGGTAGTTGTGCCGGGTATGTGTTTGTGTATGTGAGTTTAAATGTTTATAAACGCACCCACGATACAGGAGAAATTCCTAGTATGGGGCACCATTTTTATTTAAAAAAAAAAAAAATTCGTGTACAGCATTATTGTCTCACGAAACGTCGCGCGCTTTACTTGTGGTTACCAACAAACTCACGCCTTCCCATCGCGCTCATTCAGGTTCCTTACATACTCCGTTTGCATCGTTTACGTTCATACATCTGTACCCTAATTCCGTAAAACACTATCAATCTTAATTTGAATCATTTTGAAGGATATTGCTAATCCATTGCTTCTTATGTTCGAAAAAATTGTCTGCTCAACAACGTAAATACCGCAATGAATGTTGTTGAACTGTCAAAAGGAAATCCATCGCTACTGTCATACACGCCAGCCTGTTGCGAGTACGCACTTGACCTTTAATTCTTGATCTTATTAAAACAATTGCGTACCTACCTATGTATTTTTGGCACAAAACAAAGAATAAATAAATAAATTTTAAACAGCTGTCCGTTAGTACATTGTCCGCGAAAATATTATGTCAATTCTTTGTGTAATCTTACTTGAACGGAATAACAAGGATCCTATTAGTAAAACTATCAGACCTGGTCCAAATCATTGACGCAATGCTACTTACCAGCCTCACAAGGGCACTCTAAGTCAACGAATGGAAGGTAAAGGTCCATCTGATAATTTGCTTAGATTTGTTTTACATAACATAACATCACGCTTTATCCATGAAGGGGTTAGGTAGAGATGTAAGTACTAACGCCAAAATCTATATCTGACCACCGTAAGGACTATTCCTGACCACCGTAAGGACTATTCCTGACCACCGTAAGGACTATTCCTGACCACCGTAAGGACTATTCCTGACCACCGTAAGGACTATTCCTGACCATCGTAAGGACCATTCCTGCTTGCAGCGCATATTATTAGTCGACCTAAAAAGGATCCTCTTTTGTTTTACTTACGGACGCAGCTGTGGTCATCATGTGCACGGGATTTTGATTGCAAAATGGTCAGATATAGGTTTTGGCAATCGCACCTGTAGTACATCCACACTTCACCAGTTATGTTTAAGCCGAAGTAATAGGGGTGTGTCTATTGCCGTCGGCCAGGCGGAAATTCAGATTCCAGGCTGTTACTGAGAAATTCCAGCATGAAAAATCCAATATCACTTTGCCTGACCCGGGAATCGAATCTAGGACGTCATACTCAGCACGCCTCCTCATACGCGCTTGCGACAACTAGACCAACGTATTATACATATTGTGTTGGTTCTAGGTCGTAGGTTCAAACCCAGACAGGCGCTTTACTTTGTGCAATGTTTTTTATCACCTCTGCTCTCAAAACGGTGAAGGGAAACATGGTGAGGAAACCGGCATGTCCTAGAACCAAAAATTCGAAGACATGTGACATCTACCAACCGGCACTTGGCCCGCGTGGTGGATTACGGTCCACTCCCTGACACAGAGAGGAAGTCTGTGTCCCAGCAGTGGGGACATTAATATATGCTGAGTAGGTATGTTATGTATGTACCTATGTGTGTTAGTTTACATGGTAAGTTCCTTATTTGAGTTGCGTGCGAGTTCAGTCCTTATATAGGTAAGGTCATCGTTGATTGTTCTACTTTTTCTGAATATTAAATACGGGTTTTGTCGTAAGTAGATGTCGGTTCTATCTATATATATAAAAATGAATCCCTATTTCCCTTGGTCACGTCATAACTCGAGAACGACTTTACCGATTTCATCCATCTTTTTTTTTAAGTTTTCTTCCACAAACTATTAGAAAATTAAAAAAAAAGATGTATGAAATCGGTCGTTCTCAAGTTATGGCATGACCAAGGGAAATAGGGATTCATTTTTATATATATAGATTAAATCACATAACACACGTAATGGCTTTTGTTTATTTATGTACGCACATAACCAATATAAGCTGACTTCTGATGGTACGAAAAACCTATACAATGCCAGGTCAGCTAAAACTGGAAAATTAGAGATTGATGTGTAGCCGTGTGCACAACAAAATAAATGTTTTCTGATGTAATATTACAATTACATTACTAATGTGTCACAGGAAATCTTCACTATCCATTCCTTGTGTGGCGTTAATTAAATACATATAACAAAAAAAAATGTTTATTAAAAATAATTACTTATAACTTTAAAGAACACGAAGGTTAGCCCTAACATGGAAGCAGTCAATCATCTTTTTTAACCGACTTTAAAAAAGAGGGAAGTTATGCATTTTGTTGAGTTTTTTTTTACTAGTCTCAGTAAAACAAAAAAGGATATACCATTATTATTGAATGCGGAAGGTGTTCCTTCCGCATTCAAATGTAGATATAATTATGTCCTATTTATTTAAAAAAAATATATTATGTAGAGGTATTTAAAACCACATAGCATAATCAGCCTATCATGCTGCCTACAGCCTTCTCTCTGTGAGAGGGAGTGGGCCGTAATCCACCACACGGCCCCAGTGCGGGTTGGTAGATAGAAAGAAAGAAAAGAAAGAAAATGCATTTATTTGCGGCAAACATGACGCACATGAGCATGATGTCACATGTCTTCGAATTTATGGTTCTATGACATGCCGATTTCCTTACGATGATTTCCATCACCGTTTTAAGAGCAGTGGTGATGAATTAAATTATACAAAGTGAAGTGCTTGTCAGAGCGGCCATTACCATTAGAGTCATTCCAAAACCACAAAAAAAAAAAACACTTTGGCTTTAACTTTGACAGCTCAACCACATTCATTGCATTATTTACGTTGCTAAGCAAACAAGTTTTTCGAACATATGAAGCAATGGATTAGCAATATCCTTCAAAATGATTCAGATTATAATTGAATGTGTGTGCAATTCGGGTGCAGTTTTCACGTCACTACGTTTTGTTATATTACATTACATATTAAAACAGCTGTAGATGTAAGTAAGTTTATTTGGCCAACTGACTGATTGTTTAATTTCAGTGCAGCCTTGATATCAACCTCGGTTCGTTTCTTGGTAATCATTTCACTTTGGGTTGTAAAGTATTTTAAAGAAGTCTAGAGGCCTTTATAGTGCTGAAGGAAACAGGTAATTTTTATAAAGACACATATCATAACATCACGCTGTAATAACATAGCATCTAACAGTGGTGACCCAGTGAATACTGCCGCGTAGTTTCGAATCTAGACAGGCAGTTTCGACGTAAATTTGTATTCAGGCAAGCAGATTCGCCGTAGATTCGAATCCAGACAGGCAGATTCGCCGTAGATTTAAATCCAGACAGGCAGATTTACCGTAGATTTGAATCAAGACATGCAGTTTAATAACACCAGCCGATTTTTGTCCCACTGCAGGGCAAAGGCCGGACACAGGCACAGGTCAGGATACTCTGCTCTGTAATTTACAGAGATACGGAAGGGTCTCGGTATGTAAAGATGGTCACCCATCCACGGACCAACCGCGGCAAGTGTAGCTTAACCTGATCGTTCGACCCGTGCCGCTGTTATTACTTAGCCACAAGCCCCTACTAATGATAAGAAGGTATGATGATTAAAGTACCGTTGCCTAATTTAGGTAATACTCCTGGGGTATTTGACAGCAGATCTATCGATCAGAGATTTGAACAAGCTTTATTAACTAAAGCTAACATAAGATCGAAAAGAGTTTCGTAGGTACTAAAGATAGATTTTAGACAATTTCTCAAAATCACTAGTAAAAATACCTTTAAACGCGCAAAAATATGCAACTCTGACCCTCTTGTCCTAACAGGCGTGAAGTATTTTTCCATACAATGGAATAATTAACAGCAGTAATTAAAAGGAACCCTGACCCTGCTATCACTGAGTCTTACTCGATTGGCTCTCCAGCGGCGCGTGAGTGCGCAGTGCGAATCGAATCGATTGCCGAGACGAATGCTGATCGATATGGAAGTGCTTATCGATTACCTGCTCATTGTTTAGTAATATTTTTGTTTACTCAATTTGTCATATCGTTTGTGACGTTATTTTTATCGAGGCGTTAAATCATATGCCTGCTACCTTTAGACACCTACTCCACGTATGCCACACGCTTGCCTAGCCTTTTCCTAAGTTGGGGTCCAGTCTAGCCGGATGCAGCTGAATATCAATATTTTACATGCAGCGACTAACTGTCTGACCAGGAATACTAGTACTAAAATTCCGTCATAGTTGGGATGTTTTAAAATCCCGGGTCATCCCGGGTCCCGGGCCCCGCTACTATTTTGAAGACTGGCTAGCTACTTTTATGTAAAATAAAAATATTATATTTTTACCGTGGCAGCCATTAGGTACGTCATATTCGATAATCTCGTCAAATTTGAACTTTTTTCAATGAAGACTAAATCGTTTACTACCTAAGGAAGATATACTCTTTTCAATATTTCTTTACGTTATATTAGATAATCATTCTATAATGTTCCCACTGCTGGGACACAGGCCTCCTCTCTGTGAGACGGAGTGGGCTGTAATCCACCACGCGGGCCCAGTGCGGGTTGGTAGATGTCACATGTCTTCGAATTTTTGGCTCTAGAACATGCCGGTGTCCTCACGATCGCGATGTTTTCATTCCCCGTTTCGAGAGCAGTGGTGATGATATCATTTACACAAAGTAAACCGCCTGACTGCTGTAAGTCGCAGCCGTGACCACTGGACTACGTTATATTAACCCATTTTAGATCAACCTTCATGATCATTGACCCATCACAAAGGCTTTACTCAATGATGCCTGAATGTTGCTTCTTTTGCATTCAAGTAGATTGAGCTGATTAAATTTAGTTTAAGGGAACCATTACCCGATCACCAGTCTCATCTATTAACTATTTTATGCAATTTGAATGCTATTTTTTAACCGACTTCAAAAAAAGAGGAGGTTCTGCGTTCGGCGAGTTTATTTATTCGTTTAAATTGTAGTATTAAACTAGGTATAGAGTAGTGGTGTCCCGTGGTAAAGGCCCTGACTTACGAGATGTAGGTCGTGGGTTCGAACCCAGGCAGGCGCTTTACTTTATGTAAATAATTTCATAACCACTGCTCTCAAAACGGCGAAGGAAAACATCGTGAGAAAAACCGGCATATCCTAGAACCAAACAATTCGAAGACATGTGACATTTATCAACCCTCACTGGGCCCGCGTGTAAGATTACAGCACACTTCCTCTCGGAGAGAGGAGGCCTGTTCCCACTGCTGGGACACGGTTCGGGTCATGGAATACTGCAATATATAATCATAGTTTGTTCGCTATAATACGAACTCTAGGCGAATCAATCAACCTAGTCCGTTCATAGACATTTATATTAGTTTTTTGTTACAACCTGCACGGAAATGCCATAACCAATAAAGGAAGTTGATCACTGCTCATGTGTCAACTATGTCAAAGTGTTGATTCCCGACAAATATGTACAGACAACATGTCTACTACAATACTTGCAATACCAGACATTTGCGTAATATGTCGGAATACAGTTTGCATTGTTTGGAGGGGTCCGTGGCTAAATAATGACAGCCGCACAGGTCGATCGATCAGGTTATGGTACGCTTGCCACGGTTGGTCTGTGGATGGTTGACCATCTTTACATACCGAGACCGTCCGTGCCTCGGAAAGCACGTTAAGCCGTTGGTCCCGGCTGTCATTCGTGGATCTTTGACAGTCGTTACGGGTTGCAGAAGCCCGAAAGTCTGACAACCAGTCTCACCAAAGGGTATTACCCATTAACTAGGTTGTGAAAGTCAGATAGGCTCCATATAAAATACTGGTATTCAGCTGCATCCGGTTAGACTGGAAGCCGACCCCAACTTAGTTGGTAAAAGGCTAGCCAGATGATAACAGTTTGCATTGTTTGAATGATTGACAATATTATTGTCACCGTATATTTGTGAACATCGTTTGTTTATAATCTATCTTCCGAGATTGTAAACTGTCGATAAATTATGAACTGCACGCTAATTGTGTAAAACACTATCGATCTCAATTTGAATCGTATTGCCAATCCATTGCTTCTTATGTTCGAAAAATTTGTCTGCTCAACAACGTAAATAACGCAATGAATGTTGTTGAACTGTCAAAATGAGACCCATTGCTACTAATAGTGTTACGCAATTACCCCGCTGTATAAGCAGTATGTGCTTATAATAAAACGTATTAACTTTCGATAGTTTATAATCTACCCATGTCAAACCAATGTGTTGTGAAAGAACCTGCACTTACAAACAGGGTTCACAATCTGTCCAGTTTGATCACCCGTAAGATTGACTGAATACGCCATTTCAATGCAAATACAAATTCCTTACGGTTCTTTGCAATAAATTATCAGAAAATAACGATAAAATGACCTACAAAGTTAAATGTTGGAGTTAAAAGGAAACTTAACATAATGTTCGTGCTAGATAAATCTAAGTTTTAATCATTATTGCGTGTAGCATCTTAGGATTTAGTTGTACAAACGCCAACACATCAAGCTACTACAATCTGTCAAATTTATTTAATAGTTTTCAACTTTATCGCTAAAGCATTAAGGTTCAAGGTTGATTGGGAAAATTTGACAGTCTCGGGTAGCTTGAACTGCTGGCTTCTGTACAAAAAATAAAGCCTTAATTTACATTAGCTAGTTTATAATGCACACCTTATTTGAGCCTCGAAGTACAGCACCCTTTTTTTTTTTTTTTTTCTGGGTGGGAAATCATCAAATGACTCCTCCCGCTCTGGGCGGAGCAGAAGGGAGTGTCAGACTTTTACTGACTAAAACCCACCCGTGTTCCTTCAGTTGCCTGTGCCAGGGGCCACGGTATCTCTTTCGAACAACCCGCAGCCCCGGCGGCATCGGCCCTAGCGGACCCCGTCAGTTCGTGCTGACAGCTCTTTGAGGCGCGCGTGGAACACAACGCGCCGTCGACCCGGGCCTGGTCCTTACCGGGCGGCGAGCTGCCCATAGCTCGCCGCCCGCAAGCCCGCGCCTACGGTGGCCGGGAGTCGGCTGTTGACTCCCGTCCAGGAAGTACAGCACCCTAATTGCGTAACACACCATCAATTTCAATCTGAATCTGTTTGAAGGATATTGCTAATCCATTGCTTCATATTTTCGGAAAATGTGTCTGCTCATCAACGTAAATACCGCAATGAATGTTTTCGAAGTGTCAAAATGAAACCCATTGCTAATGATATTGTGTAATGTAATTACCCCGCTGGGTTCGATTGTCAGGTCGGGCTGTGTTAATAATAATAATAATAAGCCTGATATATGTAGTTATGGTTTATCGATCAGAGCGGCGCGCAATGATTGTTGACATAACCGTCTCGCATGATGACAACCTCGTGAAAGCCGAGAAAGATAAACAAATCAAGTATCTTGACTTGGCTCGCGAGGTGGTCGACATGTGGGATGTGGACTCAGCGATCTTTGTGCCGATAGTCGTGACAGCCAATGGCTTAATAGCCAAGAGCCTCGACCAACACCTGAGGAGGCTTTCGCTGGGCTGCTGGATCAAGGGCTTGATTCAGAAAGCGGTACTTGCTCACATTGTCAGGAGGTCCTCTCTCTGGAGCCCTGACCACCGGTAGCTTGGACCCTGTTCCCGATACCGGTGGGCTACTATTTTTTATATTTTTAAATGTTTTTACACTTTTTATATTAAATATAATTTATATGTTTACTTTTAAATAAAGGAAATAATAAACTTTATTCAGTTACGTAAAGAAGCGCGGTACATATAAACAACAAAACTAGTAGTAAATTACAATGTAGGTGCTAGGTTTTTAGAAAAGACCCTGGATTTCTGCCCGGTTTCTGGCAATAGGCTCGCCTCCTATATCATGGAATTTAAACATAACTTGCGAAATGTGGGTGTACTGTGTAGGTGTATCTCTGCCTAACCCTTCGGGGATCAGGTGTGATGTTATGCTATGTATGTTTCTTACATTGGAAGCCCCGTTTATCGGACCCTATCATGAGTTCACGACTCCCTAAATGGATATCATATTCTTCATTTTCTGGGCACTCTCGTTCCATCATAGACCTCACCCATCGCTTTCCATCAGTCGTCATCGAGGTCGAGAGCAGGCCCATTCAGAAAAAAAAAAATAACAGAGGGGCAATTCTCGTAATTTGAAGAACGTACAGACGCCAGCAGGTCATGCTACCAGAAACTGTCAAATTTTCCCAATCAATCTTGAACCTTAATGCTTTAGCGATAAAGTTGAAAATCTATCAAAGAAATTTGACAGATTGTAGTAGCTTGATGTGCTAGCGTCTGTACACAGTCTGATCTCAGTCTCAAACTGTAAAAAACACCTCTAATTTCTCTACATTTTGACAAGTTGTCACATTTGTTTGTCGCCGACATGACACTGCGACTAGATTTTGAACGTTTTTAATTACGAGAATTGGCCTTCTGATATTTTTTAACGTCAAAGTGCCTTCAATTTGATGCCTTTCAATTATTTCTTACTAAAAATCATTAAACGTACTAAAAGGGTGACTGTCTTACCTCGCGCACTTCCTTTAAATCTCAACAATCAGTCTCAAGGCACCTCGTCTTTTTATTTTCATGTAAAAACCATATATTAAATACAAAGCGATGCTCGAAGGTTGCTCAGTGCATTAGATTGTGGTGCTCGTTAAGTTTTATGTTTATAATGCATTTATAAGAACTATTGTGATCATCTTTATTGTTTCAAATTAAGAGTAGGCAAGGTTGCTTGACTAGAGGCAAATGGTGAAGGGAAACCATAATCTTCGTTTATACTCTTATAAAAATGGTTGTACTTATTTAAGACGAAATACATTAAAAGCTAGATTTCGATTATACAAGTATCTTGACTGAGAAATTACTATAATTACAATTTACAAGCTAACACTAAAATAACAAAATTATATCCTAACTTAACTAAAACTATTCACAAACTAAAATATAGCGTCGAAAAATTCATCCGCATCGCTGTCGACTGGTAATGTACCCAAGAGACTGGCGGTTTTGCCACTTTGTATGGCAATGCTTAGCCTCCTTAGCCTCTGGCCAAGGTAAAAGCCAGTCATGGGAAGTGTCAACCAGTCGTTTTGAAATTTCCTTAAAAGACCATGAGCACTCGGACCACACGGCCCGAGGGTTTCTATCCCAAACGGTTCGAAAATATAATTATCAATAAGGTTATTATGTTTACACCGCTTGAGGTGTTCCGCAGCTGCAGCAGCAGCACCAGCGTAGCACGCCGGGCCTGGAAGTTGGGATGGCGCGAGAGAGAAAGAACGAAAAACATTTTATTTGGGACACACAGGAAATATAAATAGTAAATAAGGAGCATGTAAAACTAACAAAATTACATAAAAAATAACAACGAAAAACACAACAAGCTTTAAACTTTGCACAGTATCGGTGTCAAAATTATTTCGTAAGTCAAAAATAAGTCAAATCAACTTTGTTTTTTCGAATGATTTTTCACTTCTTGATTGAAAAAGCAAACTATTTTTTTGAGGAATGCTCTGCAGTGTTTTTTGCAATGCCTCGATACATACTTAGGTATGTTAAGTTCCTACAAAAGACAGTGGTTAAAACTTGGGTGAGACTCGCACAGACCAGGGAAGCATGGCACAAAAGAGATGAGGTTTATATTCACTCAGCTAAGTCTGCTGCGTGGAATAAAACTGCCAATAATGATGATGAAAACACGAAAAAGCTGTAGGTACCCTGATTGCGTAATACACTATCAATCTCAATCTGAATCATTTTGAAGGTTCCACGCGCGCCTCAAAGAGCTGTCAGCACGAACTGACAGCTCTTTGAGGCGCGCGTGGAACACAACGCGCCGTCGACCCGGGCCTGGTCCTTACCGGGCGGCGAGCTGCCCATAGCTCGCCGCCCGCAAGCCCGCGCCTACGGTGGCCGGGAGTCGGCTGTTGACTCCCGTCCAGGAAGTACAGCACCCTAATTGCGTAACACACCATCAATTTCAATCTGAATCTGTTTGAAGGATATTGCTAATCCATTGCTTCATATTTTCGGAAAATGTGTCTGCTCATCAACGTAAATACCGCAATGAATGTTTTCGAAGTGTCAAAATGAAACCCATTGCTAATGATATTGTGTAATGTAATTACCCCGCTGGGTTCGATTGTCAGGTCGGGCTGTGTTAATAATAATAATAATAAGCCTGATATATGTAGTTATGGTTTATCGATCAGAGCGGCGCGCAATGATTGTTGACATAACCGTCTCGCATGATGACAACCTCGTGAAAGCCGAGAAAGATAAACAAATCAAGTATCTTGACTTGGCTCGCGAGGTGGTCGACATGTGGGATGTGGACTCAGCGATCTTTGTGCCGATAGTCGTGACAGCCAATGGCTTAATAGCCAAGAGCCTCGACCAACACCTGAGGAGGCTTTCGCTGGGCTGCTGGATCAAGGGCTTGATTCAGAAAGCGGTACTTGCTCACATTGTCAGGAGGTCCTCTCTCTGGAGCCCTGACCACCGGTAGCTTGGACCCTGTTCCCGATACCGGTGGGCTACTATTTTTTATATTTTTAAATGTTTTTACACTTTTTATATTAAATATAATTTATATGTTTACTTTTAAATAAAGGAAATAATAAACTTTATTCAGTTACGTAAAGAAGCGCGGTACATATAAACAACAAAACTAGTAGTAAATTACAATGTAGGTGCTAGGTTTTTAGAAAAGACCCTGGATTTCTGCCCGGTTTCTGGCAATAGGCTCGCCTCCTATATCATGGAATTTAAACATAACTTGCGAAATGTGGGTGTACTGTGTAGGTGTATCTCTGCCTAACCCTTCGGGGATCAGGTGTGATGTTATGCTATGTATGTTTCTTACATTGGAAGCCCCGTTTATCGGACCCTATCATGAGTTCACGACTCCCTAAATGGATATCATATTCTTCATTTTCTGGGCACTCTCGTTCCATCATAGACCTCACCCATCGCTTTCCATCAGTCGTCATCGAGGTCGAGAGCAGGCCCATTCAGAAAAAAAAAAATAACAGAGGGGCAATTCTCGTAATTTGAAGAACGTACAGACGCCAGCAGGTCATGCTACCAGAAACTGTCAAATTTTCCCAATCAATCTTGAACCTTAATGCTTTAGCGATAAAGTTGAAAATCTATCAAAGAAATTTGACAGATTGTAGTAGCTTGATGTGCTAGCGTCTGTACACAGTCTGATCTCAGTCTCAAACTGTAAAAAACACCTCTAATTTCTCTACATTTTGACAAGTTGTCACATTTGTTTGTCGCCGACATGACACTGCGACTAGATTTTGAACGTTTTTAATTACGAGAATTGGCCTTCTGATATTTTTTAACGTCAAAGTGCCTTCAATTTGATGCCTTTCAATTATTTCTTACTAAAAATCATTAAACGTACTAAAAGGGTGACTGTCTTACCTCGCGCACTTCCTTTAAATCTCAACAATCAGTCTCAAGGCACCTCGTCTTTTTATTTTCATGTAAAAACCATATATTAAATACAAAGCGATGCTCGAAGGTTGCTCAGTGCATTAGATTGTGGTGCTCGTTAAGTTTTATGTTTATAATGCATTTATAAGAACTATTGTGATCATCTTTATTGTTTCAAATTAAGAGTAGGCAAGGTTGCTTGACTAGAGGCAAATGGTGAAGGGAAACCATAATCTTCGTTTATACTCTTATAAAAATGGTTGTACTTATTTAAGACGAAATACATTAAAAGCTAGATTTCGATTATACAAGTATCTTGACTGAGAAATTACTATAATTACAATTTACAAGCTAACACTAAAATAACAAAATTATATCCTAACTTAACTAAAACTATTCACAAACTAAAATATAGCGTCGAAAAATTCATCCGCATCGCTGTCGACTGGTAATGTACCCAAGAGACTGGCGGTTTTGCCACTTTGTATGGCAATGCTTAGCCTCCTTAGCCTCTGGCCAAGGTAAAAGCCAGTCATGGGAAGTGTCAACCAGTCGTTTTGAAATTTCCTTAAAAGACCATGAGCACTCGGACCACACGGCCCGAGGGTTTCTATCCCAAACGGTTCGAAAATATAATTATCAATAAGGTTATTATGTTTACACCGCTTGAGGTGTTCCGCAGCTGCAGCAGCAGCACCAGCGTAGCACGCCGGGCCTGGAAGTTGGGATGGCGCGAGAGAGAAAGAACGAAAAACATTTTATTTGGGACACACAGGAAATATAAATAGTAAATAAGGAGCATGTAAAACTAACAAAATTACATAAAAAATAACAACGAAAAACACAACAAGCTTTAAACTTTGCACAGTATCGGTGTCAAAATTATTTCGTAAGTCAAAAATAAGTCAAATCAACTTTGTTTTTTCGAATGATTTTTCACTTCTTGATTGAAAAAGCAAACTATTTTTTTGAGGAATGCTCTGCAGTGTTTTTTGCAATGCCTCGATACATACTTAGGTATGTTAAGTTCCTACAAAAGACAGTGGTTAAAACTTGGGTGAGACTCGCACAGACCAGGGAAGCATGGCACAAAAGAGATGAGGTTTATATTCACTCAGCTAAGTCTGCTGCGTGGAATAAAACTGCCAATAATGATGATGAAAACACGAAAAAGCTGTAGGTACCCTGATTGCGTAATACACTATCAATCTCAATCTGAATCATTTTGAAGGGTATTGCTAATCCATTGCTTCTTATGTTCGAAAAATCTGTCTACTCAACAACGTAAATAACGCAATGAATGTTGTTGAACTGTCAAAATAAAAGCCATTCCTACTGAGTGTAACGCAATTACCCCGCTTGTCTGCCTACATACAAAATTCTGTGTACAGCAATTTGGAAATATGATTTCGTTAAGATTGCGATTTACGATTTAAGTAGAAAATGCCAAGTTGTTTAAAGTTTATGTCAGAGACAGGGCTAGACTGTAAACCAATTATTTCTTTGACTAGTATTTCCTTTCGGTTCGCTTGTGAATTTGTGTTGATTTAAACCGCTTGTTGTGATATGATGCTAGTTGGTAGGCCTAGATTGGTAGGATTGATTGATCAATCAATCAATCGACATTGGCAACAGAGAACTATAGTTATTGCTTTATCTTACCTTTTTTTTTTTTTTTTTTTTGTGGATGGGAAATCATCAAATGACTCCTCCCGCTCTGGGTGGAGCAGAAGGGAGTGTCAGACTCTTACTGACTAAAACCCACCCGTGTTCCTTCCTTAGCCCTTTATGTACCAGGGCAGCGGTAACCCTTTCGGACGATCCCGCTACCCCGGCAGGCTTCGGCCCTGTCGGGCCCCGTCAACTACGCTGACATCTCTTTGAGGCGCGCGTGGAACACAAACACGCCGTCCGGCACGGGCCTGGTCCTGATCGGACGGAGAGCTACCCATTGCTCTCCGCCCGCAGGCCCGCGCCTACGGTGGCCGGGAGTCGTCACGCGGCTCCCGACGCCCGGAGCGTCTCCCTCGGCGGCTGAGGCGTGAGGATCTCTGCTTTATCTTACCTTACACCAGTGTCTCCCATAGAGGTAGGAAGAGGAGTAAGTAGGTACCTAATATTGCTCTCACCCACATTTCACATTCGCCAGTTATGTTTCATCCTAATGCGATCAGCCAGTCGATTCTGTAAAAATCTCACCGTGAAAATTCAAGTGAAGTGAGCTTGATGTGAGTTGTCAGTAGCGTCAATCCCTAGCATTATTTGGAATGACAGCTCACTCCACGCTCACTTCACCTAAGTTTTCACGGTGAGATGGTTACAGAATCGCACTGCAGGAGCGAAACTGTTGCCATGATTAATTGGGTACGAATCCAGAATCCAGGCTGTAACTTAGGTACTGAGAATTTCCAATGGATACGGGAAAATCCAGTGAGATAGGTACACTTTGCTAGCTCCGTGGCCCGAACCGAAGACCCTACACGTTAGCAGACGCATTTGCGACCACCAGATCAATGAGACAGTTATAAAATTTGTTATAGAAATCAAAGGACACCAAATAGTCCAATTAAACCTTTTTATTGACCGTAGAGCAGTGATGTCTCAGTGATAACGGCCGTGGCTTACGGGCTGTAGGTTGTAGGTTCGAACACAGACAGGAGATTTACTTTGGGTAAATTATTTAATCACCACTGCTCTCAAAACGGTGAAGGAAAACATCGTGAGGAAACCGGCATGTCCTAGAACCAAAAATTCGAAGACATGTGATATCTACCAACCCGCACTGGGCTCGCGTGGTGGATTATGGCCTACTCCCTCTCTCAGAGAGGAGGCCTGTGTCCCAGCAGTGGGAACAATATAGACTGATTATGTATGCATGCTTATGCATGACCATAAAAACGATTGTAGCATAAAGATAAACGTATTTTCCTGACAATATTAAAGAAACAGCTACAGCCGAGTGCATAAGGTTTCGAAATCTAAGTAATAACATACAATTTATAGAGTCAAGTTGTTTTGCAATGACCATTAATGTTGCTTTTATAATCGCTGCCTGAATCAATGTTTTTGTCTTATTTTGTAAGCTTGATGGTTTAAATATAATATTTTTTGTACTATTTGTGTACTATCGATCTCAATCTGAATCATTTTGAAGGATATTGCTAATCCATTGCTTCATATGTTCGAAAAAATTGTCAACTCAACAACGTAAATAACGCAATGAATGTTGTTGAACTGTCAAAATGAAAGCCATTGCTACTGATAGTGTGTTTCGCAACTACCCCGCTGGATCAATAGATTTGTGAGGTTATGTTGAGGGGCTCGTGGCCGCCTTCGGTTGGTGGGGTGCGGACCATCCGTTATACATATTTGTTTATTTATGTTGTTTTTATTTATTTATGTATAAGTGCATGCTGCACTGGTTAACGTCATCACGTCAACGCCGGCTGCCGCTGATTACCAGCGCTGGGGCTCTGTCTCGTATAGGGTCTTAGCATTATGCTGTGCAATGGCCGTTTTGCGTGAATGTGACGCATGTTTACCCAACTTGTTTTTTTTTTTTGTGTTTTTATGTCCTGTTTTCATGCGTCATGTTTGCCGCAAATAAATGCATTTTCTTTCTTTCTTTCACATATATCGAGACCCCTCCGTGCCTCAGAAAGCACTTTAAGACGTTTGATCCCTGCTGTCATTCGTAGATCTTTGACAGTAGTTACAGGTAGTCAGAACCCAGAGCGTCTGACAAATAGTCTAACCACGGGATATCGTGTTACTTATAGTAACTGGGTTGTGGAGGTCAGATAGGCAGTCGCTCCATTTAAAATACTGGTATTCAGTTCAGCTGCATCCGGTTAGGCTGGCAGCCGATCCCAACATAGTTGGGAAAAGGCTAGGCAGATTGATTGAGGTTAAGCTGATTACCGCGGTCGGAATAGAGACCAATTCCTTTGAAAACAGAACCTCTTTTTCTGAAGTCGGTTAAATGTTAATTCGGGGTCTAACTTTTTGTTGGGTTTTACATTTTATTAAGCTAGATGACCGTATTTTTCCTTGACGTAATATATCTTAATTACATAAGTTTTTACAGGTAGCCTAACCACAAAGCCCGAGCATATTCTACGACATACCTAAAAAACTAGGAAAACAGAAAACACCTCGGGTTTTAATAATTAAATATTATCAGCTAAACTCACAATCGCACGGACTTAAAAATATCGCGGCAGGATTTTATCGAGCACTGGATTTTGTGTTGAGCCGAGCGATGAGAATCAAACAGAGCGCATCCCAGCGCGACAAAAAAACACACTGTTGGATTTTTAACTCTCGGCGCTAAGCAGTGTTGAAATTGAAAATACAGTGCGCGAAAAAAATCGCCGCGGGAACAACGCGCCTGGGCTAAATCGGAAAAAAGCCGAGATGGCTCTGGAAAAGGATGCCTTGAAGGATTAGGGGGAGGCCTTTGAATGGGACAGTGGAGGCTTACATAAAAAAAATCTTCTAAACTTAATATGAACAAAATGTACAGGAACAAAAACTGGTCCAAAACTTAATTTTATTCATAGACAAAACTAAATTGTTGTAATAAAAAAAATTAACATGACAGACACATTACTATTTTTCTTGCAGACGTAGCAATTACATTTATCCGTTGGTAATGTCATGGTTCAAAAAATAATTTTCGACTGGGCTGACAGACTGCATTTAAACGCCTACATCATGTCATTAGCTTCTGAGTCAAGATCAATGTTACCTATCTACTTAAGTAAGCACGCCTGGGTACCCTATACCATAAAACTTTACAGTTACAATTTACAAGGGGCTTTGAAAATCAGTGGCACACCTACTGTCACGCCATTTTGAAAACGTCGGTCACGCATGTGACCTATCCTACTCGATTTACGAGTATATAGGTCTCATGCGTAGCCGCCATTTTAAAAATGGCGCAACAGTAGGCATGCCATTCCATATAAAAATCTTCAAACCCCTTTGTCTTCTTAACAACGTAAATAATATTGAAGGATCTTGCTAATCCATTGCTTCGTATGTTCGAAAAATGTGTCTGCTAAACAACGTAAATAAAGCAATTAATGTTGTTGAACTGTCAAAATGAAAGCCATTCCTACTGTCAGTGTGTTACGCATTTACTTCGTAGATGTTACATATTTATTTGCAATTAAATACACATAATTACTGATGTATCTCACTTCATATTACTAAAGGGAACACCCTTTAGTAATAAAAAAAAAATTATTTGTAAAAATGTTGTCCAATAACAGAATAAATAACAATTTAGACTGTTATTGGACACAAATTTTTACAGTGTTAAAGAATATTTAGAGGATAAGTCGCTAGTAACATATTAAATAAAAATTATTCTACCATATCCAACACTAACATATCTTTAATATTATATTCTTGACATAATTATTCAATATTAATGACATGACTTATTATAAACACGATACAATTTTGATCTTTATTACAATAATATTTATATTTGATTAAGTGATTCATGTTCACTAATTCAAATATTAATAAATAAGCCTTCATTTTAATAGAAATATTTGTACGCCATAGTATGGCAGGATATGCTGGAACCAAAATTGTATCATCTATTGTACCATATTCTGACAAATAAACATTTTTGATTTGATTTTGATTTAAGTAGTTCAAATAATCTTAACAAAAGTTTCCTTAATCCTTTGTACGAGTAACATAAAATAATTAACACGTTCACATACAGACGGACTGACATTTCCGTATAGAGCAGATTGCAGGGTCGGAATTAGATGCCCTTGAACTGTCAGTTACTGTTATTTGTGCTGATTAGTTGGAATGGAGAAGTTTTTAGGTTGATAATGATCATTATTATGGTAAGGTTAACAATGAACGAATTGCCGAATTAGTCGAGTGGTATTTTACTCTAGTAATCAAAGAACTGACCCACTGAGATGTAATTAGAGGCTAACTAACGCTGAGAAAAAAATCTAAGTTGTATTAATCTAAGTTGTAACTGTATTTATTTATTTTATTTATTTACTCAAACTCAGTACTCGTTAAAAATTCAGTCTTACAAAATAGGTACTATTTCTACAAACGTGTGCGTGAGCACTGCTCTCCTAGTTAGGTTATGGAAACCTAGCTAGAAGAAAACTGTATAACATTGTATTGGATATAAAATATTTTATCAAACTATACAAAAATTCTGAACGAAGCAGTTTTGCAGGGACTTAAAAAACAGTACGCTAACACAGGACCTTAGCAAATATTTATTTATGTGAATTATTATACCTAAATATTTTTTTAAAATGTCATTTAATTGATTTGTATTGCTTTACTGCAAACGTATGGTAAATAAATGCATTTTTTAATAAGCATGCAACCACGTAATATATTATACGTTAACAATAAACTAAACAATCACATAATATATTAAACTAATATTGTAAACGTGAAAGTTTGTATGGATGGATGGATGTTTGTTACTCTTTCACGCAAAAACTACTGAACGGATTTGGATGAAATTTAGAACCAAAAAAAATCATAGCTTAATTTCAGTCCCACAGAGCCGTTCAGTGGCCCACAGATAGATTATAACCAGGATTAACATATACGTATAGAATACTTTTTATCCCGATATTCCCACGAGATTGAAACTTATGCGGGTGAAACCGTGGGGCACAGCTAGTATTAGATAAATGTATTATAATTGCCTTGTTCTCATATTAAATATCCAAGCATCGAATAAGACTGTTAGGTATAAATCATTGAATGCATCTGATATAAGATCGTGCCCAAATGCGGCCCTGTAATGATTAATGTTTTTCTGACAAGTAAATACAACATTTTCTAGGTTTGCTTCAATCAAATATCAACGTCCAATATTATATTTATGCTTAACTAGTGTTTGTCCTATGTCTTCACTTAGTTTATATCTAGTCTTTCAATTTTCACAAAATAATTTGAATTTAGCAGCAAGCGGGGTAATTGCGTAACATACTAACAGTAGCAATGGCTTTCATTTTGACAGTTCAACGACATTCATTGCGTTATTTACGTTGTTAAGTACACAATTATTTCGAACATATGAAGCAATGGATTAGCAATATCCTTCAAAATGATTCAGATTCTGATTGAAAGTGTTACGCAATTAGTGTGCTGGACGTTGTTTATAAGCTAATGGGTCAAAGGAATGTTATGTCCTATATTGAATTGTTGTATTCTACATCATCATTGGCCCAGCCTTTTTCCAACTATGTTGGGGTCGGCTTCCAGTCTAACCGGATGCAGCTGAATACCAGTATTTTACATGGAGCGGCTGCCTATCTGACCTCCACAACCCAGTTACTGGGTAATACGAAACCCCTTGGTAAGACTGGTTGTCAGACTTTCGGGCTTCTGACTATCCGTAACGACTGTCAAAGATCCACGAATGACAGCCGGGACCAACGGCTTAGTGTGCTTTTCGAGGCACGGAAGGGACTTGGTATGTGAAGATGGTCACCCATCCACGGACCAACCGTGGCAAGCGTAGCTTAACCTGATCGATCGACCCGTGCGGCTGTTATTACTTAGCCACAAGGCCGTCCAATAATATAAATTTATATTATTAATTATTATTATTTGTTGATGGGGTAAATGCCATAAAAGGAATTTTATGTTCTTAGATATTACATCGTACTCGAAATTGTCGTTATATTAATAAAATGCAGATGTTTATCACAAGTCACAGGTTTTATGGTCATAAGAACAAAAACATGATAATTACAATAAACTGTACAGGTCTATAGTTTATGAATGTTTCATTCAGTAGGTAATATACTAGTGTTGTTATTGTTAAATTAATTGATTGACGGCATGCAAAAGATTGCATGATCGGATGTTTGATAATTATTCAGCCACGCCCTAGTGAGGTTCTTATTAATCTCTTGTGTCAATGGTACTGTTCCCCGCTGTTTTTAGGGTTCCGTACCCGTACCTCAAAAGGAAAAACGGATCCCTTATAAGATCACTTCGTTGACCGTTTGTCAAGACCCTTTTTCTCAGGAACGCGTGGATTTATTAAGTTGAAATGAATATCAAATAATCAAGGTTGCAATCCCTTTTTTTTTTTTTTTTTTTTTTTTTTTTGTGGATGGGAAATCATCAAATGACTCCTCCCGCTCTGGGTGGAGCAGAAGGGAGTGTCAGACTCTTACTGACTAAAACCCACCCGTGTTCCTTCCTTAGCCCTTTACGTACCAGGGCAGCGGTAACCCTTTCGGACAATCCCGCTACCCCGGCAGGCTTCGGCCCTGTCGGGCCCCGTCAACTACGCTGACATCTCTTTGAGGCGCGCGTGGAACACATACACGCCGTCCGGCACGGGCCTGGTCCTGATCGGACGGAGAGCTACCCATTGCTCTCCGCCCGCAGGCCCGCGCCTACGGTGGCCGGGAGTCGTCACGCGGCTCCCGACGCCCGGAGCGTCTCCCTCGGCGGCTGAGGCGTGAGGATCTTTCCCTCGCCCATCCCGCCACCTCCTTCGCTAGCATGACTGCTTCGCAGAAGGAGGTGACCGCCTCCCACTCCCTCTCGCCCCGGACCATGGCTTGCACCAGGGCCGGGCGCGAGAGGTCGCCGCCGCTGCCGATCGCCTCTACGAGGACACGGCGGTGCTCTGCCCAAGCGGGGCAGACCTCCACCGTATGCTCCACCGTGTCCTCTGGGCGATCCTCGCAGTGGTGACACCCGGGCGTCTCCTCCCGCCTGATTATGTGCAGGAACCTCCCGAAACATCCGTGTCCGGAGAGGACCTGCGTCAGGCGGTAGGTGAGAGCGCCGTGACGCCTCTCTAGCCACTCCTCAAAGAGGGGTCTTACCGCCGCTATCGTGGCGTGCCCTGCGCTGGGTTGCGATAGTCGCGCCTTCCATTCCACCATGAGACCGCGCCGGAGGTCCGTCCGCTCCGCAACGATTTGCCGCGGGTGCGGAGTTTCCCCCCGACGTAGTGCCTCAGCGCGCCAGTCATACAGGCGCGCGAGGACTATCGCCTCCAGATCCCATGGTGGCAGTCCGGCAAGGAGGCTTGCTGCCTCGCCCGAGATCGTGCGGTATCCCCGGATAAGCCTTATGGCTACCACCTTTTGGGGCGCGTTCAGGTAGTGTGCGGCTCTCAGCCGCAATGAACGCGCCCATACCGGGGCCCCATAAAGGGCCATGGACCGCACGACCCCTGCGTAAAGCCTCCGGCAGGAGGCGTTTGGCCCCCTCAGGTTGGGCAGGAG
This sequence comes from Apamea epomidion, assembly GCA_947507525.1. Classification (NCBI taxonomy): domain Eukaryota; kingdom Metazoa; phylum Arthropoda; class Insecta; order Lepidoptera; family Noctuidae; genus Apamea; species Apamea epomidion. The sequence goes on from OX382247.1 coordinate 14,452,409, forward strand.
CCGCTTTAAGGCGGCCCCGGCCCGTTCCAGTTTGGGGGCCAAACGTCGAAAGTGTTCGACGAAGTTCCACCGGCTGTCGAGGACGAGACCCAGGTATCTCATCGTATTCTCGACGCCGATGTGAACCCCTCCTACCATCAGTTGGGATCCCGAAGGTGGCCCGTACCGAGGCCCATGAAAGGACATGGCCTCGGACTTGTGCAATGCCACCTCGAGACCCAACTGCCGGATCCTTTCCACGACTATCGCAACCCCGCGTGTCATCGCGTCGGCCGCCGCCTGATGCGACCTCCCCTGCGCCAGGACCAGCGTGTCGTCAGCGTAGCAAACTACGCTGACGCCATCAGGGAGGTCGGCCCGCAGCACCCAGTCGTAACCGATGTCCCACAGGAGCGGCCCCAGAACCGATCCCTGTGGGACACCGCACGACATCTCTCGCCGGTTCCAGTTCCCGTCGCGACCGGGGTAGATGACGGCTCTGTCCGTCAAATACGCCCCGACTATTCGACGGAGGTAAGTCGGCACCCGGTGATACCGGAGTGCCTCCCCTATGCAGCTCCAGGGCAGGGTGTTGAACGCGTTGGCGATGTCGAGTGACACCGCCACGACCACCCCACCCCGGGACACCGCGTCCCCCGTCGTGAGGGCTCTCACGCGCATGATGGCGTCCACCGTCGAGCGCCCCTTGCGGAAGCCAAACTGGCACTCCGCAAGATCCGGCCCCGTCCTCACCAGGTGCCCGACAAGGCGGCCCGCAATCACTCTCTCAAAGAGCTTGCCGACCTCGTCGAGCAGCACTATGGGCCGGTATGCGGACGGAGAGTCCGCAGGGCGCCCTGGCTTCTGAATGAGGACCAGCTTCCCCGTCTTCCAACGGAGTGGAAACTGGCCTCTCTCCATGCATGCGCTTAAGAGCGCCTCCAGTCGAGGCCCGAGAGCCCTCGAGGCCAGGACCCAGGCTTTACCCGGCAAGCCGTCGGGTCCCGGGGCGGTATTTTTGGCCTTCAGCCTGCCTACCGCCGCTCTCAGATCTACCCCGGTCACTTCAGGGGTGTCGTCGTCGTCGTCCGTGTGGTCCGCTTCGGGCACCGCAAGTGGCGGAGCCATAGGCGGGGGAGTATGCTCCCCCCGTGAAGGGAACAGAGCGCTCACCACTTCCTCCACCAGCTGGGGTCGGAGACTCTGCGTCAGCGGGGGGGCCCAGGTGCGGAGTTTATTCCGCACCATTCTGTAAGGGCGCCCCCATGGATCTCGGTTCAGAGTCTCCAACATCTCCTCGCGGGCCGTATCCTTGGCCCGCTTGACAGCCTCTTGGAGGGTGGTCTTCGCCGCTCTGTACCCCTCGTACAGCTCCACCTCCGTGGCTTCCGCATCCGGAGGGCGGATGCGGAGCCTGCGGTGCCTGGTGTACCGATGTCGCGCGTCGACGCACGCCTTGCGTAGCGCCCCAACCTCCTGCGACCACCAGTACACCTGACGTCGGGCGCGTCCTGGCCGGACTCGGGGCATTGCCACGTCACAGATCTCGGACATGGCCTCCCGGAACCACTCCACCTCATCGTCAATGTCAGCAGGCCTGTCCGGTGAAAACACCCAGGCCTGCACGATCGAGGCTTCCAGGAGAAGCTCCCGGTCCAGCTGCTTCAGCGCCCACCGCGGACCACTCGGGGCCTGTTGGACCAGCGCGCTAGAGGTCTGGGTGGAGACCTCAAACCGGATATACCGATGATCGGAGTAGGTCTCCACCTCCTCCATGACGCGCCAGTCAATGACACGCTGTGACAGAGCGGGGCTGGCGAACGAGATGTCCACCACCGACTCGCCCCGCATCCGCACACACGTAGGAACAGAACCCCGATTTAGGACGACTAGGCCTGTTTCCAGAGCCCAGTCCTCCACCATCCTGCCCCGCACATCCGTGCAACGGGAACCCCAGGCCAAATTCTTGGCGTTGAAGTCCCCGAGCACTAGCACGGAGTAGGCATGGTTTCTAGCGACGACGACACTCAACTCTGTTAAAGAGTTCTGGAACTCGGCGAGAGTTCGGCTCGGAGAGAAGTATACTCCCACTACTACAATCTCTCCGAACCGTGCTGCTACGCACCCCTGTCCCCTCGTGACACCTTCGAGGGACGGGGTACCGGCGGCGGCCGACGAAAGTATGGCCACTGAGCCGTTCAGGTCCTCCACCCAGTCATCCCTGGGCGGGACAAAGTACGGCTCAGCGACCACGGCGATGTTAATCGACCACTGCGCCATGCTCTGGAGCAACAGGTCCTGAGCGCAGGCGCAGTGGTTGATGTTCGCCTGGAGAAGGCGTAGTGGAGGAGTTATTACTCCTCCATTTCAGCCCCCCCCGGGCCCTATCGGCAGTGGTGGCGGCGGCGGCGGCGGCGGCGGTGGTGGCGGCGGCGGCGGCGGCGGTGGCGGTGGCGGCGACAGTGGCGGCGACGGTGGTGGTGGCGACGACGGCGGAGGGCCTGCCCTTCCTCCTGGCTTCGGCGGGTGGAGCGCAGGACTTGCTCCCCGCCCGGTGATCGGCCGGCTTGCCAGCAGCCGCACATGCGACGCAGTGCGGCGCGGCGTTGCACGAGCCGGCCGTATGTCCGGGCTTACCGCAGCGGAAGCATAGAGTGCTGCGGTCCTCCAAGGTGCAATGGACGCTCACGTGGTGCCCCACGAGGCATCGATAGCACCTTAGAGGTCTGGGCTCCAGCAGCTTGACCTGCGCTGACACCCAGCCCACCAGGAGCCTTCCGCCCTCCACGATTTTTCTCGCCGCCGTCACGGGACAGCTTACCGTAACGGTTCGCATACCCGTGAAGTCAGGACGTATGGTGCCCGCCTTCACCTGGTCGGTCAGACACCCGCCCGTCCTGACGACGGCGGCTACCACCTCGGCCCCCGTCACCGAGTCATCCAGGCCCACAATGCGCATATCCGCGCACTTGACGGGCCTGGAGACTCGAGCCTCGTCCGCATTGAGGGACGCCCTTAGCTTTTCAACCAGGGCGTCAGCGGTGGGGCCGCTCGTCGCACCGGGGACCTCCAGCATGCGGGCACCAGTGGCGGTCACCCTATGCCGGAGGCCTCCGGTGATCCCCAGCTCCTGGAGATCCACCGTCGCTCTCGCTTTGGCGAGCACGTCGCCGTAGGTCACCCCCCTCTTGACCGCGTCCGGCTGTAGTGTAATGACTACAGCCGCGGTCTTGGGGGAGCGAAGCCTAGCCGCAACGGCTCGCTCCTTGCGGCGCCTCCTCTGCGCCTTATTCCTGGCCGCTTTGGCCGCCTTCTTCTTCTCCCCGACCACCTGCCACTCGGCGTTGGTCGTGGGAGATTTGATTGGGGGAGGCGTAGGCTCTGGGGCCTTCCCCTCCCCAGCCGTTCTGCCCTTTTTGGGGGCCGGAGCCGCGGGTTTGGCGGCAGGCGCCGATTTTGCCGGCGCCGAGGCTCCGCCAGCCGACGTCGGTTTCGCCGGCGCCGGGGCTCCTCTAGCCGACGCCGGTTTGGCCGGCGCCTGGGCCCGGCCAGACGGCCCGGGTTTAGGGGCGGCCGCGGCCGCGTACGAGGCCGCCTTAGGCCCTGGGGCCGTCCTACCCGCCAAGGGAGGGCGCAGAACAATACCCTCCAGGACGGCGAACCGCGCCTGGAAGGTCGCCAGCTCCTGCCGAACCAGGTTCAGGACCTGGTTCTCCACCGGCACGGGCTGGCTTGGTGGTGGGATGTTCTGCGCTGTGCCGGCCGCTCGCATCCTGGCCAGGTCCGCTCGGAGCTCCTCGTTCTCCTTTCGGAGGAGCTCCATGGCAGCCGTCAAGCGGGCCACCTCCGCCCGCATTTCGGACATGCCGTCCGGCGGAGGCCCGAGGTGGATGGCCTCCGCTGCCGCCAAGATGGAGGCCTTGGCCGAGACTATGGCCCTGTTTTTCGAAGTCTGTAACTTCTTCAGGGCCACGTCCCGGATCGCGGCCTCCACGACCTCCGCGAACCTCTTTTTGCGGTCCGCATAAGGGCCGCCAACCTCCGCCGCCTCGTCACTAGAGGTCTCTGATGCAGACGCGCGATCAGACCCCCCCTCCTTCTTTGCGGGCTCCTCCGCCTTCTCTGCGGCCTCCCGAGCAGTGAGCCCCCTCCCTACGCCCCGCTCTCGGGCTCCTCCCCGCCTGCTGGTCGGGATCTTTCTGGCCGAAGCCAGCTCCCAGTCAGAGGACGACCCCTGGCCGTCCACTGACCTTGGCCGCTTGCCCTGTGCCTTTCTCTTGGCAGCGGCCGTCTTCTGGTCACGGCGAGAGCTCACTGAGCCTCCCGTGCTCGCTCCTCCAGACGCGGCGTCGGACTCCGACCCCGCATCACTCCTCTCTTCGTCCTTTGTGGTTTTTTGTTTTAAAAATTTTTCCATTTTTGTTCCCACGAGTAAAAACTTTGTGTACCTGCTCAAATTATGTGGTTCGCACTAGTGACTAAATCAAGCTACCCATTAGCCAAGCTTACTACCTCCCTCACGGTGCGCCGCCGCTTGGAGGTTTGGGGAATTTTTTATAGAGGTTAATCTTCCTCGCGGTCCGGGCGGTTAAGCCAAGACCCTCGACCCCCGTCAAAAGTCAGAGACATGACCTTGACAATCTTCGGGGCTACGATATTAACGGTGGCAGGAGGGGGGGGTTATCCCCTCCTGCCTGCCCGGCGGCAGGGTAAGTGCACACCAGGCCCGCTCTTACTCCACACAGTAGCCGCTCTGCTCCTCATAGCGGCTTGTGTGGAGCGTTCCTCTTGGCAGAACATTAGCATGCGGGCAGCGAGATCTCATTGGGAAGAAATCCCACTGAGAAATAGCTGCCCGCACCCCAGGATGCACCGGCCCGAAAACTGGTCTTCCCCCCGGACGTATCCAGAAGGGAACTCCAGTCCCCAGGCACACGTGGAGGTTTTCTGCCCTGGCACCCCAGGTTGCAATCCCTTGAAGCAGTGTAAAAATCAAACTTCTAAGTCAACACAATCGAAAGATGCGGGCGTTTATGTTCCTTTTATGCCGCATATTATGACACTCTATAGGGAATGAAAACGTATAGGGTGCTTCCCGTTGATTTAGAATCATGAAATTCGGTCCGCAATTTCATGTAGCACAAGTAAAAGAAAAAATCTGAAAACCATAAAGGAGGTCAGCAAAAGCCATACAACATTGCCCAAACATGTTCCTCGAGGTACACGTGCACCAAATCGTAGAGAAAAAATTGAGGAATTCGAAGGTAATGGACCAAGGTAGTATAATTGTGCCCAAAATGGCGAGCTTTTTATTACGTTAAAAGTTATTTTATTCTCGCCCCCGGGTCACCATAAGAAAAATATATAAATGCAATATGATTCTGTGTAATCTAGTGTATTTTCTGCCACTAAGTGTACCTCGGTACTTCGTTTGGGCAGATTTTGGTGACATCCTTTGTAGTTACATACCTACAAAATACGGAACCCTCGGTGCGCGAGTCCGACTCGCACTTGACCGGTTTTTTTTTCATAATATAGTTTCATAGTATAGTTTGAAACCAGTAGGTGGCCACGTTGATTGCGGCATCAGTGGCATTCATTAAGTCATCCAAGGTGCAGGTGAACTGGCACTTTAGTACACCCCAGCAAGTGGGGTATGGACTGATCAGAAGCACCGCACTCGCACTGGGTGTTGGACGGGTCAGTAATCCTCTAATTTGACAAATTGTGTCTGACCTTTCCATATAAGGCCAGTGCAGACCACGGGTTTCAACATACTACTACTGTAACTATTTACGATAGTGAGTACGATAGTGGGTGGGTGGGTTATGCTAGGATGTTTATAGTTAAACGAAATATTTTCCTAATAGTTACTTTAAAACTGTTTTGGAGAATCTAAAACAGTTTTAAAGTGATGATACTTTTTAAGCTCTCAGAAACTTCATCGCTTGTATGTAAGTCGCCATCTTGGATTTTCATTTTAGATTCGCTATCGGCTTTACCACCCTCAAAAACTATGAAAACGACTCTCATGATAAAAAAAATCTCACTATTGGCTTCAGCATCCTCGAAATCCTTGAAAACGACACGTATGATTAAAGATTTGAAAATTTTCGCAGACGCCCTCTTGGATTTTCATTTTGACCTCACTGTTTGCTTGAGCACCCTCGAAAACCATGAAAACTATCTCTCTCAAAAGTCGCATGGAGCATAACGCTTCTTCGTTACGTGACGGTTTCCGCCAGTTTACTCCTACCCCAAGCCGCGTTAAAGAACTCCGTTCCAAAAATAACTCGCTGTCGACACACTTGTCCATCAATACAAAAAAAAAACCGTTACACTGCAAGGTCATCGGAAACTCTACATCCTATGCATTCTCACAATACGCGCACCTCACTCATACACACTCACACGCACTCGACCTTCAGGTAAAAATAAGAACAAAACAAAAATAAATCATAACAATTTGTACCTGTTTGGCAGTAGTGTCACCATGAGTCCGAAAAACAAAGGACAGTTCCGGAGATAGTTGCAACTGTTACAATTGTCGCGTGTCGTGTCGTGGCGGAAGTGTGAGCCTTTTAAATTCCACGAAAAAGGTCGATGTTATTATTGTATTGTTATGTTTAATCATATTTTCATACTACCTAAAAAAAAAAAATATTTTATTAAATAAGATCAAAAACAAAAACACTTGAAGATATTTGAATGAGTACGTACTAGCTACAGACTCCAGCACATCAAGCTACCCGAAACTATCAAATTTTCCTAATCAACCTTGAACCTAACGCTTTAGCGATAAAGTTGAAAATCTATTAAAGAAATTTGACAGATTGTAGTAGCGTGATGTGCGTCTCTATCTAATGAATCTGGGTCTTTGAACAATAACTTTACGTCCATGCTCAGCAGTATGTAATCGAAGACTATGTCCAGCACCCTTATTCAGTAACACACTATCAATCAAAATCTGGATGATTTTGAAGGATATTGCAAATCTATACTTCACATGTTCGAAAAATGGGTCTGCTCTACAACGTAAATAATGCAATAAATGTTGTTGAACTTTCAAAATGAAAGCCATTTCTACTGATAATGTGTTACGCGATTTCCCCGCAGGAATAGATTGGCGTAGAATCAGTTGATTTACCGATAAAAAAGCAAAGCCCACTTAAAATGTCCTAGAAATCGAAAGTTTTAATTTGGAAACCCTCTAAGTTATAAGATCAGTGTACTGGAACTACCGGTTCCTTATACATACATACCTAGATCTACAAGTACCAGTTATTTGTAGGTACGAAGTATATACTATGCGTGTTGTATATACGCTGTTAAGTGTCAAGTGAGGTCGTTGCTTCGTTCCGTATGCGATTGCTGAGAGCTTTATTGGCAAGTATTTTTTACGAGAGTAAAGTAAAAACATGTAGGTAGGTACTTAGTAATGACATAAAGCCTTGGGATTAGTTTGATTGCGGAAATTGGATAAAGCCTTATAGTCAGTACATAATCAGCCTATAATGTTCCCAGTACTGGGACACAGGCCAGAGAGGGAATGGGTTGTAATCCGCCACGCGGCCCAGTGCGGGCTGGTAGATGTCACATGTCTTAGAATTTTTGTTTCTAGTACATGCCGGTTTCTTCACGATGTTGTCCTTCACCGTGTTGAGAGCAGCGGTGATGTAATAATTTACACAAAGTAAAGCGCCTGTCTGGGTTCGAACCTACGACCTACAACTCGTGAGTCGCGGGCGTTACCACTAGGCTATCACTGCTCATCATTATCATCAGCCTATAGCAGTCCACTGCTGGACATAGGCCTCTCCTATTGCACGCCATTCAATTCGATTTTCGGCAACTCTCATCCAGCTGCTACCAGCCATCCTGCGAAGATCGTCGCTCCACCTAGCCTGAGGGCGTGCCCTCGCGGAATCGCGGTCTCCACTCAAGAACACGCCTATCTCACCGGTCATCGCTTCTACGGCTAATATGGCCGGCTCATTGCCACTTCAGCTGGCTTGCTCCGTGTCTGAATGCAGAGAATTTTGCTCATCTAAATTTTATTCTATTAAATGGAGATATTTAGGAGTTTTTGGTTACCACTGCTCAGCATAGACTACGATAAAATTAAAAGTTATAAAGCAGTGACGAACTTTTCGAAGATTAGCGTTGACAATTTGACATTGTACTTAGCCACGGTAGTCGAAAGCCTTGTTTAAGAAGTTTATCAGTTGTCAAATCTTTTGTCATTGGTCACGACTGGTTGTTCATATTTTTATTAATCAATCACAACTGCTAGATAACATGCGATTTAATTTCTTCAGATTTCCTACCAGCGACTAGCACCTGCTGTACATATGTAAGCTTGATCAAGGCTCTGATTATAAAATCCGCACCCTAATTGCGTAAGACACTATGAATTACAATCATTTGAAGGATATCGCTAATCCATTGCTTCCTGTGTTCTAAAAAATTGTCTGTTTAGCAACGTAAATAACGCAATGAATGTTGTTGAACTGTCAAAATGAAAGCCATTGCTACTCTTAGTGTATTACGCAATTGCCCCGCTGATGTTAGATCTAATGTTCGCTGTGGTGATTAGTAAATCACAACAGCTGGTCACTGACAGTCGAATAGACTTTCAGAAACCGAAGGCTACTCATGTCACTTTACTAGTCTTACTTGACCATCCACTTAATAGAAAAAAAAACGTGGTACTTACACCGTAAAACGCTCATTTTTTTGTCGCATAGTTAGACGTATTGAACATATTACAAGCCAGATATAAGTTGATTGTATCGACAAATCTAAAAAAAAAAAGACTTATTCAAGAATATTTTATATAAATAAAATAGTATGTTGAATGAAAAGCAATCGTAAAACAGAGCCCAAGAAAAGGTTTTTCGTCGCATAGTTGACTGATGAGCGTTAGCAACGACGAATTTGGAACAGACGCCATCACGTCACGCTACCCGATACTATCAAATTTTCCCATTTGATAGCCCAATTCTTGAGGAAGGCTATATGCGATTTAACAACACGCCAGAACCCTCAGAAGCCTCAGTACACAAATTGCGTAAGACTTTATCAGACTCAATCTGAATCATTTTGAAGGATATTACTAATCCACTACTTCCTATGTTCGAAAGGAACCTTCGTCCGCTCAACAACGTCAATAACGCAATGAATGTTGTTGAACTGTCAAAATGAAAGCCATTGCTAGTGTTAGTGTATAACGCAATCACCCCGCTGAACCCTCAGAGCAAAAGTCAGAAAGAACGCTAGGAGACAATGAAGTAATAGCGCTGGCAGAAGTTAGTTTTTATAATAAAGTCCTTTACTTCCACTGTCTTTCTTACATATTTTTTATGGTACCTAAAGCTTACCTACAGTATTTACTATACCAACGCTAGATACCACAAAAGTAGCAGCCACAGGTGCTAAAACCAACTCAGTCTGGCGAAGGTGTCGAAACACCCTGAAGGTTGCGCCGCACAACGTTCTTAATGATATGTTGCGCAACTAAGAGCGATACCCTGACGAACTGGCGCATGTTTTCCTTTTATTAACTGCAGGAAAATGGGTAATCAGAATCTTAATTTGATTGATGAATGGCGAAAAAGATGCTGCATCACCGAGCTTGATGAAGAAACGGATGAGATGTATTAATGTACCAATAGTAATTTGAATAGGTTCCGAATTTATTTCGATGTCATTCTATTACTATCCAGGGTCAAGTTAAATTGACTAGCGGAACTCCGCAGATGTCATGGGTTTCGGTATCCAAACACGATGAAAGAAAGAAAAATAATTTGATGATTTTTTTAGTGGAGTCATTGACCACCATTTTTTTTTTTTTTTCTGTGTGGGAAGTCATCAAATGACTCCTCCCGCTCTGGGCGGAGCAGAAGGGAGTGTCAGACTTTTACTGACTAAAACCCACCCGTGTTCCTTCAGTTGCCTGTGCCAGGGGCCACGGTATCTCTTTCGAACAACCCGCAGCCCCGGCGGGTCATTGACCACCATTAGTGCAGTTCCTTGAAATATCAGTTTTTTTTTTGTTTAAACTTCACAGATTTGATTGGTATCGACATCTAAACACGATAAACTATAAGAAAACGGATTTTCTCAACTCATACTACAAGCAACAACACTGCCAAAAAAAAAAATTTTATCGTGTTTAGATATCGACACTCATTATGTCTGCAGAGTTTCGCTAACTAATTTAATTTGACCCCGTATAATACTGTACACGGATCTTGCGGCGCGTGGCCTAAATCGGAACTAACGCCGCCATCTTGTTTTTCAATACATTCCACAAAACAATTGCACTTAATGTTTACCGACAGCGCCACTATGTCGACGTCATTCAGTGTATGTACTCGTATGTTATTTTTCATCTCATAGCGATTTAAGTCTATAAGTTAGGTTACGTTAGTTATACCCTGTCCATAGGTAAACCGTTTTTTGACAGATGGAACTAGTGATTAAAGCAACACACAATACATTGATTGATTCACGTCCGGTATTATTTCTGTAAGATAATTCAATAAGATAAGGCAGTTTATATATTTATTTTATTACGGATTTTAAAGTTAACTTTTGCGTAATCTGGAATATGTACGTTCTAAGATAGCTGTCAAAAAATGGTTAACCTAAAGGACAGGGTATAGTTAGTTAAAGTAAGTATATAAGTTACGAGGGGCTCGTGGCACAACAACAACCGCACAGTTCGATCGATCAGGTTAAGTAAGCTACGCTTGCCGCGGTTGGTCCGTGGACGGGTGACCATTTTCACATACCAAGACCCTTCCGTGACTCGGAAAGCTTGTTTAGCGGTTGGCCCCGACTGTCATTCGTGGATCTTTGACGCCCGAAAGTCTGACAACCAGTCTTACCAAGGGATATCCTATTACCCAGTAACTGGATTGTGCAGTTCAGATAGGCAGTCGCTCCATGTAAAATACTGGTATTCAGCTGTATCCAATTAGACTGGAAGCCGACCCCGACATATTTAGGAAAAAGCAGATGAGATGAGTGTCTATGAAGTTACCTAGCCAACAATGTAAAATAAATTACTAAGTAAAGTCAACATCCAGTTTGTTACGAAAGTTAATTGCCTCTAATGTTTCCTCGCAAAAGGTAAGATATTTTAACCTAAACCGGATGAATAGTAACATCCTCTTGTCTGCTAGCAATAACAAGCTTCATCCACCTAACCTCTGTCAGGTACTGTAATAATTACCAAGTTATAAGTCATCTTCAGCCCCGGATTTACGCGTAGGCACACAAGGCACCCAAGGCGAGGTAAGGCACAAGGCCTAGGGGCCCCAAAGCTAACTAGGGGCCTCTTAGAAATATCATCGTTCAATCACGCATCAGCTATGCGAAAAATCAATAATGTATGTTTTACAAAAGTACTCATAAATACCTAAGTAGTTTGAAGAAAGTAAGTTGGTTTAAGAAGGTAAATAGAAAAAGAACATGTTTGTTTAGAAAATTCGCTTTATGAAAGAAAATAAAGAAAAATAATTTATTTTGCACAAACAAAACGCACATTACAAAAAAAAAAGACATTAAATATACACATACAACCTAGTCAAAAGCCTCGTACTCAAGCATATAAAAAGTTGAAGTAAACTTGGTGACATACGTATAGCATAGATTGCATACTTTCTGAGGGACAATTCCCGTAATTTTAAGAACGTTCACAGTCTGATCTCAGTCTCAATCTGTCAAAAATACCTCTAATTTCCCTACATTCTTGACAACTTTTTGACATTTTTTTGTCGGCGACACGAGACTGCGACTAGATTTTGATTGTTTTAAATTACGAGAATTGGCCTTCTGATTTTTATTTACAGTCGGTAATTAAAGTCGGTTAAAAATTATATTTTCTGTGCTACATAGCGGAATTTATTTGCTAAAATTCCAAAATGGCTTCCGGATGTAATGGTGCAGTGGTGCCTGCCTGGGTTTTAACCCACGACCTAGCAACTCGTATGTCGGGGCGGTAACCACTGTCACTGTTATTTAATCAACTTAATTTAACTGAATATATCCGATATAGGTAGATATAGATCCGATATAGATACTGGTCTTGAGAGAGCCAAGTTGCGCCACGATACCCGGCCACGTTTAGAATGCAGATAAATCCCGTATCATGGTTCTTGCACAAGGTGGCAGGGACATCGACGAGAAACCAGTTACCATGGATTTAGTACATGGACCACCCTCTGTCGAAATATTTCGAGGGTTATTAAAAAAAATTAGCAGTTCCATACATTTTAACCGCGTAGCTTGCACTTCTCTATGAAACAACAGATTTTTTATTGATAACCGACGAGAAACTTCTACGCTAAGGTGTCTAAAATCATGTGCTGAATTCATGGTTACAATTTGCGCGGCGATGTCCGTGCCACCCTGTATAACGAAGGATTCATTGTCCACAAGCATGGGATTAAGCCAGAGATTACCAGTAGAACAGGGAAATACACCTGATTGTATTAATGTGCAGCCTTGGTTCAGAAACGTGATTATGGGCTATAATCTAACGAACGAGAGGTCGGAGTCGTGTGTTCCAACTTCATCGGATTATTCGCCGTGTGTAGGCCCGGTCGTCAATGTTGTATGGATTACTATGGAAGCTTGTTGACGGACACGTTTTTTTTACTGTGCGGCGCGGCCTAACACATCGTCCATCGTACACACTGTCAGTAGCAATGGGTTTCATTTTGACAGTTCAATAACATTCATTGCATTGTTTACGTTGTTGAGAAGACACATTTTTCTAAATTATGAAGCAATGGATTAACAATATTCTTCAAAATCATCCAGATTTTGATTGACAGTGTGTTACGAAATTAGGGTGCACGAATCATCTTGATCTTGACTACTTATTTAAAGTTTTCGCACAAAACAAAGGTACAAAGGCGGACTTAATGCCTTAGGCATTCTCTACCAGTCAACCAAGGGTGGTGAAGAGATTAGATGGCAGGTGCATTCATTGAGAGGAACAGAGATTTAAAAAAAAAAACTACTACGCTATTTGTTTTACTTTGACATTGACATTATGTCTCTAGAATTATTATGAAGCTGACTTTATTCATCAAAACAGCTTTGCATTCCACTTGCTTTTTTCCCAAAATTGCACCTGGTAGAAACCTTTTAAATCACTTTCCATAGCGTTCCACACAAAGATTACCCATTTTTTACAAGAATATGAAAATATTTTTCATCCTCAATATCAGTTTTCAATAAAAATCAATAGGTACTACAGATGTTGGTTGAATGTTCACGTGACTAGAGGGCTGGCCTATTTTTAGCCCAAAGAATCAGCATTGCCATCCAACGTGGTAATGCAGCCAGCCTTTGGGCAATTATCCCATTGACAGCGATGTGGACGAATTTTTGATGCCCAATGAACAATTTTTGTTTTTTTTTATACACTTGTATGTAATATATATTTATATATTTTAGTGTTAGCGTGTAAATAGTAATGTTCTCTTTGCGAACAATTAAAAATATACTACAGATACATAAGTGGGAAGAGTAACTGGGTTGTGGAGGTCAGATAGGCAGTCGCTGTATGTAAAATAATGGTAATACAGGCATCCGGTTATACTGGAAGCCGACCCCAACATAGTTAGGAAAAGGCTGGGCTATTGATTGTAGTGGGAAGATAACGGCCTTAATACGGCTAAAAATATAAGTCTGACCCTATATTGAAAAAATAAATCCAGTTAAAAAGTACATAAACAAAACTGTAGGTATTGTAAATGTAAATCATGGTCAACAAATGGTTAGGTAACTCGCGGTTACTGACCTACGACTATCGCGCGAGCGACGGCCGTGGAGTCGACCGTCTGTTGTTGAATTTCATACTGTACTAGTAAATATCACGAGTTGGTTTATGTTGATTCATAAAATTGCGGTTTCCAATTGGAGTTTTCAATCATAATGATTTTTTGGAGTTTTTTGTGAGTTAGTTATTATGTGTTTTATAAAACTTTATTTTGCCAAATTTCATGTTTCTAGGTCAACGGGAAGTACCCTATAGGTTTGATTCCGTTGCGAGTGTCAAAATATGCGGCATAAACTGAACAAAACGCCCGTATCTTTTGATTGCGTTGACTTAGAAGTTTGATTATTTTACTTCTTCAAGCGATTGCAGCCTTGAGTATTTGATATTAATTTCAACTTGATAACTCCACGCGTTCCTAAGAAAAAGGGTCTTGATAAACAGACAACGGAGTGATCTTATAAGTGTTCCGTTTTTACTTTTTAGATACGGAACCCTAAAAAGAACCGACGATGGTATATACATTTAGGTCCCATTTACAATTTTATACAAAGACTTAATTACGAAATGGGAATCATCATTCTCCAGGCTTATCCCAAGTTATTTGAAGACGGCACAACATGTATTTTTCTTCCATACTATTAGGTCCATCTCGGTCATCATGACTTGAGAATACTCACTTTAAATTGTTGATGTCTGTATGTCTGCCTTTATAAAGAACAAATAGGAGCGCAATATATTATGACGTATTAATACCATCATTTTTCCAGTGTCAGAGAGAGAGGGAGCTATGGAAGGCCGATAGCACCATCTCTTTTTTGCAATGCAATAATAATGGCATTATATTATAGTATACTTCATAATACGGCCCCAGCAATTATAACATCTACAGAAATCACAATAAACAATCTTGACACAAATAAAATGTAGAAAAAAAAAAAACATTTCACGGTCGTCTCCATGCACGTCGCAGTCCTCTGGTCAGTCGCGTATTTTTGACAGTCTCGTATTACCCAAGTGGGTCAGGTTCATTTACAATTGTTTAACTTTTTTTCCAGGCTAAGGACTTTGGTATTATGCCTGTTGTGTACCGTTATCAAATAGAAATAATGGACCTATAATTATATCTATTTTAACCTCGCAGGTTTAGTGTACGTGTATTTTCAAGTATTGAATTACTTAGTTTATTTTTTATTTGACATTCGTTTTTGTCTGATTAACAGTACTGAAGCGGCGGCGACCTCTCGCGCCCGGCCCTGGTGCAAGCCATGGTCCGGGGCGAGAGGGAGTGGGAGGCGGTCACCTCCTTCTGCGAAGCAGTCATGCTAGCGAAGGAGGTGGCGGGATGGGCGAGGGAAAGATCCTCACGCCTCAGCCGCCGAGGGAGACGCTCCGGGCGTCGGGAGCCGCGTGACGACTCCCGGCCACCGTAGGCGCGGGCCTGCGGGCGGAGAGCAATGGGTAGCTCTCCGTCCGATCAGGACCAGGCCCGTGCCGGACGGCGCGTAAGTGTTCCACGTGCGCCTCAAAGAGATGTCAGCATAGATGACGGGGCCCGACAGGGCCGAAGCCTGCCGGGGTAGCGGGATCGTCCGAAAGGGTTACCGCTGCCCTGGTACATAAAGGGCTAAGGAAGGAACACGGGTGGGTTTTAGTCAGTAAGAGTCTGACACTCCCTTCTGCTCCACCCAGAGCGGGAGGAGTCATTTGATGATTTCCCATCCACAAAAAAAAAAAAAAAAAAAATGCACTATTTTTTATCTATAGTGTTAGTCTGCAAACTTTATGCTCGTGGCTAAATGATAACAGCTACAGGGGTCGATCGAATTTTAGGCCACGTTTGCAGGGGTCTGTTCGTAGATGGGTGAGCGTCTATTAAATATCAAGACCAAACGTCCTGGCTATCATTCGTAGATCTTTGACAGTCGTTACTGGTAGCTAGAAGCCCAGTCTGACAAACCACGGGTATCGTATTTCCCAGAAATTGGGTTTTGGAGGTCAGATAGGCAGCCTCCATGTAAAATACTGGTATTCACCTGCATCCGGTTAGACTGGAAGCCAACCCCAACATAGGAAAAGGTTAGTTTTTCTTTCTTTCTTTCCTACCTATAATAGTACACACACATTTCACGTGTTAAGTCCCATGTCATAGGAGGCGAGCCAATTGCCATTAACGGGGCACGAATCCAGACTCTGGGCTGTTACGAAGAAATTCCTGATCAAAAACCCAATAACACGTTACGCAAACCGTGAATCAAACCCAGGACCTTATGCTCAGCAGTAGCGCTAGCGACCACTAGACCAATGAGGCTAGACTTATGTATGTGTGTGTACTATAATTGTATGGGAAATTTGCCACTCTTGGCTAAATGCACACCTTTTTGTAAACGTTTTTATTAAATAAATAATTATTTTTTGGTAAACTTGTTTCTTAGCTCTTTAGCTAGTTTAAACTAAATTAACGGGCCCAAGCCAAGTGAATGTAGCGTGTGTGTGGTGTTTTTTTTTATGAAGAATTAATGTTATGAGGAGTGATTTCATTTTCCTCAATTTGCATGAACTTTCTAACGATTCTGCAGGTATTTAAAATTGCGGCTTTTTGGAGTGTTATATAAATTGAGTCTTTTAGGTCTATTTGTTTAAGGCTGTGATGGAGGTGATTGGGTATAACACCCGTCGTGGAGACAACAATGGGTACTACGTAGACTTTTTCCTGGCTCCAGATTCTGGTCACTTCTTCTTTCAGTTCAGCATATTTACTGATTTTCTCCCTTATTGTTTTTTGTAAATTATGTGTATTAGGGAATGCAATATCTATGAGGTTTGTGACTATATTAACTTTATCTTGAAGGGTTATATCTGCTCTATTATAGTGAACGGTCCTGTCCGTTAGTATGGCGCGATCGTAGTAGAGTTTGTGTATGGTACTTTTCAGCCAATAAAGTTCCCACTGCTGGGACACAGGCCTCCTCTCAGTGAGAGGGAGTAGGCCGTAATCCACCTCGCGGGCCCAGTGAGATTTGGTAGATGTCACATGTCTTCGAATTTTTTGGTTGTAGGAAATGCCGGTTTCCTCACCTTTTCCTTCACCGTTTGGAGATCAGTGGTGTAGAAACAATTTACACAAAGTAAATCGCCTGTCTGGGTTCAAACCTACGACCTACAACTCGTTTTATGGAGCAATGATTACATATTATTGCCATTTTTAGTACCTATTAAATAATTTCTCAGTATGAATGAACTAAGTCAACAGTTTCGTGTAAACAATACAATGGCACAGTTGTAGCTATAACTGATAATTGGCCATTTTGTAAACTATGTCAAACTTATTGCCGATTATTATTGAGTTAACTTGATCCGTTTTTATTAAAATTCTTGTAATAGCTAGTTGACAAAAACCTACGGTTTTGCGTTAACAATCAATTAACTCAGCCTATCGCTGTCCAGTGCTGGACATAGGCATCTCCCACAACCCCCTGCCCTCCGCCTTCCGCATACAGTCTGTCCCAGCCACCCTCTTTAGATCGTTGGCCCAGAGCTGAGGGGCGTCCCATACTACGCTTACCGATACGCGGTCCCCACTTCAGGACTCGTCTACTCCACCGGCCATCGGTCCTACGACAAACATTGCCAGGCCAGCAGAGTAATAATTAAAAAAATTAAGGGCACTATCTTCTGAAAACATAATACTTTGCGGGACACTGAACGCCCCTCGACGTAATAAAAATAAAACTTCGACTGTGCCTCGTTCAGTGTCCATCAATGGGTAATTTAAAATCTGTTCAGTACTTTTTAAGATAAGCGCTTGCAAACAGACCGACAATGGCGCCGATTCCCTAGTTCACAAACTAAACTAAATTTAAGTTCAGTGCCTCTTTTTCTTTCTATTTCATTATGAAAAGGACAGAAGATAAATATTAGTTTAGCCCTGCCAAATTAAGATAGGTACTCCATCTATTATTGATCGAAGTACTCCATAGACAAATAAAATTAGACGTGATTAAAAATATGGCAACAAAAAATACGTCAATTTACGTCAGGCGCTGACTAATTTGACAGGACTAAACTAATATTTATGTTCTGTCCTTTTCATAATGAAATAGAAAGAAAAGATGCACTGAACTTAAATTTAGTTTAGTTTGTGAACAAGCGAATCGGCGCCATTGTCGGCTAACTTTACTTTTAACTCTCATCGTTTCTTCTAGTGTTTGTTCTTGTATATCAATCTATCTGCGTAGCCTTCTCCCAACTATGTTGGGGTCGGCTTCCAGTCTAACCGGATACAGCTGAATACCAGTATTTTACAACGAGTTATTGGTTATCGGACCTCCACAACCCGGATTACTGGGTCACACGATACATATAAAATTAATAGTATCATCGATACATAAATTTTAAAAATTAGAGGGGCTTGTAGCTAATCTGCACGGCTCGATCGATCAGGCTAAGCTACGCTGGCCGCGGCTGATCCGCGGATGGGTGACCATCTTCATATACCAAAACCCTTCCGTGCCTCGGAAAGCACGTTAAGCCGTTGGTCCCGGCTGTCATTCGTGGATTTTTGACAGTCGTTACGGGTAGTCAGAAGCCTGAAAGTCTGACAACCAGTCTTACCTAGAGGTATCGTATTACCCAGTAACTGGGTTATGGAGGTCAGATAGTCAGTCGCTCCATGTAAAATACTGGTATTCAGCTGCATCTGTTTAGACAGAAGCTGACCCCAACATAGTTGGGAAAAGGCTAGGCAGATGATGAAATAAGTAGTTCCTGCCAATACAAAAGCAGTTATTAGTCTTCAATGTCTTAAAGATACCATCTATCCTTCGGTTTCAATTAATAACTTCATTCATAAGTTTTATTGGAGTTTCTCTATCGGAGTCAAGAGCAACAAATTGTCTTTAAATTTATGATACCATTGTTTTAGTTACGACGATCAATCTCTGTTTTACATAATTATATATTATTTTGTTGCTCTCTGACATGCCTTTAAGGACTCCTGTCTCGTTAACAAAGAGTTGTCTATAATTTTCATGTCATATAATTTGTATCTTTTTGTGCCTGTCTGTGTTACCGCGTTTGTTCTTCTCAACTACGCTACGGATTTTGATGCAGTTTTCACCCTTTTTTTTTTTTTTTTTGTGGATGGGAAATCATCAAATGACTCCTCCCGCTCTGGGTGGAGCAGAAGGGAGTGTCAGACTCTTACTGACTAAAACCCACCCGTGTTCCTTTCTTAGCCCTTTATGTACCAGGGCAGCGGTAACCCTTTCGGACGATCCCGCTACCCCGGCAGGCTTCGGCCCTGTCGGGCCCCGTCAACTACGCTGACATCTCTTTGAGGCGCGCGTGGAACACAAACACGCCGTCCGGCACGGGCCTGGTCCTGATCGGACGGAGAGCTACCCATTGCTCTCCGCCCGCAGGCCCGCGCCTACGGTGGCCGGGAGTCGTCACGCGGCTCCCGACGCCCGGAGCGTCTCCCTCGGCGGCTGAGGCGTGAGGATCTCTCCCTCGCCCATCCCGCCACCTCCTTCGCTAGCATGACTGCTTCGCAGAAGGAGGTGACCGCCTCCCACTCCCTCTCGCCCCGGACCATGGCTTGCACCAGGGCCGGGCGCGAGAGGTCGCCGCCGCTGCCGATCGCCTCTACGAGGACACGGCGGTGCTCTGCCCAAGCGGGGCAGACCTCCACCGTATGCTCCACCGTGTCCTCTGGGCGATCCTCGCAGTGGTGACACCCGGGCGTCTCCTCCCGCCTGATTATGTGCAGGAACCTCCCGAAACATCCGTGTCCGGAGAGGACCTGCGTCAGGCGGTAGGTGAGAGCGCCGTGACGCCTCTCTAGCCACTCCTCAAAGACGGGTCTTACCGCCGCTATCGTGGCGTGCCCTGCGCTGGGTTGCGATAGTCGCGCCTTCCATTCCGCCATGAGATCGCGCCGGAGGTCAGTTCGCTCCGCCGCGATTTGCCGCGGGTGCAGAGTTTCCCCCCGACGTAGTGCCTCCGCGCGCCAGTCATACAGGCGCGCGAGGACTATCGCCTCCAGATCCCATGGCGGCAGTCCGGCAAGGAGGCCTGCTGCCTCGCCCGAGATCGTGCGGTACCCCCTTATCAGCCTTACGGCTACCACCTTTTGGGGCGCGTTCAGATAGTGTGCGGCTCGGAGCCGCAGTGAACGCGCCCACACCGGGGCCCCATAAAGGGCCATGGACCGCACGACCCCCGCGTAAAGCTTCCGGCAGGAGGCGTTTGGCCCCCTCAGGTTGGGCAGGAGCCGCTTTAAGGCGGCCCCGGTCCGTTCCAGTTTGGGGGCCAAACGTCGAAAGTGTTCGACGAAGTTCCACCGGCTGTCGAGGACGAGACCCAGGTATCTCATCGTTGTCTCGACGCCGATGTGAACCCCTCCTACCATCAATTGGGATCCCTAAGGTGGCCCGTACCGGGGCCCATGAAAGGACATGGCCTCGGACTTGTGCACTGCCACCTCGAGACCCAACTGCCGGATCCTTTCCACGAGTATCGCAACCCCGCGTGTCATCGCGTCGGCCACCGCCTGATGCGACCTCCCCTGCGCCAGGACCAGCGTGTCGTCAGCGTAGCAAACTACGCTGACGCCATCAGGGAGGTCGGCCCGCAGCACCCAGTCGTAACCGATGTCCCACAGGAGCGGCCCCAGAACCGATCCCTGTGGGACACCGCACGACATCTCTCGCCGGTTCCAATTCCCGTCGCGACCGGGGTAGATGACGGCTCTGTCCGTCAAATACGCCCCAACTATTCGACGGAGGTAAGTCGGCACCCGGTGATACCGGAGTGCCTCCCCTATGCAGCTCCAGGGCAGGGTGTTGAACGCGTTGGCGATGTCGAGTGACACCGCCACGACCACCCCACCCCGGGACACCGCGTCCCCCGTCGTGAGGGCTCTCACGCGCATGATGGCGTCCACCGTCGAGCGCCCCTTGCGGAAGCCAAACTGGCACTCCGCAAGATCCGGCCCTGTCCTCACCAGGTGCCCGACGAGGCGGCCCGCAATCACTCTCTCAAAGAGCTTGCCGACCTCGTCGAGCAGCACTATGGGCCGGTATGCGGACGGAGAGTCCGCAGGGCGCCCTGGCTTCTGAATGAGGACCAGCTTCCCCGTCTTCCAACGGAGTGGAAACTGGCCTCTCTCCATGCATGCGCTTAAGAGCGCCTCCAGTCGAGGCCCGAGAGCCCTCGAGGCCAGGACCCAGGCTTTACCCGGCAAGCCGTCGGGTCCCGGGGCGGTATTTTTGGCCTTCAGCCTGCCTACCGCCGCTCTCAGATCTACCCCGGTCACTTCAGGGGTGTCGTCGTCGTCGTCCGCGTGGTCCGCTTCGGGCACCGCAAGTGGCGGAGCCATAGGCGGGGGAGTATGCTCCCCCCTTGAAGGGAACAGAGCGCTCACCACCTCCTCCACCAGCTGTGGGCGGAGACTCTGCGTCAGCGGGGGGGCCCATGTGCGGAGTTTATTCCGCACCATTCTGTAGGGGCGCCCCCATGGATCTCTGTTCAGAGTCTCCAGCATCTCCTCGCGGGCCATATCCTTGGCCCGCTGAACAGCCTGTTGGAGGGCGGTCTTCGCCGCTCTGTACCCCTCGTATAGCTCCACCTCCGTGGCTTCCGCATCCGGAGGGCGGATGCGGAGCCTGCGGTGCCTGGTGTACCGGTGTCGCGCGTCGACGCACGCCTTGCGTAGCGCCCCAACCTCCTGCGATCACCAGTACACCTGACGTCGGGCGCATCCTGGCCGGACTCGGGGCTTTGCCACGTCACAAATCTCGGACATGGCCTCCCGGAACCACTCCACCTCATCGTCAATGTCAGCAGGCCTGTCCGGTGAAAACACCCAGGCCTGCACGGCAGTTTTCACCCTCAGAGAAGCTTCGCACTACGTCCGATCCGAATCCGAATTCAAGATCCGAGTTCAATCCGAATTGGGAATGTTCTAAATTCCGACGGACTGAGTTCGGATATAGTGCGCAACCCCTCATCCAAATAGTACTATGGCTACTTCGGACCGTCATTTCTCGGATTCGGATCTCTCATTTAGAGAATTTATTCCGCGAAGTTTATGTGTAAAATAATAAAGGAATCTCGATGGTTTGTCAAGCCATACGAAGCCGGGTGTCTACTCTCAAAGTCCGTCAACGAAGATACGGGCTTGTCCGAAAGTATTCGATTCGTCACAATAAGTAACAAATAAAAAAAATCAGTCGGTTAAAAAGTAAAAACACATCGGGAGTATGGACAACTGTGTTATCGCAAATCGTGTTGTCATTCTTTCTTAGTTTTATATCCTGTAATACGGAGTAGGAAATGGCCGTAATTTCGGCGGAAACTTTGGGTTTCGTGCTTGGGGAGTCAACTGGTGGGTCGCAAGTTAAAAATAAAGAGGATTGTTTTAATGCGGTCAAATAACTTAATACTCAATATATTTGATGCATTGCAGCCATGGCCCGCCGTAATCGGAACATACTTAATATATACATAAATAATTTGGTTTTAATAACACTGACGCAAGAAGCCAGCTGTGTAACATCACTGCAGTAATAGAATCTAGTTATTGCACTTGTGTATGTTACTTCCTCATAGTTTCTAAGTAGTTTATGGTTGCAGGTATACATTAAAATACATATGTTCATATGTTTATAAATGTAGAATTATTGATGTGCCTGCGATGGGTCTACAAGCAACGAAATAGTTTTCTTCTTTTTTTCGTGTCGATGGTACTATAGAGGTATGAGGAACAGGGTGTAAAGTTCCAGACGGGTGTTGTGTCTGGCGGGCAACTGCCCAACGATTGATGTTGGAAAATTGTATCTATGCTTATTGCGCGGTAAATTCTGCTTGCGAGATGCAGGATTTGCGTGACGTCAGTATGACGCGTTGTTCGCATGTGTTTTGTTCGTTGTAGATACCGCTACAGTACTATTCTCCGATGCTTTATTTATTTATTTTAATAATATATTTTTTTTTAATTTTATAATTATTATTTAATCTCAAAAAGAAAAACTTTACATTCTGGTTTCGAGTAACACTGGACCCCACACTAGGATACCCTGTGTCGTGAGGTCCAGTCTCTTTCATCACATGGGTTGTATATTGTTATTTATTTATTTCCCATTTTATTATTATTTATTTATTTATTTCCCACCATACATATGACCACGTTGATTGCGGCATCAGTGGCATTCTTTAGGTCATCCAAGGTGCAGGTGAACAGACACTTTGGTTACTCCAGCAAGTGGGGCATGGTCTGATTAGATGCACCGAATTCGCATTGGATATTAGATGGGTCGGTAATCTGAAAACGACATTAGTGTAACATATACACTCTTGTACATTTTGGTAATGACTCCTAGAATCAAATTGGGATGAGCCTAAATTCAGACACAGAGAGCAAATTCATGTGATAAATATGTTTAGGAAATAGTTTCCTTCTTTGGGAACAGGATACTTGTAATTATGGCCTTGGTCTTTGGGAGCGCGCAAAAAACGAAAAGCCTTTCTAAATCAGACGACAAAAAGTATACTTAACGCTTAGTTTGACGGCAGGTGTATTAGGGAAGCCCTAATTTTAGGAAGCAAAGCATTTACCGAGATATTCTTCTTAGTGTGTCGATAGCAATCTAAATAAACTTGGCCCAGAATTCGGCTACTTGTTTGGCGCCATCACCAGCGTCCATCAGTTCATGTAACGTGCAGCTGACAGGACAGACAGGACACAATATTAAATGTCCCATCGTTTGTGGAACAGCATCACATTTACACTCCAAGGCGGAGTCGTCTATGAATCTCCACCGAGATATTGAAGGCCTAGCACAGGGCATCCTAAGGTCAATTCTCATAGTTAAAAACGTTCAAAATCTATTCGCGATCTCATCTCAGCGACAATCAATGTAGCGACAAAATTTGTCAAAAATGAAGATAAACTAGAGGTATTTTTGACAGATTGAGATTAGAACGTGACCGTTCTTAACTAACGGGAATGAGATGTGTGGAGACTTAGAACTGCATAGCATAATGATCCCACTGCTGGGACACGAGCCCTCTCTCTTCGAGAGGGTGTGGGCTATAACTAACACGCGGGCGCAGTGCGGGTTGGGAGATGTCACATGTCTTCAAATTTTTTGTTCTAGGACATGCTGGTTTCCTCACGATGTTCTCCTTCATCAGTTTAAGAGCAGTGGTGATCAAATAATTAAACAAAGTAAAGCGTCTATCCAGGTTCGAACATGGTCTGACCAAGATTATGTGTGAAAAGGTCATCGGCGTTTCCTATCTGACTATTCTGAGATGAAAGGCCGAAACAAAATCAGAAGTTTGTTTCGGCCTTTCTTCTCAGAATAGTCAGATAGGAAACGCCAATCTCATCTAGTTTAAAAAAAAACGATTATCGTGTAAAAGTGTTTGTACAAACCTACTTACAAAAAATAAATCATTTATCATTTATTTATGAACTTACGACCTACTTACTACCCGTACGTCGCGGTCGTTATCACTAGGCTTCCACTACCTACTCTGCTAGAACTGCATACATTCAAATATCCTCCCATCTTCCCCTGGCAGAACCCCACCTACCATTAAGAAAATCGTTAAAAACATAATTACGTTTAATCAGTAGCCAGTTAAGTAGGTAATAAACAACGATAATGAACGCTTCACGCATTGCCCGATGACTATTAAAGTTTAATTAATGGCTAAACACACACCTATGTTAATACTACTGTCTAACACAAAAAGCTAAGTAACCCAAGGCTTTAGGCTCAGACCACACAAGTAACATCTACAATATTTATTGAACAATGAATTATATGGAGTTCGAGGCTAGCAAAAGTACGAGTAGGTACGTACCTCTAGCTTTAGGTAGCTTTTCTAAACTAATCCTATCCTACTACCATTATAAAAGAAAGAAAGAAAAAGTATTTATTGCGACTTGCACAGGAAGATCATAAAACTAAACTAAACTAAACACAATCAAAAATAAATAACCCAAATTATATTAAAAAAAGTAGGTAACAAAACCAAATTATATAAAAAATTAATTAAAAAAACGCGAAAGTTTGTGAGGATGGATGGATGGATGTTTGTGACTCTTTACAGTAATATAACTTATACGAGTACATCAGCATAACATATAGGATACTTTTTATCCCGATATTCTCATGGGATCAACACTTATGCGGGTGAAGCCGCGGGGCGCAGCTAGTCCTACTATCGTACTAATATTATAAACGCGAAAGTTTGTCTGGATGGATGGATGTTTGTTACTCTTTCACGCAAAAACTACTGAACAGATTTGGATGAAATTTAGAACCAAAAAAAAAATCATAGCTTAATTTCAGTCAGCAGTAAACTCTATTCGTGTACTCTAGCCGTTACGAGTTTCCTTCAATGAAATCACAGCACATTCCAAAAAAAACTTTTGAACGGATTTGGATGGGAACAAAAAAAATCATAGCTTAATTTCAGTCATCAGTAAACTATATTCGTGTACTCTAGACGTTATGAGTTTCCTTCAATGAAATCACTGCACATTCCTAGCTAGTAATTGGTGGTCAATTGGGTCTATTATTCAATAAATATACACTTGTGAGCTATTCAGATCGAATTGAAGCTGTTGAGTAAGACCTATTTATTAGGTAATTTTGACCAATAGGTCTGACGAGATTTGTTGAGTCTACTACGTTTTTATTTGGGACCCTAACCAAATTATATAGACTTGAAGACTTAAGTAGCAGTGGGCAGGGCACATTGCTCGCAGAACAGATGGCCGATGGGGCCGAAAGATTCTCGAGTGGCGACCGCGTATCGGAAGACGTAGCGTTGGAAGGCCTCCCACAAGTTGGACCGACGACCTTGTTAAAGCCGCAGGAACCCGTTGGATGCGAGAAACACAGAACCGGTCGAAGTGGACGTCTTTCGGCTGAAATGGTGATGATGATGATGAAGTCTTGAAACCTTTGCGTCAGTGGAATATATAACCAACTTATGTCGGACTAAACACTAGTCCAAGCAAAAGAAAAGGACTGAGTAGAAAATCAACTAAACATTTTTTAGGAAGTGACCCCGAGAGCGAAAGAAGATAGTTGGTTTCGCCTGTGTAAATGCACAAACAAACGCCCAAACCCACAACCACCACGGAAAGAAAAGAAAGAATAACGTTTATTTGGACACAGAACACGAAAGACAAAATACATTTTTTTTTCTAAAAAAAAATGCAAATGCCTCCCCTTTTTCCTTCCAACCTGTCTTGAGTGATATCTGGCCATGTTGGCCCTGCAAACCTCGTTAGATCGTCACACAAAATACAAATAAAAAAGAAACTAATATTAACCCACCACGGCTACACACGCACGTCTTTGACCCGACACCAGTAATGCAACTGCCCACTGCTCAGTTAACCATCAACCAATTGCAACAAATATAGCAATTGTCATCAAGTATCCCAATCCTTAACGTATATTTCTTTGTCCACAGATAACCAACCATGGGTTCCTTGCCTCGGGTCTCCGTAGTTAACGGCGCCCGCACCCTGGTGCCGGCTGCCCCTCTCCCAAAGCACCTAGCGCATTTAGCTGGCAGTGACAACACTGCGCTGGTGTATGCTGGTGAGTGTACTTTACACCATGGGCATTAAGATACTCCATAGACAAGTTTAGACGTGATTAACAAATTGGCTACTAAAAATACGTCAATTTACGTCAGGCGCTGACTAATTTGACAGGGCTAAACTAATATTTATCTTCTGTCCTTTTCTTAATGAAATAGAAAGAAAAAGATTACTGCAATGATAATGCACTGAATTTAAATTTAGTTTAGTTTGTGAACAAGGGAATCGGCGCCAATGATTATCTTTTTGTCTTAAAATAACTTAGATTACTTCTCCGAAACACCACATTGACCCAATCTTCTGACGTTACTACTACAATTCTTTATAATTACAATAATAGAAATTGCGATGAAAATATTAAATTTTCAAGTACAACACAAATAAAAAAAAGCAATCCAAACCCATTTATGTCGAACATAAATTAGAAACCAATAACATTATAGATCAAAACAATAAAAATACCAATATTATCGATAATGAATTAGGTCGCGATGATTGCACGATACTGATAATTAGTGGTTCTCACATAAAGTTAGCATAACCACTGTGTAATGGTATGGTGTGGCGTGTAATTGACCCAATACCCCCTTGTCAGTCATCGTCAATGAATTTATTAGTGGACGCTGAATTATTAGGTTGGTCTATAATAAGAGATAAATTATTATATAGGTCAGAACGTAAATGAAATGTAGAATCAAGTCTGAAAGTCATCAACATCCCAGCTTTTTCCAACTATGTTGGTATCTGACCTCCACAAACCAGTTACTGGGTAATACGATACCCGTTGGGTCCTTGGTAAGCCTGGTTGACAGACTTTCGGGCTGTTGACTACCAGTAACGACTGTCAAAGATCAACAAATGACAGCTGGGACCAACGGTTTTAGCATGCTCACCGAGGTTCGGAAGGTCTGAATGTGTGCATAGATTATTTTGGTACGAAAATATCCATAAGCTTGCCAGTCATTATTTAGGTCCTAACATTAAAAAGTTCAAAAACACGATATACTCAAATTAATCATACGGCATCGACGCTGAAACTGTAATCAGGAATTCAGCAAATGACTTTAGACCGCCTAGCGTAGAAATTTTTCATGGATTATCAAAAATAAAAATCTGCTTTTTCATACAAAAGTGCGATACCTGCGCGGTGAAAATGTATGGAACAACAGGATTTTAGTTTCAGAATCATGTACTGAATCCATAGTAACTGGTAATATGCATCCTGTACTTATATTTAATTAAACTAACTCATATTTCATTTCTCTTTGTCCCTAAATAGACAAATAGACAGGCATTGTCAGCCAGTACATAAATAATAATGACCTCGTAACAGTTACAGCAGATATAAATAAAATAATAACGAAAAATAAAAAGAATACGTCTGGACAAGCATTGACTAATAATATAGTAATTAAAAAGGAAGATAATTGTAATCATACTGACGATGATCGCGATAGTCATGAGTTCAAGGAATTAAAATGGAAATGGGTACATTAATAAGTAAAATGCATCATTTTACAAAATTACCGTTCACCAGTTCTTGGAGATTTATTAAGAATTAAAAGATTTAATCCCACTTCTAACGACAATGAATGAAATTAACTTTAAGCGACACTTTTTATAAGATTGATAATATAATTAGACTTTCTGAATTGAAAAACTAGAAAGGCTGGCACGAAAGTCGGTTTAGTTAATTTATGGAAAATAAAATAGAGGTATTAAGTAATCTTAGTGATTACATTTCATTAGTGCATCTAGCTGGGAACTGCTTCGTAGAACTATCGGAATATGATGATGATGATGATGATGATGGTATAAGTATATAATTATATCCCGACCTAACCATCCAGGTTAATCGGTGTTTGACGAATAAAAAGTTTAAGACCTACGGGGTAATTGCCTAACAAACTATCAGTAGCAATTGCTTTCATTTTGACTGTTTAACAATATTCATTGCGTTATTTACGTTGTTGAGCAGGCAAATTTATCGAACATATAAAGCAATGGATTAGCAATATCCTTCAAAATGATTCCGATTGTGATTGATAGTGTGTTCCGCAATTGGGGTCCTAGATACGCATAATAGAGTTCACTGCCTTGAGCCACAAGACTTGCTGCTATCTATCGAGTGATTCGGGATAGCGTTCTTTCGGGATAAAATTATGAGAAAGTGTTTCGGCCTAACGTATAAGAGTCTAAAGTTTCCTTTAAGCTGTCTTATCCATCAAAACGTTGTGTCTTCAGAAGTCACTAGTCAGAGATTGCCTTTAGCATTAAGTGAGATGATGATATGACAGCTAATAGAGATGTGTGGAAAAAGGAAACATGAACCGCCGACGGGCAGGAGTACAAAACTCACACAGAAATCTGTCCGATGTACTAACAAATATATGCATTCGGTCGAGTTATTTTCCGTTTAAATATAATTAATAGGATTTAAATACCTTATTAAGTACTATATATGCTTAAACGTATGTTGCATTATTTTAAATTCCATATTCTACCATTCCAGACGAGACATGCAGTGTACGTGTGAGTTATGCTGAGCTGGAAGCTCGTACCAACTCCCTCGCAAGAGCCATAACGTCGAGGGCAAGACCTTCAGGTGCTAACAGGGATGGTGACTACGTCATCGCTGTGTGTATGCAGCCTTCGCATAGGTGAGATCTAGAACTTGACTCAAACACCCGATCGATTCTGTAAAAACCTCACCTTGAAAAGTTAGGTGAAGTTAGCTTAGAGTGAGCAGTCAATAGTGTCAATCCCTAGCATTAGTTGGAATGATAGCTTACTCCACGCTCACTTCACCTAAGTTATCACGGTGAGATGGTTACAGAATCGCACTGCTACACTTGACTTGGTGAGGAGTAACTTCAGTGTTGTCTCTGGAATGGCAACGCACCTGCCTGCGATGCTTCTGGTATTGTAGATGGTCATAGACGGAGATGACGATCAGGTGGGCTGTCTTATGGATGTCAAGACATAACATAAAACGCCTTGGAGAAAGGAACTGGAACCAAACATAGTCCTTAACATGAGGCTTCAAAGACTATAATTAATTATTATTTCACTTCAAAGGCAGTTTGATCATAACCGGTGCGAGTGCATTCGATGCACACACTTATGAGTATATTTTTAGGAAATATGGGATTGGAAAATGCGGTTCTCATTGAAGATTACATCATCGTTAGTAATTTAATCTTTTTAACCTTATTTTCCAGTACTATCACCACTTTGCTGGCAACATGGAAGGCAGGAGCTGCATACGTGCCGATGGAACCAAGCTTCCCTCAGGCCAGGATCTCGCATATCCTAAAGGATGCTGAGCCATCTCTTATTATTTATGATGAAACCGGTTGGTTACTTCTTCATTACTTTTAGATTCATCAAGATATTTTTAATTACATTGACACTGCGAATTTTTGACAGAGTTTTGAACTTAAATCATAGTCTGTTCGTGTTTTTAATCCATTACAAAAAAATCTAGTGGCAGTAAAACTATTTCTAACCATGGATTTGTCTTCTGGTTTTCAGCAAATCCCGCTATGTTCTCCGGGAGCGGTGTCCCAGCTGTATCCTACGAAGAGTTAGCACATGAAGCAAGTGGACTGTCAGCTGATGGAATCCAGGATATGGAAGTATTGGCTACGGCGAGAAGTGAGACCATCGCTATTGTGCTGTATACTTCTGGAAGCACTGGCATTCCTAAAGGTAATTTGTCTATTTAGAAGCCCTTGTGGTGGCCCAGTGATAACGGCCGCGACTTACGAGATGTGGGTCGTAGGTTCGAACCCCGACGGGCGCTTTACTTAGTGTATATTATTTCATCCCCACTGCTCTCAAAACGGTGACGGAAAACATCGTGAGGAAACCAGCATGTCCTAGAACCAAAAATTCGAAGACATGTGACATCTACCAACGCGCAATGGGCCCGCGTGGTGGATTATGGCCCACTCCCTCTCAACGAGAGGAGGCTTGTGTCCCGGTAGTGGGAACATTTTAGCAACATTTTAACTTTCATCATTTTATTTCAGCACCTTTACTATTAGTAAATGACCTCATCTGTTTCTTTCCGTGTCACTAGGTGTTCGTCTGACCTACGCAGCAGTCTGCAACCGCCTCTGGTGGCAGTTCCATACCTTCCCCTACAGTGACTCCGAAGTCAATTGCGTTTGGAAGACAGCCCTGACCTTCGTGGACTCTGTGTGTGAGATTTGGGGTCCGTTGCTACATGGCAGGACGCTGCTAATCCTGTCTAGGGAGACTACTAGGGATCCCCAAAAGCTTGTCAATGTGTTGGCTGATAATCAGGTGAGCACCTAATAATAAATTGTGTATAGGTAGTGTTCTTATTTCTATTTTTGCTTTTCTAAGACCCACATCAAATTAATCATTAAATTCAAGAAGCCAATAAATGTAAAATACTGATCACCTGCTTAGCCTTTTGCCAACTTTGTTGGGGTTGGCTTCCAGTCTAACCAGGTGCAGCCGAATACCAGTATTTTACATGGAGCGACTGCCTATATGACCTCCACAACCCAGTTACTGGGTAATACGATACCCACTCGGTAAGACTGGTTGTAAAATACTATTATGTAGATTTTTCTGATAATTGTGTCCTGTACTTTATGTTGCCAGTCAGCTGTGCCTAACTACGCAATTTCTATTCCAGATCCAACGTCTAGTACTAGTACCAACTCTTCTCCGTTCTATCCTCATGTACCTGTCCCTCAAACCTTCTGAAAGACCTCTTCAGAACCTCAAACTCTGGGTCTGCTCCGGAGAGACCCTCAGCAAGGACTTAGCAGCACAGTTCTTCAAGAACTTTGGAGATCGTAACGGATATAAGCTTGCCAACTTCTATGGCAGTACTGAAGTGATGGGAGATGTGACTTATTACGTATTGGAGAACACCAGTCAGCTTGATATTCACCCTACTATTCCTATTGGTAAGTTATTTTAAATTGGAATTATATTTTAATACGGTCAGGTTACTCTTAAGAATGTTAGATTGTTTTAAAGAAACTTAAAAAAATGGTACCTCCTATCATCATCAGCCTAAAGCAGTCCACTGCTGGACATAGGCCTCTCCTATTGCACGCCATTAAACTCGATTTTTGGCAACTCTCATCCAGCTGCTACCAGCCATCCTGCGAATATCGTCACTCCACCTAGCCTGAGGGCGTCCCACCTCATAACGTTTACCGATTCGCGGTTTCCACTCAAGAACACGGCTACCCCAACGGTCATCAGTTCTACGGCTAATAAGGCCGGCCCATTGCCACTCAAGCTTGCTTATTCTGTGAGCTATGTCGACCACTTTGCTTCATTGCCGGATCACCTCGTTGCGGATTCGATCCCTCAGGGAGACTCCAAGCATAGCCCGTTCCATAGCTCGCTGAGCAACCAAAAACCAACCAAAACCACTAAATAAGCAGGCATCATTGATTCTAATCTATCTATAACTAAAACAATTTTAATCTAAAATCCAGATGACCTCTTCATACCTAATTTTCTTTCCACAGGTGCTCCCCTAGACAATTGCGCTGTATACCTGTTAGACGAAGAGATGAACCCCGCTCGGGAGTCAGAGCCTGGTGAAGTGTGGGTGGCTGGGTGTAACTTGGCAGCTGGATACGTGGGTGGACAAGGGGCTGATAAGTTCGTTGACAATCCTCATGCTGCACATCCAGGTATTTATTAACTTAATATGATATGATCCAATCCATTGCTGAACGTGGGTAACAATCTGTTCCAAAATTCGCACAAATAAACAAACTCAGTAAAGATCTTAGTATCTATAGATGATATATGGTATGTGTTGGTATATCCTGTTTTCATCTCTTTATTTTTATTAATCAAGATCATTTATTTACATAATATGTATAAGCCAACATTTAAAATAATAATATGTAGGTACATGTATATGAAAAAATATACAAAAGAATCATAAGGCATCAAAAATTCGTTCCTTCGTTTGGAACAGTGTCCAAAAGGCTGCCAGCATTGCCATGTTGTATGGTGATGCTAATTCTTCGGCCAAGAAATAGGCCAGCCCTCTGGTCACGTGAATAGTCGACTAACCGCTTGGCGATATCTCGAAAAACCAAGTCGGCGCTCGGACCCCATGGCCCTAGTGGGTTTAAACTCAAACGGCTCGAACATATAAATCCCAATCAATAAATTGGGTTGGAATATTTTCGCCGTTTGTATTCATGTCTTGATAGAAATAGATTACTTTTACCTATTATTGTGTACTATAGTACACGAGTGTGGTAAAAGAATATAACTATCTATCTTTCTTTTGTAGATTTCGGCCGTCTTTACCGCACTGGCGATTTCGGTGTGCTGCAAAAAGGAGTAATTCTGTATGCTGGACGTACAGACTCTCAAATTAAAATTAGAGGACACCGAGTAGATCTCCAGGAGGTAGACCGCGCTGTAGCCGGAGTTGATGGCGTTGATAAATGTGAGTAGCTGGCTTTGAATTTTCTGTACAGGTACAGCCGATTTATCCTGTAAAAAAACTCACCGTGAAAACGTAGGCGACGTAAGTTTGAAGTGGGCTGTAATTCCATCTGATACTAGGGATTGACACTATTGACAACTCACTTCATGCTCACTTCACTTAAGTTTCCACGGCGAGATTTTTACAGAATAGCATTGCAGGTGTACAGGTTGGCAGGGACGACGTGCAACTTGTTACCATGGATTCAGTACATGATTCTGAAAACCTCTGTGTTGAAACTTTTCCTAGGTTATTAAAAAAAAAAAATTATCTGTTCCATACATTTTGACCGCGAGAGATTTTTAGAGGGGTTTCGTATTCAGGTAGATCAGGTAGATCGAGGTCAGATAGGCAGTCACTCCATGTAAAATACTGGTACTCAGCTGCATCTGGTTAGACTGGAAGCCGAGATGGTGATGACATTTTGACCGCGTAGGTATAGCTGTTATCTATGACACAGCTAATTGATTTTTTTATATCCGACAAAAAATTTCTACACCTCCCTAGCTCTAGAATCATGTGCTGTATTCATGGTTTCAGTTTGTCGTCGATATCCCTGCCACCCTGTATTCTCTGCCGAATTCTTCCATAGCACGGATCACGTCATGTGTAAATGGTCTCAAGCTAGACCAAA
The DNA here is from genome assembly GCA_947507525.1 of Apamea epomidion. Lineage (NCBI taxonomy): Eukaryota > Metazoa > Arthropoda > Insecta > Lepidoptera > Noctuidae > Apamea > Apamea epomidion. The sequence goes on from OX382247.1 coordinate 14,485,959, forward strand.
TGTTTAAAGACGCGTGTAAAATGAATTTGAATAATGAAATAATTGTTGTGTTTCTCAGGCGTGGTGCTATGCTACGGCCTGGATCATGGCAACCCTGAGATCCTGTCGTTTGTCACCATCAAGCCTGAAGCAAGAATAGCCGCACAACACATCGAAGCTGCCTTGAAGAACAGCTTGACACATTATATGATTCCACAGGTAAATATTTATGGATTAGTGAATATAAGTGTAGATTTGAAAATCGCTGGGAAATAATGAAGGCAGAATAATCTTTTTCAGTGTTATGATTTGAAATAAAATAAGGATTTGGCAAACCATTTAATACCTATATCTAAATGTTTGCAGGTCATTGAGGTGGAGAGCATACCCCTGCTAGTCAACGGCAAAGTGGACCGCCAAGCTCTACTGAAAATGTATGAGAACACCAACAATAACGGTAAGAATAACAATATTTAAGTAGAAGCATGATCCAAATATCCGGAACAGGAGAAACCGGCATGTCCTAGAACCAAAAAATCGAAGACATGTGACATCTACCAACCTGCAGTCCACTAATAGCAACTGCACATCCAATACAATTGTTTACGAATGGAGATAAAAAACCCCAAGAGTGACGATATAGTTATTCTTGTACTGATACGAGGCAAAATGAAGATCAATAACGATATTCTTTTGTTTGAAGAAAACAACAGTAAACGAAATTCTTTTATGTTCCAGATGACTCAGAAATACCGCTAGACATCGACTACTCCTCCGTACCTCCCTCGGACATGCAAGCTGCCACAGTTCTGTTCGAGACAGTCGGCGAGGTGCTCGGCCGGGCCGCTCGAGGCGCCATCTCTGTGAGGGCAGGCTTCTACGAGTTGGGAGGAAACTCGCTCAACTCTATCTACACTATCACCAGGTTGAGGGATAAGGGATATTTTATTGGTAAGTTTCATTAAATAACTACATATTATGGTTTTAAGACAGAAAAGTACAAAGAACTGTAAGAGCTGAAGAAGGATTATGATGACAATTATGATGACAATAGCAAACTAGATGACTTCAATTTATTCTAAAGTTGAAACTTCAACGAAACGAACGTTAATAGAACGCTGTAAAAGATAGAATTGTCGTAATCATATTTAAATTGAACTGCTTATAAATAATTAAAACAATTTAAATGAATAGAATTACAGTCAAGGCCATTGATTTTTGCAACTACAGTTTTTGCACATGTTTGTGAGTACTTTTACCTACTGTGAACTCGAAGTAGGAAGCGTATGAAATGAAAATAAACGTGATAATTTCAAATCAGCGATAAAAGGGCTTGAAAACAAAAGAAAATTTCCTAGAAAAACAGTACAGTGCAATCTTCGAAACAATGAATTATTGTTCATTGCATAGCATCATTAGTAATTTTATTTCTTAAAACAACCTCAAAGAACTGAGCATATTAACCGAACACGTAACTCTAATCCTCATTCATCTTCCAGATATCAGTGACTTCCTCGGAGCAGCTAACCTAGGCGAGGTTCTCTCCCACATGAGCACCAGTCCCAACCACGACGGTGACGACAGTGATCTGTTTACTGCTGAGCCGCTAGCTGATGAACATAAGCAGCAAGTTGTTGAGTGAGTAAAGCTTTGACACTTTTTAAAGATGAGTATGTAGCGGCGTCTACATCATCACATGCGGACTACGCATCATACTGACGTCACGCAAAATCCTGCATCGCGCAAGCAGAGTTTACCGCGCGACTAGCATATATACATCGTCCCGATATCAATCGTCGGGCAGTTGCCCAAGAGACACGACACCCATCTGGTCGGAGGATCCTCCCATTTTTATGGACGATGAGAGAACTTTACACCCTGTTCCTCATACCTCTATAGTTAAATGTATGTTTTTAATTCGTTTCTAACACTAATAATATTCAGGAGAATTTCAAAATGATGTTTAAAACATATTTATTTAAATTAACGGCGACTGAGTTAAAAATAACAAAACATGTAAAATCATAAAGTACCGAAAACTTATGGCGTTTGAAGTTACTTATAACGATCTACCATTATGTACAAACTAATTTAAATGTACACGATACAGATTTAAGAGAATCAAAGGAAATCAGTCTAAGAGTAAATATTTTCACCGAACTGTCTTTGGTAACCGAGAGAGACACATTGTCATAGTTACATAATGTTTTTTTTTTGTTTTAAAAACGTTGCCCCACACTAGGAATTACTCCAGCCGATTGATTCTTAAAAATCTCGCCGTGAAAAGTTAGGTGAAGTGAGCTTAGAGTGAGCTGTCAATAGTGTCAATTCCTAGCATTAGTTGGAATGTCAGCTCACTCCACGCTCATTTCACCTAAGTTTTCACGGTGATAAGGTTACAGAATCGCCGTAGAACAACTGCTGATTAAAAATGGTTTTTGTCAATGTCGCTACTGGCATGCTTTTTTTATTTTACTCAATAGTTTAAGGACCAAACTAGACTATAATATCAAAAAATTATAAATATTAAATGAAATGATTTTTTTACAACACCACAAACTTTATAGTTTTGACGGACGTTCATGTCAGGCCCGTTCACTTCATCACTTTTAAATGGATTTTATTGTTATACGTTACAGGAAAAGGTATAATGTATTATATATTTCTGGAAACCTCGTCTTTTGAAGAATATGAAACAGCTAATATGTATTTAATGTTATGTTAAGGTTCACCTTAAAATAATTGCAAAATAAAATATGGTGAAAAAAAAGTTTTTTTAAAGTTCAACGAGACTTTTGACAGTTACCCACGTTTACCCCTGCTTTACATTTAATGTTGATTTGTATCCTAACTATCCGTAAACATAATCAAATAATAACAGCTGCGGATATTTGCGGGTTTCGGAGTAATTAATAAAAATGTGATAAGAGTCAGAAAACGGAAAACCGCTCGCTATCTATTGCGGTTTGAAATGTTGCTGTTTACATCAATAGTTTGCGGTAAGTTTTGTAATTTATCATTGATATTAGGGCATTTATCTTTTTTGCACTCATGTTGCGTGTGAAAATATTAATCAACAAAATGCACACTACCCTCATATTTCAAATAGTATATAAACAGTGGTTTCATTCCATTGTAAATAACAAAAGAGTGGTGAATTAACAGAAGTGTAATTACATTTGTTGACTCTTCAAAATGTCTACTTTCAAGTGTTCTAAACGTGAAATAATACTTTCGTATATCGAAGGAGGAAAATCGTTGGAAGCATTATCAACAGTTTTGCAAGAAAAATATCATGTGTCTGAAGACAACTTATGTTTCATCCTCAGTGATTTTCAAAGACATATTATTCCCGCTTTTAATAAACGCTGGAACGAAGCTTCACGGAACAAGGATACATTTTTAATGAAGAACAGTAATTGGTTGGAATCAGAATATTCAATAACTTTACCGGACTCTGAAGACGTTACAACCATCTCCACACCATCTACTTCTTCTGGGAAACGTGGAAGACCGTGCGTATCTTATCCAGACTTGTCAGAATCCAGTAAAAGAAGAAAAAATACTTACTTAAATGTTACTTAATGAATATGGATTTGAACACGTCTATAATGCATATCTTCAAGGGTTACGTTCGATAGGAGAAGGAACAGAAGCTAAACTTGTGGAAACATTAAGATTTGCTGACAGTGAAAATAAGACCTTATTTTCGAGTCTCATAGAAGACGCAAGGCAGACCAAAATGTTAACGGATGAAGAAGCATTGAGCGTATTTATTTACTTGGATTTAACGAAAGCACAATATTTGTACTTGAGAAATTTAACGAACGAACGAAAATGTTTTGTGCTTCCGCCATATTACAAAGTGCAAGAAGTTAAAACTACTTGCTATCCACCGTCTTCAGTCATAGAAATTACAGACACAAGTGCAAAAATAGTAAGACTTCAAGATTTATTAGATCACACTGCAGCTAGAATATTGACAATAGATTCAGTCTATAGGAATGGATTGAATAACTTACTTCTGTATAGTAAATGGGGCCGTGATGGCTCATCCGGTCAAAGCCAGTACAAACAGAAACTGCCAGAAGAGTCTGAACTTATTTCTGATTCGAATTTATTTATCACTTCTTTGGTGCCTATTAAGTTAATTAACGAGCTAACAGGTGATGTTGTCTGGCAAAATCCGGTACCTTCATCTGTTCGTTTTTTCCGGCCTATATTAATAGAATTTTGTAAAGAAACTCCCGAGAAAACTAAAGCCGTTGTGGATGAAATAAAGGGTCAAATAAATTCCTTGAGTCCATCATTAATTAACAAAGAAGGTGAGGGAGTGCAAGTGAAGCTTGATCTCTTCCTTACAATGATAGATGGTAAAGTAGCTCAGGTATTAACAGATACGCCTTCGGGTTCCACATGTACAATATGTGGAGCTACTCCACGCCAAATGAACGATTTGACAAAAGTGACAGCTAGGCCTGAAAATAAAGATTCTTATCAATACGGACTGTCTACTTTGCACGCCTGGATTCGTTGTATGGAAATGATTTTACATATTTCCTATAATCTGTCTTTCCAAACATGGTCAGCCACAAGTGAAGAAAAGAAACGACTAAAGCAAGAGAAGAAAACCCTGGTACAAAGGCGTTTCCGTGAAGAGCTAGGATTGATCATCGACAAACCAAGACAAGTAAGTGGTAATTCTAATGACGGTAATACTGCCAGAAGATTTTTTCACAATGCAAGCTGCTCTGCTGAAATTACAGGAGTGGATATAAATTTGATTAAACGACTTTACATAATTCTGCAAGCTCTTTCATCGGGTGTAATGATAAATGCTGAAAAATTTGGCAGTTATGCTATGGAGACTACTAGGATGAGCAATTATAAATGGTATTACATGCCATCTTCAGTTCACAAAATTTTGATTCATGGAGAAAGTGTCATAAAGCATTTTGCAGTACTTCCTATTGGTCAACTTTCGGAAGATGCACAAGAATCTCGCAATAAGGATTATAAAAAATTTCGTCTTCATCTTGCTAGAAAATGCTCAAGATCCGCTACAAACGAAGATGTATTTCATACTCTTCTTTATACTTCAGATCCTTACATTACCAGCATTAGAAAACCGTATACTAAAAACGTGAAGGAACTTGATGAAGACACCTTAGTTCTTTTGATAGTGAACGAATTCATTTTAGATCCCGAAGTTCATCAAGTATAAATAACATAACATTTAGTAAACAGTACAATTAATTAATTAATCTGTGTTCGATTTTAATCTTTAAAAAAATGTTTTTTTTATTTTATTTGATTTTTATTTTGATGTACTATATGATATTTGGTTTTTGTAAACATTAAAATAATAGTATTCATTGTTAAGAAATAAACATTGGAGATTTTTTATAATTTTGAATTTGTTTTATTTTTTTATTTATTATTTTAAATTTAATCATAATAAATTACATTCTAATTGAAGCCATATACACTATTCTATATTTGTGCAAAATTTTAGAACATAATATTCAGAAATAAAGAAGTTATTGATTTTTAATCAGAAAAAGACCATTATTTTCCACAGCTGTATCGTGGGTGCGTTTACAAACATTTAAACTCACATACACAAACAGCCAGACCCGGAACAACTACCTGTAGGCAATACAATTATTTGTTCCGTGCGCGAATCGAACCCGCGACACGCAGCGCAGCAGTCGATCGCTCAGCCACTGCGCCAACCGTGTCGTCAAGGATATTTCTCTGGATCCTTTACGTTACGCAGAATGTTGGTCCTAACTGCCTACTCTTTCCAGGATGATAGTATCTTCATTCTACAACAAGGCAGAGTTGGAGCAGTTCCTGAAACACGAGATCGATACGAATGACTACGCAATCCTCGTTAGTGACACCTGGCCGGCGCTTCTCAACGCTAAACTAAGCGTTGTACTCAAGAATTGTAAGTATACCACTGTTGTGGTCTTTACTCAACCCATGCATTATGGACTGTACCGTTCTCATCACGAAAGTCAGCCACGATGATCGCAGGAGGCATAGAATCTAGTTATCGACGTAAATCATAATCAGCTTATACCGTTTCCACTGCTGGGACACAGGCCTCCTCTCTGTGAGAGGGAGTGGACCGTAATACATCACGTGGGCCCGGCGCGTGTTCCACATAGAAAATTCTTAAATGCTTGTGCAAAAATAACACCAACACCCAAAATTAGGCCACAGTGCTGCTTGCTGACAGAAAAAAAGGCAACATGATAGTATTTATGCAACATATCCCTTTTACAAGAAAAATTATTATAGCACTCTGTGACCTAAACCCGCATTTAAATCACACTTTTCTGTGACTTAAGTAGACTATTTTTACACAGAAAAGTGTGATTTAAGTGCGGTTTTAGGTCACACGAGCTATACGATGCGTGTGACTTAAGTAATCTATTAATGCACAACGTGTAGCAAATTTAAATGTACAGCAGGTGGTGGTCCAGTAGAAACGGGCGCGATTTACGAGTTGTAGGTCGTAGGTTCGAACCCAGACAGGCGCTTTACTTTGTGTAAATTATTTCATCACCACTGCTCTCAAAACGGTGAAGGAAAACATCGTGAGGAAACCGGCATGTCCTAGAACCAAAAATTCGAAGACATGTGACATCTACTAACCCGCATCGGACCCGCGTGGTGGAATACGGCCCACTCCCTCTCACAGAGGAGGGAACATTAAAGGCTGATTATGTTTGTATTTAGCAGTGCAATAATGGCCTACTTGGCACACGTATCGTAATGTACTGTTAGACCTCCCCTTTCAAGCAAATATTACATCTTCCTTATGTTTCCCACAGCATCAGGAGCTCCGGTAGCCGTAGCACTGAACTTTGACGCTCGCGATGAACCGGAGGTCGAAGCACCAGGCGGTCTCATGAAGATCATGCAGTTCTTGGAGTTCGTCGAGAGCTCTGTCAGGGATACCATGTTACCGCCAGGAAAGGGTGAGTTACCTTTAGCAGTGAAACTATTTAAGGGGACAGAAATTCACGACGTAGTGATTTTATAGTTCATTATAGCTGCAGGGAGGGAAACAGTTTGTTCTTTAACGAATATTACTTAACGATGTCCGTTAAATGTTACTCTTATACCCTATGATTGGTATTTACTTCTTTATAAAAATGAGGCACTTTTTAGAGACCAGGCATTTGATTGTTCATATCCAGTTTAAAATCTGAAAAATCAAGCGTTTCAAACAAATAGCCATACATATTTAAGAAGACCCTGACTCAAAATCAAAAGTCATTTCAGTCATTCAAATCAGGCTGAAAACCCGCACTTTTCGAATGTCAAAATTGCATAAGACAGTCCCCCAAAACGCCCGCCCTTCACCACTTCCTAGTGCCTTCGCTGGGAAGAAGTGGCGTAACAAACTCCCCAGCAGCACAGCTATCTTTAAAGTTAAAAAAACTATTAGGACGAATCAGTTGCTTTCTCTCAATCAATCGAAAACCCAAAAACAAGGATCAATCACCAAGCGTCAAAGACCATAGAGTAGTATTCTCATCATATCCTTCCATTCTTTCCAGGCACAATCCTCCATTCCTTCATGATGGCGACAGCAGAGAGCCTCACTCCTCGGGAGAACGTGGCCGCAATCAGAGCGCTGGAGAATGCGACCATGAACCTCGCCATAGAGAGAGGCTTCCGTGGAGTGTTCACTACCAACACCAGTCCTTTGACACAGGTAAATAGTGTATAATCAGCCTATAATGTTCCCACTGCTGGGACACAGGTCTCCTCTATATGAGAGGGAGTGGGCTATAATCCACCACGCAGTCTTGGACAGTCAGTCACACCGGTGCGGGTAGGTAAATAGAGTTAATCTCTATTTACCCACCACCTAGGTTTGTTCAATAATTGTAGGAAAAAATATTCATTCTTCCATGAAGATTCCTCGTGTTGAGGTTAAGTATAGTAGAACTTTTTGAGAAAGAGTATTACGTAATTATGGCCTAACGAAAGAAAAGGGAGGGGGAAAGTTTTGACTGGAAACCTAACGTTGGTTACTGGTAAAACATCCTAAATCATGGATACTCTGGCCAATAGACTTACCATATTCTCTGGATTTTCCAGCAACTTGGTACCGACGTCCTAGGCTACAAGACCCTCCTGGACTACCAACTAAGCCACTACGTTGACCCCAATGGAGACAGGATCTTCGGAAAAGCGCCCGAGGATATGAGAGCCATCGTATGCTGGAAACCACTGGACTAACTCTGTGATAATACAAGGTAATTCAGACTTTAGGAGCTTTAGTATTAGGTGCATTTTAGATTGTATTGAGTTATTTTTTATTGTATTGATTGAGTTGTGATTTTTGTGGACCAGTGAGCTTTAAGAAGTATTATGAGAATGGAAAGTTGACCTTATAACAACTGTCTAAGGTAAATTTTTAATTGGCTTTTGAGGAACTGGAAAGGAGCTCAAAATAATGTGTATTTCAAGTTGTGTTAAATGTTGTGAATGTTTATTGTTAAAAGTTGTGAAATAAGATATTTAGTGAGCCGAATAGACATTAAAAATAGCAATTTAGACTTTGTTCCAATAAGATAGCGCTCATTTTAGGAAACTTACACAATAGTATTATCGTAAGGATTGTTAATAATTATCAGCCCATTTTGCTTTCTGATTGAACATTGTAAAGGTATTTTTTTTTGCATCTTGCCAATTTTTCATTTTAATTTTTCTAAAGAAAAATATTTTTAGGCTTAATTTAAATATTTGTTATTATAACTACGTTAATGTTAAATGTTAAGTAACTAAGTGAGGAAAAATCAGCTATAGAAAAACTAAAATTACATAAAATGAAGCACACTGAATTAGATAGATGTATTAAGTGTGTTTTTATTGTTATTATTTAACCTCGCAAAACTTCTGTGTTTAAAATAGTTTCTAAGATTTTGTGTGGGTTTCGACTCACTTAAGTATTTTAAGGATAAACAATTATTTTGTTTAATATCTTACCAAAATAATTATGGTTATATATATAAGCTAGATGAGGATCGAACTTTCCCAGTGATTCTGTATAACTCTCAAAAACTTTAGGAAAATAAAATACAAATGTCCACAAATACATTTATAATAGAAGAAAAAACACAAACATTACAATAATTGCACATTACATGAAACAGTTAAACAGTTTTTATAGAGTAACATTTAACCACCAGGCCCGTTTTTAGAACGATGCTAAAGCATTAAACTGTATTATTTCTCTTCGTATCGATGGCGCGACAGATTTAATTTATCTATGTATATACACTGACATATGGTATAAGTACTAATTACTAGAGTAGATGCTTGAGCATAGTTTTTCAATACGGGCATACAACATTTATATTTACGACCAGCATGCTGGTAAACACTTATAATACAATATACACTTACACAATAAATTTAAACTACAACAAGTATACTCTACTAAACATGACGGGGGACAACAGTTGGAATATCTTTTGAACCATTTCTTAAAGATGAGTTTCAGAGTTTCAGCTCATCTTTTAAGGTTCATAAAGAGTTATAGAATTGTTGTTTATTTCTATTCATTTCCATCCTAAAATGGGTCTTATTTGTCTAATGTTATTATAAGAGTACAATAATTAGTACCCTAGCACGATCTACTAGCAAAATAAAAAGAACCTAAAATGTATAGAATTGGGAGTAAGAAACACGTAACTGTCATCAAAAGAAAAAAATACTTCATATAGCAGTGTATAGTGTGTATACACCTACGAAACTGTAACAAGCTAATAGTGTTTGATTTTAAAAGGTTTTGAGCTAGATGAAGATCCATAACATTCGTGCTAGGGTTACATTTACTATTAAATAGCCAGCAAAGTGGCCACTACACATACACATAGATTTGTATCTAACACACAACACAGATAAGTAGGTATACATACACTAACGGTAAATCCGAATAACCTAACTTTCTGTGATTTTGACACGACTCATGGACAAGAGCTCTCCACAGCAGCTCTCATCTTGCTATCCACATTTAACTGGAGTTATGTTCTAGAGACCGGCAGCTAATGTTATATTTATATTTACGATTATATTTTTTTAACAAAACAATTCTAAAGTATTAAAAGTAGATAGTTATGATGCTACAAGTAGGCCTTTGAAATAGTGCAACTTTTTGGCAGTTGACAATTTTGTCGGTTGACAACGGAGCGGTTACAGAAAAAAATCCCTGTAATTTTTTTGTAAATTAAATATAAATAGTTCCAAGAATGGTAATGTACCCTGTTCCCGATACCTGTAGGGTACGTTTTTTTTGTATTTTTAAATGTTTTTACCTATCATTTTTTTAGAGAAATATTAAAAAATCTAAAACATGTATAATTAAAAACGACGGATTATTTTCTAAAGTAAGAAAGGGGTTTATAAAAATAAAATGCAAATTCCATTTGCATTTTTTTTTTCTTTTACGATAGTAGCGAACATAATTCAGTTATGTTTTTCACAACCTGTTTAGGATTTTGATTAAAGACTTAGGCCTGTACCACAAATTAGTAAACCCGTTTAGCGCTAATCGAAAGCAAAACATCGTTCTGATTCTGTCAATCGGTTGAAGATGATAGAAACAAAATGTTTTGCGCTAAACGCATTTAGTGGTTTGTGGTGCAAGCGAGCTTTAATAGATAAAAAAAACTACTGAGTCAGGACTAATACTTGATTTCTCAAAACACGATACTGAAAACAAAAAAAAAAAAAATTTAACGAACAGTTTTTGTTACATAACTAAAAAAATATGAATTAGTTTAGCTAAAACCGTTACTAAATATAAACTAAACATAAAAGTTAAACTGTAAAGCTCAAGATCTAATTTGTTATAAAAATAGTGCAATGTTAAATGTTAAGTAAACCAGTGAGTAAGTAGTAAAATAATGTGTTAAAAAAAAAGCATTTTAAGTTTAATGGTCTACTTAGGCAATAAAAATCCATTGATAAATGTGTTCTGTACGAAATAAGTTTTTTTTTAAAATAACAAGCGTAGTTTTTAGTTTTAGCTAAACATAAATGATAGATCTCTTTAAGTTATAAGATAGTGATATTTTAACTGTGTAAAATTAAGATTTTAGAAATTATATACGTTTAAGGAATTTAAGTGTAATTTATTTGACAATAAATATTTATCTGATAAGTTATGTTTTAATTTTGTACCATGTTTGGTTAAATTCGAGAATTTTATTGATAGATTTTGTTTTTGTTTTTACTGAAATGACGATAATTCGTGTCTACTTGAAGGCAATAACTTAGTTTGCACTATCTAAGACGATAATTAACGATTTTTTCAAGAATTTAGATTTGGGAAATGACAATTTATAATGATTTAAGTGTAACAGTTACTGCACCTCCATTTCGATTTGTCGCAAGTTTTCAATTTCATTCTGTATAGAGCTTAAATCAATCAAATAAAATTTAGTTTAGTGCTGTCCTACACACAAGCGATACACGTCGACGACATGCCGCTCGTGTATTTGAGCATCGCACTCAAATACACGAGCTACCCGTTGTCGACGACAGCCGCCGATGCGTCGACGACAGCCGCCGATGAGCCGACGGCTGCAGTTACCTCTGTCGTCAACGCGTGTCGCTCGTGTGTGCTCGAGTATTTACAAGCCAAATGTAGCATTCTGAAAGAAGAAAGAAAATAAAGAAAATTCATTTATTTGCGGCAAACATGACGCATAAAAAAGAACATAAACACAAAAAAAAAATAACAAGTTGGGGGTAGACATGCGTCACATTCACGCAAAACGGCCAAACGGCGGTTCTTAGATTCTATTACAGCTTTATTAGCGATAACTAAAAGTGTGTTTAAATGCTTTTACAAGTTGCGATTTCTGTCTTAAATCTAAGAACAATTATTACATTTAGGTCGACGAGAGGCAAGATCGAAATCACTATACGAAACGAATTACTAAAAAAAAAAAAAACAGCTATTTCATACATTTTGTGCCGAGTAGCTATTTGTACAGTAAGGGCGGGTTGTTTCACGTCCACTTGACGCACGCGTATACATTAAAAATGGTGCTAAGTATCGTCAAACCAAAAAACAGCGTTATTTCAAATTACAATTACGTACTCGTTAACATTTGACGTACGTATGTTACGTTAACCAGCCGTTTGAAACAACCGGCTCGAAATGGTGTAGAAAAGAAATAACGGCGCTCCACGACCCGACCGATAATGCTCGGTTCTTATAAACAGAAACGAATCGTTGTTCTTACCAATTGTAGCATTTTTATTTCCAGATAAATAGATTCGTAAGCTAATTTTGACTGTGATAACTACTTTCATATGGGAGGGTCTGAAACCTATGAGGCCTTTGCTACATTATTGGTACAGGAGTCTTAATTTTAACCAATAACGATCTGTAATTTATAGGAATCGGCCATATTTTAGTCAGCCTAACGACGTACGACTCGCCAGAACAGAAAAACATCAACTAAAAAAATAAGAATATAGACCAGAAAAGTGAAGGAAACAAAAATAATATCAAATCATAATACAATAATATTCCTTTAATTGAGTAACACTATGTCGAGAATAAGGTATAAAATGCTCTAGCAAAATTTTTCACCAAAGTTGAACGAAAAAAAAGAAGATCTTTATTTCCGGTCGGCAGTTGGAATTCGTATTTCAATATCTGAAAAATAAATTTAAAAAGATTTATGAAGTTGATCTAACCTAGTAATTGCGTAACACACTTATGCCTTTCATTTTGACAGTTCGACAACGTTCATTGCGTAGTTAACCGAATTTTCAGACATATGAAGCAATGGATTACAATTACGGAAATGGATTAGAAAGTGTGTTATGCAATTGGTGTGCTGGACATAATTATTTACAACGTAATGTTCTAGACTATAAGACTAAATAGGCAAGTTCAAAATATAAAACGAAGCAGGCAGAGATGTGGGTATAGCACAACCATATTTTTTTATCTACTATCTCTTCACCACAATTGGTTGACTGGTAGACAATGCCTAAGGCATGAAGGGAGGGTTGTTTCACGTCCACTTGACGCACGCGTCAATACGTCAAAAATGGCGTTAACTACCGTCAAACCAAAAGAAGCGCTGTTTCAAATTACAATAATAATTACAAAATTTGGCCTTGACTTACGTCAAATAATAACGAGGCCGTAATCATTATTATTTGACGTACGTATGTTACGTTAACCAACCGTTTGAAACAACCGGAACTAAGTCCGACTTTGTAACTTTTTGTGCGAAAATTTTAAATAAATAAATAAATGTTTAGGTAGTTATCTACGTTAAAGGCTCATGTAATATGGGATATTAGTACGTATGCAGTGATGACTTGATGAACTATGGCTCTGAAACGTGGTTGCTCATAATGGGCCTTATTAGAAAGCTAAAAGCCACCCAAAGGGCAATAGAGGGCTATGCTTACAATCCAATCCAATCCAATGCTGATCCAATTAGAAATGAATAGATCCGCAAGAGAACCATGGTGACTGACATAGCTCGAAGAGTTGCCGAACATAGGTGGCAGTAGCATAGCACATTGCTCGTATAACAGATGGCCGATGGGACCAAACGGTTCTAGAGTGGCGACCGCATACCGGAAGGTGTAGCGTTAGAAGGCGTGACAAGATGAAAGCCGCAGGAATCCCCTGGATGCGAATAACACAGGACCGATCGTTGTGGCGACACTTGGGGTCTATGCCCAGCAGTGGATGTCTTTTGGCTGAAATGGCAGGACTGCTTCTAGGAAATTTCTAGTTAAAAAAAACCATTAAAATTTTGCTCGAGCTAAGCATCGAACCAAAAAACTAATGGTAAGCAGCAGCGCCTGCGACTACTGGACCAATGAGAAAGTAAAACTTTGTAATTGAAGCACATATTTATTACTTTATTGTTTAATTTAGTACCTAGTGTAAATAGTTTGTAATAATATAGTTTACTAAAGAAATAAAAGAATTAGTTTAATAAATTATTTTTCTATTTTTATCTAAAGGACTCAAGTACTTGTTTTCCAATATGTCAGCAGTTACATAACATAGAACGTTATAGAAAAATCACTATATCGCTAAGCTGAGATGATATAATTATTATCATTCTAGTAATATTTATTTTAGAAGTATTTATGAACGTTTATTTGTGTATGTTAATATAATTAATAATTAGTCATTTTTGTTTAGTTTTTAAGTGATTTTTTTTTTTGATTCTATGTATTATTTTTGTCTCCTTTGCTCTATCACACGCTGTCTACATCTCTGTATCTATTGTTCTATCTTAGGTATGCTGGAAGAGATTTCTTATGAAATAAGCATCATTTCTGTACCTATTTTTTGTTCTGTTTTTCATTGTCTGTTTATATATGTGTGTACATAAATGGTAAAATAAAATAAAAAATAAGCTTGCTGGAAGCCGACCCCAACATAGCTGGCAAAAGGCTAGGCAATGATGATCGCTAAGCTTTGATAGCGCCTCTGGCTATGTGGAGCGACGATCTTCGCAGGATGGCTGGTTGCAGCTGGATGAGAGTTGCCGAAAATCGAGTTGAATGGCGGGCAATAGGAGAGGCCTATGTCCAGCAGTGGACTGCTGTAGGCTGATCATGATGAAGAAGCTTTGATGGTAAAAAATACGCCTTGCCTCATAGTTTAGCATCGCAAGAGCAACCTCGCAACGCATCTTATCCGCACAGCATGGGTACAAAGCTACGCTTACAGGGGCCATTGTTACATTATTCGATCAGCCGGTCGATCCTGTAAAAATCTCACCGTGACAACTCAAGTGAAGTGAGCTTGATGTGAGTTGTCAGTAGTGTCAATCCCTAGCATTAGTTGGAATGACAGCTCACTCCACGCTCGCTTTTTTTAGTTTTCACGGTGAGATGGTTACAGAATGGCACTGCAGTTATCATTTGCCTGCCTTTCCCCAAATATTTTGGTCTCGTCTTCCAACCTGACCGGGCGCAGCTGAATATCAGTATCTCACATGGAGTGACTCCCTATCTGACTTCCACAACCCAGTTAATGGATAACACAATACTCCTTAATAAGTCTGGTTGTCATACTTTCGGGTCTCGAGACCCCTCCGTGCCTCGGAAACCACGTGTAGATGTTAGTCCTGACTGTCATTCGTAGATTTTTGACAGATCGTTTCGGGTAGTCAAGCCTGAAAGTCTGACGACCAGTCTTACTGAGGGGTGTCGTGTTACCTAGTAACTAGATTGTCGAGGTCAGATAGGCACTCGCTTCATGTAAAAAACTGCAGTGCCATTCTGTAACCATCTCACCGTGAAAACTTAGGTGAAGTGAACGTGAAGTGAGCTGTCATTCCAAATAATGCTAGGGATTGACACTACTGACAACTCACATCAAGCTCACTTCACTTGAGTTTTCACAGTGAGATTTTTACAGAATCGACCGGCTGGTTTTGAGTTGCGTCCGGTTAGACTGAAAGCCGACCTCATCATAGCTGGGGGAGGCAGATGGTTTTGATAAATAAATGTGTAATTACCGAGTTTGCACTAGTAGTAGGTACGTCGCATGTGTCGCTTAGTCGGGTGCAGTTGATGAAAGTCGGCCGTGGTACGACTGACGATATCTGGTGAAATTATTTTTTGTATAGATTGCTAGACGCAGTCTCGACCTGGATAAAAAAATATCTAACTTGAAAAATAGAAAAACAATCGTTCCTAGGATGGCTTTTTTTCCGTCTGGACAAAAAAGGTGAACGGAGTGCCTTAGGGCACAGACATTTTTTTTTATGCACACAACGTAAAATAAAATATTCTTTTTTTTTTTTTGTGAATGTCGCTACGAATTCATTGATTATTTTCGCGCGTAGAGTAAGGGTGCCTCTAAGTTGATTTTTTATATTGTTTCGCCGATTTATTTGTTTTTTGTGAAAAGTTTACTTGTTTTTTTTTTGTGTGTTTATGTCCTTTTTTTATGCGTCATGTTTGCCGCAAATTAATCCATTTTCTTTCTTTCATTTTCTTTCAAATAAGTAGTATAGCTAATTTCAATTAAGTATAGTTAAAAAAAAAAAAAATTACCCCTTCTTCTTTTATAACCGGTTTTGCCCAGACGGTAAAAAAATCAGCCGCTATAACACACCGACAGCCAAATATGTAGATAGACAGATAACAAATAGAGTAATTTAGGTAAGGATATTAATGATAGCAAGTTGTTTAGAACACGCTGTATATGACGCAGAGTAGTTGAAAAAAAAAAAACGTTTTTTTCCAACTATACTATACTAACTATATATTGGAAACTGAGAAAGATTTTCGTTGTAAGTAATACGAGCTAATTTCAGGATTTTTGCAAAACAAAATGGCCACCAAGGTGTTAAATAACGCAACACATTCCTCGCACTGAAAGTTTTTGTCAAAAAGTAAGTGCTTACTCTTTGTACAGACACCAGCACATAAAGCTACTACAATCTGTCAAATTTCTTTAATAGATTTTCAACTTTATTACTAAAACATTAGGTTCAAGGTTGATTGGGAAAATTTGACAGTTTCGGGTAGCTTGACCTGCTGACGTCTGCACGTAGTAGAAACGATCACATACCTATATCATGGGTGTGCTGTGCCCAGATCCTGGCTTCATCATCATCTTGCTGCCCTTGTCCCATGTTACTTGGGGTCGGCGCAACACCTTTTCTCCATCCACTCTCCCCTGTCAACCGTCACGCTGTTATTCAATCTTCTCTCTTTCATATCAGTCCACGCACAATCCATCCATGTTTTCTTTGGCCTTCCTCTACCTCTCTAACCAACACATACCCCCCCACCCCCCACACACACACTCTACACTACTCACTCACTCATTCATCACTCTTTAGTCACACGCGAGAGAGAATAATACCTTAAACGCCTCGCGGCGTCGCCTTGTCGTGGCCAAATCGCGTCGTTGTCACCGTGGTCTCGGCGGGGCCGTCGCGCGTTGTTGTCACCGTTGTCTTGGCGGGGCCGTTGCGCGTCGTTATCATCGTTGTCTTGGCGAGGCAGTTGCGCGTTGTTGTCACCGTTGCCTTGGCGAGGCAGTTGCGTGTTGTTGTTGCCGTGGTCTCGGCGGGGCCGTCGCGCGTCGTTATTACCGTTCTCTTGGCGGAGCCGTCGCGCGTTGTGGTCACCGTTGTCTTGGCGGGGCCGTTGCGCGGCGTTATCACCGTTGTCTTGGCGGGGCAGTTGCGCGTTGTTGTCACCGTTGTCTTGGCGAGGCAGTTGCGCGTTGTTGTTGCCGTAGTCTCGGCGGGACCGTCGCGTGTTGTTGTTGCCGTGGTCTCGGCGGCGCCGTCGCACGTCGTTATCACCGTTGTCTCGGCGGGGCCGTCGCACGTTGTTGTCACCGTTATCTTGGCGGGGCCGTCGCGCGTCGTTGTCACCGTTGTCATGGCGGGGCAGTTGCGCGTTGTTGTTGCCGTGGTCTCGGCGAGGCCGTCGCGCGTCATTATCACCGTTGTCTTGGCGAGGCCGTCGCGCGTCGTTGTCACCGTTGTCATGGCGGGGCAGTCGCGCGTCGTGGTCACCGTTGTCTTGGCGAAGCCGTTGTGCGTTGTTGTCACCGTTGTTTTGGCGGGGCTGTTGCGCGTTGTTGTCATCGTTGTCTTGGCGCGGCCGTTGCGCGTCGTTGTCACCGTTGTTTTGGCGGGGCCGTTGCGTGACGTTGGCGACGGGGAGGACATGCCGCGGCATAGGCCCCAAATCACGCCGCCTTTAAAAAAATAACAATATCTATGTTTAATTTTACGTAAAGCACTCTTATGGAACGGCAGAAGGTTCAACTGATAATGAGAGGCAGGAAGGCCGGAGTTGCAATGCAGTCCGGGTCTCGGGAAAACAGCTCAACTCCGGTAGGTATACCAATGCACAAAATCGTTGCCATCTATGTAGTCGTTGGGTATTGTGGACACCCTACAAAGTGTAAAATAAGTTTAATTTCGAAAGTCGGTGTCTTTGAATCCGTATTTTAGTTTTGTCCCACCGACTTCCGAAATTAAAGTTATTTTTCACATTTTTGTGTTTAGTTTGGAAATCAGTTGAGTTTTGTTTGTAAAAATGTTTTTTATTTTTCACTTTTGTACCTACCTAACACCAATTCCTATACCGCTAATTGTTATGAATTATTATTATAAGTCTATACGTGAGGATTTGTAATTGGCTTTCGGGTGACTATGATTTCCTTTTCTGTTTGTTTTTATTAGCTGTAAGTCCTCCATGTACTAAAATAAATAAATAAATAGTAGCGGGCTATAAGAGTAGGGGAAGACCCAAGAAACGATGGATGGACTGTGTGAATGATGATATGGTTAGTAAGGGGGTGACTGTCGAGATGACGATTAATAGAGAAGTATGGAAGACAAAGAAATGTTGAGCCGACTCCAAATAAAGCCCCAACAAACAAAAAATACCCAAATCGTTATATATAGGTGTACCTATAATATTTGAAGAGTACCCTCGATTACTTTAGGATCCCACCATCAGAGGGGCAATTCTTGTAATTTTAAGAACGTTCACAGTCTGATCTCAGTCTCAATCTGTCAAAAATACGTCTAATTTCCCTAGATTTTGACAAGTTTTTGACATTTGTTAGTCGCCAAGATGAGACTGCGACTAGATTTTGTAATTTTAAGAACGTTCACAGTCTGATCTCAGTCTCAATCTGTCAAAAATACGTCTAATTTCCCTAGATTTTGACAAGTTTTTGACATTTGTTAGTCGCCAAGATGAGACTGCGACTAGATTTTGATCGTTTTAAATTACGAGAATTGGCCTTCAGATTGATGATGATGATGACAATGGTACCACCTGAAAAGTATACACCTTAATAAAATAAAAAAAAATTAATCGATCTAGTCGCCTTCGAGTATTCGGGGAATATGTTACGGTAAGTGTGTTTAATTGAAAATTATTAATAATTCTCAATCATTATTAATAAACCATAATCTATGATTAATTTAAGTAACAATTGATTCGGCGTCAAACGAGAAAAACAACAAAAGATAACTTAACATTTACACAACACACTGTATATAATGGGTAAGATGGAGGCACGGACACAATGAAATATTAGGCTAAAAGAAACTTTGTGGAAAACACTTATGTAGGTCGAAATCGCCCTGTTGACCACATCGAAAAAGCACAAATACAGATAACTAATTATGTAATAGGTAAATAAAGATTCTAAAAAATCAAAGACATGTCACATCGACCAGCCCGCACTAAGACCGCGTGGTGGATTACGGCCCACTCCCTCTCACTAATAGGAGGCCTGTGGCCCAGCAGTGGGAACATTATCGGGTGCTTATGTAAATAAGGGTAACAAATGATTACTCACCACAATCGTCGCCTATAAAGGTTAAGGACACACGCAACCACCACAGTTAACTCCAAAAGATAAAAGAAAACAGTCAGATAAGGGTGCTTAGTGCACCCTGTTGGTCCGCAGTTGTTTTCAACCATTTTAAGAGAGCACGTTGGCTGGCCAGCTTCGATGTCTATGAATCAATAGCGCACGCCCCGGGCGGCGGCGAGAGCAGATATAATTTTGATCAGGACATGCGCTGTAAATGCAACAGGCGATAGTCCGAGAGCCGGCTGCGTTATGAATAAATAAACCAAGTGTAATTAGTTGCAATGGCTTTCATTTTGACGGTTAATTTTATAACATTTATTGCGTTTTTTACGTTGTTGAGTTTTTTTCGAACATATGAAGCAATGGATTTGTATTGTACTTCAAAATTATTCAGATTGTTATTGGAACTGACGCAATTAGGGCACAGGAAGTATTCAAATACTTTTAATTAGGAATAATCTATGGTAATTAAAAAACTTTATTAAAAAGATAACCACTGAATTTCAAAACTAACGCTTATAGAGTCAATAATTACATTAATTTCGGAAGTCGATAGCTTTGATTTTTAATTTTGTACTCAGTATTTATTTTTTGGAAGTCGGTTGTTTGTTTTGCAGTAATGTTTTTATTTTTACTTTTTAGATGTAGTACCTACTCCACACAAACTCGTATACCTTCACTTGCTAAGTAAATAAGAGAGGCAGGAAGTTATTTTAGTTATCTTCGATAATACGTATTATTGAACTTGACCATATAAATTTGGTCAAGTTCTGATGAGTGGTTTTAGAGGTAAACGCAATACTTAATACGTATTAGTTTCCTCTCAGTGTGTGTCACTGGTATTTACTTGGCAAAAGAAGCTTAGCTTTTTTTATGCTATGTATTTTTGTGGGGTACAATAAAGTATATAATAAATATACTCTGTGTGGGGTAGGTACTACAATTACAAAGTGAAAAATAACATTAATTTCGGAAGTCGGTGGCAAAAACGAAAATACAAAACCAAAGACACCACCTTCCGAAATTGAAGTAATTTTTCACATTGTAGTGTTTTTTTCTCTACACTGCTACTTAGTCATCATCTCAGTATTTACTACCTTTCTAGCTTTCACGCAATCCGTCCATCCATGCAATATAATAGAATACTCTTTATTAGGTACACCATATAAATTACAGACATAAATATTGAAATTTTACAAAGGGTGACACAATGGGCGGTCTGCTAAGAGCGATCTTTTAAAGACAACCTTTAGATGGATTAAAAAGGGAAGGAGAGAAATACTTTATTTATTTATTATTAACCAAATTATATTCACAGTTTGCACCACGCATACAAGCTATTATAGTCAATATTAGTAATTACACATGTCATACAATCATAAAATTAATTCATGCATCATTTGATGATTTCCCATCCTCAAAAAAAAAAAAAAGGGTTATGGTACCGGTTTGAGGTATGTCGAATAGAGGACGTCGGCGAGGGCGAGGTGTGTGTCTAATGGCTAGTGGGATGCTAAGGGAGATGTACTGAAGTAAAGAGGAATTGAAATGGGTACCACGAATTAGGCGGATGAAATATTTTAACAGACTAAGATTTCTCCTTACTTCTAAACTTTGGTACCCCACCATACCCAGCACAAATGGCGTTGGGTACATGTGCGGGTAATAATCATAAAGTTTTAAGTACAGGTAGCCGACAAAAGACTTCTGAACCTGAAAAATACTATAGGTAGTCTGTAGTGTACATTTACCTATTACAATAAATACAAACATAAAGTATACAATATTGTCCTCTAAACCTTTTTAAAATTTCTTCCGGTGTACCCACTCGGGTGGGACTCATGAACTCTGTTGAAAGTGAAAAGCATGAACCATCGATGCGTTCGCGACCGACTCGAATTAAGCGATTTAATTTTTTCATATTAATTTACAGAAAATTTAATATAATACAATTGTACTTAGGTACTTAAAGGGGCTTTTGGCTAAGTAATAACAGCCGCACGGGTCGATCGATCAGGTTAAGCTACGTTTACTGCGGTTGGTCCGTGGACGGGTGACCATCTTCACATACCAAGACCCCTCCGTGGCTCGGAGCACGTTAAGCCGTTGGTCCCGGCTGTCATTCGTGGATCTTTGACAGTCGTTACGGGTTGTCAGTAGCCCGAAAGTATGACAACCAGTCTTATCAAGGGGTATATCAATCAATCGTATAATCCAGTAATTGGGTTGTGGAGGTCAGATAGGCAGTCGCTCCATGTAAAATACTGGTATTCCGCGGCATCTGGTTAGACTGGAAGCCAAGCCCAACATAGTTGGGAAAAAGCTGGGCCAATGATGATGTATTTAGGTACATAAAGGTTTTGTAGTACATGAGAAACTTAAAAAGTATGCATTATTAATTACATGGTGTAGGTACAGCGAATTGTTGAGTGAATCGCTGCTCTCCTAGCTAGATCGCTGAGTAATCGGTATTTGTACAGTTGTAGGTACTGCACAATATGGGATATCCTACATGACTGCTATAACAGTATGATAATGTACTTACACTACACCGCACTTGGTGGATGGAATGGCAATTTGAGCAGGTAGATATTTAATTAGTTCTACTAATATTATAAACGCGAAAGTTTGTATGGATGGATTTCACGCCAAAACTAGTGAACAAATTTGGATGAAAATTGGCACACAGGTAGTTTATTACCAGGATTAACACATAGGATACTTTTTATCCCGATATTCCCACGGGATCGACACTTATGCGGTGAAACCGCGGGGCGCACCTAGTTATTCATAAATTCCATCAATCACTCCTAACGACTACGATTTGTTTCTTAATATTTAATATACAAGTAACAAAGGACTCAAATAAGTATGTTAGTAACAATATTCCACACACAAGCAGTTGTTGTTGTTGGGGCACCCGGCGCACCAGTGAGGCGCATCGTAGCGTACAAGCAATCGTCGACACGAGTTTCAGTAAACATCCCTGACGCGCTACAGAAGCGGAACAGCCGTATTAACACCACAGAACATACATATATACCCTAATTAACACGGCACGCATTATTATATTGAATGCGAAGGGTGTTGTACGATTTTTGTAGTGTAATCTACCTACAGGCTGCACGATTTTTAAGTAATGACTGTTGGTGAAAATTTTTTGTACAGACGCCATCGACCTACTACAATCTGTCTTCTTTCTCTCTCAATCTGTTTTTCTTCTCTTCTGTTCTTTAATAGATTTTCCAACTTTATCTCTATAGCACGGTTCAAGGTTGATTGGGAAAATTTGACAGTTTCGGGTAGCTTGATGTGCTGACGTTTGTAGGTACATTAGCGAAATTTGCTAACAGTTATTTGATATTTGGAGTCTTTCTCATATTTGGTTAGGTTACATTATTTTTCCCATTTTTTCTCCTTCAAATGATTTACTCTTGCAGAAAGTTGATTTTGGCCTCGGAAAAGTTTATTTTAAAGAGTTTTAACTGTTTTATGAGCTTCCAGACTACTCTATATATATTATGACGTAGGTACTTACAAGTTAGGGTATTAAATAAAAGAGAAACGCAAGTTTAAAAAAGAAAATTGCAGCCTCCAGGGATTGGCATACAAAACTCATGAATAAAACATTTATTCATAGGTATCCTAGCTCTCTCACTACCGGTAATAAATCTAGGCATGCGCTGTAAGGATGCAATATTGGACCTCTCACCTTCCTTTGTAATTATTACTTCTGTCTCCCTTCAGCCCTTCCAAAATGTTCTGCACCTGGCCGAAGGGTGAAGGGGGAAATGTTGGTATCGCCAAAAATAGATGGATAGTTGGAGACTGCATTGCAGTATGTTTGATTGATTTTATGGAGAAGTATTTTTCTATACATGGGAGAACTGTTTTGTGGGTAAAGAATGATAATCATAACCTGATCATAGTCAGATTCATAATCAACACAATGATTATGATTACGAGGGTAAAGATAATTTGGCATTCCAAGATCTTTAGGAATTCTAAACCGGTCTTGAAAAGAGTGCATTTCCATAATTTATTACATACATAGATTACATTAATTAAATGTGTTGAAAATTCGATCTGATTCGATTATTATCGTCATTTTTGTTTCAATTCTGGCCATAAGCTCCTGACAACTCTATTTTCCCCTGTCTTGGACCAAACTTATTAGGTTTTTTCAGGCAAGCTTGTTAACGATGGTATTTAATTAGTACGTACTTTTAGTGGCTAGGATAATCTCTCGCTCCCACGGCCTATTTTTTATCTCGCATTGGATTTTCAACGCTCTGCTTGGCGCCGAGAGTTCAAAATCCAACAGTGTATTTTTTTGACGCGCTCCGGGACGCTCTGTTGGATTCTCAATGCTCGGCTCAACACGAAGAGTTGAAACTCCAATGACCAGTAAAAACTTGTCGCGTAACTAATTGGCCGCGCGAGCCTGGCCTAAATCTTTCTTTGAAACCTTGGTTCCATATTGGCTACTAGGTACCTACATAGTTTAAAGAGCTTCTAGGTAACTAATTATTCATCACTCGTATTCGTAAGTACATATACAGGGTGTCACGAAACTCAACGATAACCTGGTCCCGGGCGACAGGCCAAGGTATACCTAGTTATGAAAAAATAAGAAAAAAAAATTTTTTTCCGACATGGAGTGTCAAGGTTAACTGACAATAATTTTGTAAACCATAACTCGTCAAAACTTAATTCATTTTACTTAGTTAACAATGTTTATTACTTTGATTTGTGGTTGCGATTAATAGCACTGTTATTTGACAAGCATAGCTTACTTATGTAGTGCAGACTGGCAGAAAAAAAACTGGTTGCATTCGGATATTCAAGCGAATTTAGAACGGACCTTCAAATGGTGTATTTCTAATACTTAGGTTTTTTGTTTCAAAAAACAGTGATAGAAAAAGGCGAGTTGATGTAAACAGGCTATTTTCCTAAAAAAATCTAATTAGTCCGTCAGTTAGATTATCAAAAAATATTGAACCCGTATTTTTTCTTTTGTCAATTATATAAAAAATGATGAAGATATCGCCCGTTAAAGTTGCGCGTGACGTCACATGTTTTTTTTTTCTTTTTTTTTGAGGATGTGAAATCATCAAATGACCCCTCCCGCTCTGGGTGGAGCAGAAGGGAGTGTCAGACTCTTACTGACTAAAACCCACCCGTGTTCCTTCCTTAGCCCTTTATGTACCAGGGCAGCGGTAACCCTTTCTGACGATCCCGCTACCCCGGCAGGCTTTGGCCCTGTCGGGCCCCGTCAACTACGCTGACATCTCTCTGAGGCGCGCGTGGAACACATACGCGCCGTCCGGCACGGGCCTGGTCCTGATCGGACGGAGAGCTACCCATTGCTCTCCGCCCGCAGGCCCGCGCTTACGGTGGCCGGGAGTCGTCACGCGGCTCCCGACGCCCGGAGCGTCTCCCTCGGCAGCTGAGGCGTGAGGATCTCTCCCTCGCCCATCCCGCCACCTCCTTCGCTAGCATGACTGCTTCGCAGAAGAAGGTGACCGCCTCCCACTCCCTCTCGCCCCGGACCATGTCTTGCACCAGGGCCGGACGCGAGAGGTCGCCGCCGCTGCCGATCGCCTCTACGAGGACACGGCGGTGCTCTGCCCAAGCGGGGCAGACCTCCACCGTATGCTCCACCGTGTCCTCTGGGCGTTCCTCGCAGTGGTGACACCCGGGCGTCTCCTCCCGCCTGGACGTCACATGCTTGCGACATTTTTGCAAGCAAGTGACGTCACGACCTCCACTCCCAAATTTTGACGCGCTTTATCTTTGTCATTTTTTGTTTGATTGACAAAAGAAAAAATACGTGTCCATTATTTTTCGATAATCTAACTGACAGACTAAATATAATAATATTTTTTTTACCGGCAACTACCCTATTATAACGTTGTATCATTTGAATATATACTACACATCACAGTACCAACCCCTTATCAAGACCAGTTTGTCAAACTTTCGGGCTTTTTACTGTTCAACTACTGTCACACATCACCAACGGGTTATCGAGTTGTCATATGGTCTATCCACGGACCACACGACTTCGAGAGGCTATGCTTACTAACATGCATTTTGTTGGAATCGAGACCTGACTGTGCCACCATGGCGTTCCAGTGAGCCTATTATAAAAAGGTCATGATCATTCTCTTGCCTTAATCCTAATTTATTTGTGGTCGGCGAAGCATGTCTTTTTCTTCCATACCTCTCTATTAGTCGTCATCTCGGTAGTCACTCCCTTTCTAACCATATCATCATTCACACAGCACATCCATCGTTTCGTTGGCCTTCCCCTACTGTTATAGCCATCGACATTCATACTCAAAATTTTCCTCACGACATTTTCCTCAGTCCTCCGTATCACATATATATACCATGGCCACCAATAATTATAAAATTTATTATAAAAAGGTAAGGTAACATACAAAAATGAAACAACATTTTTTTTTCACATTTATTAGACCATAAATAGACATACAAACAGACATATTTTATTGAAACACAGATAGACATCAATATCTAAATGAGTAATTATTGAGTTATTCACGTATAACTTGTAACAACTTGCCATGATTATGACAAGTTCATTTACGAACATTTATTTCTAATATACCAACGGCGCATCATTTTTTTATATGTTACAATTATTACGACTAGATGAACTATTTAACAGAATGTGGCGTTTATAGTGGACACTCGATGAAAGATAAAATAAAAAGTTTTTGAAGTGAAAACTTCTTTAGCGGCGTTGTGCACTTTTGTTGTGATGGGTACAAATGTTAAACTCGCGTCAGGACAAGTGACCTGATCGAAAATTCGTAAGACGGAGGGAGAGTAGAAATGAATATTGTATTTTACCACATAAATGATAGTACTTATATACTGATATTTAAAGCAATTCGTGCAAAATTATTCCCTAACTATTCCAAAATATCAAAAATGCACAACGTTATTATTCAAGTATTCACTTCTGCCGGCACCCCCGGAGTGCAGCTCCAGGTGCAGTTTTTTTTGCTACGTTTTTGATAAATTATATCATATTTTGATGATTGATAAATAATATAATATGTCACATACAAAAATAACTTTTTAGCCACATGCGAACTACGCGTCATACCTACTGATATCACGCAAAATCCTGCATCGCGCAAGCAGAGTATCCCGCGCAATTAGCATACAACAGCCCGACATGCTTCATCGGGCAATTGCCCGCCAGACACAACACCCGTCTGGTCGGAGGCTCCTCCCTTTTCTATGGAGGATGAGTGAACTTTACACCCTGTTCCTCATACCTCTATACGTTAAAATGATATCGATAGGTTCTTAAGTTAAAAATAATCATTCATTTTAATATTTTCGATGTTCCTGTGATTGCGATGTTTTTGTTATTGTACGCGTACTTATGCTTCATTGTTCTATTAACATAGTTTTAAGTCATTTTTAAAATTAACACGCTATGGGCCTTCGGACCCTAGAATAAACGGTTTTTTTTATCAATCAATCGACGTTCAATTTGTGTTAAAACAAAACAAGCATTTAGCACTCGTCTTATCAATCAAAATAAAATTATCCAAGTTTAATAGAAGATTAATAGGTAATGTAAATAAAATAAAATAGATCGATTGCCAAAAAGGGGTGTTAAATAGTTGTTGTTTGTTAAATTAAAGTTAATTGTCTGTTCTCCGGTTCCAATTATTTACGCCACATTCTGTATAAAATTATACAGTATATTTATGTTAAATTATATTATAATTACGACAAATCATCTAAATTACTTATGGTTAATTATACCTACAACTTATACCTAGCTATGACTACCGTCACCTGCCTGTTATCCCTCAAGGGGTTGGTCGAGGTGATGTTCTATTATTATTCATCCTTCAAATTGTAGTTTTCAGACCCGATCGTCGCACCTGGCCGCAAGCGGCCATCTTATAACTAAATTATACATCGTAATACATAGATGCAAAACAATAGATTCACCACTCGAAAAGGGGGCTGAACTTAAATATACATATAAGCGTAAGAAAAAGTTTCTCAATCTACACAATATTATTTTTATTATTTTTAATTCCGAAGAAGACTATTTTAATGTCAGTTTTACTAAGTGAAACTCCATCCGAAATATTTGAGATTTGGTCTCCAAGGCCTATGGCATTACCTAGCGCCTTAAGAAATTATCGAAAAAGGAGTAGCCCTTTGTCGATAATTTATAAAAATAATAATTTGGCTAATAAACAATAATTTGGTTCAATTTTGGTTTTGGTTTAGTTTGGATTTGGTTTATTTTTTGGTTTTGTTTAATTTGGTCTTGTTTCATTTGTTTTATTTTTATTTAATTTGTTTAGGCTCGTTCGCAATACGTTCTATCAACCGTGATGTCTACCACATTCCCTAATAACTGTTCCTGAGAGCTATCCTGATATGCAAGCACCATAAGCAACATAAATCACGTATGCATATTTAAATGAATATTTTCGTTTCCTAAATATCAAAACTACATTACTATTTTTCATTAATTGAATTTACACCATACTTTAAGTAATAATGCATATGCATTCTTAATTATTTAATTATAATATATTAAGTAACGTACGAAGAAATGTCGACACAAAAAAATTAAATTAGGGTGCCAGAAAAAAAAGCTAGACTAAAACCGATGACTGAAACACCCTATAGAATGACAGAACTGTCAGATGGATTACGAATGTCAAATTCCTTTGATATTACATAAATTCGGTATATCTTATAAAAAAAAAATCGACACTTTTTATAATTAGCAATTGCTTGTTTTTCGAATATCATAAAATATTTTTTGAGATATGACTTCAGAATATTATAAAATAAAAAAAAATGATAATATAAAAACCACTATCGTACCTAGCTTTAATAATATATTATTGTTAAATCCCTTTAATATTTCAAGTGCTAAATATGCTTTAAATTACAACTAGGTTTTTCATATTTTAGTAGAGTAGACTTCGCCAGCGCGTCCTCCTATTACACAACAGGAGGACCTCAGAATAATATACAAAAATAAACATAAAAATAAAAATTACTCCTAAGTATTATTAATTATTATATTTTAAGTAACGCACGAAGAAGTGTCGAACTGAATTAGAAAGAAAGCTAAGATAAAACAATGGCTAAAACACCCTAGGAAATGACATAACAGTCGGATAGATTTTGAATATCAAATTCCTTAGATTTTAAGTTAATCCGGTAATTTTGACCTAAACTTTTTTCGACACGTTTTTTAATAGTGTAGAGTAGTAAATAAAGCATTTTTTTTGGAATATCATTGGTAAATTAATTTGAGATGACTTCAGAATTTTATGAAATAAAAATATTAAAACTACAATCTTACCTAGCTTTAATAATATCTTATTGTTAATTCCCTTAAGTATCTTTCAAGTGATAGATATATCTAAACTTATAATTATGTTCTTAACATTTAGTACAGGGCTGTGTCATGCGTCCTCCCCTTACAACAGTTTTTAGGAGGACCTCAGAATAATGTACAAAAATAAACATAAAAATGAAACTTATTTCTTAGCTTTTAATTAAATATTTTTGTATCATTTAGATATAATACACACGAGTTCTTAATTATTTTTTATTTAGCAACGTATGAATTAATTCCGACATAAACAAAACAACTGAATTGAGATGCTAGAACGAAAACTAAGCTAAAACACCCTTTAGGGAAGCTTTAACCTAGGAAATGACAAAACTGTCAGATGGATTTCGCATGTCAAATTCCTTTGATTTTACTTCAATTTGGTATTTCAGATCTAAATTATAGTAGTTAATTATTTTTACTTGTAATATCATAACATAAAACTTTTAGAAAAATAAAGAAAATACCAAAACTTACTTACCTACCTTACCTAATTTAAAAATAAATACATATTTAATTTAATAATATCTTGTGAATTTCCTTACTATCTTTTAAATGATATATATACTTTAACTTACAACTAGGTTTATTATACTTTATTAATCAATGGACATCACGCGTCCACTAGTACAAGACCGCTTTTCAGAGGAATCTCGGCATAATATACAAAAATAATCATAAAAAAAAACTTACTTCCTAGGATTTTAATTAAATATGCATATACATACATAAACTAATAATATCTTAATAACTATTCCCTTAATAACTATTTAATAATTATTATATTTTCGAGACTAATTTTTATCTTTTTAATTTTACTTACGACTAGGTTTTTCACGATTAATTGTGAATGGCTCATTAGCATTTTGGCCTCCATTATAATACAAATTTGTGGAGGACTTTAAAATGTTTTAAATAAAAGTTCAAAAACATAACTTCACTACACTTATATTTAATAAATACATTTTATTTTCTAACGAGTAAGAGGTTGTCAGTTATTCACCTGTATTTGAAGATGGTAAGAAAGAGATTTTTTTTCTTATGCTAAGCAAAGAACCTATGTAATAATAATATTTTCGTAGGCAAACTGATCTCTGCAGCATGCAACGATTGTAAAAGAGGGGACATAAAACTGGCATTATAAAAGAAAATGGACTTATTTTTCTCTATACCTAGAAGAAGTTAGGAACTTCTTTTTGATTTGAACTGCCTGGCTGAAGTATTGTTTTATTTAAGTTTTTTTTTTTTATAAGTCCATGAATTATTAGTAAATTTAATTTTAACCCATTTTGTTACTATTATAATTCCCAATTTACACGTCGGATCATAAGGCCCGCTTGTACAGACACCAGCACATCAAGCTACTACAATCTGTCAAATTTATTTAATAGATTTTCAACTTTATCGCTAAAGCAAGCAGGTTCAAGGTTGATTGACAAAATTTGACAGTTTCGGATAGCTTGACCTGGTGGCGTCTGTACATACCACAAATCACTAAATACAACGTTTAAAGCGCTAAACGAATTTAAAACATCGTTCTATTTCTGCTAATCGTTTGAAGATGACAGAGATAGAATGATGATTTAAATAGATACGTTTAGTGTTAAACGTATTTAGTGATTTGTGGCGCAAGTGGGCATTAGTATAAGATCAGGAACTTATTCTGATTAGTTACATGAAAAATGAACTTTAGTTATCTGAAAATTATTATTATTTCACCAAATGAGGCCAGTAGTCACCAACAGCAGTATGTTTGAAATAAATTAAAAAGTATGTAAGTAAAAGTGCATAATTAAAAAAAAAGATAGTGATTATTCTAATCTATTCTCTACCATCATCATCAGCTTGACACATTTTGTATATCTTATATGTTCACTTATGTTTAATTAATTATTATATTATACTTTTCACCACTTACTTACTTATAATTATGACATTTAATTAGTACTTTTTACACACTACGGTTTTATTCAATCCCTTTACTGATAATTTTACTTTATTTTACTTCACTTCACCTGATTATTTTAGAATACATAAGAAATGTATTCTAAAATAATCACTACTTATGTATAATTATGATTCCTTATTATTACTTATGTATAATTATGATACCTTATTCCAAATAATGTTATTTTATCGTTACTATTTACACACTACTGTTTTATTTCTTTGGTTTTGTCCACGTCCTCATATCCGCTTCGATTGACATCGTCACGCGTGCTATTTATACATACATTATTCCTAATTAATTAATTATCTTATAAATGCCTTAAAGCGGCTACAATCGACTTAGTGCTTACTGTAACTAAACAAAACGTGAGATATTTTTTTTTTGTTATTGGTTTGCAATCAATCGGTAACCCCCTTGATGGTAAGTAGTCATCGCTGTCTATGAACATCTGCAACACCAGAGGCATCGCAGGTGCGTTTCCATTTCGGAGACAAAGCTAAAATCTCTCATGTGCCTGTATACAGCGGCACTCTAGAAACCTCAACACAGCAACGCTGCTGGGTATGTAATCTTGCTTATACAAACTAAAAAATCTGTGTTTAGAGAAAGATTGTGTTTTTGCAACCGAATATAATTGACCTAATACATTTTTATTTTTATTATAATTTTCTTTTTTCATGTGAATTACCAACTTTTTTTAAATTATGATCCTTCCAATACCTTACGGTGTAAGGTATGGGTATTAGCTTTCAATAGATAGTGTTAATATGCGGCTCAAGATAAGTTGAACGTAGCTGCTTTAAAGATTACTAGATTCCTATATTTAACCGCTTCTTCACAATAATGTACGGACTGAAAACTTCCATACATACATACATAGATCACATGACATGTCTTATCTAATTTTGAGGTTCAAAAAGTTCTGATTTTCTTCAGCCTATGTAATTAGAATAAATGATTTTTATTTTATTTGAGTAGTAGTGCGCGCAATTTTGGCTTTAAAAAAAGTGCTGATTCTCAGCCTAATTTAAGTAAATTATTTTAATTTTATTTTGATTTTAGTGTTCATATTTATTTTGAATTCAAAAATAGGAATAAATGATTCGTGCACTATTGTGAAGTAGGTATAAATCTACCTATATAATAAGTAGGTACCTAACTATTAATACGCCATCTTCGGCCTTACCTACTTAAAGCTAATTAACTTTTAATATGGCGTAACTTCCATAAAGATGGTTGCAGGATTGCGTTAATGTACACTTATGTCCTAATACTTCTTATTTTACTGTACTTTTCTTGAATCGTTCGACTTCTCTAATCCTATATATAAGCTACGTATTACCTAACTGCCTTGCTACCTCGGCTACTAACATAACAATACCACTTTTTTGGATATCGCAAAAGAATTGGTCTCGTGATGACTTTAAATTACGAAGTTAATTTTATAAGTTTAATCAATAAGAACCTACTATAAAATAATTAACATAGGTTTGAATTTTATTTCAGATACTTTCTTTCAAAAGTTATAGGTGAAATTGCTTATTTTATTTATTTTCATTGCACTTCAGTTTTACTAGGTTACTACTAAGTTGGTGATCACCGTTTTGGAAATGGAGGTGTTAATCTGTTACTCCGTTGAAGGAGAGGATCCACCAGCCAGATGGCTGGCTGGCCCACTGCTTGTAATGAAAATGTCAATGTCGACTTTTTGACAAATGATGTAGGACTGTGTGACGTCAGAATTGGTAGCTGACTACGAAGTTCTTGCGTAGCTACATAGATGTCGTTACAGTATTTAATAAATTGAGTATTTTAATTAAAAAATCATATTTTGCGATATCTATTTAAAATGGTGTTAATATTTTTGTAGCAGAGTGTGCCGGCATTGATATGATTGGATAATACCTTACAAACTAATAGTGGATCTATAGTCCACTTTGATTTACATTAAGAATGTACCTAACCCTACTTATTCTATTTATTTATTTCTTACTTATTACTATTCTACTTATTACCTACTTACTTATAATTAATTATCTTAATTCTTAACTACTATAAAACACTGCCTCGAATCTTGCGGGCAGCGTGGCGGCGGCGGCGGCGGCGCGGGCGCGTCAGGATCTAATGCATAAAATCAAATGGACCGGACCTCGAAAACAGCGACGCGGCAGCGGCGGGGGCGGGCAACGAGCGGTGCACTCCAGTCAAGCGGTGACCGCCCGCACAACACTGCAATGCAAACGGCATTGCAGTGTTGTGCAATTTATTTACGTGACGTGTCGAAATGTCCTCCGACGTGCTAGAGCAAATTATTTCAACAATTTTTGAGAGGACACCGTTATGGAACAGCAAAGATATGAAGCATACATATAGAAGAGTAATTAACCAGTTATGGGAAGAACGCCGCTATAGTGCCGCGCGATCTGCCCGCTGGTTTCGAGAACGGGTCTGCGAAACCCGCGCCGCCGCCGCCGCCCAGCCCCGCTGCCCGCAAGATTCGGGGCAGAAGCCTAAGACTATTTTAAATATGGACAAGTCAAAACTTCTTTGATTCTAAGCATTGTTTTTAGCTGTACTCATCCCGAAGGAGTTTAGATTTTTAATGATCGTTAGGCTCGTTTTCAATCACTATCTCATTTGACGGTTAGCGATGATGTAAACTTTGATTTTTAATTTGATAGACCAAAATGACAGCTACGTTCGACATTAAGATCAGTCAGTTTCTCACTTAGGTGACCGTCAATAATATTGTAGGGCTGTTTGATTTAATTTTTAATCTAAATCAAAATATATCATAAATCAAAAATAATATCCAAGGTTTTAGTTTTTGGATAGAATGTCTGATACCAAATCTGAATTTACAAATTACTTATCTTGTTTTAATTTTTTTTTAAGAAATGCTAAAATCGCCTTTTATAATCTCTAGAACTCCAAAACAATTATCAAAATCAGAAGTCTTGACCTGTTACGAACTAAAACTGCTATAACTACCACAATACATTCATTCACTCATTCGTTCTTTTCTTTTTTTCTTCATTCTTTTACACCAGTACTTTTTAAATCTACATATGTGATGGCATTCGATTCCTTTTTTGAATGTTTGAATAAAATGAAAACACGGCTAGACACCAAGCTATATATTTCCAGTTTTAGCTGACTTCGCATTGTATCGGTTTATCGCACAGACGTTAGCACATCAACCTACTACAATCTGTCAAATTTCTTTAATAAATTTTCAACTTAATGGGGTCCGAGTGCCCACTTGGTTGGTCGAGATATCGCCAAACGGTTTGTCGACTCTTCACGTGACCAGAGGGCTGGCCTGTTTTTTGGCCAAAGAATTAGCATCGCCATACAACGTGGCAATGCTGCCAGCCTTTTGGGCACTGTTCCTGTTGACAGCGATGCGGACGAATTTTTTGATGCCTATGATTCATTTGCTTATTTTTTTATATGTACCTGCATATCATTATTTTAAATGTTAGCTTAAATAATATACTTAATTGCTAAAGAATTAAGGTTCAAGGTTGATTGGGAAAATTTGGCAGTTTTGGGTAGCTTGACCTGCTGCTGTACAATCAGGAGTCAGCTTATACTGGTTATGGTATAGCTTGATGTGTCTTGTTTGCTAATTATCATGTGATGTTCAACCATAGAGATAAAACCGATAGTCTCGTTGATAGGAGACAGAAAATGAGATAGCATACACCAGAGAACTACTACACACTCTTTTAACAGACTAACATTTGATAGTGTCGAAAAGTCGGTTGCTATGTGAAATGTCAAGCGATTTTGAATCTTGTGGGATTTGAATTTACGGATGATTTAAGCTGGTAGACAATTTCATAATCAATAACTAATTTCTGCGACTTGTTGCCTTTAGTATCATGACCATGTTAGGCAGGCTTTTAAGCCCCCCCCCCCCCCCCCCCCCCGCCTTATGGCTTAAGAGCCCTAACACAGTACATGGCATCTATTGATTGAGCTAGTCGCAGCTTTCAATTTCTCCTAAGTCTATACGCTGACTGAATATCAAAACTTCATGGGTAAAATTCTCAAGTCAAGCAAAAAATCGACTTGTGAATAACACAGAAGGCCCTATTGATGGCCATTTCGTTCGCTTTAAAGACTGAAATAGTAATAACCACCAGAAATGTGGGCTGCCAAAACAATAAAAAGAAAGCTTTGTTCATGTTCTAATCATATTTCTCTGAGGATAAAATGGATTGTGTGAAAGATGATATGGTTAGAAAGGGGGTGATTACCGAGATGACGACTGATAGAGAAGTATGGAAGAAAAAGATGTTGCGCCAACCCCAATTAAATTGGGCAAGAGAATAATGGTGATTTTATTTCTCTCACACAACAGTCTGCTGGAGTAGAAGTGCAGAAATAACTGTGGTAGTAGTAATTATCGGATTGGATTAGCTGCATTATCTCATATTTTTACTTGCTTAACCTCTATGGTCGGTCCAGATACAAACAGGCCACATTTTCTATAGGCGACAGCAAAGACAATATTTTAAAACGTTTTTTTTAATTAATATTTTTGTTTTTATTATTTGTATGTCGAATACGAGGCTTTTGGCTAACATTTATTATTTTATGTTAGTTTATAATGTGCGTCTGATATGCGCAGAATAAGCGTTTTTACCTTTTTTTTTTTTAAATACTGAACATATTCTATTTTATTTGAAAACAGACACACACACAGTCACAGTTTTTTTTTTAAAACAGTCTTAGGTGTGTCAAAGGGCGCGCGTGCGCTCACTTCTGGCCGCGAATATAAATTTAATTATGGTAGTAATAAGATCTAAATTGGCTTGCACATTACAAGTCGAATATGCCGAAAGCGAGGCGTATGTTTTGTAAACAATATTGGTGCCTATATTTTTATAGGTATAATGAATATTTGTTCATTCGTTTTTAAAACTGATTGTGATGATTACGCATGGTATGGGTAAGTATAAGGCGAGCGGCTTGCGTCCCCTAAGACCCTGCGCCGGGGTGCCTCGCAACCCCGTGCACCCCCGGGTAAAGACGGCCCTGTCGCCTAGTACGCACGGCTCCACATCAAGCTATAATAACTAGTATAAGCTGACTTCTGATTGTACGAAAAATGTATACAATGTGAGGTCAGCTAAAACTGGAAACGTTCAGCTAGATGTGTAGCCGTGTGTAACTATTAGTGAAAATATGCGTAAATTTTCAAAGAATAATGCTTCGACGGTCACCCACAGAAAATAGTAGCGAATTTGTAACCAAAGGGCACATATTGTGCGTATATCTAATTATAGACTAACTAAAACTAACTATGGTACGTCTTAACTAATAGAACGTGTACTCAAGGCATTTTACCTATTTCCCTACCTAATTAAAACCTTCTCTTCTTTGTCGCTTATCTCCTAGTACTTAAAACTAATACTGGGCTTTATTACCTGTATATACTTAGTTGCTATTAATTGTTATGTTTGACTCCACCTTTTGACATGTTTTTTTTTATATTTACATTTTCACTTAATTATTTAAGCTAATTTAAGATGAAACTAGTCTAATTTAATAAACAGTGTGCTTCATTAAACTTGGAAAGCCTAAGGAAACCTTTCAGTCAAAACTTTCTATAATGTCGAAAAAGTTAGTGGAAGACTAACTTTTGATTTTATGAAGTGGCTAACGGCAGGCGTTTTTTGGGATGTCTTAAGGGGGTAGCGCCAGGATCGCTCGCGTAATTCAAATTTTCTTACGTTTTCTGCAATGACTATTTCATAAAATATCAATCAATAGGATTAGATAAGCTTGGAGGGTTGTATTGATGATTTTAATGATTATAATTCTGTAAATACATTCTTGTTACGGTTGTGAATCATTTTTTGTCAACATACAACCTGACACTGACCTGCAAATCGAAAAAACGTAAGAAAATTTGAATTTCGCGGGCTATGCTGGCGGGAAGCGTATTAAGTATTTTTGTTTAAAAAGTAATTTAAATTATTTAATTTTTTTTATTCGTATCAAAGACTTAAAAAAAAAAATTAAACGAAGAGCCTGTAGCTTGGTTATATTCATAATAAATACTTAATTCACAGTTATCAATAAACGGAATTATCGAAGACCAAAATATCTGTTTTACTACTTCTTTTCGCATTTTAAACCAATGAAATAGAAAATGGTTTACTTACGAATTGACTTAATAATGTTTTTGTTTTATCGCCGTTTACGTTTAAGACTTCCCTATACTTTCTTAGTTATAAAAACACAATGTTTATGTCTATAATTACTTACAAACTAGCTGAAAAGTGATCGTTCTTTGTTCTTCACGACGAATCACCGTCAGCATATGTTACACAACAATTTGTAAGGTTTAGATAAGTAAAGTAAATAGGAAGTCTAAAAAACTCAAAACTTATTTTCGACCTTATCGCTAGTGTTTATTTTTAGGTTCTTAATTAATTCTAAGCCAATGACAAGGCATTTAATTCTCGGAATTACCAAATTATGAATTACTCCAAACAACTTAACCCTATCGCTAACATTTTTTTTGTTGTTTTTTTTTTTTTAGGTTCTTAATTATTTCTATACTAATCCCGCCACCGCTGACGTTAATTTCTACCCATCCAAAAAAAAAAAACAAATGGTAAACGATTTCAAAGTGAGAAAGCTGCAAGTACAGTGAGATATTCCCATTCAAGACCACAATAAAAACCAACTATATGGATATTTTCAGAATAATCGGACCTACCCCTTTTGTTTGTACAATTTGAGGGGGTCACTTATTATCATATACGCACATGCCTCATGTCTGATCATAGAGAATATAAGCCTCTATGGACCTCCATTACTGTTATAAATCTGATGATGTTCAATATGCTCAAGCAACCTATCTACTGGCAATGGGCTGGCTATATTAGCCGTAGAACCAACGACCGTTGGGTTAAATGTGTGCTTGAGTGGAAACCGCGAATCGGTAAACGTAAGGTAGGACGCCCACAGGCTAGGTGGAGTGACGATCTTCGCAGGGTAACAACTTAATGAGAGTTGCCGAGAATAGAGACGAATGGCTTGCGATTGGTGAGGCCTATGTCTAGCAGTGGACTGCTGTAGGCTGATGTTGAATCTATCCAACTAACTTAGTTACGGAACTATAAATATTTGCGGTTTTCTCTGCTCTTAAAACGGCGAAGAAAAACGTTGTGATGCAACCAGTGGGTTTTAGAAACAAAAAATCAGTAGACATCCAAACATCCTGCACTTGGCCCTCGTGGTGGACGGCCCACTCCCTCTCTCAGACAGGAGGCCTGAGTCCCAGCAGCGGAAACTTTATACTGATTTTGGTTTTGTTTGTTAAATACTAGCGGATTAGCGGCGGCGGCATTTGATTCTTAAAACTAATACTCGGCTTTATCACCTGTATTTACT
The DNA here is from genome assembly GCA_947507525.1 of Apamea epomidion. Classification (NCBI taxonomy): domain Eukaryota; kingdom Metazoa; phylum Arthropoda; class Insecta; order Lepidoptera; family Noctuidae; genus Apamea; species Apamea epomidion. Next base: position 14,524,125 of record OX382247.1, read on the forward strand.
TAATTGCTAACTATATTATTTTTGATTCCACCTTTCTGAGTTTTTTAATATATTTACATTTTGACTTACTTATTTAGCTGATTTAAGATTAAACTAGTCTAAGTTAATAAACCTTGTGCTTTATTATACTGAGAAAGTTTGAGGAAACCTTAATCAGTAAAAACTTTTTTTTTATGTCGTAAAAGTTAATGGAAGACTAACTTTTGATTTTATTAAGTGGCTAACGACAGGCGTTTTTTGGGATGTCTTAAGAACAATTGAATTTTGCGGGCTATGCTGGCGAGAAGGGCATTAAGTATTTTTGTTTAAAAAATGCTTACTCTCAGCATAATTTGCATAATCGAATATTATTAAAAAAAATATTTTCCTGGAAGCGTCTGTATCTTAGTTATATTAATACTAAATGCTTAGTGTTATAATTTACAGTTATCGTGAAACTGAGTTAATGAAGACCAAAATATCAGTTTTACAACTTGTTTTTCGTATTGTTGCACCTGGTACAGAGAATGGTATGCTTACGAAATTACCAAATAACGAATTTATATTTTTATGTCTGGTTACGTTTAAGATTTCCCTATACTGCCTCAGTTAAATAAAACATGATGTTTATGTATATAATAACTTACAAACTAGCAGAGTAGTGATCGTCGTTTGTTCTACACGACGTATCAGTCTCGCACTTAAATCTAGTTACAACATTTTGTAGATTTTGATTTGTAAAGTAAATAATAAGTCTTAACAAACTCAAAGCTTATTTTCTACCTTATCGTTAATGTTATAACTTACAAACTAGCAGAGTAGTGATCGTCGTTTGTTCTACACGACGTATCAGTCTCGCACTTAAATCTAGTTACAACATTTTGTAGATTTTGATTTGTAAAGTAAATAATAAGTCTTAACAAACTCAAAGCTTATTTTCTACCTTATCGTTAATGTTATAACTTACAAACTAGCAGAGTAGTGATCGTCGTTTGTTCTACACGACGTATCAGTCTCGCACTTAAATCTAGTTACAACATTTTGTAGATTTTGATTTGTAAAGTAAATAATAAGTCTTAACAAACTCAAAACTTATTTTCTACCTTATCGTTAATGTTTATTTTTAGGTTCTTAAAATTAATTCTAAGCCAATTACAGGGTCTTTAACTCATATGCCTAGCCTTTTCCCAACTAAGTTGGGGTCGGCTTCACGAGACCAAATTATAAATAATTCCAAAGAACTCAACCTTATAGCTAAAATTTTTTTGTTTTTTTTTTTTTTTTTTAATATAAATAATAAGTCTAAATAACTCAAAACTTATTTTCAACCTTATCGCTAACATTTTTTTTTTGCTTTTTTTTATGTTTCTAATTATTCCTATGCTAATTAGAGGGTATTTCGCGCGTCAATATGTACACTCCACGTCGCTACCCTTGGAATATATCTGCCAATTGTTGAATGTACAATTATTTTTATAACTAAGTGCTTACGACTACTAATACCTAATAGAACATAGAGATAATACACATAGAGTTAGTACGACTAATAGAAATAGAAACTAGAAAGGGCCGTTTTGTCAAATAAGTGGTGGAGATGCTTTAAGTCATCGTTAAAATGGTTAGCTTTGAACTATATTAGGAAGGGATGGTTTCATTAACTAATAGTACCTATCACTAAAATTTCATGAAGACTATTTCGATAAGATGAAAAGAATTTATTGTTCTTACAAACAAGCGGCACGCGTCAACAGCAGAGGCAGCTGTAGCCGTGGACAACGTGCCGCTCGTGTATTTGAGTATAGTGACGGTCACGAATCTTGAGCGCTCGGTTTAAGAGTGGGGATCGGTTTACGCATTGTATGGTAAAAAAATTCCCCACTCTTTCATCCACCGCTCAAAATTTGTGCCAGTCACTATACGGTGCTCAAATACACGAGCGGCACGTTGTCCACGGCAGCCGGCGACGCGTCGACGCCAGCAGCTGCCTTTGCCGTTGACCCGAGCCGCTTGCGCTCGCACACTGACTTAAGCTTAATTTTTTTTGTTTTTTTTATAAAAACAAATCTGATTAAGATTTTAAACACTGAAAGTTTTTCTATAAAACTCGCTGTGTATTATTTCTATTGCTCTTGCCTATTCCTACGGTCACCTTTTTTTTTCTTTTTTTCTTTTATAAGAGACAGCTTCACTTAATACTAATATCCCATTTGAAAATATGCCTAAAGGTGGATCCTGAATGGATTGTTAATCGCTTTGCATGAAACTAACATGTTAAAAAAAAATATTATTTTAGTAGAACCAGGATCTAACCTTTTTTGTTTTATTATGCCTATTCAAATTCTTTAAAAGCGCTCTTTAAATTCAGTTATTTTTAAGTTGTTTCGGCTTTTCGCTATTTTCTAAGAGAACTTTACGAAAGTTTGTCAGAATCGGTTCTAACTGTATGGTGAGCAAGTACGCTGAATTATCAAACGTTTGCGCCATTTCTGATTGTTCTTATATCCCCTCACTGTGATTGGTTGAAGCAATATTGTCATTTAGCTCAGGTTCGCACAAGCGCTTTTTTCCCGCAGCGAATTTTTGCGCGCACTGGATCTTCAACGCACTGCTTAGCACCGAGTGTTGAAAATCCAACAGTGTGTTGTTTTGACGCGCTAGGATGCGCTCTGTTGGAATCTCAACGCTGGGCTCAACACCGAGAGTTGAAAAAACCAGTGCGCGATAAAATCCCGCGGCGATATTGTTACGTCGTGCAAACGTGAGTTTGTGGTGTTATGGTCTACTGGCAGCAATTGGCACTTTATCCCAACGTTAATTTTTAAATCATTCAACCGAAAAAAATAAACAATATACAATTCTCAGAAAGCTGGAAGTAAAGTGAGATAATTCCATTCAAGACCACACTAAAAACTAACTATCTGGATATGAATTTCAGAATAATCGGACCTACCACTTTTTCATGTACAATTTGAGTGGGTACTTTATTATTATATACGCACAAATACCTGATTTCTGATCACAGCACGAAAGCCTCTATGGACTTCCATTACTGTCATAAATCTGATGATGTTCGCTATGCCCAAGCAATCTATCTACTGGCAATGGGCTGGCTATATTAGCCGTAGAACCAACGACCGTTGGGTTAAATGTGTGCTTGAGTGGAAACCGCGAATCGGTAAACGTAAGGTAGGACGCCCACAGGCTAGGTGGAGTGACGATCTTCGCAGGGTAACAACTTAATGAGAGTTGCCGAGAATAGAGACGAATGGCTTGCGATTGGTGAGGCCTATGTCTAGCAGTGGACTGCTGTAGGCTGATGTTGAATCTATCCAACTAACTTAGTTACGGAACTATAAATATTTGCGGTTTTCTCTGCTCTTAAAACGGTGAAGAAAAACGTTGTGATGCAACCAGTGGGTTTTAGAAACAAAAAATCAGTAGACATCCAAACATCCTGCATTTGACCCGCGTGGTGGACGGCCCACTCCCTCTCTCAGAGTGGAAAGGTTATTTTTATACTTGGTCTGTGATAAAAAATACTCTACTTATAACAGGGTTGTGATCGAGAGTGTTTGCGAGTTGAGTTTACATTGACATAATAATACGCCTGAATTATAACTGGCAAAATGTGGGAATTGTGTATACTTACGTCTGCGTACCCCTTTGGGGGACACAGACTTGAAGTTACGAGTATCTTCTTTACCTATAGGCTCATTTTTATTTATCCATAGGATTGCTTGGACCAGAGACATCACATCAATTTTGACAGTCAAGGACATACATAGAAGAACTTAGTGTATAATTCTAACTATTTTAGACTTAAATGTAATTTAATAATGTACAGCTAATAATGTATGTTATTTTCCCAATGTATTCTCGTTATACCTTAGCCTAGTGAAGCCTATTTATTCTCTAGACAATTTAACCCTAATTATACTCTAGCCTACGTAACCTTAATTAAACCCTAGCCTATTTAACCCTAATTAATACCTAGCCTATTTAACCTTAATTAATATCTAGCTTATTTAACCCTAATTAAAGTCTAGCCTATTTAACCCTAATTAATACCTAGCCTATTTAACCCTAATTAATACCTAGCCTATTTAACCCTAATTAATACCTAGCCTATTTAACCTTAATTAATATCTAGCCTATTTAACCCTAATTAAAGCCTAGCCTATTTAACCCTAATTAATACCTAGCCTATTTAACCCTAATTAATACCTAGCCTATTTAACCCTAATTAAAGCCTAGCCTATTTAACCCTAATTAATACCTATCCTATTTATCCCTAATTAAACCCTAGCCTATTTAACCCTAATTAATACCTAGTCTTTTCAACCCTAATTAATACCTAGCCTATTTAACCCTAATTAAAGCCTAGCCTATTTATCCCTAATCAAACCTTAGCCATTTAACCTTAATTAAACTCTATCCTATTTAGCCCTAATTATACCCTAGCTTATTTAACTCTAATTAAACCCTAGCCTATTTAACCTTAATTAAACTCTAGCCTATTTAACCCTAATTAAACTCTAGACTAAGCTTATTTAAGCTTGTTTTAGCTCATTATGTAACCCTATTGTAACTCTAGACTATTTAACTATATTTAAACTCTATACTTTTATAATTACTTAACTACCTTACGTTTTACTATTAATAGTAACGACTAGACTACTAACCCTATTTTTTGCACATAGTTTAATATTAATTTAGTTTTACACATTTGATGGTTTGGATTGGTTGGTTTTATATGTACAATACTTATATTTTTTTCCTTAACTCATTTGGCGATGAATCTCGTGGCTTTTTAATAGAACTTAAAATCGATTTAATATTATCCTGTAAGTACACTACTATTTTTATATACTTACCAGTAAATTAAGGGCCTTTAGTTACTATTGTAGAACAATGTTTAATATTTTTTTGCTTTGTTGTCGAGTAACTTGTCTGTTTGTAAACACGTGTTTTCGGGACACTAAATCCATTTTTCATTCCTTCTTTTTTTTGTGTTTGTAATTGTTAAAGTTTTTTTTTTATATAATATTTTCAATTTGTATCAATACACGACTTTGATTCTATCCAGTCATATCTTGAAGTTTAATATTACTAAAACTACTTCATCATTCTGAAGTCTAGGCCCGTGTCCCAGCAGTGGAAACAGAATAAATAATAATGATTACCATATTTTAGATTAAATTAACAAGGTACAGGCAAAATATTATTTATTTATTTAAACTTTTCGCACAAAAAGGTACAAAGCTTATTATGCTTTGTTTCTTAAAAAAATATATTTAAAATAAAAAAATAATGTGTTTTTTCTTTTTTTTCCAAAGCCATATTGTTTTTATTATTTAAATAAAATGGACCTTAGTTTCTGTAGCAATTAAAAACTAGTAGTGTAGTTACTTTTTTATGATTAAATAGTATCACTAGGTATACTCTATTCAATGAAGCAAAGACAAAAATGTAAACAAAATAGGTAACTGATTTTAGTATCTGAGAAGGTTTCCTGACCGCATCTAAAATAACGTATTTTTAGATAATTATATTGTTGGTGTTTGTGGTTCTTACTTGACAGAATATTTTTATTCTAGTTGCTTTTGTTACTTTATAAATTAAAACATAACATGTTCAATAGTAGAACTAGTAGAGCGATTAGGGGTCCGGGTTATATTGTTTTTGTATTGTCAATTAAAAAAAAAATCGTATTGTAAATCTTCCTATTGCCATACAACAGACGTGATTTTTATAGATAATGGTACGGAAACCTTCGTGCGCGAGTCCAACTCGCACTTGGCCGGTTTTTTCTATTTGTATTTCCTATGCGTGTCCCAAATGAAATCTTTTTATTTATTCCTTTACGTAGTAGATGTATCTTCATAGATATTTCCGCTGTTAGATTTTCAAATATGTTTTAAAGGTTTTAATGAGAGCAATAATTTCGTATATTCCTTTTTCATTATTTATATTTTTCTCAAATTAGACTAGATTTTGAATATGTTTTTTTTGTGACATCTTCAAAATAAACCTAAATAACTTTAGACTTTTTAATGTGTGAAATTAAATATTTTGAATTTGATTTTGAATCTTGCTTCACTGAATTCATTTACTTATAAATAATTTTATCCTATAATTATTTTAAATAACTATTTATATTGATACGCTTAAAAGGTCCTTATTTCAGAATAACGTACTTTCCTTTTCACTTTCGCATTATTTTTATATGTACAGTACTTATTATTTTTTCCTTAACTATTGTAACACATTCTCTGTCATTCAAACCAACTCCTGTATTAAACAGTGTCTGTCTTATTACTAATTATACAGAATAATAGCCCAACGGTGCGTTTTTATAAATTATTTACAGTTACATTATTATATAGATAAATTATTTATTCCTACTTAGCTTTTTAAATTACGAAAAAAGGGGGGTTCTCAAGTCGACGCGGATTTTTTTTTACCTTGTTTTCTTGTTTTGTTCATGGTATGGGGGTGTAGTGGTTGTCAATGTGGCTGCTGAGCCTAAGGTCTTAGGGTCGACTCCACAATTTGTTACAAAAATAATATGCAAATTAATCATACATCATTTTAGGGCAGTTTAAAAGTACTTTTTTTCTGACATTAGTTGCTTAAATTTTTTAAAAGATTTTTCTAATTTTACAGTGTTTGGTCTAGATTTGTAATAAAGCAAAAATAGTTTGTGGGTGGACCTAGTGTCTGCCCTAATTATTATTACTTGTAACTATTAATAAACCTACTATTTAAACTCTATTAGTCGTATTTTTTATTCTACTTAATACAGTAGTTTACGATTTACGGTTCCCCATGTTGCTACTGAGCCTAGGGTCTTAGGGTACCCCACAATTTGATAAATAAGAAATAATAAGCAAATATATCATACTTAAATATTTTTTGAATTTTCGGACAGTTTAAAACAATTTTTTTTTTTTTACTTTAAGGGCTGACGAAGTTTTCGGTCTAGAGTTGTACCTAATAAAGCAAAAATTATTTGTGGCTAGTCTCTGCCTTAATTATTATCACTTATAATAGTGAATAAACCTACTTTTAAATCTCTTGTTGTGGTATTTTTTAGTCAACTGAATAATTAATGCGAAACGCGAATTTCAACATTTTTCATGACCATTAATGTACATTTTTCCCTCAACTAATTATATTTACAGTTCCTTAACTTATAACTAATAACGGTTATTGATCATTAAGTAAGAAAATATTTAATAAATAATCATAAAAATATTTTATAGACACTTCAGATTCGTAGAGCCACAACATAACCTCGGGAAGAATTTAACGAAGATAAAATGGTAACTTATCAGTTTAAGTATGTTAGACTCTTGTAGCAATCATAGAAATGTAGTAGCAACAGATATACGAAAGTTAAAAAAAAAAACGACACCTAACCTTGAATTATTAATTCACTGGATTAAACTGACACGTGCTAACGTTACTTTAAAAAATAAAATGATCTTTATTACCTTCATTTTTTCAAATTATTTTTTAACGAAGTTATAAATTAGTTATTTTTCCCAGAGTTTCTTTTTTGTGTTTGTGTTCTTTCTCTGCGTCATGTTTACCGAAAAAAAATGTAATTTCTTTCTTTTTTTTTTTTGTTAAAGAAATAATGTGTAAAATACTGCTCCACCTGTATCCAACTGCTAAGAAAATGTTCACATTTATTTATTTTCATAGTAATCGTTTTTCGTCTATGGTTTAAGTTTTTTTAAGTTTCGTCCGCTTGCACCATAAATCATTTAGAGCACAAATACGTTTAGAGCTAAACGCCTAAAACATCGTTCTGTTTCTGTCAATCGTTTAAAGATGAAAGAGACAAACTGATTTTTAAAATTGGTTTAGCGGATGAACGCATTTAGTGATTTGTGGTGCAAGCAGACCCAAAAACCAGTGCAAAGTTTAAAAATGTATTGCCTGGAGGTTTTTATTTAGTTCTGTTTACATTTTTTTTTGCTTGAGTATAGTCTGTTATCAATGTTTTTGTTGGTATATTGACGTATGCTACGACAAGATGGATGCTACATCATCATCATCTTTCCTGCCCTTATTCCAATTTCTTTGGGGTCGGCGCACATATCTAGCTAACATAATTATGGCAAATAATTTCATTTACTGTTTTCTGGTTCGTTAGGTACTTTCCATATTTGTATAGAATACATTTCTTCTGACTGAACAGATAGCTGTGCTGCTGGGGAGTTTGTTTCGCCACTTCTTCTTCCCAGCTAAAGCACTGGAAAGTGGTGAAGGGCGGGCGTTTTATTTAGATGTTCAAAAAGTGCTGATTTTAGTCTAAATTGAACAAATGACTTTATATTTGATTTAACTTACAAAGTGACAGACTGCACCTGTCAGTTTACACTAGAGAATAAATAATTCGTCCCAAAATTAACTTCTTACTAGATTATATTCTAAACTAAAATATTTGTAAAGGTGTTATTACACTTACGCGACAGACATCTTATTGATTGTATTGATCAACGTTAACGAAGGTGGTGTAATTGTTTATTTTATTCATTTACGATTTGAAAAAACATGGAATTTTCTTTATTATATGTATATTTGATATGAATGTATTCCGGCATAAATTCTCTAAGTGATGGTGAAAACCGGATCAAAATCTGTTGCATAGTTCAGAAGAACAACGCGGTCTCGAATAACGACTTTAATTTATAAAATGTGTAGATTCCAAAATATTGCAATACATGTAAATTTACCAGTAGTTCCTGCATTCAGGTCGTGGCTTGGTCGTGCTGTAGTTTTTTTTTATTGATATATTTAAAACATTAGATTTTTTGATTCATTAATTTAAAGGAACCATTCGAGAATTATTTTTAAAAGACCGTGGTTTTCTTTTGCTTGCACCGTGCACCTAGCTTCTGACGTTTCATAAGCGAATTATGTAGGTTGGCGTGAATACAATATATTTTGAATTTTGATTAATCTATGCTAGTTTGTCTATCGATCGACTAGCAAAAGCCGGAGCGTCGATCGATGCTCGATCAACGAACGTGTTATCAAGTATCTGGTAATTGTTGACAGGCCTACGCTGTCCTCCCATACCGACTGTAATTTGAAAACATTGTAAAAGTCAATTATTTTCAGAAGAGTAACCGTGGAGTTTCTTGCCGGCTCTTCTCCATAGGAAACGACCAATTGGAACCGTGCACCTAGTTTATGACGTTTCATAAGTGCCCATGTTGGTTTATGTGAAATAAAATATTTTGATTTTGACGCAAAATACAATTTATCTGGTTTGGTATGTTACAGGCACATAGCGATCAAAGTTGATCAACACCACCGACCGATGTAGATGGTGTGGGTGTAATAACACCCTTTTCACTTTAGATAAATGATTTAATGTTGTTTGTAGGCCTTATACGTAATTATTGATACTATACTTATCCGTTAAAACTAATGCGTTTGCCCTGCTATTACGGAATTACTTTATAAGTTTTTTATATAAACACTTTAATGATATTTCCAACCATTTAACTTTCCTTATACTAATTTTATTTTACAGCTTATGGGCCGACTAAGTATATTAATATAAGTTTATTGATATTGGACTACCTCTACCTCAGCAACTGTATTGAAAAAAAAAATGAAATTGATGTGGATGTGATGTGTGTGTGTGTGTGTGTGTGTGTGTGTGTGTGTGTGTGTGTGTGTGTGTGTGTGTGTGTGTGTGATGCAATGTAGTGTGCTGTGTGTATGATTGTATGGGTGTAGGTATAACTAGTTAATCCTAATATACTAATTATTCCTATATTAGTTATCCTAATTATGAGTATCTACTTATTTTATGTTAAAATTTAAATCTATCTATTCCTATTTTAAAGTTAAAACTACTGTGTGATGTCATTACGTTACATTTCAAATCTGCCTTGTATCTTGTATTTTTTTGCGTTCATATTTACATAATATCTGCATGATTCCTATTTATTTTATAGTTAAAACTACGAATTATCATTATCAAAACATGCGTTTTTAAAATGTCTTTGACATTTGATATTTGACAACCTCTTACTCAATAGATAAATAAAAACGAAATATCTCGATATAACGCATTTGACGCCATAACGTTTAATGCGTTATATCGAGATGCCTCTTATGGCGAGTTAAATAAACATCTTTGCAAGTGCTTTGGCTCAGACATGTTCCCGCCTCTGTCTTGCACTTGCATTATGATCTTTGTTCGACAGTGACAGCAATTTTGCTTAGCCTAGCACATATGCGAAGTAACGTCTATTTATCTCGGCCCAAAGCTACGGTTTCCTAGAAGAGCGGTGACCGCTATATGCGGCCGTAATGTCCAAATACAGAGCGGTTTTTGACGCTTCATTAATGTCATTTACACCGCTCTGAATTTGAAACTCTCCCTTAGGAAACCATAGCTTAAGTAATGGGATTTTCTCTGCCAGTAGGTCTATTTGTTACCTACTCAGTTTACTACATAATCATCACTGAACGTGCCGGTCAACTAAGCCATAATATTTAAAAAAATATCCTCCTTCGTGACAAAGTCAACACGGGAGCGACAATAATGAAAAAAAACATATAAATAACACGGACATTACCCCCGTTGTCTGTTATTAATAAATAATACTTATACTAACAGAGTAAATAGAAATGGAGTGCTAATAGTGTGTCAGTTGGATTTGACACGATCAAAGTAAACATTAAGGCATGCTTGCACCAGAAACCAACCAAATTTAGTGCTAAGCAATTAAGCATATTTAGTGATTTGTGGTGCAAGAGGGCCTTAAGCAACCAACGCGTCCAACATGCGCCCGCGACGAACGACGTGCAAACAATATACGTTCATAAAATTTCGTTGTGACCGCAGCGATCACAATCGGTATGAGTAAACCAGTAGGTACGTACAAGTTCATAATAAGTTAGGATAAGAGTTAATTGATTACACTATCGTATTAGTGTAAAAAAAACCTGTAATGATAGATGCAAGATGGATAAATAGATAAATAAATAAATAATAAACAACTGAACGCCACCGTGCACGCTATCGCTGACGCGTGTCGAACGCGTTGTTATGGATGTACCTTGAGACTACCATACATGAAGAGTACACATGGAACAGGTGACCAGATTACTATAGATATATATAACGATTTGTTTATGTAACGGCCGCTTTGACCTCCGCATGTATAGGCCATGATGCCTTAGTAATAAAAAAAACGTTTTTTTCAGTTAGTAATAATTAATATCCACATATGGAATACTAAAAGTACGACTAGATTACGGTTGCGACGTCGTTCATTCGATACTGATCGCCTGTAAGCATACTCGATTGATCGATGAACATTTTCCGGGTGCACTGGATCAATATAATCGATCAGCCGCAGTCTAGTTACGCCTTTAGAGATGATGGGAACCTGAGCCTGATCATGTATGGTAACCTTTACTCTAAATCTTCAGACCGGACAAAAAGAAAAAACCGATAAATAATCTAACAGAACCAGGTCTTGACAAGCGGTTCACCAACCGCCGTCACCTCATGTCATATCGCGCCTGCTATGCCAAACTTAGCCAAATCGGGGACATCAATATCGTCCAAATCCTTCATTGAAACATAACCGGATCCATCCGCTTTTATCGGGATATAACCAGTTGAATCCGGTTTGATCGGGACATAGTCCTCTGTACCATCGTTCAAGTCAATGATCGGTTCTTTTTTGTCGAATTCACCGCAGATTTTGGCTTCGTTTAACAGTTTTAAAGATTCCTCGAGTAAATGCGTACGGTGTTCGGGAGTGTGTCCACTGGTCGACGGGGTCTTGTCCGCGGACTTGCGGTGGTGGAGCGAGTTGGTTGCCGAGCCCATGTAGGGCGGTGGTTGCGGACGGTTGTAGTTGCCGGCGAGGTTGCTCGATGATTTGGGGCTGTAGGGTCGCGCTAGGCTATTGTTGGGGCTGGATGAGAAAATATTTTCCATTATTTATGTGTCATATATTGAGTGTATCTTTTGTTGGTCATCCTAAATAAATGAATATTATTCTATTGGTTGACAAATGTCAGTACATTTATTATGTTCACACTGCAGCTGTAGCGAGAGTTATCTTACTGGAGATTCGTTGAAAACCTCAAAAGGCAAAAAATTTAAGGTAAGGCAACCAGTTGCAAGGACCTTTACCAAAATCATACGGGGTGGCAGGGACTGACGCGCAAACTGAAACCATGAATTCAGCACATGTTTCTAGACATCAGGGGGATTCAGAATCATGTACTGAATCCATGGTAACAGGTTGTGCGTCGATGGTCGATGTCCCTGCCACCCATATTACCCATACTACATATGTCTGATCACCACTCCAAGCGCTATGATTACAAAAGGTATTTCACCATTTGTTGTAACGGTTTTTAGAAGACCCATATTTTTAAGTGGTCCTATAAGGACTGGTGTGGTGAAGATTTCCCTATATTTTATTAGGTACTTAACTCTATATCATTATTTACTTAGATGTTTAGTAGATGGTACTAACCTGACTCCAAGGCTTTTGGTGCTGGTGTTGTCAGCTACTTGTGTCTGTTCAGTGTTGCCAGTGCCGTAACGACACATCTCCACCTTTGATTTGTGAGCCCTAGAATATTTAGGATATCTTTATTGTAACTTAAAATATATAAAATGTGTCAGGTTATTGAATATAAATAGCTTTATATTGTTAGTTTCCCTTTTAATTGTATGCGAAATCAGCCAAGTAACACCTATTTTAATTTCACATTCAAAGAAATAAGAGCATAGATTTATTAACAGAAGTTAAATATTAGAAATTAAGTAGTAGGCACACAGTCAGCGTATGCTAAATTTGCAAAATTCTGAAATCTATACAACACAAATAAATAAAATTGAAGTGTCTGTTTGTAATGTCAAAAAAGCGGCTTTTTACTAAGTGCATATGAAAGACCCATGAAATCCAATTTGCTTGCCGACATGCACGCAAACGAAGTTGCGGGCACAGCTAGTTAATTCATAATTTAGTAAGCCTGTTTTGTAGTTAATATTTTCACTTTAAAGCATGTTAGTCACCACAAATAAATATTTGAATATTTCGAACCTCTTAGGTTTTCTATAGTCGAAAAATATATCGAATATATGGTCGAGAAAATAGTCAGTTTCCGGGTCTCGTCTTGAACAAAACAACAATAAATAAAAAATAATAAAACAAGTAGGTAGGTATTAGGGAAAAATAAGGAAATCTGTAAACTGGTAGCCTCTCTAAGCTAATGTGTAACTAGATTGAGATTGATCAATGACTCCAACGGTTCAGATTGATCCAGTTTGGTGCATGGCACCCAAATTACGTTCAGTGATCAAATATCAATGAACGATTATCTTGGAGCGATCATATCGACTGATTGGCCTATTTCTGCTATTAAGCAGCGGTGCTGTCTTCTGATTTGAAGAGTATGGGTGCCGGTGTAATTACAGACACATGAAACATCTCAGCTCTGTTCCGAATGGCAACGCATATATGTATTATGCGATTCCTCTGGACAGACTTCATAGACTGCGGTGTCCAGTTTACACCAGGAGGGCTATGGATGGCCGTGTTTGCCATCCAATACTATAAAAAAGTTTCTGTTACTGTTAGCCTGAATCATCCAACTGCAAAGGCATCTCCACATGACTTCCAGGTCTTGGGATCCAGGGCTAATGTGGACCACTGGTCGTTTGTCTTGTCCAGCTCATCCCACCATCTACTACGGGGTTACATGAATAAAATAGAAGTTAAGGTATACTTACACAGTAGCATGTAGCGCACAAACAGCGGCGGTAAGGGCGGTGACACAGAGGAGCATGAGAGTCAGAGGCACCAGGACTGCTGCAGTTAGAAGCTTGCCGTAACTGCGAGATGGTAGGGATTCCTGGAAATGGACACAGGATGCTTATGAAGTATAAGCATTTTTTTAAAACTATATTACTACCTCTTCCGTAGCCTAAAGAAAGACGTTTAAAGAACATATTCTTGCTGCAAAAAAATTCGTTATACATATATGTCTAAACATTCTATTGAATATAGGACTGGTCTCATAAGCACTAACAAACAGTAGCTCAAGAATTTGTATACTTCTTTAGCAGTATTTTTTTATCCCGAATTAAGTAATGTCTATGTATGTTTGCACCTCCAATTTTTGAGTCTATAGCGCCGTACTTAGCCTTATAGTATAAGTGTGGATCAAGGAGTATTCCCGGATCTAATGAAATACAGTAAGGTAAATACCACTTTTCAAATCCGGGGACAGTAAAGACACCAATAATTATGGCACGTATCCGTGTTGCCAGTTTTCAGCAAGTTAATTGAAAAGGTTATGCTTAGAATACATATTTACAGCGTCGGAAGAAACCCAAAACGCCAAAGGAATTTTTTCTTGACTGACTTCCCCAAAGCATTCGATTGCGTAGATCACGCTTCTCTTGTTTAAGCATTACGGACTAGGTAAACTTGCTCTCAGTTTAGTAAAATCATTATTTTACAGCGAGTTAAAATAACAACGGCGTGCTTTAAATTTCAACGACTTAAATAACGCCCTACAGTATACCGCAGGTCCAAAACTAGTTCATTGCTAATAATTTAGTATTAAATGAGAAAAAAAAAACGTTTTTTTATAACCGACGTAAAATTTCGACGCCCCATGCGTTGAAATTTTACGTCGGTTTTTAACCCCCGACGCAAAAACGACGGGGTGTTATAAGTTTGACGTGTGTCTCTGTGTGTGTATGTCTGTCTGTGGCATCGTAGCTCCAGAACGGATGAACCGATTTTGATTTTGTTTTTTTTGACCGCTACTATTTTAAACGTTAACAGAACGTTATGCTAATAATTAGAGCGGTCCCCCGACGGGACAACATTTAATCAAAAAATTTCATACGTACTTACTTACGTAGGGTAATAATTTCAAGGTTATTTTTTTCATTTTATAGGGTTTCACGTTTAGGTATACCTTTTTTGTTCTATTTGGGTCTATTTTTTCAATAGTTTATTAAAAAATTTAGGCTTTTTACATACATACTATTTTTATTATTGTTCTGTGTCGGGGGTTTTTCATTTTTTTATTTAATTATAATCATGTACTGAATCTATGGTAACAGGTTGCGCGTCGATGTTCCTGTCAACCTGTATAGTGTTCTATGCAATAATCTGCTCAACTTCCAACTTCAAAAAGTATTGTGTCCTGACTTGAAAAGGGGAAGAATTTGAAATCTGACGAAGATATAACAGGCTTCACTGTCCTAAATAAATCGGGGAAAAAATGTTTAATAGAAAAAGAATCCACACAAATAAAACACATATTTAGTTTTCTTATTCTTCTATTTCAACGTCAGCAGGGACTGCCTCACTTACCTTATTAGGAGCAGTCCAGGCGTCCCTGGTATCCAACGCCTTGAAGGACTTGGCGGATTTGCTGGTATTAGGCACCTCTGTGAGGTACTCCAGGTGTTGGGTCGAACGCTCCTTGTAGATAGTGTTGTACTGGAAGATAGAAGAAAATGGTGCTATCGTACTGTTTCCAATGATAAGTAAACTATCAACCATTGGAGAGATATTTTTCTAAATTTTTGGAGGACTTATACCCTATAACTAAATATCGATTGTAGTCGATAGGGCAGAAGAATTTTTACCCTGAATGTTTGTTTCATGAAATGTTTTGGTGATATTTTTTGGTGGTGGTGATTCGCTTGTACTCTCGAGGGCAGCTCAACACCTTTAGTACCTAAGCAATAGTATTGAAAAGACCTTCCAGCTCAAACCTAAACGAGTCCAGTGTCAGACCAGCATCCCTGAAGAGTCTCTCCACATGGTTCGCTTGTTCTCTCGAAAACAGCTCAACACCAATGGCACCTATAAAATAATAATGTAAAGACTTACCAGCTCAAAGCTACACGAGTTCAGCGTCAGACCAGCATCCCTGTAGAGTCTCTCTACAGTGGTTCGCTTGTACTCTCGAGGACAGCTCAAGAACTATAGTACCTATACAATAGTATTGTAAAGACTTACCAACTCAAAGCTACACCAGTCCAGCGTCAGACCAGCATCCCTGAAGAGTCTCTCCACAGTGGTTCGCTTGTACTCGCGAGGACAGCTTGGCAGACGAGACAGAGGACGTACTTCTTCGCGCAGCCTCTTCAGCTCCAAAGAGAATGGCATGGAACTGCCGAGGCGGACTACCAACCTGTAACAGATATGAAATTCTATCAGTGATTGGTGAAAAAGGGAAAGAATGACCCTACTGCGTCCCTGCTTCGCTATACATATTTAAGGGTATTTATATTCGCTATACACATCTAAAAAAAAAACTGACAAGAGGCTAGAAAATAGTCTATTTTCTAGCCTCTTGTCAGTTTTTTTTTTAGATGGCGTTTTTTTTGCAGTCACACCACACGTTTTGGCATTTTCTACGTTTATGTCAAACTTAAATATCTTTGAAATACTTATCAATTTTCTTAATAAGCATTCATTTTTATAGAAATTGTAGTACCAAGAAAGGAAAGTCTAAATCTAAAACCGAAAAATGTGACATATATCACCATAATGCATATAAGTTCCTACTGCTGCTGCACGGCCTACTCCTGCGAGAACATTAAAACCTATTATTTTAATGACTTTTGATACATACCCTTCTCCATCACTCGGCTTCAGAGGCAGTCGCGCACCCAGATCGATGGCGGAAGCCAGGAAGGTCGCGTACAGATCGCCACTACTCTCCGTCCAAAGCTTAGTTCGCAAGATGTCCTTCAGGCGAGTCATCCTGTTAGACGGAAAAATTAATATCTTACACAAAAGAAAGTTGATCGGATCGGATGGAAAAATCTAAAAGATATAATTTAACTAGGTTTTCAACCTTTACTCGACAGGGCGGCCGCCATTTGGTACAGTCTGGACCGGATCGAAAAATATTTAAAAAGTCCAAAATTATTTTAATGTTAGTCCTTAATTGGACACATGCTAACATTGTTAGCCGATCCGCACAAATTTAAAGATGACGCGTTTAAGCAGCATGGAACTAAGATATGCAGTCCCGCCATGTAAAATACTGATATTCGACAACATCCGGTTAAGCTGGAAGCCGACGCCAACATAGTTAGAAAAATGCCAGGCAGATGAAGATGCATTTTAGCAGGAATATCTAAACCCATGCAGAACAAAGAACAAAAACAGACTGAAGAATACTAATGCTACTTACTTGTGCTCATCTAACAGATCTTCAACATTCAGATTATCGATCTTGAGCTCGACCTCATGGCGCGCCATCTTCTCCTTCTGCTGTATGTCCAACGTCAGTAGCAACCTCCGCGTCTCATAGTCTTGCCGGTTTAGCCCAATTACTTCAAGCTGTGAAACCAGGAAAGGTAGACCTGAAGCTTTATACACTCGACTATATCGAAGACTCCGTGTTACTTCAAGCACAGGAAGAAAATTATCTTTCAATCATTCGTCCACTCTGCACAGACTAGCTGCTATGTAATCATTGTCATCAGAACTTAAAGACGTAATAAACTTATAAAGTTCTATTGTGTCTATTACCAAAGAAATGTTCTTAATGTTGAGTCCTGGCAAATAAAAAAATAGACCTGTCAGCCGGATGGCCTCCGTTGCTAGACAAAGGTCTCCTTCATAAATCTGTAACGGGCCACTCATAACCAGGTACAACCTGGACCTGCAACCTACACCAAGTAGAGCATGCAAATACATAAAACGATGTCTTACCGTGAGGGGACCTCGGCTGCCCCTTGGCGGGGTCCCGAAGATGAACCCCGAGTGGTGCCGGCCGCTATATATATAGCGAAGCCACGAAGGAAGCTCCGGTTTGCCTAGCATGGACGCGTGGAAGCGGTACTGTTGGTCGAATTCTGTAGAAGAAAGGTAAATGTTCAGAGGCTGGTAAAGTAATATGATGTCCCCACTGCTGGGCCTTAATACCTCCTCTCTGGGAGAGGATCCGAAAGAAATAATAGTAAGTTAGGGAAACCTTAGAATTTTTTCGAGAAGACACCATATTCTTAATAATAAAATCAAATAAATATTCCCACTGCTGGACCAGAGTCCCTCCTCTCTATGAGAGTGACACAAAGAAATAAGTTAGGAAAATTGTAGAAAATTGTCGAGTCACCATATTGTTAAAATTTTGTCCGTGCTTTTTTGCGAGAGGGCCACAAAGAAGCTATAGTAATCTAGGGAAATTCTTGGAAATTTCTGGAGAAGACGCCATATTGTTTTGAATAAAATCTAATTACTATTCCCACTGTTGGGCCTGAACCCCCTTTCTATGAGAAGATTCGAAAGAAATTAATTATAGTAAGTTTAAGTAATTCTTTAAGAAATCTGGATAAGTCACCATTATTGTTAATAAAATAAGAGAAGAATATTAAAATAGTGGTAGCAATAATGATCCTAAATTACATCCCTACCCACTAAATAAATTCAAAGCTCAACTCAAAGTCAGAGCTTCTTATAAACCATCATTCGTATTCCATGTCAATGTATTCAATTCAGCAAATTACTGCGAACAAAGAAATCTAACACAATAGGCTATCTACCTAAGTTATTACGTAACTAGTTAGGGCATGCGCCGTAAGTGCAACGCCCACCGGTCATGGAAAGCTTTCAGCCGCCATTTTGTGTGAATACGAAAATGTAATCCACGTCGAAGTTTCCAACCGGTATTTAATATCAAGAAGTACCAGATAAACGTCCACGGTTAAACAAATAAGCCCAGAAAAGAAATCAAAAGAATATTTCAAATTATCGTCATTATTAAAATAATTGTTACGTAATACCTATGCTGCTAAGAATTCCCCCACTCCCGCTTCTTCACCCCCGCTGCTACACCTCCGCTGCTTCATCCCCGCAGCTGCACCCCCGCTACTCTTCACCCCCGCAGCTTCAACCCCGCTACTTCATCCCCGCAGCTTCACCCCCGCTCGCGACCCGAGCGCGCCCATTTCCCGATGTCTGAGCCTAATCAATACCGAGGACCGAGATAGTCACGACGCATGCCCTAAATGCCTAGGGCATGCGCTGTAGCTGCAATGGTCATGGGTCGTTATGCAGCCGCCATTTTCTGGATGTGAGCACCATTCTCCGCCCACATTGTCGCGGAAATTTTATACAAAGAACCCGTACCGAGTGTTTAAGTTTTTAATTATTTATTTTTTTGAAATGCTGATTTTAATAAATAAATTGATGATAACGAAAGACTTTTTAATTAACACTAATATTATCACAAGTAAATAAAAGACAAAAACACCTTAAAAATAAAAACCTATAAAAATTAACTATAGGTATATTACAAAACTATTCAAAAATCTGCTATAATACGAAAATGATTCCAAATCGACAAAAAGAAAACAAAAAACCAAAGCCTACGAAAAAGTGCCAAATTATATCCATACCTGATTAGCTTTATGACAAAAAACACACACTGAACCACTCATATCAATAAGCTCACAAAGAATTAGAAAGAAGAGAATCGATGAAGACACAAAGATAAATCACAAATTGAGACGGCACCGGAAGCACAATTGATAGCGCAACAAGTAACACTGAGCACGACCTAAATGCGACTCCCAGTTTCACGCAGGTAATCTAGGACATGCGCTCTGGTGCAATGGTTATTGATTTTACAGCATATCTATATTATTTTGATAGACAGTTTGGAGTGGGATGGTACTCCCAAGGGAATACGTCGAACAAAGGCTTTTGATTGACTTATTTTTACATTCATAACGCTACCCTCATAACGCTTTTAGGTAAAGACTTTTTTATAGTTTTCTTAACAGTCAGGGCTCAGAAAATTGCCAAAACCTTTGCCTACATATTTTTTTACATAAATCTATATTTAAATATGACTATTTACGCAATAAAAATGGCGTCCCACAAGGTAGTATAGTTTGTCTTCTGCTGTTACAAAATATGCTCTTAAATGAATGAGTCAAACATTACATATCTACCAAGGAAAAGTACCAAGAAAAAATAAACTAATAATGCCATAATAAAACTTATCTATTTAATGAGTTTTGCTTCAACATAATAACCGGGTATTTCGAATGTTTATCCCAAAACCGTTTTATGTGTGGATAAAGTCATTTAGGTAATGAGAAAGGAACGAAAATAATTGTTATGAAAGTTTCTTATTTGGATGTGAATAAACAATAACGAGAACAAAGGCACAGATTCAAGGCGACCAAATTAGGGCCGAGTATAGCTACAGTGCTCAATGGTGGATCTTTACAATTCATATCGCTATTAACGTGAAGTTTCACGTGTCACGCTGTGAATTTTTAGGCAACGTTCACACTGCGAGCGTCTTAAAATACGGCGCGGAAAACGGAGCGGGAAGCCGAAAACACGTTTTTATTGAGGTCTAAAATTCACGCACGTGGCTCTTTGTCCCGGGCCCTGTTAAATGGCGCGTCCGTTACGCGCCCCGTCCCGTGGCGCATGACTGTGACTCATCAAGTGCTGCCATTTGCAAAGGAAAAGTACAGCATACGCTAAGCGCACGTGGACGACCTAAACAACGAGTCTAAGTAGAATCCACTAGTTTACACAAACAATGTTGGATCAAATGACCTTTTTTACAAAACACCTAAAACTTGCCCGCCATTTCCTGCTAATCCTGTTATCCACCGACTTTTTTTTACCACCGACACGATTATCGACTGTGTATCCGCGGTTATAAATAAATAATACTAAGTGTACTGATCAGATTTAACAACACTACACAATAAAATGTTATATTAGTAGAAACGCCATTAAACTTCTGGTTAAATGTCCGCCATTTTGAAAGCAACCCCTGACGAATGTTGATAAAAATAAATCCTAATACACGATACCTGAATATTTAAAGCTCACGAATCTTCCAGAAAACACACATAATCGTTATAGGAAATCACCATTGCACACATCATAATATTTCCCACAATTCCGATATCCGCGTTCATAACCATAAATATAGATAAAAGCCTGGATCTCTGTTTATACCACATCAAATAAAACAAACACGCAAACACGTAATAAAAATCTCCATCAAAGCATCCGCCATCTTGAACGCCGCTCCTGATTCGGCGTCCTATTATTCAATCAAGTGTAGAAAAACATTAACCCTTACCTGTGTTGCCACACCACCTTCCAGTCCACACAACACTGAACTAATTACATGTTGACGAATGAAAAACGATCTTAATTTCAATGTCACATCATAAAAATGTAAATGATGTTCCGCCGTCCGTTTCCCGGCGATCAATAGAGCTATAAATCACAAATTCACAATATGGATGCCCTAGGCACCCCTACTACCCAGGTAAACTAGGACATGCGCCGTATTGCATTCGGTATCGATCTGCAGACTGCTAACCTTTTTAATGGACCCTTAATTGAGATGCATAATTATTCACAATGTGGGAATTTAAAAGCTGATGCAGCCAAAATTTTTATAATCCTATGATCTTTTACTAAAAGTGAGAGCCACTCACTAGGTATACGACGGCGTACGAGACTCGTACTTACCGAAAACAATACGTCGAACACAAAGAACCTATTTGTTTTTCAGTTCCTATATGAGAAACGAACCATAAATCGGTGGTAATTAATTGAAAGTATTGAAACATAGACTTCATTTTTTATGTGGAAAATAATAGACGATAGGATAATTCAAATAGTCCTAAAAGAAAAGTTAGATATAGCAAAAATGTTCGTGGAGCGAAAACTATCTGTTAAACAAACAAAGAAACGATTAATTTTTCGACATTAACGAATCCTCCGTTGAATGGCTTTTTCACTTAACTGATAACGGCTAGTAAGGAGTAGGAACCCGACACATTTAAACTACGCAATATTTTATGATAATGCTTTTCAAAAACCTAAGTTTGAATAATAAACTAAAATCAAGCACTGAAACACTTCATTAAAACTGAATTTGAATTTTGTAAGTCGCCCCCTATCTTCCCCCGAAATTAATATGGCGTCCGTTATCTGAATCTGAAAATCTAGATAAAAAGTCTATTATACACTTACCCGACACAGCAGTCCGCCTCACGAAGACACTAGCACCACTAAACCACTACATTTTGACTACTTTTCGACCAAAAACTATAAAAGAAACCAATCAAATAATAATTTATTACATCTCAATCAAAGGTGTGCAACGTCGAATATGAGTAATGGCCGAATGGACGATTGAGGTACGTTGCAGGATAGGACAGGACACAGGACATGCGCGAAGTTGCAACGGAAACTAGTTGGCCCAACACAACACGGAATATTCTCGAAGCAATTGTAAATGAAATATTGGGCCAGTATTCGGACGAATGTTGGGCCAATATATGGACTAATGTTCGGCCAACATCCGCAATTTATGTTGGGCCTCAACAAGATGGAATGTTCTCGAAAGCTCTATACATTGTTTGTGGCCAACATTTGCACAAGATTTAAACCAATACAGATAAACGCCAACATGTCACGTGGCCATGTGGGAGAGTACAACTGTTGCTTTCAACTCTCGACCTTTTGATAAAGGTTTTAAAAATCATTTTTTATCTGCCGGACGTTGGCAAGTAATAATAGCAGATAAATTACCCTCCTCTCGAAGACTACACTGAAGTTAGCCCTGTTTGGAAGCACTGGACCAACTTGTAATGATGAATAATATTTTTATGCAAATTCTATAGACGGCAATTTGAATAGATCACTTTACAGTTTGGTCGAGGGATCACAAGCTCTACCCCTGTTTACTAATATAACACAATTATTTTTAACATAAAACACAATTAATTATGGAAAGTAAATTGACTAACAACTCGTCAAAATAACATCTTGACTCAAGACGCGGCCAATCTCTAATGGCGCCCAGCGTGGGACAATTTGACATGGCGATATAGAAGCTAAACCCAACAAAAAACATCTATTTTTGGCAAACGGGGAACCTTCCACAGTGGAAATTTCCTGTCAGTTATATAAAAGTGACTTTTATTTAACCTTGGAGTTTTTCCCTAGCTACAAAAATATATATATAAATGGTGTGGGCTGTGTATGGGAGTAATTCCTTATACGTCTTCAAATGACGATAGCGACTGGTACTACCTAATTGGCGGGATCTAATTTTAATTCAGGACTGGTTACTATTTATGTTTTTAGGTATCTTAAACATTTTTAAGATCCTCACGCAAGTCTATACAACATGTCGGAATTAACGCACATCACCAAACACCCCAATTAGAATAATCATAATACAAACTCTGTTTTTTTACTACTGCATAAAACCTTGTTTATTAATTAAATTATTTAGACTGATTGTAGGAAAAAATTGTGGCCACATCACAAATCTATGCACGCACACAGGCGCACTCGTTTAAGGTGGATACTTCAAGGTAGCCCGCGAAATTCTAATTTTCTTACGTTTTTTGCAATTTGATGGTCAGTACTAAGATGTACGTTGATTAAAATATGATTCGCGGCCGTAACAAATATGTATTTACAGAATTATAATCATTAAAGTCATCAACACAACTCTCTAAGATCAAGTAATCCTACTGAATGACTTTTTCATGAAATCTTGACATTTTAGGATTATGCTAACTTAACAAGTTGTATTACTGATTCTAATTCTGTAAATACATATTTTTACGGCCGCGAATCATATTTTAATCAACGTACAACTTAGTACTAACCAGCAAATTGCAAAAAACGTAAGAAAATTTGAATTTCTCGGGCGACCTTGGAGCATCCACCCTAAGAGCCTAGCGTAGTAGGTATTTCATCCATCTTGGTTTGTTTTGACTGTGCAGCGGAAGTGTGAATGTAATTTACGTACCAAGTTTTAATTATTTTCGGGATAAGAAATGACAGAAATCGATTCAGAAATAGATTCTGAACAAACTACTTTCACAATGTGCATTCATTTAGTCACACAAGTTGTACAAGTGGGTAGGTACCTAAGTTACTGTTTCCCACTCAATAAGTTCCCCAATAAGTAGGCACCTACAATTACTTACAAATATATGCGGGAAAATGTATTTTATTCATCATCACCATCGTTTCAGCCGAACGACGTCCACTGCTGGACATAGGCCTCCCCCCAAGCACCTCCACTTTGACCTACCTTGATTCTCCAGCGGATCTCTTCATTTTTGATTCGATCACGCAGGGTAACTCCGACTCCCTCTCCATTGCACTTTGTGTGACTTTTAGCCTTTTAATAAGGCCCATTGTGAGCGACCATTATTTTATTAATTAACCAAAATATTTTATTCCTTAGAAACGTACTACATGGGCACTTATGAAACGTCAGAAGCTAGGTACAGGGTTCCAATTGATTGTTTCCTATTGAGAAGAACCGGCCAGATACTCCAACGTAATCGTCAACGTATGTAGGTCTTAGCTGTCGCGATTATTTAAGGATTTTTATTAATTTTACCTACACTTCAATAAAAATCTCTCTCTATCTAAATTAACTTTTCAAGCCAAACACTGAAACTATGGAGAAGGAAACCAATTGGGTTCCTGGTTTTATAAAATGGTTTAATCAAATAAATTCTAAGTTTTCGTTTTTAAGTTTTTTGTATATCCAATATCTTATTTGCAAAAATAGAAGCATAATAAGCTTATAATGTTCCCACTGCTAGGATACAGGCCTCCTCTCGTTGAGAGGCCGAGGCGGGTGGTCAGGGTTGGCCGTAATCCGCCACGCGGGCTCAGAGCGGGTTGTTAGATTTCACATGTCTTCGAATTTTTGGTTCTAGGACTTGCTGGTTTCCTCACGATGTTTTCCTTCGTCGTTTTTTATCTCCTAGGTTTGTAATGCAAACTTTTTGGTTTAAATTGAGCAGGTGAGTAGGTGGTACGTAGAGTAGGTGTTAGGTATTGATCCATATTTTACAAGAAAATTAGTAGGACACTGTTACAATTGCCAAAAAAACATATACCTGTATGAATTAATAATTTTCGTCAAGTAAAATTGTTTAATTTACTGAGACATATGGTGCAGATATTTTTTTTTTTTGATACGGGCCCGAAAACCCGCATCTTTACGCAAGCACCCTAAATGTGTGAGCGCGACTCGCTTTTAGGCGGTTTTTTCACATCATCACCAGCCTATAGCAGTCCACCGCTGGACATAGGCCTCTCCTATTGCACGCCATTCAACTCGATTTCGGGCAACTCTCATCCAGCTGCTACCAACCATCCTGCGAAGATCGTCGCGTATTTTTACATAATCTGTTTTATTTTCATACGAGTACTAGCCACCCAAGTCCCATCAAATTGTGAAGATAAAATCTTAAAATCTAAATAAATTCCATGATAAATTGTCAAAATCTTAAGAAATAACGGAGATATTAACACCGCTAAACCTAGTAAGTTTTCCACAACTCTCTCAAAACCATTAAAAAAGGCTACTTAGGCGAAACTTACTAAGTTTTGAAATGGTTCATATAATGGTTTGTGTATGTTTCTGTTCACAGAAAAACACTCATCATCATCATGTTCGGGCACAGCGAGCGCAAGCACAATGTTCTCCCCTAAGGAACGGAATGTATCCCCCATTACAATGTCCAGATTTTCGCTTATTTACGCATAAGCGAAAATCTGGACATTGAACTGGGGGATAGCCCAACTTTATTCTAAAAACGAGTTTTCACAGTCAGATAAACTGTCAGTTTTCTTTTTTTTTATCTTTTTATTTATTCACTATTCTTCTTCTCCGGTCTGTTTTGCCTGGATCCGTTTTGTCTTTCGGCATAAACTATATAACTTCTTAATTTCTAGTTAATGCGTATCGCTGTTGTCCACATATTAGTTCAGTTATAGTTATAATTCGCTTCGCATACACACAGACCGCCAGGACATAATTACCTTAAGCCAAAGTTAAGTGCAGGTCAATTGAAAAACGACCAGTTTACCCTACTTCGAAGTACAGGAAATGGTAAAGCAAACTTTCCTTGCTAAAACAGTGCTGACGTGGCGGAGTAGAGAGGGAGCATGAAGAGCTCCTCATGACACCACTCTTTCAGAGATGGCGTTATTCGCTATTGTGGCAGAATGGCCGCTTATTGACACCGTAGTTTTGGTAATCTTCTAATTGAAAGTCGTCATTATGATTTTCCGATGGCATGCCATTGACACTCCATTGGAAAATATGTAATTTACAAAACCAAAAATCACGCTTATCCAATCTATTGAACTCGTCAAAACAAATCATATTCCCAAACTCGAGGGGTTTACTAGTAGCCACTGAAGAGTCCCACTATCCACCTCCTGGCTCCATCATCAGATCAGCTCCAAGATACCAAATTACAGTTTTGTCATCCGTACGACATATACATACAAAGATTTATTTCGTTATGGCAATTAGATTAGAAGTAGATTCAAATTGATTTCTAAGATTTTATTAGGTACTTACTTACATTGTTTGTTGGTTAGTTACAAAGGAAGCTAATAAAAGCGTGTTAAAAACTTGTTCGTGTTGTGTCTGCCGCATGTTAGATGACAAAGAGCTAACAGAACCACCGATTGGGTCCTACTAAACGCACGAAGATATTACGGCAGGCCAAGACGAAGATGGCGAGACGAGATTGACTCCTACCGAAAGGACTGGCCGACACTAGCAAAAGACAGAATGGTGTGAAAAGACCAGAGGGAGGCCTTTGCTCTGCAGTGGGACAATACAGCCTAATCAGATTGGGTAATCTTGTACATAATGACAAGTCGTAATCTCCCATAATGTAATGCTTTTGACCACTGACACGCCATAACGAATTTAGAACATTACAAACTTTTAGAACAAAGGTGTTGTCTTGGTATGGTTGTTATAATGACCAATAATAGAAAATAGCTTGGCCCGCATCGTCGCTCGATCGTCGCTTGGCATCGTTACGGCGATGCTGACAGGGGAGGCTTGTATCCAGCAATGGAAGTCTTTCGGTTTACACGTGATCAATAGCTTCCACGAATGCTCGCTGACCACACACCTTACGACTTATTTGGGCAAGTCTTGCTAAAGTCTCAGTTGCAGCTCGTAGTATGGATGTGTGCCTGGTGGATGGCAATAGGCTCGCCCCCCATAACATGGGACTAAACATAACCGAAGGCCAATTCTCGTAATTTAAAACGTCCAAAGCGACAAGCAAATGTCAAAAACTTGACGAAATGTAGGGAAATTTGAGGTATTTTTGACAGATTGAACGTTCTTAAAATTACGAGAATTGCCCCTCTGGTGAAAATTGAGCCGTTGCGTTGGGCGTACTACAGATACAATATTGCCTAACCCTTTGGGGATAAACTACAGGCGTGATGTTATGTTTTTGATGATTATGTAAGACTCAATTTCATCAGACTTTACCCGCGCAAAGAAATCGTAACGTCAAGTGTCCACCATTAGATCAAAACATACTGACTTACCCTGATACGTCCAGTTGAACAGGTTAGGACTGATGGGTATCGCGAACATTTCTGTTTCGACTGCATGGTGCAGATGCGCTGTCGACGCTGTCGCAGCTGCTGCAGCCGCGAGCAGCACTGTACATTGTAGGTACATTTTCAAGGCTGAAAAGATACGGATGTTGTTATTACGAATCTCATCATCATTCTCATGCACTTATCCCAATTTTTTCGTGGTCGGCGCAACATGTCTTTTTCTTCCATACTTCTCTATTAGATATGGTTAAGAAGGGGGTGACTGCTGAGATGACACTCAGCAGTCACCCCCTTCTTAACCATATCTTTCACACCGTTCATCCATCTACTCTTATAGCCATCTACATTCATATAGTAATACCTAAACATAGGTTTACTATAGGGGTTGCTCTAAGGAGACTTATTAACAGGGAGTCAACTCAAGGACATGGCGCAGAACAGGAGAAGTGGCAGCAGTTCGGGCCCTGTACAGGAACCCCACGGCTGCTTTAGGATAAGAAAGCAGTGGAACGACCAAAAGCTAACGGTGATTGGGAAACAGAGTGAAGCACCTCTGGACTGTGTTTTCAGTATCTGACTCTTGGTCCAAAAGTTCAGAGATAGCTTTTCAAAGTGTAGGCTTATACTATTACTAGTATTACTTAGGTAATCAGAAGTAATTGGTGGCTCTCCTGATACCATGCGTCGGAAGGGTGCGATACCTATCTACTCGCACAAACTCTACACTCCCTGCAAATATCGGCCCGCCATGAATTTTAGGGTGCCCCGTGTCATTAGAGTGGCCTAATGGTCCACTTGCCTTCCTTAGAAACATAAAAGGGGGTTCAGAGACCGCGATAACCAGTAAAAAGTGCCGTGCGACTGACTGCCCCCGAGACTTCATCATTTGCCTAACGACTTCCCACTATGTTGGAGTGGCTTTCTATCTTACCAGATGCAGATGTATACCAGTAGGTAGACATAGACATGTGTACCTACTGGTATACACCTGCATCTTTACTGCACCTTTAATAGATATTAAAGGAAGTGACTGCCCAGCATGGTTACATTTATCCATTTTAATTCTTTTACATATTGTGGTATAGTAATTTTATTTTTGGGTGCATCGTCTTCACATATAATTATATAAATAATGTATGCAATATATTGTAAAACATTTTAAAAGAGTAACGGTGGAGTTTCTTGCCCATTCTTCTCCATACGAAAACTACCTTTTGGAAGGGGCGACTAGAATCAATTTTATTTTAATTTTATTTTTGACGTTCAAAAGTGCCTTTTATGTGCCTATTTGAAATAAATGATTTGACTTTGACTTTGACATGGTTACTGCCCCTAGCATAAGCCTACAATGTTCCCACTGGGTGGACACAGGACTCCTCTGTGAGAGGGAGTGGGCTGTAATCCACCACGCGGGCTCGGTGCAGGTCGGTAGATATCACATGTCTTCGAATGTTTGGTTCTAGGACATGCCGGGTTCCTCACAATGTTTTCCTTCACCGTTGTGCTTCTAGACACTTTTCATTTTTCAACTGGGGAGTTTGTTGCGCCACTTTTTCTTCCCAGATAAAGTACTAAGAAGTAGTGAAGGGCGGGCGTTTTGAGGGTCCGTCTTATGTAATTTTGACGTTCAGAAACTGCTGATTTTCTGCCTAGTATGAATAAATGACTTTTGATTTTGATTTATAGAAACTTTTTTTTCTTTTAGCAACTGAGCCGATATCGACTATTCTGCTAGTGTCAATAGAAACTGGAAATAAATAATCATGGGAATGTCCTTGTTGGTTTTTAAAATTAAATATTTTATTAACGTCAGTCTGGAAAGTCGCAGCAGTTTATTATTATCCACGCGGGCCCAGTGCGAGTTGGTAATCAATCCCAAATAAATGCAAGCACAATATCCTTTATTTACTTATGAATGGTATGTTTCACTCTTCTTTAAAACAAATGAATAAACAAAATACCGAAAAGTCAGACCCTAAATTGCCGTCTTTATTATTTGTTTACCAACAAGACCATTCCTAAATTAACATTTTTCAGAATCTCATAGCCATAGCGGCATGAAATCCCGTACATTACCCCACGAAACGTGAATTCGGTCAATGGATTCAGAGTAATTTCCACAATAAACCAAACAAATGATATGAATTCCACTTACCCACTCTTTACCGGATCGCCATAGCACTGATTTAAGGAATAAACCCGACCTAAATGCTCAGGAATAGCAACAATAATCGATTTCTATTTTAGCCGTTTACATTGAGCGCCGCTGGAACACAGTTCGCATGTGCGGCGAAAAGGAACGCCCCGAAAACACACAGAGATGAATTCCGGAATATCAAGCTGGGTTTACGGGCGCGCGGAAAATTTTATTTGAAAAGCGCGCGTAATCGTAAAAGAAAATACAGTCGAGAGGTTTTGTTTGTTGTCAGCAAACTTTCTGATTCTGGTACTTACTTAAAATATGGAAATACCTATTTCCGAAAGTAGGTAAATTATTCTAATAAAAATAATTTCTAAAACAATTGAAAAACTGTTTTGTTTTTTTTTTGTTTCAATTTCAATTGTCTAAATGAGAAAAGGCTCGAATTACTAAGAAATCTACGTTTTCACCACAAAACAAGGATTTATTGAAAGCTCACGCAAATCTTATTAGCTTTTCATTTTTTACTTTTATGTAGGTAAGTAGGTATTTAATCGACAATCATGTGACTGATGCCGCTGACCGCAAACTTCACTTGTTAATGACATAAAAATACTGTACGAAAAATTTTGCTGTGTAAATTATGCGACGACACGACGTCATGAATTATAATAAAAACGTGGGAATGTCTTTATATTAAATTTAACGACTCACGCTGTGCCTCGTGCTACAAGTAAATAAAGATACATTTTCTTAATTTTCGCCGTCACTACATACGCATTTCTTGACCTCTCCGGTTTAAATACAGTCTTCCCATATTTATTTACGCAAATACGGCCCTGAAAGTAGGCGTGACGTACAACTAGCATCGACGTCATTGGTACAACAACCGACCAAATTCGAAAGATCCCATAGTTCAAAAGTTACGTTCTGTTCTACGTTATTCACGCAAGCAGGTCTACCAGAATATCAGATTAAAATTGTTTTATTCATTGTTTTAGGCAAAAATTATATTGAAAATATAATATTTGTAGTGAATTTATAATTTTCATCAATGTTTTCAGTACGGTTTAATAACACATTTATTACTTTTGCACGAAAATTGTAAACATCGTAAATTATTCGGGTTGTATGCTGTTTATACGTGCAAATGTGAGCGTACAAATGTCATTCATTCGTACAAATGTCAGAAAGGGCTGGGGCGACTCGGGCGATTTTACTACATTGTACAAAATCTTCCGTTTTTTACGGGGAAATGTATTATTTAAACATAATAATGTAATGAACAGTATTCTAAGTTAAGGCGTGCTCGCGCCAAATTACAGAAACGGCGGTAAAACTTACGTTGTGTTGTAAATAACCTCGGTCGTGCTAAAGGAATTGTTTTCTACCTTAAAACTCTTCAGTAACATGTTGAAGTTCAAAAAAATGGGTTCGGATAAAGTGCCACTGCTGCTCGTGACCGCCAACGTCGGATCTATTTTCGAGGATGTGAGTATTATGTATAAAATCGATGTTTTTAGTCCAAACAGTTTTCTTTACATTGGTGACAGGGAAAGTAATTATGTTGTTAGTTCAATTAAAATGTAGCGCGCGATTCTATGGTGAGATAACTGTTCTAATTTTAAAACAATAGACTGTATGTATAACAATAGATGCTGGCTGATCAATCTATCCTGCAAGGAGGTTTTTCAGGCGCGTTTTTTTTTAATTAATTTACCCACATAACTTTTATGCAGATGTTTTATCATGAATCGTAAATGATTACATTGTTGTCTTTTATTTAGATTTCAATAGTACATCTACCTATACATTATTAGTATTATTAAATAAATATCATCATTTTCCCAACTATGTGGGGTCGACTTTCAGTCTAATGGGATGAGGCTGGAAACCAGTATTTTACATGGAGCAAATGCCTATCTGACCTCTACAACCCACTTACTGGGTAACACAATACCACTTGGCAAGACGGTCAAAGATCTACAAATGTATTTTATTTAGTATTCAACTTAAAAAAAAAACTTCATTATAAAATATTGCCATATGTTGCTAATATCATGAAGCAAATACTATATACCATTACACCATTATAAGTACGTATAAGAATAATCAGCCTATAATGTTCCCACTGCTGGGACACGGGACTCCTCTCGGTGAGAGGGAGTGGGCCATAATCTACCACGCGGGCAGTGCATGTTGGTGGATGTCACATGTTTTCGAATTTTTCATTCTTAGATTTTTTCAAGTTTCCTCTCAATATTTTCCTTCAGAGCTTGAGGGTGGTTGTGATGAAATAATTTACACATAGTAAAGCGCCTGACTGGGGTCCCAACTACAACTCGTAAGTTGCGGCCGTTAGCACTGGGCCATCGCTGCTCTAAGTATGTATAGTGTAATAAAACAGGACACAATTTTTAACTCGAAGAGTCAAAGTGAGTCATAGACACATGACAATAGATAAACAAAATAAACATCCATTTTAGGTTGCCGGAGAACATATTTCATCATGTCACATTTTAATACAATCATATAACATGTAGCGTATGCGATAAAACGGTATTACTTTGAAGCAGATTTTGTTAATTTTATTTTTGCGTTATGGTTCCTAAATAAATTCTTTAAAATGAACTAGTCCCATTTAAAGCTTCTGTACATATTGTATACTAAAGCCGCTTCTCGTCTCTGTCTGTGTAACTGCATTGTCAATATTAACTACGCAATGGATTTTGATGCGTTTTGCACCATCGTTTAGAGTATTTACTCTGGAAGATTTTTTGTATAAATAATTAAATTTAATAATTAAATTACAAATTATAAAAATAATTTGACATATTAATTGTCTAGTTGTTAAAACCGTGCGAGCAGGGGTGGGTCTCTAGTCAAAGTCAGTGTAGACCAGCGCAATTTTGAAAGCCAATTACCTATTTCAGTTAAACGTAAAATTAGGAAATACCTCTACATAAATAAACAAAATGCTAATATTTTTAGTGGTTTTCCTCATAGCCATAATTTAATATAGTTCATTATGCTATACATTAACTACTGAAAATA
The DNA here is from genome assembly GCA_947507525.1 of Apamea epomidion. NCBI lineage: Eukaryota > Metazoa > Arthropoda > Insecta > Lepidoptera > Noctuidae > Apamea > Apamea epomidion. The sequence continues at coordinate 14,556,759 of OX382247.1, forward strand.
TGACGGATAAAACGTGCCCACTGTTTGTTTCCCTCGCTTTATTTTATTTATTTATCAGGTTCTGCATAATAGGCATTGTAACGATGCCTTGTAAGCTAGTGGATGCCGTTCAGCTAGTGAATCAAGTTTGTGGTCAAGGACCAAAGAAAGCTGATGTTACTGATAAAACTATAAGTCAATAGTTGGTCATATTTATTTTTGTACAGGTATTAAGTTGGTACAGAGTGAACAGTCTCTTAAAATTATTTTATGCAATTTCTTGATCTAATGTTTGGCTGTAAAATAGTACTTTGGTTTAAATTTTATAAAATAATCACGAAAAACCAGTAGAAATGTGACGTTGTCAGCATGAACACTCTTAAAATGTTTGAACAAATATAAATCGTAACGAGATGCAGCTAAATAGCAGTATTTTACATTGAGCAACTGCCTATCTGACCTTCTAAAAATTATTAAAATCTTTCTACCAATCAGCTGGCCTACTAACATTATAAATGTGAAAGTTTGTATGGATGGATGGATGGATGGATGGATGGATGGATGGATGTTTGTTACTCTTTTCACGCAAAAACTACTGAACGGATTTGGATTGAAATTTGCACACAGATGGTTTATAACCAGAATTAACATAATAGGAAACTTTTTATCCCTATATTCCCACGGTATCGAAATTATGCGGGTGAAGCCGCGGGGTGCAACTAGTATAAAATAAGTCTGCTTTAAAAATATACTGTATTTGTTAATGATATTGGTTATGTGTTATTTATATAGCCATTAGATGTTTACGCAATTTATTTATTTGAATGGCATTGCAAACATTGCTTAGATAACAAAATTGAATTCAATCTACGAGAACAGACTTTATTCAATCTTATGTATGCCGTTTTAAATGTACTTAGGTGTCATAATAACACTTATTTATCAATTACTAACTGCGCCCCGCGGCTTGACCCGCATAAGTCTCGATCACGTGGGAATATCGGGATAAAAAGTATCCTATGTCGAATCTAGGTCATAGTTTACCCATGTGCCAAATTTCATACAAATCCGTTCAACCGTTTTAGCGTGAAAGCGTAACAAACAAACATACTAAAAGTCAAATCTTTCCTCTTTATGATATTAACTAGCTACACCCCGCGGTTTCACCCGCATAGGTTTCGATCCCGTGGGAATATCGGGATAAAAAGTATCCTATATGTTAATCCTGGTTATAAACCATCTGTGTGCCAAATTTCATCCAAATCCGTTCAGTAGTTTTTGCATGAAAGAGTAACAAACATCCAGCCATCCACCTATCCATACAAACTTTCACGTTTATAATATTAGTAGGATTTAGACTAGCTTTTACCCGCGGTTATTCCCACGTCGGCGTCGGAGATTGTCCCACGGGAACATACTACCGGGACAAAATCGTATGTCCTAACGCTGGAACTGGTCTATCCATGTGCCAAATTTCATCCATATTTTTTCATCCAAAAGCACGTTAAGCCGTCGGTCCCGGCTGTCATTCGTGGATCTTTGGCAGTCGTTACGGGTCGTCAGAAGCCCGAAAATCCGACAACCAGTCTTACCAAGGTGTATCGTATTACCCAGTTACTGGGTTGTGGAGGTCAGATAGCCACTGTTGGGACACAGGCCTTTTCTCTGTGAGAGGGAGTACGACGTAATCCACCACGCGGGCCCAGTGCGGGTTGCTAGATGAGATGTCACATGTCTTCGAATTTTCCAGTTTTGAGAGCAGTAGTTATGAAATAATTTACACTAATTAAAGCGCATGCTGGGTTCGAACCTACGACCCACAACTCGTTAAGTCGCGGCCGCTTCCACTGGGACATCACTGCTTAGTTTTACTATAATGAATGCGAGTAAAGACCTAAAGACTAATGACTTATGCAAGCAGTTCTCTTGTGACTTGTTTTTAACGAAAGGCTCAAGCGTACGCAATAGGCTGAACCTTGATTTTTTCAAAATTAATTATTAGTGATAATTTAGTTCAAGTAATTATTTAATTTATAATTTATTTATTTAATTTATTTTTTATTTTTTGTAGTTTATTCCTTATGTTTGGCGGTACCGATTCGATGGTTGGTGCGGTTATGTTCCTGAAAATTTGTCGTGTATAAGATCTCTTACTTTGTTATTGTATAGCTAGCCGTGAAATCCTATAATTGGCTTCATGTTTCATATTCCAGTATATTTATTGTATTTATGTAAAGCTGTTGGTTTTCCATGAGATAAATAAATAAATAATATTTTGAAATTCCTGTTATTTCTCAGTTTCCGTCCTTATAGATAATTCAACATAATTCCCTGTTTACCTGTGATTGTGATGCCATTAAAGCTCTTTTTCCTTTAGTTTGACGTCAGTGGGGCTCGTAGCTAAGTGATAACAGCCACACGAGTCGGTCGAAGGTTAGGCTACGCTTGCAGCGGTCGGTTCGTGGATGGGTGACCATCCGTTGCATATATATCGAGACCCCTCCGTTCTTCGGAAAGCACGTTAAGCCGTTGGTCCGGCTGTAAATCGTAGATCTTTGACAGTCGTTACGGGTAATTAGAAGCCCAAAAGTCTGACAACCAGTAAAGGGTATCATGTTACCCAGAAACAGGGTTACGGAGGTCAGATAGGCAGTCGCTCCGTGTAAAATACTAGTATTCAGTTGCATCCAGTTAGACTGGAAACCGACCCCAACATAGTTTGGAAAAGGCTGGGCAGATTTTTTAGACTTCAGTAAACAACAACAACAACACATTAATATTGTTGTGTGGCAATACAATTTTAGAACTCAAGGATCGGAAGCAATTATAATAATTGCAGGAAACAATCCTTAAATGATGACTATCAAATACGACCTTATGCAAAAATACCACATTTCTATAATTTAATGGCATTTTTATCGTAAAATCAAACAGCAGGAAAGATTCTTCTTCAAAAGGAAAAGTAAATACTTAAATAATAATCGGTATGCAACCTGTTTGTTTGTTTTCGTATTCGAACGCGAACTGGCATGAATAAAAGCTGTTAAACTTTAACCTAACGTCTTAAAAAAAGTTCGTGGTTTTTTCCACATTTGAATTTTAAATTCATTTGTGGTTTTTTTTTCTTGAGCTGGCATACAAAAAATATAGATTTTTAGAGCCAGGAATCTATCTACACTAATAATAAAGTTGAATAGTTTGTTTGTTTGAATGCGGTAATCTCTGGAATTACCCGGCAGATTTAAAAAAATCTTGATAGCCCAATTTTATTCTTGAGAAAGTATATAGGCTATTTAACATCACGCTAGATCCCTTAGGAGCCGAGGAAGAAGAAGAAAACTCAGCAATAAAGCTAAGTGAAAAGAAGTAACAGTGCGGGCACGCGATGCGATGCGACGGAGAGAGTCGGGGAAACAAGAAATTTTACGGAGACGCAGTCGCGGGCAGAAGCTAATTCGAGATAATTTTCAAGTTATGGAACAACAAACTGAATATCATACTCAACTAAGTTCACATTCCAATGCAACCAAAAACTTATTATAGGACCTTTTTGTTACAAATGGCCACTCAAAAATTAACTTAGAATACATTTCACTAAAGTAGATAACTGAATAAGTGGCGATGAAATGTACTTAATTATATGAGATTATGAACACTGCTTTAAAGTGAATATTTTATTTCGCGCTGAATAATAATGTATTAAGCACTAGCTGCGCCCCGCGGCTTCACCCGCATAAGTTTCGATCCCGTGGGAATATCGGGATAAAAAGTATCCTTTGTGTTAATCCTGGTTATAAACCATCTGTGTGCCAAATCCGTTTAGTAGTTTTGGCGTGAAACCCATCCATCCACACAAACTTTCACGCTTATAATATTAGTAGGATTCTTCTCTCCTGCGCCAGGGCGAGGGTAGATAAGCACAAACTCATTTAACTTACGCCGCTCAAAGTAAACTCAAAAGTCAAGAGTTATATAAACTTTACTCATTGAAGAGACGTACTTAATTGAGCTAGCTTACACTGTCCTGCAACTTAGTTGCGTAACCCACTAACAATCATTTTAAAGTATATTGCTAATCCATTGCTTCATATGTTCGAAAAATATATATGCTCAGCGACATAAATAACGCAATGAATGTTGTTGAACTGTCAACACCAAAACCATTGCTTCTGATAACATAAGAATAATCAGCCTACAATGTTCGCACTGCTGGGACACAGGCCTCCTCTCTTCGAGAGGGAGTGGGCTATAATCCACCACGTGGGCCCAGTGCGGGTTGGTGGATGTCGAATGTTTTAGAATTTTTTGGTTCTAGTACAGGCCAGTTTCCTCACAATGTTTTCCTTCATCGCTTTGAGAGCAGTGGTGATGAAATAATTTACTCAAAGTAAAGTGACTGCTTGGGTTCGAACGTACGACCTACAACTTTTTAGTCGCGGCCACCACTGCTCACCGCTTCTGATAGTGAGTTACGCTATTTCCCCGCTGGCCCCACCCTATAATCCGAATACCTCTGTTAATAAATGTTGGATCAAAATTAATGAATCATCGCACTAGATAAGATTCGTCAAGTGGTTTAGCAGGAACAAAATTAAACGTTCCTATCTCCACGTATAAAATAGGTAGTAAAATTACAACACGACGTGTCAAATCACTGCGGGTTTATTCTGACTGACATCATCATCATTTCAGCTGAAAGACGTCCACTGCAGGACATAGTCCCCCAACACCTCCACTGCGATCGGTTCTGTGCTTCTCGCGTCCAGCGGATTCCTGCGGCCTTCACTAGATCATCGGTCCACCTTGTGGGAGGCCTTCCAACTTTATGTCTTCCGGTACGCGATCGCCACACCAGAACCTTTCGGCTCCATCGGCGATCTGTTCTGCGAGCTATGTGCCAGGGCACATTGCTCGCAGAACAGATCCACGGAGTGGGCAGGCCCACTCCCACTTAAGTTTGGCAATTCTTCGGGCTATGTCGGTTACCTTAGTTCTCCTGCGGATCTCTTCATTTCTGATCCGATCAAGTAGGGAAACACCAAGCCTAGCCTTGTAATAAGGCTAATTGTGATCTGACTGATATAGAAAAAAGAAAAAAAAAACATCATATAAACTGTGATTTTTAATTTTCTAGACTAAAATGATAGCTGATATCGACCTTTTTTCCCCTTGATTCTCATAATGATATAAGGCGCAATCTATACTACGATACGTTAGCTTACCCCCTAATTGCTCCGTGAGATTGTCAGTTACACCAAGGCGTTGCTGGCTTTCCTTGAGGAGCTGGGGTGGATCGAATAATCGATTTTCCCATTCGTGCGTAAAATACGCGCTTTGACGTCGAGTGGCGGACACCAGCCCGTCTTACTAATACCAATACCAGGGGTCGTATTATGAAGTATTAACGGCATCATTATTTCACTGCAAAAAAGGGATGGTGCTATCGGACTTTTACAGCTCCGTCTTTCTCTCACACTAGAAAATGATAGCATTAATTCGTCCCCAGTACTTCCTAATATCGAACGAGACTAGGACGTCCCTAAAGGCTTTTCTGTCGGTACAATTTGTGAATTATAGATAGAGTAAACCTATAGACTGTTAGAAGATAAGTTAAAAGCTTCCTCTCCTAAGTTTTTGCTGTGCCCGATAGGGACCAGGATGATCTTATTATATTTTAATTACCACCTAAGTACACAGGCCTCGTCTCTGTGAGAGGGAGTGGGCAGTAATGCGGGCCCAGTGCGGGGTCTGTCTCACAGAGAGGAGGCTGTGTCCCAGTAGTGGGAACATTAAAAGCAGATTATGCGCCTAAGTAAGTAAATATTGTGGAAAATGTGGAACGCACCCACGACACAGGAGTAATTCCTAGTGTGGGACAACGCTTTTTTAAAAAAAAAGAAAGAAAAAGAAACGAAAATAATAAATGATTGAGTAACTCTGTCGTAGTTTTTTGGGACCCAACAAAAAAAGATGCTTCTAAAGCTGTTAGTGTGACCACTCACACTGACGACTGTTGAATAATAATTATTTAACAACCCCACCGTTGTGTGGCATACTTATACCCAAATGAGGAACTCCAAAAGTCCAAACCAAAGTTCGAAAGCTAAAAAACTTTCAACCGTGTTTCAACCCCGTGTACGCGGTTCGTGGCAAGTCTCCAGGGGAAGCAAATGGGGTTAAGGTCGCCCTCAAACTTGGCATATTTAATAATTATAGACATAAAGCGAGCGACCGTAGTATGTCAGGCCTCCAGCTAGCCGCTTTATTAACCTTCCCCTAATTTTAAGTTTGAGGCCGTTTATCAACGCTCTGCAAATTGCGATGAGCCAAAAAGGCTGACTGTCATTTTTTAGCATTCACTTCAGTTAAACCAGTCACAGGCACTTTTGAATTAGAAAAAAAAAAGAAAGAAAATACGATTATTGAACGACGTTGACGTTTTTTTTTTCTTCGTTTTGTTTTAATTGCCTGTTTCAAAACGTAGATCTCTATGGAGATGAACGGGCTAGAAACTCCATGGACTTTTTTTTAAATAAAGATATTACAGAATCTTGCGTAGGTACATTAATATTGTTGCTTCTATATTTGTGTTCAATGGCGGGATTTATCCAAAACTGGCCTAGAAATATTCAGGAACAGAGTTTAATTATATGCAATCATCAAATATGTCAGATCTTATTATACTACGCCTACTGCTCCCAGAATGCCCGTTCCCGTTGGCGACACGTGTTTCGTCTCGTTGTTACAATTCATCAACAGTCAATGGTGACATGATAGTTGTCACTATATCTACTATATTCCATCTCTATTTAGTAAAAATCTTAAATTCACTGAGTTCCAGGTGAGGATTAAGGACGGATTTTTGAAAAACCATTCCCTAAAGAGATTATATCATGTAATAAATAAATTAAATACAGGACAAAAGCTTGAAAGGAAGTTCAGCGCATGACTTGTTTTACCAGAATTTTGCGAGAATGCGGAATACAGCATCCGCTATCGCAAACATAGCTTAGCTGGAATGTCCATAGCAAAAAATCCGTAATCGGGTAATATGTAATTTGTACTGTAATAAAAGCGTGCGGCCGTCAGAAAAGCAATATATTAAACAATGTATTTGATAAGATAAAGCTTTATTTAATTCCACTACTGCGGTGTGTCTATATATAACTCGTGGAGCCGGGATTCGATAGCGTACCTATTTATTTTGGCACGAATATTATTATGAGTTGCAAAAAACTATGTTTTTCTTCTTGTTTATATTTAGTGTCGGTACTCATCGGTTTTATTTTGTAACTGGCTAGCATTTCTGTTGTTTGTGACCCTCAGAGATAAAAGAAGTAATTTGTAGGGGAATAAACCGGAAAAGATAGTAACCAAAGAAAATTCACCTACAAAATTGTCTCGGGGCAGCACAATATCGCAAACTAGCTTCTGTCCGCTACTTCGTCCGCGTCTAATTTCTTGTTTCTCCGACCCTACCCCATCGCATCGTTTGATTTTCTTTCTGCCTTTTTTCCCTTTGCTCGACTCCTAAGGGTAGCACGATGTGAAATAACCTTCCTCAAGAATTGGGCTATCAAATGCAAAAATAATTTTTCAAATCCGACGTAGTTCCGGAGATTACCCGTTACATACAAACAAACAAATTTTACCTCTTTATAATAATAGTATCTACACATATATTAGAAGATGAGAGACACACTAATGTTATATACGCAAATTATGACTTCCTGACCGTTTAATACGCTTTAACGGTAGAATTACCAAAGGGATTCATGTAATTTAGCAGAAAAGCTGATACAAATTCATGCGTGAAGACAGCTGTGGCACTTAAGAGTCTATATATACTGCTACTACTTGTACAGATGTATTTAATACAGATATTTTTTAAAAGAAAGAGAAATTCGGTCCACAGAAAATTTAACCTCCACGAATCCGCTGATTAAGAACTGGAGCGCAATCATCATCAGCTTTGAGCGGCTCAGCACTGAACAGAGTACTCCACATTCAACTCGATCCTCAGCTATTCTCATCCAGCAGGCTACCAGGCAGCCTGTGAGGATCCCGCCACCTAACCTAAGTCCACCCTAACTTACGTTTGCCGATTCGCGATCTCTACTCAAGAACTCGTCTAGTTCATCATCGATTCTATGACCAATATGAGCGGACCATTTTTAACACACTTGTTTTAGCTTCACTTGTAACTAACTAACAAACAATGTAAGAAAATCTTAGAAGTCAATTTTAAACTACTTCTAATTGTCGTATCGAAATGAAACTTTGTATGTATATGTAACACTATAATTTGGTATCTTGGAGCTGATCTGATGATGGATCCAGGAGGTGGATAGTAGAACTCTTTAGTGGCTACCACGCCAGTACCAGTAGTAAAAAACCGCGATAAAAGTACCAAATTTTTTAAATTAACTATAATTATGTGCACTCGATGCTTTTTTAATTCAACTTAAGTAAATTTTTACTCCTAATGTACAAACGCCAGCAGGTCAAACTACCCGAAACTGTCAAATTTTCCCAATCAACCTTGAACCTTAATGCTTCAGCGATAAAGTTAGAAATAAAAAATATTTATTGTCCAGGTAATACAGTGACCAGGTTCACAGGTTAACAGCAAGTTAAAACGACATGAGTGGCTTAAAATATTACCTACAGCTAAGTTACAATATGGTATTTGCTAGTGAGCCCCAAACTAGACAATTAGTCTGTGTCTTGGGGCTCGAAGTACGAATTCCAGAGTGGAGAGTTGAAAATCTATTAAAGAAATTTGACAAATTGTAGTAGCTTGATGTGCTGCCGTGTTCTTCTGGTCCTGGGGCCAAAACTTCTTTAAAGATCACTTCAAAATCAACCTAGTAGACAAAGACCATCTTCTGTTGGTGGGAATTCCAATCCATTCCATATTAAGGCTTCGTGCGTTAAATACGCTAGTTGTTATGTACTTTGCATATTCAGTAACTGCTGTAGCCGCCTCATTGTTCTCCAGTAATATATTGTTAATCTATTCACTATTCCCCGTCGTGGTATTACGTTGCGTCGGTTAAGTGATGTATTTAGGTTAGTATGTGTTTGTGTGAATGACGTCGATTTGAGGCGTTGTTGTTCTAGTGGGCTGGTTGCGGTCCTTGATTTTGTCACCATTTTTGGGTCTCGGGTCGTTACGGGTAGTCAGAAGGCCGAAAGACTGATGATCAGTCTTACCAAGGGGTCTCGTTTTACCAAGTAACTGGGATGTTGAGGTCAGTTACAAATTTGGATGTCATGGGCAGCTCGCCGCCCGGTAAGGACCAGGCCCGCCGACGGCGCGTTGTGTTCCACGCACGCCTCAAAGAGCTGTCGGCACGAACTGACGGGGTCCGCTAGGGCCGATGCCGCCGGGTCTGCGGGTCGTTCGAAAGAGATACCGTGGCCCCTCAGTCGCTTGATGTAAAACGCTGGTTTTCATCTGCATCCGATTAGACTAGAAGACGGTACCCTAACACAGTTGGGGAAAACTGGAAAAGGTTAGGGAAGCAGATTTTTTTTGGGTAACGGAAAAGCAATAATCAACTCAGCCGAGCGTAGATTTACTGCGAGATTCACCTACATATTTACATTATATGGATTGCTGGCTTGGGTCCTCAATTATGTTAGCCTTTGTGGGTCTCGAGTATTAGGAACTATCAATCAACTCAGTTTATCGCAGTCTCGCAGTAGACTGTTGAACGTTGTAAAGCCACAGTTAAACCTTTAAAATTGAGCCATGGGCTGGTTAAGGTCATCGATTTTGTCACCATTTTTGCATGCACCGCTTCCAGTTTGTCCGAGCCGCCTGTTTAAGGCCGTCGGTAGGTTAGCTGCGAGGTTTCCCACGCTTCATTCCCCGATCCGCGGTCTCCACTGTGACGGAAAATCAATACATTTCAATTTAGGTTTGATAGGTTTGAGATTGGATTTAATCGTTTATGAGGTTTTTTTTATATTGCTGAATGGGCCTGCTCTTGACCTCGATCACGCCTGATAGAAAGCGATGGATGAGGTCTATGCCGGAACGAGCGTGCACAGAAGAGGCCTGTTAACTCTTGCTTTGAAGGCAGACGGACATATTATATTACAATTATATTTTTATATTTATGTTTTTTAGATAGGTATTGTCTCTGGCCCTTCCGGAATCCGTAAATAAATAACAGTACACATACCATTAGTTTTTGGGCCCAGTTATAATGGGACGTAAAGTCGTTTCGGAAATGGCTAGAAATTTTGTCAATCTTTCAAACCACAAGATTTATTGCTGCTGTGGATGGATGACAGGCTATTAGTCTAGCAGCCAACTCTATAAGCATTTCGACGCTTGAAAGGCAAAATTGACTAATCGACATGGGGCGTACTTTACAGGAGAACAGAGGGGCAATTCTCGTAATTCTAAAAACGTTAACAGTCTGGGCCCGTATTCCCGTAATTTAAAACGTTCAAAATCTAGTCGCAGTCTCATCATAAATGCTGATTCAAACAAGAAAATAAAATTTCCAATACGGTAAGTATTACGCCTGTATATACGATTACAAGAATTTATATGATTTTTTTCCTGAAAAGTTACATTTTAAACTGTTCTCCTGTGAAGTTAGCCCTATGTCGCTTATCAAGCATTAATTTGTTTTGGGGTGACGCCGCGACGTATGTCAAACATGCCTATATACTCGTATGTATTAAGGCTGGGACAAATCTGAGTGGAAACTGAAACGCGGCGAAATTTGGCACGCCTAATTTGCTGATCGAGGCAACGCCGCAGATTTTCCAAATGAATACGCAATCCAATTTCACCGCGTACTACCCTACAGATAATTATGTCCCTAGCCTTAGGTTGAGCTGAGCGTGTAATCAAAATCATACTTTGAAGCCCTTTGTGCACGGAAAGGTTTCATTACGATACGCCGTACAAACCGCGCCGTCGAAAAAATGTGTTTGTCAACTAGCATCCATGATGATCCATACAACACTGATGAACCGTGTCTATACACGGCGTATAAACCGCGTCGTAGAAAAAAGGTGTCTGTCAACAAGCATGCGTGGTGATCCATGTACATCAGTGACAAACCGTGCCTACACATGGCGTATAAACCATGCCGCGACGCCGTAGAAAAACGTGTCCGTGTACAAGCTTCCATAGTGATCCATACAACACTATCGACCGTGCCACACACGGCGAGTAGACTGTAGTTTTTCACGGCAAGAAAAACGTGTGTACAAAGGGCCAGTACGCCGATACAAGTTCTCATGTCATAGGGGGCGATGTTATCATGAATTAGAATCAGCTCTCAATATACGTACAAGTAATAATGATTAGCTACTTGGTATTCGCTTTATGTGCGACCAATTGTTGAGGGAAACATGTACCGAATTATTGAATAAATTCATTCTTGAGTCGGAGACTCGGTTTATTCATAAATCCGAGTAAAAAGGGTATGTAGGCCGAATTGATGGACCCGAGACAGTTATTTAAGGACTGTAAAACTCATCAACCCCCCATTTTGGCGTAGTCAAAGGTCAATTATGATTGAAATGAGATGTGAATGACCATTATTATCTGTCAAGCCCTTTCCCAACTGCGAAAACTACGATCGGCTGCTAGTCTAACCGGATGCAGCTAACATGAAGCGACTGCCTATCTGACCTCCACAACCCAGTTACTGGGTAATAAGATATCCCTTAAAAAGACTGGTTGTCAGACTTTCGGGCTTCTGATCTACAAATAACAGCCAGGGTCAAATGTTTAACGTGCTTTTCGAAGCACGGAGGGTCGTGATATGTAATGGATGGTCACACTTCCACGGACTGGCCTCGGCAAGCGTAGCTTGCCCGTCGATCGACCCCTGCCGGTTTTATTATAGTCCCTCGGATAAACGAAATGAATGATATGACTATGTCGAAATGTCGAAAATTCTTGCGTGTTGAATAAAAGAAGAGGGAGGGCTTATATATTTGGGAAATGAGAGGAAAAGTTTAGTTCAAAGAAAATTATATAAAGTTTTATATACATACTCGTACATACATACATAAACTCCCGCCTTCTTCCAATGGCAGGCAGAAACTACACAAAGCGACCTGCTACGATCCCTACATTATCATCATTCAGCCGAAAGACGTCCACTGCTGGACATAAGCCTCCCTCAAGCACCGCCACTTTGATCGGTTCGATCCTCAGTTTTACTTCTTTCGGATACCAAAATTACAAATGAAACAAAAGATAGGAATCTACCAAAAAAAAAAAAAATCTTACGATATTCTCTAAAGCAATCTATCACTCGTTACGTTACAATCTGGTATATAATAAAGTATATTCCATATATCCATCTACGAAAAGATAAATCCTTTTTCACATTCGCACGAAAATAGCTTATGCCGAGGTAAAAAGATTAGCCAAGCAACAAGGTCGGCAGTGCAACTTCCAAGGGTGTGTCGGACGTACCGTAAGGCACCAGTCCGATTGCCGACGAGCAAGCTACTTGCTATCAATGATTTTTTTGCTCAAGTAACGTACAAAAGAATAGACCCTTGTAAGTAAAAGAGATAATAGGGGTTAAAGTATGAAATTGCCGTTTCATTGTAATAGGTACTTCGAATGGACATAGAACCTTCATGGTTTGATATTTTTGAGTGAAACTTTTTTCACATGGTACCTATGAAGTTCTTCTATAAAAAAATGTGCAACATTCGATTATCGACTTTCAGTTGTTTTTTTTATTCAGCTTAGACAAGAAAGAGAGACTTCGAAAATTCGAGTTAATTTTGAATACGAGTTCCGACGCGGAACTAACGCGGCAGAAACAGCTCGCAATATCAATGTTGCGTTTGGAGAGGGGACTGCTAATGAACGCACCGTGCGATTTTGGTTTAAACGCTTTCGTGATGGAAACGCAAAGCTTACCAATAAAAAGGTAATGGTAACTGTTTGGTGGTCTCAGCATGTTGTTATTCACTATAGCTTTCTCCGATCTGGTCAAGCAATAACGGCAGATGTCTACTGTACCGAACTCCGAACAATGATAGCAAAATTAGCAGTGAAACAGCCCCGACTCTTGAATCGATCTTCACCATTATTGCTCCATTATAACGCGAGACCTCATACAGCACGAGAAACCGTTTTAACTCTACAGGAACTGCAGTTAGAAACCATTCTTCACCCTCCGTATTCGCCAGACCTTGCTCCAACGGACTACCATTTTTTTCGTGATTTGGACCATTTAATACGTGATAAAAAGTTTTCTTCTCACGAGACAGTACAAAATGCGTTCACACAGTTTGTCGAATCTAGATCACGAGAGTTCTATCGCAAAGGCATAAATGACCTTCCTATTAGATAGCAGCAATGTATAGATAATAATGGTAATTATTTTGATTAAATAAATATGTTACATTAAAAAAAAAACAAGTTTCAATTTTTCAGTACAAATCGGCAATTTCATACTTTAACCCCTAATACATATGATTATTATTGTTTATTGTTAATTAAAACGGTAACACCAATTACATTAATTAACATAAAGATTTGTCGATGTTAAGATATGTCGTGTGTGTGTATCTGTGTGTCATATGTCGAAAGCAGATTGTATCACTCGTCATTGTACATACGGCGCCGTCCTCCGTTTGCAGCGAACCAGTGGTAGCCCAGTGGCAACGACCCAGACTTACGAGTTGTAGATCGTAGGGTCGAACCCGGCCTGCTCTAGCAGTCTCGACATTCATAGCGATCGTTTTACGACCGAATTCGGTAGTAAAGCAATCGCTATGAATGTCGAGACTGCTGCAGCAGGCAGGCGCTTTACTTTGTGTAAATTATTTCATCACCGCTGCTCTCAAAACGGTGAAGGAAAACATTGTGCCAAAAAAACAACCAAACCCAAGCTTACGCATATACGCGACTGCTGAGCGTGGGGTCCTAGGTCGGGCAAAGTTTTATTGAGTTTTTCCATTACCTACGAATTTCTTAGTAACATCCCTGAGTTTGGAAGTTGGTGGTGTGATACCACCGTGCGTCGGAAAAGACGTTGAGCCGATGGTCCTGCGCCGGGGGGCCTACTCCGAAGTGCAAAGTGCGAATGTTCGGATCGACCCGACACATGGCCGAACCGAATATTATTGAAAAATTCGAAATAAGTTCGGATCGGCTCAGTTGGGTCGGGACCATAGTCAATATTCGAAAGAGTGTAGGAGTGTAGGATCGGAACCGACCGAACCAAATAGTAACTTCGTAGCAGGAAACGGCCGAACATTCGGCCGATACTACTTCGGAGTAGACCCCCTGATCTCCCTCCGGTCGTGTCGGATTTCCGTCCCATCGGACTATGAGAGTGAGGGAAGAGGTGCACCTGTGTCTGCGCGACACTTGTGCACTATAATATCTCCCGCGCCGAAGGCTATTTATTCTCTGTTGGGATTGGCCGCCGTGGTCGAAATACGGTCTGAAGGACTTTTACTTGGCGGCACGGTTGGCGCAGTGGTTAAGCAAGTGTCGCGGTTTCGATTCCCGCACGGAAAAAATATTTGTATGACCTACAAGTAGTTGTTCCGGGTCTGGCTGTTTGTGTATGTGAGTTTTAAATGTTTGTAAACGCACCCACGGTACAGGAGAAATTCCTAGTGTGGGGCAACGTTATTTAAAAAAAAGAAAAAATATATTTATATACGCTTATCAGCGAGTAATCCCTGCTCGTTGCTCGCTGACTTCTTTTTAGTTGCTAGCTCTACTCGCTTCTCGTTAATCGCCGGCGGTGGGACAGGTAGGTACCTAAAGTATGTACATACATGCTTGGCTTGGCTTGGAGGCTTTGAAGCAATTTATGCACTTAGGGTAGAACAGGCAACAATGCGTTTTCTATTGTGCCTCCTATACAGTTACGGTCTGTAATTGCTCCACTGCAAGGCTAAGAACTCTTATCATACAGAGAAGGAACGAACATTAATCACCCCCTTTCCTCAGTGCACCTTCAGACCATTATAAGCCTTTTTTGTCTGATGATGGTTTTTTTTGTCTGACGATAAAAAAGCTGACTGTCAGTAAACAGGAGATGTTTAAAATGGCATGTATTTCATCAAACCCTAAATAATTCCATTTTGATGTCCTCTAATAAAATAAATGTGCCTCTTATTGTAAACCTAAAATAACTAATTAAGGAAGCGTACTATCATTGGAGAGCAGTGATGGTCCAGTGGTAACGGTCGCGAGTTACGAGTTGTAGGTCGTGGGTTCAAACCCAGCCAGGCGCTTTACTTTGTGTAAATTATCTCATCACCACTGCTCTCAAAACAGTGACGGAAAACGACGAGAGGAAACAAGTATGTCCTAGAACTAAAAATGCTATGACATGTGACATCAACCCTAACTGGGCCCGCGTGGTGGATGTAGTAGATGTAGGACGTCCCACTCCCCCTCACAGAGAGGTGGCCTGTGTCCCAGCAGTGGGAACATCATAGGCTGATTATTCTATTATTAGAAGCACAAAAAGCTTTAGGCACATTTTTTTTAAAGCATACGTCATTGGTTGGTTAATAAGGTTTTTAGATCGTTTCAATATATCCCGTTTTAAGTTACTAAAACTTGTCCAATTCGAGCCCGCAACCTCGCGCTCGAAAAGCGGTTCTTTTTCTCTGTTCTCATAATGGCCTACTGTGTATATTAATGTCTGCGGTTAAGTTGCATTATAATAAATGGCTTGATGCTGAACCCCTGCTGCTACAAGGACAAGCACACAAGCTCAAGCATTCATTAAATGTCTCCTCACAGTCCCCAAATACTAACAAAGCGACGTACCTAATCAAATTATTAACGCCTCTAGAGGTGCTCAAGTTCAAAAGTCAAATGATTTAAATCGTATTTAATGTATGCATAAGTGGCAAAAGGATCATTACAATCACCGCCGCTTCGGAAGGTACATTCTATTGAGAGACGGCGAAAAACAAAGGATTTAATGCCACTTAAGAGTGCTAAAATGGCCGGTGGAGCATACGTGTCATGGACTAGAGACCGCGTATCGACAAGCGTAGCGTGGGTTGCCCCCGACCTAGATATATAATAATATAATATAATATATTTATTCAAAAAATTAGAAGGCATGAAAAATAGTACAGTTTTGCTTAAATGTAAATTATATTCCTAAGACTTACGTGCCTGAACTAGGTAATCCTGTGTTTCAGGCGAAAAGAGCTAAAATAGTCTTTAAAAATTAATAAATAATCAAAAGTTGACAATAGAAAAATAATTATATGTTGAGTAGCATAACTCCTGGTTTCTAAATTTGATAAATATTTGTGTACCTATATTTACTTTAACACAGTTAGTAAATTCTCTGTTTCTTCGTAAAACATACTTGGGAGAGCCTCCTTGAGGATTCTTTTACAATTTGTATAGTTCAGAGAATAAATGCTTTCGCGTTTAGTCTATTATATAGGAGAGGTCCGAGGTACAGGTAAAATTTGGCTATAAAAGCATGTTTTGTAGAATTTTGTGGACAAACTATATCTTTACGTCTTTTATTAGTATATCCAGTGCTGTAGGGTAGAACTTTGTGTTGTTTTAATACAATGCCCATAATAAATAGCTGTCGAACTGTTAATACTTCACAAGCTTTGTACAGGAGGCTAGTAGGAAAAAGGAAAGGGCGGAAAGTAGACACTTTGTGAATCGCCCTCTGAGCTCTCTCGATGGTTAGTAACAATGTTTTACCCGCTCCACCCCATGTGGTAATACAGTAAGTTAAAATCGATTGACATAGAGCAAAGTAAACTTGTTTAACTATTTTTGGATCAGCAATACAGCGTAATTATATATATAAATACAGATGGATTGACGACCTTGAGAAGGTGGCTGGGATAGACTGGATGCGGAAGTCGGAGGACAGGGTGTTATGGCGCAGCCTAGCAGAGGCCTATGTCCATCAGTGGACTGCGATAGGCTGAGTTGATGAAAGAGTGCTAATTTTAAATAGGTGTGGCTCGAACCGGTTCAAAAGCTGGGAATCCTGTTTGGGTTCAAGTTCAAACATTAATTCGTTGACCCCGCTTCTAAAACGTGGCACACTTAATAATGTGGCTTGCAATGACATTGATTGGATTGAGTCAATCTAACTGACAAAGAAAATTGGAACATTTTGCGAAAACCTAGATTCAGAGAATTTTGTCTGGAATCGCCAACTGACTGCGTGTAGCATTTTGATCAATGTGTTTTTCTTCGGCTAGTAGAATTTATTTGGTCATAACATAAGACTTACATTATATAAACTAACATTTAAAACATTTTCTTCGGCTAGTGGATTATGTACCTGAAAGCTATCTATACATCCTACTGATATTATAAACGCGAAAGTTTGTATGGATCGATGGATGGGATGGATGGATGTTTGTTACTCTTTCACGCAAAACTCCTACACGGATTTGGATGAAATTTGGCACACAGATAGTTTATAACCAGGATTACACATAGGATACTTTTTATCCCGATTTTCCCACGGGATCGAAACTTATGCGGATAAAACAGCGGGGCGCAGCTAGTATTATAATAAAATATTAACAAAGTAAATTCTGTCATAATATTCAATGTAAGTTTAATTACGTAGAATAGTTTGAAAAATAAGCAATTGCTACGAACGTGTAGGAACGAGTCCTTATACCGGAAATATAGTTTTTATATTTTTTGTCACATGTTAGGGCACTTTTAATCTCGGTAGTACGTTCCCGTGGGATATTTTCGGACATCCACACGGCCGAACCCGCGAGCAAAAGCTAGTTGTTGATCATTTTAAAAGAGTTACATACTAGCATACAGGAACTCACGCCTTTTCGCACGGGAGTAGGCAGAAACTACAGACCCACCACCAGCAGTTGATTCTGTAACCATCTCACTGTGAAAACTTAGGTGAAGTGAGCGTGGAGTGAGCTGTCATTCCAACTAATGCTTGGGATTGAGACTATTGACAGCTCACTCTAAGCTCACTTTACCTAACTTTTCACGGTGAGATTTTTACAGAATCGAGCGGCTGCTTGCGATAATTACATACTCCTTTTGCTTTGTCCACGTCCATATAATCAATAATAACGTCATCGTCTTCGTCATTGTTGTTTTAAAAGAGTTCCTACATCAGTAACTGATCTATTTTTAGTTACTTGGTGTCATGGGTGTGATGAAATACTGCCACCAAAACAAAACTGTTCAACTGAACTGAACTGTGAATTGTTTTTTTTTTTATTCTATGTATTATTTTTTGTCTCCTTTGCTCTATCACACGCTGTCTACATCTCTGTATCTATTGTCCTATCTCAGGTATGCTGGAAGAGATTTCTTATGAAATAAGCATCACCTCTGTACCTATTTTTTCTGTTCTGTTTTTCATTGTCTGTTTATATATGTGTGTACATAAATGGTAAAATAAAATAAATAAATAAATAAATAAAACTATAAAATACGGGATATGGCTTTACGCGGTTATCTATCCGACCGTTCAATTCAAGGGTTATCCACTATTTGCGTCATATCCTGTGGAAGCCATATCCTATTCGAGCGATAATCGTGTTGTTAGTAAATTCTCAGCACAAAAAAAAAATTATAAACTCAATTTTAGAAGTTTAGGCTAGCTTTATGTACGTCCACGATTTTTTTTCCCTCGATGTATGCCAACCTGAATTCTAGACTTTCTTCTTCAATAAAAAAATTACTATATTCATACATCATTTCATCATCACTCAAAAATTTTATAATCCTTTCTCTCTCTTCCCCACAGCCCTCAGTAATGCTACCAATATGGACGTCAGAGTTCTTGCAAGCCGTCTCCCGGATGGACCCGAAGTTCATCGCCCTACACCTGCAGGAGGTCGGAGGCAAGGCGTACGAGAAGTCGATGCAGTACGTCAAGGACTTCGTGCAGCGGCTCTGTGACTGTCCCGAATTGAGGCTCTTTGACAAGATCAGGATATTTCTGGACGAAGACTTTAGTTCGCCTGAGAAGTTTACTGTGAGTACCTATTGACTATTTAATTGTTGTTATCGAGGGCAAAACCTGGCACAAAAGCGTAAGAAAAAAAACCGGCCAAGTGCAAGTCGGACTCGCGCACGACGGGTTCCGTACCATTATCTATAAAAATCACGTCTGTTGTATGGGAGCCCCCCTTAAATATTGATTTTATTTTAATTTTATTATTTATTATTAAAGTAAAAATACAACTGAGTATTTGTGAATTTTTCAAGTGGCAACGGGCAGGCTGTTGCCATTATTGATATCAAGCAAAAAAGGGCAATAAAATCGCGTTTGTTGTATGGGAGCCGCCCCTTAAATATTTATTATATTTTGTTTTTAGTATTTATTGTTATAGCGGCAACAGAAATACATAATTTGTGAAATTTTCAACTGTCTAGCTATCGCGGTTCTTGAGATACAGCCTGGTGACAGACAGAAGGACAGACAGACGGACGGACAGATAGCGGACAAATAGCGTAATCGCGAAAATTTTATCAACTGTCCCATAGAAAACTTCAATACCTACTCGACCTAAATGTATGGGACGGCTGAATTTTTATTCGCGATTACGATGTTGGTCCCATGGAGAAAGTTGTTCAGTTTGATGGTCTGTACCACATCCTTAAATTTGGCAGGTCTTTAAAAAATCAGCCTGTATAAAATAGGATATACAGCAAATATTACGGAAAGTTATTTGAAACTGGTGGCGGCATTGAAAGTTTTAATACCGGGCGGTGCAAACTCAGTGTTGGAAAGATTGTTAAGAGCGTTTACAACGTACGCCATTTCATACAAACTTTCAAGTCCTTGTTTTTCGAAATGCATGAACAGATTTAAATGAAACTTCATACGCATAAGCAGGGTAAATAGGTCTAAAAAGTTAGTAAAGAACATTTTCGAAATGTCTTATTTAAAAAAGATAATTGGAAATCTCTGTTTCTATGGAAAATTTAAAATCGGTCGAATTTAGCTATAACACTATTTTTAGAAAATGTTCTCAATTAACTTTTTAGACCTATATATCCTGCTTATGCGTAGGAAGTTTCATTAAAATCGGTTCATGCATTTCGAAAAACAAGCACTTGAAAGTTTGTATGAAATGCCGTACGTTGTAAACGCTCTTAAATAAAAGTCAATGTTCGAGATAAAATAAAAGTCTACTAATATTTACAAAGTAAAAATCATCATCATTATTCTTCTTCCAAACCTCTCTATTAGTCGCCATCTCGGTAGTCACTCCCTTTCTAAAAACTCAAACTATTTATTTCAAATAAACCAATTACAGGCACTTTTGAATTGTCAAGGTTGGTCAGTCAAAAAGATGAAGCTAGTTGCCCATTCCAAAGCGTAGTAGGTACCTATGGAGAAGAACGGGCAAGAAACTCCATGGACACTCTTTTAAATCATAATAATATTGTTACAAAGTATTGGTTACATCATTCATGTTCAAAATTATGCATGTGAGAACGATGCAGAACGTTAAAAGCGTCCGTAATGAAAAGCTAAAAAAAAAAAACAATTCAAATATTAATTTAAATCAAAATAAGCCATGGCAGCAAAGAGTTGACCAGTCCCTACTGACGGCGCCCGTTCACGAACATGACGCATAGATTAGCACCATTCAGCTCAACCATTTTGAAGGGAGCTAAATGATCCAACACATGTGCCACCATCAGCGAGACATTAGAGTGAGCATGACATACTCTCATCCGCTAAGGCATATTCAAGTCAATGAAAGACGTACCCAGTAAATGGTAGCTTTGTAGTATGTAACATAGTACTCACATACGTTCTATGCAATTATACAATACTAGGAGATTGAATTTATATAATGCAAACATAGTATTTTAGAATCTTCAGCAGCTCCAACAGTATGTAGGTTGGGTAGGCGTGTGTGAAGTATTTTCAAATGCCAATCAATTTATTTATGCGTCCTGTGGAGCAGGACCAGCGTTTAGCCAAGCATTTTTGTCAGCGATGTAATCCCCCAACTTATAATATGCTTGGCTGCATAGTGTGCGTTTTATGCAAGATTTGAATTTCGTTTCATTGAGTTGGAGTATGTGGGGAGGTATTTTATTATAACATTTTAAACAGTACCCCATGAAGGAAGAGTCTACTTTAGCCAGTCTGAAACCTGGTTGAACTAATTGGTCCCTATTTCTGGTTCTATAGGCGTGTCTGTCACCTCTTTTACTGAAAAGATTTAAATTTTTCCTTACGTACATGATGTTTTCATAGATATATTGACAAGGTACCGTCATGATATTAATATTTTTAAACAGTTCCCTTAGAGAATCGCGCCTGCGTAGGCCATATATTGCTCTGATGGCTCTTTTCTGCAGAATAAAAATGGACTCAATATCTGCAGCCCGTCCCCATAGTAAAATACCGTAAGACATGATACTATGAAAATAACTGAAATAGACCAGTCTCGCGGTATTTACATTAGTAAATTGACGGATTGTTCTTACAGCATATGCTGCTGAACTTAGCCGTCTTGCAAGAGATGTTATATGAGGACCCCATTGCATCCTTGAGTCGAGCGTTATCCCCAGGAAAACAGTTTTATCGACGAATTCTAGTTTCTCTTTATTCAATACTATGTCACAATCACTACTTTTAAGATTCGGTAAAGCAAATCTTATGCATTTAGTTTTTTTTCCCATTTAATACTAAATTATTAGCAGTGAACCAATTTTGCACTTGCAGTAGGGCGTTATTTACGTCGTCAAGATTTGATGCACGTCTATTTATCTTAAAAATTATGGAAGTATCGTCAGCAAATAACACCATTTGTGGTTGGTTTTTTAATAAATGCGGCAGGTCATTTATGTATACTAAAAAGAGGAAAGGACCTAATATCGAGCCTTGTGGAACACCCATTCTTACTTGTAAACCAAGTGAATTGACACCATTTATTTGAACTTTTTGCTGTCTATCATGTAAATAAGATTTTACTAAACTGAGCGCAAGTTTACCTAGTCCATAATGGTCAAGTTTCAAGAGTAAGGTTTTGTGATTAACGCAATCAAATGCCTTGGAGAGGTCACAAAAGATTCCTATGGCATCTTGGGCTTCCTCCCACGCTGTAAATATGTGTTTTAATAAAGTGACACCGGCGTCAGTCGTACAACGTCCTTTGGTGAAGCCATATTGCTGATCGTGCAAGATTTTGTTGTTGTTAAAATGATTAAGCATTTGATTGAGCATTACCTTTCTAACCAGCTTTCTAACCATATCATCATTCACACAGTCCATCCATCGTTTCTTTGGTCTTCCCCTACTGTTATAGCCATCGACATTCATACTCAAATAATTGCTTTACAAATTATAGGTCCTAAATCGAATGTTCTGTTATTAACAGTACGAAAGGTTAATGCTATTAATGTTTGAAATGTGTCGAACCGGTCGATAATTGATATTACGTAAATTCATCGCTTAAAAGACGATGTGGTCTGTACAAGGAGTGCGGTATGTAGTGGAGTGTATAAGTATCTACCTAACTTTTTTAAAATTTTTAAATGATTTTATTTCTGTAAGTATGTTTGTACGAACACTTTTACACGTCAATCATATTTTAAAAACTAGATGAGATCGGCGTTTCCTGCCTGACTAGTCTGAGAAGAAAGGCCGAAACAAAATCAGAGGTCAGTCTCTTTTAAAGTCCAGACATAGTCTTGGTCAGATCATGTGAAGACCATGTAGATCGATGTCTGAGATGGTCTTTTGAGGAAATATCCACACAGATTGAGTGGACCTGTCCAATCAGTGCACGCATTTGTCAGAAATCGTGCAGCTCAACTCAAAACTTAAGGAGGTCAACGATTCGATAAACAATACCAAAGAAAGGATATTTGGGTAGGCCACATAAATTACTCAAACTGCCAGACCTTGACAAAAACTAACAGAACAGAGAGAAAAATAAAAATCAATAAAATGACCCATGTTTGCTATGGGTGCTTTTAACGTGCACGTCTTTCTACAGGGATCCCTCCTTTTCGCATAATATTCTTTTTCCTAATATACTTTGGCATAGCGATTTTGGCATAATTTGTTTTGCCATAATAATACTTTGCCATATTTTCTTTTGCCATACAGTTTATGTTGGCATAATTATCTTGTTTTGGCATAAATTTAATTCGCATAACGTTACTAGGCCTAATGATTATTATGATTAGAGAAATTATGCGTAAAAAAATTATGCGTAAGCTGTTATGCGTAAATAATTTATGCGAAAATATAATTAGGACTAACAAAAGTATGCCAAGTTATATTAGGTCTTAAAATTTTATGCAAATGGATAGAGAACCCTTTCTACATCGTTCTCACACGTATAATTTCTACTTGAATGATCTTACTAATATTTTGATTTAAAAAAGTGTCCATATTGCCCGCTCTTCTACATAGGTACAAAAGCACATCAAGCTACTAGAATCTGTCAAATTTCTTTAATAGATTTTCAACTTTATCGCTAAAGCATTAGATAAGGTTGATTGGGAAAATTTGACAGTTTCGGGTAGCTTGGCTTGCTGGCGTCTGTACCTACTGCGCTTTAGAATGGGCAACTAGCTTCATCTTTCTGACTGACCGACGCCTTGACAAGTCTGCCTGTAATATGTTTTATTGAAATAAATGTTTTGAGTTTAACTTCGAGTGTCATAACACAGAACAAATCGTTTCTGAAAAGAATAGCCCCCTCCTTTGTCACTATAAACGTATCTCTACGTTGACGCTGTGGTGGGGCTAGCGCGCTCCGAACTCTAGGCACAGGCCTACCCAGCCTAGGACCTGTTCCGGCAAGGTAGAGTTTACCTTACCGGAACAGGTCTAGGGTGAGGAGCCAGACCAAGAGAGATACAGAAACCCGCAGGGTTGCATGTGGCGAGCTGTTCGGCAGTAGCGACCCCACGGACCCTATCTCCTGGGAGTAGTCTTGCTCCTCACCTCTGGCTTGCCTTAATTGGCCGGCTGTCTCTTCTATGACTGACAAATAATTTTAGAAATTGCGTTAATAGGATATGATCACCCTGCTACAACCCGATTCAAACTTTATGGCGGCTCTGAAGTGCGCTACTCTCTGCGCAGTTCCTCACCCCTCACCCCCGCTGACAGGTGAATTTGTTACTGCGCAGCGACTCGCCTCATGTTCCGACCCGCCATAATGTTTGAATCGGGGTGTATCCATGAGACAAAAATGGTAATATAAAGAGAAATCATAACGAACTTTTATTATAGAAACTAATAATAGCACCTGCGTATCTTGTGTCTGAGCTGGTTTTGTTAGCACTGACGTGCGTAGACAGTACGTTACCAAAAAACCAATTGGAACCGTGTACCAGCTTCTTCTCCTTTTAGCGTATCGATGGCAAAAAGTCCAAACATCTTTAGTCCACAAATCAGCTGCGCGAACTCTGGGCCCCAAGTCTGCTATTTTTGATAAATTCGTCTTTCCAACACGATCCCATTGTCATTTTGCTAAAAGTTCGTAATCTGCTAAATTTAGTCGATCATGGATCGGTCAATGGTCTCGTAATAGAATTGTGTTATAATGACATTGTCATATTGCCATTATTACAAAACCCGTTAGTAAAAATGATTTTCGAAAAACTACTACTAAATTTGAACATTTATTCATGCCTTTCATATATATATATATATTTTTTTACATATTATTTATTAGTGTTTTATGCAATCTGACGTAGTAAGAAGTTCGTAAATAGCAAAAAATATTAAATGTGTAACGCGGATAAATGTGAAACTATACAATTCAATAATATTTTAGCTGTCAAAGTCAAATGTGACAATACTGCTTACTGACGTTTATTTGTTTTTATTTCTAGCGGCCGGTGTTTTGAATTTATTTTCATTTGAGTGTTTTAATTAGATTTTTGTTTGTACCTATATTTAAATTATCTTTACTGGCAAAATGTCGTCGCTTTCGATTTAGTAAATACAGTAAAGGTCTAGTTCGGACTTCTAAGATTAATTGTTCCGTAAAATAAACATCCACTTTCGGCACCACAACAAAATAGCGAGCTGAGCGCGGAGGTTGTTTAACTGGCTTTCGAGCAGATCGGCGAAATCACGCGCAAGATATAGAATCATATAATCATAAATCTGTGCACCGGAACAGACAGTTTCGCTTCTATTTCGCTGGTCGTAAAACGGATAGGAATCCTTTAATTATTTATTTTATACAAAATGGTGCTAATTGAGCAAATTTTGGCTCTAATTGATTATTTGGAAAACCACCAAGACCTGGCGCTTGGCCACTGCAGCCGCACCAATGAAGGGCGAAGTTTATCGAAACGATATTGGACGGAGTGCGCCCAAATTTTAAATTAGGAATCGGTGGACTGCCCCAATAAAACGCCAGCAGAGTGGCGCACAGTAAGTACCTAAATACAGTATAATTAGGTACCTATGCAATATAAAATGATAAAATGTATCATTAATGTAATTTTTGCACTCTTTTTAGTTCTACAATGAATAAAAACACAAACAGGATACTCGTAACGAATTAAAAGCAATGACTGCACAATGACGTTCTAATGGTAGGTCACTGATCAAAGGAACTGTCAAAATTTTAGCAGATTACTGCCTAAGCCAGTCATTAATTTGTCATTATGTACGAGATTACCATTGTATGCCATTTCTTTCAATGGAGTGTCAGTGGTTGACCACTGGAAAGTCATAATGACGCCATTATATTAGTAGATTACCAAACTTGTCAAAATCAACAATTATGAAATCAATGATAGACCATTCTGACACTATTGTAATAGCAGACTTGAGGCCCCGGTGACATGCGGCCCAGGATGGAAGATGGGCCATTGTCTCTGGGTAGTTTTTGATGTTTCATAAGTGCCAAGTTTATCGACATCCACGAAAAAAGGTTCTAATGAAGGATGCATATTCTGCATAGTTTTAATAATATCTTAATGTCAGGCTAAAGGTCAAGTTATTCTAGAAATACTATTCTAGACCACAGATTTTTATGGTCTTTTTTTGTCTTACGTAAACTGGTCCAGAATTTTAATTAATTTCTAGGCTTTTTATTTTCTTGTGCAATAATTAATTAAATCAATTGCTGAATAATAAGACACGGTTAGATCTCATGTTTATGTATGTTTGTGATAACAATTGAGATCTAGATCCTATGCCTACGTTAGTCGTTGTTTTTTTAAGTCTCCAGTCCATAATTTATAAGTCTGGCCTCGTTTTGGTGTGCTTTGTAAGTTTGCTCACGCAGACTGTCGAGCGTGTTGGGGATGTACTTTGTTATAGTTACTACTGAAGTAGTTGATGCTTTTTATTCAAAATATTAATTGTAGGTATCTTTCAATCACAATCTGAATAATTTTGAAGCATATTGCTAAAATAACGCAATAAATGTTGTTGAACTGTCAAAATGAAAGGCAATGCTACAGCTAGTGTCCTACGCAATAACCCCGCTGTTCGTTCGGGAATCTACTAACGTGCATTAGATGGATACTATTTGACTCTGAAGCTATTCAAGGATCCATATAAACTACAATAACAAGAGTCTCACATAATCTTCTTCTTCTTGAAAATGTCATCGTCATCATCATAGTCGTTGAGCTCCTCAAGTTTCGAGTTGAGCTACACGATTACTGTCAAATGCTTGCACTGACTGGACTGGTCCACTCAAATATGTGTGGTTACTTTCTCAAAAGACCATTTTAGCACTAATCTACATTGTCTTCACATGATATGACCAAGATTATGTCTGGACTTTAAGAGACTTTGACCGTTAAGTTTGTTCCGTCATTTCTTTTCAGGGGTAGTCAGATAGGAAATGTCGAATCCATCTAGCTTATTATTTTTTTATAATGTGACGTGTATAAGTGATCCCGATATCCTATTTACAGAATAAACAAGTTCGCTTCCTTTCATTTCATAGACAGCTTTGTTTTACCCACTTTAAAACACAGGTCTTGCCCCTTTTTAACAGCCAAAAAAAAAAACGGAGGAGGTTCGCAAGTCGACGCGTATATGTATATATATATATATTTTTATATATGACCACGCACAACTTTTTACAGAGTAGTCCGATTTTGATAATTCTTTTTTTATTGGAAAGGGTATACCCCAAAGTTGGTCCCATATAAATTTGGAAAAAAAATCCGACCCTAAGGGTGGGAAAATAGGGGTGATTTATTGTTCACTCACAGATTTGAATGCTAAGTTGTGTATTAGTATTACTCTACTCAGTGTAACATATGCCTGCCCTTTGGCAAACAATTAGTAGATTATAGCCAAAAAAAATTATAAAATAAAAACTTTTTAACCGACTCAAAATTATTTAGGTACTTATATTTACATTAGTTTAAGAACTTAGTTATTAAGGTTAAATAAAAAAGGTTTGTTATTTTTTGCTTTTCAGTTTTTTCGGCGGTTTAATTTTTACGTGTTTAATTCCTAACTGAATGTTACATTTCCAGGCCCTCGGCAACATGTACTTCGCGCACTCATCACTTACAGACCTGAAGATCTGGGACTTCGAGCTGAAGGCGTATGTCGAGGCCACCGGCAAGGAGGTGCATGCAGGGAACATTGAGAAGATCACCACCAAGGAGAAGGCCAAGTTCCCGCAGCATTTCTTTCCGGAGGTAGGAGAATTCTCTACAGTTAATTTGGACCAATTGCAGCGTTCATTTACACTTAAACGATAATATCGCGATCACGTCGCTTCACAGTCATTTAAGAATCTATATTTTATCCTAATTAATATTTTTCTGTACCACTAAGGTTATCCGTACAGTATTTAGATACTGTCTAGATTTTAATTGGTATAGTGTAAAGGCTCGGCATGGGGTCGACCACGAAGCATCTATATATAATAGTGCAAGTATGAATAGGGGTCGTCCCCTAACCATAGTTGCACCATTGATATGAAATCTTTGCTTAGTTGCAGTAAAAGATAGAAGAATGGAAAAGTTAAAATTTTTACCATTAATGTCGGTTGTGTTATTAAAAATATGAAGTAACAAAACACTTATTTTCTATAAATAAAAAATCCTGATCGAGTTTATAATCTTTGTCCTAGGAATTTCTCCTTTACTGCAAGTGCATTTACAGACACAAATCCCATCACTAACACCCATACTCGAAACAAAGTTATCTCTTCCGTGCCTCAATCGAAATCACTCGTACTTAATGCAGAAGCCGATCACCTAGACTAGGTGGATCGGCTTCATTTGGCCTTTTTTTTTTTTGTGTGGGTAATCATCAAATGACCTCTCCCGCTCTGGGCTGAGCGGAAGGGAGTGTCAGACTTTTACTGACTAAAACCCACCCGTGTTCCTTCAGTTGCCTGTGCCAGGGGCCACGGTATCTCTTTCGAACAACCCGCAGCCCTGGCAGGCTTCATTTGGCCTCTGACCTAATTAACAGTTAACAGCTTTCCTTTTTTGCATTAAACATAATTTAGTTTCGACGTATAATTGTGTTTTTATAACCAATTTACAGAAATAAATATCATTTATTTGTCATACAAAACACACTCAAAAATGGCGTCGAAAAATTCATCCACATCGCTGTCGACTGCCAATGTACCCAAGAGAATGGATGCATTGCCACGTTGTATGGCAATGCTTAGCCACTGGCCAAGGTAAAAGCCACCCTTGGGTCACGAGAAGTTTCAAAGTCGTTTATCATCATTTGTCTCTGCAAAAATATTTTCGTTCCGTGCCCCAATCGAAATCACAACTTGTAGTGTAGAAGCCAGTCACCTGCACTAGTTGCATCGGCTTCATTTGGCCTCTGACCTAATTAACAGCTAACAGCTTTCCTTTTCTCACCTTCGTTTGTACACCGATTCGAAACGATTTCGGCTGCAGAGTAGTTTGGACGAAACAATTTGGACTGTGAAAGTACGTTAGTCGTTTGATTCCGTATGTGTCGGTATGATAGCTATAAAACAAATGCTAGGTGTACTAAGGCGATGTCGACATCTATACAATACTATATGACTCGGCGAACTTCGCTCTGCGTAGAGAATACAATCCCGAATATGTTTTTCAATCCCGGGATTACGGGATTTTTGAAGCGTAATCCCGGGGCTGTCCCGGGATTAGACTATATTTTTTCTCTCAAATGGGCTCAAATGAAAAAAAAAACTTGAGTACATAAAAAAAAAATTTTTTATTGTCTGCACCTCACGAATTACAAAAAAACTATACTTTTGTAAGAAATCAAAAACACAACACAAAAAAACGATTTAGAATTTCGAAAATATAATCGCAGAAATATCAAAGCATCCAATGTTTGACGTCCACCCGCCTCAGAATCAATAAAAGTTGTGTTAACTTGTAGCTGTATCTACAATGCCACATGCGAACAACGCGTCATACTGACGTCACGTAAATCCTGCATCTCGCAACAAGAGTTTACCGCGCAATTAGCATATATACAAACTTCCCAACCTCAATCGTTGGGCAATTGCCCGCCAGACACAACACCCGTCTAGTCGGAGGCTCCTCCCTTTTCTAAGGAGGATGAGTGAAATTTACACCCTGTTCCTCGTACCTCTAAAAACGAATTAGCTAAACTAGCTTCTACTCGCGACTACTCCCGCGTGAAATATATATTGTACCTCCGTCCCACCCGTCGCATCGCATCGCCCGCGCTATTATTTCATTTTCGCTTAGCGTTCTTTCTGACTTTGTTTCATTTTGCTCGGCTCCGATGAGTCGTAGCGTGATGTTAAATAGCCTAAAGCCTTCCTTAAGAATTGGGCTATCAAATGCAAAAACTAAAAAACTAAACAAAAACTTTTTTTTAAATCCGACTGTTAGTTCCAGAGATTAGCGTGTTCGAACAAATAAATAAACAAACATACTCGATAAGTTTATAATTAGAGTAGTTTACTGTCGTTTTAAAGCAGGATATGAAAGAAAGAAAGAAAATACATTTATTTGCAAACATGACGCAACATGCGTCACATTATATATAAATATTATTATTTGATATTGTCCTCTTGTCGAGAACAACCACCTATTTTAAAACCTATATAAGTAAGTAGGTCAACAAAATAACAACTATTTTCCCTCTATTCAACTGCAACTAGATATCAAAAATAACTTAGCCGTTTCCAAGATTAGTGACCATAGACAAACAAACACTTGTTAGGTACAGATCATTTAATGACGCTTCTTGGTGCGTCTTAGAGCAGTGGTGGCACAGTGGTAATGACCCGACTTACGAGTTGTAGGTCGCAGGTTCGAACCCAGACAGGCGCTTTACTTTGTGTAAATTATTTCATCACCACTCCTCTCACAACGGTGAAGGAAATCGTCATAAGGAAACCGGCCGGGGGGAAATGTTCTAGGATCAATAATTCGAAGACATGTGACATCTACCAACCCGCATTGGGCCCGCGTGGTGGATTATGGCCCACTCCCTCTCACTGAGAGAAGGCCTGTGTCCCAGCAGTGGGAACATTATAGGCTGATTATGTATGTTATGTATACTAACTTACTATACAAATAAATACAAAAACAAACTCCGAGGAGTACTCGTCCGCATAGCTGTTATCCGGAAACGTGCCCAGGGCCGCCAAAAGACTGGCAGCATTGCCACGTTGAATGGCAATGCTAATTCTTTGGTCGAAGAACGAGCCAGCCCTCTGGTCAGGTGAAGTATCGATCAGCCGGCGAGAAATTTCCTTAAATAGGAGATGCTCACTCGGGCCCCATGACCCGAGCGTTTCGACCCGAATCGGCTCAAAGCTGTAGTTACGTTGTGGTAAGCTGTAGTTAATGTTACGAGCTTCGGGTTTGTGACAATAAAAACTGCCGATATAAATTACCAAAAATTACACTTTAATTAGACAAAACTAATAACAACTCGAACACACTAATTATAAAACACAATTGCTCTTAAGTCGCACTTGAAGATCGCTTTCGATGTATTCGCATGTATCACTGATCCAAGACTGGTCGCGGCTAATCCCGGCCTTATAATAGTGCCGCAGATAGTTCCAGAACCTTCTATTGTAGAAACATCTAGAAGGTTCGACTACATACCGGCCCCGACTGACCAGATGTTGATAGTTCTAGCATCGAAATTTCTAGAAGGATCTATTAGATCTGCTACTCGATACTAGATGGCGCTAGTGGTAACTAATGTCACCATGTACCGGGCATTAATTGTGGCGCGCAACATTAAGTTGTAAATTCTAAGGGACTGCCTCGTTGGTCTAGTAGTCGTAAGCGCAACTACTGAGCATGAGGTCCTGGTTTTGACTCCTAGGTCGAGCAAAGTGTCATTGGATTTTTCAATTAGGGACTTCTCATTAGCAGCCTGGAGTCTGGATTTGTGCCTGGTTGATGGCAATTAGCTCGCCCCCTATTACCTGGGACTTAAACATAGCAAAATGTGGGTGTACTAGGTCATGTTCGTGAACGTGCGCCGTCGGTTGAGACTGGTCATCTCTTAACTGCCAGGGCTTATTTTTAATTTTATATTTTAAATTGTTTCTTTTTTACATTGTTCTCAGATATAGAAGCACTAAGAATAATGTACCCAGGATTTTGTAATAATATCTTGATTTAAAAGAGTGTCCTTGGAGTTTCTTGCCCGTTCTTCTCCATAGAGATCTACGTTTTGGAATGGGCAACTAGCTTTAACTTTCTGACAAACTGACCGTCTATTTAATTTTGACAATACAAAAGTGCCTGAAATGGTTTAATTGAAATAAATGATTTGAGTTTGAGTTTGTACAGACTCCAGAAAATCAAGCTACTACAATCTGTCAAATTTCTTTAATATGATTTTCAACTTTATTGCTAAAGCATTAACGTTCAAGGTTAATTGGGAAAACTTGACAGTTTCGGGTAGCTTGACCTGCTGACGTCTGTACAACTCCGCCTGGCCGCCTTTGTTAGTTTTAAATGCTCCATTTTTTACTATTTGCATTACCTGTGTGTCGCAAATAAAATATTTTTCTTTCTTTCATTGTAACCCATCGGGGATTACAGGTGTGTTGTAAGTTAGAACATTGCCTTCAACTTTAGTTCAATGTTAAGCTAGATAAGACTTTCTCGGGGCTGTTGGAGATATTCTGCACTTGTTCGGATTCACATTTACACGTGGATTTGTATAAGTATGTACAGTCACCAAAGGAGATAAGTAACCAGGGTCGTCGGATATACGAGTAGTTGAAGTTTAGTAAGAAACGGTTTGATGTTTTCGCATAAAATTTTATTTAATTAATAGAAAACAAACAGTTCACTTATCAAAGTTTCTTACTAAATTTCAACTATATCCGACGACCTTGGTTACTTATCTCCTTTGGTGACAGTACCTAGGTAATAAAGCCGTAGACACGACGTAGAGAGGTTTCTCAGAGGTTTGTCAAAATCAAAGCATTTAATTGAAATAGGCACATTAAAGGCACTTTTGAACGTCAAAATTTACAATAAAAATTCTACTCGATTCTACTCGGACGTTCCAAAAGGTAGTTTTTATGGAGAGGAATGGGCAAGAAAATCCACCGTTACAACTTTAAAATGTTTTACAATATTTTGTATAGGTACATTAATTTATATCATCAATTTGGGGACCTATATCTTTGGTTATGAGTTCGAAGCCCATGTAATTTTTCTGGCTGCAGCCTAGATCATTATTTCATTTTCTTGGAACAAGTCTTAAATAAATTATGTTTATGATCTCTGAGAAAAGAGAATCTTCAAGCAATTTACTTTATTTTGGTAAATTGCTTGAAAATTCTCTTTTAGGTACACGTCCAAATTAAATTATGTTTTTAAAATTAGATTTTTCCTAACTGAGTAGTCAAACAACTGAGAAGAAAGACTGAAACAAACTCGGAGTTCATCAGTCTCTTTTAAAATCCAGACTGGAGTTTCACAGTAAGGGGGATGCGCTAGGTAGACCGCGAAGTTCCAATTTTCTTACGTTTTTTGCAACTTGCAGATCAGTGTCAAGTTGTGTGTTGATTAAAATATGATTCGCGAACGAAACAAATATGGCTTCACCGAATTATAATCATTAGAATTAGCAACACAAGCCTTGAATTAAAATTGCCTCAAGCGTCCCGATTTCATGAAATAAATAGTTATTCAATAGAGTACGGTTACTTAGAGAGATATATTGATGATTTTAATGATTATAATTCGAACCGTTTGATTAAATTGGGTTCGATTCTTGACTGAATCAAATGCTTCTACAACCCAAAGATTTTTTCTAATCTAACTCCTCTATAACCAATATATTTACCATGTACTTATGTTTATTCTTACAGTGTAAATGGTCGCGCAAAGGTTTCCTGCGCACACGCTGGTGGATGCGCGGCACGGCTATCGAGTTCGTCAACATCCATCTGTTCCACGACGCGTCCAACCTGCTGGCTATTGAACCATTCCCTTCTGTAAGTCTTGTTTCATTTTATGTAGGTAGTTTTTTTTTTCACTTTTTGAGAGGCACTAGACCCCTGATCCCGGCTCCTTAAGGTTGTAGCGTGATTAAATAATTTAAAATAAAATATCCCCATCGCATCGCATCGCCCGCCCGTGCTATTACTTCGTTCTCGCTTAGCGTTCTTTTTGACTTTATTTCGTTTTTGCTCACCTCCTACGGGTCTTAGCGTGATGTTAAGCATTCTATAGCCTTCCTCAAGAATGAACCTATCAAATGCAAATGGAATTATTCAAATCCGACTGGTAGTTCCAGCGAGTTCATACAAACAAACAAACTCGTTCTGCCTTATTACAAAACAAGGTTTATCTTTAAACACAATCGTAAACCATCGAGCCATTTTTGAATTTCGAATTTTTCCGACAATGTTAAAGTTCTTATTACAAAAACTACCGTTAAACCCGAGTCTTAGTTGTCAATTTTGCATTAAGAACTTTACGTTTGTCAAAATAAAGTTTAAAATACTGTAACTGTCTCGCAGGTTTGGGTTAGATCTAAAGTTAGAACTCGTTTTGTAATGAAACGATGTAGGTTTATTATTAGTTTAGATTTGTATAGATAACTCCAATTCCTCTTGTATCTCAGGTATACTGCCGCTCCCGCCGGCGCGCGTTACGTCACACCCTGCGTCACTTGCACTCGGACGTGAACGCGGCGCCCTACTTCATCTTCGGAGACTTTAACTTTAGGGCTGATACCGCAGGAGTCGTAAAGGTAAAGTTCATCACTTCTGTCTTTGCTTTTAATTTGATTTAACCGTTTGTTTCCTCTTTTGTGTTCTGTTTCGATTTTTGTAAAGGTATAAGAAATATTAGCATCTTCTTTTCTGTAATTATTTTTTCCTGGTGCTATTATTTTTAGCTAGATTAGATTTTTAGAGTTTCTTGCCCGTTCTTCTCCATAGAGATCTACTTTTTGGTATGGGCAACTAGCTTCAACTTTCTGGCTAACTGACCGACTATTTAATTTTGACAACTCAAAAGTGCCTGAAATGGTTTAATTGAAATAAATGGTTTGAGTTTGAGCTCTGCCATCCTCCTCGACACTTAACTACAATATTTAAATTCCATGATTGAGATCATCCTTACCTTCCTCTCGAAGAGAGGACGCCTGAGTCCCAGCAGTGGGAACATTATAGGCATCTTTGACATATCTCGGAACCCTGGGGTCCCGGACCTTTGAAAGGTGCACTAGGGGCCGAAGCCAACTCGCAGAGGCCCTTTACAAAATTCTAAATTATGTGGAGGCACCAACCGACGATTACCCGTATATGCACCATGCAAGTGCACCCAAGGACAACCCCCGGTTGGTGCAGGACTATTGCAAAACATGGAAACAAAATATACTGGGCTATGGGTGTGGGTGGCTTTATAGGCATTATCATTATTACACATATCCTTAATACGAACAAAAATATGAATACTTCTTAAAATTTACTTTCTCTCTTACAGAAGGTGACAGAAGAACTCTCAGGCAGCAGGCTACAAAATGGCGCCAACGTGGACGCGTCCCGCCTGCAGTACCGGTCGCCGTCCGACGGCAGGGTGGTCCTCACCATCGGCAAGAAGGAGTTCTCGCATGTAGACCACCAGAAGATATTCAGAGAGCCCTGGGTGAGTGTGTAAACCAGGCACAGAAAATATCAACACAAAATCTCATATATCACCCTATCGCCAAAAAATATATGAAATAAAAAGCACCAATGTATCAATATGAATGTGAGTTTTATTTATTTAAATTAATAAATTCAAGAATTTTTGATCAACTGGTTAAATGCCGTAATTACAGAAACAATAAAAAAGCCATTGTGTCTCGCGTGGATCCATCATACGAAGGGTTAATATAGTTTTCAAATCGCCAATCTGCCTTGAGCAAGCGTGGTGATTAATGCTCATGCTTCCTCTGTATGAGAAGAGGTCTTTGCAGCAGCGTTTGATTTCAGAATTCCCTACTTTCCAAGACAAATGTCGTGACTCGTATTGCATTGCACTTTAAACTCCTTATTATTTAATTTATTACATAATATAATTGTTATTATTTACCTTATAAAGTAATTATTTATATTTTCATTGTACTTATAGGTAAAAGATACGTTAATATTCAGTAACTCCCTCGAAACATCTAGTTATTAATACAAGATCAAACGCGACTGCTAATCATTTGGCTGTAAATGATGGTAGTTTCAATATTATTTAGTTTATATTATTAATATTTTAACACAATTATTTTCAGCTTCAACGCTACGACCGCGAGCTGGAAGCGTTACGGCCGCATCTGTTCGAGTTTCCCGTGAAGTTCCCTCCCTCCTACCCGTTCGAAGAAGACGTACATCTACCCACACACTACATGAAGACTAGGTATGTGATTACTTATGTGAACCTAGTTTGTAAATGAGATGCTGTTCAGAAAATGTTTGGAAAATTCGGCCTTGTCGCATGAAGAGGCAGTTCTAGAGATTGTACTGCCCTGTGAAAACAGAAAAGAGAAATATAAATAAACAATTAAATCGTTTACTGTAGATAGATAAAATATTTTAAATGTACAGACGCCAAGCACATCAAGCTACTACAATCTGTCAAATTTATTGAATAGATTTTCAACTTTATCGCTAAAGCATTAAGGTTCAATTTGATGGAGAAAATTTGACAGTTCCGAGTAGATTGGCCTGCTGGCGTCTGTACAACAAAAGTGTATGTTCCTGGCCTAAAAATTGAGCCTAGGACTCCTTTTTACCACTCTTTTGGTTTTCGTCCTGCATTAAATATACTAGGTACAGACGTGAGAACATCAAGCTACCCGAAACTCAAATTTTCCCAATCAACCTTGAACCTTAATGCTTTAGCGATAAAGTTGAAAATCTATTAAATACATTTGACAGATTGTAGTAGCTTGATGTGTTGGAGTCTGTACCTAGTTGGAAATGTGGCATTACTTTTGACACCATTACCTTAAAAATACAAGAGACCTGGGACTACCTAAATCAATCAATTTGCACAAAAATAAATCTTTGCCATTTGTTTTCAACGTCATTTTAAAAATACTTTGTTGTTATATTCCAGATGTCCATCTTGGTGCGACAGGATCCTACTATCGCAGTCTGCGCGGCTGTTGGTACAGCATCAGGACACCGCCAGGCAGGCGGACAACAAACACATGCACGCGTCCAGGTGTGTTCATAAACAAAATAAAATAAACGTGAAATAAAAAAAATAAAAATGTGTTTTGTCGGGGGACCCCCGTCAGGAACTGATTCCTTATGCGATACTCGCACACACACACACACACACACACACGTATATAATTGGAAAAGACACAGAGAGAAAGTCGCATGGGGGCATAACGCTTTTTCCTTCCGTGGCAATTTCTACCAATCAACTCCTACCGCAAGCCACGTTAAGGAACTTCTTTCCAAAAAACACCAGTTCAGGTGTGTTCATAGACATTAATTTATGAACATCAACTTTTTCATATTATAATAATTTCCTGACAAAAGGAAAGACAAATGAAAATTGTTGCACCCGGTTAGACTGGAAGCCTACCCCAACGTAGTTGGGAAAAGGCTAGGCAGATCCTGATGAATAATTTTCTGACAGATTACTCTGACTAAGTTGGCACTTCTTGGAGGCTGACTGTTTCGTTGCGTACGCTAGTATATACACTCAATGAGCTCTATCTTATAACGCAGCCCATGTTCCTTGAAGCTCATAAGCTTGTTGTTATTTTATTTTATGTTTTTTAGTACGGCAGTGCAACGTGCCCGTCTTTCTACACCATTCTCACCTGCATAATCTCAACATGAATGATGTAACCAATATTTTGTAACAATTTTATGATATTAAAGAGTGTCCGTGGAGTTTCTTGCTCGTTCTTCTCCATGGGTACCTACTACGCTTTGGAATGGGCAACTAGCTTCATCGTTTTGACTGACCGACCCCTTGACAATTCAAAAGTGCCTGTAATTGGTTTATTTGAAATAAATGCTTTGAATTTGAGTTTGACTTGAATGTTGGCATCAAAAATAAATAATAATTATTGTAATTGTATTCACTGGACCCGCGTGGTGAATCACGGCCAACTCTCTTTCACTGGGTGGAGGCCTGGCGCTTTGCTTTGTGTAAATAATTTCATCACCACTGCTCTCAAAACAACGAAAGAAAACATTGTGAAGAAACCGGCATGTCCTAGAACCAAAAATTCGAAGACATGGTGACATCTACCAAACTGTACTGGGCCCGCGTGGTGGATTACAGCCTACTCCCTCTCGAAGAAAGGAGGCCTGTGTCCCAGCAGTGGGAACATTATAGGCTGATCATGCTAAGTTCATTGTATGAGCTAGATGTACGAGATCTAAATAGACAATAGCGTTCATGGTCATTACCTTAAAGTTGTTGAAATAATTACAGGAAGTCGGTGACAGATTCCACAGACAGCAGTGGTCGCGTATCATCTTCTGATAGCAGCCCCGCTCGATCTGGATCACCCGCGCGGCAGAGTACACAGGTATGACTTCATTTATTCGCTTTTTAACATCACACTGAGTATTGGATATTCTCTGAGTATAAATAACAAATGTATGTTAGAAAATAACAACATGAATATCTGAATTTATCAATGTATTTATTATACACCTTTCACACTTAATAATTTAACAAAACTTGTATGAAACACCTAATCTGCTAGATTAAGTAATCGTAATTTATCTGGAGATGGTGCAAGGTGTTATAGTTGGCAATGGGCTAGGTAGCGTGGTGAGATCTATTTCTACCCTACTTCTTGAAATCGCTAA
Source organism: Apamea epomidion (assembly GCA_947507525.1). Taxonomy (NCBI): domain Eukaryota; kingdom Metazoa; phylum Arthropoda; class Insecta; order Lepidoptera; family Noctuidae; genus Apamea; species Apamea epomidion. The sequence goes on from OX382247.1 coordinate 14,594,985, forward strand.
AAAAATAGGAATGTATTAGGGGTTAAAGTATGAAATTGCCGATTTGTACTGAAAAATTGAAATTCGTTTTTTTTTTAATTTAACATATTTATTTAATCAAAATAATTACCATTATTATCTATACATTGCTGCCATCTAATATGAAGGTCATTTATGCCTTTACGATAGAACTCTCGTGATCTAGATTCGACAAACTGTGTGAAAGCATTTTGTACTGCCTCCTGAGAAGAAAACTTTTTATCACGTAGAAAGTTGTCTAAATCACGAAAAAAATGGTAGTCCGTTGGAGCAAGGTCTGGCAAATACGGAGGGTGACGAATGGTTTCTAATTGCAGTTCCTGTAGAGTTAAAACGATTTCTCGTGCTGTATGAGGTCTCGCGTTATCATGGAACAATAATGGCGAGGATCGATTCATGAGTCGGGGCTGTTTCACTGCTAGTTTTGCTATCATTGTTCGGAGTTCGGTACAGTAGACATCTGCCGTTATTGCTTGACCAGATCGGAGAAAGCTATAGTGAATAACACCATGCTGAGACCACCAAACAGTTATCATTACCTTTTTATTGGTAAGCTTTGCTTTAGGACACTTGCGGCGTTTGACCTGGGGTCAGCCATTGCATTTTTCCTTTACGGTTATCGTAAAGAATCCACTTTTCATCACATGTCACAATTCGATCCAATATTCCTTCATTTCTGTATCGATTCAACAAGGCAACACAAGTTTCAACACGCGTTTCTTTCTGCAGATCAGTCAAATCATGAGGCATCTCATATTTGCATTTCTCATATTTTTTTATTTTATTGATTTGACGCAAATGAGTCAATATTGTTGGTAAGGTAACGTTAAACCATGCCGCTAATTCCTGGGTAGTTTGGCTCGGATCGGCTTCCACCATCTCTTTCAATTCATTGTTATTCACCTGTGTGCGGTCTTCCACATGGTTTGTTCTTCAAATCAAAGTTTCCATCACGAAAGCGTTTAAACCAAAATCGCACGGTGCGTTCATTAGCAGTCCCCTCTCCAAACGCAACATTGATATTGCAAGCTGTTTCTGCCGCGTTAGTTCCGCGTCGGAACTCGTATTCAAAAATAACTCGAATTTTCGAAGTATCCATCTTTCTTGTCTAAGCTGAATAAAAAAAAAACAACTGAAAGTCGATAATCGAATGTTGCACATTTTTTAAAAGAAGAACTTCATAGGTACATACATGTGAAAAAAAGTTTCACTCAAAAATCTCAAACCATGAAGGTTCTATGTCAATTCGAAATGCCTATTACAATAAAACGGCAATTTCATACTTTAACCCCTATTATTTCTCGATAAATCTTTTTTCTGCGATAAATTGATTTTTATTTAATTTCAGGGCAGTCCAGGTAAAACATTGGAGAAGAAAAGCAGTATGGCGGAATTGGATGCGTTATCCGTACCAGTTGGCGGCATGAACTTTAGCAGGAAGAGTATTGCTGATCCTACCAGTGTGCAGCAGGCCATCAGCGCTAGGTAAATACAATTTAGTCCATGTCCAGAAATTCAAATGTTTACACAGACTAAATTATGTAGTTGGTTGCTGATAAAACCAACTTCTTTAAAAATCTTTGACTGCCATCGGCAGCCTTTTTTTTCGTTTTGAGGTGGCAAATCCTCATGGATGTCCGTCGCCCCGGGGCGGGCCGAGGGGCCTGTCAGACTCTTATTGACTAAAACCCACCCCCCCGTGTTCCTCCCCCACACTTGGAGCTCTCCGCTGGGCGCGCCCGCCAGCCCGCCCAGCGGGACGGGGGACTGCTCTCACCCCCCCGTGTTCCTCCCCCACACTTGGAGCTCTCCGCTGGGCGCGCCCGCCAGCCCGCCCAGCGGGACGGGGGACTGCTCTCACCCCCCCGTGTTCCTCCCCCACACTTGGAGCTCTCCGCTGGGCGCGCCCGCCAGCCCGCCCAGCGGGACGGGGGACTGCTCTCACCCCCCCGTGTTCCTCCCCCACACTTGGAGCTCTCCGCTGGGCGCGCCCGCCAGCCCGCCCAGCGGGACGGGGGACTGCTCTCACCCCCCCGTGTTCCTCCCCCACACTTGGAGCTCTCCGCTGGGCGCGCCCGCCAGCCCGCCCAGCGGGACGGGGGACTGCTCTCACCCCCCCGTGTTCCTCCCCCACACTTGGAGCTCTCCGCTGGGCGCGCCCGCCAGCCCGCCCAGCGGGACGGGGGACTGCTCTCACCCCCCCGTGTTCCTCCCCCACACTTGGAGCTCTCCGCTGGGCGCGCCCGCCAGCCCGCCCAGCGGGACGGGGGACTGCTCTCACCCCCCCGTGTTCCTCCCCCACACTTGGAGCTCTCCGCTGGGCGCGCCCGCCAGCCCGCCCAGCGGGACGGGGGACTGCTCTCACCCCCCCGTGTTCCTCCCCCACACTTGGAGCTCTCCGCTGGGCGCGCCCGCCAGCCCGCCCAGCGGGACGGGGGACTGCTCTCACCCCCCCGTGTTCCTCCCCCACACTTGGAGCTCTCCGCTGGGCGCGCCCGCCAGCCCGCCCAGCGGGACGGGGGACTGCTCTCACCCCCCCGTGTTCCTCCCCCACACTTGGAGCTCTCCGCTGGGCGCGCCCGCCAGCCCGCCCAGCGGGACGGGGGACTGCTCTCACCCCCCCGTGTTCCTCCCCCACACTTGGAGCTCTCCGCTGGGCGCGCCCGCCAGCCCGCCCAGCGGGACGGGGGACTGCTCTCACCCCCCCGTGTTCCTCCCCCACACTTGGAGCTCTCCGCTGGGCGCGCCCGCCAGCCCGCCCAGCGGGACGGGGGACTGCTCTCACCCCCCCGTGTTCCTCCCCCACACTTGGAGCTCTCCGCTGGGCGCGCCCGCCAGCCCGCCCAGCGGGACGGGGGACTGCTCTCACCCCCCCGTGTTCCTCCCCCACACTTGGAGCTCTCCGCTGGGCGCGCCCGCCAGCCCGCCCAGCGGGACGGGGGACTGCTCTCACCCCCCCGTGTTCCTCCCCCACACTTGGAGCTCTCCGCTGGGCGCGCCCGCCAGCCCGCCCAGCGGGACGGGGGACTGCTCTCACCCCCCCGTGTTCCTCCCCCACACTTGGAGCTCTCCGCTGGGCGCGCCCGCCAGCCCGCCCAGCGGGACGGGGGACTGCTCTCACCCCCCCGTGTTCCTCCCCCACACTTGGAGCTCTCCGCTGGGCGCGCCCGCCAGCCCGCCCAGCGGGACGGGGGACTGCTCTCACCCCCCCGTGTTCCTCCCCCACACTTGGAGCTCTCCGCTGGGCGCGCCCGCCAGCCCGCCCAGCGGGACGGGGGACTGCTCTCACCCCCCCGTGTTCCTCCCCCACACTTGGAGCTCTCCGCTGGGCGCGCCCGCCAGCCCGCCCAGCGGGACGGGGGACTGCTCTCAATCTCCCTTCCCTTTCGAATAAGTTATTCATATTTTTACTATTTTCTTCCCAGGATGTGTGACGCAGAAGGTTCAGCCCGGCGTCGGCTAGTCCGCAACCAATCAGAAGGTGAGGCAGCACCGAGAGAGCGACGAGAGCCCACATCTCGACGGAGACCAGCCTATGGAGTGATAGGAGATGCTACTTGTATGGGGGATCATAAGGTATGATATGAAACAAAGCGAGTCAAACAGTAAAACCATTTAAATATATTATGGTTTTATTGAATAAAAAATTGCAGATGGTATGACAGCTGACAAAGACAAAGAATAATTATACTCTGTCCATGAGGTTAACCGTTTTTTGACAGATCGAATTATAGACACACGTACGGTATTAAAATGTCTGTAAGAAGTTATAAATAAGATAATTCAATAAGATTAGGCAGTTTATATATTTATTTAATTACGGATTTTAAAGTTAACTTTTACGTAATCTAGAATATTTATGTTCGAAGACAGCTTGTAACATAATGTACATACTCACAGTTATCTTCATTCATTCTTCAAACTCAAACTCAAATGATTTATTTCAATTAAACCATTTACAGGCACTTTTGAATTGTCAAAATTAAGTAGTCGGTCAGTTAGTCAGAAAGTTGAATCTAGTTGCCCATTCCAAAACGTAGATCTGTATGGAGAAGAACGGGCAAGAAACTCCACGGACACTCTTTTAAACCAAGATATTATTACAAAATCCTGGGTACATTATTCTTATTGTTTCTATATGTGAGAAAAATTTAAATAACACCCCGTCGTTTTTGCGTCGGGGGTTAAAAAGAAACAATTGAAAATATAAAATTAAAAATAAGCCCTGGCAGTTAAGAGATGACCAGTCTCAACCGACGGCGCACGTTCACGAACATGACGCGTGGATCAGCACCACCCAGCTCAACCATTTCGTAGGGAACCGAATGATCCAACACACGCGCCACCACCAGTGGGACATTTAACTGAGCATGACATAATTCTCAACTGCCATGCTCTTTCAAGTCAACATCAAATTATCATAAAAAAACGGACCCATGGCCCTAACATTTACAAAATTTAAAAAATGCTTCTAAATTATACAAAACTATAGTTTGCAATTTATTTAAGAGATGAAAAAAAAATTACTACCAATCAGGAAGAGGTATTTAATATAGAAGTATTAAGAATTAAATCTTGATTGAATAAAATAAACATTAAGTTCGTAATGTCAGAAACACTTAAAAAACAAAATATCAAAAAGGGGAAGCATCTCTTCCAAATATTGAAATTGTGATCAACTAGTGAGCCCAAGTGCCTGTGGAGCAGGACCAGCATTAAGCCAAGCATTTTTATCTACAATATACTGGTCCAACTTATAATATGCTTGTCTACATAGTGTGCGTTTAATGCATGTTTTAAATTTCTTCTCGTTTAGTTGGAGAATATCGAGTGGTATTTTATTATAACATTTTGCACAGTACCCCATAAAAGAAGTATACGAGCTACGCTGTGCATTGACCTTTATGGTAGTTTGTACGTCACACTCATTTATGCACATCAAGATTGTTGTGCATTCCTCCAACATAGCATTTAAGTGGGACAATTGTGTAATTATATTCAATAGGAATAAATCCATCAATCCATTCGTCTACTCATTTACATAACATAACATAACGTACCTTACAAGTTTACCTACATAACAAATCCATAACATTTTCACTGTTGGGAGTTACGCCCCAACAAGAAGTTTTTACTTTAGACAATCTGAAGCGCGGTTGATCTAGTTTTTTCCTATTCCTAGTGTTATAATTATGCCTGTCACTTATCTTACTAAAAAGATGTAGATTTTTTCGAACGTACATAATGTTTTCGTATATATCAATATATATACGAAAGACAAGGAACTGGATACGGATGACAAGGAACCGTCATGATGTTAATTTTTTTAAACAGTTCCCTTAGAGATTCGCGTCTGCTGAGATTGTAGATGGCTCTGACAGCCCACTTTTGCAGAATGAAGATAGAATCAATATCCGCAGCCCGTCCCCACAGCAAAATATCGTAAGACATGATGCTATGGAAGTAACTAAAATAGACCAGTCTCGCGGTATCCACGTCTGTTAACTGACGGATTTTCCAAACAGCGTAAGCGGCTGAACTTAACCGCTCTGCAAGAGATGTTAGGTGAGGACCCCACTGCAGCTTTGAGTGAAGCGTGATCCCCTAGAAAACCATATTGTCGACAAATTCAAGTATCTCCCTATTCAATACAACGTGACATTCACTAACTTCTAACATTCGGTAAAGCGAATCTAATGCATTTAGTTTTTTTCTCATTTAATACTAAATTATTTACAGTAAACCAATTATGGACCATAAGCATAGCATTATTTACGTCGTCAAGCTCCTGTGCACGTCTGCCTACTTTAAAAATAAGTGATGTGTCATCAGCAAATAACACCATTTGTGGTCGGGTTTCTATTAAATGAGTTAAATCATTTATATATACTAAAAAATAGGGACGACCCCAATATTGAGCCCTGCGGCACACCCATTTTGACTTTTAAACCCAATGAATTCACACCGTTTATTTGAACTTGCTGAAATCTATCATTTAAATATGATTTTATTAAGCTAAGAGCTAGTTTACCCAGTCCGTAATGCTCAAGTTTCAAGAGCAGTGTTTCGTAATTCACACCGTCAAATGTCTTGGACAGGTCGCAAAAGATGACTATTGCATCTTGTGCCTCTTCCCATGCGTTAAAGATGCGTTTTAATAAGGTGACACCGGCGTCAGTTGTAGAACGTCCTTTGGTGAAACTATACTGTTGATCGTGTAGGATGTTGTTACGATTAAAATGATTGAGCATTTGATTTAACATTACCTTTTCAAACACCTTGCTAAAAACCGGCAAAACCGATACGGGTCTATAATTATGTGTGTCTTTGCTGTCCCCAAATTTGAAAAGTGGAATAACTTTACTGAACTTCATTAAATCCGGGAATACCTCTTGATCTACATACAAATTAAATATTAAAGCTAAGTAGGGTGCATTTGATGATTTCCCATCCTAAAAAAAAAAAAGTAGGGTGCAATTGTCACAATAATGGATTGACAAACTTTAGTAGACATGCCTCACAGATCATCGGTAATTTTGATCTTAAGTTGCTTAAATGCCTTTATAATGACTATAGGGTTAATAATTATGTTTAAATTTAAATTCTACAGTACAGGTTGAGACATTCGCTCTTAATAATGCTATAGCTAGTGCGGGCGAGGAATTTAAATTTTCTGTAGTTTTAATTGGGATATTGGTAAAGAAACTTGTAAATTCCTGAGCAACATCGATGTTATCGCTAATGAGACCGCGGGAAGTGTTAAGTGTGAAATCAGTATTACCTGTTTTGTTCCTGTACGTTTCATTGTTAATAATCTTCCAAAGTGTCTTTATTTTATTGTCTGCTGATTTAACCTTGTTACTAATGAATGAAGCTTTAGCTGCTTTGCAGATATTTTTAAAAGTTTTAGAATAAGTAGCAACATACTTATTAAAAGTATCCGTGTTATTATACGGCTTAAGGCCATACAGTTCAAATAATCTTTCCCTACTTTTTCTGATTCCTTTAGTTGCCCAGTCACTGAATAAAAACTTAGGGTAAATTTTAGGGTAAGTTTTAGAGTTCTTCTTAAAATTATGATTGAACTCTGTTTGTTTGTATTAATGAAAATAGTTCTTCATACAAAATATTACCATTAGTCATACTTAGGCCATGAGCACTTAACTTGCTATTTAAAGTTATATTAAATTTATTCAAATTACTCGATGTTATTGGTCTAGTTTGAATCTGCACTTTTTGTATTGGTGTGTTGGACTTAAAATAAACGGTTTGACCGCTCTGATCAGAAGGGAGATAATTTACAATGGCCTTCTCTAGATATTCGCAGCAACAGAAAACATTATCAATACATGTAGCAGTAGCCGTAGTTAGCCGTGTCAGTCGTGTTGGTTCCAAAAACACATTTGACAGATTTAATGATTTAAACAGTCTTAATAATCTATTGCTATTTGAATTGATTTCCAAAATATTAATATTAAAGTCACCACAAATAATTACTGATTTTTTACCAGTTGCAAGTTTTGCTAAGACATCTTCCATTACTGACTCAAAAATAGAGTAGTTTTGATAGTTAGGAGGTCTGTCTGTATACGCACACTATAAAATGCTTATCTAGCTCAATACAGGGCAGTTCGATGCTATGTTCCACCGATAGTTCCACTATGTCTTTACGAGTCTTAAATTTTATAGAATTTATAATTAAAATTAATGAACCTCCACGCGGCATGGATTTTCGGTTAAAACAACTGCCCACACTGTAGTTCTCATAATTAATTAGCATTTCATAATCTTTCAACCAGTGTTCAGTTACACAAATAATATCAAACATTGTTTTTTCTAAAAACAATTCAATTTCTAATAATTTGGAAGAAAAACCTTGAATATTTTAATGAAACAATTTCAAGGAATTCTGCTTAGCCCCTTTTTTACACTTAACTAATTGAGTGCTAGAAGATACCTTGTTGGAGGTGAGATTGACAATATTGTTATTGGTACCTTCTGTTGTCTTACTGACTTGTTTAAACTATTGTTGCTAAACACCTTAATATTATATTATTACTAATTTTTATGGTGCTAATTACATCAGACTTCGACATACTACTTATGTCTGAGTTAATAATAAAAGCTAATAACCCTGCTATTTGACGTCTAAAACTAATAGGCAGATACGCTGTATCCCTAGTCGATTTGAAAGTCTCAACAAAAGTGTTGGTGTCAAAAAATATGAGTTTGTCACTATAGTGATTAACTAAGAAATGCAAATGGTTATTTAGCATATGTATATAATAATTTTGCCTACTTGATAAGTGCTCAAAGTATGGAAAAGCACACAATATTATTTTCTGACAATTAATCTTCAAGATTTCAGTGACACTGTCAGTGATGTCATCTATTTTTACCTTAGTACTATTACCTACAAATACAGAAATAATGGCATTTGGATCATATTTATTGCTAATTATTGATGACACTATCTCTTTGTTGAATTTCCCAGCATACAATAATTAACAGCAGATTGACTCAGGTTGTTACTCAATAATTTACCTCACCCTCTCCGTAAACTATCTGAAAACATAACAGAACAACAACAAACTTTACTAGAAGAAGTGACAGCATAAGTCTCTGTCTGTGCTACTTCAGATGAACCTTGTACAACATGTGGTGTATCTTGATTGGGAATACAGTCCCGAGCTCCTCCAGACTGGGACGGGTCCTCCGTTGCCTCAGGTTGGATAGCCTTTTTTTTTTTTTTTTTCTGGGTGGGAAATCGTCAAATGACTCCTCCCGCTCTGGGCGGAGCAGAAGGGAGTGTCAGACTTTTACTGACTAAAACCCACCCGTGTTGTTGCCTGTGCCAGGGGCCACGGTATCTCTTTCGAACAACCCGCAGCCCCTCGACCCGGGCCTGGTCCTTACCGGGCGGCGAGCTGCCCATAGCTCGCCGACCGCAAGCCCGCGCCTACGGTGGCCGGGAGTCGGCTGTTGACTCCCGTCCAGGGCGTCTCCTGCGGCGGCTAGGCGCGCGAGGGTGCAGCGATTGCCTCTCCCTCACGCGCTCCGCCTCCTCCTTCGCGAGCATTACTGATTCGCAGAAGGAGGTGACGGCCTCCCATTCCCTCTCGCTCCGTACCATGGCCTGGATGAGGGCCGGACGCGAGAGGTCACCGCCGCCGATCGCCGCCACGAGGACACGGCGGGGCCCCGCCCAAGCCGGGCAGACCTCCACCGTATGCTTCAACGTGTCCTCCGGGCGAACCCCACAGTGGTGACACCCTGGCGTTTCCTCCCGCTTTATCCTGAACAGGAACCTCCCGAAACAACCGTTTCCGGTGAGGACCTGCGTCAGGCGGAAGGTGAGGGCGCCGTGGCGCCTCTCTAGCCACTCCTCAAAGAGGGGACTTATCGCCGCAATTGTGGCGTGCCCAGCGCTGGGTTGCGACAATCGCACTCTCCATGCCGCTATGAAATCCCGCCGGAGCTCTGTCCGCTGTGCCGTGATTTCTCGCGGTAGCGGAGTAACGACCCGGCGTTTTGCCTACTCTCGCCACTCCCATATGTGGGCGAGGACTTTGGCCTCCAGATCCCATGGCGGCAATCCGGCAAGGAGGCTCGCCGCCTCAGCGGAGACAGTGCGGTATCCTCGGATGAGCCGGACAGCCATGACCCTTTGGGACGCGATCAACCGGCGGTCTGGTCGCCGCGTCAGGGATCGCGCCCATACCGGTGCCCCGTAAAGGGCCATGGACCGCACGACCCCCGCATAGAGCCTCCGGCAGGAGGCGTTTGGTCCCCCTAGATTGGGAAGGAGCCGCCTCAAGGCAGCCCCGGCCCGCTCCAGTCTGGGAGCCAAACGTCGGAAGTGCTCCACGAAGTTCCACCGGCTGTCGAGGACGAGTCCCAGGTACTTCATCGTCAGCTCGACGCCGATGTGAACCCCTCCCGCCGTTATTTGTGAACCCGACGGTAGGATTGGTTGGTGGAGGTTGGATAGCCTCAAGGTTGGATTCCCTTTGACAAGAACATTGAGTGGAGTCATCGGTTCCATTCTACCTGCCTCATCACTACGCATTTCCACCAACTCGTTTGCAGCAAGGATGTGTTCCTTTATTTGTTTTTGAGAGCTCACATACTTAATACAATGTAAATGTAGTGTCTGTTCAAGTAGCTCAACTTCAGACTGTAATCGCTGAGTGTCAATGTGATAAATGTTTTTACTATCTTCTAATTTAATTTCATAGTTTTTTAATTTATTTATTAGAAAAACACGTTCTTTCCTTAGCTTAATATTATTGGAATTGTGTTTTTGTTGTTAAATTTATTGCATCTATTTATGATTTTATTTAGTTTTGCATATTTTTTTATTTTAATTTTGTCTTATTTTACAACTGTTATTATTATATTTCAATATAGAATCTTCAGTAAGGTCTATTGTTATTAAGGAATGAGAGTTGCAATTAGTATTAGCTAATTCAGTATACAAGTTATCAGTTTCCTTAGCCTGAGTACTTTTTTTTAGTTTCTGTAACTTAATAATTCGTACATTTGCATGAATTAATTCCTCATCTAGGTCCCTAACCTTGCACAAAGACTCCTCATATAAGTTACTGCAGTTATTGAAACCATCCGTGACTAACCGCAGTTTGTCCCGTTCATCAACAACGACCAGGTATTTTTGATGAAGGTCTACTAGCTCCTGTTTTCTTATAGCTAAGTTAAGCTTGTATTTTTGTAAACAACCTTCTCGACTTCCTTCTCACTATCCTCTATTTCCTGTTCCTCCAGGTTAGAACAAGCATTCTGTTACCGTTAGGCGCTGATCTGATTATTCCTCACGACACTTTTTATCTACAATCAGTACACAGACACAGCTCCAACTTTAACATACGAGGTTGAATCAAAAAGTTCTTAGAATTGCATATATATAAAACCTTTTTGGGAGAAATTCGATATTTAAATTAAAGAGTGTCAATCATACAATATTTATGCAAACTGTCACTTGTTTTTTTCAGTTCGTTCGCACGTAATAAATTGTTTTGTGCAACGAGTTGCTAAAAACCCAAAATTATGGATAAAAAGTGAGTTACGTGCGGAGATAAAATATCTCAGTTTGATAAAAATGTCTACGAAGGAAATTTTTTCGGACATTCAGCAGACATTAGGGGATGATGCTGTACCCTATTCTACGATTGCGTACTGGGTGGCTGAATTTAAAAGAGGTAGATCAAGCTGTAAAGATGACCCGCGTTCTGGGCGGCCTTCAACCTCCGTTACGGAAGAAAATGTCAAAAAGGATGAGAATCGGCGGAAATGTCAAATAGGCTTTGGAAGACAGAAGAATAGCTATAAAACATAAAGCTGAGATCTTAAAGATATCATTTGGTAGCGTTCAATCCATTTTAATTGATTCACTGGGGTTCAAAAAGTGTTGGCAAGATGGGTGCCACGAATGTTAACCGACGAAAACAAAAAGCGACGTTTGGAAATTTCTATGCGTAATCTCGAAATGTTCCAGCGTGATTCGGATAATTTTTGCCGTCGCCTTGTCACCATTGATGAAACGTGGGTCCACCATTTCGATTCTGAAACTAAGAGACAAAGCATGTCTTGGAAACGACCATCCTCTCCATCCATTAAGAAATTTCGAGTTGCTCCTACCGCTGGCAAAGTTATGGCCTCAGTGTTCTGGGATAGTGAAGGAATCCTTTTTATTGATTACATGCCAAAAGGCCAGACGATTACTGGACCCTATTATGCAAATTTAATCCCGAAAGTGCGTGAAGCGATTAAAGAAAAACGTCGTGGAAAACTATCGTTGGGCGTGTTGTCTCTTCAAGATGACGCTCCTGCTCATCGATCGGAAGTTGCGCTCAACGCAATCCGCTGTGCTGGCATCAATCTCCTTGACCACCCACCATATTCTCCGGACATAGCCCCAAGTGATTTTCACTTATTCCCAAAATTAAAAGAGGACATTCGTGGAACAAAATTTTACGATAATGACGCGGTTATTGCTGCCGTTGAGGAGTTTTTCGAGAGTCAAGAAAAACAATTTTTTTCATAAGGATTAAGGAAGTTAGAACCGCGTTATTCTAAATGCATTGCATTGGAGGGAGATTATGTAGAAAAATAAAATATTTTTGTTAACATAGAATTTATTGTATTTTATTAATAATATATTTTATTATGACAGCTTTGACAACGACGTTTAATACGTCGCCATGGCAACTTTTCTTTCAAATCCTTACCGGCCTGTATCTTTTTAGCTGATTATACATTCATACTTATCCATAATTAATCATGGCCACTATCATATCTCAAATTCATATTTTCTACATGATGTTATTCTACGAGTTAACATAATAGATCCACGTAATGCAAGGATCAGTTCGGGTTTCGCCTCTAAAGCGAATACAAAAAGCCTGATACTCCAGGGCCACCTATCCCGGGAACACCCAGCGTACCTCTCTGCTCCGGTAACTGACGGAGCCTCCCTACGCCTCCGTCCTACGTGAAGGCCTCAACTACCAGTCAGACCGCCGGCGCGCCTCGCCGGAGGTCTCTGAAGACCCTCCTATATTTATTGGGTCATGCCTCACCCGAGGGCTGTCTCACCTGGCGGGCTGACAGCGTCCCCGCCGTGCCTGCTCCCTCCTGCTGCCGTGCTGCCTCCTGCTCCTGCGGCGTGGGCACTCCTACGGGTGTCCTCCGTGCCGCACACGCACCAGCACCTGCCTCCTGCACCTGCACCTGCACCTGCACCTGCACCTGCACCTGTACCTGTTACCGGCACCTGCCTTGCGTCGGTCTATATCTTCAGCTCCATCTGGATCTCCACCTCAGCCGCCTCACCCCACCTATCGTGCATCGTCATCCATACAACCCACCTCCACATGCTACACACCACTCTTCAGCCCATCTCCATCTTTTGAATTTCTTGTAAATATTTCTTTAATTGTTTTCTACCTCCCTTTCTTTAATTTAATTTTACCTTTGACTTTAAAAGTTTAGCTTTACTTGTAGCTACACGACAAGCTATCAAAAAACGGTTAACCTAATGGACAGGGTATACCTACTTTCTTTTAATAAATTGAATGGTAACCATAGACAATAGCAAATAGTATCTAAACCACAAGGTAAATTATGAAACAGTGCGTACTTATCAGGACGTCATCAGGTGATGTCGCGGTGTATCGGTTTAGGTATGCGCTTTGCGAAAGGCCTAGAAGGCCGAAAGAGTCTGTTTTTTTAGTCGTTGGTACAATAGTGCAATCATAAATAAAGAATTTAGGCTGGCCACATCTGCCGTATGCACAATAAGTTATGAGCCAAAATAATTACTACGTGAAGCCCTGACACAGCCAGAAGGCGTCGCGGTAGACCCAGTAGAAAATTGTGGTACGAGCTGGAGAAACCAAACGACCAGTGGTCCACTTTAGTTCTAGATCGAAGGAGCTGTTTTTAGTAGAGCTTTTTGTAGTCATGGGAGAGGTCTTTGCCCAGCAGTGGGATCGTGCAGGCTAACAGTAACTAAAGAATTAATTATTGCAGTACAGTACAGTGCTAAAAACTCTACTTGCTATCACTATACCAAATATAAAAACAATCCACAGTGTTCCACTAACACTTCGGTTCTCTCCCGCAGCCGATCTACCTGCGCGTGCTGCTGCAGAGCGAGCGAGGTACCCGGCAGTGCTGCGCGCTGCTCGCCTGCCCGCTGTGCGCGTGCGCAGCGCGCCGGCCCGGCCCGGCCCCGCGGCCCGCCGCGCCGTGCGCGCGCCGCCTGCCGCGCCTGCGCACAGACCCCGACCTGTACGCCAACAAAAAAATCATGTCACCAGATCTTTCCATCAGCCACCCCGACAAATTCACTGACGAATTTAAAAGAACTAGGACAGGATCCCTTAACGAATCCATGCTAAGGATACCGCACGTAGAGATCACTAGTGCAGATTACTGTAGCTATGACGGCGTTTATGTTAACGATGTAGATAATACTCTTCTCTGTGTCCGACGTTGCGTCGATCCATACACACCAGAGAGTATAGAATCTAATAGTCCTAATGTCGAAGCGTCGTCCGGTTCCGAAGTTTCAGTCGAAGTGGCCGAGATAACGACTAATAAATCGACTAAATTGAGTCGAGATAGAAGTGTGTCTCCTACGCAGTTAAAAAGTCGATTGGATAAATTACTAAATGATAAAGATGATAAGGTACAAGTGATACCAGAGTTGCAGAGACTGAATAGTAGGGAATCTTGTAAGTCAGAAGCTAGTAAGAAAGGGGGTTTGTGCTGTTTGGCATTGAAATGTTACGGGTTCTGCAGGCGGCGCGCGCGCAAAGTGAAGTGTGACTGTAGCTTTACAAAGTGTTGCACTTAAACTTCAATTCAGATTCTAAGATGATTATTAAGTTTTTGAATAACATACTTAAAACTGAGATCTTTGGAGCAAACTTTGATTTTACTCTAAGTACCAGTAATATGTGAATATGAACCTTATTTGTTTAACGTTAATTTTTGTCCTCGTATGAAACGTTTTATTACATTCGCTTTTAAAAATATGAACATTATTTTTAAAAGAATAAGGTTGATATTCGTGTGTAATGTTTGCTGTGCTTCAGCTAAGCATGCTTTAGAGATCTCGGCCTCAATATTATTATGACAAGGTTCAAATTTCATTGCTCTCAACCAGACCGTTGTTTTATTTTAGTTGGTCACGGAGAAATAAACTTAAACTATATGTTACTAAAGTAGATAATTGAGTGGCAATGATCTAAGATTCTGAATTTAAGTACAGCTTGTAGTTAAAGTCATGTGATTCGATTATTTTTGTTGTTTAGTCGATTTTTTTGGCGATTAATGTCTTTGATTTTTTTTATTATTTGAAAATGTGACCGTAAATAACTGAATTTTAATGATTTCGTAATTATTGATTTTGGTAAAGAAATTCGAAGATAATAATCGTGTGACATTGCATTGTTTGTGCAATTTTTATTTTCTTATTGTATGCACTGTGTTGACTTTTTTTTGTTATAATTATTCAACCTTGAAAAAAGGTTGTGTTTGACCAAAAATGGTAACAACTTACCATGGATGCGCATGGTAAAATAATTTAATACCGCATGCATTTTTCTAACCATATCAATGTTCAATTGAACCTTAATCTAATTATTTTTTTCAATTATTTTGTAAACTATCTTAGGGATAAACTATTTGCTTACTACTAGTCGATATAATTATAATCGATATTTTTTATCTTGGACTTAACCCCCAAGTCACCACTCTAAAAATGTTCGATATTCGAATCCATAGAGTGATGTAGACTTTTTTTTTATAAGACAAGGCATATTTACGGATTCCTAATACTTATTATTCCTAAATTCCATTATTAATAATAATAATTTATTACTTATTTTATTTTGATAGCGGGGTATAGTACTCAATGCAATATAAAATAGCCTAGAGTTTTAAATAATTTTACTTGATATAATTATAAATTACTCAGCTAATTTAACATAAAAATTATACCAAATGGTTTATATAAAATCTAGTCTGTATGCTCAAGCGGTTAAAATACATAAATTAAAAAGTATGTATTTCTTTTAAAAACAATTTTGTTGACTTGTTCTAGAAGTCTCGATCAAGTTCGGAACAAAAAATACTCAAAAAAAAATGTATTTTAGGAACAACCCACCAAACGACTAAACCCGCATGGTGGACTATGGCCCACTCCCTCTCACAGAGAAGCGGGCTGTGTCCCAGCAGTGGGAACATTATAGGGTGATTATGCTTATGGTAGCAAAATGAAATGGTCCTTAGTCCTTAGCAGCTTTAAACAGAGAAAAGTGAAAAGAGAGTAGCCTTTACCCTGCAGTGAGACATGGGCTTTTAATAAATAATTATAATACAGTAGAACGCCGATTATCCGAATTAATTGGGACCGGGGTCGATTCGGATAATCGGACATAGACTAATAAAGAAAAAGGAACTGTCACACATAGAATAAACCTTTTTTAACTGATTGATTATTTCCACTTTGTCCTTTAGTGATAGGACGACACGTTTCCGCTTTGCACTCATTTTGGTTATTCGCTTATCATTTAGCCGTTTAAAACAGCGACTCGCACAATGAGAGAGGGAGGAGCTCACTGACAGTAATTCAATGTTATTGAGTTGAAAAAAAAAAAAAACGTTCCAACGTTCCGTTTCACGGAAGCCGCGCGACGCACAACATGTAGTGTCTTGCCTCTAACTTTCAACCATAACAGTTGAAATATATCTGGACTCCAATGAGTTCCAACTTGTTACAACAAAACAAAACAAAACAAAAATTACATATGTACTTGGTTTTAATTTTTTATATTACGCTTAGGACCGATTCGGATAATTGGCGATTCGGTTAATCGGCGTTCGGATAATCGGCGTTCTACTGTAATATGTTAGCAACTCTAAATCATATACAGGGTGTCCGGTATTTAATGGATAACCTCTTAAGGGGTCATTGTACTCATCCTAATGACAACTATTACTAAAAAAAAATCACCTGTTCCCTACATTTATATTCGCATAACTCGTCAAAATGTAGGAAACAGATGATTCTATTTTCGCGATTTAAGATTTGCTCCGTAGTAATAAAAGTTGTCCATAATGATAAGTACTATCCATAAATTACCGTTATTTTATACAGGTAGTACCAGTATACAACCTGTATAAAAACGATTGTAGTTGTTTTATCTCACATCGTTAAAGGCGAAAGCGTCGGGTACCCTGCGAAATTCAATTTTTCTTATATTTTTTGCTGGTCATTTCAGTAACAAACAGTTATTTTATTTATTATAGAATTAAAATCATTAAAATCATCAATACAACTCTAAGTTCATATAGGAAATATAATTGAATGACTATTAAATGAAATCATAATATTTGAGGCCAATTCTTACTCAACGAGTTTTATTGCTGTTTCTAATGATAATAATTCTGTAAAGCCATATTTGTTACGGTCGCAAATCATATTTTAATCAACATACAACCTGAGGGCCACATCTCGTAGTTAAAAATCTTCAAAATTCACCTCGCAATCTCATTTCAGCGACAATCAATGTCAATAACTTGTCAAACATCTACGTAAACTAGACGTATCTTTGACAGATTGCGACTGAGATTAGAATGCGAACGTACTTAAAAATACGGGAAGTCAGCGTCAGAGGTTGCCCCTCTGACATTGACCAGCAAATTCCAAAAACCGTAAGTAATTTTGAATTTCGCAGATTATCTTAGCCCTTAAAGAGACAAACAAACTTATAGGTTGACTCCCCTTTTTTTTTTCTGGGTGGGATATTATCAAATGACTCCTCCCGCTCTGGGCGGAGCAGAAGGGAGTGTCAGACGATGTTAAGAGCAACTGAAAAAAAAAATTAAAGATATCAATAAGAAATTTCCATTTAATCAGTGCAGTAGATTCGGTGCAAATTGACTGTGAATCTTGTGTTGTATTCATGGTTCCTTACAGTTGGCGCGTCGATGTATGCTACCATTTCTTTTTTTTTTTTTTTTTCTGGGTGGGAAATCATCAAATGACTCCTCCCGCTCTGGGCGGAGCAGAAGGGAGTGTCAGACTTTTACTGACTAAAACCCACCCGTGTTTCTTCAGTTGCCTGTGCCAGGGGCCACGGTATCTCTTTCGAACAACCCGCAGCCCCGGCGGCATCGGCCCTAGCGGACCCCGTCAGTTCGTGCTGACAGCTCTTTGAGGCGCGCGTGGAACACAACGCGCCGTCGATAGGTTGACTCCCCTTGATAAATGATAAATGATTTTATTTTTGTAAGTAGGTTTGTACAAACACTTCACACGTCAATCATATTTTAAAACTAGATGAGGTCGGCGTTTCCTATCTGACTAGTCTGAGAAGAAAGGCCGAAACAAACTCAGAGGTCACAGTCTCTTTTAAAGTCCAGACATAATCTTGGTCAGATCATATGAAGACCATGTAGGTCGATGTCTGAGATGGTCTTTTGAGAAAAGAACCACACAGATTGAGAGGACCTGTCCAGTCAGTGCACGCATTTGTCAGAAATCGTGCAGCTCAACTCAAAACTTAAGGAGCTCAACGATTCATACCAAAGAAAGGACATTTAGGTAGGCCACATTAATTACTCAAACTGCCAGCTGAAACATATTATATCCTCTTATGCTCCCCCTGGGAGGGGCTCGTGGCTATGCAATAATAGCCGCACGGGTCGATCGATCAGGTTAAGCTACGCTTGCCGCGGTTGGACTGTGAATCTTTACACACCAAGACCCCCGTGCCTCGGAAAGCAAGTTAAGCTGTTGGTGCCGGCTGTCATTCGTCGATCTTTGACAGTCGTTACAGGTCGTCAGAAGCCCGAAAGTCTGACAACCAGTCTTATCAAGAGGTTTCGTGTTACCCAGTAACTAGGTTGTGGAGGTCAGATAGACAGTCGCTCCATGTAAGATACTGGTACTCAGCTGCATCCGGTTAGACTGGAAGCTGACCCAACCATAGTTGGGAAAAGGCTAGGCTGATGATTTTCCCCCTGAAAAATAATAACACATGTCTTTTCAGGGAAAGAATATTCTTTTTGATAAATTGTCGAACGCCTATACCACACTGTGTTCCTATAACTACCTTACGACAGGGGTTACTACCCCAGTAGGTTTTAGTTAGCCTTAATAAACTAGACCTAGAATTAGTCAACAAAATTAAATCACCACTAACTTAAAAAGTATTATAATAAGCATTCGTTTATTAACATTCTAATTTAACTTAAAATTAACAGTCACTATCACTATTAGTTACCATTATTTTTTGGTTTAAAGTCACTATTTTTATTTAAGACTGGTAACATCTTTAACTTAATTTTTTTTTTTGCAGTGGCAAGACCTAACGATGTCTTAAATTATTGTTAAAGGGCTGATTTTTCCATCGCCAGATAACTTTTATTCGCGGAATAAAACTGACGTTTGACAGGTTTTGTATGAAATGACAGTCAAAATTATTCCTTGAATTAAGTTATCAGATGATATTTATTTAATCCTAAAACCAACATTACTGTATTTGTAGGTAATTAACATTTTAATTTAAACTAACATTTTAAATAATAATACATATGTACATGTGAAAAAATAAGCAAAATAATCACAGGGCATCGAAAAATTCGTCCGCATCGTTGTCAACAGGAACAGTGCCCAAAAGGCTGGCAGCATTGCCACGTTGTATGGCGATGCTAATTCTTTGGCCAGATGATTGAAAAAAACAGCATTAAGTCTGGGACATAACTGTCCCAAAGGATATTTATTGACTTAAATAAAATATTATCTTTTAATAAAATTAGAAATACACATTTACTTCAATTGCATTAGGGAGGGCGCCCACGAGCAACTTTTGTCTCAGCAAGTATTTTGTCTCTCACATCAAGTCAACGGGTTTCTATGAAAGTGCTGTCATTGTCACATCGCTACATGTGCGCAATTTTGCACCAAGCTTTTTTTTTGCAATTGCATTTTATAGTTTTCGTACGTAAAAATATCGCGGAGGGATTTTATCGTACACTGGATTTTCAACTCCTGGTGTTGAGCCGAGCATTGAGAATCCAACAGAGCGCATCCCAGCGCGTCAAAAAACACTGTTAGATTTTCAACTCTCGGCGTTGAGCAGTGCGTTGAAAACCCAATGCGCGAAAAAAAATCGCCGCACGTACGAACCTGGGCTAAATCAGGCTGTAGGTTTTTCATTTCAGATTAGTGGTAGGAATCAAGTGTTTTAAATAATGGCGTTAGTTGCAAATACAAAAGATATACAGTGGTAAAAAGTTAGTCGAGATTTTTCCACATCAGCTGTGAGGCTGTGACACACCACATTATGATTTAAAACTGCTATAACGATTTTATTGACTAAGGGCTGATTTATCAATCGCCAGATAACTTTTATTCGAGGAATAAAATTGACATTTGACAGTTTTTGTATGAAACAACAAAAGTTATCAGATGATTGAAAAAACAGCCCTAATTCAACTACCGTTGACTTATCATAAAAATAATCAAGTAATCCCTTAGGAGTACCTGTTTTTTTTAAATCATAATTTGGCATCACAGCTGAAGTGGAAAAATGTCAACTAACTTTTGGGGGGTATTGTAGGTTGGTCATCATTTCCTGGTAATCTCGGAAGGTCTTTCCACTGTCGACTCAAGTTAATACGTAAGTCGCGTATTTATGTAAGTCAAGTGTGAACACGTTCAATAAACGTTCTTTGCATTGATACATAGTTTTATTTCGTTTTTATATGCGCATTTTTTTTAGCCAAGTTTTTTGCATGAAGACTTATAAACAAGTTACTTTGTGTTTATAAAAACTAAAGTATTGTTTATTTCATACTAAAAGGCTTAAATAAATAGTTTTGCCAAGTTTAATTTTAACCCTATTTGGAGTAATGTAAGTCATAAATTCCGCTTACGTAAGATGTCGACATGTTGCTTTTGTAATGTGTTATTTTTCAGTTAGATGTTGTCGTTGTTCGCTTTGCTTGTAAGTATTGATTTCCTTTTTATTTTGCACTGTATGTGTATGTATGCTGACTCCTATATTTGGTTGCCATTAGGGGGCGTCCATTAATTACGTGAGGCTTTTTTTGGCTATTTTCCGACCCCCCCTCCCCCCTGGTGAGATGTCGTGAGATTTAGCTCGACCCCTCCCCCCCTAATCTCAAGTGAGATTTTTCTGTAAATGTGGATTTAATCTAAACAAAAAGAAAACGCGTAAACAAACGAGGAGCCACTGTGCAACTATGCGGTAGTCGCAAAACCACGATAAATATCATTGTGTAACATTTGGCCATATTTTAGTGAAGGAACATGTTTTACTTCATTTAACCGAATTTTCTCGCAGTTTTACTCTGTTTCTAGAGGAGAAAAAATTTCGTGATATTCGCCGAGACCGGCCCCTCTCCAAAGTAAGATTAGATGAGATTCGGCTCGACCCCCTCCCCCCCTAGAACACCTCACGTAATGAATGGACGCCCCCTTAGATATAGCAGTAGATCTGCGTAGTTTTTGTTTATTTAGAAAACCTTTGGAGTTCTTCTCCATATTCATAAAGTAATCTTAACTACATTTTTATTTTATTATTGGCGCCGCTTGTTCACAAACTAAACTAAATTTAAGTTCAGTGTATCTTTTTCTTTCTATTTCATTAAGAAAAGGAGAGATGATAAATATTAGTTTAATCCTGTCAAATTAAGATACTCCATAGACAAGTTTAGACGTGATTAAAAAATTCGCTACTAAAAATACATCAATTTACGTCAGGCGCTGGCTAATTTGACAGGACTAAACTAATATTTTTATCTTCTGTCCTTTTCTTAATGAAATAGAAAGAAAAAAATGCACTGAACTTAAATTTAGTTTAGTTTCTGAACAAGAGGATGGGCACCATTATCTATGAAGGTAAACTCTGGCGAAATCAAGTTTTAAATAAATACCAATTATATCCTTATGAAAAAGGCAGAAAAAATAATTGATATTTTTCAACCTTCCAGGCAATTTCCGTCAGGAGTTTCATTCTGAATCATCTCCGAAGCACATCAAGCCGGAAGATCCCGAGAGCGTCCCGGAAACGGTTGCAGACTCGCCCAACTCACGGTACATACATTTCAATCTAGAAAGTCCTAGCAGTATATTTAAAGAGACGGATATTTAAAGGACGGATATTTAAAGAGACGGATATTTAAATATTGTCGTTTAGAAATTACGCCCCTTATTTATAAACGTAGCTTAAAGTTAAGGGACGTTGGATGATAAAAAAATGTATAACTGAGCAGACGCTAATAATTACGTTTATAAATAGGGGTGTAAATATTTACATACTGGATTTTAGTAATTGAGGTACCTTCTATTGTTCAATTGTATTTATTTCTGTTGCATCTAGAAACAGGTGTATCATAGTGGTCGTGAGAGTCGCGGTCATAGAATGCGGGAGCGAAACAAGATGAGGCGAGTTTCTCTTAGGCTTGCACCACAAATCATTATATACGTTTAATGCTAAACGTAGGTATTTAAAACATCCTTCGGTTTCTGTCAATTGTTTGAAGATGATAGGGACAGAATGATGTAATAAATATTAAAAAAACCGGTCAAGTGCGAGTTGGATTCGCGCACCGAGGGTTCCGTACAAATTGTAGGTGTGTAACAACAAATTTACTGTTTCGGATTTTTTCCTTTACTTGTGCTACATGACATTGCTTCTTGCCAAATTTCATGATTCTAGATCAACGGAAAGTACCCTATAGGTTTTGATTCCATTGCGAGTGTCAAAATATGCGGCATAAACGGAACATTAACGCCCGTATCTTTTGATTGCGTTGACTTAGAAGTTTGTTTTTTTTTTTCATTGCTTCAAGGGATTGCAGCCCTGAGTATTTGATATTAATTTCAACTTGATAACTTTACGCGTTCCTGACAAAAAGGGTCTTGACAGATGAACAACGAAGTGATTTTATAAGGGTTCCGTTTTCCTTTTAAGGTACGGAACCCTAAAAAGAAAGAATATACGTTTATTTGCGGGAGAAAGAACACAAACACAAAAAAGAACAAATGTGGGAAAATATGCGTCACATCCACGCAAAACGGCCATCGATCAGCATAATGCGACCCTATGCTAGACAGAACCCCAGCGCTGCTTTTCAGCGACAGAGTTGACGTGATGACTCAGCCGGCCCATTTTATCATTTGTGGCGCAAGCGCGGTCCCGTATTTATCTGTCGGCGTTTAGCTTGTTATAAAGTCTAATAGGACATAAAATAATCTGTAGAACATTTAAATCGGATACCCGCATTGCCTTCAACTACTAAAATCCTGATAATATCCAACATTAACTGTTGTTGCTAACAGATATAAAAATAAAATATTTATTAGGAATCTACTCCCTACGTTATAAAGTAAGTAATTGCCAATTACTTAAAAAAGTAGTATTTAAGTATAATTCAAATTATGATGTTTTTATTATATCTATATGGTGTTTTTAAAACTATAACGTTTTATTATATTTAAAAATGTGTTTAAATAAAAATATGTATTTATTCATATTACATTATATTCACGAGTATCCTATTATACAATTATTTAATTCATGTATAAATATTTTTAAACAATTAATAAAACTGTATAATCTCTCTTTGACAATCTAGTTATGACATTCCAAACATTAATTATGTTTATAGGTAGTAATTATTTTTACAAGTACCTACTGTTCTGTATTGTTACTTACAATTTATAATGATTGCAATATTAGAATAATATTTAATTTTAATGTAATCATATCGATTTATTAATATTACAATACAACTTGAATACTCTATTTAGTAATTATGTTTAATAATTGCTGGTTTCGCTCTTTCTCATTACTATTTAATATAAATAATTAATTAATTGAATTTATTTAATGTCTAGGATATAGTCAGGGATTTTACCACAGGGTACTTTATTTGCAATTTTCGATTTTTTGCATGTATTTAAATAACTAAATAAACATAAAATAATTACCTATTCTGTAATTCGGGAGTTCTGTACTTCACTGTAATAATAATATTCGGATATCGTAAAAGTTACAAAATTATATACCATTTTTAAAGAAATCTCTTAGTTCAGTGTTTTAGATAAATAACATATCTGCAGGCAAATTTATATAAACGTTTTTAGCTTAACAGGCTCCCAGTATTTACATAACAATAGATAATAACTAGAAATAGATCGTCCTCGGTGTCTATTTAATATCGCCAATAAATAGGTCAAATAATTATATACTTATTAAAGTATAGTAAGAAAATAATAAGTACTTAATAATAAACCCTCCAGAAATAATAATACGATGCTCATCACTATTGTGATAATCAGATACGAATCATTCGCCCGCCATCAAATGTAGATTATAATGAAATATTGTATACAAATGTCTTGTTTTATATGATATCAATATGATCAAGTATGTCAACTGTCGAGTATGATACCAGTTCACAATTTGACGGTTTGGCATGGATAGATTATAAACTATCGAAATGAACCACTGATGCCATACTGATGCCATATTGCTGACTACCATACTGATGTTATCAGTCAAAATTTACAATCTCACGAGATAGATGATAAACTAACTGTTTTCACAATCTTACGGTGACATATATACCTGCAAAATTTGGCAGTCCTACACTAAAGTTGAAGAAAAATCTTTCTAAAGTTGAACATGTACTTAAACATCATGGGGTTTATTTATAAACGATGATTAAAGTTAAGTGACATTTAAAACGTCAAAAATGTATGGTTAAACAGTCGCTAATCACTACTTAACTTTAAGCAACGTTTATGAATAAAGAGGTAGTATGTATGTAACGTTAGAACATAAAATATACAGGCTGATTGATAATTGGTTGCGTTCATAATAAATAGTCCTACACTAACCGGAAGTTGTCCTTGGGTGCACTTGCGTAGTGCATACAGGGATAAACGTCGGTTGGTGCCTCATTTCATTGAAAACGTCTTAACGGGCTTCTAACTAAGCTACCTCGCGGCTTCGGCCCTTCGTACGGCTTCCAAAGGTCCAAGAAATGTTAAGAGACGTAAAAATAATAATAAATTCCTCAATTCAGTAAACAACACCCATTGCCAAACATAAATAAATTAATAGAAATCATATAAAATAATGTCAAATAAAATTAGATAAAATCAAATTCATTGGGGAAAAAAAAAATAATTAACTGGAGCTAATTTGCAACAAATTTGGTCCTGATTAGATATCGGGGTCAAATTTGCAAATTAGCTTTATTATAAAATTACCAATCAACCTGTACAAATTGTCCATTTGCGTACGTACCTAGGAGGTAACCTTTTCGAAATAACTACGGATAACGTTTGGTTATAGAAGTTATCATAACGTTTTTTTTTTGCATTGACATATTGTACTCTATTTTTGCACTACATTGAAGGTGTTTGGATAATTCTTTTACTTTAAAAAGGACACAAACATTGATCCACTCATAAAGTATACGCTACACATTATCTCAATCGGTTCAGTAGTTCCTGAGATAAACATTACAAATTAATCTCAACTGTAACATAAGATCTTATTGTTATAAATACTAGTAAATTAAGTAAAAATCGTTACTTAAATTATTATGAACACGTTTCTTCCTTATAATAAGCTTTTATTAAGGCAAAAGCGCCAAGGTAGCCCGCTAAATTCAATTTTCTTGCGTTTTATTGCAATTTACTCAATATGTATATGGTATATTTATATGGTCAGCATATGGTTGTATGTTGATCAAAATATGATTCGCGGCCGTAACAAATATGTATTTAATCTGCATTCGCGGTTTATTCACCAAAAATGTAATTCTCCTACACATTCAAGTTCAGTTTACGCTACAAATTCAAACATTTTTATAACTTTTTCAATAGTGCTAGTCACTCTGAAATCAACTTAATAACTATTAAAATATAGTTGATATTTGTTTAACTTGACATAACGTCAATTTGAAACAAATAAAATATGAATATAATCATTAATCATCAAGAACGGCAAATTGCAAAACACCTAAGAAAAATTGAATTTCGCTGGCTGCCTTGGCGCGCACTACCATAGGTCTTCTAGGATAGTATTTCAATATTTTATTGTTGTTGTGGTAAGGTTTGTGGCAAGAATTTGGTGGTTGTCTTAGTAAGAGTAGAGTGAAATCTCCCTCGATTTTGCACTATTTTTGTGCAATTTCTTGACAGTTAAATACGGGCTTGAATCTCTCATTCCAAGACTTATGTAGATTCGTTGAGCCAGAGTAGTTAGCTAGTTATAATAAATCACTTCGCTATGAATACCTACTACAAATTATATGAATAAAATATATTTGAATCCAGAATCTGAGATAATTGACATGGCAATTAATTGACAATGACATGACGAAGTGCAGATTCCATTCGATCTGCCTAGCCCGTTTCCAACTATGTTGGGGTCGGCTTCCAGTCTAACCGGATACAGCTGAAATTTCAGTATTATACAGGGAGCGACTGCCTATCTCACCTCCACAACCCAGTTGGGTATTGGGTAACACGAAACCCCTTGGTAAGACTGGTTCTCAGACTTTTGGTCAAAGATCTACGAATGACAGCCGCAACCAACAGCTTGACGTACTTTCCGAGGCAAGGAGGGATTTCGATATGTAATGTATGGTCACCTATCTACGAACCGACAGTGGTAAAAGTAGCTTATCTTGGGATAGTCACGCGCGCATTGTAACAAAAACAATTTAGGACCTTTATTGTAATCATCACTCAAAAATCAACTTTGAATACTTTACGCTAATGTAGATACTTGAGTAAGTAGACAATGGAATGTAGATAGGTACATTCTTTGGGATTAGGGATTATGAATACTTGAAGTATAGTTACGTAGTATCTAGTGATCTAGGCATAGCTGTCTCTCTTTGTGGAATTAGTGTTAAATATACTAATAAACGAGCGGCTTTCCCATCCTCAAAAAAAAAAAAAAAAACGAGCGGCTTAAAGCATACTTCGAACACTCTAAAATATATTGATGTAATATCTAAACACTTTCTTGCCATTTAAAATTCTTGCCACATATTACGAATAAACAATAAGTGTTCGAAAATTATTAGTTTTAAGTAATCAATCATAGAGCCATATCATTGTCACTATCGTGAGTTTCAACGGTACCTGCCTTAGCATTAATTATACATTATTTTATTAATTATTATTTTAACGTCACTAAAAGTATATGAAAATAATAATTAGGTATAAGTAATATTTTATTTATTTAAATATTAAATAAGCTTCTAGTCAGTTTAAGGTTTAGATAAAATCTACATTATAATTATTATACAATTACACATGTAGAAATTTATATACGCTAGCCCGAAAAATAACTATAGTATAGTGAAATAATAATGTGTATTGGGCCATGTACTCGTATTATCAAGGAAAAAAATAATGAAATTAGTGTAGCGATAGCTTCACAAAATACGTTAGTCGCTTGTTTATAAAATGTTATCTTAATTAGCAAAGCAGTTAACACTAATCACTCAATAGAAATATTATACATAAACTCGTCGTCATCAAAATCAGCCTATAATGTTACCAATGCACACATACACGGGCCTATACTGATTAAAGAAATATGTAAAACAAAAGAGCAAATGCATTTGACAGTCCAATATTTTTATTTTTTTTTGTGTTAATTGATCAATAGCCTTGCATGGTGCAATTTTGTAAGTTGAAGAAATAATAAAAGATGGACCGTCTAAACGTTATTTCTTGCTTCAATTTTATTGTATGCCACAGGCAAGAAACATGCTTAGTATAAATGAGGCTTTAGCTTTTAGAATCTGAGGAATAAACGAGGAAGCCCGGAATACACATGCCTGTAACTTGCAGAAAAGTGACCGTAATGATTATGGTATTCACAATAAAAGTTGTTATGGCACACGGCATGCAAGCTTCTTGCATACTTTTGTGCATGTTACAGGCATGTGTATTCCAGGCTCTACCTCGCGATCTTAGAATTATAAGTTTACGGTAAACTAGCCAAATAAATAAGCATATGAAAAGGTACTTGCCAAATATACACGTTAGATTGAAAGCCTCCTGTTGTATGCATAATAAAAGACAGTCGAGACAGCGCTTCTTGCCCTAAAGGCCAGCGCAGACAAGGCCCGCAGAGGACAAAAATCCCAGACTCGTGAATAAAATGTCCGCCGAGAACTTGCCACGGACTCAACGCATACGATGTGCAATCATTTGTTGCTCGGAAATTTAGGAAGCGCACGCTATGGAAGCAAATATTCTCAGATTACGTTGTGTTGTTATTTACTTGGCCTTTTAAAAGATAATATTCTAAATCTTTTGGCTCTTAAATAACATTGACAGGGGGTCGTTGTTGGTAAACATTTGTAAAATTGTATTGGAAAACAAAATGGCGTCTTTAGTTCCGATTTTCACTACGCACCGAAAGATACAGCCATACTAACAATTAATGATATTCCAATATAATGATCGGATGTAAACTACCCTAAAAATTTTATTGATATGATTTTTTCTCAAACCATTCTCAATTTCATAATGTACAGACGCCAGCAGGTTAAGCTACCCGAAATGTTCCCAATCAACCTTGAACCTTAATGCTTTAGCGATAAAGTTGAAAATATATTAAAGAAATTTAACTGTTTGTAATAGCTTGATGTGCTGCCGTCTGTACCCAGCTAGGCCCTAGATGTATTTAGTCTGAGACTAGTTTATAAATGTATATGCAAACTTTATAGATACAATTTAAAAAATTTAGTTGTCTAAATAACTAAGATACAAAGTAATGAACACCAAAGTTGAGAGATTTTATTATATCAATGTTGTATGAAATTCTTAGATAGTGAAAAGTTAAATGCGTTGTAGACCTCAAAATAAAACTGTATAATATAATGTTCATCCAACTTTATGACTATACATAGTTTTCCTGTAGGCATGTGTTCAATGACGCCAATATCATTGAGTAAAACTTGCCTTCCAGCGATAAAATTCTTCATTATTTTGTGATTTGTGACGGCTTATAAAATCTAGTATAACATATTTACAGTGGTATGTACATACGCCAGCTGCAGGCCAAGCTACCCGAAACAGTCAAATTTTCCCAATCAACCTCGAACCTTTATGCTTTAAGCGATAAAGTTGAAAATCTAATAAAGATATTTGACAGATTGTAATAGCTTGATTTGCTGGCGTCTGTATAAATGAATCATTATATATGTGTCGTAAATACAAAAAAAAACCTTTCTACATATTCGAAGCCTGTTTATTTTGACATAAACGTACTTGTGAAAGCAATAATATGCTTTTATTAGCTTCACTTGCAACTAACTAACAAACAATGTAATAAAATCTTGGAAGTCAATTTGAACATACTTCTAATTATTGTCGTATCGAAATTAAATTTGTATGTATATGTAGTTTGGATGACAAAACTATAATTTGGTACCTTGGAGCTGATCCGATAACGGAGCCAGGAGGTGGTTAGTGGAACTGTTCAGTGGCTGCTAAAAAACCCCTCGAGTTTGGGGTCATATGACAAACTGCCCAACAGAATTACCCAGTGGTATGTATACTTAATCATTTTGTATGTATTGTAAATACAAAAAAAATCCTTTGTAGATATTCGAAGGTTTATTTTTACATAAACCTACTTGTGAAAGAAATATATGGGTACTGCGTTCTGGAAAAACCATTTGAATACCCACACATAAAGTTTCCGCTACGACTTCAAAAATTGTATTAGTCATTCTAAAATCAACGTAATTTACAAAAGGATAAAGTTGATATACGTTCAAATGGACATAACAGCGATTGTAAACAAGAATTTCAATATCCCTTATTCTTTATAGAGATATATTATTGGGTTAACAAAAACTACTAGTGTTAAAACTTACTTACTAAAACTTTAACAAAAACTACTAATGTTAAAACTTCCTAACTAAAACTTTAACATATTTATGCAGAGCACAAACTATGTAAAATCCGAATTAAGTACAATACCATCCAATGTAAACTTTTGAGGTCTACAACATAGAGCAAAATTGCATGTAAAATATATGCGTAGGAGCGTATTTTGCCAAAACACCGAATTGTTTTGTACAACAATATTGTTTGTATATTTATAGGAAATAGATCACATCTCTCTTCGCGTTATATTTCACTATGAAACTGTGCTGTATCGTGTATAGTTTAGTCATTTTAGTCGTTCTATTAAAAACTATTACTTATTATTTTCGTTTTCGAGTGATAATAGTGATTTCATCATCTGCCTAGCCTTTTCCCAACTATGTTGGGGTCAGCTTCGAGTCTAACCGGATTCAGCTGAATACCAGTATTTTACATGGAGCGACTGCCTATCCGACCTCCACAACCCAGTTACTGGGTAATACGATACCCCTTGGTAAGACTGGTTGTCAGACTTTCGGGCTTCTGACGACCCGTAACGACTGTCTAAGATCCACGAATGACAGCCGGGACCAACAGCTCAACGTGCTTTTCGAGGCACGGAGGGGACTTGGTATGTAAAGATGGTCACCTATTCACAGACCAACCGCGGCAAGCGAAGCTTAACCTCACCGATCGACCCGTGCGGCTGTTATAGATGTGTCTTGAAAAGTTGCTAAAATACACTTAGAATCCCACAGGTTAGACATTTAATCTAGTAGAAGTTTTTAGTATTATTATCGTGGGATAGCCACGCGCGCTTTACTTGTGGTTACTTGGTGTGTGTGTGTGTGTGTGTGTGTGTGTGTGTGTGTGTGTGTGTGTGTGTGTGTGTGTGTAAGCGCAGGGGCTCTCGGTACCGTCCGAGACACGGGCGAAGTCGGAAGTGTGTCAACGTCAAGTAATTTATTTCAAATAGACATTTAAAAGGCACTTCTGAACGTCAAAATTTACAACAAAATAGAATTGATTCTAGTCGCCTCTTCCAAAAGGTAGTTTCGTATGGCGAAGAATGGGCAAGACTCCACCGTTACTGTTTTTAAAATGTTTTACAATATTCATTATATAATTATATGTGAAGACGATGCAGGTGTCTGTGTTATGTGCTGACGTTACTCATAGTCGCGCACAATGTGTTTGTACACTTGGTTACCACAAGTAAAGCGCACGTTGCTTCGTGCTGTTAAGGATAGATGAACCTTATCACCGTACTAACCGGTAAAGCAATTACGGGTTCGACTACGGACATCACTACGTCACTCGATAACGAATATCGTTAATGTCTGTGTCTATCTATAATACTCTTTAGGGAAGAAATTTTCAACTATTTTATTGTTGTATATCTCTCTATATCTAGTCATTTTATGTGTATTGTGATCGGTGTGATTAAAATGTTAAAAAGTATTTTGGACTGTTTTATTTTCAACACTCATACTCAACACCCCTATTGCGTAACACATTATAAATCTCAATCTGAATAATTTTGAAGGATATTGCTAATCCATTGCTTTATATGGTCGAAAAGTTGTCCGCTCAACAACGTTGATAACGCAATGAATATTGTTGAACTGTCAAAATGAAAGCTACTGCTGCTGACAGTGTTACGCAATTACCTCAAACTAAAGACAATAAATCAATATTTTAGAGATCGTTTACTGAAACTTTAAATGAACTTGTATTTGTGTAGCATGGCAATAAAAAAAAACAATCTGCCTACCCTTTTGCCTACTATGTTGGGGTCGTAACAGGATAACAGCTGAATATCAGTATTTTACATGGAGGGATGGAGGGACTGCCTATCTGACCTCCACAACCCAGTTATTAAGTCAGATACCCCTTGGTAAGACTGGTTGTCAGACTTTTGGGCTCCTGACTACCTACCAGTAACGACAGGCTAAACGGAAAAACCGTTCAAGTGCGAGTCGGACTCGCGCACCGAGGGTTCCGTAGAAAGTAGGTATGTAACTACAGATTTACTGCTTTCGGATTTTTTCCTTCACTTGTGCTACATGACATTGCTTCTTGCAAAATTTCATGATTCTAGGTCAACGGGAAGTACCCTATACCTGTATATGTGGCATAAACGGAACATAAACGCCCGTATCTTTTGATTGCGTTGATTTAGAAATTGCGATTTTTTCACTACTTCAAGGGATTGCAGCCCTGAATATTTGATATTAATTTCAACTTGATCGTTCCTGAGAACGATCAAAAGATCACTTCGTTGTCAGTCTGTCAAGACAAAGGGTCTTGACTTTTGAGGGAAGTGATCTTACAAGGGTTCCGTTTTTCTTTTTAGGTACGGAACCCAAATAATAAGGATGCTAAATAATACAATATTTTATGTGATTTAGGTATATGTAAGTTTAATATCATTTCAGTAAATATAGGTACTTATAACAATTAACTTTATTTTGTAGGTATACAAAGTCAATACATAAAATAGTTACTGAAGTACCCACCAATAACTTCAAAGGTTCTCTTTTGAACTATACATTTTATTACGTACAAACGGACAAGTATTTTCTACTTGATCCTATTTCCCTTATCTCAGCGCAGCATGTTTTATGCCCCTATCAGTATTCACCGCATATCTAGCTAGTCCTTTCAATGTTATTTTACCAACAGCAACCAGATGCAAAATCGGAGGTAAAATAACTTTTATGTGAAAGTATTGTACCTTTACAAGGTGGTAGGGACATCGACGCGCAAACTAACCATGAATTCAGCACATGAGTCTAGCCCCCTAGAGTAGAAATTTTTCGTCGGTTATCTAAAAAAAATCAGCTGGTTCATAGAAAAGTGCGGTCAAAATATGCATATGGAACAGCTAATTTATTTTTTTATACGTCGATAAAGGACATCATTCAAGTGTCGAACATTTTATACCCAAAAATTTAAGTACTATTTTCTTATGGGAAATAACATCTTGCCCATTTCTACTATTCCAGCAAAAATCTCTACAACTAATCCCGGGCTGGTATTTGAGATTGAAAATGCCAAAAAAAAATATTTTTATAACAAGTGTTTAAAGCATAACATTAAAAAAATACCAACTTTTAATTGAATTTAACATCCTGAACATGCTTCAATCATAAACTTGTTAGAAAAATATGATTTCTGGCCGGCACTTAGAATTTTGGATCGGTACGAAATGAGTGATTTCCTTTAAACGCAGTAGAGGCGTTCAGAATCTATGAATCCATGGTTTCAGTTTGAATGCCGATGGCCCTGTATCATCTTTTACACAATCCACCCATCGTTTCTTTGGTCGTCCTCTACTCTTACAAACTTTCTCAAAACTTATCACGACATGTCCCTCATTCCTTCTACTAATAATAATTATTAAGTAATTATTCTATTCTATATTTAGGCTGTTCATTTATTACGTAAGTCAACTTTGACCACTCTCTGACCCCCCCCCCCTCCCCCTACGTAAGAAAAAATAAAGACTTGGATGAACCCCTTCCCCCATTTTTAATCTTACGTAAGATCGGTATCTACCAAAATTGCAAAGAAAAAGTAGCAAAAAATCAACATCAGTTTTTGCTAAATTTTGTGATCTTAAGTAAGAACAGTCTAGACATCTCCCATCCCCACGTAAGAAAAAATAAGACTAGTATGGACCTACCCCCTCAAATTGTCTTACGTAATAAATGAACAGCCACTTATTGTCCAGTTATTTAGTAAAACATTCATTTATCAGTATCACTAAGTATTACATAACAAGTATATAAATAGGCACCTTATTATGACAACAGTTATTAATTCATGCATTTACCCACATTAATAATAATAAAAACAGCAATAGCTCCACAAGTATAGTTGACTGAACACTCTTATTATTATTATATATGTCACTGCATAATTATGAACGCCATTATTAATAATCTAAGTAACGGTGTCCACAATCATACGGTGACATAATTATATTATTATTCTACTTCTGCTACTTATCTATATCTAATAAATATTTATATGACTTATTTAAAAGTACAAACAAGCTGTATACAGCGTCAACCTAAATTAGCTAGCGTAACTCCGCAGACGTGATGTTTATCGATATCTAAATATGTAAAACGAAAAATAAAACATTTTTTTTTAACTCATACTTCAAGCACCCAACAACAAACGGTCGCCAAAAAAAATCTTCAAATACCCATCACGTCTGCGGAGGACCCTGTATACTTATAGCTTTGACTTTAGATTAATAGCTTTAATACGAATAGAAAAATATAACAGCTTGTTTATTACAAAATATTAAAAAGTCCATTTCAGTTCTGATATCTGCAGCAATAACAACCACAAGTTAGCACCAAAATAACGTCTGCAAATACCTTTATGTACCTATAGGTATTAAATCTAAACAAAATGGCAGGCCTTTTGCATAACAACTATTTACTTATTAAAAGTTAAGTCAAATTGACAGACCATATTCGCAACACCACACTACGCTCCAAAACACAGATTACTGACGTTGCTCAAAAAGCCGCTAAGCTGAAGTGGGACTGGGCTGGCCACGTCTGCCGTATGCTCAATAAGCTGTGGACTAAAATAAGAACCACGTCGTGGGGCCCTGACACAGCTACGAGGGGCTTCAATGTATTCTCGGTATCGGCATGAAAAAAGACATAAATTTAATTTAAATTATTTTTATTTTTCTATGTTATCCCCAATTACGCCAATGCATTTATTACATCTCGAAATTAACTTTTCCAATACCTTGTAAAAAAAAACTTTTCTCTTTCTCTGAAAAATGCACATTTATTGCTCCCTCGAGATCTTCATCGTTGGAAAATCGTTTCCCACGATGGACTTTTTTCAAATTAGGGAACACATAATAATCACTCGGGGCTAGGTCCGGGCTATAGGATGGGTGGTTAATCTCTTTGAAACCACAATCTCGTACAGCATGACTTTTCTGGCGAACGGAACGACTTTGAATTTCTTAGGGGGCGCAGTACCCTTCTTGTGCCAATGCAGGACTCTTGCTTACTTTCAGAGTCATAATGATGAACCCACGTTTCATCTCCAGTAACAATTCGATCGAAAATACTTGATGGAAGTTCACCACAGAGCTCTAAAAACTCTTTACAGCAATCGATTCGCACCTGCTTTTGAGGTGCCGTGAGCATTCGCGACACCCATCTTGCACTGACTTTTGAAAGGTAAAGAAGGTCATGAAGAATAGTGTGTATGGAACCAACAGAGAGGTGCATCTCTGCTATGATTTTGATCTTCGTTCGGCCATCCGCCAGTATAAGCTTCTCAACTTTTTTCACGTTTTCTTCCGTAGAGGCATTAAACGGGACGCGAGCGCTAGCGAGCGTCGTTTTCTATACTCTCTCTGCCCCTTTTAAATTAACGTTTTTTGATGTTTTCCTTGTTTGGTAAAGAATTTAATAACAGCGCGGTGCTCGATTTTCTTCAACATTGTCACGTTAGCCATTCCAGTTGTCATTGAGTAAGGATAACTAGCAAACTAATTAGATAATGTCATTATTTATTAAGCCAAATTAGCAGACCCCGTAGAAGATGGCGGGATGAGCTGGACAATACAAACGACCAGTGGTCTACTTTAGCCCTAGATCGCAAGAGCTGGAAGTCATAGGGAGAGGCATTTGCCCAGCAGTGGGATGATGCAGCCTAACAGTGACAGTTAAATCTCAGAACTATACAAAAATTACTATACTCATGGTATATTAATTATGTCTTAGTGACATTCCCCTTTATTCATAAATGTTGCTGTTATTAAAATTAAGTAGTGATTAGCGAATGTTTAACCATACATTTTCGACGATTAGGGCCGGGTTTTTGATCCATAGATATACTCAACCAATTTATTGTTAAAAATAATAAGTACATAGTGGTTAAATTTTACAAAATGTGTTTTTGATCAATTTTTAGTTTATCTAATGACCATAATATCATTGCTAATGGTTAGATAAATACTATTAGTTAAAAAATTAACCATTAGAATAACTAAAAATTGATCAAAAAACACATTTTGCAAATATTTGACCATTAGTTACTATACATATTTATCAATTGGTTGAGTTTAACTACGGATCAAAAACCGGCCCTTAAACGTCACCTAACTTTAATCATTGTTAAAAATAAACCCCAAGGTATGCATCTCTTTTCGGCGTGAGATAACTTTGCCGCACTGCGCTTGTTGGCCTGTTCTAAGGCTGGAGCCTTAGCAGCTTAGCTCAGACCAGCTATTTCATTTCAGCCAGTTTTTTGATACCGATCCTACGTCATAGGTATAACCAGTAAAATGGGAGTAATGAACTACCTAATAAGGATAGCTAGCTTTGGACCATTTTCATTAGTTAAAATGTAAATTTTAATTATTAATTCTCATAATTAAACATGATAGGTAGTTCCGGTAAAATAATTAAGCTAAATCGGTAAAATAATTGCTGGCTACCGCTGCTAACCGCTGGTTGGTCCAAGACATTTCCACGCGGACAGTCGCAAGTTCTTAATATGATAGTAGTTATAAAACCTACACTTTACTAAGTAAATAATATGAACCTAGTGTAAATAGAAATAAAGTTATATAATAAGCAATATATTTTTTTTAAGATTAAAAATATGAAGATAAGATTTAAATAGACACTTCCTAATATGTACCTAATTAAAAACATGCTTACAACCTAAACAGAGTGCAATGTTTTTTATAAAGCACTAGCAGGGCCCCGCGGTTTCACCCGCATAAGTGTCGATCCCGTGGGAATATGTGAGCTATATTATTGTAAAGTTTCATCAAAATCCTTTCAGTTTTTGCGTGAAAGAGTAACAAACATTTTCCTCACAAGCTTTCACGTTAATAATATTACTAAGTAAGAAAATAATACCTACTAATTACTGTGTAACACACTAACAGTAGCAATGGCTTCCATTTTGACAGTTCAACAGAAAAATACAACAGTTCAGATAAATTTTTCAAACATCAAGCAGTGGATTAGCAATATCCTTCAAAAAGATTCAGATTGTGACTGAAAGTTTGTTACGAAATTAGAGTGCAGTTTACTCTAAGGTTATAGGCATACATCTTCATTGTACAAGAGATATAAAAATATGGCACTGTACCTAATATACATGTTGCACACTCATTATTACTATGATATAAAAATATTAAATTAATACCTAATGTCTCGTGGTAAAGGAATTATCAACTTACGACAAGAGGTTATATTTTGTTAGGATATAAATAATATTTTTATATCATAGTACCTATATTTTATATACTTATAGTCGTTTATAATATAAAAATATTCTAACCACATACAATAATATTTTTTCTAAATAATTTGGCATGAAGAGTACAACATATGGAAATAAAAAATAAGGCTGAAGTTTATTAAAGTTAAGTTTAAGTCAGTCTGCTTGACGTTGGCTTCCAGTCTAACCAGATGCAGCTGAATATCAGTATTTTACAAGGAGTGACTGTCTATCTGACCTTCACAACCCAGTAACTAACACAATACCCTTTGGTAAGACTGGTGGTCAGACTTTTGGGCTTCTGACTACCCATAACAACTATCAATGATTTACAAACGACAGCCCGGATGAATGGCTTAACATGCTTTCTGAGGCACTGAGGGGTTTCAATTAGGTGGTTCGTTAAGATGGCAATGTATACGCTTTCATAATAAACTTCCAAGCCCCATTCAAGATCTAAGACTTAATACATTCAAATCATTCATTAAACATAAGTTGTGCCAGAAAGCATTTTATACCGTTAAGGATTATATCTAGGACAAAGAGGCTTGGGATTGAGCTGCTTCCATTTTTTACATATTTAATGTTTTTTTTTTCTATTTTGATTTTATTTATACATTTTGACATTAATGAATTTTATATATACAATGACATTTGCGTACTTTGTAAAGTATTCTATTATTTTAATTATTGTGAATGTGACGACTATGAGGGTCATTTTATTTTCTCCCTGTTCTGTTAGTTTTTGTCTTGGTCTGGCAGTTTGAGTAATTAATGTGGCCTACCCAAATGTCCTCTTTTTGGTATTGTTCTTCGAATCGTCGAGCTCCTTAAGTTTTGAGTTGAACTGCATGATTTCTGACAAATGTGCGCACTAACTGGACAGGTCCTCTCAATCTGTGTGGTTCGTTCCTCAAAAGACCATCTCAGACATCGATCTACATTGTCTTCATATGATCTGATTAAGATTACGTCTGGACTTTAAAAAGAGACTGAGTTTGTTTCGGTCTTTCTTCTCAGACTAGTCAGATAGGAAACACCGACCGCATCTAGTTTTAAGTGTTTGTAACTTACAAAATAAAATCATTTATCATTTATCAATATATAATAGATGGTCACCCATCCACGAAGCGACCGGAAGTGTAGCATAACGATAAAGATATATTTGTTTGTAAACATGTGCAACATTATACATATACATGCAAATGTAGATGTAAAAGTGAAAATCTGTGAGCTTCAACATGTTTTGCCACCATTGGCGTACAAAATAAATTATAGCCACTTGAAATATAACACAATCAAGACAGAAAAAAAATCATAACAAAATTAAAATATAACACAAATAGATTAGAAACTATCATTTAAATAATCTTTAACATAATAGTAAAATTTTTCAGTAAGTAACTTCTTAAGTTCTCTTTCGAATAAGTTTGGCTGGTTTATATTTTTAATAACCTCTGGAATTTTATTATAATTATATGAATGGTGCCTAACCGTGCTTAACCTTCGATTGACCCGTGTGGCTGTTACATGGCACTTAAACATGACTGGCTAAATGTAGGTCTACTATAGGTACACCTCTGCCTAATCCTACTGGGTTTACAGGCGTGATATTATGATGATCAAAAAAAAAAAACCTAATCAGTACTACAACATTCAAAACAAGCACCACAGCACTCAAGACAGCCCGCACAATCATCGCCATCTACGTTGACGTCTGCAGACGGTCCATCATCACAGCAACCAGTGCAGCAGTCACCACAATCATCGCAGCAGTTATCGCAGCTAGGGCATTCGCAGTTGCGTGAACAGTCGGCGCTAGCAAACCAGCACCATGTGCAGTCTTCGGCAGCTTCAATTGTTTCTCTGACACTATCTGTTTGCCGCTGTTTTTTTTTTTCCTGTTCTTCATCAGTGGGATCATTCAGCATAGGTTGAGTTGTTATTACTGATGCTGCTTCATCAGGGGCGGAGCTGTTTGCCTTATTTTCCATGTCTGCAATGTTCCTAGGACTTATTAAAGGCTGATTTGTAATTGCATTGGCATCTCCTGCAGATTGAGACATCTTTTTTGTATCTGCTGTCGTGAACTCCTTTTCAGGTTTAATATAGTTATTTAGTAGATGTTTACTTGTTGTATGGTTCTATAATAATAAATTTTAGCCAGCTGGCAGAGAATAAACATATAACTTCCAATTTCTGAGTCAGCTCCAACCGCCAAATATTTTTCAGACTTATTTATAATTCAGAACTTTTAATTAAAAAATTAATTACCTCTCCGATTTTGTTACCTAGTTTTAGCACTTTTAAGAAAATCTTCAACGTAAGTCTTCTTTAGTTTTAAATAATAATGGTGAAGACATTAATTTACACTTGAAACCACAAGTTATTTTTGTAAGATCCGTAATTCGGCACTTGTTATTAAAACATGTACTTGTTGCACTGCTCTTGTTTCTTTCCTTAGATTTATTATAGACATTCAATGCCTGCAGTAATCTTTATTTCAATATGTTACTTGACACAAACACGCAAATATTTTTCTGACTACGTCCAACACAACTTGTACCACTTTATTACTTAATACTTTACTCTTTGACTTGTACACATTGCACCTCCGTTAGGAGTATACGTGTTCTGTGCATAGCACTTGCATTGCACACTCAACTCAAACTTGAATCATTGAAATTGAATCAGAATGCCAAATTTTTGACAGCACCAAACTTTCTTTCAATCGTCAAACTTTTAGTCGTACGTTTAGTTTTCACCAGTCAACTTTCTAGTTTTTAGCAACAATAATGTTCATCAAACAAAATTGTTTTTATAATGAGCGTGGATTGTTAAGGCCTAATTATAAAGCTTAATATTTGTTTCCGCCCGTTACAAATAATACTAAGAAAAAGAATCCCTTTACATCAATCTGCAGAAAGCAGCCATCCTAAACACATGCAGAATCGTTATGAAAATCATGCAGTTAAAGTTCAAAGTTGTCAAAAAATAAAAGGCCCGTTTTGACATTTGAGAATGCGTTCTTGACACCTGTCAGTTTCCTACAAACGAATACGTGTTTTGGGAATTCGATCTTTATTAACTACTAGAACTGTCAATGTCAATACGGGCCTTTTATTTTTTGTCAACTAGACGAAAGTACACTCTCACCATAAAATTTGCCACACGCTGCATTTACTTGGCTTTGGTCCATAAATGTAGCAAAGACCAGCCTTAGAGCTGAGAAAAAAGCACACTCCCTATAATAATAAAGTCTGGTGGCAGGAAAAAGTCTACGTAGTACCCATTTGTGTCTCCACGGCGGGTGTTATAGCCAATCACCTCCACCACAGCCTTAAACATGGAATACCTACTTGAGTGCGAAAGCCGTATCATCGAATTTTGTTTCTTCGAAAACCTTTCAACGACATCTATACTGCGACGTCTTGTTAAATCGACGTCTTGTTACTGCGATATTTCGTTACATCGAAAAACTGTACTGCGACCGGTTTTACTGCGTTAATATCATACTGCGAAGCCTTGTTCAATCGATGTCTCGTTACTGTGATGTTACTAAAAACTTACTTCGGACGACCTTACGGCGATAACCAAGTACATACAACGATTTTCTTTTGGTGGTTTATTCCACCTTGGTCAAAATGTGTGGAGGCAAATCCAACGATCTGGGGTAGAAATCAGAAATCATTTATTTGCCAAAAATGTAGGTATACATATAATATGGTTATTTTGTGGAGAGTCCCTATACATTTTACCTTACGGCATGCAAAAATTATTTAACATACACGAACCGAAGACAGAGAGAAAAAAAAGAAAAAACACAATACATTAAACAATTTCAAATTTAACAAAAAGCAAAATTATCATTTACCACAAATCACCATCACATATAAGCTTCGCGCTAGAGCAGTGACAGTGAATCCTCACTGAAATTAGGATACTTAATTGCTCTGGCCTATCTTCCGCCTAAAGAAATTCCTGATCCATTCAAAACTCTTAAAGAAAATGTACTACCAGAAGAAGCGAGAAGCATTACAGAGTGGTTTGAAACGTACTATGTTTTGGGAAAACTTATGTGCCAAGCCAGTAATAGTACTTCAGTCTGCATTTCAAGATGTTCCTCAATGTTCCCCCCTCAATTGTGGTCTATAAATATGAACAATGAACTGCGATTGCCCAGAACCCAAAATAAAGTTGAGGCATGGCATCGTAGGTGGAATAGTATATTACTTAAATAATAATCGACATGGCCTATATGAAACTATTCGGGAAATGCACTCAAGTGGGTATTCCCTTAAACATATAGACCTAAAAGACTCAATAACACTCCAAAAAGCCGCAATTTTAAATAACAGAATAGTTAGAAAGTTCATGCAAATTAAGGAAAATGAAATCACTCCTTAAAAAATTAATTCTTTGTAAAAAAAAAACACCACACACGCTACATTGACTTGGTTTGGGCCCGTTAATGTAGCTTAAACTAACCAAAGAAAAAAAAATTAAATAAAAATAGTCTATCACAGTCCACTGCTGGACATATCCTCTTCCAGTTGGTCCTGCGCCACATTTGCCAGTACCTACATTCTGCGGGTACGCACGGCTACTATTTCTTGACTGAAGAACTGTTTATTCAATTGCTCCGGTGGTACTGAGATAGCCACAGCGTCACTACGATTGATTGCTCACATAAATCAGGGATCACGATTTTTTTTCTTAATTTAGTTTGTAACTAACCAGTATTTGTTTACATTAGGTCTGTACACAGTCATTTTATTTCAACTGCCGATCGATTCTGTAAAAATCTCACCATATATTATATTGTAGTCTGTGAATCTCACCGTGAAAAGTTAGGTGAAGTGAGCTTAGAGTGAGCTGTCAATAGTGTCAATCCCTAGCATTAGTTGGAAATACAGCTCACTTCACCTAAGTTTTCACGGTGAGATGGTTACAGAATCGACTTGATTGGATAAATAACCGAACTATAACTGACTGACAATCAGGGTTATTGAGGACTATATTACTAACATCATAAACAACAACTTTGTTCTATGACTTTTATTAGTTCATCAGACTTTCGTACTAAAATAAAAATATTTCAATTCAACCAATTGAAATATTCGATTTTCTGTTTCGAACTCTACGCGAAGCAAAGGAAAGCGCTAGTTAGGTAAACAAACAGCCTTGTCTAGTACAAATTTCAGCGGAGGGGAGCGGGGGTTAGATAGAACAATGAAATCTTAAAGGTTTGTTGTTGGTAAATGTAATAAGTTTTGTAAAAAGTCATAGAACACAAGTTGTTGTTTATGATGTTAGTAATCCAGTCCGGCAAGGTTGTTAGTGTTTTACCAATAACCCTGTTTATTAATAATATAATTAGTTCTACTTATTGCCGCGGGACTTCTTTCGTGAGATGTACCCCAGGGTCAACTTGTCAGAATGTCTACAACCTAAGCATGCCATCCGTAGTTTCTTTCCGTTACGGGTATTTCCTACTCCGTATCATCTACGGACATAAGATTTTCTCAGGCCCGAACTAAGAACGAAAAACAACACATATTTTGACAGTTATCCTTACCGATGTGTTTTTGCCCGCCCGCAAAATTTAATTTAAAAGGAGTAGGGTGCATTTCGGAATATCAAATTACTTTTGGACGGGCCCGTAATTTCGTTGACGGACTTAGAGAGGAAGCTCCCAGTTTTGAAGTATGCCAACGCACCACGAAAAAGCTTGTGTGTTGATATAAGGGGCCTTTGCCATGTAAAAGGATTTTTCTTCTTCGTGTCGCTGGCACGACTGTATTTTAAATCTCTTTATTCATCAATGACGTCGACAAATGTTTTACAAGCTCAAAATTACTGTTGTATGCTGACGACATTAAAATATTTAGATCTATTAAAAGCCACCATGATTGCTCTCTCTTACAGGAAGACTTAGATGCGTTTTCGGCATACTGTACACGCAATAAGCTTCAACTTAGTGTATCCAAGTGTTATGTCATTAGTTTTACCAAAAATAAAAACATATTTATATATCCCTACACCTTAAAAAACGAAAATCTAAAAAGAGAAACCCTGGTCCGTGATCTTGGAGTTCTGTTGGACGACAAACTCCATTTAGATTCCCTTATCGACAAAATTGCTAATAATGCTTTCCGTATGTTCGGTTTTATCATGAGAACGGCTACAGTATTTACCCGGTCCTCTACCTATTTGTATTTGTATCGGTCGTTAGTTCGCTCTCAGCTAGAGTATGCTGTTTCGGTATGGAATCCCCACTATGGTAAATACTCCGATATGATCGAAAAAGTACAGAGAAAATTTTTAAAGGCCATGCATTTTCGTTGCCATCGTACCTACCTTTGCATCCTACAATGATCTATTGCAGAAGTATAACCTGCAAAGTTTAAAGTCTAGACGAATTATGTTGGAAACAATGTTCTTGTTTGATCTGTGCAATACTTATGACTGTATTGATACTCGCAACAAAATCAGCTACGTAGTACCCAGAACAACGGTATGCCGTGGGGTGCGCGCAAGGCCTCTATTTGCAGTAAGTTCCTGTCGCACAAACGCGGGCTTGCGAGCACCCCTACGTCGTCTTACCAACCAGTACAATAAGATCTTTGAAGACATCGACTTCTTCTTCGTCTCTGCTCAAAAATTTAGAAATCTTACCAAGAAAATAATTTTAGAATATAACAGTTAGTTTAGTTAGTTACTTTAATATTTGCTCATTCTCTCTCTCTTTCTCTGTTGTTTGCATGCCTGTCTATGTTTAAGTTCACTTTTAACTACTTTTTTGTTTTAAAATCTTAGAATAGCGCACTGTTATATATAACTTTTAATATGTTGTGGAAAATGTCGTAGGTTATACATTTATAAACCTTGTACATTTATATCTTAGTGTAATATTTTAATGTATAACTGTTTATTTTCCCGAATAAATAAAATAAAAATAAAAAAAATAAAAAAATCTTGTTTTCCCAAAACTTTGCCACTTCCACGGCGTTTTTGGTGGCAGCGCAGAGGTCAATTTGACTGCATGTTTTGGGACACAGAGGGCAGGATAGGAGGTGGAGCATGGTTTGTGACATAGCTCTACAATCACACCCTACTGCCGTTCCGTCAAGGAACTTCCCACTTGTATCCGGAGAGGGTTCTGAGGATAATTAACTTTAATACATGCTGATATTAGACGACTTCGAAGTGAGAATCTTTCTCAATTTACCAGGAAAAC
Organism: Apamea epomidion; assembly: GCA_947507525.1. Taxonomy (NCBI): domain Eukaryota; kingdom Metazoa; phylum Arthropoda; class Insecta; order Lepidoptera; family Noctuidae; genus Apamea; species Apamea epomidion. The sequence goes on from OX382247.1 coordinate 14,639,006, forward strand.
GAATGAATAATCTCACTGTGAGATTACTCATTTGTTTTCCTGGTAAACAAATTCAAGTACTTAGCGGGAAACGAATGTGTTGGCGCGTTACTACATAAGTAAGTAGTTACCTGTTATTTCTTATGACAACACTGATCAGTAATCAATACACGATCAGCCCTATAGGATTTCCGCCGGTGCGGCGAGTCTGGCAGAGACATACTTACCTGCAGCCCCGGATATATAGCCGGGGGGGCAGGCTGGGGCCTATGCCCCGGGCGGCAAATTCACACTTTACAGACGAATGGACAACTCATCATTTACTTAACTTTGACCACGAAATAAATAATAGTACAAGTACAGAAATAAAATATATATCCTACACGTTTATGTCTATATATCTGTAAATAAATAGGCATAACACAGAAAGAACAGCGATGGATGCATTATTTCCGGAAGGCCTATGTAGGCTGCCGCGGGTTGTTCGAAAGAGCTACCGTGGCCCCTGGAATAGGCAACGGAAGGAACACGGGTGGGTTTTAGTCAGTAAAAGTCTGACACGCCCTTCCGCTCAGCCCAGAGCGGGAGAGGTGATTTGATGATTTCCCACCCAAAAAAAAAAGGCCTATGTAAAAAAATTGAACATCCGGGGCTGCTTACCTGTTTTAATTAAATGCTCTGAAGATTCGCACTCTCACTGATCTAATCTCTAGAAATAAAACCGACCAAGTGCGTGTGCGGCCACGCATAGAATAGGGTTCCGTAGTCACCCATAATGGCACGTGGATTTAGAAGGATATTTTACATGTTTACTTATTATTTGGTTATTTTTGTACGAAGTTTTCCAAGTAAGCGCATTTTACAAGTTAGGCCTCTATAACTCCTGAAATAACAAAGTTATCTAAACCGTTATAGTTTTCCTTCAAAGTTTATCACATGGACTACCATCATCAATTTTTTCAGATTTTTCGAGCCAGCCGTTTTGCTTGTAGAGGCGGGGGGGGGGGGGCTATTTTAACAAAAAAATGCGCTTTAAAGTTGAATATCTTGCAAAGGGATATCTAAATCAAAAAATCGTCTTAGCAACCTCTCAATGTTTTTAAAAGACCTATCTAATGATACCCCACACTATAGAATAGAAAACTTTTATTTCAGACAGGAGTCCATAGGGTTAGTAACAATTTTACTTAACTTCTAGTGTTATTATGTTACAGATACAGATGTACATACAATTAATACTCAGCGTGGAGCAGGCTGCATCCACCTTCCACCTCCGTAACATCGGGGAATCCCAGTTGGTGCCGCCGCGAACACGCGTCATCAGGGATGCGCATCAATTCCTAATATTGGCGGCAAAACCATTAATATTATTATCCGCAAACATCCCCGATGCACTACAACGCCACGGCAGCCGCTAGAGTACTTTCAGTGCTATGTTCAGTATTATATTGAACGCGTAGGTCGCTGTATGCCCGCTGAGTGAAGTTGACCCACATGCTGCACGTGTAGAAGGACTGACAGTAAGCTTTGAATAGCGTAACTTTAACTGGTTTCGTACATCGCGCAAACCTGCGGGCCAGCATGTTACAACGGACAGCCAGCGACCTACGTTCCCTTTCAATGTCGCAATTGTCTTTTAGATCTTCAGTGACCCAGTGGCCCAGATACTTAAATTTATCCACCCTTCGCAGGGGTTCTCCACACAGTGCGACATGAGGAATACACGAATATGTCACACTGCCTGCTTTAAAAACCATTAGTTCGCTCTTTAAGACGTTATATTTGAGCCCATGAATCACCGCATATTGTTCGCATATAGCGAGTCGCCTCAGAGCACCGATCGATGGGGTCAGCAACACCATATGGGTGAGCTGACCCCCCCCCCCTGCCTCACCCCGCACTCGGACGTGTATCGGACAAGTCCGAGTGCGAGCCTATCCACTTCACGCTATTGCTTTGACGACTATACTAGTACTTGAATATTGACACTATTTGAGGTGGTAAAGTCTATAATTCTAGTTTACGCCACAAAACATCGTAACATATGAGATCGAATGCCCTTGACAGATCCAGAAAACAGGCAAAAATAGGAGTCTTCCTGGCTTTGTAGTATTGAACAGTCTGCTTGGCACATAATTGCACGCTCTGTTGACAGCCCAGGCCTAAAGCCGAACTGGGCATCATGCAGTTCGAGGTGTTTAGTCAATTGCTTGTCAAGCAGACTGCCCAAAACTTTTGCTATGACAGTGTACAGAGAAATGTGCCTGTAATTGGGAATGTCAGAGACATCCCCGGTTTTATTTTTCATAATAGGCACTACCATTGTATTCATTATGTCATCCGGTAAGTATCCGTGAGTAACGCACATGATAAAAAACAAAGCGAGTACACGCGCAGTGGTGCCCCCCGTATACCTCAGGTGCTCGATGCTGAGGCCATCATGACCCGAGGATTTACCCCTCTCCATTTTCTTTATTATGACTGAAATTTCTTTTGCTGTAAAAACAATAGAAACGTCCCCAGAGTTGGCCCCAGCATCCACGACCTGTACAAGTCTAATAAGAGGTGACTCAACCTGGAAATAACGCCATAATGCATTAGCTACATCCGCCGGCTCCTGTACGCCCGCCACGCTCACGGGGGGACTCAGCCTTGGATTCAACCTATTTGTTGATTTCCAAAATAATCCAAATTTCTTTTTTGTGTGATGTGACTATGGGGTAAACGCGAGAAAAAAAAATCATCCCCACTTTACGTGTAGGGGAGGTAGGTACCCCAAAAAAATATTTTCCGTGATTTTATTTTAGTACTTTGTCGACGTGGTAAATACACAAATCCATGCAAAGGTTCATCTTTCTAGCACAAAACGTTTTGAAGGTAAGTCGAGGACGGACGGACGAACATCCGAGACGTGAACTATGGAACCCTAAAAAGAATCACCGAAATGTACGAGTATGTACGCGCCTAACTTGATCGACTGCACCAAATTGGATAATTCTGTTTTTTTTGTCACTGGGACAAGGTTTGTATAGAAGAAAATTAGAAGAAAAAAATATATGGCGGTACGACGTTCGCCGGGTCAGCTAGTAGAAAATAAATAAAGAGAGCGCGCCGTTTTTCGTTTTTGTCGTCTCTACAAGGTTTATCACAATGATAACATTTCTCTACACATTAGGCACTTCCTATAAAATTCTGCTTATAAATCTTTGAAACGTCGAACGACTCTGTTTATTTTAACAATTTTAGCGCCAGTTTGGCACTCATTCAAAACCTACAATTCTCAGAAACGCTTTGAAGTTTCCGTAAAATTCCTGAGCATTATGCCTGGATTAGCGTTGCGGTGACTGACTCCGTGGAGTAAAATTATCCGATGGGGTATTGAACCCCTTTTGCGTAACACAATATCAATTACAATCTGAATCATTCTGAAGGATATTGCTAATCCATTAAAAAATGTCTGCTCAACAATGTAAATAACGCAATATGAAATGCTGTTAAACTGTCAAAATGAAAGCCATTGCTACTGTTAGTGTGTCCTGTCACTCCATACATTTCACCTGTCAATCCGGGACTTTGCGACCGAATTCAGTAGTAAAGCGATCGCTATGAATGTCGAGACTGCTGGGGCAGGATAGTAAAATCAGTGGAGGGGGTCGCTACTAGCTCAAAAAGATAACCCCAGCCTATGAAACTACGTCACTAGCATACTACCTTTTTCACTAGCTTACTAGCCTAGAAAAGAGGATAGTTATTGTATCTATCGCAGATTGATTGTAGAATCCGCTGTTTTACAAAACCGCTAGTTGTTTTACAAAACAGCTCCGTTAGGTATTTAAAACAACTGACCAAAGTTCAGCTGGATTGTCATTGCGCTACGTTTTACAAAACTGCTAACGACGTTTAGACGTAATGCAGAATGGCTTATTTGCAGTCACAATGAGCGTGTTTCATTAGACTCTGATAAATTATAATTAATATTGTCCTTAAAATCACTGTTTTCACAGTTAAGGTAATTTTTACTCGTATTACTCGTATTATTTATATCTGTTTCGGACGCCATTATTGTTGTTACGTCACACAGACCCAAGAGCAACTAAATTTAGAACTAAAATCTACAATCTGACGTTTAATTTCACGCTGTTTTACAAAACCGCTAATCGTTGCCCCGCTGCATTGATAAATGTAAACGTTTATGCAATTCTGCGTGTTCTAGTTCAGTTATTTAGGGTAAACCGCTGAACGTCGTTCAGTTATTTTACATAACGGAGCTGTTTTGTAAAACAGCAGATTCTACAATCCATCTGCGACATTGACAAAAAAAGGTCGATTGCAACTGTCATTTTAACAAATTAAAAATCTGAGTTTACCTAGCCTTACTAGCACAACAATATTTTGCTATCCTAGCGTCAAGAACTAACTCTTATCTAATCGTGTAACCAGCATTAGACGGTAGTAATCATGGAATTGAGGATGCACTTCACCAGGTGAAGGGAAATAAAGCCAATAATTATCGGCATAACGTGGCAATGAGCCAGCAATACTGAGAAAATGCAAGTGCACTTACTGACGTCACTACATACGCGCTTAGATCCAAATTATTGTTCTAAATACGCTATGTAGTTTATCTGTTTCCTGCGTTTTCACACCATAATGACGGAACGGCTTTTAGATAAACCTTAGCTAAACGGTTGATCAGTGGTGGCCCAATGGTAACGGAAATCACAAAGCCCATTATTTTGTAGTGTTTGTTTTTTTTTTTTTGTGGTGTAGGTACAGACGCCAGCAGGTCAAGCTACCCGAAACTGTCAAATTTTCCCAATCAACCTTGAACCTAATGCTTTAGCGATAAAGTTGAAAATCTATTAAAGAAAGACAGATTGTAGTAGCTTGGTGTCTGTACACACGGCTACACATCAAGTCGGACACCCTATATACGCATAACTACGCTACCAGCAATACAGAGAATTGTAGGAAAGGGACTGCGTATCGTGGCATCGGCCAATCACAGCATTTGCCGCGTTGCGCCTACGCACACATATGCACTTTTTTTTGGCAAAAACATTCGCAGTTTCACTCGTATTCAATTCAGTCTTCTATGCCGGTTTCCTAAACGTCGCCCAGGATTCACGACTATTATGTTACGTTAAGTTAGGCAAACTAATTAGATTAATTGTTAACATTGTTTCCAAATTTTTGTTTTTTTATCTATGTTGATTTCTATAATTCTATTACTCATTTTGGAGTTTAAATTTTAAACTATTTTAATTGATATTTTTTTTAATTTGTTTTTATTTTTGGCTCCCGAAGTAACTCGAAGCTGTTAAATTTGATAGTAGTCTGTTATCTAAGAATAATATTTTATTGTTTTAAATGTTAATAGTTTACAATTTTTTTATGTGGATTCAGCTTCTTTTCAAGTCATAAACATAATTTATCTAACTACTAGCTGCGCTCCGCGGTTTCACCCGCATAAGTTTCGATCCCGTGAGAATTTCAGAATGAAAAGTATCGTATGTCTTAATCCTGGTTATAAACAATCGGTGTGCCAAATTCCATCCAAATCCGTTTAATAATTTTTGCGTGAAAGAGTAACAAACATCCATGCATCCATCCATCCATACAAACTTTCGCGTTTATAATATTAGTAGGATTTACATAATAATTATTCTAGTGTGAGGATATTTCTCATTTCTATTAGTAGCATAGACCAATAAACCATATCAAGTTTTATTTTCCATATTCATTATAGAGGGTTGTCACTGGATGAATATTTTTTTTTCAACTGTGTTGTTAGTAGCTTGGTTTTAGTTATATAAGTCCATTTTACTGTGTTATTTAAATGTTCATTGTTGATATAGATTTTTAACTATTGTTGGCTCCTGAGGTAACTTGTAGTTATGTTTAGATTATGATAGTTATTTCGCGCCGTTCAAGCGTTCAATAATTAGACAAAATTAATAATGAATCATTACATTAAGTATTAACTATTGTTACGCGGTCAGCCGACGCGGACGCCCCGCATGGAGCTTTGTGAATTGAAGTACCTATATTTAAATTGTTAATTCATTTAAGGCTTTCTTCGACACATTGATGATATACCTATGCAATGCATGTGATGCTAGCTTAGGCAACATGTATAAAGGCCTATTCAAATCTAAGCGGTATTTGTATAACCTCCCGTGGCTAGCGCGAAACCAGAATACAAAATATACCTACCCGGCGGAATATACCGCTCGTATTTCGTTGTTACCCACAACCGTATCTATCGAATATCGCTTATAGGTATTTGAATAGAATAGGCCTTTAACTAATGATTTTAGTAATTAAGTTTTATTTGCCATAAGTAGATATAAATGTAATATAAGAACCGATTTGATAAAAATCTGTGTGCTTTTAAGATTGACTCACTATAGCCTTTTTATGGTAATCAAATTTGTTCGAAATTAATGCATCTGCGAAGGTGTTTTATCAACATGATATTAATTTTTATCCAAATAAATACGTTATTCATCACAAGTATTTAATTGTGAACAAAATTGCCTTTGACATCACTTGATTTCAATCAACATCTTAGGAGATAACATAATTTTAAAATAACTCCGCAACAAAATAGGTATGATAACGTTCTGGTCTGTTCAACATCACGCTAGGTTAAAATGAATACAGTCAGAAATAGAACTAAGCGAGAACGAGAAGCGAGCGATGCGATGCGACGGGGTGGGGCGGGGGAACAATCATTTCACGCGGACGAAGTCGCGGCCAGAAGCTAGTATTATAATACGAGCTCAACTTGTTTACAAAATAATATACATGATACGCATCTATCTAGTCGCGTTGATGTTGTGCCTCGCGCCACAGTATTACAATATTTCCTAATACTGTGCTCGCGCTCCCGCGCAGTCCTGCGAGGTGCGTGAGACGAAATAACAAAAACATATCGCACTCTCTCGCACGATTCGCAGCGTTCAACTTCTAGTAGTCCAAAGTTCAAACAGTCTAACTTGATGTGTAGCCGTGTGTACAATAAATTATATATCATAAATAAATAATGGCCCCAACTAACGAGTTGTAGATCGTGATCGTGGGTTGTAGGCGCTTTACTTGGTATAAATAATTTCATCACCTGCACTGCTCTCAAAACTGGCTGTTTGTGTATGTGAGTTTAAATGTTTGTAAAAGCACCCACGATACAGGAGAAATTCAAAGTATGGGGCGACGTTTTAAAAAAAAAAAAAATACTATAGGACAGACCGAAATACTGTACAGTATTTCGGTACTTTTGTTTATGTCCCATGTACTAGGGGGCGAGCCTATTGCCAGCAACCAGGAACAAATCCAGATTCCGGACTGCTACTGAGAAAACCTGATGAAATAACCAAATAACACTGCCTGTCCTGGGAATCGAACCCAGGACCTCATGCCGCTTTGGCTTCTAAGATACAGGCTTCTTGCCTAGTTTAGGAGTCAGATGTGTCGACCTTAAACTGTGTCACTGCTGTACAACTTAATCCTAAGACTTCTCATTGTACTATTTGGTGTTTGTGTGTGTACAAATAAAGGATTTTTATAATTTATTATTATGTATGCTCAGCAGTAGAGCTTTCGTTTGTTTAGAGTAACGAGATATTGCTATCGCAAACCCATTAATTACTAATGGCACATATGACATAATTATTCATTTCTAATGATTATAGTACTCTAATGGGCCATTAGAATAGTTCAATTATTTGACATTTAATTGCAAGTATACCATTAAGGGCTGACTTTTCCAACGCCAGATAATTTTATCGGAGGAATAATTTTGAATTTTTGACAGTTCTTCTAATAATACCTAATCTATGAATACTAATAATTTTATTATAAAAATAAATGCAGAAAGACACAAATTGCGCGTGTTTTTGACGTAAGGATGACACTTGATGACATTGATAGCGTCACATTGACGATCCGCGGCGCCAACAATTAGCTCTTTCTTTTTTTAATTTAGCCAAAAATAGGAATGGTCAGCTGCTGCAGGATTATCACAGACCTATTAAAATACAGGCTGATTTTTTAAAGACCAGCCAAATTTAAGGATGTGGTACAGACCATCAAACTGAACAACTTTCTCCATGGGACCAACATCGTAATCACGAATAAAAATTCAGCCGTCCCATACATTTAGATCGAGTAGGTATTGAAGTTTCCTATGGGACAGTTGATAAAATTTTCGCGATTACGCTATTTGTCCCATGGATAAAGTTGTTCAGTTTGATGGTCTGTACCACATCCTTAAATTTGGCTGGTCTTTAAAAAATCTGCCTGTATATATAAATTTATTTTCTTTGCACCGATCACAATAATCTCAATTACCCATTCTTGTTGTAAAAATAATTGTATGGTAACACTGAACTACATTACAATAAAACACAACTGTTATAAATTATATTTATTTTTATAATTATTAAACGTTTTTAATAAGTACACAAAAATACAACATACAAAAATGCACAACATTCATTGTAGTTTATCTTAATATTAATAAAATTACTGACTTATTATACCTACATTTTAACATGGCAGGCGAAGCCTATTACGTTATTTACGTTGGTCTAATGTAAATTGTTACAAAATTAATAGCATTACGTTTAAAGCTGATTGGGAAAATTTGATAGTTTCGGGTAGCTTAATGTGCTGGCGTCTGTACATTCGACAAAAGACATAAGTAAACAGGCAGCATAGCATACTATAGAAACAATTACTTTAATTAGTCCCTTGTTATGCATGTGGAGAAGACAACGCACAAAGAACAATGGAAAGCTATGGGGGAGACAAGCAGTGGGACAATACCGCAGGGTAATTGAATAACACACTATCAGTAGCAATGGCTTTCTTTTTGACAGTTCGACAACATTCACTGCGTTATTTACGTTGTTGAGGAGACCAATTTTTCAAACATATGAAGCAATGGATTAGCAATATCCTTCAAAATTATTCAGGTTGAGATTGATAGTGTATTAGGCCAAGAGAGTGCTGGTTCAAAAAAAATGCGTGTAGGTAGTAGATAGTATTAAGCATTATTAAATCTTTGATAAAGTTGATCGTACATAAATAAGTACTGTGTCCCTTGTTAAGTTGTCAGGCACATAAAAATAATTAATAGTCTAGGGTTCTGACCCAAGACTATTAATTATTTTTCCTTGTTCAGTAGTGGTAATTTATCGTGCCACCTTTGTTGCTGCACAAACTGACCTGGTTTTATCAATTAATAAGTAATTTAGGTGCAGACAGTTCTCTGGCATATTTTGGCAGATGACGAAATAGGAACATTTTATGTATTCGCCTGTCGCCAGTACTGCGTGCCAAGTCTATAAACTAGCCTGTCACTTGCACATGTTAACATTTTTTTACATAAAACCTCAAAAACATTAGTTTAAAATTATTTAGCAATAAAACTGTAGCACCTAATACAACATAAAGGCACGTATGTATTTACAACAATTTAAAAAAAATATATATTTCTTATCCTAACACAAATCACCAGCCTTGCGCGTTTCTTATTTATTTATAGGAATAGGTGAAGTCGGTTTGAAGGTTTCCAAAGTGATTGGGCGAGATATATTTTTATTTAAACTTTGTGAACAAAAAGGTACAAAGGCGGACTTAATGCCTTAGGCATTCTCTACCAGTCAACCAAGGGTGGTGAAGACAGATTCTGTTGATTCACTATTATACCTATTGTCTAGGTAATTTTTCGCATTTATTTCTTTTCTTTTACGGTGTTTTAGCCATTTTTGTAGGCATTTGGCTACTACAGAACATTTATCGCCCGACTTTTCGTTAACAGTTCAAATCAAAGCAGGCGGCGCTTTAAAAAAAATATATTATAGAAGATTAGAATATAATTTTACGATTAAGTACACAACAAGACATTGATTTTACGCGATACACATTTAAGTTAATCAAGCAAACAGCATAAGTAATAACTTAATTGCAATAAACCTTGTGCCTCATCCACGACATCCCAGTATTTATAGCTAAGTAGATTAATTTTGCTCCCCAATGGACTTTGGTAAGACTATAAGAATAATTTTTAGTTTTGTAGACAAGCGAAAATCACTCAAATTGATATTATTGTCTCGTGGAGAAGTTGCTTAAAGGCCTTTTAGGAATCAGACACATTTTCGTGAACGTTTTCTGCGTATAGGTATAATTATTGTCTCATATGTACAGACGTCAGCAGGTCAAGCTAACCGAAACTGTCAAATTTTCCCAATCAACCTTGAACCTTAATGCCTTAGCGATAAAGTTGAAAATCTATTAAAGAAATTTGACAGATTGTAGTAGCTTGAGGTGCTGGCGTCTGTACATTTATTATAGAATTACTTATCTTATAGTAAAAGCATCTCACAAAATATAAATATTATCTACTAATTAGTCATCACCACCGGAATCACATCCTCCTCCAGTATCATCGCCACCGGAATCACATCCCCCTCCAGTATCACCCCCACCTGAATCGTGACAAGTTGAAGTATCGTGGCTACTGGTGTGATGCGTGCCCGAGTCGTGATGGCTATTCGAGTGATGCGTTCCCGAGTCGTGATGGTTGCTCGAGTGATGCGTTCCCGAGACATGGCCACCAGTCGAGTGATGCGTTCCCGAGTCATGGCCACCAGTCGAGTGATGCGTTACCGAGTCGTGCTCGCTCGAATGATGCTTTCCCGAGTTATGGTGACCACCCAAAGGAAGGGTTGCCGAGTCGTGACCACTCTTATGGTAACTCGAGGAGTTGTAATCGTCATTTGAATTCGACATCAAGTCTTGTGCTGGCTCGCTATGATGATTTCCAACTCCAACATGCGTGTATTGCGCCGAAAGACTAGGTATTCCCCAATCGTCGTTGTTATCTGTAGTGTTGTCATAGTAACTGCCTCCGGAGTTTATATATCTTTTGTTATAGATCCTTTGGTTCCTCTCTCTGGGTTTGTCTTCACAGCAGTCGTTCAAGGAATTCGCACAGCAATCACAACATCTCTCGGTACAGTTTTTGATACCCTGGCAACATATTGATAGAAGTCTGCACACGAATAAACAACATCCTTTCTTGTTTCTTGTGTGAATACAGCAATCGTCGTGTTGTTCGCTGTCTATTCTGTGTATCGTCGGTGGGTTATCACCTCCTTTGCCCTCTTGCATTGCCGTCGGTTGATACGGCGATGTAGCCGACGGCTGAGCGGATATCACATGTGACATTTTATTGTTTGTTTGGAACTGTACTTAATTTATTCTACGTCTGTACCTACGTCTGGCCGCTCCCGACCCAAAACATGACGTAATCGCTTGAAATATCCTGTCCTTATTCTTAAATATGAATATTGCGGTGTTAAACCACACTGCACATACACAGTTTTTATGAAAAGTCTTTTGATAAACTCCAACGTGAATGTTGTTTACTTTTTTTAACACTGATTCAACACGTTCATCAAAACGGCAGCCTTCCAAACTGGTAAACAATGTCACTTTGTCCTTCAAGGCTTGAATAAAGTATTGAGAACACGTATTTCAATTAATTCGTTATTCTCAACGTATTGTTCGACGCTGAGGCACAATAATACTGGACAGTGGACGGGAATAGCCACGCTCCGGTCAACTAATACAAGTTATCGCGGCACTCACACATTGAAACGACCACTGTCTGTAGTAATAATCACTAACTGTGAAACGGACTGACTTATGCCACGGTGTAAACAAGATTGCGTGCGTTCTATTCTACCAAATGTGTTGGAGAATCTACTCGTTTTGTAGTAGGAACTTACTTAGCACATGTATTTATCGTAGTTGAAGAATGAGGTACCTCATTACTTGTTTAGATAAGATACCACATAATACTTACAGTTTGTTATAAAACCTTGGGGGTATTACCTATGTATTATAAACAGAGCCTGCTTTTATTTCAATAAAAATATGTACACATGACGCTACCCCATGTAGGCTTTACATTTCCAGTATAAGCTAAGTTTTCATAGCACGAAAAGCCTTTACAATGCGAGGTCATCTAAAACTGGACATGTATAGCCTGATGTGTCGTCGTGTGTACCTAGTCGTGACGATAAATATTTATTTGCCGTAATCGTATTTATCTACAATAAGAAAGGTAAGGAATAGTCAGTAAAGAGGATAAGCCTACAAATACAAAATGTTAAAATTAATACCTATCTCTTATTAAATGACTAATGAATATCTTGTTACGATGACGTAAGAACGCGGGTATCTGTGGAATGCAGTTGGCGTAACACAGCTAATTAGACTTCATTTAGAACAATAAAGCTTCTCACTTATACTGTAGCGCAAATTGTTGTTAATCGAGCAAAATGTGGTAATTTAAAAACAACACTTGCAACACCGAAATCGAAATGTCAAAATCAAGGTCATTGCTCTTAGCGCCAAAATAAAGGCTCTACAAGTATAATTCAATGTCTTTGGACGATTTTATGGATATCTATAAATATACGAGTAGGTTCACACTCGAATTCAATAATAATTTTGCAACAAAGCTACCTACTTATTAGCTAACTACATTTTTTGCTTAAGGCGCGTTATTCACATTTGCTCTTATACCTACTCGATAAAGCTGTTCATCACCACGCAGCAGGGACCAGGGTATAGGTGGATGTGGAGCTGTGTCACAATTCACAAGCTATGCCCTTAATCCTGCCCTCTGGGCCCCAAAACATGCAGCCAAAGTGACCTCTACGCTGCCACAGACAACGCCGTAAAAGTGGTGAACTTTACCACTTTTACGGCGGTGAAGTGTTGGGCCAACAAAATATATACAACTGTCGTGCAGCGACGGGAAGAAGTTTATAGCTGTTGTTAATGAATAAAAGGGAAATAAAACCATTTTTTTTCCCTTTAAAAATATTAGTTATATTTTTACAATTAATCATACATTGACATTAATCATACATTGGTTGTGCTGGCGTCTGTGCCAGCACATCAAGCTACTACAATCTGTAAAATTTCTTTAATAGATTTTCAACTTAATCGCTAAAACATTAACGTTCAAGGTTGATTGGGAAAATTTTACAGTTTCGGGTAGCTTGCTGCTGGCCTCTGTACATGATATTTACAAACGACGACACATCAAGCTATACGTAAGACCGCGGATTTTGCCACTTTTTGAATGAAAAATATGTCCCAAAATTTTGACTGCTTATAAAAAAATAAAATACTTGGTAAATTGCAATGAAAATATTATACATAGATTACGTAATTCTTAAACTCTCAGAATGTATCTTGAAGTGAATATAAGTCATACAGATTATAAAATACAATGAGTTAAATCTATCCAGACCCCCAAATTTCGTCAAAAACACCGTGTCTTTTTGGTTTGGCCACACGTTTGAAGTTATAAAACTTTTTTTTCTTCTAATTAATGTCTAATTATTTGTGGCTATCTGAAATGTCTCAAAGTTAAGCTGCAATATCATGGTTTTCATATCTTTAATTATGCGATTTTCTTTGAATTATTACTATTCAAACATTTGTCTCCATATTTTTACTTCTATGTTACTATTTTCTATGTTACCAAAGTTTGGCTCCTAGTTATTCAAAACAGACAGTGGTAGATTTTAGACATTTTACTGGCTACATTGGCTGTGCAAACAACACATTAAAAAAAAAAAGACGCCATTTTGTCGTCTCTGGAGTGTTGTGAAAGTGTACACGTGTGTTCCGGTAGCGGAATTCTGTTGTGAATTTTGGCGATTTCAAAGGTAAATAACAGTTTTTATTACGCACCTCTTATATACCACTATGCGCGAGTGACTAAGAAGTGCGTGAACGTGTTTCTTTGTTTAAAATTCGGCTCGGTTTTGAAATTATAGCTATTTATAACCTCGAAAATGTTACTTAAACGTTACTTCTATTTTGCTTCTATGTTACTAGTAACGTTGATTGCATGTTACGGTAACGTTGAAGTGTTGTAAAGGTTTGTGCATATCGTAGATTATTATATTTTTACTTTTACACGGCAAGGTAACCCTTGTAAAAAAAATTTCCCCATTTAATATTTACTCGAGGTTTTCACTAAGTAGAGTAGCGTTTTTACAAGCTTTTATTTAAATGCTTTAAAAAGACAAAAATAAACTTTTACTTTAAAACTTTTACTATCAACTTATAACGTCATTACACAATTTATATGATATAAAAGCTTGTCGCTAGATTTAATTACTCGCATTTACTTAGTTTGAAAATTTTAATAGTTCAAATCTATCACATTAAGTTATTTAATTTACTTGTTTTACAAGTAAATCTCGCGACAAGTTTTTATATCATATAAATTGTGTAATGACGTTATAAGTTGATAGTAAAAGTTTACGAAGGCTGAAATAGTGCCTTTAACCTTAACCTTTTTGATTCAGTTCACTTTTCTGATTGACGACTAACCAATATAAACATTGTCACAGATGCCGTTGACAGCGGCAGAAAACAAAAAAAAAATACAGAGAAAAATTAAAAACAGAGAATCTTCAAAAATATGAGGAAATGCGGAAACAAGCAAAAGAAATATCTGCAAGACATTATAAAAACAAAAAAGTGCATATACTGAAGAGCAAAAACAAGAATTACGCCAAAAATGGAAGGAAGATCGGAAAAACATGTCATGGTGTGATTAAAAAAAATGATAATTTGTAATAAATATAACTAAATATACATGTTCCTAGGTACAGACACCAGCACATCAAGCTGCTACAATCTGTCAAATTTATTAATAGATTTTCAATTTTATAAATTCTGTCAAATTTCTTTAATAGACCTACAATTTAAGAAATTTTACAGGATTTAGTAGTAGTAGTGTCAAGGTTGATTGGGAAAATTTGACAGTTTCGGGTAGCTTGATGTGGTGGCGTCTGTATCTACTATATAAGATTGTTCTCATTTCTGTGATTTTTACTAAACACTATTGATATCATTTACTAGGTTTAAAACTTAATAATTATCATTAATGAATGTTCTTTACTTTTGATAAATAAGTCATAATAAATATCTTGTTACACTTACTTAAATCATATCATCATAGCTTTTGTTTTCCTGATAATGTTCCCATTATTTGGTAAGTGGTCAAATTGTCATGGCTGTGATAATTGCAAACTGTATACAGTTCTAAACCTTTTTCTGCTATCATTGAATCACACAGTTCACAGTTGTCGAAATGAAATAAGTAAAAAAAATCGGACTAAAGCTTTTGATCCTAACACATCCGGTGATAGTAAAGAACCCAACAATTATAGACCTGTGTCAATTCTGCCAGTTCTCAGTAAGGTGTTTGAAAAGTTGATGCTCAATCAAATGTTACGTCACTTTAATAAAAATTAGGTACATCTTTCATGAACACCAGTACGGCTTCACCAAAGGGCGTTGTACCACTGACGCCGGTGTTACCCTAATGAAAAACATTTTTAACGCCTGGGAAGAAGCACAAGATGCTATTGGAATCTTTTGCGACCTCTTTAAGGCAAACACTTTGATGAAATTCGAGCACTATGGGATTAGGAAAACAGCACTTGACTTATTAAGATCATACCTGAAACATAGAAAGGTTAAAGTTCAAGTAAATGGCGTAAATTCATTGGGTTCTAAAATGACAATGGGCGTTCCTCAAGGTTCGATATTCGGTCTATCCCTCTTTTTAGTTTATATTAATGATTTACCCCAATTACTTCAAAATCAACCGAAGATGGTGCTATTTGCAGATGACACATCATTGATCTTTAAAATAGACCGACGGTCACAAAATCTTGAAGACGTGAATAACTCTATTCTTCAGGTCCAAGATTGGTTTACGGTAAATAATTTAGTACTTAATGAAAAAAAACCAAATGCATTAGATTTAAATTACCTAATGTTAGAAGTAGCGAATGTGACATCATATTGAATGGACAAAAATTAGAATTTGTTAATCAGACAGTTTTCGTAGGAATCACGCTAGACGAGAAATTACAATGGGGTTCTCATATAACATCTATTGCGGGGCGGCTAAGCTCGGCCGCATATGCTGTTAGAAAGATAAGACAACTAACAGATGAAGAAACCACGCGTTTGGTCTGTTTTAGTTACTTCCACAGTATTATGTCATATGGCATTTTACTGTGGGGTCGGGCTGCTGACATTGAATCCATTTTTATTTTGCAAAAGAGAACTGTCAGAGCCATTTACAATCTACGTCGCCGCGAATCTCTTAGGGAACTATTTAAAAGGGTTAATATTATGACGGTACCTTGCCAATTCATTTATGAAAATATTATGTATGTAAGAAAAAATCCACATCTTAAAATAAGTGATAGACATAATTTTAATACTAGAAATAAAGATAAATTAGATCAACCTTTTTTCAGATTATCTAAAGTACATACATCTTTTATGGGGTACTGTGTTAAATGTTACAACAAAATACCTTGTGAAATATTGCAATTAAATGAAAGAAAAATTAAAACTTATATTAAAATTACACTTTGTAAGCAAGGATATTACAAATTACAGGATTATATCCAAGATAAGAAGGTCCTGCTCCATAGAACAATCTCTAGAGTCTAGACAAAATCAAACTCGTTGCTAATGTAATTGTATAATTTTTTTTTTTTTCTTTGACATAGATTTACATTCTGTAATTACTTAAAGTCACACCCGGACTTATTACTCCTTATTTATTTATGAAAATCGTCTACTTTTGGAATGTTTGTGAATATGTGAGCACCATGTATCTATCATATAGTTAATTTATGTGTCATGGTCTCATTTATCCATTTTAATTCTTTTACCTATTGTGGGATAGTAATTTTATTTTTAGGTGCATCGTCTTCAAATATAATTATATAATTTTATGTATGCAAAATATTGTAAAACATTTTAAAAGAGTAACGGTGGAGTTTCTTGCCCATTTTTCTCCATACGAAAACTACCTTTTGGAAGGGGCGACTAGAATCAATTTTATTTTAATTTTATTTTTGACGTTCAAAAGTGCCTTTTATGTGCCTATTTGAAATAAATGATTTGACTTTGACTTTGACATCGTAGAAATTATCCCTTTTTTTTTAAAGTCGGTTAAAAATACCACATTATGCAATTAGCCTTATAAATATTATGAGTTACTTTCGCGTTACTGTAACATAGAAGTTCTATGTTACAAAGTGGCAAAATCCGCGGCCTTACTTATACATTTCCATTTTTAGTTGACCTCGCATTGTATACGCTTTACGTGCAATGAGAAGTCAGCTTAAACTGGAAATGTACCTAAGTATAGCTTCTTATGTCGTCGTGCCTACCCAACCAGCAAAAGTTAGTTGTATAAAAGACCATAGAACGTTTTGTAAAAACTAATCGGTGGTCAAATAAAAGGCCAAAGACGGTGCGCCTACAAAGAAAGTCGCGCAATTATATCTCCATTCAGTTTTAAAGGACATCTGTAGCGGTATCAGCAAGACAATTTTCGCCTAATACAGTTGATGTAACAGTAACGCAATCTCTATTTGATGACATACAAGCCACCGCTACGTTACTAAGGTAACTTACGTTACCTTTTTTTGTCATTCATTCATTTTACATTCGTTCACGCCGCTGCAGTGCCTCGGTGTTTTTGAAGAGAAAAAGATAATAAAAAGTGAATACGAGGATATATTATCGTTGAGTTAGATATTATTTTGTAATTAAATTATTCGTCTCTTACGGGGAAAATGACGTGTGACTATAATTTTACTGTTAAACTAAGTACGCGTTTACGACAACATTTGAATGCCCCCCTCGAATTATTGAGCTTTCACTAAAACAATTACGAATTTTAAATCATAAACATACTTCCAGCTTCCTGAACTCTACTATAGCACTCGTTATGACAGATTACAACCACCATTAGGTACAGGGAATTAAGGTTCCTTTTGAGCTTCTCCTGTGCGACGTTGTTTCCTCATATTGTCTTTTCACTTCTCGTCCATAAAGTCCCACTGCGTTTGAATCTCTTCCAAGCTTCTAAATCCATGTTTCGTAATTTATACAAAATATTAGTTGTCGCATTAATTAAGCTGAATTAAAATGTCAATATTGTTGTAGAAGAGCGATAGAAATGCCTTTACAAAACCGAATTATCATTTAAAAGCATTGCCAGCCTACTTCTAAATACAGTAATTATGTTTTAAAAGAGAAAGGATTTCCGTTATAGTACTATTGTGTAATAGAGGGAGTATAACAGTTATAAAAAAACAATTCTGTTCTAAAAAAGTGTATTTGTGATAAGTTTATCACTACGACTATAACGAGCATTAAAAAACCTTTATATGACAATTTAAGCTACATTAACGTAATTTGAAACTCCGCTACATCACCAAATCACTCTGTTGTAGACTTATTGTGACAACTATAGTACTATGTACTGTAACGACAATCTAAAAACCCACAATATCACAATATCGCCCTATTCTTGAGTTTTCACCTCTACTATAACGAAAGACCCATTATAGTTCGTTCATAACCTTTATTGCGTAAATCAGGCGCATTAGGGCGACAGTAAACACTGTTATAAAGTTCTATCGTTCTATACTAGTCACATTGGAGGTTGCTATAACGCCTGACTATAACAGATATACAAAGTCGCGAAGTAAACCTTTACATCAATTCCTAATAGGTCGTTTTTGCTGTATAAACTTATAGAGCCAAAATGTATTGTCAAACGCTTTTACACAACAATCAATCACCACTAAAACTTTTATACATCGTTTACCCAGCTTTTTTGAGATATAAGGTTTGCTAGTTGGGTAGGTACAAGACGCCAGCAGGTCATGCTACTCGAAATTGTCAAATTTTCCCAATCAACCTTGAACCTTAATTCTTTAGCGATAAAGTTGAAAATCTATTTAAAAAAAAATACAGATTGAAGTAGATTGTTGTGCTGGCGTCTGTACATAACAAATAGGTGACATAATGATGACTGATGATTCATCATCTTTTTCATACGTAAGTACCTATTATTGTTGATAACTGAGTATTATTGTAAGTCTTAAATTACTAATAATAAATAACACTAACTTCTAGTCAAAACCACCCCCACAGTCCCCACCCCCGTCAAAACCACCGCCACAGTCCCCCCCTACGTCAAAACCACCGCCACAGTGAGAATCAGCAGTGTGATGGTGATAAGTATCACTAGCATGATGCGTATCACTATTACCTGGGTCATAAGAGGCCACAAAGTTGCTCGTGTCAGTCATGTCGAAAACATGGTTGTTGTCTGTGGAATAGCCACGACCATGATTGTCATCACTATAGCAACAACAACAACAAAAGTATCCGCATGATGAGTCGTCTTTAACTTGTGTTGTATTCATGTGGCCAGCTGTTCCGACGCCATCTTCTTTTGCTTTCGGCTGAGTTGATATCACTCCCGACATTTTTAGCGCCTGTTTTTCCTAATGTTATTCTACGAAACTTGAAGTCTTCGGATCAGTGTCATTTCACTAGAACTTTTATTATAAAAACTCCTTTGGTATGTCACTATTTTGTTATTAAAAGTCTTCTAATAAACTCCAACATTAATTATTGTTGTTTTATTTAATAATTTTGAAAACTGAAGAGCGGAAAACTTTTTATGAATGCCACTGTTTGCCAAGGCTTGAAAGAAAATTAACGCGAACACGTTTGTTAATATTGTTAACGCTTTCCTCCTCGCAGTGGAACAACCTAAGCCACGCTACGGTCATCTCCTTATATACTAAGTTATAGTAACTTAAATATACACACACACACACATTGTCTGTAGTTATTATTTTCATTATCCTTATCATTAAATGCAGTCACAGAGTGCAAGAATTCTACAACCTACATGAATTACTATTCAATTCATATGAGTTTGATACGAGATTAGAGAACATAGATTTTGAACGTTTTTAATTACGGGAATTGTCCCGTAATTAAAAACGTTCGAAATCTATTCGCAATCTCGTCTCAGCGAAAATCAATGTCAAAAACTTGTCAAAAATATATAGGGAAATTAGAGGTATTTTTGACAGATTGAGACAGAAGAGTGACGTGTGTAAAATGACGAAAACTACCCCTCAGATTAATAGGTAAAAGGTTTTTACAACTTTTCGAAGAACATCATCATTTGCCTAGCCTTTAGCCATAGATGGGGTCGGCTGTCAATCTAATCGGATACAGCTGAATACCAGTATTTTACATGGAGCGACTGACTTTCCGACGTCCACAATCTAGTTACTGGGTAATACCTACACCTTGGTAGCACTGGTTGTCAGACTTTCAGGACTGACCGACTGTCAAAGATCTACAGTTATTACTGTAGATCTTTGACAATCGGTCAGCACGTTAAGCCGTTGGTCCCGGCTATCATTCGTGGATTTTTGACAGTCGTTATGGGTCGTCAGAAGCCCGAAAGTCTGACAACCAGTCTTACCAAGAGGAACGTATTACCCAGTAACTGGGTTGTGGAGCTCAGATAGGCAGTCGAATGTAAAATACTAGTATTCAGCTCATCCGGTTTGACTGGAAGCCGACCCCAACATAGTTGGGAAAAAGACTAGGTAGGTACATGACACAATCTCTCATTCCTGCAATTTAAAAATCCCGGTATTATTAATAGCTTAATTTCCTTATTCGTCAATACCTAGGTTTTTACCTGCTGTACTTTGACGTCATACTTATTATTTTCCTGTTACCCGTTCGAAACAACAAACTGTTTGTAGGTAAATCAATCGCCCATTCTTGTGGCATCGAAATAATATCAAACTATACATTTCATAAGCTGGCCCCGTATTGTATAGACTTTTCGTACTTTATACCCTGTCCATTAGGTTAGGTAAACGTTTTTTGACAGCTGTCATAGAACGAACTATTCCGGATTAAGTAAAAGTTAACTTTAAAATGCGTAATGATATAAATATATAAACTGCCATATCTTATTGAATTATCTTATGTACCTATGGCTTCTTACAGACATTTTAGTACCGTACGTGTGTCAATCAATGTATTGTGTGTTGCTGCAATTACTAGTTCAATCTGACAAAAAACGGTTTACCTAATGGACAGGGTATAAGAGGTCAGCTTATATTGGAAATATATTGCTTGATAATGTCGTCATGTGTACAGACGGCAGCAGGTCAAGCTACCCGAAACTGTAAAATTTTTCCCAATCAACCTGGAGCCTTAATGTTTTAGCGATAAAGTTGAAAATCTATTAAAGAAATTTGACAGATTGTAGTAGCTTGATGTGCTGGCATCTGTACAAAATGTGTTTTATTTTCCTCTGTAATATTTTCCTGTTTTCCATGTTGATTACTAGGCATTCATTAATTACCTATTGCAATGTGGTTTATTACATGACTAGCTTCTGCCCGCGACTTCACCCGCGTGAAATTTCTTGTTCCCTTGATCCCTTGTTACGTGTTATTTTTTTTTTTTGTTGTGTTTTATGTTCTTTTTTATGGTTCAAGTTGGCCGCAAATAAATGCATTTTCTTTCTTTCTCCGGTCAACCCCGTCCCATCGCATCGCTTATCCGTGCATTACTTCGTTTTCGCTTATCGTTCTTTCTGATTCTTCCTTTTTGCTTGGCTTGGCTTCTAAAAGCCTTAGCGTGATGTTAAATAACCTATAGCCTTTCTCAAGAATTAGGCTATCAAATGCAGAAATCATTTTTCAAATCCGACTGGTACCACTTCCAGAGATTTGTCGTTCAAACAGTCAAACTTTTCAGCTTTATTATTAGTAATAGAATGGTTTATTTCGAATGTATTTGTATTGTTTGCTCGAAATAGCTGCGTTCGTTTTACGTACAGACGCCAACACACCAAGCTACTGCAATCTGTCAAATTTCTTTAATAGAAGTTCAATTTTATCGCTTAAGCATTAAGGTTTAAAATTGATTTGGAAAATTTGACAGTTTCGGGTAGCTTGACCTGCTGGCGTCTGTACATAGAAATTAGGCATTTAAGTAGGTATACCTGCTGAAATGCACGTACCTACTAATTGTTTTTTTCCTATAAAGCTACGGTTTCCTTGACGGTTGACGGCTGTTATGAAAATGATGCCAGCGACAAAGATTTAAATCGTTAGATTCACCCTACCGCGTCAAAAACCGCCGACCGCTTAACTGAGAGAGTTGGTGAGAGTTGTCAAAAGTTGACGAGTCACTGAGCTTTCGCATCACGTCACCAGATCCCTCCCGAACCGCGCTGCTACCTCAGACAACGTCTCTGTTAAGCGGTTGGCCTATAGTCGCGTATCTGTTTCGTTTTGACACACAATGACGCAGTGATTTGACTTGATTATCATGGAAACGCTATTTAATCATGTATGAGCCAATGGACACTTTTTCGCGTGACTAAGTACGCCGTACGGTGAGAGGAAATCTAGCGATTTAAATCTTTGGGCAGCGGGGTTTGACTCAATGTCAAATACTGGTGTAAATGTCAGATTTTCACGACGGCCGATATAATATGACGGATGCGTTTTTCTAGGAAACCAAAACTATATCGCCTACCTAGTATTTCGTGCTTCCCAGAAATATATCCTTACCTATATAATTTTTAATTAGCCTACACTGGTCCACTGCTGAGCAAAGGCCTCCTGCAAATCCGTCCTGGCGTCTGTACCACAAGGGTTGGACCTTGTGGTACCTACAGATATAGGAATATAATTTGTCAATATTTATGAATTGTATTTCGTATAAAAGCAATTCATTGCGGGCTGACCATACCAGAACCCAGAAACCACAGACATTGACTATTCAAATATTTTATTTTATAAATTAAAAATACTAAGTATAACCTAATTAGACACTTACCTTGTAGCAATTATGTACAGACGCCAGCAGGTCAAGCTACTAAGAAACTGTCAAATTTTCCCAATCAACCTTGAACCTTAATGCTTTAGCGATAAAGTTGAAAATCTATTAAATAATTTTGACAGATTGTAGTAGGTTGATGTGCTGCCGTCTTTAGGTACATACTATGCTAGCCAATCTCGAGGTCATTGTTACCACTAATCATTAATTTATTTAGTAGGCTTTTCAACAATGAGTACACTGTTACTTTATAATTTGTACATTGCAAACTTAGCGCCTCATCACTTACAGAAAAGCAAAGCATGCACTACATGATGCGCAGATAATAACAAAATTATTTAAATAAAACAATTAATAATAATAAATAGTTTTTATTAATTGTTCATTAACGTGCGGCATATTGTACAGACCTACATCATCATTCATGATCTTTTTTACACTTATTTTACTTTTACAATTATTTCTTGTTAAACGTACAAAATACCTAGTAATTGGTACCTACATAATTCCGGTCAAAAACATACAAAAGTAGTACATAATAATTGTATATTCATACACTGACTTCAAGTCAAATCCGCCGCCACCCCCACCAGCGGCACAGTTCCCCCCTCCGCTAAAGCCACCCCCACTGTCCCCCCTGCACTAAAGCCACCCCCACTGTCCCCCACTCCTCCAAAACCACCCCCAATGTCCCCCACTCCTCCAAAACCACCCCCACTGTCCCCCACTCCTCCAAAACCACCCCCACTGTCCCCCCCTCCGCCAGAACCCCAGTGAGAATTACCAGTATGATGACTGTCATTAGCACGATGATTAATCACCACCACACAATAACCGACTGGCTGACTGACTGTAGGACCGTCGTGATAATAGGCTGGATAGCCGCACGTGCCCGAATCATCACCGGGATCTGCGGAAGAGTCATCACCACCAGCGGCTGCGTCATTGCTCATGAAGTTGTTATTTCCGAATGGGTCATCACCACCTGCTGCTTTTGGCCTTTTGGCTTTGTCTTTCCAATTGCAGCAGAATACTGCACAACAACAGGATTCGCATGTTTTTTTTTTAACTTTTGTCGTGTTCATGTGTGGGGTATCTGTTCCGACGCCATTTTCTTTTGCTCTCGGCTGGGTTGACATCACTTTAGTGTCTAAGTTTGTCCTTAAGTTATTCCACGAATTTTGATATTGGGGTCCCATTTCACACTCCGATATAACTTTCTTTATTTCAAATGGTTTCTAATAAACGTCAACGTGATTATATTACTTTATTGAACGATTTTAAAAACTTTTGATTACCTAATATCACTACCACAATGTTTCAAGGCTTGTAAGACTGCCAACGCGAACACGTTTATTAATATTGCTAACGCTTAATCGTCGCTTTGGAACAGGTTAAGCTTCGCCGTCATCTAAATAATAACAGCCGAACGTGTCGTTCGAAGGTTAACCCACGCTTGCCGCGGTCGGTTCATGGTTTGGTAAACATACATTACATATATTATCACCTCCGTGAGGGTCCGTCTCTGAAAGCACGTTAAGCCGTTGGTCCTGGTTTTCATTCGTAGATCTTTGACTGTTGTTACGGGTAGCAATACACAAAAGCCACCATTCAGTAGATCCCAAATGGCAGGAAACGACCGCGCGGCTGGCCCAGACAGAGATGGCGGGATGAGCTGGACTTCTTAAAGGATTGGCCCACAATAGCAGCAGACCGAGACAAGTGGAAAGGGGGAAGGGAGGCTTTTGCCCTGCAGTAGGACAACACAGGCTCATAATAAAAATCATGTTACCCAGTAACTGGGTTTCCGGTTTTCTGGTAGTTTCCGTCATTTTACACACGTCACTCTTCTGTCTCAATCTGTCAAAAATACCTCTGATTTCCCTACATTTTTGACTAGTTTTTGACATTGATTTTCGATGAGATTGCGAATAGATTTTGAACGTTTTTAATGTAGAATGCCTGCACTCTGTGCCTGCATTGAATGATAAGGATAATGAAAATAATAACTAAGACAATGTGTGTGTGTGTATAAGTTACTCTAACTTAGTATATAAGATGATTAGATGACCGTAGCGTGGCTTAACTTGTTCCACTGCGAGGAAGAAAGCGTTAGCAATATTAACAAACGTCACACTCACATTGAACAGAAAACCGTCTACAGTTTTTATTTTTATTATCAATACAGATAAAATATGGACTCTACATTAAACCACCAACTTTTACAACTGGTAACACCTATATTTTCTGCACATAAATTATTCATATTCTTAAATTTTAATAAAATAAAACCACCACATTGATTTTCCAAATATTTTATTTTATAAATTAAAAATATTATAACCTAATTAGACACTGACCATGTAGCAAGTATATACAATGGGCGTTAATACATGGCCAAGTCTTATAGATCTAATAAAAAATGGACAATTCTATAATATGACTTATGTTGTAAAATATAAAAATGACTACCTGAACGAACTCAGAAGCACACAAAGGGTTGCTGCAGATGTCACAATATTGCACTGTTTAATCGGATTTTTGGGTAACTCATGAAACTCGCTTATCAAAGCTTTGATATACTGAAAGTGGTACACGGTCACACAATACGCTTAAGCAATGGCTGTTCAAATATAGAACATTTTTTTTGACACATTAAGACAAAACCGTCAGGGTAGCCCAATATACATACATGATAAATGATTTTATTTTGTAAGTAGGTTTTTACAAACACTTTTACATGTCAGTCATATTTTAAAAACTACATGAGGTCGGCGTTTCCTATCTGACTAGTCTGGGAAGAAAGGCCGAACCAAACTCAGAGGTCACAGTCTCTTAAAGTCCAGACATAATCTTGGTCAGTTCATATGAAGACCATGTAGATAGTCTGAGATGGTCTTTTGAGGAAAGAACCACACAGATTGAGAGGTACAGGTCAGTGTCAGGTTGTATGTTGGATCTAAATATGATTTGCGGTCGTAACAAACACTTATTTATAGAATTATAACAATAAAAATCATCAATACACCTCTCTAAGTTCATATTACCCTATTGATTGACTATTTCATGAAATCATGAAGTTTGACGCAAATTCTAACTCAAGGAGTTGTATTGCTGATTTTTATGATCATAATTCTGTAAAGCCATATTTGTTACGGTAGCGAATCATATTGTATTCAACATACAACCTGACACTGAACTGTAAATCACAAAAAAAGGTTAGAAAGGGTTTGAAGGTTCGTGGCACAACTACCAGTCCGACATTTTTTTTTTTTTTTCAAAATGGCGTCCACGAGTGATTTCATCTATATAAATCGAAAGCTGACATCAATGCAAACAGAAAACATACTAAAAACAAACCCGGTAAAGTGTCACGTTTCCAAGATATTAACGTTCAAAGTTACGTGTGCATATTTTAATTTTTTTGAACTTGCTTACATCTTGTTGCATAGATGTTTAAAATAATAAAACATCCATGCACAAGATACAGAAAAGTATCGTCAAATTGAAATTGAGACATTTACAGCCACCCAGTTGAAGGTATAAAAATAAATAGCCCACAGTATTATTATTACCAGATATCTATACGTCTAGAATGTTGTTCGGATGTACACGATAAGTTACAGACATTTATTTATTAAAACATTACTGTTTAAAATAGATACTATAATAATATATCCGAAAAAAGACGAAGACATTCTCTTAGTACCTACCTTTTTACACGTTTTGGGAGCCAAGTCACATTTCACCCGGTTTTTCCAAATACCTTGTCACTGATGTATGAAAGTTAACGAAGCAAAAGGAGTTTGTATGGATCGTAGTACTGTAGTCTGTACCTACTGTAGTTTCTTGATCCCCATGGGAAGAAAGTGCGAGTTTATGTATGTATGTACCTATATGTCGCAGCCAACTGGTTAAATTAGCCGTTTAGTCAACCGCCTGGCCTTAAGAAGTAGTGCTACCCTCGCTTCGCTCTCTTGGCTCGCACGCGTTTGAACACAGTTCTAACCTAATCCATTTGGTCGGGGTGCCCTGGCTTAGTTACTGCGACCAATTCGACTCGCACGTGATTGGTTACAGTTCAGACCTAAACTATAATTTATTGAATATCATTCAGGCCGTTAGTGGAACGGCCGCCGTTTAGTTAAAAGGCTAGGCGGTAAACTAAACGGCTAATTAAACCAGTTGGCTACGACATATATATGCCACCGACTACCCGGTTAACTGACTGTCGGAGCGTGTGAAAAGGCAACTTATACCCGGTTTCCGAAAAGCTGATCAGCACAAAAATTTGGTAAGACTTTCAAATCATGTCAAGTGATTCGATTGGCTGCCGTTACTTCAGTCAGCAAATCACAGAGGTTTAAATAAGGTCAAATTAAATAAGCTAACGAAACTTCACAGACGTGATGGGTATTGGGACTCTTATAACGATAAAACAAAATAGAAATATTTTCTAAACTCATAATGTTTAGACAAAAGCGTTACAGTTGCCCGCGAAATTCAAATTTTCTTACGTTTTTTGGAATTTACTGGTCAGTATCAGACGGCCAAAATCCGTAATTAAAACCGTTCAAAATCTAGTCGCAATCTCGTTTCAGCGGTAATCAACATCAAAAGCGTGTCAAAAATGTAGGGAAATTAGAGGTATTTTTGACAGATTGAGACTGAGATCAGACTGAACGTTCTTAAAATTACGATGCCTCTCAGGTTGTATGTTTATCTAAATTGGTGATTCACGGTCGTAACAAATATTTATTTATAGAATTATAATAATAAAAATCATCAATATATGAAGGCGAGATCTCACAGAACACCGAGATCCTCCGCAGACGCTGCTAGAGCGGCATTGTAAACACTTTCCATACAAACCAGGCTTGTCACCTTTTACTCGCACTACGACACAAACAACGTTTAGAAACTGACGGCTTTGAAGGGTATCTGTGGCAGAAGTTATGCTTTAAAAGCACTTTCGGCATGAACTTTATAGCGGGTATCACATTTCCGCCGCGAGACCACAGTCGCCGCCATGACTTGCCCGTTATACAACCGAAACGCGAAACAGAAGCGAAACTGTCTGTTCTATCGCACAGATTTGATTATGATTCTATCTATTTCTCAGTCGATAAGTTTATAAGGCCTAATTGTTTTGTAAAAATGGATGTTGAATTTACGAATAAAAATTTCTAAGAGGTTCGAAGTACATCTTTACTGTATTTACTAAGTCGAAAGAAACGACGTTTTGCTCCCATTGCTACAATTCAACTGACTCTAGATGTTTCGCTACTCGAATCGCGACATATTGTAGTAATGTTCCTTAGCGGAACTCGTTAAGCGGTTTCCCATAGTTATTTTCGCGGCGGAGGATTTGTGCTAAGACCCAAACGCTGCCTGCGACTATCCCGTGGTCTGTACGAATCATCGTAATATTTGGCATACCATATCACACAGATAGGCAGCATCAGTCGTTTAAGAAAGGAACATATTCTAAACACCGTTTTCTTACAAAAAAAAATACTTAAGGCTCATTTACACGAAGAAAGTTTCCCGCCAGTGGAGGCAACAATGTCCAGGATTGATGTTTTTAGGGTCTCCATAGTCGTAAAGGATTCCTTATAATTTCGTCACAGGCCGTCTATGTGCCTGTCGGTCTGTCATAGCCTCGTAAAACCTAGATTTTAATCAATTTGCACAGTCCAGCCTACCTTACAGAGGGTGAACGTTTTCGCAGGGCTGCCGTTCTGGCGCAGCTTGGGATATAATTTTCTTCCAATTTTTAAAGGCGTTTCTCACATTGGAGCACAATATAGATAGGTACAGAAGGCGGCTCCATACAATCAGCGAAAATTGGCGCATGCGCACAAAGATGATTGGCAGTCGCGAGTTCGCTTGCACTCGATATTCTACGTGAAATGTGTCTATGTGTGCGTGCTTTCGCTCGAATTGAATCTATCTTCAGCTTAACTTATCTATTTTAAGGCAGATCCACACCTGCGCATGTCCGTCAAAGGCGCATTATGCGCACGGTTCGTGCGCAGGTGTAGATCCGACTTTATGATAGCTTTTCCATCTGCTTTCGATAATCACCTATTCGTGGAGTGATACAGTCCCCGTGTAAATGAGCCATTCAGTCCAGTTTCTTACAAGTCGTTGAGGTAAATAAAATGTAATATACGTTCGCGATTAATTTGCCAAACATGTAAATAAATACGAGTTAATGGAAAAATAACTTTAATTCCTACACAATAAAGCTCCCTTTACGACACAGCTTCAAACATTATTGAGACTTTT
This sequence comes from Apamea epomidion, assembly GCA_947507525.1. NCBI lineage: Eukaryota > Metazoa > Arthropoda > Insecta > Lepidoptera > Noctuidae > Apamea > Apamea epomidion. Next base: position 14,668,103 of record OX382247.1, read on the forward strand.
TAAATAATGTTTGTCACTCTGAAATCAACTTAATTACAATTGCAATAACGGTGATATTTGTTTAATATGAAATAACATAAATTTGAATAAGCCTTAAGTTTATAGGTATGACCGAAACAGTGCAGCTTTATAGCCGAACAATTATGTTTCAAATGAAAGAATTTACTTATTTTAATTAAGACTATATAAGGTCTTAGTTATTAGGTCCAAGTGCTTTTCATAAATGTGTTTTTTTATGAGAATGAATATGAATGCAGGTAACAAGTCAGGCCGGTAATAAGTCTATTGCAAAACATTCGAAACTTGCCGAATCGAAAATCAATCAATGGCACCAATTCCCTTGTTCACAAACTAAACTAAATTTAAGTTCAGTTCATCTTTTGCTTTTATTTCATTAAGGAAAGGGCAGAAGATAAATATTAGTTTTGTCCTGTGAAATTAAGATACACCATAGACAGTCTAGACGTGATTAAAAACATGGCAACTAAAATACGTCAATTTACGTCAGGCGCTGACTAATTGGACAGGACTAAACTAATATTTATATTCTGTCCTTTTGTTAATGAAATAGAAAGAAAAAGACGCACTGAACTTAAATTTAGTTTAGTTTGTAAACAAGGAAATCGGCGCCAATGTTATCAAAAGAGTAAAGGTTGTTTACAAATCCCAAAGACGAAAAATTTGTCAGTTTAAACTGACAAATTTTTCGTCTTTTTGGTTTAAACCATATAGACGACCGCCATTCTTCCGACAGCTATTTGCTTTCGGGGAAAGAGGAATTAGTAATTGAAAATGTGTCATTTTCATTTTCGATTCGACAACCTGTCGAATGGTTGTGAATTGCTATGCAGATGTTTATGTGTTGTGCGAAACATGTTGCTAGCAACGAAAAACATCTTGCAGCAGCTGATTTAAAGGCAATTAAAAACTTGGTGATTTTAGTAAAAATTTAATTATTGTTCTTACTTTTTTACCTTAAAAAAAAAAACACCGGTCTAATAAAATAAGACCCCGTTTAAATACAACGCATTAAATGCAATGTTTCGTTACCTGTATCGTCTGCATTGTCATGACATACAGCCTTTTATTCAATGGCTCCTGCATGTAATACGGACTAGTGACAGGTGTCACGGATTTCATGGAAAAAATAGAAGAAATTACGAGTTTTAATATTAGCCCAGCAGTGCGATTCTGTAACCATCTCACCGTGAAAACTTAGGTGAAGTGAGCGTGGAGTGAGCTGTCATTCCAACTGATGCTAGGGATTGACACTATTGACCCACTCCCTCCCACAAAAAGTGGACGCCTGTGTCCCAGCAGTGGGAACAATATAGGCTGATTATGGTTGTGCTGTTTTTTTATTGATGAAGGAGCCGTATTATTATCACGAAGGCTAAAAACTTGATTCGTGTGCAGAGTTTTTAGGCAGTATCAAAATGTTGCCAAGCATAAAATTAATTAAATAAAAAATATTGAAATTGAGAACTACACAACTGATTGCTAAAACATTATATCATTACGAGTCCACTAGCGCCATTGATGAAACTAACTTTATTAATTAGTCTCATAATTAACTTTTATTTGTTCTAGATAATATCATTATATTTTTAAATAGCAACACAAAGATCATTATTCGAAATAAACCTCGTTACAATATTGATCAACGAAATCACTAACTTAAATGCAAATCGCCTCAATTTCATACGAATAATTAAACACATTGTTTTTAAAACATTTTTTCCGTAACATTTTAAATGTTTGACTTGGATGTTTGAATGGTTTCGAATATTTTGTTTAAGTCTAAAGCTTTTATAGCGGGTCTGCAGTCTTATAAGCGATTAAGGCGATTCGCAGACCGTATAATGTCGGTCTGTAGTAATTACCGTCATTCTTTGGGTGTGGAAGGGGCGCTGTCCTCTGCTTTCCTCTTGCTCCCAGCTTGTTGCGTCCTATTCTTATCAGGCTTGTATTTCTCCCACTTTTTATGATTCAAAAGGTCAAAATCTTCGCAGTACTGTGCGATGTCCCTAAGGTAGGTGGAAAGGTGCAGGAGCTCTCGATCTCTGTCCCTGTTCAGATGTGCCTGTCTGAAGGGTCTGATTTTGAGACCGCTCTTGGGGTTCATGATGAAGTTTCTTCTGATGTCGTCGAACATTATCGTGTTTTTTGAGCTGTATTGGGGGTACTTGCCCCATATTACGCCTAAAGGTTTTACCTGGAAAATAAATGTTGAGGATTTGAAAATGAACACAATTCATCTGGTTTTAAACTAATTATAAGATGAATTCTCTGTAAAGAGATCCTTTTTTTCTGTGATTTAACGTGTTTGCTGCTAAAGTTTGTACCCAATCTGCATTCGCGATTTATTAGCCAAAAATGTAAACAAATATGAGTCTTGGAAAAATAACTTTAATGTGTAAGATCTTCAAAATGTTTGAAGTTGTATAACTTCAAACATTTTTAAGACTTATTAAATATTGCATGTCACTCAGAAATCAACTTAATTACTATTGTTATAAAGTTGATATTTGTTTAACTTGAAATAACATAAATTGGAAACGTAAAGGAGATAGTTTTTTTTGGGCCCCACTGTAGATAGAAAGCCTCGACTAACTAAGGGTCGAAGATGCCTCATTGCGATACCTCGCGATCGCGGTTTAGCTAGCTGTCGCTGTCAGCTCCATGTAAAATAAATGCACGCTAATAGACACGCACGCACATGCCAGGCATCGAGGTAAACCCCCCAGCCCGCGATGTATCGCCACAAATACCTCACTATAATCAAATTTTATTTGTTTCAAATTGACGTTATTTCAAGTTAAACAAATATCAACTTTATCTGAATAGTAATATAATAAGTAAGTTGATTTCAGAGTGACTAGCACTATTGAAAAAGTTATAAACATGTTTGAAGTTGTAGCGTAAACTGAACTTTATTCTGTAAGAATTAAAGTTTTTTTTTCCATGAACTTATATTTGTTTACATTTTTGGCAAATATTGTCGCAAATGCAGATTAGGTATCCTTCGGCAGGTAATCATAAATAAAGCTGTGTGTTAGAACAGGCAGTTTCGCTTGTCATACACCGGAAAAGTCAAGGCGGAACTACTGCAGTTTCGCTGATATGGTTTCGCGGCGGAGATGTGATACCCATCCTATCCTACTAGTATTATAAACGCGAAAGTTTGTATGGATGGATGGATGTCTGTTACTCTTTCACGCAAAAACTACTATAAACGGATTTGGATGAAATTTAGCACACAGACAGTTTATAACCAGGAATAACACATAGGATACTTTTTATCCCGATATTCCCACGGGATCCGAAACCTATGCGGGTGAAACCGCAGGGCGCAGCTAGTATTAAAATAATATTATACTCACATCTATGGTCCCATATTTGGCAGTATGCACAGTGATCATAGCGAGATAGTCCAGGTAGAACATGATCTTATACTCCTGATGGGTGGACACGCCAAGCAGACGCATCTTCTCTTCAATCCACTTCATGCCAGTAGCCGACCAGATCACTATGTCGTAGTCCTCGTATGCCGATGTTAGGAACTCGTGGAGGAATGGGCGCATTAACTCGTACCCTGGAATTAGGGAAGAGATTGTAAGCGTTGATCGTTAGTTTCTCGAGACCTTCATTAGGCTCGCCTTTTTCTACCCTGTCAGTGTACCCTGAGTTAAATGTGATGTGATATCTCATTTTATGTAAAGCTTTACCTAGAAATGGGATGAGATTGCTGTGGCGAAGACAACAAGGATTGCAGTGGGACGTCAGTTCATGTTACATGTTCATGTTGCAGTCATGCAAAGATAATATACAGGTTGGTAGGGACATCGACGCGCAAACTGTAACCATGGATTCAGCACATGATTCTGTAGCCTTTTTTTTTTTTTTTCAGGATGGGAAATCATCAAATGACCCCTCCCGCTCTGGGTGGAGCAGAAGGGAGTGTCAGCCTCTTACTGACTAAAACCCACCCGTGTTCCTTCCTTAGCCCTTTATGTACCAGGGCAGCGGTAACCCTTTCGGACGATCCCGCTACCCCGGCAGGCTTCGGCCCTGTCGGGCCCCGTCAACTACGCTGACATCTCTTTGAGGCGCGCGTGGAACACATACACGCCGTCCGGCACGGGCCTGGTCCTGTTCGGACGGAGAGCTACCCATTGCTCTCCGCCCGCAGGCCCGCGCCTACGGTGGCCGGGAGTCGTCACGCGGCTCCCGACGTCCGGAGCGTCTCCCTCGGCGGCTGAGGCGTGAGGATCTCTCCCTCGCCCATCCCGCCACCTCCTTCGCTAGCATGACTGTTTCGCAGAAGGAGGTGACCACCTCCTACTCCCTCTCGCCCCGGACCATGGCTTGCACCAGGGCCGGACGCGAGAAGTCGCCGCCGCTGCCGATCGCCTCTACGAGGACACGGCGGTGCTCTGCCCAAGCGGGGCAGACCTCCACCGTATGCTCCACCGTGTCCTCTGGGCGATCCTCGCAGTGGTGACACCCGGGCGTCTCCTCCCGACTCCCGCCTGATTATGTGCAGGAACCTCCCGAAACATCCGTGTCCGGAGAGGACCTGCGTCAGGCGGTAGGTGAGTGATTCTGTAGCCTTAGCGTAGAATTTTTTCGTCGATTATCAAAAAAAAAAAAGTGACGAAGTTTCATAGTTTAGGGCAGTAGGTACAACTTACGCGGTCAAAATGTATGGAACAGAACACACATTTTTTTTAACTGTTTTACCTATAGGAGCATTTCCCCTGGAGTGTTACAGACGCCAACAGGTCAAGCTACCCGAATCTGTCAAATTTTCCCAATCAACCTTGAACCTTAATACTTTAGCGATAAAGTTGAAAATCTATTAAAGAAATTTGACAGAATGTAGTAGCTTGAGGTCCTGGCGTCTGTACATTAAAGGGGTAATTCTCGTAATTTTAAGAACGTTCACAGTCTGATCTCAGTCTCAATCTGACAAAAATACCTCTAAAATCCCTACATTTTGACAAGTTTTTGACATTAATTGTCGCCGAGATGAGATTGTGACTAGATTTTGAATGTTTTTTGTTACGGGAATCGGCCTTCTGATAACGTTGTTGGAATATTGGTAGCGGTTATAATTTTTACCCTTTTGCTATTTACCTGCGGGCTGCAACCAATTGATAAGACATGGGAACCGTGTTATTATGATAAAACTGCTAAACGTGCTCGTGGCCCGAACCAATCTACTGGCAAAAGCACCCCTCACCCGAACAATCCGTGTGGTGAACGAAGTCCATGAGAGACTAGATATTTTTTCGTGCTCTTTGAGTGAATTCGCAAGAGTTTTATTAAATGTAGCTAGTTATGTAAGGTTAAAAGTTATATTATTTGTTGTTAGCTATGTACGTTAATTTTAAGTTGATAACTACACTGTCGCATTAGGGTAAGGCCTGTAATGATAGTTGTAAGGATGATAAATAAATAAATAAAAAGTTACCTGTCTCCGCCACAGAGCGATGGTCGAACAGCGTATAATCAATGTCTAGCACAAGCAGCTTCTTGCCGGGCCGCGGCTCGTTCAGGATGTTGATCTTATAGTCTCGCACCCGCTTGTTTATTTTGGCTAGGTATATCTGTAATGAGATGATGTAGTCTTTATCTAATTATTTAAAAAATATTATTACTAACTAAAACTATTAAAAAACTAAAATATTGCGTCGAAATATTCCTCCGCATCGCTGTCGACTGGTAGGTAATGTACAGATGCCAGCAGATCAAGCTACCCGAAACTGTCTTTGACTTTGAACCTTAATGCTTTAGCGATAAAGTTGAAAATCTATAAAATAAATTTGACAGATTGTAGTAGCTTGATGTGCATGGCGTCTGTACCCAAGAGACTGGCGGTATTTCCACGTTGTATGGCAATCCCTCTGGCCAAGGTAGAAGTCAGCCCTTAGGTCACGGGAAGTGTCATTATTTACATATTGTTTTAAATATTATTGTCGGTTAGCCGATTCCGCGACTTCGTCGGACAACAATAATACGTCTCTTTACCAATTATTTTTCTTTCTTTTTATAAAGTAAAAGTAGCCTAAGTTACTGCTTTTTTAATTAAGCTATCTGCCAGTGAAAGTACAGCCACACCACTGGGGGTCCACAACACAGTGTTCCAGGCTGAATGCATGGGCATTTACTTGGCCGCCTCAGCCATTATGGCCAGGGAAGTAAAGGAACACTCCATCCGCATACTCTCAGACAGCATGGCTGTTCTGCAAGCGCTGAACAGCAATACAGTTGATTCTGGGCTAATATACGAGTGCCACCTGCGTCTCAACCAGGTGGGTAGCCTCAATAACATAACCATTCAATGGATCAAAGGACACAGCGGTTCGCTAGGTAACGATGCAGCCGATGAACTTGCCAGAAGGGGATCGAGCATGGCACCAGTGGGACCTGAGCCCATCGCGCCACTTCCCTTCGGATACATACGTACTTTGGTAAGAAAACGCACCAGAGACCTACACGACAAACTTTGGACGGAGCTAGGCGATTGTAGGCAGGCCAAGGAAGCACTTCCCACAATTTATGGCCGCCTCACGGAACAGGTTCTCCGTCTAAATAAACTAAAGCTGCGTACAGTTACTGCAGCATTAACTGGCCATGGGTCATTCAACAAACACCTCTATGTCATAGGAGTAACAGACAGTCCGCTGTGCAGGGCCTGCATGGAGGAGGACGAGACAGCGGCGCACGTGCTGCTAAACTGCCCGGTGGTCGCCACGTACAGGGCAAAGTACTTCGGTAACCCAGGTACCCTACGAGAAACGGTCAGTAACATCAAGGCGTTGCTGGCCTTCCTTGAGGAGCTGGGGTGGATCGAATAATCGATTTTCCCACCCTTACGCAAAATACGCGCATTGTCGTGGAGTTGCGGACACCAGCCCTCTGTACCTATTACCTATTACAGTGAAAGTACAGTCAAAATCAATCCAGCCGCATCGGACTTTCGGACCAAACAGACAGACAATTTTTTTAAAGATTGTTCTTTTGTTATAAATACCGTACATACTTTCATATGGACTTAGTAAAAAACTGTTATTTTGATATTACAAACAGACACTTAAATTTTATTTATTTGTATATAGATATAGATTTGTATAGACATCACTCAAACTCAAAGTATTTATTTCAATTAAATCAATTACAGGCACTTTTGAATAGTCAAGGGGTCGGACAGTCAGAAAGATGATAAAACTATTTGTCCATTCCAAAGCGTAATTGATGAAACCTGGTGAACACAGCACACTAATTGCGTAACACACGATCAATCGGAATCTGAATCATTTTGAAGCATATTGCTTATCCATTGCTTCATAAGTTCGAAAAATTTGTCTGCTCAACACGTAAATAACGCAATGAATGTTGTTGAACTGTCAAAATGAAACCGATTCTGGTTGATCGTGTGTTACGCAATTAGGGTGCCGGTTTCAGGCGCCTAGCCACACGAAGAGGATTCTCTCTGGAAAATCATAGTGTTCTTTGTTCTAATAAATATAGTTCAGGAGGAAGACCCAGTTAGTCAGCGAAATTCAAATTTTCTTACGTTTTCTGCAATGGGTAAGCGTCAGTTTGTGTTTATTAAAATAAAACCCCTCTACCCTCCCTCCTCTTCTACCCTTTTGGCCCCTACAGGGTCCATAATGATCTAAATTATATAGTTACCACCTAAGTACACATTTTGGTAAAGCAATAAAGTTATTGAGTATAAAATATGATTCGCGAGCGTAAGAAGTAGAATTCATTTGCCTAGGCTTCTCCCAACTATGCTGGGGTCGGCTTCCAGTCTGACCGGAAGCAGCTGAATACCAGTATTTTACATGGAGTCGTAACAAGTAACAACGTGTTTGCTAAAAGTACTTCATTGTCACTACAATACCAAGAGACTACTGTGATATAATAAATTGTAGCTATATTTTGCTTATTTGTTACGTAAAAGAATAGTCAAGGCTTCCACAGACAGGCGCGATGCGACTCCAGTAGAACTATTTCTATAAGGTCGGTCTTGTCTGTCTGTCGTCATCATATTCTGCCTAGGCTTGGCTTCCAGTCTAACCGGATACAGCTGAATACCAGTATTTGACATGGAGCGACTGCCTATCTGACCTCCACAATCCAGTTACTGGGTAATACGACACCCCTTGGCAAGACTGGTTGTCAGACTTTTCGGGCTTCTGACCACCCGTAACCACTGTAAAAGATCCACGGATGACAGCCGGGACCAACGGCTTAGTGTGCTTTCCGAGGCACGGAGGGGGTCTTGGCATGTAAAGATGGTCACCCATCCACGGACTAACCGCGGCAAGGTTAGCTTAACCTGATCGATCGACCCGTGCGGCTGTTATTACTTAGCCACAAGCCCATGACTTTACAGAATTATTATAATAATTAAAATCATCAATGCAACCCTTTTAGAAATTCAAATAATCAAATAAAAACAAAAATAACAACTTGAATTTGTTCTCAAATAGCAGCATCGAGTTAATGTCTACATACCTCCTGATTCTCCACATCAACCTCCTCCTCCTCAATATCCAGGTCGTTGACCACTTCATCCCCCACATCCGGCTTGGTCTGCGCGCCAGCTATTGCTTCCTCTAGAGACCCCATCATCATGATCTTGAGGTTCGGCTTCAACTGCAAGTCTGACAGGGTGCAGTTGTCTGTTGCGACTTTGCCTGGAAAGTACAATAATGATTAGTATTTTGCTGGAGGTGGGCTGGTTGGAATAACCACCGTCGGCCGACATGGCCCACGCGCAATGGTCCCCTTGAAGTGCTAAGTGCGGAAACTAATCTCGTAACATAGAACATAGCATTTTGCTGTGTGAAATAACTAGCTTTTGCCAGAAGCTTCGACCACGAGGAGGTGGGACATCATCCCAAAGGAATGTACTGCATAGTCAGCCTATAATGTTCCCACTACTGGGGACGAGGAGACGAGGGGACGGGGGGAGGGAGTGGGCCGTCATCCACCACGCGGGCCCAGGAATGTCCTAGCGCAATAAAAAAAAATCTTTAAATTCAGGCTAAACCCCATAAAATATTCAATATTTTACTCAACATTTTTATTACTTTACTTAATGTGTACTTAGGTGGTATACATGTAGTTTTGATCATTATGGACCCTGTAGGGCACAGCAAAAAGGATAGAAGAGAGGAAGCCTGTTTATATAATAAATATAATTAAAATTAAAGTCAGGAGATTGCGAATTTAATCCTAACATTTCGCCTATCTATATGTATTGTTTTTTCCTGCTAAATATACCTAAATATTTTTGATTATTTTTATGTACCTGTAATTATATATTATTAATATATAAAATATAAATTAAATAAATAATAATAAATAAAATGAATACAGTGAAAAGTATCCTAAGTAGTAGTCCTAGTAACCGAGGTCATGTTTTACCTGTGTTCCAAACATCGAAATGTTCAGCTGATTTTACAGGCAGTGACAAAAGTTTTCTCACTCCCATATTAAATGGTCTGGTTGACTTGAGTAAACAATACCACAGGATAATTAAGGTGCTTGGTTACCTGGAACGGGCCAAGTGGCACACTGGCAAGTATCAAATTAAGATTACAAGTTCAATGGTATGATTAAACAGAATTGGGAATTGGGGAATTGGGGGTGGAGAAGTGTTATTAACTTGGATGATGCCTTTACCCAGCCGAGAACAATTATAAATTTGTAAGCTTTAATCCTACTAATATTATAAATGTGAAAGTTTGTATGGATGGATGGATGTTTGCTACTCTTTCACGCAAAAACTACTGAACGGAGTTCAATGAAATTTGGCACACAGATGGTTTATTACCAGGATTAACATATAGGATACTTTTTATCCCGATATTCCCACGGGATCTAAAATTATGCGGGTGAAACCGAAGAGCGCAGCTAGTAAGTAATATATCATACTAGCTTCTGCTCGCGACTTCGTCCATGCGAATTTTCTTGTTCCCTCAACCCACCCGATTACTTCGTTTTCACTTTTTGTCTTTTTGCTTGGTTCCTAAGGGTCCCAAGGGTGTTGTAAATTTTGACATTCAAAAGTGCCTATAATGTGCCTATTAGAAACAAACGCTTTGACTTTTGACTTTGACTTTGTTAAATATATGTATAGCCTTTAATTATATGGGGTCTCAAGAATTTTCCAAATCTGACTTATAGTTCTAGAGCCCATTCGAACAAACCAACTCTTCAGCTCTATTATTAGTAATTAGTATAGATTACATCAATGAACAAATGTTTTAATTTTTTTATGGATTCTTAATGATCCAATAATTGTAAATGTTTATAGAGATATGACTACTTGAACACCCGTGCAGCTGTCTAACCTAGCTGTTTTCCAATCTCTTCATTAAATGCTTAAATCAAATGAAAGAATAGTGCTTTGTAACCACGTTTGTATCTGAGATAACCTTTTTTTTTTGGGTGGGAAATCATCAAATGACCTCTCCCACTCTGGGCTGAGCGGAAGGGTGTGTCAGACTTTTACTGACTAAAACCCACCCGTGTTCCTTCAGTTGCCTCTGCCAGGGGCCACGGTATCTCTTTCGAACAACCCGCAGCCCTGGCAGATCTGAGATGTATTTTGGTTATTGTGAGTTTTATTAACAGGATGATGCAATATCTACATTACCTTACAACAGATATGATATTTTGGTTTTTACTACAGGAAATTCAATATTAGGTATAATGGCAAAAATTTAAAAGAGCTTTCTTACATGGTTTGGCCATGTTGAGAGGATGAATGAAAGGAGACTAACAAAAGGTATTCACAAGGCAGATGTGAGCGGGAACGCCGGGAGTGGACACTCTAGGCTAGGGGGACATATAGTGACCGTATTGATAATGTTCTTCAGATAGGTCAGGTGCGTAGTACTTGTCACTGGCATGAATGTATGAGATCTTTGACCGTAATTGAAGCAAGAGGAGTATGTAAGGAACGTAGCAGGTGGAGTTCTATGTTTTTTTGCCCTGCAGTGGGACAATACAGGCTAGTTAGATAAATAGTACTAACAAGACAAAACCCCTGTGTTGGGTCAGCTTCCAGTCTATTCAACTGAATACCAGTATTTTACATGGACCAACTGCCTATCTCAAAATCAAAATATTTTATTTCACATAAACCAACATGGGCACTTATGAAACGTCAGAAGCTAAGTGCAAGAAACTCCACAGTTACTCTTTTAAAAATAATTGGCTTTTACAATTTCTGTGTGGTATCTGACCTCCACAGCCCAGTTACTGATTAAAGCAATATCAGACAAAACCCAAATAAAGCAAAATGTTTTAGAGATTCATCACTCTTCTACCCTTTTCTCAATTTAAAGTCAAGTCAAAATCAAATCATTTATTTCAAATAGGCATATAAACTATACTTTTGAACGTCAAAAATAAAATTTATTCTAGTCGCCCCTTCCAAAAGGTAGTTTTCGTATGGAGAAGAATGGGCAAGAAACTCCACCGTTACTCTTTTAAAATGTTTTACAATATTTTGTATACATTAATTATATAATTATATGTGAAGACGAAGCACCTAAAAATAAAATTACTATACCACAATAGGTAAAAGAATTAAAATGGATTAATGAATCCATGACATATAAAAGGTTGGCGCAATATCTTATTCTTTTAGACTTCTCTATTAGTCATCATCTCGGTAGTCTTTTCTAGCCATATCATATTTCAGACAAAATCTTTTAGAGATTGTCTAATAATACTTAAATCAACTTGTGCGAGTAATAGTCTAGTTTGCTTCACCATTGTGTCACTGATAGGTATTATAGGCCTTCCCTTTTCTATGCCATACTTTCCAGTTCCATGCATCCCTCATCTAGGTGCTGCCCCCAACTTTGACAATATCATTAACCCAATACGCTTTTGGATGTAGTTTGCTTAATATATGACAATATGGCAGAGAAAGTTTTACCCTACGGTAGCCATGCGTTTGCATGTCTTCTACATTAATACATACAGAGATAAAATTTGTGAGATTGTATGTAGGGGGTAATCTTCTGGACTACTGATCTGATTCCAAAAATTATTTCAGTAATGGACATCTGTGCATATGAGAGAGTCTGCGTTACACAAGGGCAACGCCACAAGCGAACTCTTAGTAGGAGATAAATAAGGGTGTGTTTTGTTATACCACCTAATATTGAAATAAATGCTAAATTAGAATTAATTCATTGTTGTGTTCGTTACATTTTCATAAAAAGTACTTTGAATTTGACACCAAAATTTATTACTAAGCAGAGCTTCCAGTTTCTGTCAAAGATTTAAATTGATTTACTGGCCTGTTATATTTCACTGTGGCGCAAAGTTCTTGTCTTGCAGCCAAAGGTGCAAGCATGTTTTTAAAACTGAGCTAGTTAACGCATTCTGGAGTAACTGTAAATAGTACCGATATTTTACGTAAAATCGGAAGCATAAAGAAAAACCACATTACAATGGGCCATGTGAACACTGCCTCTTTTTGTTAGAAAATTGATATTATCTACACATCTGCATGTATTACCATGTTCTAGATTAAAAATAGTCGCCAAAATGTAGACCATTGCATGCATTACCAAAAAACATAATGAATTACACGTCTATACCGGTACAATATTACATAAAGTGCTAGTAAATCGGCGAGATTTTACAACGGGTTTGCATATGCAAACTGTAGATGATAATGCAAATTATCAATGTTGAAGCACTGTCGATTTCATAAAATTTATTATAATGACAAGAAACACGTTATAATTACCCTGAAATTTAACATTGAGAAGCTTTTGCCTTTCTGGTCGAACACCCGTGGCATTTTCGATGGCGACTTTCAGCATCGCCACCGAGTCCGAGGGCGAAAACTCCGGTATCTCATATTCCTTGCCATTCCATTTAACACTTAATTTTATAGGATTATCATTTATATCGCACATTTTTAACTAATATTCAGTAAAACTACAATTGACGTGACATATAAACAAAACAAATTTGACACGGCACTAGTGATGGCCGATTCTTAATAATTGTGAAAGGAGACTGAACTAGTGATGCGATTTTGTTACTATTTCGAATTTTATTATTTAGGACGAACTTGAAATATTAAAATAAACATTCGAAGATTCCATTAAAAAATAAAACTGGTCTACTTTTGAACTTTACCGAATAGATAGCTCGTTTTTTCTGTATAATTTCGAGCATTATTTTCGCTGCTATTATATATGTATGATCAAACGAACTTCATAAGTGAAGTTCGATCGATATAATATGAGTAGTTTCATTTGAAGATATAAATAAACAGGTAGTCAAGGCAACACTCGTACGCTTTTAAAAGTTAATTATAATTAGAATAAAGAATCGATCACTTTTAAAATAATAATCTATTATAGTATCGACCGCCACCGATCGTCTGTCACCGTCTATTATTTCTATGTCAATGATTATAGTATAGTGTGGTTATACTAGACGGTGACAGCTCATTCTTTTAGAGTTGCGACTTGAGTTCAAGTCCTCTCGTGTTATAGTTAAAATGAACTGGGTTTTGGGTGGGTAGGGTATTTATATCTTTAAATTAAACCATTAATATTATATCGATTGTACTTCACTTAAGAAGTTCGTTTGATCATATAAAATATTTCGTGGTTTCATTTTCGATATAAATAAACAGGTAGATGTTCACAGACTGTGATATTTTTACATTTGTTTTATGCCTCTTGGGTAGAGGTGTCTAACAATTAAAACACGAGATAGCATAAATTATAAATTTCTTATATTGAATGATTCAACAAACAAATACCTACATTACAATCCCTTCTTTTTTTTTTTTTGAGGATGGGGAATCATCAAATGACCCCTCCCGCTCTTGGTGGAGCAGAAGGGAGTGTCAGACTCTTACTGACTAAAACCCACCCGTGTTCCTTCCTTAGCCCTTTATGTACCAGGGCAGCGGTAACCCTTTCGGACGATCCCGCTACCCCGGCAGGCTTCGGCCCTGTCGGGCCCCGTCAACTATGCTGACATCTCTTTGAGGCGCACGTGGAACACATACGTGCCGTCCGGCACGGGCCTGGTCCTGATCGGACGGAGAGCTACCCATTGCTCTCCGCCCGCAGGCCCGCGCCTACGGTGGCCGGGAGTCGTCACGCGGCTCCTGACGCCCGGAGCGTCTCCCTCGGCGGCTGAGGCGTGAGGATCTCTCCCTCGCCCATCCCGCCACCTCCTTCGCTAGCATGACTGCTTCGCAGAAGGAGGTGACCGCCTCCCACTCCCTCTCGCCCCGGACCATGGCTTGCACCAGGGCCGGACGCGAGAGGTCGCCGCCGCTGCCGATCGCCTCTACGAGGACACGGCGGTGCTCTGCCCAAGCGGGGCAGACCTCCACCGTATGCTCCACCGTGTCCTCTGGGTGATCCTCGCAGTGGTGACACCCGGGCGTCTCCTCCCGCCTGATTATGTGCAGGAACCTCCCGAAACATCCGTGTCCGGAGAGGACCTGTGTCAGGCGGTAGGTGAGAGCGCCGTGACGCCTCTCTAGCCACTCCTCAAAGAGGGGTCTTACCGCCGCTATCGTGGCGTGCCCTGCGCTGGGTTGCGATAGTCGCGCCATGAGATCGCGCCGGAGGTCCGTCCGCTCCGCCGCGATTTGCCGCGGGTGCAGAGTTTCCCCCCGACGTAGTGCCTCCGCGCGCCAGTCATACAGGCGCGCGAGGACTATCGCCTCCAGATCCCATGGCGGCAGTCCGGCAAGGAGGCCTGCTGCCTCGCCCGAGATCGTGCGGTACCCCCTTATAAGCCTTACGGCTACCACCTTTTGAGGCGCGTTCAGATAGTGTGCGGCTCGAAGCCGCAGTGAACGCGCCCACATAAAGCCCCATAAAGGGCCATGGACCGCACGACCTCCGCGTAAAGCCTCCGGCAGGAGGCGGTTGGCCCCCTCAGGTTGGGCAGGAGCCGCTTTAAGGCGGCCCCGGCCCGTTCCAGTTTGGGGGCCAAACGTCGAAAGTGTTCGACGAAGTTCCACCGGCTGTCGAGGACGAGACCCAGGTATCTCATCGTTGTCTCGACGCCGATGTGAACCCCTCCTACCATCAGTTGGGATCCCGAAGGTGGCCCGTACCGGGGCCCATGAAAGGACATGGCCTCGGACTTGTGCAATGCCACCTCGAGACCCAACTGCCGGATCCTTTCCACGACTATCGCAACCCCGCGTGTCATCGTGTCGGCCGCCGCCTGATGCGACCTCCCCTGCGCCAGGACCAGCGTGTCGTCAGCGTAGCAAACTACGCTGACGCCATCAGGGAGGTCGGCCCGCAGCACCCAGTCGTAACCGATGTCCCACAGGAGCGGCCCCAGAACCGATCCCTGTGGGACACCGCACGACATCTCTCGCCGGTTCCAATTCCCGTCGACCGGGGTAGGTGACGGCTCTGTCCGTCAAATACGCCCCGACTATTCGACGGAGGTAAGTCGGCACCCGGTGATACCGGAGTGCCTCCCCTATGCAGCTCCAGGGCAGGGTGTTGAACGCGTTGGCGATGTCGAGTGACACTGCCACGACCACCCCACCCCGGGACACCGCGTCCCCCGTCGTGAGGGCTCTCACGCGCATGATGGCGTCCACCGTCGAGCGCCCCTTGCGGAAGCCAAACTGGCACTCCGCAAGATCCGGCCCCGTCCTCACCAGGTGCCCGACGAGGCGGCCCGCAATCACTCTCTCAAAGAGCTTGCCGATCTCGTCGAGCAGCACTATGGGCCGGTATGCGGACGGAGAGTCCGCAGGGCGCCCTGGCTTCTGAATGAGGACCAGCTTCCCCGTCTTCCAACGGAGTGGAAACTGGCCTCTCTCCATGTATGCGCTTAAGAGCGCCTCCAGTCGAGGCCCAAGAGCCCTCGAGGCCAGGACCCAGGCTTTACCCGGCAAGCCGTCGGGTCCCGGGGCGGTATTTTTGGCCTTCAGCCTGCCTACCGCCGCTCTCAGATCTACCCCGGTCACTTCAGGGGTGTCGTCGTCGTCGTCCGTGTGGTTCGCTTCGGGCACCGCAAGTGGCGGAGCCATAGGCGGGGGAGTATGCTCCCCCCTTGAAGGGAACAGAGCGCTCCCCACTTCCTCCACCAGCTGGGGTCGGAGACTCTGCGTCAGCGGGGGGGCCCAGGTGCGAAGTTTATTCCGCACCATTCTGTAAGGGCGCTGGGCGATGACACGCTGTGACAGAGCGGGGCTGGCGAACGAGGTGTCCACTACCGACTCGCCCCGCATCCGCACGCACGTAGGAACAGAACCCCGATTTAAGACGACCAGGCCGGTTTCCAGAGCCCAGTCCTCCACCTTCCTGCCCCGCACATCCGTGCAACGGGAACCCCAGGCCAAATTCTTGGCGTTGAAGTCCCCGAGCACTAGCACGGAGAAGGCATGGTTTCTGGCGACAACGACACTCAACTCTGTCAAAGAGTTCTGGAACTCGGCGAGAGTTCGGCTCGGAGAGAAGTATACTCCCACTACTACAATCTCTCCGAACCATGCTGCTACGCACCCCTATCCCCTCGTGACACCTTCGAGGGACAGGGTACCGGCGGCAGTCGACGAAATTATGGCCACTGAGCCGTTCAGGTCCTCCACCCAGTCATCCCTGGGCGGGACAAAGTACGGCTCAGCGATCACGGCGATGTTAATCGACCACTGCGCCATGCTCTGGAGCAACAGGTCCTGAGCGCAGGCGCAGTGGTTGATGTTCGCCTGGAGAAGGCGTAGAGGAGGAGTCATTACTCCTCCATTTCAGCCCCCTCCCGGGCCCCCTCGACAGTGGTGGTGGCGGCGGCGGCGGCGGCGGCGGTGGCGGCGGTGGTGACGGCGGCGGCGGCGGCGGTGGCGGTGGCGGCAGCAGTGGCGGCGACGGTGGTGGTGGCAACGGAGGCGGAAGGCCTGCCTTTCCTCCTGGCTTCGGCGGGTGGAGCGCAGGACTTGCTCCCCGCCCGGTGATCGGCCGGCTTGCCAGCAGCCGCACATACGACGCAGTGCGGCGCGGCGTTGCACGAGCCGGCCGTATGTCCGGGCTTACCGCAGCGAAAGCACAGAATACTGCGGTCCTCTAAGGTGCACTGGACGCCCACGTGGTGCCCCACGAGGCATCGATAGCACCTTAGAGGTCTTGGCTCCAGCAGCTTGACCTGCGCTGACACCCAGCCCACCAGGAGCCTTCCGCCCTCCATTATTTTCCTCGCCGCCGTCACGGGACAGCTTACCATTACGGTTCGCATACCCGTGAAGTCAGGACGTATGGTGCCCGCCTTCACCTGGTCGGCTAGACACCCGCCCGTCCTGACGACGGCGGCTACCACCTCTGCTCCCGTCACAGAGTCATCCAGGCCCACAATGCGCATATCCGCACACTTGACGGGCCTGGAGACTCGAGCCTCGTCCGCATTGAGGGACGCCCTTAGCTTTTCAGCCAGGGCGTCAGCGGTGGGGCCACTCGTCGCACCGGGGATCTCCAGCATGCGGGCACCAGTGGCGGTCACCCTATGCCGGAGGCCTCCGGTGATCCCCAACTCCTGGAGATCCACCGTCGCTCTCGCTTTGGTGAGCACGTCGCAGTAGGTCACCCCCCTCTTGACCGCGACATTACAATCCCTTGATTCGTAACTATTTCTATAGGTAGGGAATAACCCTTCATAATCATTAATCATGGGTATAGTCAGGGCCGCGCCGACTTTCCACAGCGCCTGTGTGCGAAATCTATGAAGTGCCTCTTTTGTTCACGAATCATCGTTGAAACTTATTTTTTTTTTATTTGTTAATTTTGACCAAAATAAATATTCTCCAGTTTTATATACTTACTTAGTTAATTAGTAGTAAGTTGTTAGTAGTTTAGTTTTACTTAGTTACTTCTTATTTCGTAAATAGGTCAAACCAGCACCCTAATTGGTCACACACGATCAATCGGAATCGGTTTCATTTTGACAGTTCAACAACATTCATTGCGTTATTTAAGTGTTGAGCAGACAAACTTTTCGAACTTATGAAGCAATGGATTAGCAATTTGCTTCAAAATGATTCAGATTCCGATTGATCGTGTGTTACGCAATTAGGGTGCAGTTCGTTTCTGCTTGCCAATTACTGCGAAAAATAAAACACGAATTAAATTTTTACATACTTTATTTATGATGTTATATCTAATTGTATAGGTAGGTACTGTAACATAATGTACATACTCACAGTTATCTTCATTCATTCCTCCAGGTCAGAACAAGCATTCTGTTACCGTTAGGCGCTGATCTGATTATTTATTACGACACGTTTCATCCACAATCAGTACACAGACACAGCTCCATCTTTAAGATGACACTACGATTATTTAGTGACATCCAAGGGTTGGTAATTACGCCCACATTGATGGAAATCATTTTTCCTATAATCACTATACTTCTGATACAAAATATCTATAGATTTTATCGTATTTTATTAATAATATATTTTATTATGACAGCTTTGACAACGACGTTTAATACGTCGCCATGGCAACCTTTCTTTCAAATTCTTACCTGCCTGTATCTTTTTAGCTAATTGGACATGAATACTTATTATATTTCATTACTGGCCATCTTCGTAACTCAAATTCATATTTTCTACATGATGTTATTCTACGAGCTGACATTATAGATCCACGCAATCCAAGGATCAGTTCGGGTTTCGCCTCTAAAGCGAAAGCAACTAAAAACCTGATACTCCAGGGCTACCTATCCCGGGAATACCCAGCGTACCTCTCCACTCCGGTACCTGACGGACCCTGCCTACGCCTCCGTCCTCCGTCCTCCGTGAAGGCCTCCTGTTTCTATTGGGCCGCGCCTCATCCGAGGGCCGCCTCACCTGGCGGGCTGACAGCGTCCCCGCCGTGCCTCTCTCTCCTGCTGCCGTGCTGCGTCCTGTCCTGCTGCGTGGGCCCTCCTACGGGTGTCCTCCGTGCCGCACACGCACCAGCAGCTACCCTCACCTGCACCTGCACCTGTACCTGTACCTGCACCTGCACCTGCACCTGGATCTGCACCAGCAGCTACCCTCACCTGCACCTGCACCTGTACCTGTACCTGCACCTGCACCTGCACCTGGATCTGCATCTGTACCTGCACCTGTCGCCAGCACCTGGCTCGTGTCTACCTCCCTCATCTGGATCTCCACTACAGCCTCCTCAGCCCACCTATCACGCATCGTCATCCATACACCCCACCTTCACATACTACACACCACTCTTCAGTCCATCTCCATCTTTTAATTGCTTGTAAATATACCTTTAATTGTTTTCTACCTCCCTTTCTTTAATTTCATTTTCCTTTATAAGTTTATTTTCTTGTCGCTACACGACAGTACTTAGTTATCAATAACAAAATAGCTGACTTCTTTCTAATAATATATATCTATTACGTGCTATGTTAAAAAAAACAACAAGTCTAAAATGTGTAAGAATATAAACATAGGTACTTAAATTAAATTATTTCCACTCTTCTCGCTTTTCTGTTTTTGAAATCCTTATAAATAGTTTCGTGTATGCCTATATGGTCTAATATGGCCTCCTCTATGGATATTGTTGCTTTTGTTAATCTTTCCTGGCTCATTGTTGAGCGCAGGTAATTTTTTATAAGTTTTAATTTAGAATAGGACCCGTAGCAAGCGCGTAAGCTTGCTACGGTAACTGGCATAGTTAGCAAAATTCGTAATGCTATGGTGATGTTAGGGCATACAGCTTTGCTGAAAGATGACTGTTTGGTTTCTTTCGAATATCGGGACAGTGGATTCCTCTACCTGCACTGTTAAATAGTTTTGTAGAAATTGCAAATAATTTTCTCCATTCAAAAGATCCGGTAAGAAGTGAGGCCCAATGAACGTTCTGCCAATTACTCCAGCTCATACATTGACAGAGATTTCGGTTCCCCTGCCATGGAACAGATACTTGTCATTTTGGTGACAATATTTTATATTACTATTACCTACTATCTATACAATATTTTATATTATTATTAAGCTATCTATACTATAGAGGACTAGACGAGCCCTCTGAGGTTATGGGAGGAATCAAACACCGGTACGATTCCTTTAACATTGACAGAACGTCTTTACATATTTACGACTAAACTAGCACCAAAACTAGCATAGCACCCTAATTGCGTAACACACAATCAATCAGAAACGGTTTCATTTTGAAATTTCAACAACATTCATTGCGTTATTTACGTGTTGAGCAGACTTTATGAAGGTAACCTTTTTCGGACTTATGAAGTAATGGATTAGCAATATCCTTCAAAATGATTCAGTTTGAGATTGATTGTGTGTTTCGCAATTAGGGTGCTGTTCTAAACAAAAATCCTAATTAAATATTTGACACCTAATTTTAAACTAGCTTGAACGTTCGAATGGAACCCGTGCTAAATTATAGCCAGCCTGCATTACATAAGGTTACCTTCAGCAGGCAACCTTTACAGTACCTACTGCAATTTTTTGCGATGTTAAACGATCGTCTACGATGACGGGCTGATATTATCATCAACCGGGCACAAATCCAGAGTCTAGGCTGAGAAATTCCTGATAGAATACCCACTTTGCCCAACCTGGGAATCAAACCCAGGACGTCATGCTCAACAGTAGCTCTGGCGACGACTAATAAAGAAGCATATCCATCCTCTTAAATAAACTTAGTCACTATGGTATAAGGGGTAATGTCTTAAATTTAATTAAGTCTTACCTCACGGATCGTAAACAGTTCACAGAAATATCGAGAATATGCCATAAAACAAAACGCGAATTAAAATATCTATCCGATGGCAGAATAACTAAATTTGGAGTTCCACAAGGCAGTGTGCTTGGGCCTTTGTTGTTTTTACTATATATTAACGACCTACCTCGTCAAATACATCATCCTATGACTTTATTTGCTGACGACAGCACAGCCATAATTGAATGTGAAAATAAAGCGCAATACGAAAGTGAAATAAATAATACACTTGAAGAAATAATAGATTGGCTTAATAAAAATAATCTTGTTGTAAATTTACAAAAATACAAAAGTAATGCATTTCTTCCAACGGCTAATGCCAAATAATATCATAACTAAATATAAAGACGAAATAGTAGATACTACTTCAGTTACAAAATTTTTAGGAGTACATATTAGATGATAAACTGACATGGAAAAACCATGCTGAAATCGTGTGCCAAAAACTAAGTAAAAACGCATATGTTCTCCATAATCTCTCAAAGAAGTTAAATATGAGTACGTTAGTGACAGCTTATCACGGTTTAGTTGCTTCATTACTGAGGTTCGGTATCATATTTTGGGGAAACTGTAGTGAGAGAGAGAAAGAATATTTAGGGCCCTTATACGTTGTATTCGTTCAATGACAGGTCTTAAACCTATAGAAAGCTGTAAACCTAGTTTTAAATCACTAAAGATCTTAACATTTCCTTCCTTGTACATACTTGAAGTAGCCCTATTCGTTAAAATGAACAGTCAATTGTTTATATCAATGATGGATATAAGAATACGCAAAGGACCAATGAGGTCTCAATATAAAAGCCAACTTTATACAGGCTACAAAACGTCCTTACTTAAAAAAAATATTTTTTCTGTGGGTCCTCTTATATATAATAGATTACCAATACATTTAAAAGACTTACCCTTCACCGAATTTAAAAAACAGTTAACAAAATTGTTGTTGGACAAATGTCTAAACTCGCTTAAAGATTTTTTTGATGATAAAAGTTTAAAATTATGATTTTTTTTTTTTGACATTTCTATAGTAGATAAGTGCCTAATTCCGAATTATATGTGTGGTAATATATTTTTTTTTATTTATTTCTTTTATATTTTTTATTATTAGTTTTATCAATAATAGTGTAATTTTTTTTTTTTTTTTAATACCATTATATGATGATTATTTTATGTTATTAGTAAGCGAAAAATGTGATATGTAATTCTAAGTCATTATGTTGTCTCAATTGTATAGAAATATTATTTAAATGTTAACGTAGCATTTAAGCAATTATTAAATTAATTAAATAACTTTGCATGCCGTAAGGCAAAATGTATCGGGACTCTCCATAAATTAACACCATATTTGTTACCTACATTATTGGCAAATAAATGATTTCTATTTCTATTTCTATTTCTATCAATATTATATCGATGTCAATACAAAAAAAAATTGACAATTTTATACTGTTACTCCGTTGATTTGTGCCCAGTTGATGGCAATAGGATCGCCCCCTATTAAATGGGACTTTACTGGCGGAATGTGGGTGTACAGTCACGAGCGCCAATATGACAACACTTGGCAACTTTCAATTGCGATTTTTTCGTGAAATAACGAATGCAACGTTGAAATACGACTCATTACATAAACCTATGGATTAAAAAATGCTATGTTCGTAACAACATAAAATTTCATTCAAAAATAAAGGAGTAAATCGCTTTTGAATAAAGCCGAGTGTATACATACTTTTGCTCGTGACTATACTAAAGGTACACATCCAGCCAATCCCTTCAGGAAATGCAGGCGTAATGTTAGATTATATAATTTTTACAGCGAGTTTTTAGCCCAGAATCATTAGTTTGGGAAATAAACATTAAAAGATAATAAAACAGATAAAACAAAAAGCGACCAAATATTTATTTAATAATTGAAGCTTTACAATATTTAATTACAAAACCTAAATGATTAACTGATTCTACCGCCTTTATTGACTATCTGCTCTGGACACTTCAACAATAAACTTTTCAGGTTCGAAATCCGGGTCCAGGATCTTCGACCTGATAATTTCTTTATAAATAAATGCAGACTTTCTCGGAGTTCGCGTTTTGTCTGGACTTGAGTAGTCCACTTCGTATAACCCAAACTTTTCTCTGTAAACGAAATAGCGTTAATTCGATTTCGCGTAATTAGTGGGTCCTTGACTGAGGTGAGTGTCCTATGACTTACTTAGGTTGTATCACAAAATAGTTAGTAGATACCTACACAACTTTCGTGAGTGGAATTTAAAATAGTTATGGTATTGTAAAGATCTTTTGGCGCGTGGCCAAAATGGGAATGAACGCCGCCATCTTGTTTTTGCAATACAATTTCACAACAGCGCCCCCAGTCAATGCCACCCAGCGCCAAAAGATCCATGTAGCACTTTATGGTTCGTTTGATACAGCTCCTCACCTCGCTTCGTGACAAGTTAGGTTTCGGAACTCTGATTGAGATCGAAACTAGTTTGGCAAGCCGAAAATAACACGTGATAACTGGACACGTTTTAATTTGAATTAATCCCAATTTAAATAATACTCACAAATATCCATTTCGCCATTCAAAAGTATCGATAAGAGACCACATGCTATATCCTCTGATATCACATCCCTCATACACAGCATCCAGTAAAGCATTCAGATAGGTCCTCATGTAGTTAATCCTGTCTTCATCGAGTAGCCCTCCGCCGTTAGACCAGCCATTTTCTGTGATGTACACTGGCGGGTTGTCATATTGTGATTTTATTTCCATTAGAAGTTTGAAGAATCCCCAAGGAACCTCCTAAAATGTCAGAACGATTGTGTTTCGATGGCGTGCATAGGAATGGCCATGTTCAGTAGTGGACTGCTAAAGACTAATGGTGATGTCATCATCTGAGCTGAAAGACGTCTCCTACTGGAGACGTCTTTCAACTGACATGATTATGTGGCTTGGGGAGGTCTATTTCCAGCAGGAAATAGACCTCCCTAAGCATCGCCAATTCGACCGGATCTGTGCTTCCCGAATCCAGCGGATTCCTGTGGCCTTCACAACGCAACGTCATCAGTCCACCTTGTGGGAGGCCTTCCAACGTTACGTCTTCCGGTACGCGGTCGCCATTCCAGAACCTTTTAGCCTCATCGGCCATCTGTTCTGCAACGTGTTCATGTTCATGATGATGTATGGTGGTGTAAACGGTTTTTATATTGACAAACGTTTTGAGGAAGTACCTCATGGGCAGAACACTAAAAGTTCCGAATTTAAAGTGTTTTTGAAGAGGTAAAAGCCCGTCAGTAAATGCACGGACTGGCAAGCAAAGGCCTGAGAGATTGATCTTAAATTCTCCACTCGTTGAACTATTGCTATTATAACACCATGTCTGTATTCTCCGAGAGATTAGGTACCTGTAGTACATTCACACTTCGCCAGTTATGTTTAAGTTCCATGTAACAGGAGGCAAACCTATTGCCATGAACCAGGTACAAATGCAGACTCTGGGCTGCTGCTGAGAAATTTCACATGGGTAATTTGGGATTTTATAGGCCCGGAATCAAAACCAGGACCACATGCTCAGCAGCCACATCTAAGTGGGACTATCACTGTAATAAATCGTAAAAGGAAATACCTGCAGCCAGCTAGTTTGTGACTGCGGCCATGAGGGGTCCTTGACCAGTACAGCGCCCATATCATCCATGTACGAAGGCACACTATACATGCCTTCTAAAGACGCGTCCCTATACGCCAACTTTGTAGTATACGCATTGACGCCCAGGAAGTCTGCTGATCCTTTCAGCAATGCTACTTCTTTCGGTGATAGATCTGGTAGTCGGGTTCTTGGATATCCCTGTTCTGCACTCTTGATTGCTACGTTCTTGCGCACTGCTGAAGGGAGGTTACCTACTTTTGAGAATATTGGATGGGCGTATAGGCCCCACTGGAAGAAGGGAAATATAAATGTAGTATGGAACAAACAAAATTCGTAGTCAAAGAATTTGGTTGCCTGGCTTTCGGTGCCTGTGAATTTACAAGCAGATATGTGCGTATCTCCCCTACCTACATGAGTATTGCGCGGTAACCAGATTAGATCAGCGGGGTAATTGCGTAACCGCCGGGGCTGCGGGTTGTTCGAAAGAGATACCGTGGCCCCTGGCACAGGCAACTGAAGGAACACGGATGGGTTTTAGTCAGTAAAAGTCTGACACTCCCTTCTGCTCCGCCCAGAGCGGGAGGAGTCATTTGATGATTTCCACACAAAAAGAAAAAAAAAAAGGGGTAATTGCGTAACACATTAACAGTAGCAATGGCTTTCATTTTTACAGTTCATCAACATTCATTGCGTTATTGACGTTGTTGAGCAGACAATTTTTCGAACATGTGAATGATGATTGATTTAGAATGATTCAAATAGTGATTGAAAGTTCAGATCAATTAAGGTGCTGGTCGACCACTTTGCGAATCTATCTCATCAGGATTGTTGCAGTAGATCAAATTCAGCAAAGCCTTCGATAAATCGTAAAAAATCCTTTTCGTTACTTACCTCGAACTGTCTGGCATCAATACCAGCTTGGTGATCATCAATAGTATCAGACGCGGCTTCATACCACACGAAACCAATGGAAATTCCAATCAAGCCTTTCTGCAGCTTCCTATACTCTACGTCGTACGTATGATACGTTTCAGCATGAGCTACCAGAACGTTCCGAGCGCATATATACTCAGCAATGCCCGAGATATTCAGAAATGGAGCTTGGCTACCAGACCCGTACCCATGTATACAAATCTCTTTAGGCTCATTAATCGTGATCCAATATTTCACCTTCTCCCCAAACTTTTCGAATAAAAACTTCGTGTAATCCGTAAACCACTCAACTACTGCAGGATTGGCCCAGCCTCCTAGTTTTTGCAAATTGGCCGGTAGATCCCAATGGTACATTGTTACCATAGGAGTGATATTCTTGGCTAAGAGGCTGTCTAGCAGATTGTTGTAATAATCGACTCCGATTTGGTTTACTTTATCGGCGAATCCATTTGGCAGGACCCTAGGCCAGGATATAGAGAACCTGTAGAAATCTAAGCCGAGGTCTGCGGCTACGTCCACATCTTGTTTGTATTTGTGGTAGGACTCTGCTGCCACGTCTGCTGTGCTGTCATCCTTGATTGCCGAAGGTTCTTTGTGGCTTGCTACGTCCCATATCGAAGGACTTTTACCTGTGATGCATTCAAATAAAAAAATTGTTACAGTTAATAATAATAAACTTTTTTTGGACCTTTGTTGCCAATAAGCCTGATATAGTGGTGATGGATCGATCAAAGCGGTGCGCAATGATTATTGACATAACCGTCCCGCATGATGAGAACCTCGTGGAAGCCGAAAAAGATAAACAAATCAAGTATCGTGATTTGGCTTGCGAGGTTGTCGACATGTGGCATGTGGACTCAGCAATTATTGTGCCGATAGTCGTGACAGCCAATGGGTTAATAGCCAAGAACCAACACTTGAGGAGGCTCCCGTTGAACAGTTGGATCAAGGGCTTGATTCAGAAAGCAGTGCTTCTGGACACGGCTTGCATTGCCAGGAGGTTCCTCTCTCTGGAGCTCTGACCGCCCGCCAGTAGTTTGGACCTACTATATTTTATATTTTTAAATGTTTTTATATTCTAATATTTAAAAGTATAATTTGATTGTACTTATTGGAATAAAGGAAATAAACTGTTTTAACTTAAATCGGGATGAGTTCTTTCTATTCGCTATGGCTTTGCTTCTGACTAATCGTTTAGTTTTACAAATATTTATAAAATTAATCATAACTTTGGGTATTCATTATGCAATGTCAACTTAAAATAATTATTAATCTTACCATCTTCATTCCACGCTCCTTCGATTTGGAAGGCAGAAGTAGAAGCCCCGAAGAGGAAGTCAGCTGGAAACGGGCGGGGCTTACTTTTGCTAAACGCATTATCGCATATGAGGAGAATGAGGCTGGGGATGGAAAATTGACAAATGTTAAATTAAAATTAATACCTCTTCTAAGTAACAAGTTAGGAGTCAAGGGTGCAATAGCATAAGCATAGCATAATCAGCCTCTGGGGGAGAGAGCGAGCTGAAATCCACCACGTGGGCCCAGTGCGAGTTGGTAGATGTCATATGTCTTCGAATTTTTTGTATGTTTATTATACTGGTACCTCCAGTAATGATCTCGAGGACGACTGCAAGTCCTTGGTCATGACCTGTGGCTGTGAGCAAGGCTCATAAGCTTAATACCAGACTCGCAAATTACCAGACTCGCAAAACACTGGATTCGCCATATACAGAGATGTCGAAGGAGCGTATGTTCACTCCCACAAATACTGGAGCTACTAAAAAAGGTTGGATATTAAGTGAACACCAAGGCCAACGGTGAATTTCGTAGGAGAACCATGAAGCTTGAAAAACCTCCCTTATTTTTATTCAATTTATCTTATCGCCGTCTACTGCTGGAAATAAGATCCTACGATTGCCACATGGCCCGAACGTTCACCTTTCTTTCATAGTAATTGAAGATTTATCTTCAATAACGAATATAATAATTAATTACATGAATAAATAAAAAACATTACCAGAGCACTGTCGCGCTGTTGTTCATGGTTCCGAAGCACTCCACTCACTACGCGCGTTGTCTCCTTACTTCGGTAAACGGAGTGCTGGGGTTATTCTGCAATCGCTACTTTAACAATGCTCTTTGTATTGTTGGCTTGGGCTACTGCTGTTTTCACCAGACGTAAGACCTTTCCATAGGTCAAAGGTCTTCAAGGTAAAAAAAAAGAAAGAAAGAAAGAATCGCTAGACCCCAAATTATTCCCTAGTATGAAAAATGTTGATCCTATTCCCTAATTCTGTACCTATGCCAACATCTGCTTTCTTAATTTGTGCACATTTTGCAGTATAATGTTGAGAGTTTCAGATTTCAGACCAAAGAACTGGCACTTGGCTCTAACGACTTTAAGCACATTTGGCATGTTAGTAAGAGTACCTACGTCTGGAGTGCTGCCCCGTTGTTCTCGTGGTCGCAAGCGCGACTACCGAGCTTGGTTTGATTTCCAGGTCGGACAAAGTGTTATTGGGTTTTGCTATTACCGTATTTCTCAGTAACAGCACGTATATGGAAGTTGGCGGTGTGGTACCCCTGTGCCTCGAAAGGCACGTTAAGCCGATGTTCCTGCACTTGATCACTCTCCGGTCGTGTAGGATTGCCGTCCCATCGGACTATGAAAGTGAGGGAAAAGTGAGTGCCCACATACTTGTGCACTATAATATCTCCCGCGTAGATGGCTAGACTCGGTTGAGATTGGCTGCCCTGGCCGAAATTCCGTCTGGAGTACTGTGAGTGAATGAATTTTGTCAATATTTTTTTTTTAATTTTGTGACTGGTTGATGTCCGTAGTAAAATAAATCAAGACTCCACATCCTACAATTGGACCAATGCAACTGCCAAGTTCGATCATTGCTAAGTTTTTTCAGAATCACCTTTCAATAATTAATGTTTGGACTCGTATCGTATTTATGAAAAAACAACGTACTTAAGACTATAGTACAATAACATAACAATACATCAAATTCATGATGTCAGGCTCATGTCATAACCAATTGAACCATGTTGATCAATGGACTTAAGGTGTATAGAATACTGTTTTTTTATAGATTTCTATGACGGAATACGTCCATCTTCTATAATAATAATAATAATCCTCGATACGGGTCGCATTGTGAGGAGGTTCCTGTCTCTGGAGCCGTAACCACCGGTAGCTTGGACCCTGCTCCCGACATCGGTGGAAAACAATTTTTTTATATTTTTAAAGGATAAAGATAAGTAAATAAATAAACGACATAATAATAATCATATTTTCTTCAGTATTAAATTGGTAAAATATTTACATTTAAAAGTTTTAGAAATAACTTACAAAGGTATAATAATGTTAGATGCCTGTATTAGGATAAACCTGCATCACAATTTTATTGTCCTACAATTACCATAAAGTATATATTATGCTCATACCGCCGAGCATACTTTATGGTAATTGTAGGACAAAAAAATTCTTAACAATATTTAACATTGGAAATATTGAAATACTGACAAAATTTTATTAATTAATTTTTTTATACCTAGTTTACTTCAATACTAATTTACCTTAAAGATCAAAATAACAAAAAGTCTTATAATACGTAATTATTTAGTTTGCGCAAAATAGTTTCTTGCACTTTATAACCTAGGTAAACACGTGCACGTGCATGTTGCACAAAATTAAATCACGTTCGAGGCAATGTGTTAAATGCGAGTTTTGCTGTTTGGCATAGCGTCGGCTTATTATGAATATAGCATCCAGTGGTTAGCTGGTTTAAGTTCAGAGGTCTTCAAGCTTCCGAACACCCATAACGTCTTCACGTTGTACGGACTAGACTGTGTGACGGGTAAGTCCGGGATTTCAACACCCATCGCTAAGAATTGTTACCACTGTCCACCCCCTGCTTGTCCACCCGGGTGGACAAGTAGTGGGTGGATAGTGGTAATAATCGATCGCGAACGACCTCTTGATGGCTTAAATACGCGTCGTTTCAAAGACCTCTTATTGGGCTAAACGGTAGGTATCTGAGGTTTCTGATCTGGCTTAGAAGTCTTATGATTCTTCTCACATTATTTAGAAAGTTGAAGAAGCTAGTTGTCCGAGAGAAAGTCCGTGGTTGCTCTTTAATGAAGTTTTTGTCCGATCACCCGTTTTTTAAATTTTGTATATACAGTCATTGGGCCAAATCACTCTTGGTTTCGCCATTACTAAAACATTCGGGCAGTTTATCAATAACTACCTTCGTCTTCACATTCACATTACGTTATTACAAACATTTAATTGATTTTTCCACAAACTAAGTATTACTAAGCACGTGGAGTTCTGTCGTTTCTGCCAGGGTAAAAGGACATACGCACATCAGTAGATCTGCATATTTCCTGTCTGCGTATGTGCGCTAAGGGATCACGAAACTAGGAGTACTACTACCGATTCACTGTACATTTTAGAACCCATTTTTATGTACGCGTCGCAGTCAACTGGTTAAATTAGCCGTTTAGTCGACCGCCTGGCCTTTGAAAGTAGTGATTGCCTCGCTTTGCTCTCTTGGCTCGCACGTGGTTGATCACAGTTCTACATAACCTAACTCGTTTGGTCGGGGTGTCCCGGCTTAGTTACTACGACCAATTCGGCTCGCGCGTGATTGGTTCCAGTTCCAACCGAAACTATAATTTATTGATTAACATTCAGGTCGTTAGTTAAACGGCCGCCGTTTAGTTAAAAGGCGAGGCAGTTAACTAAACGGTTAATTAAACCAGTTGGCTGCGATCTATGCAATTGCATTCGATTCATTTTTAATCTGCGTAAGTATGATGATGTTGTGAAGTGAATGGTTACCCATACGTCAGCGCAGAGAGGTGATAGGGCTCTGTTTATGTTGTATTCTTTACGCGACAAAACCACTTCTCATTTTTACTTGTGTATTACATACTCGTACATATGCTCTGCCCATAGTAAAAATCTTCGTTCCACCAACAATCGTTTTCTACGATGTCGTTATTACCGCTCTGGTTTTAGTAATTCTTAGTTCTTTGTCTAGGCGGTATTTATTTAAAATCCGCTCCCTCTGAACATCAGATGGTCACCTCAGTCGGTTATTTTTCAAAGTGAAGGCACGTGAACCATACTGGTTAGACTGACTTTTTTATTTTTTATAAAAAATAAATACGGAGCTCAATGTTTACGTGACGGCAGCGCCATCTCTCATCTCCTTCGTGTTAATAATGCATTATCATGAAATTCACTCAATTCAAATAGTGTAAAATTTCTAGTATTAGTTTACCGGCTTTCATATCCTCGGTCCACGGCACTGAGAAATTATTCAGGAAAATCCTAGCCTCCACACTGATTAATTTTGATGTGCCCTGCTTCATCGAGGCTATGGATGCCTGGAGACTCGCTTGCCCGAACTCAGATCTACCCGATAAACCCTTTTCCCAGAGACGGTGGGATGAGCCGCTCTGCAGAGTAGTTCAGGATAATTTACTTAACACGTCTGTTACTACTGCAGAGCGTGCGCGCCTGCTGGCTGTGGGTAAATGGGAGTCGGGTCTGTGACTTCATGCACTTCCGTCGTCGAACATAGGCACTTTGCTCGACGACAATACTTTCCGACTCGCTGCTTCCTTACGACTAGGAGCACCAAGTTGTTCTCCCCATCGTTGTCACTGTGGCGAAGTTGTCAATAGCCTCGGACACCACGGCCTGTCTTGCAGCCGAAGCGCAGGTCGCTTAGCGCGGCACGCAAACATTAACGACATCATTCGACGAGCTCTTGTCACCGTCGACGTTCCAGCTGTATTAGAACCCAATGGATTGGAACGCGACGATGGCAAGAGACCGGACGGCATGTCTTTATTTCCTTGGCAGGTGGGTAAGCCTTTAGTGTGGGATGCAACTTGTATCGATACTCTTGCGCCATCCCATCTTCCAGGGTCGGCGTGCTGCGCTGGTGCTGCTGCTGCGGCTGCAGAAAACCTCAAGCGGCGTAAATATAATAAACTTATTAATAATTATATTTTCGAGCCGTTTGGGGTTGAAACCCTCGGGCCGTGGGGTCCGAGTGCACATAGTCTTTTTAAGGAAATTTCGAAAAGACTGGTTGACACTTCCCATGACCCAAGGGCTAGCTTTTATTTTGGCCAGAGGATAAGCATTGCCATACAACGTGGCAATGCCGCCAGTGTCTTGGGTACATTACCAGTCGACAGCGATGTGGATGAATTTTTCGACGCTATATTTTAGTTTGTAAATAGTTTTAGTTAATTTAGGATATTATTTTGTTATTTTAGTGTTATTTTAATAGTGTAATATTAATTCTAATCTCATTAAACATCCCAATCAATATTTTTACGTTCCTTGTTGAATTATCGCATTTTTTTATTTGACATCGTCTTTTTTAAAAAGACGACCCTCGTCTATGGGGTCGCGTGCCTCCACCAGGGTACATTATTATAAACACTTAGATATTTTAGTGAATATTGCCATTTTGTAGGAAATGCGCATGTGCATTGTCCTACAAGATGGCAATAGCGATTGAAGCGCTTTTTTTGAAGTACAAAAGAAATATGCGAATATTTGTATGTAATGGGAAAACAGGTCCTAAGAAAATTATAAATGAAGTTCAATTATAGTTTGACCAAAACCGCTGTACCGCGCCTTCGCTATGTGCGCGACGAGACGGGGGGGCAGTGCAGGCCGCTCATTCGTCCCGCCCCCCGCCTCGCCGCGCATTCCTCCCGCCTCGCCGCGCATTCCTAAGGAGTGGTACAGCAGTTTCGGTCAAACTATAGCAAAATATTTTTCCATTAGTGTTGACAGTACATCCGATTTGTCACATGTCACAATAACTTTTCTAGTTAGATAGACGTAAAAGTTGTTAAAAGCTTTTCACAAACAAGATGGTCAGCCCGAGCTGATGCAGTGAGCGCCTTGCATGAAGGTCATAAACAAATTATAGAAGCTTTAATATCCATTGTAGCAGATACAGAACAGGCACAAGAAATTAGAGAAGAAGCCCTTAGTCTGTCTAGAAAAATGGAAAAACTAGAATTTATTATACTAACAGAAATTTGCAACTCTAAATTGGAAAGAATAGACAAAGCAAGCACTTATCTTCAGAAAGAAACAATAACACTGGACGTTGCAACTAATTTGTTTACTGCACTCGATGATTATATAAAAAAAAAAAACAAAAAAAAAAATGATGCATCGCCACTCGTTCGGTGTCCACCGCGCACAGGATGGATGGAAAGCAGCACATGAAGTGATTTTTTGCTCCGGTGGTGTAATTGCCGTTTGGCGTTCCAGTGTGAGGATAAATAAATAAATTATTAGCCTCAAGGATAAATTTGATGACTTCGAATCGTCCGCCAAAGAGGAAATGCCGGAATCTGACTATAAGGACCTATCTCAAAGAACCAGACGTTGAAGCTCACGCCTGACTTTTTTTGATGGCTCTGCGCCATCAGTCCAACGGCATGGAAAATAAAGATTCAAAGTCGAAACCTTTATCCCTATAACTGTTGCCCTGGGCATTCATCTAAAACGGCGATTAAGTTCGTATAAGAACACTAGTCAACGTTTTGGTTTATTTTTTCGCTTGAAAACTTTGAATTCCGAAGAGTTGAGACAAAGTTGCAAAGAATTTGCTGAAATGAAGACGTTAACGAGAAAGAGTTAGAAATGGAATGTCTGCATTCAACAGAATACTTGAAAATTGATCAAGGTAAAAACTTCATTTTTACTTTGATCAATTTTCAAATATTCTATATAACAAATAGTATACTGGAAATATATCATCTTTTGAAAGAGAACAAAATTGAAGACACCTTTCCTAATGTAGAAATCGCACTGAGAATCTTTTTAAGCGTGATAGTAACTAACTGCAGTGGGGAACGCTCCTTCTCCAAATTAAAACGAATAAAAAGTGAATTAAGAAGTACAATGCTTCAAGAGAGATTAAACAGTTTGTCACTAATGTCGATAGAATGTGATATGCTCAAAATGCAGATTTAGAAGATGTGATTAACGATTTTGCTCAACTCAAATCTAGAAGGGTACCTCTTCAATCAGCATAGATACTTATATAAGGACTAACCGTGGATGCTGGTTACTTAGTGTGGATTACATTATAATATTATCTATTCATCATATCTAAAGTAACTGTAAAGAAACAAAAATAAAGCTAAAACTTTGTATATCTACGTTATTTGTCTATTCTAACAAAATAGTGCTTTATTAAAGTCATAGGGGCCCCATTATCCTAATGTCCCCAGGGCCTCCAATAGGTGAAAGACGGCTGGTCACATGTCTTCGAATTTTTGGTTCTAAGACATATCGGTTTCCTCTCGATGTTTTACTTCTCCGTTTTGAGAGCAGTGGTGATGAAATAATTCGTGAACGTGAACACAGTATTCTTAAGAAATTGGCAGAATCATGCCAGTGCTGATTTTCTGAATGCATTTTCACATCTACCTATCGTTATTTCTCCTGACAAAGTTTATTCTGTTTATAAAGTCAAATTCAAATAGGTACTTAGAAGGCACTTTTGAACGTCAAAAATTACACTAAAATAGAATTGATTTTAGTCGCCCCTTCCAAAAGGTAGTTTTCGTATGGAGAAGAATGGGCAAGAAACACCACCGTTACTCTTCTGAAATGTTTTTACTATTTTGCATATATTAATTATTATGTAATAATATGTGAAGACGATGCATCTAAAATAAAATTACTATACCACAATATGTAAAAGAATTGAAATGGATTAATGAAACCATATGTACAGACGCCAGCAGGTCAAGCTACCCGTCAACTGTCAAATTTTCCCAATCAACCTGAACCTTAATACTATATCGATAAAGTTGAAAATCTATTAAAGAAATTTGACAGATTGTAGTAGCTTGATGTGCCGTCTGTACGTATCTATGAATTAATATTTATTATTTTTCGAGTTATCTATCCCTTTTTTTTCGTTTCTTAGCGTATTATAGTTACTAGTGTTCACTTTTTTGCGAAATAAAGAATTTTATTTATTTTTTGTCATGTTTTGTCTCTGGCCAAAAGATGAAAAAATATAATAAGAATAAACGAGGAGACGGAGAAAAAAGGGGGAGGAATAATGGAACAAAAAAGTTGAAGAAAAAATACTATATTTCAATTTAAAAAATACACACAATCATAATTACACGCAGACAATTTAAACAAGACACAATTTCGAAGACAAGGCATCGATAAATATTAAATAAAGAACGTTGTACATCAACATTTAGAAATATTTTTTAAACAAAGGTCTTCCTTCCTTTGTATCATCATTCTGTTTTTAAGCTAGAATAATTTTACGCTATATACTTGTTTGGTTATATTTATACTCGTTTTCGGGGCGAGTTGTTTTTTGCATTATGTCTGAAAATAGAGTAATCGTTTCCTTTTGATTGGCTTCCTTTTACGAGCGAAGCGAGCTCGAGACTTGGAGCATTCTTGACCGGCACTATTGCATAACATACTAACAATCTCAATCTGAATAATTTTGAAGGATATTGCTAATCCATTGCTTCATATGTTCGAAAAACTTGTTTGTTCGATATCGTAAATAACGCAATGAATGTTATTGAACTGTCAAAATGAAACCCATTGCTACTGATAATGTGATACTGGACAGGTTAAAATTTCATTGTGATTTTACTAAGAGAACAATTATGCAAGAGCGTGCGAAGGAAAGAAAGAAAAGAAAGAAAATGCATTTATTTGCGGCAAACATGACGCATGAAAAAAGGACATTTATACACACAAAAAAAACAAGTTGGGGGTAAACATGCGTCACATTCACGCAAAACGGCCATCGCTCAGCATAATGCTAAGACCAAAGGCGGTATGAAAGAGTATCCTGATTCGGATAGGTTAGATTTTCTGTGTCACTAAATGAATGCAAGAGATTAAGAATTGGCCCGCGCCTGTACCTCTATGTCATAAATAAATTAAGTTAATTTTCATATTTTCATTAAGTATTCAGTCATTATGAGCCTTGTCAACAAGAATATCAGGTGTTAGATAATATTTAACGAATATTTTCTTAAATATTATCTAACACTTGACTTGTTGGAGACGACGACCCCCTATTATTTATAGGACTAATACAGCGGTAGCTACACCCCTATTAGTATATGCGTGTCTTGTGTCCTTTACTTAATAAAAATCTAGTAATACAAACCTGTTATTTGATTGTCGATCATGTCGGTGAGAAGTTTTCCGCCGAGGAGAATCTGATGTCCTCGCAGGCTCAGTTTTGCGTTTCCTTGGAGACAGCTGAAATATTCAAGTTGTGTTGAAGAACCAAATAAATTAAGCGGTAAAAAAAATAACAATAGCAGCACAGATACAGTCGCGGCAGACCACATAGAAGATGGCGGGACTAGTTGGACAAAATCAACAAACTGTAGCGCTTAGGTTGTGTGTGGCAATAATACTCC
This sequence comes from Apamea epomidion, assembly GCA_947507525.1. Classification (NCBI taxonomy): domain Eukaryota; kingdom Metazoa; phylum Arthropoda; class Insecta; order Lepidoptera; family Noctuidae; genus Apamea; species Apamea epomidion. Next base: position 14,703,951 of record OX382247.1, read on the forward strand.
AGATGTACGACGAAAGTATATTTAAAAGTAAACGAGGTAGTACAGCGTGTGTATAGTGTGTGTGCCCTACCAAATATGTACATGTCTTATATTAACTTAGGCGCATAAGCCGTGGCCTACTTACAACATTAAATTAACCAATAGGAACGCAGTTGGAATATGAGATATAGTTCCTACAGAAATCCGTGCGGTGGCGCACAGGTCGACAAAACTATTCCCGCGCACAGCGGCGGCGAACGGATGTATGTTTCTATCAAAGACTACAATAGTATGGTTTGTATTGCAGCTACAAAACTATGGTCCTCATCCACATTACCCCTGGGCTGGAATTTATGGGGGAAGGCTTTTGCTCTGCAGGGGTATGTTGCAAGGTGACAGTAACTATTGAAAAGAAAAGAAAATTCCATTCAATCATTTTTTTTTTTTTTAAAACATTGCCCACGCTAGGAATTTCTCCTGTATCTTGGGTGCGTTTACAAACATTTAAACTCACATACACAAACAGCCAGACCCGGAACAACTACTTGTGGGTCATACAAATATTTGTTCCATGCGGGAATCGAACCCGCGACACGCTGCGCAGCAGTCGATCGCTTAACCACTGCGCCAACCGTGCCGTCAAATCATTACCTGTCTTCTTGGTGAATAGCATTCATCCAGCCTCTTCGTCTTACGATGGTGATCTGCAAAATTAACTTGTAATTTACTGAGTTATACCTACATGTCTTATAACTCTTGTCGATGCAATAATTTAGCACTTTGCATAGATCTTTCTTAATGATTTTCGTTGGTAAATAAGCCAGAGGCCCACCGATGGGAACCCAGATTCAAAGCTGAAACTTCTGTGCATGTCGGCACCAATGACACTCATACCCTTCAAAGTGGACACAGCGGCACGAAATCGTATAACATTTAACTTTTTAACCAACGGTCTAAAATTGAGCTGCTGTTAATACGCCCCTTGGCTGTAGGGCCAGATCCAACAAGAAAAGAATAGGTAGTGATATTTTTCAGTTTAGTTTTGTTTGGGTAAGTAATAACAGGCGCACGGGGCGATCGATCAGGTTAAGCTACACTTGCCGCGGTTGGTCAGTGGATGGGTGACCATCTTTACATACCAAGATCCCTCCGTGTCTCGAAAAGCACGTTAAGCCGTTGGTCCCGGCTGTCATTCGTGGACTGTCGTTACAGGTCGTCAGAAGCCCGAAAGTCTGACAACCAGTCTTACCAAGGGGTTCCGTATTACCCAGTAATTGGGTTATGGAGGTCAGATAGGCAGTCGCTCCATGTAAAATACTGGTAATGAGCTGCGTCCGGTTAGACTGGAAGCCGACCCCAACATAGTTGGAAAAAGACTAGGAATCATCTGCCTAGATGATGATGGTGGTATTTTTTCAGTTTTAATGATGGCAGTTTGACTACTGTATGCGGCTTACCCAAACCTCTACCTTTTGGGAAAAAAAAGGCGTGATTCTCCGAAGAGTTCCCAAGACTGCTTGTTTATCCCCAGATGGCTTCCCTGTAATGGTGACAATCAGCTATAGGTACTTACTTCTCCGACTTCCTACAGGTGACCTTGTCTTGTCCTTCTCGTGATACTTCGGTATCTGAGTGACGTAGTTGTACAGCGCTTGTGCACGGGGGCGATAGTTGTAGGCGAATAGCTCGTTGTAATACTTCTGAGACTGAAATGTTAATTGGTAAGTAAACGAATCATTATATGCCGAATATAATACATATATATATATATTCGGCCTATAATGATCCCACTGCTGTATGAATGTTTATTCTACAAGTACTCTCTCCGGGTAACTAATCAAAAAGGGCGATTTAAGACGTTCGACGAATCATTATTCTTGTGTCAATATCCCAATTTATTTGATGTCGGCGAAGTCTCGAAGGCCTCATCATCATGTCACTATAGCAGTCATCTCAATGTTTAGGCAATTTTCTAGTCAAATTATCATCATTCACTCGGCCAATCTATTTTACCTTTGGTAAAACCTATCCTACCTAACCTAGAGCAGTGGTAGCCCAGCGAGAGCAGTGGTTTCCCAGCGGTAACAGCCTCGATTTACAAGTTGTGGGTCGTGGGTTCGAATCCAGACAGGCGTTTTACTGTGTGTAAAATAATCTTGTCACCACTGCTCTCAAAACGGTGAAGGAAAACATCGTGAGGAAACAGACATGTTCTAGAACCAAAAATTCGAAGACATGTGACATCTACCAACCCGCACTGGGCCCGCGTGGTAGATTACAGCCCACTCCCTCTCGAAGAGACGAGGCCTGTGTCGCAGCAGTGGGAACATTATAGGCTGATTATTATTATTTATTTATTAATTTATTTCTTTGGGAAAACGAAAAATTACACAAAGTTTCTTAATTAATAAAACCTTAGTATCTAATGTTAGTAGTTTATGTGTAACTCACAACGTTATCCACATGTTACCTATTGAATATTTTTTATAAGAACTAAGTAGGCATGCGAGTGAATTTACATAACCTTATATAATTTATTAACATTACAGTTAATAAATAAATTTAATTTGTTAATTTTTTGATTATATTGTTTCGAAATTTGTTAGGTGTTAATGTAAATAGGTCTATGTCCGAAAAAATTATTATAAAATCTATCTGGTTCGTTCATGTTGGCTTAATAAAGAAAATCAAAATGTGAAGTTTGGCTTACCTCTAAAAGATATCGAGATGGAGACATTATATCCTTAACGCCGGGGAAGAGAGCTGTAAAACAATAATATTTAACCAAGTTGCAATGTAAGCGTGCTTTGAAATACAAATCTAAACCGGTACTAAACTATCAATAACGTACAGTACAAGGCAGTAAAGCTGCTGGGGAGTTGTTGCGCCACTTCTTCTTCCCAGGTAAAGCACTAGACAGTGATGAAGGGAGAGCGTGTTGGGGTCTGTCACTGTCTTATGTAATTTTGACGTTCCAAAAGTGCTAATTCTCAGCCTAATTTGAATAAAAGATTTTCATTAACCGACTTCAAAAAAAGGAGGAGGTTCTCAATTCGGATGTCAATTTTTTTTTACGTTCGAGCATAACTCTGTCATGTATTGTCTGGTTTGCAAAATTCTTTTTTTGTTTGAAAAAGGTTTATGCCGAAATGGTCCCATTTAATTTTCGTAAAGATCTGATAATGAGTTTCGGAGACAGACAGTGGAATTCTTCAATAAATGCCAGCAAATCAACCGCGATTGCTCCTATCACATATGAATGCATTGTTCATGCAATCACACAACATAACATCAAGCTTGCAGTGCGATTCTGTAACCATCTCACCGTGAAAACTTAGGCGAAGTGAGCGTGGAGTGAGCTGTCATTCCAACTAATGTTAGGGATTGACACTATTGACAGCTCACTTTAAGCTCACTTCACCTAACTTTTCACGGTGAGATTTTTACAGAATCGATCGGCTGTACCCTCTAAAGGAGTACGTAGATGTGTTCAGTATACCACGGTACCCCCTCATTTCTGTCAACGTGTTATTGGGGTACCTCTAATCTTGCAAGTATATAGTAATTATGAATTTGTGTGGGGTAGGTACAACTAAACAGTCAAAGATAAAAACTTTTTTACAAAAAGTTATTTTTGACTTTCTAGTGTTTTTTTTTTTGGAAGTAGATTGTTTTTTTTATTCTAATCGTTGAGTTTTAGTAAGCGATTTGTAACAAGCATAAAAGATAGAGCCGAACCACGAAAAAGAAAAAAAAATCCTAATGGCCTTAGAGATTATGGCCACATACTGAAAAGCTAGTACGCAAGTATAACCAAAGTCAACATTATCCCGACATGTAACGGTTAACCTTCCTAATTCCTTAAATAGGTAACACACATTTATCAAATTGACAGAGTCGTACACATTTATAGTTGGCGAGGTTACTAAACTGGGTAAACACTTTAGTCATCTAAATTATCTACACTACTTAGGTGCTAAGAATAGACTTAATAATGGCTCTAGGACGTGGCCAAAATGCTTATCTTTTTATAGGGGCTTGTGGCTAAGTAATACCAGCTACACAGGTCGATCGATCAGGTTAGAAATCTACGCTTGCCGCGGTTGGTCCGTGGTTGGGTGACCATCTTTACCCCTCCGTGCCTCGGAAACCACATTAAGCCGTTGGTCCCGGCTGTCATTTGTGGGTATTTGACAGTCATTACGGGGCCTCAGAAGCCCGAAAGTCTGACAACCAGTCTTACCAAGGGTATTATCATATTACCGAGTAACCGGCTTGTGGAGGTCAGATTCGCAGTCGCTCCATGTACAATACTGGTATTCAGCTGCATCCGGTTAGACTGCAAGCTGACCCCAACATATTTGGGAAAAGGCTAGGCAGAGGACGGAACGTGGACTTTAATGACTGATGCCTTTGTCTTCCTGTTACCTAATACTTCATAATAATTTGATTAATTTCTACAACCATATCCACTACAACTATTCAGTAATCTGTGCCACTACGTCAAATTACTCACCAGTCGGTATAATCTGTGTCCTGCTTCTGAAAGTAACACTCCTACCATCAGCCATCACCCCGCTATTCCTCTTTCTTTTCCTAACATCTCTCAACTCCTTCGAATCCTTCAGATCCCTAAACTCCTTCTTCTGCTTCTCTACTAAATTTAAACCTCTCTTCTTTTCTAGAAGAATCGGATCGTTAGCTTTTCTTTCTATTAAAGGACTCCACCAGTCCTGGGTGATTGTTCCAGTGTCACAGACTTGTGCCTTTTCTGTTAATGTCGATTGGTTCTGCTTTGTGACGAGTTTGAGTCTATGCTTTCTTCGTCGGGGGCTTTCATCGTAGTTTACCGTCGCCAGGCTATAAATTGTCATGTCTGTTTGGCTTCCATTGCTCCTTAGAGATATTGAGCTGTCCGATGTATCCGTTGTTGTGCAGGCTGATAATTCGTTTTTCAATGCTTGTGCTACGTTTACGCCACCTGTAATAAATGCTTATTATTACTGTGATCTTCAAACCACTGCAAATAGCGATTTTGACAAGCAGGTCAATTGTTGAAAGTATTTCATATCGCAAAAGATGCCGCAGCTTTCATCCTTATTCCTTGGAGAATATTTACGATGTCCACAGAAAGACGGTTAAAACAGTGCGCAAGAGTGACTGATAGAAAAGTTTCTGTCACGTCATCAAAGTGGAGTGCGTTCACGAAGAATTATTTGTCGACAAGGATTTGGAAGAAACGGTCATCATCAACGAACTCATAGGAAGTAAAAGAAAATATCGTAAAAAAAGAATACTGGGTGCACCTCTTTTGGTGTGACAGAATATAAATGGAAAGTACACAAAGCACATCATTGTCTATATCAGTGTTTTTCAACCTTGTTGAATACGCGACCCCTTTGCAAAGCCAAAAAATTTCAGCGACCATACAGCAACAGCCATAAACTAACACAATGTTAGTGATTTGAGAGACTACTTTTATCATTTTCTTTCTTTTGGGACCTATATTGAATAAAAAATCAAGCACTCTCTCGGCCGCTCGGCTCTTGAAATACTAAAAAGAGCAGTAGGATTCAGTTAGTAAATGATTTGGTTATTAGGGTGAAAAAAAAAACTGGCCCAGCTTTCTTACTGAAATCGTATTTTTTTTATTATACTGTAGGAACCCTACAAACACTTGTTTTTTCTTTTACCCGCGACCACAAGAGTAAGGCTTTGCGACCTGACTAGTGGTTGCGACCCACAGGTTGAGAAACACTGGTCTATATCATCCTCGTCCACAGTCGCGCTTTAAGAACACGCTGACGCCGTGATTGCGGCATTTAAAAGCGAAATAGGAGCAGGAACGCAAGGGATGCGCGGAGAGTGACAATTTTGTCATCCAGGCGCGCGTCTATTAAAACCTAGTAGCGCGGTGACAGTTTTATCACGGGCTTGTTCGCGGGTCGACGGACGAAAGTGTCACCAGGTTGTCACGTCGTAAGATATGATAATATTTATTTTGTAAAACATGAGTACAGTATGAAGGTCTTATAATTAATATAAGGTGGCTACATGTTTTGCCATTTATGGCATATAAAATTAGTTGCACTAGACAATACAAAAACAAAAACTACAAAAACATAAAGAGAAAAAAAAAAGAATTACAATATCAACATTAAAATTAAATTGAGATAACGTCAAAATTAAACATTTCATTCACAATTACAATGTTAAAATTTAAATTCAATTCAAAATACCACGTCAAAATGTAAATTTATTCTGAGTAAGATATACCTACAGAAAAAAAAACAAATTAATACGCACAATCAGAATTCTATACAAGCAAAATATCGTTTAAAAATTCATCTACGCTGTAATAGCCCTCTCTAGTATTAACCCCTGAAGGGACTTTTTTAATTTGTTTGGAGGCATAGATTAAACAATATCTGGTATTTTATTATAAATATACGTACCTTGTGCGCATCTTCATACATATCTGCAGACCGGACCAGAGCGACAAAACTGTCACGGTGGAAAAATCATTCGTGCTTGCTTGGTGTTAGTAAAAATATAATATCTGATACCACTTACGGTTCATCAATAAACTGCTTTCAAGGGATAGTATGTGATTCACCCCTGATGCACCGGTTTTGGCATCTAAATAAAAAAAAAGAAATATTACTATTAAGTTTCTCCAAAGAACTGAAGTAATTCTTAAAACTCTAACTCTACTCTCTCAACTATTTATTTCAACTAAACCAGTTACAGGCACCTTTGAATTGTCAAGGGTCAGTTAGTCAAAAAGATGAAGCTAGTTGCCCATTCCAAAGCGTGTTATGGAGAAGAACGGGCATGAAACTCCATGGACACTCTTTTAAATCACAATAATATAGTTACAATGGCTCCATCATTCATATTAAAAATTATACATGTGAGAACGATGCAGAACGTCAAAAGCGTCCGTAATGAAAATATAAAAAAAAACAATTCAAATATTAAATTAAATTAAAATAAGCCAAGGCAGCAAAGTGTTGACCAGTCCCTACAGACGGGGCGCCCGTTCACGAAAATGACGCATAGATTATCACCATTCAGCTCAACCATTTTGAAGGGAGCTAAATGATTCAACACATCCGCAACCATCAGCGAGTCATTAGAGTGAGCATGACATACTCTCAGCCGCCAAGGCACATTCAAGTCAATAATTAATTATGTTATCTGTCAAGCCCCATTGAAGCCTTGGTTTACTAGGAAAGCGGTTCCATCGTATTATAACGGGCGTCATGAACTTCTTTGTTTCGTTTTGACACCTCTCGACACACAATGACGCGGTGACTTGACTGGATTGTCATGAAAACGCTATATAATAACGTGTGAGCTCACTCAGTATGGACACTTTTACTAAATACGGTGAGGGCAAATCTAGCGATTTAAATCTTTGGGCAGCAGGGTTGGGTATTAAGCTAGGTTCATATTGCTGTGTCGGGGTGTGTCGGGTCGCCGTCTGTTGTGTCGCGGAGTGTTCATACTAATGTGTTGTCTTGTGGCGCAATATGTCGCATTTTTAGATCATTCTCATTTTAAGAGTTGTAGAGTGAATACGTGTTTTAAAATGGAATCGTCTGACGACAGTGACTTCGATGAAGATATTCAATTTTTTCTATTGATGACTCTTCTCAAAAAAAAGAAAAGGAAAAGGAGATATTGGGTTCATCCCGTAAATAGATTAAGAGAGACTAGAGGCGCATTTCACTGTCTTGTTCGAGAATTAGAAAGTGATGACAAAAGATTCCAACGATATTTCAGATTTACTAAAATACAGTTTGAGCAAGTACACACTTTAATTGAAAAGGATATCAAAAAAATACACACTCAGTTCCGCCGCCCTATAGGAACAAAAGAAAGACTTGCTGTATGTTTAAGGTATGTATTGTAATAGTAGTACCTACTTAATCAACAATCACATTACAATTAGGTTATTTTTTATACTTAAATCACAACATACATTGCAAACAATTTATTAATTTATCACTCACAATCACTATAATCAACTGAACTGTAGTATGTCACAAGATTTTGATCCGCCAATGGACCTATTTGCTGTGGTTGTGATGTGTGAGATGACGATGTGGAGTTCCTGGAACTGGGACTTAGTTTGCTGTGGTGGAATAATCTTGTAGGATGTTATGTTGATTGGAGTTTGTAAAACTGTATTTGTCTGTTGTTTTTCTAATTTGCGGATTTGTGCTTGAGATACTGCAGAGTGCAAATCGAGTTTGATTTTAGTTTGTTCAAGGATCGAAAGACTTTTTACCGCTTTACTCATACTCAAAAAGAATAGATCATTTTCATCCATTTCTACCTCCCGTCTTGCGTTTTGTTTTTGAATTCTGAGATCATTTGATGATTTCATAAGCTCATAAATCTCCTGCATGCCAGCCTTGCCAGTATTCTGGCGAGTTGATGTGGAACTCCTGGTCGAGCATTGAGATTGGCTTCTATGATACGGGCTAGCTGGAGGACTTTCCAATGCCGATCTTGATGGTGACACTGATCCAGGCGGAGATACTATATTTGTAGTCGTGTTTCGAGATTCCATAAACGGGCACAAAAAACTCATTTGGTCTTCATATTTCCAAGGTGTGACTGTCATAGCGGCTTGACCACTTTTTTTATTTCGCCTGCGTTGAAGTACACTGGCGAAAGAATTTCTTAATTTAGTCCACTCCTCCTTGCAACTATCAACTGAAACAATAATATTTAAGAAGTTTTAAAATTATTTAATTACAGTTTTTTGACGACAGGAAATTCATTTCGTTCAATGGCGTTCAATTATCGCATGGCAGTATCTACAGTAAAGGCAATAGTTGAAGAAGTTTGCGATGCAGTCTGGAATATTATGACACCCATTGTAATGCCGCAACCAACTGAACAAGCATGGAGATATATTGCAAAAGAATTTAAAGAATGTTGGCATTTTCCTAATTGTCTAGGAGCATTGGACGGGAAACATATAAACATAATTTGCCCAATAAATGCAGGTTCTACCTTCTACAATTACAAACAAGAACATTCTATTGTACTACTGGCTCTCGTTGATGCTCGTTACAAGTTTATTATGATCGATGTAGGAGCATACGGTAGGAACAGTGATGGAAACATTTGACCTAGTAACGATTTTTCATATATACCATATGAAAAATCGTTACTAGGTCAAATGTTTGCGCGACAAGAACTAAATGTTCTACAGAACGAACCGTTATGTCAGAATACAGAGCCTTTACCGTATACTATCGTCGCTGACGCAGCATTTCCATTAAAAACATATTTACTAAAACCCTACAGTAAAGTTAAGCTAGTAAACAACGATGCTAATAAAATTTTTAACTATCCTTTGTCACGTGCACGTCGTACTGTTGAAAATGCTTTTGGAATATTAAGGGCAAGATTCAGAGTGTTTCAGGGACCTTTACAAGTACAGCCTTACATGGCAGATAAAATCGTTCTCGCCACTTGTTGCCTTCATAATTTTTTAATGGCTCAAAATGCGCATGTAGAAGATGTAAGTTTTACCAACTCAACAGAACTCAATAGCAGTAGTCCTACTGCATTGTCTAATATTTCTTCCATATCAAGAAATCCAACCCAAGAAGCTGTCTACGTCAGAGAAAAATATAATAATTACTTTATGAGTCCAGAGGGACAAGTACCATGGCAAATGGAAACTATTAGACGTACAAGATAGGTAGAATTAATATTAATAATTCATAAATAAACAACTTACCTGATTTATTTAATGTTGTGGCTATTTCCTCCCAAGCACTATTCCTGATACCGTGATCCTTATATTCCTTACATTTTGTGTCATAGAGAACTTTGTATTGCCGTACTAATTCAATAAGTTCATCAGACATTTTGAAGAACGAAAAACAGAATTATAATAATTGCATGAACTGTGTTCCCTCGCAATAAGGCGTCGTAAATGATAGATTCACATTAGTGTGGCGCGACAGATCCCCCACCACCTCTCTGGCGCGATCGGGCGTCGAGCGATTTTACTGCGACAGAACGCGCCACAACACAACACAACCTACTAATGTGAATCTATGCATAGTAAATGAACGTAAGCGATTGCGTTCTGGCGCGCCCCGACACACCCCGACACAGCAATATGAACCTAGCTTTACGGTGTCAAAAACGTTCTCTATACCCTATCCAGTAGGTTAACCGTTGTTTGACAGCTGCCTTAGAATATAACTATTCCAGATTACGTAAATGTTAACTTTGACATGTGTAATAAAATAAATATATGTGGGCGTCCAAGCAAAAAGGGTCCAGCAGTGGGGTATTGAGATAAGACTGGATTCAGTATCTAGAATAGTCAAATTGATAGTAAGGATTGAAAAAAAATTCAAAAACTATAGGTACTACTAACATATTTTTTTTATCAGATATTTGAAGTTGAAATTCTGAAAAAAAAAATACTAAGTATAAAAAAATAGAAATTGTAGATAATTGAGCATTTATTAATAATCAATTAAAATCGCGAAATGCAATTTTTTCACACAACTTTACAAAACTTCTTATATCTCGGAAACTAAATGACGAGAACTGAACCCTTTTTGCTTGGACGCCCACATATAAACTACCTTATCTTATTGAATTATCTTATTTGACTCCTTACAGACAATATAATACTGAACGTGTATCGGTTTTGACCAAAGAATATACATGTCATGCGTATTCTATCTGTCAAAAAACGGTTTACCTAAGGACAGGGTATAGGAAAACACACTAACTTACTTTCATAAACAATGTTTCAGTGACGTCATTCACCGCTACATTGCGAACTAATTACCCATGTTTGCAAATGAATAAATGATTTGATTTGATTTGATTGAACGCTATGTCACTAAAGCTTTACACAGTGGCGCCGATTCCCTTGTTCACAAACTAAACTAAATTTAAGTTCAGTGCATCTTTTTCTTTCTATTTCATTAAGAAAAGGACAGAAGATAAATATTAGTTTAGTCCTGTCAAATTAGTCAGCGCCTGACGTAAATTGACGTATTTTTAGTCGCCATGTTTTTAATCACATCTAAACTTGCTATGGAGTGTCTACATTTGACAGGACTAAACTAATATTTCCTATGCGGCACTATGGTATATCCCGTGCCGAAGGCTAGTCTACGTTGTGATTGGCACCCATGGCCGAAATACGGTCTGGAGGACTATTATTATTCCAATAATAAGAATTTTAGCCTTTACCTTTCTTGTAATGTTTCCGAGCAGTACAGTGTGTGCCTTTGTCGGCCACCTCTGAAAACAAAAAGCTGATTATAACATCACAAAATTTGTGTGTGTATAACCAGAAGCCCAATTCGCGTAGTTAAAAAACATTCAAATTCAAGTCGCAATCTCAGCTCAGCGACAATCAATGTCAAAAACTTGTGATCAATGAACTTAGGGAATTTGATTATATTTTGATGTATGATCGTAAACGAGGCAAAAAGAAAATGTAAGGATCGTAGCAGTTGGCGTTCTGTAGTATCAGTTTCTGTATGTATGTATAATTTGTGCGTTTTCCTGAAAAGGGCACACATTTTTACCAATTCGCTCGTAGTTCTTTTTTAAAAGTTGTTATCAAGTTGTGTTTTGTTGAGCCTCGTGCTAACTGTTAACTGCCCACTCAATCACGAACGGTCTTTGGGACGACTAAAGCTGTGACTATTTCTATTACTTCTTACTATCACACATACACTCAAAAACTTTTACACAATCGGCACACAAATGTATTACTTAACCACCCTTGCGCTAAAACCCTGGCGGCTGCTATACCTACATGACTAATCGCCCAGTATGGTCTAACACTGTCTCCTAAGATACAGGACTACCTAGTTTAGGAGGCAACACAGATTATGTAACCATAATCTGTGTAGATGGATGTAGATATACCATGTTATTTTGTACATCTGCTCTTGTGTATCATAATAAGGATTATTATGATTACTTCCCTTTCCAACCCATTTGTCCCACCTGCTAAAATCGCCCACCTGACTGACTCCAGACCCAGGTTGGTCGAAGCAAAAAAAACCTGCTCAAATAGAGATTCATAGATGACTCCGCCCTGGTGTGCAAATTTAGTGCTGTTCCACAAAACGTTGGGACACTTACTATCGTGTCCTTCGTGCCCTGATGACTGTTACAGGAACTGATGGACGCTGTCACGCTACTGATGGCGCCAAACTTGTAACTACATTCTGGGCTGGTTGAATTTAGGAAGGGCGCCACGAGCAAATTAGTTGCCCTGCAATTTTTTTGTCTCTGTCGCTATCTCTTTGCCGAGATTTGAACGATGCGCACACGGGAACAACGACAACGCTACGTTTTTGGTATTCGGACGGTTGAGCGACAACTGGGTAGTCGGCAACTTTTTGTCGTCGTGCGCGCACTTGCACTGCATCCAAGAGACGGGCAATAGTTGCCTCCAAACGCACGGACATAAATTTCTCCCAGCTGTCACGTCGCTATATGCGCTCACTTTCATACAAACCCGTAGACTTGATGCGAATAAATTAGTTATGGAGACAAAAGTTGCTCGTGGGCGCCCTCAACTTCTTAGCATTTCGATGGCATTCTAGCCATCAAAATGCTAAGAAGTTGGTCAAAGAGCGGGTTTTGTTACCAGTGTTTAGGTTAGCAGGATTGGCCGGGGGCTTCTCAATCACAACCATCGAGTTAATCTGTCTGTGCCTCTTGTTCGGGATTCTTAGTCCGGAGTGTTGCGTAGCACAAGTGCATACATCGGGTGGATCGATTTGTACTGACTCGTCTGTGAAATTAAATATGTATGGAATGGAACTGTTTTCATAAATGAGTTGCATATGGAACGATGTCGTTAATCGACTGCGGTTTGGTTCACTAAGATGTTTTGTAGGTATTGGCGCCGATTCCCTTGTTCACAAACTAAATTAAATTTAAGTTCAGTGCATCTTTTTCTTTCTATTTCATTATGAAAAGAAAGAAGATAAATGTTAGTTTATTCCAGTTAAATTAAGATTCTCCATAGACATTTTAGACGTGATTACATGGCGACTAAAAATACGTCAATTTACGTCAGGCGCTGAGTAATTTTGTTTCTTTCATTCTTTTTCTAAAATAAAAGTAACCTTAGTTATTCCTTATAACATAAGCTATCTGCCAGTGAAAATCGGTCCAGCCATTTCTGGGATAAGCCGGAACACACACAGACAGACAGACAAAAAAATACTTTGTTTTTTTTTTTTTTGTTATATTACCGTACACTTTCATAAGCATAATTAATAAAAAGCTGTTATTTTCAAATTAGAAACAGACACTTCAATTTTATTTATTTGTATAGAATAGATAAGCAATAATGGCTTGGGCTCACCACATTGGAATAAATAAGATCCAACACCTTTGGCAGTTTCCTCTATTGCTTTAAATGCGTCAAATGATTGTGGGTCAGATGTTTTTTGGTCACATGTTTTGGGATCAGATATTTTTGGGACACCCTCCTCCTCATATTGTTGCTCGCGATGACAGTAGTTCGGACAGTTGGCCGCCTGACAGGGGCTAAAATGTACCCTATGGTGTATTTTAAGAACATAATACACTACGACAGCGCGATTCAAACTTTATGGCGGCTCGGAAAAGGAAGCGAGTCGCTGCGCAGTAACAAATTCACGTGTCAGCGGGGGTGAGGGGCGAGGTACTGCGCAGCGTGTAGCGCACTTCAGAGCTGCCATAAAGTTTGATTCGGGCTGTACTAGCTGTAATATTGGAGACAATAAACGATATTTCATTCTATTCAACACCGTTAAATTTTGATCGTTAAAAGGGGTCATTGTACTCATCATTATGAACAACCTTTACTACGGGACCAACCCTGAAATCGTGAAAAAAACATCAGTTGATCTATACATTATGTCGAGTTATGCGAATATAAATCTATGGATCAACTGATTTTTTAAATAATGATGTGTCAAAGAAAAAGTGTTTAATGCAGTTTTGACGCCGATATACTGGCCACAATTTTGGTGTCATCATTGTTCCACACTTGAATTCAGGACCATTTAAAAAGTTTTATACTTCTTTACAAAAAAGTGCAAGGTCAATAGTTATTTTACGAAGATGACACGTTAAGGAAGGATTTTCTCCATACACGTCGACGGACGCAGTTGCCTCTGCCGTCGACGCGTGTCGCTCGTGTGTATGAAGCACTAATGACTAAATGGTATAATGTAGTGGAAAAATTGCTAATTAGATAAAATAACATCCGAGTTTCAATCGCTATAATACGTCTACAACGAATCGTATTCTTTAAACAGTTTGCAAAGATTTTAATGTGTTTTTATCCGACAACAGAGTGTATTAGGAAGGTGTGGTGAAATTTAAGGGTGTGGTACAGAACTGGGTGTGGTACAGAACTGAACAACTTCCTTAAGGGGGATGCGCAACGTAGCCCGCGAAATTCAAATTTTTTGAAGTTGTTGCTTTCATAGATGATTTTAATGATTATAATTCTGTAAATACATACTTGTTACGGTCACGGATCATATTTTGGTTCAACATACAACCTGTCACTGACCTACAAATTGCAAAAAACGCAAGAAACTTTGCATTTCGCGGGCTACCCTGGCGCTTGCCCCTTAATGGGACCAAAATCGTAATTGAATAAAAACATTTAGGTACTGTCCTGTACAAAACTTCAATACCTACTCGAACCAAAATGACTGATTATTTTTTCTCGACTACGATGTTGGTCCCACTGAGAAAATTGTTCAGTTTGATGGTCAGTACAGCACCCTTAAATTTGACCACACCCTTCTGATACAACCTATACAGGATGAAATTGAATATGTGCGTCAAATTAAAATATCTAATTCAGCGTGCCATAAAGTAAATTTAGAGCATGTTGTTAAGGAAAGGGATGCATATACGTGCGCGTAGGTAAGCGATTTGCAACGTCGCGGGTCGTCGCGCGCTTTTTTTCGTAGGTACGGTCAAAATTAAGCAAATACCGCTAGTTCAACGCGTTGCCAACTTGCTTCATGGTTTGAACTCAGCGATGCATGGATTGCTTAACGGGCGCACGCTAAAATTGATAAATTAATTTTCTTACTAGTTTTGATAATTTTGAAAATAATAATTACTGAAACGACGATAATCCGTGTCTATTTGATGGCGATAACTTAGTTTGCACTATCTAAGAAGATAATTAGATGATCTTTTTCAAGAATTTTGTTTTAGGAAATTACATTTTATTATGGTTATGTAACAGTTACTGCACTTCCTATTTCGATTTGTCGCAAGTTTTCCATTTCATCCTGTATAATATATCCTCTTTCAGACTCTCGGAAATTGTTGCATCTTGGCGGTCGAATAACTCCCCGTGTTACGATGCTCTAAGGAAATGATAACTTACCGTGATACCAACTCAGGTTTCTTTGGTTCAGATTCCACATTCTGAATTCCTTTGTGCACTAGAACTAATAAAATACTTACTTGTCACATAATAACATTCCCGCAAAATAGGATTCCTAGACAGAGATGAAAATATTATCTTTCCTAAATCATGAATGCTAATTAGTACCTATGCAGGGACATCGACGCGCCACCTGAAGGTCGATTCCCTTATTTTGTGGTACAGTCCATCAAACTGAACAACTTTCTCCATGGGACCAACATCAAAAGCGCGAGAAAATTATGAGCTGTCGCTGTGTACGTTTGGATTGACTGGGCATTGAAGTTTTGTATGGGACAGTTGATCATTTTTTCGCCATTACGATATTGGTACAGTCAGCATCAAAAGTCGATGATCACATTCAGATTTTCAAAATCACTGTACACTATATCACCCATAAATCGCTCAACAAGATAGGGCGCCAGTATTGAATGAACATCATTAAAGTTCAAAATTAACTGAACACTACTCGTCAAAGGTCACTGAACACTACTCGTCACAGGTCACTAAACACCATTTTGTCAAAAATTGCTGATCGTTATAATATCCGAAAACATCATAACATTCAGTTTTACAAAAGTCACTGAACAATATAAAATGCTTGTTTTGGTTATCTAGTGTAATCACGGCAACGTCCAAAAATAACTGAACATCATAAATAACAAATGTTACTGAACATTACTTTGTTTCGGATTCGGATACGTAGCGTGTAAACTTATACTATCAAAAGTAGCTGAACTGCAAACTAAAAAACTATCTTCAGAGTTATAAATCCAATCTTGTCCTATCCAAACTAAATCAGGTAAAAAAAAAAATATGGACATAAATGAATTTTCCATTAAAAAAAATTTTTTTGTTTTTCATAGTATCAATGAGAAATATTAGAAGTGGGTGTTCAAGCGGCAAGCACATTTTTAATATCACGCAGATTCTGTTTGAATTTATACCATCGACGTAATTAATGATTTTTTTAGTTCGATTGAATTGTAACCTTATTTGTAAAGCAATAAGACTCATTTTCAAAATTCACACAAAATCCGTTTTAATTCCATTCTTTGGGTAACATAGTTGTGGGTATTTGAAAAACTATTTACCCTTGAATGTAAAAAGAATATTTCTACTTAATTATCACTTTGTATCGGATGTAGACCATTGCGGTTGCAATTATTTATAATCTATAAATATTGTATTAGTTATCAATTGCGCTTTAGTGACAAATAAACATTATAATGCCATTTAATGTTCATATTACTGCACATGAACGTCACAGAATAGTGATATTGCGAGAAGAAGGACTTTCTGTTGCCGAAATAGCTAGGGAAATGGGAGTTGCTGTAAGTTATTTTGTTTTATGTATTTTGAGATTATACAGGATGTAACAATGAGAAGATGTTTTTAATATACTATGAATAATATGAGATTATCACATACATCCAAATTGTTGTGTTCCAAATTTTATCCAAATGTATTCAGTAGTTTTATCGTGATGAATAACAAACATATAAACTTTGACATTTATAATATTAGTAAGAAAGGATTAATACCAAGACTTATAACAAACACACGTATTCGTCACACGAATGTTTGTCCTAAGTGGGAATATAACAGGGTAGAATCAAAATCGGACGCATAGCATAGGGTCACTTCCGATCAATAAGGTATTAGTTTTTAATGCAGGTTTATTTTTATTTTTGTAGCGTAACACCGTGTACTTGTGGATAAGGCGATGGGATAATGAAGGAAACGTTGATGAAATTAAGAAGATCGGTAGACCAAGAAGAACTTCAAGACCACAGGACGTAAATATCATTCGTCAATTCAGAGAGTCTCCGTTCCTTCAAACCAGAAATGTAGCTATAGCTAACAATATTTCTTTAAGCACCGTTCGTCGACGTCTCCACGAAGCTAGTATACATTGCCGAAAACCGGCCCGTAAGTTAAAATTGACTGCTCGACATAAGTTGCAAAGACTTCAGTTTGCAGAACGATATTTAAATTTAGATTTTTCGAATGTAATATTTGCTGATGAAAAAACTTTTAAATCTTCTCGACACGGTCGAATTACGTTATGGAGAATTAATAATTCCCGTTATCAAGAGGAGCACTTAATAGAAAATAGATCCAGTGGAAGGATTTCTGTGGGTCTTTGGGGGTGGATGAATAAAAGTGGACCAGGGGAACTGATAGAAATTGGTGGTCGGCTAAATGCTGAAGGCTACAAAGACATCTTGCAAGATGTTGTACTGCCCACAGCAGAAATAATGTTGCCTGATATGGCCCCATTACATTTCATACATGACAACTGTTCAATCCACATGGCCCGAGTGTGCAGAGCTTGGTTCCGGGATAACGCTGATCACATTGTCGAAATTCCATTCCCACCAAAGAGCCCGGACCTTAACCCCATTGAAAACTTATGGGGGCTTATGGTCCAGGCTTGGGATGAAAGCACTCCTCGAACAAGGGAAAAACTACTAAATCACGCCATAGAAATCTGGGAAGATTTTAGGGGACGAGATACTTGTGCAAATATTTATGACAAACTCCATGCGAGAACGTCTGCAAAATGTCATCGATGCCAATGGGGGACACACTAGGTTTTAATTCTAAGTAGTTTAAGCCTAATCATAATTGTAATTGATAAAAAATTAAACCTTGTTTTTGTTTATAAAACATTGATTTGTTTATGAAAGTTTAAATTTGTTGATTTTTAATAAAAACAAATAATAATTATTAACTGTATTGATTTATCGAACCATTTAATTTAATTTTGTTGATAATAAATAAAAGGGTGGTGATTTACATGTGCATGTGTCTACTTAATTTATATACCAAACACAAATATACCTACCGAAAAAAAATACACACATATTAAACCCAAAAATCATTTCATTTTGTTCAGGGACTTTAGAGATAAACGATGGTATGCTATTTTTGTCAAAAATTTGTTCAGAGACTTTAGAGACGAAGAATGTTATGCTTTTTTTACTATAACTTTGTTTAGCAACTTTTGAAAAGTGATGGTCACCTACTTATGCCCTTTTATGATAATCATTCATTTCTGGCGCTTGTCATGTTGAGCGATTTAGGTATAATACGGTGTACAGCGATTTTGAAAATCTAAATGTGGTCATCAACTTTTGATGCTGACTGTACCATAATTTCGACACCCTTAAAGGGGATTGAAGATTTTATAATATGGAGTCTGGCATACCTACCGTCGTGCAATTTTGTTTTTTTTTTTTTTAATGGCGGGCATGACTGACACCTATCTAAATAGATGGCTGACGTTTGATTACTTTAATTTTTCAGAGTGATCATTTCAAAAACCTAAGCAACAATAGGAACGCAAGTTCAAAAAAATATGGATGTCACGTGGTCAACTTTGAACGTTAATATCTCGGAAACGTGACGCTATTATACTTTCCGTTTGCATTGATGTCAGCTATCGATTTATATAGGTATCCAGCGTGGCCGCCATTTTGAAAAACAAAATGGCGGACAAGGATGCCAGGCTCCATATAAAAATCTTCAATCCCCTTTGACCACACCTTTCCAATACATTCTTATGTTTATGTTTTCTGATACAAATGCTGTATAGGATGTTTATTAGCTCGGCTTTAGTGGTTTCAATAACAAATTATTATACCCTTTACTTCTTGCAGTTGCACTTCTTCTTTTCTAAAATATTCCGTTTGCTGTCCACAGTCTTGTCCACACATGGCACCTTTCATTGCATCCAGTGCCTCCTCCAGCTGCGTGTCTCTGTCCTGTCGCGTTGGCGTTTGACATCCAGCTGCTGTATTCGTGCATGAATCTTTACAACTATGCAGTCTAGGGTCCGTATTACATTTTTTGTTTTTTTTTCTATCTTTACAGCAATTTCTCTTTGCCGCTTTTTCTCTCTCTTTTCTTTCACATCTGTTTGGACAGGTGTCTGCGGTGCAAGTAGGTCCGAATAGAGTGGAATAGAAGTTCTTCAACATACTAAAAGGATTCCAGGTGCTACAAATATAATAAGTGGTATATAAATAGGTGGTATGGTTCTGGTGGTGTGTATAATAAGTGGTATAATGTATGTACGCGCATAACTTCCGATCGACTGCACCAAATTGGATGAAATTTTGTGTGTATATTTCAATGGGTTCCTGGATGGTTTAAAAACACTTGGACCCGGCAGGTGGCGTTGCTGTCGGTATATGATGACTCAACCGGGCAGGACGTCTGCCGGGTCCGCTAGTTTATAATAACTATATGCCACTAGCTACCCGTCGCTGCTTCGACGTTCTTTATAATATGTAATTAATACAGGATGGCCGGGATATCGACGCGCAAACTGTAACCATGGATTCAGCATATATGATACTAGACCCCATAGCGTCGAAATTTTTCGTCGGTTATTAAAAAAAAATATTGCTGTTCCATACATTTTGACCGCGTACGTATTGCACTTTTCTATGAAACAGAAGATTTTTTTCTTTTAGATAACTGACGAAAAATTTCGACGCTATGGGGTCTAAACTCATGTGCTGAATCCATGGTTACAGTTTGCGCGTCGATGTCCCTTCCACCCTATATGTATTTCCGAGTATTATAAATCTTCCGAAATAAATCTCCTAAGTGACGGTGAAAACCGCATCAATATCCGTTTCGTAGTTTAGATTTTAGAAGAACATCGCGGTCACACAGTTAGACACGAAAACCGACTTTAGTTTGTAATATCATCGTCTGCCTAGCCTTTTCCCAACTATGTTAGGGTCGGCTTCCAGTCTAACCGGATTCAGCTGATTACCAATATTTTACATGTAGCGACTCCCTATCTGACCTCCATAAACCAGTTACTAGGTAATACAATACCCCTTGGTAAGACTGGTTGTCAGACTTTCGGGCTTCTGACCACCCGTAACGACTGTCAAAGATCCACGAATGACAGCCGGGACCAACGGTTTAACGTGCTTTACGAGGCACAGAGAGGTCTCGCTATGTAAAGATGGTCACCCATCCACAGACCAACCGCGGCAAGCGTAGCTTACCCTAATCGATCGACCTGTGCGGCTGTTATCATTTAGCCACAGGCCCCCTGTAGAATAGATATAGATAAAGTATAGAAGTAAATATCAAGTATGAATAACGATATTTATGTTATTTTTTTACCCTGGTATATCCGAGACAGATCTGAAAAGGAAAATAATGTTGGTTCAAAATAATTCGGCAGAATAAAAGACAACTCACACAAATATTTTTCTATACATTTTCCTCACTTTCTAATATGATCCCATTTTCTCTGTAGATCTTCATATACGTCACACTTGCAGCGCCTTGTGATTTTCCTCTTTTTTTCTGAACTGCAGCAAACAACTGAGGGAGAGAAGAAAATATTTATTACTTATATGCTGTGGTCTGTGCCTAAGTGGTAAACGTTGCCTAGGACCTCACGCCTCAGCCGCCGCGGGAGACGCTCCGGGCGTCGGGAGCCGCGTGACGACTCCCGGCCACCGTAGGCGCGGGCCTGCGGGCGGAGAGCAATGGGCAGCTCTCCGTCCGATCAGGACCAGGCCCGTGCCGAACGGCGCGTATGTGTTCCACGCGCGCCTCAAAGAGATGTCAGCATAGTTGACGGGGCCCGACAGGGCCGAAGCCTGCCGGGGTAGCGGCATCGCTCGAAAGGGTTACCGCTGCCGTGGTACATAAAGGGCTAAGGAAGGAACACGGGTGGGTTTTAGTCAGTAAGAGTCTGACACTCCCTTCTGCTCCACCCAGAGCGGGAGGGGTCATTTGATGATTTCCCATCCTTAAAAAAAAAAAAAAAAGGGCCCGGTCATACTAGGGGCGTTCAATAAGACCACAAGGCAACCAAATTCAAATTTTGTGGTTAACACAACGCAACTGGAAGGTGGACCAGGGGTAACGGCCACGACTTACCGAGTTCTAGGTCGGTGGTTCGAACCCAAGCAGGCAATTTAATTTTGTGTAAATTATTTCATCACCACTGCTCTTAAAACGGTGAAGGAAAACATCTTTAGGAAATCGGCATGTCCTAGAACCTACAATTCGAAGACATGTGACATCTACAAACCCGCACTGGGCCCGCGTGGTGGTTTACGGCCCACTCCCTCTCACCGAGAGGAGGCCTGTGTCCCAGCAGTGGGAACATTATTAGCTGATTATCTAACTGCAAGAAGCTGCAGCGACACAATTCACACGTAACCTACTGCTTGCCAAACTTTTTGTCGCGGCGAAGTGGTGTTGCTGTGGTACGGGTGATGCGGCGACGCCCAAATCAATTAATGATGGTCTAAAGGTTTACAAATACTCACTGATTTCTTTTCCTAAAAGAGACGTGATGTCGGAGCTTTCCGTGAAGAGGTGCGACTGTATCTCCTCGGAAGGAACCTTGAATAACAAGATAACGTTTTATAATATTATGTTTGGCCATCAAATATTGTATGGATAAACGGAGATTTCATGTTCAGTAGGTATGTAATCTGCACCCTAACGCGTAACACACTTTCAACTTTTGGCGACACGGTTGGCGCAGTGGTTAAGCGATTGACTGCTGCGCTGCGTGTCGCGGGTTCGATTCCCGCACGGAACAAATATTTGTATGACCTACAAGTAGTTGTTCCGGGTCTGGCTGTTTGTGTATGTGAGTTTAAATGTTTGTAAACGCACCCACGATACAGGACAAATACCTAGTGGGGCAACGTTTTTTTTTTTTTTAAAATAACGAATAGATAATCTTGAAAGATTTTAAAGGATATTAAAATTTTATGTCTGAATAATTCGTCTGCCTCCAACAAAGTAAATAACGCAATGAATGTTGTTGAACTGTCAAAATGTAAACCATCGCTACTGTAAGCGTGTTCCGCCATTACCCCGCTGTTTACAATTGTTTAGAGAATCAGTTACAGGCTTACCATCATCAGCCTACAGCAGCCCACTGCTGGACATATGCCTCTCCAGTTTTTTTTTTCTAAAAGAAATTCCCTGTACTCAAAAAGTCCGCAGTTCCGGACAAATAAAATGACATGGCCGGGAAAAGTCCGGACGGGGGGTCAAAAAGCCAGACATGTCGGATAAATGTGAATGGATGGTAGGACTCAGTCTTTGGATCATAAAATAGCTTAATTATATACTTAGTTATAACTTCATTTTTGATGGATTTGTGTTGAAAGTTTAATAGTTCTGTTTGTCTTTTCTTATAAATAAATAAATAAATATTCCACAACTATCACACAACGCCATCTAGTCCCAAGCTAAGCAGAGCTTGTGTTGTGGGTACTAGACAACTGATAAACATACTTATATATTTCTAAATACATAAATATTATAGATAAATTACACCCAGACACAGAACAAATGATCGTGCTCATTACACAAACATTTGTCCTGGGTGGGAATCGAACCCACGACCTCCAGCATAGCAGTCAGGGTCACTAACCACTAGACCAACAGGCCTGTCAAATACTATATTATATATTATAAATACTTCTGTTTCTTCCTGATCCTAAGCCATGTAGCCACTGCAGAATGTAGAGTTCTCTTCGTCTTAAAACACTCTTTGATAAAACTCGTGAACATTACTATGTCAACTATAGTCTTACCTGCATCATATCGCCGTGTTTATCATTTTTATTAAATAACATGTCAGTGTCTAAAATTCTGAAAACAAAAATTATCAATCATATCTCGATTTCATTACCTACTTATTTGATTAGTTGCAATGAGTACGAAGTCTGGATTTGGCCCCGGTTAGTGCGCAATAGGCTCGCTCCCTATTACATGGGACCTAAACTTAACTGGCGAAAATGTGGGTGTACTAGGTACACCGCTCTCTACGTTCCCCCTTTTCACCGGCTTCATAAGGTTCATAACTCATTTGTTGGGCTTGGTATAACCTTTTTTAAAAGCTGCCCTCTTGTTTGCTAGATTTACTTTTTTAATACGTTCAAAGCTCAAGTTAAACCCAACCTTTGTTTAAAGACACACTATTCTAATCAACGACTACTTAGGTAGGTTGGGTAGGTTAGGTTCTCAACCCTATTTTGCCGATATATTTTTTTCTCGCCCCTCAATTTTTTTACTTACCATCTGTCGCGAATCTGAAACAGCTATTGCCACGATTTAATTTAAACGTGTAATATTATATAGTCGTAAGATAGGATGTACAATTTTCTCTGGGTCAAACGCCCACGAGGTTATCGCCTACGTTGAGAATCGTTAGGAATAGTTCGCTTTTATACAATGTGTAACTGAATTAATGCACATTATGAAAGTAGTTTGTTCAGAATCGTTTACTAAACAGATTTCTGTAATTTTTAATATAGGTAATATTTTATCTAACTACGTAAATTTAATTTAACTACGTAAATGACTGTCACACTTCCGCTGTACAGTCAAAACAAACCAAAATGGATGAAATACACACTGAGCTAGACCCTTATACGAGTGCGACTGTGTGTATGCGTAGATTTGAAATGTGACCATAATTTTCTCCCACAATGAGTATAAGTAATTTATTAAAAAACTATGTTTTTTACATAATAATAAAAATTCAGTGTATGTATTATGATTATAACATAATATTCTAATTGGGGTGTCTGTTGGTGTGCGTTAATTCCGGGACATGTTGTATAAATATAATTTTTGGCATTTTCAATCTCAAATAGCAGCCTGGGTGTTAATTTTAGACTTTCGCTGTAATAGTAGAAAATGCTCAAGATGTTATTTCCCATATAAGGTAATAGTACATTTTTTTTCTGACCGGCACTTTAATTTTTGTGTATAAAATGTTCCACACTTGAATCATTTGTGTTGTTTGGGTGTCCTTTTGTGTGTAACTTTGAATTTTTTGTTATTATTTTTTGCTTGATTTGTTTTTTTATTGGTATATTGGCGTGACTAGCTGACATATTGCAAATAATTGAATTTAATGTTCCTTGTCTCCTAATGTTAATTACTTCGCATACCTATCTACTATTGTATAGAAGCAAGTTTTTGTAACTGAACAGACAGCTGTGCTGCTGCGGAGTTTGTTGCGCCTCTACTTCTTCTAAGCGAAAGCACTAGGAAGTATTGAAGAGTGCCCGTTTTGGGATCTGTGGTATAGGTAATTTTGACGTTCAACAAGTGGAATAAATAAGACTTACTTAGAATGTTTTTTCAATTCTTGACTAGATGACCGACAGACACTCGCGCGTTTCGAAATGCAAATCGAATTGTCTGTAAAACGAACATGGCTATCATGATAAAACAACGGGTGGAGAAAAAACATTAACTCAGACGCACCCCAATTACGTAAGACACTGTCTCTCACAAACAGAAGGATTTTGAAAGTAATTCATAATTCATTGCTTCATTATGTTTGAAAAGAACGTCTGCTGGATAACGTCAATAAGGCAATTAATGTTCTCGAAATGTCAAAATAAAAGGCATTGCAATTGGTAGTGGCAGTGGCGTAACAATAGGGTGGCAGGAGTGGCAAAATGCCACGGGCCTCCAGTCGGAGGGGGCGCCCGGCCCGAGAGGGCCATGGGCACAGGAGGATCCTAACATACCTAAGTATAGAAATGCAAACTTTTTTCGACCATTAGACCAACGAAGCAGTCAGGTATTAAATTTTGTAGGGGAAATTACGAAATCTACGCGGACGAACTCGCGGGCGAAGTGCCAGTAAAAAAAAAACTATAACGTTGATTGAGCTTCTTCACATTGGGAGGGCCCTATCCCATGAATTTGCCACGGGCCCCAAAGGGTATAGTTACGCCACTGGGTAGTGGGTTCCGCAATTACCACGCCAGACCAGGAGAGACCAGGGTACGTAATAAGAGGCATGGAATGGAAGAACAGGTTGGCAAGTTTCTCTTTCCACCTTTAAAAATGGGAGGATCCTCCGATCAGACGGGTGCTGTATCAGATGGGTCACTAATGCAGATTTCGCGATAAATGTTGCTTGCGCGATCTAGGATTTCTGTGACGTCAAAAATGTACATGGAAGTTAAATAAAGTTTTTAAATGCAGCGCCATGAAATATTTGTAGTCTAGAGCCATTCTTACCACGATTGAAAGAACTGTCTCCTCGCACAGCACTCACGCTGCTCATCATCCTGTGCACCAAGCTTAAAGATGGAGACTCCGGCACCGTCTCGACTTTATTACGACATCTATCCAGAGCTTTCCTGGCGTAATTTTTTTCTGAAACAACTGAATAGTTTTATCAAGGTACCTAATTCAATAAAATTATTTTTAACCGACTTCAAAAAAAGGATTTCAACAGACTTCAAAAGAAGGTTGTTTTTTTTTTGTTACCTCAGAACTCCATTATTTATAAGCCGATTTGCAAAATTCTTTGGTCCATAATTTTGTAGAGAGGCTCGTGACCAAGAAATTGCTGCACGGGTCGATCGATTAGGTTAAGCTAAGCTTGCTGCGGTCGGTCCGCAGATGGATCCGGTTGGACTGGAACCCGACCCCAATATACATAGTTCAAAGTTCTTTGTAAAATTCAAAAGAACATCGATGCTCCTGGCGGTTATTTTCCATTTTAGTAGGTAATTACCGGCCGGCTGTCGAGAGAAAGCGTTCCTGGCACCTGTCAGTGCGACAATTCTAGTATTTATTTATCAAAATCTCCCTTAGATATAGTAGCTAATAAACATAATATATGATAATAAACATATATAGTAACTAAGCTTCTTCTTTTTAGCGTGTCGATAGCAATCTAAAAGGACTCGGCCCAGAATTCGGCTACTTGTTTGGCGCCATCACCAGCGTCCATCAGTTCCTGTAACGTGCAGCTGACAGGACACGCAGGACACGTCACGAAGTGTCCCAACGTTTGTGGAAGCACCACATTTACAATCCAAGGCAGAGTCGTTTATAAATCTCCACCTGAACACGCTCGCCTTGCTTCGGCCAACCTAGGTCCGGAGTCTGTTTAAAGACTTTCAGGTCACCCAAGGTAGGTAACTCATGTCCAGATAACATGACAAATGGCATAGGCAAGGAAGCAATGTCTAAGAAAGAAAGAAGAAAGAAAATACATTTATTTAGCACAGACTGAAAGACACACAATACACCATATACATACATCAGATAACAACAAATAAAAAACAAATGGAAAGCATAAAGACCGATTTAAGAAAATAGCAGGAAAGTGTGCCTCACGGCTGCACCAAAAAGGCCCCGGCCAGCAAAAATGCCAATAGCCAAATGCCACAACTAGTGCCTGACGCTGGTTGTCTCGCCACAGCGTCAGTCAAACATCAAATTCGCAAAACTCGTATTCGTTTGTATGAAACTGACAGGTGTCAAGAACGCATTCTCTCGGAGGTCGCACTGTAGTTGTTCCTACATACTTACGTTTGGATAAAGTCACAAACAGTCCAGTCGCCGACTGTTTTTTTGCACACAATTTTTTTTTGTCTTGTCTGTAGTTAAATTCATTTTCTGGAGTTCCGCAACATTGGAACGGCAACCTCTTTAGCTGCACCATCTGGAACAGGTTTTTCGATCAGTTTAAGAGATTTGTTTAAGTTGTTACTACGTATCTTTCAATTTAATTTTATTCGAAAAAAAATGAAATAATATTTATGTTAGGGCTCGTTCCCACTATATCGTGACGAATAATTTATCGTTGGACAACTATCATCTCTAGCTGTTCACATTATATCGACTGTTTATCGTCACTGTGTCGTCGAAATATTTTATCGTTGAAAGACTGTCGTATCTAGCTGTTCCCATTGGATCGTGACGACATAATTATATTGTTCATGGCAGCCGCCTTGTCGTTTGCACATAAGTCGCCTCTACGTTCTTTTGGTGGCTAGATAGTCGCAATAACGACACATGATTTGCCGTCACAAGAAGCCGTGACGTTTTTCTGTCGTTTTATGACTGTCGTACTAGCCGTTCCAATTGAATTGACAATGCAAAAAAAGTCGTGGACGACAGTTAATCGTGTCCTTCAATACCTCAATCTAAATACACAAGCCACGACGCTTTAAACGACACGATAATCTGTCGTCACGACATAGTGGGAACGGGGCCTTACTCGGTCAGTCATACGTGATGAGGATGACACAAGCACTCGCCTGTCGTTCTTTTAAAATCCCTAGGTACCAACAAGCAAAACCCAATGGTAAATATTGAAAAATACTATTATAACGGCTTTCAATAATAATGAAGAGATTCAAACAATTTATAGAGACTTAGATACATATTTAAAGAGTCAGCTACCTGCACACGTATAAACTACTCGGTTATACAAGGTGGAGATGGCCAATAAGACAATAAATTAAACTTCGTATAAAATATTACTTTTAGTCTAATACTGGGAAGTCTGCATACAAAAATTCAACCAAATATATTTAGTAGTTTAGTCACTATAGTGGGGCTTGTGGCTAAGTAATAACAGCCGCACGGGTCGATCGATCAGGTTAAGCTACGCTTGCCGCGGTTGGTGCGTGGATGGGTGACCATCTTTACATACCGAGACCCCTCCGTGCCTCGAAAAGCGCGTTAAGCTGTTTTTCCCGGCTGTCATTCGTGGATCTTTGACAATCGTCACGGGTAGTCAGAAGCCCGAAAGTCTGACAACCACTCTTACCAAGGGGTATTGTATTACCCAGTGACTGGGTTGTGGAGGTCAGATAGGCAGTCGCTCCATGTAAAATACTGGTATTCAGCTGCATCCGGTTAGACTGGAAGCCGACTCCAACATAGTTGGGAAAAAGCTAGGCAGAAAACCCATAGTCGGCCCATCACTAATAATTAGTTTGTTAATCAAAATCGCTTTTTAATTTCAATGTCAGGATTTTTTTGATAGTTCCTAAACACTCGTATGCACTAATATTGCTAGTGTTTGTATTTATTGTCGTATTGTCATATCCACATTCTATATCTCTGTATTTAATCATCATACTTTTAAGCCGAAAGACGTCCACTGCTGGACATAGGCTTCCCGCACCCAGCGGATTTCTGCGGCCTTCACCGTGTCATAGGGCCATTGGTCAGAACCGCTAGCCGATGGGGCTGAAAGATTCTGTAGTAGCGACCGCGTATCGGAAGACGTAGCTTTGAACTGCCTCCCACAAGATGGATCGATAATAATCTATACTCAAGTAGTAAGAATAGAGGCGGAGAGGAGGTGTACGAGGGCACACAAAGACGTTTCCGTGGATACCCCTACTGTATAACAGTATCCGCAGAGTCTACTGTATCTAGTCATGATTCACTTACACCTACTATTTTATTACTGGCAGGCGTCCTATACGCGTTTAAAAAAGAATCGTCTCGTTCGTCAATACTTGTATCCTTTCTATAATCTCTTTTAGTCCATTCCAGTTCAGCTAAAAACGCAGATATCCTAAGGGTTCTCGTATGCTTAATATCTTTCCTGTCAAAACATTTTTCGACGTCGGTTTCATTCAAATCACCGCCAAATTTTCGTTTTTTCCTGCGTTTATGATTTTTTTTCTCTTTGCGAATTGGAATGTCTGATCTGTTTGCATTGCCAGGCATTATACTGCATTTGAAATTGTTCCAGTGGTTAGAGAAGAATTTATGAAATTCAGCAATTCTGTGGCGAGAATCCTTCGTTTTAATCTTATTGGCATCCTTCTGTTTCTTGGGTTTCTTCGGTTTATTGCCTTTTGAACATTTCCTCTTATTTTTCTTTTCTCCGGCATTAGCGTTATTTGAAGGCTTAGTGATTTTCTTATTGATCTCAATAGGAGTATTATTTGGAGCATTATCGTTATTTTGATTTGACTCATTTTTTACTTCATTACTTTTGAGGAAATGTCTAATTGCTTTCATAATACCTTTGAGTTCTTCACATCCTTTCCTTTTATCTTTTGTTCTGCTGTCTTTCTTACTTCTTATAATGTTCTTCAAATTTCTTTGACGTAATGTCGAATGGTGTGCGTGAAAACTTTTTGTGGAAAACAATGTTGCTTTGCTACTTTCTCCGTGAGAGTGTTCTTTTTTCCGGCCTATTGGTAGTTTTTTATATACTTTCAGTTCTGGATTGGTTTTCTTTTTTTTGGTACGGGATTGTTTGAATCTTCGCCTAGTAAAACTGTTAACCAGCATATTTAATAAACCGCCACGATTTCTATCAGTATTGACTCCAACAGACTTGCTTCTGTTGATAACCTCGGCGAAGTCTTCATATTCTTCAATGTCATGACAATTTGAATAATAGTTATGATTTTCTTCATGAACATTGAACATATTATCACGAGTAAGTTCTGCGACCCAATCTACAGTATGTTTCTTAACACGGCAACGTTTTTTCATATTCCTATTCAGGTTTCGAAATCGTTTTTGAAAGAAAGTAGTGAAAAAGGTTGTATTTTTAGTAGTACTGGTACGGGGTAAAGCAATTGCGTCTAGTGGTCCCCCAGGACCGGTGGTTTTACTGAAAAAGCTCCATCTTCGATTATCATCTTTACTCCCTGTCGATTTAATTGTACGATCGCTTTCAGTGATTGAATGTAATATTATCTGAAAATTGTAAGTTTGTATCATTTCATATATTTTTTTAATTACTTTTATATGTGAATAATTTTGAAGGATATTGCTAATCCATTGCTTCACATGTACGGAAAATCCACAACGTATATAACGCAATTCATGTTGTTGAACTGTCAAAATGAAAGGCATTCCTACTGATAGTGTGTTACGCAACTACCCCGGAAGACGGGCGTCGTCGCCGAGGGAGGCCGAGGAAACGCTGGCCTGGTGACAAAGATGCGTTTACGGGAGATTGGCCGGGGAAGGCACCACACAAAGAACATTGGACTGTTATGGGGGAGACTTGTGCAGTGAGACAATACAGGTTGATAAAAAAAAACATCACTTACATGTTCATTCATTCTTCTTTGACTTAATCCGGCATCACTGTCGTTATCATCAGAAGACCCTCTACCAATAAATAATTTCATATCAGACAAGAGATTCTTTACATTCCGTAGAAGAACATCTTTACATTCCGTATTCCCTAACAATATTCTACACAAGGTTTAATTAAATTAGCTAGTGAAACTCCGCAGCCGAGACAGGTAGAAAAAAAACAAAAATTCTATACTGTTAATTTCAAGCAACTACCTACCTGACTATGGGGTCAACGGCCGCTGGTGGTGCAGTCACTGAAATTTTTTGTTTTGTTTTATCGTCACTAAATATCCCATATACGAAGTTCCTCTACTAATTTAATCTGACCCTGTATAGTTTATTAGCTTACTTTTCCAAGCTGACATCACTTAGGTCACCGTAGTCCTCTGGTGACAAGCATATAGTGCACAGCTCACCAATGTCTGTGAAACAGCTATTGCAGAACATGCCTGGACAGCCAAGGGTTTGACATCTACAAAGGTTTTCTTATTATACTCGTAATAGTAAGACGAAGTTTATGGATGGACTGTGTGAATGATGATATGGTTTGAAAGGGGGTGATGACTACCGAGATGACGCCTAATAGAGAAGTATGGAAGAAAAATACATACCCCACTGATCACAAATAAATTGGGATAGGGGCAGGAGAATTATGAATGATGAGTAACACAAGGTTCATGCAATCAGCAATAGTTATATGAATGTAGAAAATGGTCTATAATAACACTTCTTAAAGTTCATGGGGTGGAGTATATACAATAAAGTGTACTGTATTGGGTGAGCCTATTACAAATGAGCAACAGCCTGAAACTCATGATATTGATAAAATAAATTGGTAGTATAATGACATGCAAAATCTATTATAGTTTGACCAAAACCGCTGTACGGCGCCTTCGGTATGTGCGCGGCGAGACGGGGAGGCAGTGCAGGCCGCTCATTCGACATCGGCCCCCCGCCCCCCGTCTCGCCGCGCATTCCTCCCGCCTCGCAGCTCATTCCTAAGGCGCGGTACAGCAGTTTCGGTCAAACTATAAGACCCAAACGCTACGTCTAGGTTACTTCTCATATATTGATCATCTAAAGATCTATAAACAAGGATAATGAAAATAAGTTAAAATAAACGAGTGATCTACAAAGGTGTAATTGTATAAAATCTAGACTAACTTCGTCAGTCTATAGTCAGGATAGCTTGAAGAAGTAGTTCCACACAATAGACAGTGTTCTTGTGATGGACTCAATCCAATCAAGGACCTGAAGCACTGAAAACTAAAACATAATTTAGTTTAAAAAACACTTGTTCTGCGTGCAATTCTTTTGTGAAACTGAAATATATATGGGCTAGTACAGGCGCCAGCAGGTCAAGCTACCAGAAACTATCAAATTTTCCCAATCAACCTTGAACCTTAATGCTTTAGCGATAAAGTTGAAAATCGATTAAAGAAATTTGACAGATATGGGAAAAACCCGAAATCGCGAAACAAAAACCTGGTGTTCCCTACATTTTGACGAGTTAATAAATGTAGGGAACAGCTGATTTTTTTTCGCGCTTTCAGGTTTGGTCCCATAGTAAAAGTTGTTCATAATTATGAGTACAATGACCCCCTAGAGTTATGGGATATCAAAAAAACATGTTGTATATTATAATATTATAAACGTGAAAGTTTGTATGGATGGATGGATGTTTGTTACTCTTTCACGCAAAACTACTGAACGGATTTGAATGAAATTTGGCACACAGATGGTTTATAACCAGGATTAACATATAGGATGCTTTTTCTCCCGATATTCCCACGGGATAGAAACTTATGCAGGTGAAACCGCGGGGTGCACCTAGTATAATCATAAGTGCAAACTTTGAAGAAGAATCGTAATATGTTTGAAGTGGTGCTGAGATTATTATAGCACACACACACACCTACACCGATACCCACGCACACACAAGACACACTACTTGTACTTACGGAACATGATCAGTGATCCATTGGCGAAATGTTAGGGAAGCTTCTGATGAGTATTTGTATTCTCGATGTAGCTTTCGTCTAGCAAATTTCATAAAACTGCCTGAAAATCAGTCAAGTGTTTTAGTATTTAATCAATAAAATAATATAGAAGATAGACGATATGAATCGACACATGCTATAAATACTCATGTTACTCAATATATTTATTACATTCCACAACGCGAACTTAGATGGTAGGTTTACAAAGATATGGTGATTATGAACCCTGTCGGGCATAGCAAAGTACATATGATAGCGGGAGAGGTCTCTTGTTTGAGTTAGGTGTTATACTATAGGTACCTACTGTAGAGACTAAGATCTGCATGGTTTGTGGCATGCAACCTGTTTGGTAATTTATTATAAGATAATGGCAGAACCAAAGTATGTATACATAAATATTTTACAATATATGTACCTATAACAAAGCCGTTTAACCTACCTCTGGTCCTCAATATATGGTTGTACAACCATGTTGCTCTAGCCTTAGCTCGCTCAGGTCTGTAGTGTCCCATGATCAGATGACGTAGACGAAGGCCATAAGGTTCGAAGAGAGCAAAGAACCATAGAAGGAAAATGAGGACACCAATCTGCGTATAACGTCGCAAATCAGGTGGATAAGGATCCGGTAAGCAGGATATGGGCGAAGGTGCTGGAAAGGACAGTGGTATGTCCAAAATCTCAACGATAGCACTGAAGAGTCTTGCCACAAAGCCACTGCCAGAAACATGGGCTCCTGAGCGAGGTATTCCCGCTGAAAAGGGTAATTTTTATTTCATCCTGTTCTGTAAGGTTATTTAAGAATTATGGTCTTTGTTGGTACATGCAATGGCGTGTTCTCGCTGACACATATGGCAAATAATTTAGTTTAATATTTTCTGTTTTTTTTTTTTTTGTTTTGTAATAATAATTACTTTACATAATAAGTTCTTTTAGATTCAACAGACAGCTGAGCGCCACTTCTTTCCAGCTAAAGCATGAGGAAGTGGTGAAAGGCAGGCATTTGGGGAAGACTATCTCATGCAATTTTGTCATTCAAAAAGTGCTGAAGCTCAGCCTAATTTGAGTATTTGAGTCTTAATTTCATTCACTAATCCTAGTGAAAAAAAAAAACTCAAAACTCACGCATCAAATCCGATTGAAACCGCCCATGGTACCGTATGGTCTTTAAAACCCAATATAGACTGTAGTCAGCTACCATATGTATCAGTAGCTTGAAGGTAGTTATAGCCATGAACACTGCTGAACGATTCAGGTACACCTTCTCGGAGGCCACGAGACGAAAGGATGATGTCTGTGAAAAATACATCTATTAAGTCTACATACACACAAGCGTCACGCGTCGGCTGCCGTCGACAACATGCGACTTTTGTACACGAGCGACA
This sequence comes from Apamea epomidion, assembly GCA_947507525.1. Lineage (NCBI taxonomy): Eukaryota > Metazoa > Arthropoda > Insecta > Lepidoptera > Noctuidae > Apamea > Apamea epomidion. The sequence goes on from OX382247.1 coordinate 14,737,679, forward strand.
CGCTGTCAACGGCAGCCGACGCGCGTCGGCGGTTGCAGTTGCCTATGTCGTCGACGCGTGTCATTCGTGTGTATGCACATTAAGACATCATCTATATAAACTATTGATGTATTATGTAGTATTGTATATAACTATTGGTATTTATGCAATAACCTGAATCTACTTTTTAAGACCCTATAAAAAACTTTCAGGTTCAATTAAGATTAAAATGGCCAGTAATGCTATAGCTACATGTAATTATGAGGAGATCAATATGTAATAGGCAGTACATCTGGAACTGCTCATAAATTCGACGTCTTATCATAAGCATAGGATTCTTTGAGCTGTTAAATTGTTTCGTTAGAAAGAACACGAAAGAAAAAAAGACTTTTTTAATTCTGGTTTTTGCTATAATTTTAATTGAATATAAACCAAATAACACATAGCATAACGCCTGTAATCCCTGGAGGGTTAGTCAGAGGTGTACCGGTCATGTATTACACCCAAATTATAGTAAAATCAATCACATTTACATCGACTTTTAAGCAAACAAATGAATCTTACTGTGATAAATTTTGCACGTTCTCTGCTATTCAAGGGTAGGACCGTCTCTTTTCCTTGCTGTTGTCTCTTTAGGTCCAACTGCTGTAATTCTTTCGTCACGTAACGATTGTCGAACCGGGAGCGAGTTTCATACATGTGTTGGTAGTATTTCGCTCTGCAATATGTAGGAAGAGTTGATAAATCTATAGCAGAAAGGAAAGGAGGGCCTACACCCAGCAGTGGGTAGTTCCAGGCAGAAATGATAATGATGATATCGTGTCTTTCATTTCGTAAGTTTAGAGGCTAGGCAGATGATAGCCGTCGTCATTTAACAAAAAAAAAAAAAAGACGTCCACTTCTAATCCTACCATTGCCTTTAAACAACTGGACCTGCGCCGCCCAAATGCAGGGAAATAAAGACAGAAGAAATATACAGGGTGTCAGGGACGTCGACGCGCAAACTGTAACCATGGATTCAGCACATGATATTAGACCCCATAGTGTCGAAACTTTTCGTCGATTATCAAAAAACAAAATCTTCTGCTTCATAGAAAAGTGCAATACCTACGCGGTCAAAATCTATGGAACAGCAATATATTTTTTTTTTAAACCGACGAAACATTTCGCCGCTATGGGGTCTGAACTCATGTGCTGAATCCATGGTTACAGTTTGCGCGTCGATGTCCCTGCCACCCTGTAGAAGAAGGAATTAATTTACCAGAATATGATAAGTAGTAGGAACAAGCTAGTGACACAGAAGCTCCAAGTGAGCCAGGTTAGCAACGGATCAGCTCTGTTCCTGATCTCAATGACAATGCCATCGGTGACCTGACTGCCAGAACTACTGGCTTTGCTATTGAAGGCAGAATTAATTTACCAGAATATGATAAGTAGTAGGAACAAGCTAGTGACACAGAAGCTCCAAGTGAGCCAGGTTAGCAACGGATCAGCTCTGTTCCTGATCTCAATGACAATGCCATCGGTGACCTGACTGCCAGAACTACTGGCTTTGCTATTGAAGGCAGAATTAATTTACCAGAATATGATAAGTAGTAAGAATAAGCTAGTGACACAGAAGCTCCAAGAGAGCCAGGTCAATAACGGATCAGCTCTGTTCCTGACTTCAATGACAATGCCAGCGGCAACCTGACTGGCAGAACTACTGGCTTTGCTATTTAAGGTAGAATTAATTTACCTGAATATAATAAGCAGCAGGAACAAGCTAGTGACACAGGAGCTCCAAGAGAGCCAGGTCAACAACGGATCAGCTCTGTTCCTGATCTCAGTGACAATGCCAGCAGCAACCTGACTGGCGGAGCGACTGGTGTTACTGCTGTAGGAGTAAGAGTGGTGTATGTGGACTTCTACGTGGAACATCGCTCTGAGGTGATCGGTGAAGTTTCTTAGTTCTGAAAGGGAATAAGACATCCAAAAAATTACTGATAGATGCTAAGTTGTGAGAAATGTGTGATTTCTAATACAAACGCAACACGCCTTACTACGCAACATTTCATTCACATGATTCTTGATTTTTTGTTTAACAAACTTTTTGTTACTACTGCTGATAATAGTCATATGAAATAAATGTGAACCCAAATTATTCAGGATTGATAATGTCGTACCACTAACGTATTCACGGTTGAATTTAACCCTGTACATTTCTGATTGTTGTTAAGTGGAAATTCCAAACCGAATGACGGATAGCACGCCTGGAATGCGATGAATTTGAGATGACTAGACGAGTCACAGCTAGATAATAGCTAGATACAGCATTCAACGGACTGTACCTTGGAAAGCTGTGGCTACATAATTACTGTTCATATTATGGATGAACCATTGGCCCGGTAACCTGAATACTGTATTTAGGACTCATCGCTTTATGAATTGTAAGTATTCATGAGAGACCTCTGTTGTATACTATGGTAGTGGCTAATTACAATGTAATAATTGTAATGTAATTGAACCAACTGTTTTATGTAATCCAATCGTTGCATACTGTGGTAGTGGCTAATTACAATGCAATTGAACCAACTGTTTAATGTAATCTAATCGTTGCATACTGTGGTAGTGGCAAAAGACAATGCAATTGAACCAACTGTTTTATGTAATCCAATCGTTGCATACTGTGGTAGTGGCAAAAGACAATGCAATTGAACCAACTGTTTTATGTAATCCAATGGTTGCCTACTGTGGTAGTGGCAAAAGACAATGCAATTGAACCAACTGTTTTATGTAATCCAATCATTGCCCTTATACTTCTCGTAGTTCAGATAACGCCAGCCGATCTATTCTGTAAAGATCTCAGCATGGAAACTAAGGAGAAGTGAGCTTAAAGTAAGCTGGCAAAAGTGAATAACCCCAGCATCAGGGGGAACAATGCTCACTTCAAGCTCAGTTCACCTACGTTTTCACAGTAAGATTTTTACAGAATAGACGCTCGTGTCGAATAATCATTATTGTTCAAATTATTATTTCTAATCAGTTATAACTACCAAATTAAAATTAACGCAAAAAAAAAAACAAAAGCTAATCTTACTTTTCTTAATGCTAGCCAAAATGGCTTCATCCATAAAATCGGTGGCATAACAGAACTCTTTGAAAGGCTTCACTGAATAACAAGCAGCTTGGGCCACATACGCCACGTTACAGAGTACTGAGCCTTTAGGCCCCAGGGTCTTCTGGCAATGGGAGATTCCATCTTGTATGGCATTGCAGCAGCGGTCGTAGGGAGTTCCAAGCTTGGCATTGCATATGTCTGCTACGGATTGCAGCCAGGAGAAGGAGGATTGGATGGTGTTGACTGAAACATGGAAGGGATTTTAATATGACTGTCTATGACCTGTGAACTATTAATACAACAAAACTAAATTCGTGGGAGTCAAAGACGTTACTTAATCTGAACCCTAATTCCGCGACACTATCAATCTCAATCTGAATCATTTTGAAGGATATTGCTAATCCATTGCTTCATATGTTCGAAAAATTTATCTGCTCAGCAATGTAAATAACGCAATGAAAGTTGTTGAACTGTCAAAATGAAAGCCACTCCTACTGTTATTGTGTTACGCAATTACCCCGCCGAACGGTTCAAGAATCGAAAGTGTCTGGGCGTAAAACATTACAATTGTCTCAAGTTCTGTGCCTGTGTGTGCTAAGGGGGTAACTTTCGTTCGCCAGCCCCGCTCTCGTTCGCCAGCCCCGCTCTGTCACAGCGTGTTATTGACTGGCGCGTGTTATTGGAGACCGACTCCGATCATCGGTATATCCGGTTTGATGTCTCTGTAGCGGTATCTACAACGCCACATGCCAACAACGCGTCATACTGACGTCACGCAAATCCTGCATCTCGCAAGCAGAGTTTACCGCGCAATTAGCATAGATACAATTTCCCAACATCAATCGTTGGGCAATTGCCCGCCAGACAAAACACCCGTCTGGTCGGAGGATCCTCCCTTTTCTATAGAGTATGAGTGAACTTTACACCCTGTTCCTCATACCTCTATACTGGTGACCCCGGACATGAACGTCAGCGCAGCCTTCGTGCAAACACTTCAGCGTGACGTCATCATCATCACTCCCGCAAGCTTTAGCGGCGAGTCACCCAGCCAGCCAGCATCCACGGCTTCAACGGGTATCCTGACCACCAGCATGCAGCGTCCGCGCATACCTGGTCATCACCCTCAGCCTCATCAGCAACCTCGGCACAGCACACTGCACTTTCGGCCGGTCAACAAGCAGAGCACCCTCTCCTGGTCGACGCAGCAGCCAGCCTCAACCCGGCGCTGTACATCCGACGCACTGGAATATAACGCAGCGCCACCCCGACTCACTGGGGACAACTCCGCAGACAGTTCCGACTCACCGTGAACTATGCGGCAACCGGTTCCGACTCACTGGAACCTCAGCTGGCCTGGCAAGCATCGCAAGATACAAGACTCAGTCCACTATCGACCTCCGGTCTCCGGAGGGGAGTGATGTAGCGGTATCTACAACGCCACATGCCAACAACGCGTCATACTGACGTCACGCAAATCCTGCATCTCGCAAGCAGAGTTTACCGCGCAATTAGCATAGATACAATTTCCCAACATCAATCGTTGGGCAACTGCCCGCCAGACAAAACACCCGTCTGGTCGGAGGATCCTCCCTTTTCTATAGAGTATGAGTGAACTTTACACCCTGTTCCTCATACCTCTATATCTCCACCCAGACCTCTAGCGCGCTGGTCCGCGGTTGGCGCTGAAGCAGCTGGACCGGGAGCTTCTCCTGAAAGCCTCAATCGTGCAGGCCTGGGTGTTTTCACCGGACAGGCCTGCTAACATTGACGATGAGGTGGAGTGGTTCCGGGAGGCCATGTCCGAGATTTGTGACGTGGCAATGCCCCGAGTCCGGCCAGGATGCGCTCGACGTCAGGTGTACTGGTGGTCGCAGGAGGTTGGGGCGCTACGCAAGGCGTGCGTCGACGCGCGACGCCGGTACACCAGGCACCGCAGGCTCCGCATCCGCCCCCCGGATGCGGAAGCCACGGAAGTGGAGCTGTACTAGGGGTACAGAGCGGCGAAGACCCCCTTCAAGAGGCTGTTCAGCGGGCCAAGGATATGGCCCGCGAGGAGATGCTGGAGACTCTGAACAGAGATCCATGGGGGCGCCCCTACAGAATGGTGCGGAATAAACTCCGCACATGGGCCCCCCCGCTGACGCAGAGTCTCCGCCCACAGGTGGTGGAGGAGGTGGTGAGCGCTCTGTTCCCTTCACGGGGGGAGCATACTCCCCCGCCTATGGTTCCGCCACTGGCGGTGCCCGAAGCGGACCACGCGGACGACTACGACGACATCCCTGAAGTGACCGGGGTAAATCTGAGAGCGGCGGTAGGCAGGCTGAAGGCCAAAAATACCGCCCCGGGACCCGACGGCTTGCCGGGTAAAGCCTGGGTCCTGGCCTCGAGGGTTCTCGTGCCTCGACTGGAGGCGCTCTTAAGCGCATGCATGGAGAGAGGCCAGTTTCCAATCCGTTGGAAGAGGAAGACGGGGAAGCTGGTCCTCATTCAGAAGCCAGGGCGCCCTGCGGACTCTCCGTCCGCATACCGACCCATAGTGCTGCTCGACGAGGTCGGCAAGCTCTTTGAGAGAGTGATTGCGGGCCGCCTCGTCGGGCACCTGGTGAGGACGGGGCCGGATCTTGCGGAGTGCCAGTTTGGCTTCCGCAAGGGGCGTTGACGGTGGACGCCATCATGCGCGTGAGAGCCCTCACGACGGGGGACGCGGTGTCCCGGGGTGGGGTGGTCGTGGCGGTGTCACTCGACATCGCCAACGCGTTCAACACCCTGCCCTGGAGCTGCATAGGGGAGGCACTCCGGTATCACCGGGTGCCGACTTACCTCCGTCGAATAGGCGGGGCGTATTTGACGGACAGAGCCATCATCTACCCCGGTCGCGACGGGAATTGGAACCGGCGAGAGATGTCGTGTGGGACACCACACGACATCTCTCGCCGGTTCCAATTCTGTGGGACACCACAGGGATCGGTTCTGGGGCCGCTCCTGTGGGACATCGGTTACGACTGGGTGCGGCGGGCCGACCTCCCTGATGGCGTCAGCGTAGTTTGCTACGCTGACGACACGCTGGTCCTGACGCAGGGGAGGTCGCATCAGGCGGCGGCCGACGCGATGACACGCGGGGTTGCGATAGTCGTGGAAAGGATCCGGCAGTTGGGTCTCGAGGTGGCATTGCACAAGTCCGAAGCCATGTCCTTTCTTGGGCCCCGGTACGGGCCACCTTCGGGATCCCAACTGATGGTAGGAGGGGTTCACATCGGCGTCGAGACAACGATGAGATACCTGGGTCTCGTCCTCGACAGCCGGTGGAACTTCGTCGAGCATTTCCGACGTTTGGCCCCCAAACTAGAACGGGCCGGGGCCGCCTTAAAGCGGCTCCTGCCCAACCTGAGGGAGCCAAATGCCTCCTGCAGGAGGCTTTACGCGGGGGTCGTGCGGTCCATGGCCCTATATGGGGCCCCGGTGTGGGCGCGTTCACTGCGGCTGCGAGCCGCACACTACCTGAACGCGCCCCAAAAGGTGGTAGCCGTAAGGCTAATCCGGGGGTACCGCACGATCTCGGGCGAGGCAGCAAGCCTCTTTGCCGAACTGCCACCATGGGATCTGGAGGCGATAGTCCTCGCGCGCCTGTATGACTGACGCGCGGAGGCACTACGTCGGGGGGAAACTCCGCACCCGCGGCAAATCGCGGCGGAGCGGACGGCGCGGCGCGGTCTCATGGTGGAATGGAAGGCGCGACTATCGCAACCCAGCGCAGGGCACGCCACAATAGCTGCGGTAAGACCCCTCTTTGAGGAGTGGCTAGAGAGGCGTCACGGCGTTTTCACCTACCGCCTGACGCAGGTCCTCTCCGGACACGGATGTTTCGGGAGGTTCCTGCACATAATCAGGCGGGAGGAGACGCCCGGGTGTCATCACTGCGAGGATCGCCCAGAGGACACGGTGGAGCATACGGTGGAGGTCTGCCCCGCTTGGGCAGAGCACCGCCGTGTCCTCGTAGAGGCGATCGGCAGCGGCGGCGACCTCTCGCGTCCGGCCCTGGTTCAAGCCATGGTCCGGGGCGAGAGGGAGTGGGGGGCGGTCACCTCCTTCTGCGAAGCAGTCATGCTAGCGAAGGAGGTGGCGGGATGGGCGAGGGAGAGACCCTCACGCCTCAGCCGCCGAGGGAGACGCTCCGGGCGTCGGGAGCCGCGTGACGACTCCCGGCCACCGTAGGCGCGAGCCTGCGGGCGGAGAGCAATGGGTAGCTCCCCGTCCGATCAGGACCAGGCCCGTGCCGTGGCGTGTATGTGTTCCACGAGCGCCTCAAAAAGATGTCAGCGTAGTTGACGGGGCCCGACAGGGCCGAAGCCTGCCGGGGTAGCGGGATCGTCCGAAAGGTTTACCGCTGCCCTGGTACATAAAGGGCTAAGGAAGGAACACGGGTGCGTTTTAGTCAGTAAGAGTCTGACACTCCCTTCTGCTCCACCACGGGAGGGGTCATTTGATGAATTCCCATCCTGAAAAAAAAAAAAAAAATAGGGCGTAACTTATAATGAAGGCATTAGAGAATAAAATATCAAAGATAAAAAAAAAATGCTTTACTTGGTCAATTTATTTGTTGTGTATGGAAGGATCACGAAATTCGATTTGCCATATTTGCTACCTATCCACATAAACATATGCTTCCAACTACAGATATTGGAATTGCTCTGAATAATATATTCACGCAAATGATAGCTGCCTATCATAGCATGGGAATGTACACATGACACACATTCGATCGCATAATTCTTTACTGAGAAAATTGCGATAAGCCGTAGGCTGACGAGGCAACACTGCTGTTGCCAATCAAGATCATTATATTGGTAGAAAAGAGAAGCATGATCAGCGGGATTATTGCGAACACACTAATAGTAGCAATGGTTTCCATTTCGACAGTTCAACAACATTCATTGCGTTATTTACGTTGTTGAGCAGACACAATTTTCGATCAGGATGTAGCAATAAAAATAGTTTAATTTCGTAATAATTGCTCGGAATTTGCAGTAGCGGACATCCTGTAGGGTCGGCTTTTTTCGAAATTGATAATGGCAAAGTATGGTTTAATATCTTTCTTTTGACATGAAATACAGAATTCCGTAGAAAAAAAAAACTCAAAAGTAACCAATTAATAATCTGCTTACCTACAGTTTGCCAGAAATATGAAACAATGGATTAGCAATCTCCTTCAAAATGATTCAGATTGAGATTGATAGGGTGTTACGCAATTAGGGGGCTGAAATCAGTGTATTGCCTTACAGATAAATATATCATTATTATGATGCGTAACAATTTCGTTGCAAGATCCTATGGTTTTCACAATATGACGAGCAACGTTAAAAATCTGTCCAGCGACAAGACCCGTCGTTTTAAACCTCAACTAGCGCTGAAACGTGCAAAATATACGTGTGGCCCCATCGCATGTGGCATTTGAATTTCGACATGGTGTTCTCCAGTGAAATTGTTCCTTAGCGAATCCATGGGTAGGAACCCCTCCTATTTTGCACCGTTTGGCAATACTGCACACACTTCTACAACGTTGCCAAACATATTCTGCATCATAATATGTTGCTTCCTATATATAAATTGTTTCCTTTTCAAAACCCAGCTTTATAACTCACCGATACTCAGCACCAATCTATCGAGTCTTATCACAGTCTCCTTCACTTTCGCAGTGATAATCTTCAGCTGGTCTACCATCAGCTTTAGAGAGTCCTTCATTGCGTTGATTGGTTTCTTCATCAGATCGTTCAGCTGGTGTACGCTTGTCTTTATTTGTTCCTGAAAATAGAAGAGCGGTCAGAAAATAGAGGTAAGTTTTTTTGAAAACATTCCGCTTTATGATTTTGTCAAGCACGGATCTTGGTTTTCGCTCAAGGGGGGCAAATGTCTCTTAGAGGACGGGGGGAATTTGTCAAGCCGTGAAAGCCCTTTAAAAAAATAATATCAGAATTAATTTTGTGTAAACTCAACAATGTGTCCCTGTCTTTTCGAGAATGACTACGAAATATCTACGAGTATATGTTACTAATACACTGTTTTAAAAGTAAAAATACAGGTTACAAAACTGTGTGTGTGGTCATCCTGGGAATTGCCAATGAGTGGTGAGAATTTAACTTACAGAATAAGAAAGCTAAAGTAGCGATGGGCCGGCTATATTAGCCGGTAGAACCGATGACCATTAGGGTAGACGTGTTCTTGAGTGGAAACCGCGAATCGACCAACGTAAGGTGGGGCGCCCTCAGGCTATGTGGAGCACCGATCCTCGAAGGGTGGCTAGTAGCAGCTGAATGAGGGTTGCCGAAAATCGAGTTTAAGAGCATACAAAAGGAGATGCCTATGTCCAGCAGTAGGCTGCCACATGCCAATGGGACATTGATGCGATGCCTCTGGTATTGCAGTTGTCCAAAAGTAGGAATCACTAACCATAAGGTGGACCACCCTCTTACTTACCAACGTCCAAGTCTCCTCACGATGTAGGAAACATCGTGAGGAGACTTGGACTTATAATAATTAATACAAGCTTGAAATCGTCAACCCGCCTTGAGCAAGCGTGGTGATCAATGCTCATGCCTTCTCTGTATGGAAAGAGGCCTTTGCCCCAGAAAGAGGTTTGTGCTAAGGGGAGGTTTGAGACAATAATAGGCTGGCTAAATTCCCCGATTCCCATAACGTGACAGTTTTCGGTTTAAAAATATTTTCGCAGACAGTCGTAAATCTCAATAATACTAAACAGTTTTCATTCTATTTTGAGCACAGCAGGCTAGACTTGAATTATGAGGTTAAGCGCCTCACATGTTTAGTGGTTATATTCAAGTTTCACAACTTATTGGTGTCTGGCGACCTCGACACCCTTCGAACACTGGAGATAATGTTTTAGGCGATGTAAACCTAAATGTAACAAAAGTTTGGGATATTTTTAGAGCCTTTTGCTTTAAGATTTAAAGCTCTCTTATCTAGTCCATTAGGTAAACCGTTTTTTGACAGATGGAACTAGTGATTGCAGCAACACACAATACATTGATTGATACACGTACGGTATTATAATGTCTGTAAAAAGCAATAAATAATATAATTCAATAAGATAAGGCAGTATATATATTCATTTTATTACGCATTTTAAAGTTAACTTTTACGTAATCTGGAATATGTACGTCAATATTTACGTACGGACAGGGTACAAATCTATATCGATAGAGATAGTATATCGATACGGGGTGTATCAGCCAGGGTGTGGTCAAATATAAGGGTGTGAAAAAATATCAGCCTTCCCGTACAAAACCTTAATACTTACTTACCAACTTAACCCAAATGTATGGGACGGCTGATTATTTTTTCTCGATTACAATGTTGGTCCCATGACGAAAGTTGTTCAGTATGATGGTCTATACCACAACCTTAAATTTGATCACCATCTGCCTAGCCTTTTCCCAACTATGTTGTCGGTCGGCTTCCAGTGTAACCCTTTCCAAGGCACGGAGGGGTCTGGGTATGTGAAGATGGTCACCCATCCACGGATCAACCGCGGCAAGCGTAACTTAAACTGATTGATCGATCCATGCGGCTGTTATTACTTAACCACAAGCCCAAACAAAGAGCAAGAGGAGCAGGAGAAGGGCAAGCAAGGAGTAAATGGTAAAGAGACGGCTGACAGAGAATAATGGAAGAAGAAAACGTGTTCTTCAAGTAACAGGCAAGTAGGGCAACGGCAGAAAGATGATGATCGTCGTGGTCTCTGGAAGGCCGACGGGTTTAGCATTCAACAGTAAACGTTAACATACTACCTTCATCATCATCATTTCAGCCGAAAGACGTCCAATGCTGGACATAGGCCTCCCCCAAGCACCTCCAGTTCGACCGGTTCTGTGCTTCTCGCATCCAACGGTTTCCTGCGGCCTTCACAAGGTCGTCGGTCCACTTTGTGGGAGGCCTTCTAACGCTACATCTTCCGGTACGCGTTCACCACTCCCGAACCTTTCGGCCAAATTGGCCATCTGTTCTGCGACCAATATACCTTGCCCTTTGGCAATTCTTCGGGCTATGTTGGTTACCTTCATTTCTGATTCGATCAGGCAGAGAAACTCCTACCATAACATACTACCTACCATTACTATATTAATAATATAGGTTATAGGAGGTAGGCAGTATGACTATGTACATTTTACAATCTATATTCGAAAAGTCTGACCTTGCTAGAGACAGAATCGATGGATAATCTAATTTTGCTGTATGTAACCTCAATTACAATCACAACCTTACTGTTCGTTTGAATAGGCATAATTTCGTGGAAGGTCAAATGATTTAATACTTCGTAAGTAAGTAGGTACAGACGCCTGACGCCAGCACCTCAAGCTACTACAATCTGTCAAAGCTCAATGAACAAAATTCGTACCAATAAGTCTCATCTGCATCAAGATCAAAATATTATAGTACCTAATTATTTTCATAATTTTTTATTTAAACTACTATCATTTTTTAGGTTTAGGTTATTTCGATTTTTCTGAAAATCTCCGAAACCCGGGATTTGTTTACAAAAAGAACTTTTGTAGGAGTTAATATGATAAGTGTACTCAATAAAAAACAAAGTTTGACTTTGATGCAGCATGGTACGGGATTCCATACATCCCATTGTCCTTTCTTTAATAGATTTTCCACTTTATCGCTAAAGCATTAAGGTTCTAGGTTGATTGGGATAATTAAATTTATCAGTTTCGGGTAGTTTGACCTGCTGGCGTCTGTGCTCTACTAGGTACTAATTTTGCCCTTTCTCTGATTCTCAGTACCTACACCATAGTTGTAACCACTCGTGAATGTAGAAAGGCGTTATTAGCCGACGGCTCAAGAAAGTAGGTCGGAGTAGGAACTTAGGTACCTACTTTCTTTTGTAATATGGGCTCTGAAATGTTACTTTGATATTTACAAGGACCAGAGGAGTGGTTAGAAAAAGTCTCATTACGATTTCGTATTTACAAGGTCCTGAAGCCTACTGTTTTTTTCGTAAAATGACCCGCCCCAGCTATATCTACTTCGTTTTCGTTTAGCGTTCTTTTTGACTTTCTATTTATTTGTTCGGCTCCTAAGAGTCCTAGCGTGGTGTTAAATAGCTTATAGCTTTCCTTTATGACTATCATTACCAAAACTTACAAGCATAAATTATTTGTATGCTACAACTCACTTGACTGCAAGCCATGGACTCCGAAAGTACTTCGGAGTTCTTTAGCGTGTTGGTAGCAGGTCCTGTCAGGATGAGTACCAGCGCATAGCAGGTTAGAGTGTACCTCCCAACGCGAGAAAAGAATTGAGGGATCAGTAGGAAAACTAGGCATCTGAAACCAATTAGGGATATATCATCATCCTAGCCTTTCCACTATGTCGGGATCGGCTTCCAATCTTACCGAATGCAGCTTTACATGGAGCGACTGTCTATCTGACCTCCACAACCCAGAAACTGGGTAACATGATGCCGCTTGGCAAGACTGGTTGTTTTTCAACCAATGAACCAATGCTATCTATTACCTAATAGCTAGTACTCTGAATTTCTCTGACTATCTCGTAAGTTTAGTGGTCGCTAACGCGACTTCTCCTAGTAGAGTTCTGGGATCAATTTCCGGGTTGTTGAAAATGTTAGCAGTATGGTCACCCAATTATTTATTATGAGAGAAATAAACTGCATTATTAATTACATGGGACTTTATTACATTTCTTGTGGCAGAATTTGGATACTTGAAATCAAAACTCTTCTGATTCCTCTTTCGGAGAATAAGTACAGGCAGTTGTTGCTTGTCAGGTATGTTGTTACTGTGAGGTGGAATGTAAAGGCTCACTTGACATAATAAGTTACTTGAAATTAAATTGGGCATACATACCTAATTCTGTAACTGAAAGCCAGACCCAACGTCAAAAGTACTCCAATGATAGAACTCATGATGGTCGCATGGATCAGAGATATCGCCAGCTGGAAGACGAAAAACATGAAGCAGAGATACGTCAATATTATGCCTCCAACGAATCCCATCACACTTTTAAGCAGAAAATTCGGGAAAGTTTGATCTGTCGTCAAGTACAAGAAAAAATTGGAGAGCACACTTCCTTCTGGGTACAGTTTCTTGAAAATTCTTGATATTCTTTTTTTTGTGTCGAACCGATAGTGTCGCCATCTCTGGGACAATGTCTGTTCCAATTGTGCGTTTCCCAACACTATGGCATTGATCTTCTCTTTTTCATAATTGAGTCTATAGTTTTCTATAGTTCGCGCCTTCCATAGCAGGGCGAAAAATGCCATGCTTGTTGGCTTTTTATTTTTTAGTTGTTATTGCTAAAATTCTCGTCTTCGTATAGACGTAACACATTTTTGCAGTTACATAAAATCATCACGTCCACAATAAACCACGCTGACAGAAGAAGAAGAAGACAGTTATTTTTCGTTTCTCCATTAAATGGCAGTTGAAAGAAGAAAATCTTCGAAAGTACATACAAAAAAGTTTTAATACATTACGATAGGTATGCTTGAGTTAACATCCTTATAACTTACAACCTTTGCTAATTTTGTATGTCATATTCGACTGCCCCAGAAGAAGGTGTTGTTGTGCAAGCGCAATCTTGGTGGCAGTTGGTAGAAAATTACGGAGTCTCTTCAAAGATGCATCGGATGTAAATAGCTTGCGGCTAACTTCCTGTAGCTGGGCAGTCCAAGAGAAGTTCTTGTCAATGAATATCCCCAAGTTTTGTTGATGTTTTTTTATATCAATAATAACAATATTTCGTCGAGGTAACCAGGTTAATGAGCGCCTTAACACAATTATTAACGCTATCACAACAAATATTGCTATGTATAACTGAGTTGGCATTTTGCTACAGAGACTAGTCAATTTTCTAAAGTGATTTTATACTTTATAGAGAGTTTTATGAGATTCAAGTAGACATATAAAAGTGCCTGAGAATAAAATAAAAAATACATGGGCTCTGCTATACACGATTCACAAGGCCTCTTTATATGAACGTAAAGAACGCATTCATTAATAATGAAAAGGAAGTATTTATTTACAATTGGTAGGTAAGTACGTGTTTCATTGTGTACTGTAACTGTGAGTATTGAGCTGCTGCCGTATTCGACATATTCAAAAGTTCAACAATTGCTTCGAAGTTCGTTGACTTAAAATTGTCAATAACAAAATTAAAATGAACTTGCCCTGTACGCGTTCTTACAGTTCTGCGCAAGACGTCCAACATGCGCAGATCACTGCAATGCTACAAAATCAACTTCACTCCATTGCCTCAAATATCGTGAAAAGATAATCTTTTTTGCAATAATACCTATCCAAACGACATAATGCAGGTTTTGTTCTGTACTAGTGATCATTAGTTAGTGTTAGTGAGTGATGATGTTCAAATGATTTGAGTGGTCACAAAGGTTTTCGAGTGTATGAATCAATTAAGAATTCATTGAAGAAAACGTAAGTGAATTCAAGTCTTGCTGTATCATTCTATCAATTTTTTATGAGTGTGGTTTATATTATTTATTTGAGTAAAACGAAATATTCTAAGGAATAAAATCATTAACGCTCTAGGTAAGCGACATTTTGAGGGCTGTCTTATGTTATACAATCTACTGGCTATAAAATGAATCTGCATAGTCATAAAGCCCAATGTTTGTCTCCTTAATATGTTCACGATATCTTTATACAAAAATCATACCGATTCTACTTGAAGTTGAGCTTGTAATAAAATGAAAAAATAATATGAAAGAATGAAATTAAGAGGTCCTTAATTATTTTGAACGCGATTTAATTTTCACAACATGTTACCGTCAATCAATGTCAAGATAATTTTGACAGAAGATTGTTTTCGATTTTCGAATTCAAAAATTTTGTATGATCGTGAATTGTTTTCATATTTCTTAAGTTTAATTTTATTTTGTATTAACATTAATGAGTTAATTACAACTAAACTAAACCGGTGCTCTATCATAATTTAATTGCAAAAGATTGTTTTCATAATTATGTGAAATATAAAGTTTATTCAGTGCCATTTGATGAAAATAAAATTAATGAATTATTAATAATTGAATTTTGTTGAAATATATTTCTTTACAATGATATTGTTGTCACACATATCCAGGGTTTGGTAAGCTTAGACCTGCTTTATATACAAAATGAATGACACAGTGTTACATTATTTTCTTGTAATGACAGCTTAGTATTCATTGTGTTAATGGTTAGGGTAAGCTAAGCTCATCATCATCTGCCTAGCCTTTTCCCAACTGTGTTGGGGTCGGCTTCCAGTCTAACCGGATGCAGCTGAATATCAGTATTTTGGCTGTTATTATTTAGTCCCTAACGGGCCCTAGCTAGTTCCATATTGGCAATTTCAGTCCTTGAATTACAGATGCAAATAAAGCGCAGGAGAGAAGCTCTAAAATGATTATGATAATGATGAAGAGCTCAATTTTATATTACACGCACAATGGTCCATGGTCCGCCTGAAGGACTAAGTGCGGTAACCAAACCCGTAACATAGACCACAATTATTTCCAGTTAACACGTTCTTCATTGTAAATAAATCATTCCTTCCAGATAATGGACAACGAGCAGCCCCACCAAGAGTTGGTAAAATGCGTGGTGGTAGGCGACACAGCGGTTGGCAAGACACGTCTCATATGTGCACGTGCCTGCAACAAGCATGTGTCGCTGTCACAGTTGATGACTACTCACGTGCCTACCGTGTGGGCTATCGACCAGTACCGGATATATAAGGATGTAAGTGGAATACATCTTTTAGTAAAGCCAAGGAAAACTACAATGATGGATAATTGTCCAAAAGTTCCAGAAGATGTCATTTTTTTACTTTTGTTGAATGTGGGCTTTGTCTACCACCTAGAGAAGAGAGGCGTTTGGGATAGCGACAGTTTCAGTACAGTGGACCTTTCCAGAAACCGGAGCTATCTCGAGGAATATGAAACTATCCTGAACTCATGCCATTCAAATTTTTTATAGGACCTTAGGAAGGGGCATTTAAAGCTAAATACTAGTTAAAAAATTTATATAGCCCAATGAATTCTGAACAGTTTGCTACCAGTATGCAGCCTGCATAAATTTGAGTGTGAAATTAACTGTATATATTTTTATTTGTTTACAAACAGGTTCTAGAAAGATCTTGGGAAGTAGTTGACGGTGTGAATGTATCACTTCGTCTTTGGGATACTTTCGGTGACCATGAAAAGGACAGGAGATTTGCTTATGGAAGGTAATCCTATATTTTCTTCTAATAATAATTTATTTATTTTTCTTTCATAGATTATTACATTAAATTACCGCGGTCGCCACTCCAGAACCTTCCGGCCTCATCGGCTATCTGTTCTGCGAGTAACGCCCACCCCCCATTTAAGTTTGGCAAATCTTCGGGCTACTGGAAGAAGTAGCGTTGGAACGCCTCCCACAAGGTGGTCCGACGACCTTGTGCAGGCCGCAGGAATCCGTTGAATGCGAGAAGCACAGAACCAGTTGAAGTAGAGGTGCTTGGGGACGCCTATGTCCAGCAGTGGACGTCTTTCGGCTGCAATGATGATGATTAAATTTAAACGGATTAAATTGACACAGAATTCTCACATACAAGCAGGCACGGTCGCAGCCCAAGATTTTGGGGGGGTCACCAAGTAGTACCTAAGTTAGTAAGGCAAGTAAATCATGCAGACTCTCGACAGCTTGAATGATTTTGGGGGGGGTCATGACCCCCACGACCTCGGACCGCGCCTGCATACAAGTACAATAAAATTTTAAGTATTCAAATAATTAAACTTTAAGCTTTATCAATTTTCTTAAGGGTTTTGTTAAAGCTTAAAAATTAATGGCAATTGTGTAGTATACAATTTTTATTTAAGTTTATGTCACTGAAAGCTAACAGGTTAATACACTTTCAGGTCAGATGTGGTTCTCCTATGTTTTTCCATAACCAACCCTATATCTTTGAGGAACTGTGGAGCCATGTGGTATCCTGAGATAAGGTAACTAGCAACCTCTTCATTTTAATTTCCGCAGTGATACTGACAATCCTGTGTTCAAAAATAAAAGGACGTAGTACAAAAAAAAAATTGAACATCAATTTAAAAAAAAATATTTTTAATGTTTCAGACGGTTCTGCCCAAACACACCGATTTTATTAGTGGGATGTAAAAACGATCTTCGTTACATGTATAGAGATGAGACCTACCTGAATTACTGTAAGGATCGCAGCCCTTTTATAAGGTAAGACTTCTCTATAACCTGAACCTGTTATTGTTCTTGTAAAGAACTGTGGTTTTTCTAAGATAAAGGTAAAATTAACAATTCTATTGCAAAACACAGTGAGGGTAGAGTACTTACCATTATTTGTTTTGTAAATCAGCGGGGTAAGTGCGTAACACAAAGTAGCAATGGCTTTCATTTTGACAGTTCAACAACATTCATAGCGTTATTTACGTTGTTGAGCAGACAAAGTTTTCGAACGTATGAAGCAATGGATTAGCAATATCCTTCAAAATTATTCAGATTGTGATTGATAGTGTGTTACGCAATTAGGGTGCAGATTAGTAAATCTAAATTATTAATATTATATGATTATTATTTTTTTATTTTCTTAATGATTTCTGATGGATTTTATTCTAAACGATTTACTAATCTGATTCATATAGTTCCCCTGAAGTCCGCCATTATACAGTATACAGTATAGTACCTACTAATTTATTTACTTTAATAAATTAGTAAGTAGCAACTAACTTTAGCTAAAATTGATAATTTTTGGTCGACAAAATGTGGAAAATAAAATGAATCTTAGATAAAATTGTGAGTGTTCTTTGACCACGACACGATTTAACTACCCCAAAACTTAGCGACCTCAAACCTCAATATCCCCATTTCCTTCGTAGGGCTCCGAGAAAAAGCGACCTAGTAATGCCGGACCAAGGGCGCGCATTAGCCCACGAGTTCGGAATATATTACTATGAGACCTCAGTGTTCACTTACTATGGGGTCAACGAGGTGTTTGAGAACGCTATCAGAGCTGCCTTGATAGCCAGGAGGCAGCAGCGGTTCTGGATGACTAACTTGAAGCGGGTGCAGAGGCCGCTGTTACAGGTAGGCATATAGGCGTATGAATAATTTTATTTATCTCTGATTTAGATCTAGAAGACCATAGATTCTCTGTAGGGATAGCCTAATATAGAACCATGATAAAGCTTCACACTGTTGACCGCTTTAAAGCACGCACGTGAAGCCGTTGATCCCGGCTATCATTCGTGGATCTATGACGGTCGTTACGGGTTGTCAGAAGCCCGAAAGTCTGACGACCAGTCTTACCAAGGGGTATCGTACCCAGTAACTGGGTTGTGGAGGTCAGATAGGCAGTCGCTTCTTGTAAAATACTGGTATTCAGCTGCACCCGGTTAGACTGGAAGCTGATCCCGGCATAGTTGGGAAAAGGCTAGGCAGATGATCACTTAAGTCCGTAATTATTGAGTGTTACACTAACTTAAAAGGATTTCATTCAGGGGGTCTAAAAAGGCCACTTCAAGCAATACCTCTAAAAGCTATTCATTTTCTGAATTCCCAGCAGATCATTAGCAATTCCTCTAATTTTCGTAAAATTTAATTTAATTTTTGGTGTAAACATTGCCGCATGAAAAAAATAAAAACCGTAATTTTATCGGTCAATTTTTCGTTACAGTTTTTATTAATCAAATAGGTTTTTTATTCTACAGTTTAAATGTTATTTCATTGTGATATGAATTGCAGACAGATCATATTATGAATTGTCAGTTTGTGACCATTTTACGATTTTGTAATGATTCATATTGTTATCCTATTATGATTCTGCCAAAGTGGCCTTTTTAGGCCCCCTGGACTTTGTATGAAATGCTTGTTGACATTATTTGTATGAAATTTTTGTTTGATGGAGGTGGCAGGATGAGCTGGAGTCCTTTGATAAAGATCGGTCCTTGGCAGCTCTGGACAGAGAGAGGTGGAAAGAGCCCAGCAGTGGGACATTAACAGCTAAAAATAAAATAATAATAAATTTGTTTGACGTAACTTATTTGTCCACAGGCACCATTCAGACCTCCTCGTCCGCTGGAGCCCGAGGTGGCGGTCGTGAACAGCACTTACCTAGAGAACATGACGACTCTCATGCGACAACAGGTAAATGAAGTAAGATGTAACAGTTTTCTATGTAGACTTATGCAGGGCATGCACGAAATAGGGTAGATGGATAGAATATCTATTATGACCACCATAAAAACAAATAACAACAGGTCAAGTGAGAGTCGGACTCGCGCACCGAGGGTTCCGTACAAATTTGTAGGTATGTAAATAGTTTATCACGAGAATCGTGTCTCGAATATTTTTCCCGTGTTTTCGGATTTTTTCCTTTACTTGTGCTACATGATATCTTCTTGCCAAATTTCATGAGTCTAGGTCAACGGAAAGTAACGGAAAGTATAGGTTTTGACTCCCTTGGGAGTATCAAAATATGTGGCATAAACAGAACATAAACGCTCGTATCTTTTGATTGCGTTGACTTAGAAATTTGAATTTTTTACTGCTTCAAAGGATTGTAGCCACTCAGGGCTACAATATCATATTCATTTCAACTTGATAATTCCATGCGTTCCTGAGAAAAAGAGTCTTGACAGAAAAGAAAGAAAGAAAGAAAAGAAAAGAAAGAAAAAGTATTTATTGCGACTCGCACAGGAAGATCATAAAACTAAACACAAACAAAAATAAAAAAACAAATTATATAAAAAAATTTAAAAAAAACTAGGTATCAAAACCAAATTATATAAAAAATAAAGTAACAAAAATAAAAATGAAACAGAAAGTCCTGTACGAGGCCTAAAGGCTCCTATCTCAGCATGATGCTACGACATTTAAAAAATAAATGTCGCAGCGCTGGTATTCTGATAGGGCCCGCTGTGATGTCACGGGCAATCACAGTAATAAATAAATAAATAATCTATTTTATTATTTAAATAGACGGGCAGACAGACGGACAACGAAGTTATCTCATAGGGGTTTCGTTTTTCCTTTTGAGGTACGGAACCCTAAAAATGTGGAAATTTTATATAGGGTCAATGTCTTTTTCAAGTTGTTTCTTACTCAGATTTCAGAATGATCTCTATTTGACCTCCCGCAGGTATTTAATAAATAGCATGTGAGAGGTCGTTGACCATACGTTAGTAAAACGAAATACAGTTTTTATTGTAGTTTGAAATAACTTGAAACCGATGTGTAATGTTTTATTAAAACTAGGGGAGAAATAAATAATACTTGTTTGGTCTTTGTCTTGCGGCTTGTGGCTAAGTAATAATAGCCGCACGGGTCGATCGATCAGGTTAAGCTACGCTTGCCGCGGTTGATCCGAGGATGGGTGACCATCTTTACATACCAAGACCCCTCCGTGCCTTGGAAAGCACGCTAAGCCGTTGGTCCCGGCTGTCATTTGTGGATCTTTGACAGTCGTTACGGGTCGTCAGAAGTCCGATCCCGAAATCTGACAAGCAGTGTTATCAAGGGGTATCGTATTACCCAGTTACTAGGTTGTGGAGGCCAGATAGGCAGTCGCTCCATGTAAAATACTGGTATTCAGCTGCATCCGATTAGACTGGAAGCCGACTCCAATATAGTTGGGAAAAGGCTAGGCAGATGATGATCAGAAGGGTGTGATCAAATTTAAGGTTTGTGGTATAGACCATCATACTGAACAACTTTCGCCATGGGACCAACATTGTAATCGAGAAAAAATGATCAGCCGTCCCATACATTTGGGTTGAGTTGGTAAGTATTAAAGTTTTGTACGGGATAGCTGATATTTTTTCATTCCCTTAACCTTTACACCTTCTTTAGGCAGATGATGAGTTGTTTGGTCTTTGGCAGCGTTAGAATTAGCTATGATCGATCTATAGTCACACCATATTATAAAAACCAGAAATTAAGGAACTTAAATTCTTTAGATGCCTACTTTTAAGTTGTCTGTTTTCTTTTCACCGACTCATGGTGTCACTAACAATCAATCAACCCAGCCTATCGCAGTCCACTGCTGGACATAGGCCTCTCCCAGACTGCCCCACAACACCCTGTCCTCCGCCTTCCGCATCCAGTCTATCCCAGCCTCCTTCTTTAGGTCGTCCGTCCATCTTGCTGGGGGGCGTCCCACACTACGCTTGCCGATACGCGGTCTCTGGACTCCAGGACTCGTCTGTCGGTGTCACTATGATCTTATAACTGCATGCTTTTTTATTTTAAGTGAACTATTGGAATGAATAAACTAGCCTTAATTCAAAACGGTTAAGTTACTGAGGTCAGAAGATCCATAATATTTTCATTACAAAAACTAACAAATCTTTTAACCACATTTCTCTTCTGCAGTATTTCTCGGACATGGTGATAATATGTGGTGCGAAGGGCTTCCCAGTCCACAGGTTTATGATGGCGGCAGCATGCGAGGCCTTCCACCGTCTGCTGACCAACGAGTGCGTCAGCCTTTCTGCTGAGCTCGCTAGGAGTTCCAGCGAGAGCAGCATGGTAATAAAACCTTCTTTTTTATTACTTTTTTTGAAGTGAAAACTTCTTTAGCGGCGTTGTGCACTTTTTTTGTGATGGGTAAAAAATGTTAAACTCGCGTCAGGACACGTGACCTGATCGAAAATTCGTAAGACAGCGCGAGTCAGGACACGTGACCTGATCGAAAATTCGTAAGACGGAGCTCGCGTCAGGACACGTGACCTGATCGAAAATTCGTAAGACGGAGAGAGTTTTTGTGATGGGTAAAAAATGTTAAACTCGCGTCAGGACACGTGACCTTATCGAAAATTCCTAAGACGGAGGGAGAGTAGACCGCATTCCAAAATATAAAAAATACACAACGTTAATATTCAAGTTTTCACTTCTGCCGGCACTCCCGGAGTGCAACCCGTTTTTATTACTAAATGGGACTGTTCTCGATCTCGATCACGCCTGATGTAAAGCGATGGATGAGGTCTATGATGGAACGAGCGTGCCCATTTATTTATAAAAGTGAAAACATTGTTACAGACATTTATTATACATACATAAACTTACGCCTTCTACCCACGGGGATAGGCAGAAACTACGGAACGGCACGTGCTACGATCCTTACATATTCCCTTTTTACATTTACAACTAGTTTGTACCTGTAAATTGGGAGTGTTCTTCCATTAAAAAAGTTATTATGTATGTCGTTGGTTATTAAAAATGTAGTAAAAAAAAATACAAAAATCATATCTTTTAAAAATAAATTAAGTTATCCCTGTCTCTCTCTCTCTCAATACCTGCAATTATAACCCAAATTTTGCACACTCGTAATTTAAAACGTTCAAAATCTAGTCGCAGTCTCATCTCGGCGACAAACAAATGTCAAAAACTTATCAAAATGTAGGGAAATTAGAAGTATTTTTTGACAGATTGAGACTGAGATCAGACTGTGAACGTTCTTAAAACTACGAGAATTGCTGTAAGACTACTGTTACATCGATCCGCTGCGTTAGGCAAACGTCCGCAACGGACGGTCCGCGACGGATGGTCCGCGTGCGTACACGTGACGCGGTTCGTACAGTCAGCCTCGCATCAGTGTTAACACTTGCACTACGATAATCGCCCTTACTGCTACGACATAAAACCGCTATCAATTCCAAATTGTTACCGCTGACATCCGCTCTAAGAGCCCTCAGCGGAAGGCCTAAAGTTAGGCGGCAAAACGCGTGTGACCTAGTGAAAATGGATTGCTTGTTGTAGGTAAGCAGTATGGGTGAGGCGACTGCCGGCGAGTTTAACGAGGACACCGAGTATTTGATACGACAGGACCAGGCTAAACAGATGAGGTAAATAAGAAAATTGTACTTGTCTAACCCTGCTACCTATTATGCACGGGCGCATTTAAAAATATTAAAAATAAATGTGATTTGTATGGCTCCTGTAATCTTTAATAAAATACCTGACCAACTTAAAAACTTACCGTTGCAAAAATTTAAAAAGCATTCCACAGAATTACTTGTAGATAAATGTTATTATTCTGTGCAGGATTTATTGAATGATATTTTTTTGTGATATCTTTATTAACCACTACTTTGTATTACATTTGCATGCTATATTAAGGCAGAATGTACATGGATCCTATTATATACAGGCTGATTTTTTAAAGACCAGCCAAATTTAAGGATGTGGTACAGACCATCAAACTGAACAACTTTCTCCATGGGACCAACATCGTAATCGCGAATAAAATTTCAGCCGTCCCATACATTTAGGTCGAGTAGGTATTGAAGTTTTCTATGGGACAGTTGATAAAATTTTCGCGATTACGCTATTTGTCCCATGGAGAAAGTTGTTCAGTTTGATGGTCTGTACCACATCCTTAAATTTGGCTGGTCTTTAAAAAATCAGCCTGTATAATGATTTTCTTTACATATAATTTAACAACTTATTTTTATGTACCTACATTCTAAGCAAATAGAGACCTATTCTATTCTATTCCTCGTTTCTTGTTTAAGTCAACCGTGTATACAGAGTGGCGATTGGGTTATCACATTAAAAAATACAGTGGGTGCTACAAATTGTTATCAGTCTGAATTTTTCAAACAAAATAAATAGCTTAAAATTTGCACGAAATAAACCACCCTTGTTAGTAAAACACCAGACACGCACAGGGCGATGGTATCAACAATTCAACAATTAAGTTAAATTTTGTTAAATACTCAAACGATTTATTAATTATTTTAATTGTGTATGTTTAAAACTAGCTGCGCCCCGGTTTCACCCGCATAAGTTTCGATCCCGTGGGAATATCGGGATAAAAAGTATCCTATGTGTTAATCCTGGTTATAAACTATCTGTGTGCCAAACTTAATCCAAATCCGTTTAGTAATTTTTACGTGAAAGAGTAACAAACATCCATCCATCCATCCATCCGCACAAACTTTCGGATTTATAATATTATTAAGATTTGCCGTAAATTGCACCCACAAAAGAAATCTTCATCATTGTGGTGTTTGCTACATGGATTATTGTCGTTTTTTGCTAATTTCCAACTCGGCGAATAATTAAATCAACTCTGCCTGTGAGGATAGGTGGATACATGGATGGATGCATTCATGTATCCAGCCATCTATCGTCACAAACTTTCGCGTTTATAATATTAGTAGGATACGTAATGTAGAATACGTGGTATCAATTATTGTGATAACTTAATCGCCGGGGCATTTTTTTTAAGTCATCGTTATGACGTTTCATATTTAAGCAAGTTCGCTTGAGTCAGGCAAGCTACATTAGAAGCGTTTAAAAAAAAAACTATTCATAATATTCTAGAAAATTGTAGTCTATTCAAACTAATGTTTCAAATTGATGTTATTTCATGTTAAACAAATATCAACTTTATTTTAATGAAAATTAAGTTGATTTCAGAGTGACTATTGAAAAAGAACTATTGAAAAAGTTATAAAAATGTTTAAAGTTGTAGCGTAAACTGAACTTTATAGTGTAGGAATTAAATTCATTTTTCCATAAACTCATATTTGTTTACATTTTTGCCAAATAAATCGCGAATGCAGTTTACATATACCTACGCCTTTTTTAACGATTCGCCATTTGCATCGTATAATATGATAAGGTTCCGGTCTGGATTTTTATAGCCCGTCTACACCATAGTAATAATAATGTTGTTTCCAGGGTATGGGATCAGATCAAGCGTCGGTCTTCATGTCAGATCCTGCCTCTGAGCGACAGTTGTAAAAAACCTCCGGATTTATACAGAGAGGTCAACCATCCTGCTATCATCTCTATCAGAGTTGTTAAGGTACAATATATTGTAATGTAGTGTTGTTGTAGAATTGTGAAAACAATTCTGCTTAGAATTAGGTACAAATTAATTGACAATGGCGCCAATTCCATTGTTCACAAACTAAAGTAAATTTAAGTTCAGTGCATCTTTTTCTTTCTATTTCATTAAGAAAAGGACATAAGATATTAGTTTAGTCCTGTCAAATTAGTCGGCGCCTGGCGTAAATTGACGTATTTTTAGTAGCCAATTTTTTAATCACGTTTAAACTGTCCATGGAGTATCTTAACTTGACAGGACTAAACTAATATTTATCTTCTGTCCTTTCCTTATGAAATAGAAAGAAAAAGATGCACTGAATTTATATTTAGTTTAGTTTGTGAACACGGGAATCGGCGGTGGCGGCGGGAATTGACTAAAATAAAAAGATTTTTAATACAATTGTTAAAAAAATACACATTGATATGATCAGGTGAACCAGAAATCATGGCTGGAGTGATCAAAATGGCATACCTTGAAAAAAAAGGGTAATTAGGCAAATATGTGCCATTGGTTATGGGTCAATCCACACAGAGGGGTCCTGACCCGGCGCTTTAGTTGTCCTCTTATCCCTGACCTGTAGTTATTTTTACCTGACTGCAGGAAAAACTTAAAGGTGGGT
The DNA here is from genome assembly GCA_947507525.1 of Apamea epomidion. Classification (NCBI taxonomy): domain Eukaryota; kingdom Metazoa; phylum Arthropoda; class Insecta; order Lepidoptera; family Noctuidae; genus Apamea; species Apamea epomidion. The sequence continues at coordinate 14,763,253 of OX382247.1, forward strand.
AATTTATTTAATTATTCTGAACCTCCTGATGACCGATACTTATGATAAGAACACCTCTTACACAGCCAGGTACTTGGGAATAAGGTACAGACGCCAGCACACCAAGCTACTAAAATCTGTGAAATTTCTTTAATAGATTTTCAACTTATCGCTAAGCATTAAGGTTCAAGGTTGATTGGGAAAATTTGACACTTTCAGGTAGTTTGACCTGCTGGCGTCTGTACCCCAAGAATTTGTGGAAATTAAGTCTTATTTATAATTTCAGTGCGACAAGATCCAACACGCGACATCCCAAACACAAACTATAGTGACAATGAGCAAGTTAATCTCACAAACTGTGATGCAGGAGATCGTCAACTTCATATACACTGGCGCTTTAGACAGCAGCGCTTTCAAACAGCAGGTCAGTCGATATTGAGCTTTATGACTGTAGGTATAAGGTTTGGAGGTATTGTGGTTTAGTGATGGAGTGATAGACAATTCAGTCATGTTAAGATGCAATGTTAATTGGAGATATTTGATTCTCCTCATTGATTAGAGCCATAGTAATACAGGATTGTATAATTCTTTTTTGTTTTAATATCGTCTTTAATTACAATTTACAAGCCAACACTAAAATATATATACAGGGTGGCAGGGACTTCGACGCGCAAACTCTAACCATGGATTCAGCACATGAGTTTAGACCCCTTAGCGTCGAAACTTTTCGTCGGTTATTAAACAAAAATATTGCTGTTTTGACTGCGTCAGTATTACACTTTTCTATGAAAAAAGTTTTTTTTTTATATCGACGGAAAATTTCTACGCTATGGGGTCTAAACTCATGTGCTGAATCCATGGTTACAGTTTGCGCGTCAAAGTCCCTGCCACCCTGTATTAAGTACAAGTATATAATAAAAAAAGGGAGGCGCTCATTGGGCATCAAAAAATTCGTCCGCATCGCTGTCAATGGGATAAGAGCCCAAAAGGCTGGCAGCATTACCACATTGGATGACAAAGCTTATTCTGTTTTTCTTTTGAGTTAAATTGGCTTACATCAATTATTTAGGTTCTTTTCTTTTAGGACCCGTTCGTTCTTTTCTTTTAGGACCCGTCCGTTCATTCCACCCTGTTTTTCACGTTTATAGTTCGTACCTTAGGAGCCTGGAGACTGGATTTGTGCCAGTTTGATGGCAATAGGCTTGCCCCCCATAACATGGGACTAAACATAACTGGTGAAATATGGGTGTACTATCTACAGGTGCACCTCTGCCTAACCCTTCGGGACGTACTCGTGATATTATGATATGTTTGTTAATATTTTCTTTAACGGTTTGGACATATTTGTTGCTGCGAATTTAATATTAACATAACTACTAACTGACTGCTGCAATACTTTTGAAGTTCTAAGCAACAGGCTTGTAATATTAAGAAATTCTTAAGTAATTTCTATCACTTTCTCACTAAATCATTTCTTATTCAATTTTAAATTAAAATAAGCTTTAGCTTTGTATTCGTATTTAATATTTAAATATATTATATTTTATTACGTGTATTTTAAGTAATTATTGATTGACTTCAGCTATTTTCTTGCTGTCCCCTTATTAAAATAAATAACTCATTAATAAAATTAAAAAAGCAAACGAAGTTTATTATGGCCCAGCAGTTTAGTAGCTACGAGATTCTGAAGTACTGACAATAATTATTGCGAAATTTTTATAAGGAGACAGTGATTTAATTATATTAATTTAAATAATATTTTTCTGATCTACTGTGCTTCCATTTTTCTATTCTATGTATTACCCACTACAAATAAAATATATTGCAAATTAAAAATATAATATAAAATTAATAATTTTATAATAACAAAAATGTTTTGCAGTCAGCTGCTATCGGATTGTTACTGGTAAATCTTATTGCAATAAATTATGCCATTAAAACAAATTCATAATTATTAATTTTGACCATTATTATTATTATAAAAACAGCACCCTGTTTGTATTGTTGTGGATGTATTTCTTTGTAGTTTATCATATTTGTCACGGCACTTTCTGAAGTATGATTGACTGTCAAAAATTGTTTACTTATGTAGGAAAGTTCGTTTTAGGGTATGTGTTGGGTCTGCCTTAAAAGAATCTGTGCGAACGTCCTTATGTGCAGCAACGGGCAGCATACACCCCCGCTCGCGCCCCTGCGTTAACCGACTGTGAACGAATGATCGCGACTCCGTACGCCAACGTCGCAACTTTTTTTATTCTGAATGGCGTCTCGTAGTTCAGCATAGGAGATTGTCGTCGGCTTAACCGGACTCGCCTGTGGATGCCTCAATAAATTAAGGCCTCCAGCCTAAAAAACTGAAAAACTAAGCGACTACACGCTAAGGCACCCCCTGTGGGGTACGGACCTTGGCTTAGGGCGTCGCTGGGAGAGGGCAGCAAGGGACAGGCCGCGCGGACGCTGTTTGTGCCCCTTTATACATTTATTATATACGTTTTACTGTTAAACGTGCGTTCGAATCATTTAAATAGGCCCAACACCATATGTACCTTGAGAAAAACTTCCTTACACTTGTTTTTTTTTCTATGTACCCATTAAATTAAATAAATTATTGACTTGAGAAAGTGTGGTATCAATATTTCTATTATTATTATTTTGTATTCATTAGATTTCTCACCATATAATAATAATAATATAGCCACATAATTAAGTACACATATCGTATACTGTTTTTTTTTACTACAGTTTAGCTCCTTTACTGTAGATTGCAGCTGTGTGAAGCTTTTTCTATTGATTTCATGATAAAAACGGAAATTATTTCATGCATATTTTGCATATAAGTCGTAGAGCAGCTCTTTTTCTTACGCGGCGTTTCTTGGTTTATTGTTTCAAGGTGGATTTAAAAAAATGCAATTACAATTGCCATTTAGTTAGTATACAGGGTGGCAGGAACATCGACGCGCAACCTGTTACCAAGGATTCAGTACATAATTCTGGATCTGCGATGAAATTTTTTGCGGGGGGGGGGGGGGGGGTGTTCATAATCATGAACTGAATCCATGCGAATCGATGTCCCTGCTACCCTGTATTTAAAATCGTTCGAATTATTGCATACCGCCAATAGCCTACGCAGACAATTTACTAGTGTTGTGTTTCACTCAAAGGTTGAGCATGTCAGCAAGGTAGGTAGTTAGCGAGGCTTACCGCCATGATACGCCTTATAATCATAATCAGCCCATAATCTTCCCACTGCTGGGACACAGGCCTCCTCTCTTCGAGAGGGGGTGGGCCATAAGCCACCACGCTGGCCCAGTGCGGGTTGGCGGATGTCACATATGTTAGAATTTTTGGTTCTAGGACATACCAGTTTCTTCACGATGTTTTCCTTCACCGTTTTTAGAGCACTGGTGATGAAATAATTAATACAAAATAAGTAAAATACAAAAGTAAAATGCTTGCTCGGTAGGGTTCGAACCCACGACCTACAACTCGAAAGTTGCGCCCATTACCACGGGGCTACCGCTACTCTCTTGATACGCCGAACGTACGAAATTAGCAGAAAATTCTTAACCTAATGGCTGTTGGCTTACTGCCGGGGAGTTTGTTGGGCCACTTCTTCCCAGCGAAAGCACTAGGAAGTGGTGAACGGCAGGCGTTTTGGGGGACTGTATTATGTAATTTTGACGTTCGAAAAGTGTTGATTCTCAGCCTAATTTGAATAAATGACTTTTGATTTTGATGTGCTAAGAAATTTGAGTTAAACATATCCAAACACAAACTTAAACACTGGTAACCATATTTGACTGGCGACGTTGTCTTTATCAGGAGATCAGACAGGCGGCCGAGCTGCTTGGCTTCCATGAGCTCACCAAGCTAAGTCAGTTCATTCTGGACCAGCACCTGTTGTTCGACAAGGGATTCATGCTGCAGTTTCATACGGTGAGTTTTTTATGTATATTGAATTTGAAAGGTTAAGGCTAAAATGAATATTTTTGTAATCGTTTTTCCTCACTATTTTAGGTACTAGCTTGGCTTAACACCATGGAAGTATAGGGATATGAGAAACAGGATGTAAATGTCACACATCCTTCATAGAAAAGGGAGGATCCCCCGACCAGACAAGTGTTGTATCTGGTGGGCTACTGCCTGATGATTGTTTTCGGGACGTTGTATATAATATGCTAGTCGCGCGGTAAACTCTGTTTGCGCGATGCAGGATTTTGCGTGACGTCAGTGTGATACGTAGTTCGCATGTGTGGATGTAGATGCCGCCACAGAAGGAAGTTTTTCAAGATTTTTTCGTTGATGATAATGCCATGAAAATAAAATAATAACAAAATAATTATATTGTGCAACCTTCAGCATCAGCCTACAGTACACTGCTGGATATTAAGTTCAGAAAATACAGTAAAAAATATGTCCTAAAGAATGATGGTGTGTAAGATGACTTGGCTAGAAAGAATGAGATGACGGCCGATAGAAATGTATGAAAGAATATAATATAAGTTTATCCCAAATTAACTGAAATGCTGAAAATTAACTATTTGCACTAGGTATTAATTACATAACTAACTAACTATACAAATAAATACAAAAAGAAAGAGACATCTTGCAAATCTCCCGATTCCCCACCACCACCTCCTACAGCAGTATTATTTTATTCTTACTTCTGTGTGAGAAAGAGATGGGGCTATACGTTCTGCATAACTCTGCCGCTTTCCCTGGTACTTTTGTAGTCTATTAACTAATTTGTTTGTCTCCCAGCCTTTGGGAGCCCGTCTCCGCGACATGTACGTGGAGCGCGCGCTGTTCGCGGACGTGACGTTCGACCTGGACGACGGCATCCACCTCGCGCACCGCGCCGTGCTCATGGCTCGCTGCGACCCCATGAAGGCCATGTTCCAGGGACACTTCCGCGAGAGTACCTCCCGCGTGGTCAGTATAACTTGCACAGCGTATCTATCACTGAAAACTACTTATCATGAATAGAATAGAAGATATATTGTATACAGAAGCTGTTGTTAAAACTTTATTAATAAATAAATATAATAACTTATCATTATTATATCTTATTTTGCATAAAATATGGCAGGGTCACAAAAGGAGATAAATAACCAAGGTCGTCTGATATTGTGAAAGTTTATTAAGAAACCGATGCATTTTTTCGAATCAAATTTAATTCAATTAATAAAAAACAAACAGTTACTTTATCAAATTAAATTTCATAAGAAAGAAATCATCCATCGGTTTCTTGATAAAAAATACCTTCAAGTTAAATTACTTACGACCTTGTTTTCCTTTCAAAAATGGATAGATCTCGCTCCGTTATCCTAAATATTAATTCCGATAACCTAATAATATGCCGAAAATTATGTTGGATTTGATTTCATTTCCAAGATTTGGTAAAAAAAAAATCTGGTAGTACTTAAGCAAGCCACCCTTTCTCTATCCTAAAGAATTGTAAAAGCAAGGCATGCATCACCTTCTTTCCTTAAAAAACAAAATATAATGACTGGTCTCTCGGCTTATTGTGATTTTGGTCCATGCTGATAATAATGATAACTTTTCCAGCTTTTAAACCCACAAAATTTCTTACTACGCAGATATCATTCCCGGGCGTAAAAATGTACGCGTTCCACATCCTGCTCAGCTACATCTACAGCGACAAAATACCCGCTGTGGACCCCAACAGATGCCTGGAACTCCTGGAGCTAGCCAACAGACTGTGCATGAACCGCCTCGTGAACCTAGTGGAGGCCAGGGTCATAGACCAGCTGCAGCAGAGAGACAGGTGGGTCTACTCAATATGTTACACCTAGGATATGGGTGTGTGCCCGATGGGGTTTTCCTTTGGTAAAAATTACGAACTTCCATCCCCTATAGAAAAGGACGGGGTCCTTCCTAAGGGGGATGGATTTTGATAAATCTTTCTCTCAATGTTCTCTCGTACTCCTTAAGTTTTGAGTTGAGCTGCACGATTTCTGACAAATGCGCACTGACTGGACAGGTCCACTTAATCTATGTGGTTCTTTCCTCAAAAGACCATTTCAGAAATCGATCTACATGGTTTTCACATGATCTGACCAAGATTATGTCTGGACTTTAAAAGAGACTGTGACCTCTGAGCTTGTTTCGGCCTTTCTTCTCAGAATAGCCAGATAGGAATCGCCGACCTCATCTAGTTTTTAAAATATGATTGACGTGTAAAAGTGTTTGTGCAAACCTACTCACAGAAAATAAATCATTTATCATTCATAGAACTTTTGTGCAATATTTTAAGGTAGAATAGGGTAGTTGCCTGGGTAAAAAAAAATTATTATTATATTTAGTCCGTCAGTTAGATTATCGAAAAATAATGGACACGTATTTTTTCTTTTGTCAATCAAACAAAAAATGATAAAGATAAAGCGCGTCAAAATTTGGGAGTAGGGGGTCGTGACGTCACGCGTTGCTAAAAAGTGTAGCAAGGCGTGACGTCACGCGGAACTTTAACTAACGGGCGATATCTTCATCAGTTCTTATATAATTGACAAAAGAAAAAATACGGGTACAATCTTTTTTGATAATCTAACTGACGGACTAATTAGATTTTTTTAGGCATCTAGCCTATTCTAGACCCAGCGACTTATAAATTTTAGATTTTTATTAATTCGAAGGAATAATGTTCAATATTTTACTGTATGCAACATATTTCGCAGAGTGTGCGGTGATGATGATCAAGTCGTCGAGATAGCTTTGTCGCTGCTGGAGCCTGTCAAGGTAATTAACACCAATTATATGGTAGAACTAGCACACGATATAATATTATCATCAAAACTCTCCCGCCCTTATCCCAATTTATTCGCGGCCGGCGCAACATGTCTTTTTCTTCCATACTTCTCTATTAGTCGTCGTCTGTTGACAGGCCTGTTGGTCTAGTGGTTAGTGACCCTGACTGCTATGCCGGAGGTCGTGGGTTCGATTCCCACCCAGGACAAATGTTTGTGTAATGAGCACGATCATTTGTTCTGTGTCTGGGTGTAATTTATCTATAATATTTATGTATTTAGAAATATATAAGTATGTTTATCAGTTGTCTAGTACCCATAACACAAGCTCTGCTTAGCTTGGGACTAGATGGCGTTGTGTGATAGTTGTGGAATATTTATTTATTTATTTTATCTCGATAATCACCCCCTTTCTAACCACACACGGTAAATAACTACCGTTTACCTAATAAAACTCTTGTTTATAAAAAGGTGTATCTTCAATATTTACTCCATTTCAGTTGCACAATGCGCACAACTTGGCGGACTGGTGCATGTGGCGTCTATGTGGCGCATATGATCGTGTCTGTCGTGCAAGACATCTCAGCCAACCCTCCCGAGACTATCTCTCCGACAACCGGTGGCCGCCTGTCTGGTAAGGAACAAATATTAATATTAGCAGCACCCAAATTGCGCAATACACTTTCAATCACAATCTGAATCATTTTGTAGGATATTACACACACACACACACACACACACATACACATACACATACACGTTTTTCTGTAATGTTCATTTATAGTTGGAAAATTGTTCTGTGTACCTTAAATGTATTTTTCTGAAAATAAAAAATTATTTTTATTTTATTTTTATTGCTAATCCATTGCTTCATATGTTCGAAAAAATTGTCTGCTCAACAACGTAAATAACGCGATGAATGTTGTTGAACTGTCAAAATGAAAGCCATTGTTACTGTTAGTGTGTTACGCTATTACACCTCAGATCTTCTATCCACATGATGATGTTCGAAAGTAAGCTGAAAACGGAAGTGAACTAAAGGACCAATATCAAGACCAAAACGCGAAACAGGGATTCGTGGAAGAAACTTTTTTGGGGATAATATGGGCAGCAGTATCCCCAGAACTTCTCATCGCCAACTTCAAATATTAAAAAAAAAAAAAAACCATGTACAGCCACTTTTTGATTGTCAGTTATTCAGAACTCAATCGGTCAGTTAGACAGAAAGTTGAAGCTAGTTGCCCGTTTGCATTAGTCCGGATTCAAATTTGATTGCATTGACTTCGTCATTTTGGTAAAAACTTGAAAGTCAAAGTCAAAGTCAAATCATTTATTTCAAATAGGCACACAAAAGGCACTTTTGAACGTCAAAAATAAAATTAAAATAAAATTGATTCTAGTCGCCCCTTCCAAAAGGTAGTTTTCGTATGCAGAAGAATGGGCAAGAAACTCCACCGTTACTCTTTTAAAATGTTTTACAATATTTTGCATACATTATTTATATAATTATATGTGAAGACGATACACCCAAAAATAAAATTACTATACCACAATAGGTAAAAAAATTAAAATGGATAAATGAAACCATGACATATAGATCAACCATGTGATAGATACATGGTGCTCACATATTCACAGACATTCCCATTCACAAACATTGAGTCAAACGAGACTGGTTATTGCAACAAAGATTTTTTCCGTTTCTAGGTACGTGAAAGAGTTCGACTACTACCAGAAGTGCGTAAACGAGCAGAGTAAAGAGCAGAAGGAGTTGAGACTCACCACGTCGCTGCAGAACAACCAGCAGACTGGCTGTCTGTGTTTCACTAGTGAGTGTAGAAGTAGTTAATTATAAACTGGCTGACTTTTTACCCTTTTTAGGTGTGTACATTGATTCCACCGCTTTTCTTTCTTTTCGATCTAACAGAAAGTCCATGGAGTTTTTTTTTTTTGAGCGGCTCAACTTTTTCTATATCGATGACATCCTTGTAGCAACTGAACGAAACGAATTTGTTCAAATCAATTAATTTATTTGCAACAAATGTAGGTTACATTAAAATACAGGTGGAGTAGATAGGAGTGAGCCATGTACATCTGCCTGGAAATAGGCACGCAAAATTTATAAAAATTGTGAAGAAGCTAAGTCTCTTAAAAACAAAATTACAAATAAAAATTTCACAGTTCGAATTATTATTTATATGTCGTTTATTTGTTTAGTCGTCTTATTTTATTACATATTTAAATATTAGTATGAATAAATAAAAAAAAAACATTAAAAAATATAAAAAAATAGTGATCCACCGGTGTCGGGATCAGGGTCCAAGCTACCGGTGGTTAGGGCTCCAGAGATAGAAACCTCTTCACAATGCGAGCCGTATCGAGGAGTACTGCCTTCTGAATCAGGCCCTTGATCCAACCGCCTAACGAGAGCCTCGATAGATGTTGATCGAGGCTTTCGGCCATCAGCCCATTGGCCGATACGACAATCGGCACAATGACAGTCGAGCTCACATTCCACATGTCAACAACCTCGCGTGCTAAGTCAAGATATTTGATTTGTTTATCATTCTCGGCTTTCACGAGATTCTCATCATGCGGGACGGTTATGTCAACAATCATTGCGCGCCGCTCTGATCGATCCACCACCACTATATCAGACTTATTGGCAAGTTTTTGTTGTTGTTGTTAATATATTTATTTGCATTAAAACATGGTACAATAATGGTCTTAATGGTGGTGGTTATGATCTACATGTCTCGTTATAGACTGATACAAATAATTTGTAATTATGCACCAAGCCTCAATAATAACAGTGAAAAAATAAAGAACAAAACTGAAAAATATTCTACTTTTTTTAACAAAAATATTAAGATCTACTGCGTCATGCTGAATCCAAGACGTAAGATCGCAGGGTCTCACGTGTCTTGCATTTTATCAAGGCTAAGGCGTAATTTCGCGCGTTTATTTTTGCTATATTTTCGGTACTTTACAGACGCACCGCTCAGATATAGCACTTTCGGAAAGAATAAAAGAAACAATATTTATTGTAACATTTTAACTTGCGGTGGAGCGGGATTCCTCTTTACTCCTTTGATTTGTCGCTACCCGAAAACACATAATTTCCTATTAGTGTCACAGCACGATAGAGTAAATGTCAGTGTGTATGTAGGCAAGGTGCGGCGCGACAGCGAGCCCGCGCCCGACGTCACGACCGCGCTGTGCCGCCCGCCCGACGCGCCGCACCCGCTCGACCAGCACCAGCCGCCGCTCTGACATCTACCTTACTGGAGGTAACACTACCCTCTGCTTTGCAATTTTATCCCAATGCTATGCAAAGACAGCCCATGTGACAGATGAGGCAGTAGTCAAAAGGGACTACGCAAGATAATCTTTAAAAAAAAAAAACTCCCTTTAATTTCTAAACTGCAGAGAAAGACACAATCAAAACATACCCAGACGTACAGTTAGCGTCAAAAGTCGATAAACATTGCTACTTCTACATATCATCGAAATTGGCACAAAATTGCTACATTTTATTTTAGCGTTTCATAAAATAGTACCTAATAGTTAATATTCTTTTAATTTTACTACTGGGTTTTAACAGACTTCTTAAAAGGGAGGAGGTTCTCATTTTCTTTGTATATACATTTTTTTTCTATATCGATGAACATACACCGATATTTTCGTCAACTCTGGACCGATTTTGAAAATTATTTTTTTATTTGGTAGAAGAAAATTGCGGGATGGTCCCATATATTATATTTTATTAACTTTGCTTGGGTCGTTTTTGAGTTAGCTTCTATTGTCGAAGTCTCAAAAGTCGATGGCAAAAAACAAAAAATACAAAGCCAACTTCCGAAATCAAAGTTATTTTTCACTTTGTAGCGAATTCTTTCGGTTTTTTTTTGTAAATAAAAAATGTATTGGAAGATACTTTGCACTGTACCTACCAAACAAATAAAACATGCAGCGGTTGCATTATGCTGCCTAACGAGTACCGACACTATCTATTCGCGTTTTACTTTATTATTATTATTTTTTTGCTTTTATTTTTTTACCCCTCATTTTGTTTGCACCATTTTAAAAGTAAATTTTTTTTTTTTTTTTTTTAATGTCTTTTATAGAATTAGGGGCTTTTGGTCACAATAAGACCATGCCAGCCCCATCGTAACCTAATACAAAAAGTAAAATTATTTTTATAGAAGTGACTTTTATTCTATTGTCTTCCAGGTCCCTCCGTTTCGCGGTGCTCCTGCCAGTATCGATGTGCTTCATGAGCACAATACTGACCATTCTAATACTTTTCCACGTCTACACTTAAACACTGCTCACTAGAATAGTCGTCGTTGCACTAACTAATATATAAACTATAATATATTGAACACGGCTCGGGTCTAGGTAGGAGGCTGGTGTTTCAAATGGTGTTAAAATGGAGGTATTTTTGGCTATTCAAAGTATTATTGACAAATCTGAAGTTATACACATTTTTATCGAGAGTTATCGAGAGTTTTGCGCATATACAATGTCAATTTAAATTTGCTGGACATACTTCACTGGAGTGATCGGTATCGATATCTCATGATGATAGAAAATCATTTTCTAAACTCATTATTTCCAGTCTTGATTCTCGTGTCGATGGTACTCTTCTTCGACATTTTATATTGTTTGAGCCCGGTACGTGGCGACGTTGATTGCGACATCAGTGGCATTCATTAAGTCATCCAAAGTGCAGGTGAACGGGCACTTAGGGCACTCGTACTGGGTATTGGATGGGTCAGTAATCCCGCATTTCGTCAAGTTATACTTGGGTACGCAATCGATTGAGAGCTTTCCATATAGCCCACTGCAGATCACGGTCGAGAGGCAAATGTTCCTGGGGTTTAACGAATTCGGGAGGTATTTCTAGTAACTACAGCTAACTAGCTACTAACATGAACTATGTCCGCTGGTAGTCTAGTAACTTTAAATTTTAATTTTCAAAAGCTGGATTTTTATTTTACATTAGGCCCCATTTACACGATGCAAGTTTCTTACCTGTGGCATACAATATAATTGAAGCAACTTATGGCATCCAATTAGCCTGTGTAAATCAGGTTTTAGATATCAATCACCATTACGTAAATATAAAGTTTTGCTAGTTAATTTAAATTTACCTAGTATATTCTGTTTCTTTTCAAAATGTATTACAATTGCGCTAACATTTATTACGACTGTAAGGGCTGATTTTCCAGTCGACAGATAATTTTAATTCGTGAAATAAAATTACGTCTGACAGATTTTGTATGGAAGAACTGTCAAAAATTCAAAATTATTCCTCCGATAAAATTATCTGGTGTTGGAAAAATTGCCCTAAGTCAATGGTCAATTAAGTATAGCTAACATATTTTGATAAAAATGTGTCAGATTGATAAATAGTATTTTGGATACCTACAACCAATTAACTTGGACAATAGTTTCTGTAGGCAGTTTTTTAAGGGAGATAAAAATATTGTTTCTGGTAATAAATTAAGGTGTATTTATTCAGTCTTTTGATTATATCTTATGTACGGTCACCAAAGGAGATAAGTAACCAGGGTCGTCGGATATATTTGAAGTTATGCAAGAAACCGATGGAGATTTTCTAATAAAATTAATAGAAAACAAACAGTTCATTTACCAAACTAAATTTCATTCGAAAACATCCATCGGTCTCTTACTAAACTTCAACTATATCCGACGCCCTGGTTACTTATCTCTTTTGGTGACTGTACTTGTATTTTGCTAATTCTTGTGTATATCTGTAGCAAATTGGCTTTTAGTTAATGAATGATTTTATAACAATCTATGTAATCAATATAATTTATCCGAATGTAAAGGACTTCGTATTAAAAATAGTTTGTAATCTTTTAAGTCTTTAAAAAGCAAGTTATAATATTAATTATTTAGAAAGTTTTTCTTCATAAAAATAATATTAAATAAAGCACTTATTTTTTTAATCAAAGCTATGAAAACACCAGCCTCAGAGTTTGGTCACTAAGCGCAGAGCGAAATTCGACCTTATTAAACATAGTTTTAGTCTACTTTCCATTAATATGTAAATTGAGTTGCGCTCGCGGCTAAGGTAAGGGAATTTGAGCTCAATCTCTTAACGCTAAGGTCTCTTTTGCATGAAGATCGTAGTTGTTTTTGTATTACTGTGTTGTCCTGTTTCTGAATGTTATGTTATAGATGGGTAATTGTAAACTCCTTTTAAAACAAAGGGTAACATGTGGTTTTTGGTATATGATCTTGAAGATATCTAAAAAGACTTCTTTTTTAAAAGTATAATAAATTAAATACCACAATACGTATTCTGTCAACAAAAGTTTCAATTACTCATCTTTTTTTCTACACAATAATTTATAAACCCCAGCACTCTAATTTTTAATCATTTGCCTGTAAGATTTTAAACCTTAACACAAAGGCATAAACTTTAAAATAGTAAGTTAAAATGAGCGCAGATTTGAAGTAGTGTAGCTTGGTGCTTGTAGAAGTTCATGTTAGGGTCTTGTAGGAACGAATTTTATGAAAAGATTGCTGGTATAATACCATTTAATGTCGGGGTTGCCAGTATAGAATATTTTTCTACTATGAAGGTTGCTGGATTAAAAAATAACGGTGTGTTTTTGCATGTGTGTGTATTTTTAACTAAATCTGCTATGTGGCTTCGTCAAAGTGTTTTTAAATAAGATATTTGAGAGAGACTTATCATTATAGCATCGTTTTAATTTAAAATGTTACGTTTTGTAATGTTCGACTTTATGTGTCGACTGTATTTTGGTGGTTAAAATTAAAATCACATGAGACAATACACATGAAATACATGATGACATGATGAGACATGTTAACTTTACTTTTACTTAACTGAGTTTTCCAACGCCAGATATCTTTATTCGAGAAACCATTTTGAATGACTGAGGGCTTATTTTTCAATCATCTAATAACTTTATTCAAGGAATAATTTTGACATTTTGGCAGTTGTTTCATACAAAAACTGTCAAACGTCAATTTTATTCCTCGATTAAAAGTCATCTAGTGATGGAGAAATCAGCCCTGACAAAAAATAACACATGTCTATTTTATTCTACGGATAAAAAATGAAGGATCCATGTTAAATTAGCCGGCGAAACTTCACTACTACATGATGGGTATGGATATCTAAATAATAAAAATCTAAACTCATTATTTCAACATAGTTCAATACCCGCGGCAATTGACCCCGTGCTCAGCAATCAGGATTAGAAAATCAATTTGTTATATCGTGTTTAAAAATCGATATCCAAAAAGTTTGCCAGCTAATATAATTTGACCCTGTATATGTTTTTTTTTTTTGGTGGGATATCATCAAATAACTTTTCGCGCTCTGGGCGGAGCGAGAGAAGTTAGTTGATGTCAGACTTTTACTGACTAAAACCCACCCGTGTTCCTTCAGTTGCCTGTGCCAGGGGCCACGGTAACTCTTTCGAACAACCTGTGATCCTGGCAGGACTCTCTGTGTATCTGACGTTAGGAAAACCCGCCCTAAAAGTACTATACAAAATGATGAGTGAAATTTAATCCAATAAAAATCTGGCAATCCTTCTGGGCAACATTTTATCACGCTGAACAAAATATTAATTTAAAGTTATTTACTCATCAGAATATTTTTGTACACTGTATTAGAAACATCACTATTCCTCCCCTAGTATGTAATATAGTTAGTAAGGCGCCGAATTAAATTGCTTTTAATTTTAAATAGTTCTGTTTAGTTAAAAGTATGACGAGTTGGATTAGATTTTATTATAGAATCATAGTGAAATGTCAAGATTTTCTTGTATTTTTAAGTCTAGCCTAGTCTGGTTTCTGTAAGCGAATTCAATTGAATCTGTCAATCTATTCTGTAAAAATCTCACCGTGAAAACGCAGCACAGTGTTCCATTAGATAAAAAAAAACCCCCCTCTGCTGTTTATGGTATTTATCGATCAAGAGATGCATTTAAAATGCACGAGTAAAACTCCCACGCGTCAATTTCAAATACTTTTTTTTTAATGTTGAAGTTTAGGTAAAATTTTCATTAAAAAAAAAATCTGAAAACGTAACTGTCCAAGATATTTATTTTATATAAATAAAGTCTAATAAAGCATCTTTCGGCGCATGTTTTCCAGTTTTTATTTTTGGAAAATCGACTCCAGATATCGAGTAATATATTTTTTTTCAGATTTTCGTTTTTATTATTTTTCTTCCTAAAAACTCAAAAAATGCGACTTGTCACTAGCACAGAAATATTTCTCGTAACAAGGCCTGTCACTGATAAAAAAAAAATCACGTCGCACTATTGCGGTTTTTAGAAGGAATTAAATTTCAAAACATAGTGTTAGGGTTGTCATTAAATTTGAAATACCATAAACAGCGGAGGGATTTTTTTAAAATCTAATGGTACACTGCGTAGGTATAACGATAGGTCGGTGATAATGTCAAATCACGTGGAATGACAACTGACTTCAAGCAAGCTCACTTGAACTAAGCTTTCATGGTGAGATTTTTAGGAAATAGACTTGATTGTTTTTAAATCTCTGACCAAGCCATTTCATTGGCTGTTGTTCTATCCTAACATTAGATTTGACAGCAGATTTACTGGCTTTCAAAAAGACTGAACTGTTGTTGCCTAAAAATCTTGCTAAAAATGTTGCCTAGACTTTCCAAACTATGTAGGCTTCCAGTCTAACCAGATGCAGCTGAATGCCAGTACTTTACATAACGACTGCCCATCTGGCTTTCATAACCCGGTTACATTGGCAAACCCTTTGGTAGGATTGGCTTAAAAGTACCAAAAAAAATATTGTCTTTCTGATAAAGTTCTACAAACAAAATCAAATCCAAAGATGAATAGTTTTGGCGTCAGTATTGCTTGGCGGAGCTCGGTAGGTGTAGTCTGTGATAGGAATATAATCAGAACTGTGATCAGTACGGTCAAACCACGCGTAATAACATACCAAAGATGTCATGTATGGTCAGCAAAACAGTCCGACACTTTATTTTGGAGTTTTTTTTTTTTTTCTAGACGTTTTGGTTTTTTCATTTGAAGACAACATAGGTACATATCTTACTATTATAATTTGAATATACTGAGGCAAAATAAAGTAGCTAGCGAAACTCCGCAGATGTGATAGATATAGATTTTTAAACATGATAAAACGGATATGTGGCTATTTTCTTTTTATCATATGAAATCTGTCGGGTTTGTCGTAACTTTGACCACTAGGCTCGCCACTGATCGATACCCATCACGTCTGCGAATTCGTTAGCTAATTTAACTTGACCTTGTATTGTGAAATAATAAAATACTGAGATTCATGTTTTTTAATTTGTTGGTAGAAATCGTATAATTTAAAATTGCACGCCCCTCCACTGCTTGTTTGCATACACATTTCAAATATTTGAGTGGAAGGGGCGTACATATTTAAATAAGACAATCTCTATAAGGTTATTTTGCTGACCGTAGTATAGTAAGTGATGTGTGTTGAGAGATATATCGATTGTTGAGTGTAGTGGGTACGTAATTTAGTTTTCGAGTGAAGTTATGTGTAAGGGGCCAGCCCTATTGGATGGATGGTCGTGTTAATGTTTTTGAGCCAAAGGCTAAGTGGCTGTGTGGCTTTTAAGTGTCAATGTTGCCCCATTGATGTCATTGGGTGGGCAAAATAAAAAATTATTCGCTAAGCTAAAAAGGTTTTGAATTTCCAAGTCAATGTTCATTAGATAATAAATGTGATTATTTAATTGGAGCGTTATTAAAAAATTTGAAATTGTGTAAAACAGGTTCGTCTTTGTTGTGAATGTTAGCATTTATTTTCTAGTGAAAACAATGCTAAAATCAATGACTTCAACTTATAAAATTCCTGTGTGTGGCCCGACTAGCAAAATATTTGCGACCGATTTTACTCTAAAACGAATACAGTTGTCCAATGTTTGTACAACTGTGGACTTTGATGACATTGAAAATAAACAGTAATTATAAAGTTTATTTTCAATGTCATCAAAAAATCCGCTGCTCTAAGCTCATAATCATCTATTCGTACTGACGCCTCATCGTAACTACCATCTAATACATTGCGATATGTATCGTATACTATTTTATAGCTCGTGTGACCTAAATCCGCACCAAAGTCATGCTTTTCTGTGTAAAAATGGACTGTTTAAGTTTCAGAAAAGCGTGAGTTCAGGACTGCGGATTTAGGTCGCACAGTGCTATAAATAAAATTGTAGCACCAGCCTATTATTTTCCTACTGCAGGGCAAAGGCGTCTCAGAGAAGGGCTGTCGAATTAGTGAGACAAAAACATCGCCAACCCACACACAGTAATGTTCTTTATAGGCCAAACTCTTAACTGGGACGTTGCTTGAGGTATCAGCGCGGTGCGGGAGGGGTGTGGTGACGTGATGCGAGAGCTCAGTGACTCTTCAACTTGTGATAACTATCACCCCTCCCGCACCGCGCAGCCACCTCAGGCAACGTCTCAGTTAAGCGGTCGGCCTATAGCAGCCTGACTTTTTAAGCAGAAAGTAACACCCCAAACATTTTGCTAGTAGGCTACTTCTTAAAAAAAAAAACAAATTCACGCACAACGATCTTAGAACCCTATTTCTTTAAGCCTGACTAGCTGTAACAGAGCTTATATTAGTTGTGCGAACAATTTTAAACCTTAAATGAGTGTTGTAAGATCGAAATTCGATTTAACGGATTTTGACTTTCGGACTTTGATTGTAGACGCGATGAAACGATTTATTTAACACATCTACGTAGATTTAACGTCTTTGTAATATTAAGTGATGTTCAGTGTTGGATTTGTTTTAGGGGAATTGAAAAACGAGAGAGTGGGAGATTTTCCTTTCTGCCCTTGTAAGGAAGGAGTTGTGATCACCATGCTATCTGAATGCGTATTGGCCATCCTCGAGTTCAGCTGTCATCACGATGTTTTCCTTTATCGTACTTACAGCCTGATTCAAACGTTATGGCGGCTCGGAACATGGGGACAGTCGCTGCGCAGTAACATATTCACGTGTCAGCGAGGCGCAGTACGTCGCCCCTCACGGGCGAGGTACTGCGCAGAGTGTAGCGCACTTAAGAGCCGCTATAAAGTTAGAATCGGACTGTATTACCCGTTCGCACTAAGTTTGTCGATCCGTGGATTGCGCGACCGCTCCCCCCAACCGCCTACCGCACCGCTGAGTCGCCCTCTCAGTACCGTAAGCAACGTCATCGCAAGCGCATATGATTATAACTTATTCGGCACTTTAATATTCTTCAGTTTTCTCGATATTTGTTAGATTTTTTGACGGTCAGCGGCAAACTTAGCGCGAACGGGATATAGACATAGCATAATCAGCCTATAATGTTCCCACTGCTGGGACCTGGGACACAGTCCTCCTCTTGGCAAGAGGGAGTGGGCCGTAATCCACCACGCGGGTATGGTATAGATATTAGTGATGTCAGAATTTAAACCATAACTTACACTTCAGGCCACAATAATTTACCAACTCATGTAATACTACCTTTATGCTAAATGTACTTAAAGCAAATCCAATAACATACTACTTGTAGTTTAAATAATCTCCTAAGAATTTGAAGTACAAAATGTCATCATCACTTTCCACTATATACAGGTTATCCTTATCTATATAAATAAACACTATTATAATTATAGACATAATAATATAATTTTAACAAGCACGCCGTAAATCCATACTGTTGTGTAACGCTGCGCATATTTTCTTATTTGTGTGTACACTTGCTTGGAAAAAACTGGGGAGACGACTTTAAAAAACGTTCATTTCGAGGGGCACTGTTTGGCGATCGAAGCCAACCTGTATTACCTACTTACTTCGTCGACGAAATAAATTTGGCATAAAATTTCTACCACTGACACATGTTCAGTTCGACATGACACACACACAGCACAGCCAGGCGGCAAAATCGATATGTCGACATGCCGAACGAAGCTGGCAGATCGGCACGAGCCGAATGAAAGCCGAATATGTGTAGTAAAGTAATTGCTTCAGGTCGGCTTTGTTGTTCAACAAATACTGCCAAATCGAATGTGTGTAGCAGCCATGAGTATTCATCTATTGATATTTTATGTGGTCCATTTTTTTTGCAAGCAAGTGTAATATTTCAATGAATACCTACTATGATCTCGTACATTACTGGGCACTTCATTCAAAAGCAGGGTTAATCTATGAAATTAAATACTGCTTCAATTACTAGTTACTATTTAGGATTCGATTTCAGTAGACTTTACCGCACATAGAGAACTATAAAAAAAAGTCTAGCTATTGAAGTACACTGCTGGGGCCGTATTATGAAGTATTAACGCCATCATAATGCTAGTCGCTTATAGGGATAGTGCCACCGGTCATGTATGGCCGTCTTCCTCTCGCACTGGAATCAAGATAGCATTTAAACGTCATAACTATTAATACACCTGCAGTAAAAACTACTCTTACACTATCAAACTTCAAAACAATGTTATGATTTCATTTAAAGGGGATTGAGGATTTTTATATGGAGCCTGGCAAACCTACCTGCCCGCCATTTTGATTTTTTTCAAAATGGCGGCCACACTTGAAACTTTTATAAATCGATAGCTGACATCAATTCAATCAGAAAACATAAGACTTAACCCCGTAAAGAGGTAAAGGTAGGTTTGCCATGGACCTTCAATACACTGTCCTGGGATAAATGCCCATATTCCTGTCTTCTCGAAAAGTTTACTGAAATCTGCTCCTTGAAGCTAATCTAGACTTCTAGCTTAGATATTCTAGTGATCCTAGTGCGTAATTAAAAGTAATTGTATTTTGCCAATCTTCACTGTCAGTAATATTGACAATCTGCCATTTTTTACGTACCCATAGATTTTAATAAGTGTATTAAATGTATGTGTAACTAAGTACTGTTGTTTTATTATATACATGAACACTAAAAAGTCACCTGATAATGACATTATAAGAATCACCTACAATCGCTACCGTAACCACTGTAACATAATACTACGTAACCTAAAAGATCAGTTTGAAAGGGATGAGTTGGAGAAGGCTAAAACAAATATTAAGACGCTTTGGAACAAAATTAAAGACATCACAAACTATAAGACAACACCCACATCCTCTACAAACTTATTAAAAATTTAACCTAATCCTCAATTAGCTGTTGATCGTGTGTGTAGGTATTTCGCGGAGGTTGGTAAGAACCTCGTGTCCGATATCACCTCGCGTTCTCCGATGCCCCCCAGCCCGTACTCACGGCCTAGCAAAAATGTTTCCGTTCCGTTCGCTAGTTTTCCTAGAATTTGATGAATCGGATATAAATAATGCCATTATTAAACTCCGTCGAGATTCTGCTACCGGTTGGGATGGCATCTCAACAAATCTACTAAAACAATGTCGTCATGTCCTCGTATGTCCAATAACACATATTTTCAATCGTTCAATTGCCACTGGTATTTTTCCGGAAGCGTTTAAAAAGGCTGTTGTGCATCCGATTTATAAGGGTGGGAACAGAGACTTTATGAACAATTACAGGCCTATTTCAGTACTTTCATCTATCTCCAAAGTTTTTGAAAAATTAGTAAATCGTAGGGTTACTCAGTTCCTCGACAAAATAACTTAATTGTACAAAATCAGTATGGTTTTAAAAAAGGAGTATCAGCAGAAGATGCAGTTCTTGACTTAACTGAGTTTGTTGCAAGAAAGCTTGATGAAAAACAGAATTGCATAGGTTTATTCTAGATTTAAAAAAGGCATTTGACACTGTCTCTGTTCCCACCCTCCTATCGAAGTTGGAGGACATCGGCATACGTGGTTTGGCTCATGATTTTTTTGCAAGTTATCTCGCTAACCGTATACTGTGTGTTAGGGTTGGTGACCATGTTAGTAGAAAGGAGACTACCACCTTCGGTGTACCGCAGGGAAGTGTGCTTGGCCCGACCCTTTTCCAGGTTTACATCAACGAGCTTTGCTGCATATACCTCTCACAAACTCTAAAATATTCACCTATGCTGAAGATACTGCAGTCATTGTTCATGGAACTGATTGGGAGCATCTGAGAACTGCTGCAGAAACCGCACTTAAATCTGTTATGGGTTGGGTACAGCTAAATCTCCTCTCTCTGAACCTGGACAAGACCTTCTTCATCCCGTTCGGGCTACACCCTGGTACTAAACCTCCTACAGGCTTTGTCATTAACGCCCACACATGTGATGGCCATATACCCTGCTCATGCTTTTCTCTTCGTGAGGTAAACCATCTTAAGTATTTGGGTGTGGTTATTGATAGCGGACTCAACTGGTACTCACATTTGGATACTATTACTAAAAGAGTTAGAAGAATGATTTATATATTCAAGCATGTTGAAATCAGCCGAAGCCCTAAGTAAGGTCTTCGGCTGATTTCAACACGATTAGAATGGTGTATATTGCTATGTCAGTCCGTCATCACCTATTGCATCACAGTGTGGGGAGGCGCCGCTCGGACAAAGTTTCTTAAGTTGGAGCGAGCACAAAGAGCTGTCCTGAAGGTGATGTCAAAAAAGCACTTTATGTATCCTACCACACAATTATAAAAATATGCGAATGTACCTACTTACTGTAAGGCAACTGTTTGTGCTACGATCCGTACTGAGAAAACACACCAAGGTCCCCCCTCCAGACCCAACACGCCGTAAGAAAAAACCTCTTATTCTCTCGGTAACGTATAAGACCGCTTTCGCTAGACGCCAGCATTATGTTCTAAGCTCACACCTATATACAATAATTGACAAAAAAATAAACATAATTGATTTGGATACTTATAGAGTTAAAGTTAAAATTGAGGACTGGATAAAGGATCAAGACTACGAGGCAACTGAAAGTCTACTTGCCTGGATCTGCTGAATCACTTATACCTAGCACATCACAACGAAGGGAGGTGCCCCCACTAATTCCATCCACATTACAAAAATGCACACTCACTCAACACACCCCACACACCCTCACAATACACCACACTACATCACATCACACCACACCACACCACATCACATCACTCCACACACCCTTCTACCTTACACATACACACACAACACAAATGCACTTCACACATACACTCTATACAAACATAATTACTTAAAAATACAAATTAAATATATACATATATATATAATATACAGATATATTTCTTACCCTATGGTCTTTATCTTGTTTGTGACTATCTGAGTCTGCTAGTACGCTCATAATTTGTTCGTCTACTATTTATGCGAAGACACTGCCTCCTAAGATACAGGATCTTCCTAGTTTAGGAGTCAGGGCTCAAATTCTGTGTTGACTGTACTTTACCCATCTCTCGCATACTATTCCTGTTATAGTTTCTCTGTCCCCTAGTGACTACTATTGTGTATTTTAATATGTGTCAAACTTGTATTGTGCTAATAAATACTTATTATTATTATTATTCATTCGTTATCCATTTTTTGCAAGAATCCAAGGTTTTTATAACAGGTAAATTTGCTGCCTTCAAAGCAAGAGTGAACAGGGCATCTGGGCACGCTAGTGCGTGATTGAGGTCAAGAGCAGACCATTTAGCAATAAAAAAAAACTACATTACATCCCTTATGAGCCTGTACAAGCCACAATAAATACTTTTCTTTCCTTACAGTTCTGTAGTTTCTGCCTACGCCCATGAGAGGGCTTGAGATTAAGTATGTACCATCCCATTCATATAAATGTTGATGGATGGAGAGGGGGAGGAAGTCAAGAGAAAAGATGAAACGGATTATGTGAAAGAGAAGTGAATGAGTGTGACGGTTAACAGGGGAGAATGGAAAGTGCCTTGCGCCGACCTCAAGTAACATGGGACAAGAGCAGGAAGATGATCATGTATGTATGCACATCCTATCTCGGAAAGTATGGTTAATAATATAAAATACTATCTTACGCTGGTGATCTAAGGTTCAAATTATTTAACTAATTTCAACACAGTAGTAAAACATACTTTAGACTGATTTTGGCCATAAGTATACACAGACCCATCTAGCAAAGATGACCAGAGGGAGTTCTTTGTCATTTTGTAAAATGAAACAAATATAAATAGTTAATAATTTGTCTATATTTAAAAAAATCTTGGTACACAAGAACTTTATCCCACAATAATGTTTCCTGTACACCAATATCTTGTACTTAACTTATACTTAAAAGTAAATAAACCGAATTGACACGATTCAAATGTTATAATCAAATCAATTGCATCAGTCACGTTACAAGCAGCCTAGCATGTACTATAATTATGGCAAGACACGGTTCAGTTTTTCTACAAACCTGTATGTCTTGACAAAATAGTACTTGATAAGCCAACAGTAGCCTAACAAGATATTTTGTAGTTATTTTTCACAAATACAAAGCTAAATAACGGTATTTAGCTGAATCCGGTTAGACTGGAAGTCGATCCCAACATTGGGAAAAGGCTAAGCAGATTGATCGTTGACAAAGACAATTTGATTTTGATGAAACCTGTTTGCAGCTGTTGTCTTCAGTTTTTCAGACACCTGAGGGGCAATTCTCGTAAGTTTTGAGAACGTTCACAGTCTGATCTCAAGTCTCAATCTGTCAAAAATACCTCTAATTTCCCTAAATTTTTGACATTGATTGTCGCTGAGATGAGATTGCGACTAGATTTTGAACATTTTTATTTTGGGAATTGGCCTTCAGGATCGACAAGTGATAGTTTATTTTGCCAGAACATAATAATAAATCATTGGGGTAGAGAACTGACATTGTAAACATATGTCACAACAATGCAACTGCCGTCACATTTATTGTCATAAACATAACTAGGATAAGAAAGAAACAATTTCAATCCACTGAATATCATCATTTTATGACTACGAAAAACCTATCTGTTTAACCTAACCTAAATTGGATGTCCAAGCAGCTTTATCTCTCCCCTGACCTCATCGTACAAGTCCTTATAATCATCATGTTCTTTAACCAGCACCATAACGCATCCTCTCATGGTGCCCATGGCCGCGCCAATGTCTTTGCGGCTCGGTGTGTAGCAGTAGGGGATGTCTTTCTCTTCGCAAACTGCTGGTAAGTGGCACATGATCTCAATTGGTGATATGTCTCCGGCGAAGAAGACGAGCCTGGAAAGGATAGAGAATTTATAAGAACTTAGGTTTTTAATACTTAAGTATTATTGTATGAATTCATGTCAAGGTTATGAATTTACGAACGACCATAGTAACAAACCGACACAATCTTGATAATATTATTGATGGGAATGTGGTAGCTTATATATAAATATTATAAATTCATCGTAATTAGGTCAGGATTGTTATGCTTTGTTATAAATTTTACGCAAGCGATACAAAACGATGCGTATTTACATAACCTCAAAATTTAAAAAGTAACATGTTTATTTACCCTTTTTCACCAAGCCGCAACTGTTTCTGTACGATCTTTAGCCCGTTCCTAATAAAGTTTTTGTGAGAAGTAGACTTCTTGATGAGTTTGTAAATCTTTTTGCTAAGTTTCTTCGGCGCCATGGGCTTTGCAATCACACTGCAATGTTCAACTTTATCGTCGTAACTTTGTGGTTCAGATTTAATGCTGACATCTCCCTGCTCGTCTTGGTCGACGGGCTCCTGTTTTACTTTGCCCATTTTAGTAAATTAAAAATGTTTTTTGTTAATTTTATAAGCCGTAAACACGTGCGCACGCCACAACAGGCAAACCAGAAATTGACAAGTGACTCGACGTTCAGAAACTACTCACGCTGGGTTTATTTTCGATTTATTTATTAGTTTACGTAATGGATAAATCTGTCGGATAAAACAAACAAAATTACATGCGAATGTTTGTAAAGAGTTCACAAGTAATAAATGATTGTAGAAACCTATTTAAAAATGAAAATAATTAACTAATTTACTTTATTCTTTGACATGAAAACTATCTTTGAATATATTTCTAGACGATCATTTTGTTTCATTACACGTACTCTTTATACAGTTTCATAATGGTTTGATTTTTCCTTTGTCAATTTTTCAACATTTTGTCGTAATTCACAAACTAGTTTTAATTAAATTAAATTTTAAGTTGTAAAACAAAGAAGGATAATGTCTAAAACCATAATCCATCCGCACGATTCACCCTTCGAAACATTTTATTGAAGAACGGAACGTGGTTCTCCTCACGTTACCATGGAAACAGCTACATGTCAACAAAATTCCTTCAATTTACGCAAGTTGCGAAGAAATAGTTTAATTACGATGAAAAGCATCGTTTTGTACTAATAATAAATCAAGTTTTACCTACTCAACCTTCCAAAGCTTATCTCCATGATGGTATTTTTAGTTAAATAACCCAATTCTTGTAGTAAAATATGTTTATTGTTGTGCTGATTCGTGTTTTAATTTCTAGGGCCTACTGAATATTTTGAAAAAGCTGAGGTCCAATCCTGATAAGGAGTTGCGTCTGCTGCTTCTCGGGCTAGACAATGCTGGTAAAACAACTCTCCTAAAGCAACTGGCTTCAGAAGATGTGAACCATGTTACCCCTACTGCAGGGTTCAACATAAAATCAGTTTTATCTAATGGTTTTAAGCTAAACGTCTGGGATATTGGCGGGCAGAGGAAGATAAGACCGTACTGGCGGAATTATTTCGAAAATACTGATATTTTGGTTGGTACATACCTACATAATATTATTTTTCTATGCTTTTAGTAAGTAATAAAAAACAACATGCTATGCCGTGACCAATGGCGTACAAAACATAGGTGTAGGTTGATTCATGTGTGACTAAGACCCGTATTTAATTGATAATTTAGCGCTGCCTTTTATATTTAAACCTTTCCCGAGAAAAGAATTCCAAATTTTTCCACAAAACTGTGCAATAAATAGCTCATTTTACCATTTAAAAAAATGGGCTAAAATGATGACCATACATTTCCAGATCTATGTTGTTGACTGCTCTGATCATCAAAGACTGGAGGAAACAGGCCAGGAGTTAGCAGAACTCCTGGAAGATGAGAAGTTACGTGGAGTTGCTTTACTGGTGTATGCCAATAAACAGGACTTGGCTACTGGTAATTAATACAAAGTTTTTTTAAAGTATTTAAAACTATTTGCAAACATTATCAGTTAACAGCAAAATGAAATTCCATTATAAAAATATCTTCTCCTGCCCGTTATCCTTATTTATTTGGGATCGGCACAACATGACTTTTTTTTCCATACCTCTCTATTAGTCGGCACTCCCTTTCTAGCCATATCATCTTTCACACAAATTATAAAAAATAATTATTATATTTAAAAAATTAAAATAAGTAACATAGTTTTAATTTAAAACTTTTGATGCTGACTGTACCCATGATACTAAATAAACTTTTCAAATATACTCATTTAAATAGTCATAGTACTAACTATTATTCAATGATTAAACATTGAATAATAGTAGTTTAAAAAGTATTTAATCTTATCTCTAGCGCTGCCAGCCAGTGAGATAGCCCAGCATCTGGGCCTGCATCTGATCAGAGACCGCACTTGGCAAATTCAAGCATGTGTAGCTACTGATGGCACTGGAGTCAAGGTTGGTCCATTTTCTCTTTTAAAAATAATATAATACATTAAAATATAATTATATTGATTATATTTTAATGTATTTGTCTTTTCTCCTTACAGGAGGGCATGGAATGGGTCTGCAAAAATATCCCAACCAAGAAGTAACTATAAATAATAATTCTTTATGCTTAACATTATTAGTAGTTCTATCAATACCTTTAAATAATAATAATGTTGACAATCACTACCAATCAAGAATAATGATATTATTTTGAATTTACAAGTTATTCTAGTCTAAAGAAATCCGTCCAAAGTTATACCTATTAGATTATAGTTAGAATTTATTTTACCTGTTTGACGCTTGGCAGTCAGTCAACATTTTTTGTATAGAAAGAAAAAAGACATCTCGATGATATCGGTTTTTGAAGGCAGCATTGAACAAAATATTTCATTTAAAATTATTTTAATTAATGCTTATGGTTTATTTAAAAAAATGAAATAAAATATACGTAAGTATATGGTTTTTGGACCAATGTGAATTTGTCTAATTCTAATTATAAAAATAAAAAGTTCTTCGAGATTTTTGTGGCATTTTTTTTTTCTTATACAATTCTTCAAACTACTAGGTACCTCAAAATGCCACAAATACATTTCTCGTTTCCTTAATATAATAATCTTGTGAATTAATTATTAGAGGTAACTATCATGTCATTATATAATATTATGATAATTTAAAAATATACATTATTAAGTTATTTTTAAGATAACTTCGTTTTAATTTTAATTAGCTTATAGTATTATTATTTATAAAACTGCCATTAACCTTATTTCTTGAAATGTAAGTGTTTTTAGTATTTTTTCGCGATATAAAACTAATAATGAATACTATTGGCTAGTGTACGTTAATGTATATGATTTCACATAGTTAGGTGTTGATAACGGTTAAGGGTGCTTACAGGGAGCAGCGGGGTTTTCCGATACAGATTGCTGCAGCCGATCGTTTCTGTAAAAATCTCACCGTGAAAACTTAGGTGAAGTGAGCTTAGAGTTAGCTGTCAATAGTGTCAATCCCTAGCATTAGTTGGAATGACAGCTCACTCCACGCTTACTTCACCCAAGTTTTCACGGTGAGATGGTTACAGAATCGCACTGCAGGTTGGAATTACGGAAAGTAACGGTCACAATGTTTTACCTGTTTCTTTATGTGTGAGCGCATAAGTTAATACAGGGATATTTTACCTGCATCAATCGGTACTGGCTTGTCTTTACCGGAAACTCGTGTCTATAAGTAAGCACAATATTAAGAATTAAATCACACTGGCCGGTCGTTAATTCTTAATTTTGTGAGAAAAGAGGTGTACTGCCGGTATCAAAAGTTTTAAAAGTTATTTTAAATCATATTTGCGTTTAATTATAATTATATATTTTTTTTCTAAAATTATTTTAATTTTGTTAATATAATAATTAAGGTTCCATGGTATAAAATCTGTCCAAAATATTCAAACTTGTTGCTTTGTTGTATTTGCTAAAAATCCTTTGAATTTATTACCGGCAAGTGTGAATTTTAACGTAACAAAATATGAATTGTATTAAATAATGTGACTTATATACTGAAATTAGCAATTTAGCACCAATGTGAATATTTTTCTAAAATTGATCTCTCACTGTTCGCAATTTTAGTTTTTATATGATTGTAATTTGCATTATGGATACCTTCCATTTAAATAAATAATACGAGTTTTCAGTCTAATGTTTTATTTCATATCTTACATCAATGTGGAATGTATTTACATTTTAAATTGAAACTGATACGGAAGACTTGAGAAATTAACCTAAAAGTAATAAATATTTAGAAACAAAACATCTAAAATATAGTTTTTTTTAAACTATAATTTATTAATTAAGTACAAATATTTATTTAATATAGATTCGAGATTTTAATATATTATTATCTATCTAGATACCCCTGAAAACCCTTTGTTTTAGGGTCCGCAGAGGTATTAAATGCAACGTAAGTTTTAGCACCAAAATGTCCAGCAAAAAACTAAAATTATTTTACTTAATTTCAACTAACAATACTATGTTTACATAAGTACATTTTTAAATATTCCATTTAAAATGATTAATTCATTGTTTATTAAAATAAAACTAAAATTTAATAAGTTTATTTTTAGCTATTTTAATATTTGTTTTTCATCATAAAAATGGAATACTTATTTCATTTTCACTACACCAATTAAATATAAATTCCAAAAAAAAACACAAATTATTTTTTTTGTCAAAAATTAATCTAAACTGAAAGACACTGAAAAACTTATCACGACATCTTAAATTAATAGTTAAATACATAGTTTAAATAAAAGCAGTGTATCACGATATAATATTAAAATAATTAAGTAACATTATGTAGATATATTTAATTAACAACAATAATAAATGAAAACAGAAATGGTGCATTTTGTCTGTAAAAGCATAGGTATGCCATGGAGTGAATCAATAGTGAACTTTGAGAATGAATTTGTGATAAAATTATCGAACGATTTGTTATCAAATTATCGAATGAATTTGTGGTCAAATTTCGAATGAATTTGTGATCAAATAAGCGAATGAATTTGTGGTCAAATTAATGAATGAATTTGTGATCAACTTAATGAATGAATGAATTTGTGATCAAATTATTGAATGAATTTGTGATCAAATTGGTGAATAAATTTGTGATCAAATTGTCGAATGTATTTGTGATCAAACTGATTTTAATGATAGTGTATTTCGTGCTGTCATGGTCTCTGGCTTACTTTTTATGAACGATTGATGACAGAAAGATTTTTTGGTCCTTTCATTTGTTGGCCGCGATGACAAATGAATATTTTAATGATTAGTGAGTAAAAGATGAAAATGAGTGAACATTTACTTAGAAAGCGATTGATGAAAGGATGAGTGAACACATTGAAAATGATCATTACTAAAAGCGGTGTAGAACGGGCTTGTGAAGTTGATTTCTAGTTAGATTAATAAAACGGTGATGATGATGATCAAATATTGATTAAACATAACCGAATGCTGATGACTAATGAGTGAGTAATTTAATAATTTATTTTGGTTTATCAGTAGAAGACAATTTAATGATATATGGTACAGATGTGAAAAACGAAGTGTAGATAAGTCTTAACTAAAAATAAAATTATTGAAAGGAAAGGACAAACAATATAATACCAGACTCATAATTTTAGCTTCCTGCATAAAATAAAAAAAATGAACCATTCTGCCCATTTATCATTCTGAACTGTATCATTTACAGCATAAAGTTTTAGATTAATTATACAGAAGGCATTACAACAATAAAGTTTGTTTACTTAGGACTTATAATTCATTGTGGTACACTTCTGTAGTTACTTTCATTTCGTGTTCATGGAATGCTGAGCAGTCAGCTGGGTAGGCCGCCTGAAAAAATAAATATTATTTTTTTAGCAATATTTTTGTCATGGCATTACGATCAAGTTGGTTAGGATGTGGTAACAAACATAGAGTTTTGGCCTATTGGGATTGTCTAAAGTGCAGGTATACAGACATTTCGCATGCTTAATGGAATACTGACTTAACTCAAAAAAGACGATTTTTGGGAAATCGCAAAAGGAGATCTTGCTATGAGGACTTATAACCTACTTGTTGATGCTTAAAAATAAAACTGATATATATTAATCATGATTGCTTGTATTTTGAACGTCTATGATTAACTATTGATGAGATCTGAGTAAAAAAAAAACGGAAATCACATCTGACCTATCTACTAATGGGTCAGCGTTCCATTAAGCATGCGATTTGGAACACATGGGTAAATGAGACATCGTCTGGTTCCGACGAATTGCCGAACTTAAGTAACAGTGGGCGTGGCACATAGCTCGCAGAATGGTTGGCCGATGGGTTCGAAAGTTTTTGGAGTGGCGACCGCGTATCGGAAGGGAGGCCTCCCTTATGATGGACCGATGTCTTGGTGAAGATCGCGGTATTCCGCTGGATGCGAGGAGCATAGGTAATTAATTATGTTATGATTGATCGATGTGGCGATGTTTGGTGGAGGCCTATGTCCAGCAGTGGACTTCTTTCGGCCATTATTTTTAAGCCAGGTTAATAAGATATTTGATACTCACTTCACAATTGACGTCATTCTGGATAGCGTTGTACAGGTCGAAGAAGCCTTTTCCGTTCTGGAAGCTGAGTGCCGCGGACGCTGCTAAGCTGCTGAGCTTCGTGAGACCAGCCTTGAAGCCGGGAAGTCCTGGAAAATACAAATATGTAATGAATAATTATCAGATTAATCATTTATACTAACATAACGTCACGCCCGTAATCCACAAAGGTTTAGGCAGAGGTGTACGTACATAGGTACTTACATCCACAACTCGCCAGTTAGGCAAAATATAATTAAAGTGGGTTTGTTTTATAAGTGCTACGGACGTGGTTTGATATTGTCGTTTATCGCTCGTCAGTTCGACGCAATATACATCATCCTTTTTCTTCAAGTAGCATAAACTAATCAGCCTATAACGTTCCCACTGCTGGGACACAGGCCTCCTCTCTGTGAAAGGGCACTCCCTTTACCAGAGACACTTCATATTAACGAATTGACTTACGTACACTAAGCTAAAGCTGTTTGAAAGAAAGAAAGAAAATACATTTATTTGGCACAAACTAAAAGACACACAATACACCAGATACATACATCAGATAAAACAAACGATAAAAAAAAAAAAAATATTAAATAAATAGTGTGAAGTCCGATGTAAGAAATTAGCAGGAAAGTATGCCTGTGTGTGTTTCGTTGTCTATTCTATATTAATAATAAAGCTGAAGCGTGTGTTTGTTCGAATAAAAAAAATCGAATACATGTGACATCTACCAACCCGCACTGGGCCCGCGTGGTGGATTACGGCCCACTCCCTCTCACCTGGGCCTGTGTCCCAGCAGTGGGAACATTATAGGCTGATTATGTGTGTTTGTTTGTTTGGACACGCTAATCTCTGAAACTACCAGTCGGATTTTCCAATTCTTGAGAAAGGCGAGGGCGACACTGAAAGTTTTTAAAACTGGCCACTTTTAAACGATAAAATAAAAAAATAAATTCAAATTTTGAAAATGGAACTATTTGCCAATATTATTGTGTATGTATTTTATTCATTTGTCATTTGTTTACGATTTGGCGGCAAATTGAAAATTGTCTGCGCCACGTCAGCATGAATTTAACTCGAGAAATTTTTCGTACAATGATTTTTAATGACTTTTGATGTCATTTAAGTCAACAAGAAAGCTATGATAGACTTCGATTGGCCTTTCACGATGAAGCCCCATCTCGTGCCACTGTTTACAACTTACTGGTTTAATGAGTTTAAACGTAGTCGCACTAATCTCACCGATGATCTGCGTGAGGGACGGCCTTCTACGGCGACGACTGAAGATAACACAGTGTTGTGCGGCGTATGATAGAGACTGACAAAAGAGTGACTTATCAGCAGATTCGGGCAAGCTTAGGCATCGGTATGAGTCAAGTGCACATAATGCTCCATGAACATTTAGCGGTCAGGAAGCTTTGTGCCCGGTGGATACCTCATAATTTGACAGAGGCCCAAAAGCTCCGTCGTGTTGATTGGTGTCGTGAAATGGTTCAAAGATTTAACGGAGGTGACTTAAATGCTGTGTTCGACATAGTACGGGTGACGAAAACTGGATTTACCTATTGTTATGATCCTGAAACTAAGAGACAGTCTGCTGTCTGGGTGTTTCCTTCCGAGGAGTTGCCAACTAAAGTGAAGAGTAGTTGAAGCGTGGGAAAAAAGTTGGTGGTCTCGTTCTTCGGAAGGACAGGTCATTACGCATCAATTGTTTTAGAGGATCGAAAAACAGTTACTGCAGAGTGGTACACTAACAATTGTTTGCCACTTGTCTTGGAAAAAGTTCGGGAGAAACGACCTCGCAGTAGGATCCTCCTTCACCACGACAAAGCCTCGTCGCACACCGCCGGGGTCGTGGGGGTCATGAGCCCCCCGAAAATCATTCTAGCTATCGAGAGTCTAGATGATTTACTTGTCTTACTAACATAGAATTGTACTTGAGCCACGGAGAACCCGATGGGGATATACAAAAACACTAAGAAAATAGGCAGGCAGACGTGGGTCTGCCTATGTTCTTAATGTTTTTGTATATGCCCTGGACTGCCGACAGAAGTAAAAACCTAAAACTGTGTAATGACAGTGTGTTTATAACGCGCCTAAAATAGTGTTTACTTCCAAAAGCCTGTTAAAAATTATAGAATCTAGGATGCAAGAGACGAGCTCGTACTCATGGTTCAAAAGGCTTAGGCCAGATTCCAAAACCTAAAATGCTGTAAAACGGGTTAAAAGGAGAAATTACTTTATCGAATTATGATGAAAACGTCATAATTCGATAAAGTAATTTCTCTTTCTGTATGATGGTCAAAAGAAAATATAACCTATTCAAGGTGGGGTGGTTGCAACCTACATTCTGTTGATTCTTGAGCTTTTCTCCATAAGTCGACAATGCAAGTAATTCCTAGTCCTTTTGGAATGATCAAAAGAAAATCGAACCTATCTGAGCGTGTGCAAAATTTTCGAGCTCGCTTCGCTCGCTCTTGCATTCTACCTTCTCAAAGTTGCTTGGGGTTGTCTGCATAAGGCCGATGCCACACGGGCGTTGCCAATGCGTTGCTTCGGCGCTGCAACGCTGGAGCGGTGACGTCATCGCAGCGCTCGTGTAGCACTCACTCCGCTGCGACGACGATGCCACGTATTGGTCACGCCCGTGTGGCATCGCTCTAAGTCGAAAATTTAACTCCTATTTCTGCTTGAATATATAAAATAAAACCTGACCAAACCGTGGCGGGTTGTAAAAATTTTCGATAATACATACGACCAATTTGGCAGCATTATTAAATACCATCGCCCATGTAAAAGCTGCGAGCCTACTGCCGCCGACCGGTCACAAATCCAGATTCCAGGCTGCTTCCGATGGTCAAATCTAATAACACTTTACACGACCTAAGAATCGAACGCAGGACCTCATTCTCAGCAGTAACGCTGGCGACCATTAGACCAACGAGGAGATGTCCCTCCCTTAAAATATTCTGCGGCACCCATGGTGACCCCCCTAAAATCTTGGGCTGCGACCGCGCCTGGGTCGGGGAACAACAAAATTCACGCGGACGAAGTCGCGTGAAGTAGAAGCTAGTAATAAATACAGGAAAAATACAGAGTTAGATATTATAAAATGCGTCTATAATTAACAAAGATGTATGCGACTGATTATGGTACGGAATGTAGTTACATTGGTCACGCAATTTCCTTTATACCTAGTAATAATGTTTTTTAGCTATTTTATACTGTCGCTGGTATTGTAGTTTTATTGCTAGATTGTGTGGCGATTTATTATTGTGATATTATCAACATGTGCACGGCATGGTACTGTAGAAACAGCTAATACTCAGGGCTCAAATTCATACCTACATTTTTTTGTTGGAGAAGTGTTTTATGAATCACAACTTCACTTTCCGTGCCAAATTCTCACTCTGAGGGGCAATTGTCGTAATTTTAAGAACGTTCACAGTCTAGTCACAATCTCATCTCAGCGACAATCAATGTCAATAACATGGCAAAAACGTAGGGAAATTAGAGGTATTTTTGACAAATTGAGACTGATATCAGATTGTGAACGTTCTTAAAATTACGAAAATTGCCATTCAGGTTTCATATGTTCAGAAACTCCTAAAAAGGCTTTCAATTCATCTGTCAAAACTTTCATCGCTATTACCCAACTCACCCTTTTTATCCTGGTCATGGTGCCTATTAACCAGGCACATGAGATGCTCCTGGCAGTGAGGTGCCTTCACCGAGTGCTGGTACGCGCGGTAGACCCTCAGCACCGGTTCGATGACTTCCAGGTTCAGCGTGTCGGTCAAACGGTCGGCTATGGCGTTGTAGTCGCCTCGAGAAGACATGGTTTTGGTTGTGGTTTCCGCCATTTTGAGGGTTTGCTGTGGAAGAAAAGGAAACTTCGATTCAACATGTCTGATTAAGGTCTATTATATCCTAAGTTACAGTACCTATTTAATAATTAAATACACAGATGATGTATAACCACAGTTTACAATAACGAGGATGTATTTTTCTGAAAGCCTAAATGATTTACGTCTAATCTGGTCAAGACTGCCCTCTACAACCCACTTTGTAGGTAACACGATACCCCCTTGGTAAGACTGGTTGTCAGACTTTTGGGACTTCTGACCTTCCCGTAACGACAGTCAAGGATCTACGAATGACAGCCGGGAAAAACTGCTCAACGTGCTTTCCGAGGCACGGAAGGGTAAACTCGATATGTAATGCATGGTCACCCATCAACGAACCGACCGCAGCAAGCGTAGCTGAACCTTCTATCGACACGTGCGACTTTTGGACTTCTGACTGACCCGTAACGACAATCAAAGGTGACCGTGGTCGGAACATAATCAGCCTATTATGTTCCCACTGCTGGGACCCAGGCCTCCTCTCGGTGAGAGGGAGTGGGCCGTAATCCACCACGCGGGCCCAGTGAGGGTTGGAAGATGTCACATGTCTTCGAATTTTTGATTCTAGGACATGCCTGTTTCCTCATGATGTTTTCCTTCACCGTTTTGAGGGTCTTCTCATCATCTCATACATTAAAAATCCGAAATTATTAAAACCCTAAGCCCTTTTTTTTTTTTTTTTTTTTTTGTGGATGGGAAATCATCAAATGACTCCTCCCGCTCTGGGTGGAGCAGAAGGGAGTGTCAGACTCTTACTGACTAAAACCCACCCGTGTTCCTTCCTTAGCCCTTTATGTACCAGGGCAGCGGTAACCCTTTCGGACGATCCCGCTACCCAACCCTAAGCCCTTGCGTTAATGTTTGTGCATGCTGGACATCGCAACAACGAACAATTTTACTATAGTTTCTATCTTTTTTCTATCCATACCTTGACATACTCGACAGCCGGCGATACATACTCAGCCACATCAGTGTCCATGTCCAAGTAACGTTTGAGCACATAGTTCAGGAGTGTGGTGATGGACTGCTCAGGTTTCTTCACGTTGAAATGGGTGCTCTTCGGCAGACCCTGGGAGTCGAGGAAGCTGTTTGTGATGTATTGGGCTGACACGAGGTACCTGCAAAGAATGATTAAGGGTCTGTGAAAAACCATGTTTTGCATAGAACTATTTTTTTAAAGAAACAAATCTTTATTTACAGTGGAATACTTTAAAATCTTAAAAGTATTCATTTATTGACAAAAAAAGCACAGCTTAAACCACTGTCTCCAAAAGCGTGAATTTTTGTACAGAAGTTATACGAGTATGTACCTATAACGGAAGTGCGCATTAAGGAAGGATTTTTGAGAATTTATCCCCCTTATTTTTAATTTTTTTGGTTTCGCTGTTGAAATCCTCATGGACTTCCTCCATCATGGGGGTGACAGAGGGTATGCCGGACTCTTACCGGCTAAAACCACCGCGGTGTTCCACCTCTGCCTATGGCCGGGGGTGCAGGATTCGCATAAGCATTCACCGCTCCCCCGGCAGGTCTCGACCCGCTGTTCCTCAGCGGGTCCCACCTCACCCCCCCTTAAGGGGTTAAGTAGGGGACGAAAATTCGTCATTTTTGCCGATGGGGAATCGCATCGGGCACATTTTAAAAGCTAACATTAAAATAATGTACCTACTATTATGTATACGTATAGTATATAAAAATATGAGAACTGGAACTCTCCAACAATGTACAGACGCCAGCACATCAAGCTACCCAAAACTGTCAAATTTTCCCAATCAACCTTGAACCTAATGCTTTAGCAATAAAGTTGAAAATCTATTAAAGAAATTTAACAGATTATAGTAGCTAGATGTGCTGGCGTCTGTAGTTTAGTAGTACACTCGATCCCATCCTCTATTTTGATCTATCTCCATCACGTAAAGATTACACAATCAATCTGCCTAGCCGCTCTTCCCAACTATGTTGGATTCGGCTTCCAGTCTAACCGGATGCAGCTGAATATTAGTTAGTATGGTTAGTATAAAATATTATTTGTTTTTAAAAAATATATTGATAAATGTGAAAAAAAAAAACATCCAGTGACAACCCTCTATAATGAACTATGGCAAATAAAACTTGATATGGCTTATACTACTAATAAGTATGAGAAATATCCTCACACTAGAGTAATTATTATGTAAATCCTACTAATATATATATATATATATATTATAAATATAATATTATAAACGGGAAAGTTTGTATGGATGGATGGATGTTTGTTACTCTTTCACGCAAAAACTATCGAACAGATTTGGATGAAAGACAACCAGGTGGTTTATAACCAGGATTAACATATAGAATACTTTCTATCCCGAAATTCCCATGGGATCGAAACTTATGAGGGTGAAACCGCGGGGCGCAGCTAGTAGTTAGATAAATTATATTTATGACTTGAAAAGAAGCTGAATCCACTTAAAAAAATTGTAAACTATTAACATTTAAAACAATAAAATATTATTCTTAGATAACAGACTACTATCAAACTTAACAGCTTCGAGTTACTTCGAGAGCCAAAAATAAAAACAAATTAAAAAATATCAATTAAAATAGTTTAAAATTTAAACTCATATATAAGTAATAGAAATCAACATAGACTAAACAAAAATTTGGAAACAATTATATCAATTAATCTAATTAGTTTGCCTAACTTATCGTAACTTAATAGTCGTGAATGCTGGGCGACATTTAGGAACTGACTGGCATAGAACACTGAATTGAATACGAGTGAAACTAGCGAATGTTTTTGCCAAAAAAAGTGCAGCTGTGTGCGTAGGCGCAACGCAGCAAATGCTGTGATTGGCCGATGCCACGATACGCAGTCCCTTTCCTACAATTCTCTGTACTGCTGGTAGCGCAGTTATGCGTATATAGGGTGTCTAACTTGATGTGCAGCCGTGTGTACAATACAATGGACACAATAATTAATGGTTATACTAGTGCTAAATTCAATTATTATTCCAAAAGTTAGAGAATTTCATGAGGGTCAAATTGACCTTTTTGTTAAAACTGACTTTAATAAACTGCATTTTTGTAGCGTTAACTTTTCCAAAACCTGCTCTGATATTAAATGTTCTGTCCCTAGTTGTTTGTTTTAAACAAAACTTTAAACTACAAATGTCAGCGTCATTTAAAGCAATTTAAGTTTTCCGAAGTATTTCGAAAGTCACAGTGAACGCTCGGCGTAAAAGTAAGACCCGCTAAACTTTTGAACTAACCAATTAGCTGTTTCAATGGAGAATTTATAGTAGGTATAAGCCGATCGGATTTCCCTTCGCCAAAACTTACGAACTTCCATTCCCCATTTAATCCCTTTAGGAGGCGACAGCGTCTCTACCAGGAAGCCCGGCCGACGCCCGTTGCAAATTCTGGGAGTATACTCTTTCCCTTCCTACTTACTATCTCCCTGCAGGCCTGTAACCTTTCATGGTCCACTTGGAAGTCGCTGAACCGTCTCCGAAAATAAGTGGGAAGATGTAAATTCAACCTGCCCCTTAATTGCATAACATACTATCGATCACAATTTGAATCGTTTTGAAGGATATTGCTAGTTCATTGCTTCATATGTTCGAAAAATTTGTCTGCTCAACAACGTAAATAACGCAATGAATGTTGTTGAACTGTCAAAATGAAAGCGATTGCTACGGTTAGTGTGTTACGCAATTGCTCCGCCGGTAAAGTGGGACTACCTCGAAGGAACGGCAGCAGGGTGTGGATGTGGAGCTATGTCGCAAATTATGCTCCACCTCCTATTCTGTCCTCTGTGTCCCAAAACTTGTAGTCGAAGTGACCTCCGCGCTGCCACCGACGACGCAGTGGAAGTGGCAACGTTTTGGACCAACAAGATCTGAGAAAAGTTATGCCAGCGGAACGAAGAAGAAGGAGGCGAATTTTCAAAAATTCTTCGTTACTCCATATTACACTTTTGCTATGGAACTCACGTGCAAAATTGTATGCTTCTATACCCAGCTGTTTAGGCTGTGCGTTGTCTGTCAGTGAGTGAATCATAATCAGACTATAATGTTCCCACTACTGGGACACAGGTCTCCTCTCTGTGAGAGGGAGTGGGCCATAATCCACCACGCGGGCCCTGAGCGGGTTGGTGGATATCACATGTCTTCGAATTTTTGTTTCTAGGACATGCCGGTTTCCTCACGATGTTTTCCTTCACCGTTTTGAAAGCAGTGATGATGAAATTAAATACACAAAGTATAGCTCTAGCCACCACTGCTCCCGGGAACTGGACCACCACTGATCTCAACAAATTAAAATTTATCCTCTTTAGGAGACGAATTTTCAAAAACTTCCATAATGCTGACTTTTGCTATGGAACTCTGGTGTATGGCTAAATACAGTTTGGCTGACTGCCCTAAGCATGTACTACGAGTATTTGATTAGTTCACGAAAGCTCTAGGAGAATAATAAACTCGTAATTATTCATGAATGAATATTTGTATGTTACAAAAACCACACTTTTGGAAGCTAGTGAGATATTTCTATACATGCTTAGGGCAGTAGTTTAGCCATGAAGTACATTAATAGTTACCTGCTGTAAACCTCAGGCTTGGCGACATGTACCACCATATCAGTCAAGTACTTGGCTGCTGCCTTGATCCAGTGTCTCCTAAACGAGTGGTTTTCAAAGTTCTTGAACATCTGTTGGAAGCTTACTTTACCATCAGGTCCAGTAAAAGCCTTCAGCGTCCTCTTCAATCCCGACTTCTCCCAAATCGTCTTTCCTAATTCTGAGTTGATGAAGATGTCCCAATATAAGTGAGCCTTCTCTAAGAATGGAGGAAGGAAGGAAGAATGGTCTTTATGCTCATCTGCTCGCTTCTGGGCTTCTGTATCCGATAATGAGCCTAAAGCATTCATAATTAAGGGCATAAATCCTCCGACATTCTTGTTGCCAAGTAGACCAGAGGCAAGACTCATCATGCTTTCGAGGTTTAGTTCTCCTTCTGTGCTCTCTCGTTTCTTTCTGGCTGGTTTCGGTGCCTCTGTGGTGCCCATTTGCTGGGCAAACATGGATATCATAGATCCTACTAAAGCAGGATCTATCTTGCCATCTTGACCTCCTAGTAAGCTGCCAAGACCTGTAAAAAGTGATTGAGTTTTAGTTGAGCTGTTGCTTGGACGTTGGTTTTTAGTTCTGGGAAGGTTTGAGATAAACATCTATGATTTCCTAGTTCTGAAGTAAAATAATATCTAGAGTCTGTTCACAATAAGCTAGTTTCCTAAAAAAATCTAATTAGTCTGTCAGTTAGATTATCAAAAAATATTGGACCCGTATTTTTTCTTTGTCAATTATATAAAAAACTAGCTGACCCGGCAAACGTTGTTTTGCCATATAAATTATTTCTAGTTGCCCGGCGCTACTTGGTTCGCGTGGTGTCCTACCCCCTACCCTACTCCTACACTATTCCTACCCTACTCCTACCCTACTCCTACCCTACTCCTACCCACTCTACTCCTAACCTACTCCTACACTATTCAAAATCCTTAATTTAATACGTGCTTCAATTCGAGTGGGCCCGAGTCTACCGTACCGAAGGGATGATCGTCAAATGTTTGACAGGAAAGTAGGTAGAAAAGTTTATATGGGAAAATGAAAAAGTTGTTTTACTATCTTCATGCAATTTATCCATATTTTCTCACTGTTTATACCTTCCCTGGACTACGACAAACATTTCAAAACCAAAATCAGCTAAATCGGCCCAGCCGTTCTCGAGTTTTAGCCAGACAAACGAACAGCAATTGATTTTTATATATATACATAGATAGATAGATTATGAAGATATCGCCCGTTATAGTTCCGCGTGACGTCACTTCCCTGCCTTACCTTGTTACACTTTCTAGCATGGCGTGACGTCACAACCCCCCACTCCCAAATTTTGATGCGCTTTATCTTTGTCATTATTTGTTTGATTGACAAAAGAAAAAATACGTGTCCATTATTTTTCGATAATTTAACTGACGGACTAAATATAATAATTATTTTTTTACATTTTTGCATGCTGCACTGGTTAACGTCATCACGTCAACGCCGGCTGCTGCTGAAAACCAGCGCTTGGGCTCTGTCTCGTATAGGGTCTTAGCATTATGCTGCGCGATGGCCGTTTTGCGTGAATGTGACGCATGTTTACCCTCAACTTGTTTTTTTTTGTGTATTATGTCCTTTTTTCATGCGCCATGTTTGCCGCAAATAAATGCATTTTCTTTCTTTCTTTCTTTCTTTCTTTACCCAGGAAACTACCCTATTGTTTTGCCTCTGACAACAGCAACTTAAGAGCAACCTTATTGTGACGAGAATAAAGATCAGAACGACTTTGACAGACTTGTCAATGACTGTAACCTAACAGCAACATTATTAGAATGAGAATAAAGATCACTGTGATTTGGACAGTGATGCAAAATCAGAGGTAAAATAACTGTAAAAGGACTATAAGCTAAGATAAATACTTTAAATAATAATTGTTTTATTGATTGCGTGTCTCCGATTTGTATATTAGAAACTACTAACAGCGCCCTGCGGTTTCAACCGCATTAGTTTCGATCCCGTGGGAATATCGGGATAAAAAGTATCCTATATGTTAATCTTGGCTATAAACTATTTGTGTGCCAAATTTCATCCAAACCCGTTCGGTAGTCTTTGCGTCAAAGAGTAACAAACATCCATCCATCCTCACAAACTTTCGTATTTCTAATATTAGTAGGATTTGCCGTAAATTGCACCCACAAAAGAAATCTTTATCATTGTGGTGTTTGCTACACGAATTATTGTGGTGTTTTGCTAATTTCCAACTCAGCGAATAATTAAATCAACTCTGCTTGATAAGCAAATAATATATAATAAGTAATCCTATATTACTCCGACCATTCATGTTTCTGTGTTTATTCTAATTAAAGCGTGAAAAAATGCTTATCAGTAAACACAAAACAATATGAGTGAAAGTCAGACGGTTTTGATTTACTTAATTAATAATAACCCACTGAAGAACACTGAACGAGAGACAATAGAAGTTTTATTGTTATCACGTCTGGGGGCGTTTGTAAAATAATAGACATCTGGGGGGTCTAAAAAGGCCACTTTGGCAGAATCATAATAGGATAACAATATGAATGATATTGAAAATCGTAAAATGGTCACAAACTGACAATTCATAATATGATCTGTGTGCAATTCATATCACAATAAATTTAACATATAATATTTAAACTGTAGAAATAAAAAATAAAAAACCAATTTGATCAATAAAAACTGTAATGAAAAATTTACCGATAAAATTACAGTTTTTATTTTTTTTATGCGGCAATGTTTACACCAAATATGAAATTAACTTTACGAAAATTAGAGGAATTGCTAATGATCTGCTGGGAATTCAGGAAATGAATAGCTTTTACAGGTATTTGCTTAAAGTGGCCTTTTTAGGCCCCCTGATCAAACAAATTCTAGAAACTCGACAATTCCCAGTAAATTGAAACCGTCATAGACATGCTAGCAGCGCGCGGTTTCATATTTTAAGCATACACAATTAAAATAATTAATATCTAACAATTAATATTCTAGCCGTGGGACCTTTTTCGTTTGAGTATTTAACAACGTTAAACTTAATTTCATGATTTGGTAACAATACCATACAGTTTGCGTTAAATAGCTGGTACCATTGACCCGCGCGTGTCTACTGCCTTATTATCAAGGGCGGTTTATGTCGTGGCGGTTTTTTCAAGCTATTTATTTTGATTGAAAAATTCAGTTTTCTACTTTTAGTTAAATTGTTTATTTTATTATTTAGGGTGAAAAATTCAGTTTTCTACCCCCAAAATAATAAAATAAACAATTTAACTAAAAGTAGTAAACTGAATTTTTGTCCCACAGCACAGGAGCAGACGAGTCCTGGAGTGGAGACAGCGTATCGGCAAGCGTAGTGCGTACGCCCACCAGCTAGATGGACGGACGACCTAAAGAAGGTGGTTGGGATAGACTGGATGCGGAAGGCGGAGGACAGGGTGTTGTGGCGCAGTCTGGGAGAGGCCTATGTCCAGCAGTGGACTGCGATAGGCTGAGTTGATTATTATTTTAACAGACTGATACAGTCGTAACTTGGCCAGGTTTTAGCGTAGTGGAAGTAATTTGGCATAAGTATACTTAGTGCTACAAAAAAATTACACTTTTACTACTTGTCAATACTCTATGGTTGTTGCCATAATTTATTTTTAAACATCTGTTGTAAAGAAAGTTGAAGAAAGGAGAGAAACGACTCAAGACTTTGGCCAAGTTACGCGTGTTATAGCTTGTTTTTTTTTCCACGTTTAAATAAAAAAAAGTGTGACTGTAGTAAAATTTAACAGAATCATCATAGACATGTGTAGGGCCACCTTATATCGCATACAAGCCTAGACCAAGGAAATTACTGATAATTGACTAATTATCAACGAAAACATCTACCGCCCAGCCCGTTCTGTACTTGGCAAGGTTCTCCATGTTTGTGCATGTTTATTTGCTTCGCGAAAACGGTCGTCTAATGGTCGTTGAACTCCATACAATAGAATTGCTAATGATTCTATTGTATGGATTGAAAGCAGTTATAGTTCTTGTGGCGTGTTTCGTGTACCTACAGTAACTATATACCGGCAAATTGTGGCTCGTTAAGATTTTAAAGATACATCTGTATATTCAGCCACGTTACGCTTTGGAATA
Organism: Apamea epomidion; assembly: GCA_947507525.1. Classification (NCBI taxonomy): domain Eukaryota; kingdom Metazoa; phylum Arthropoda; class Insecta; order Lepidoptera; family Noctuidae; genus Apamea; species Apamea epomidion. Next base: position 14,806,387 of record OX382247.1, read on the forward strand.
AGCAACTCGAATCTCACCAACATCCTAACCAATTCATCTTTCTGACCGTTCAAAAGTGCCTGTAAATAGTTTATTTGAAATATTTATTTCAAATAAGCATTTACTTTGAGTTTGAGCCACTCGGGTTGAGAGTAAAACTTGGGCTTTTTTTATTAAAGCTTAGATATTTTATGGTCTTCATGACATACGTTATTTGGTCTGTGGATGGGTGGGTGACCATCTTTACATACCGAGATCCCTCCGTGGCTCGGAAAGCACGTTAAGCCGTTGGTCCCGGCTGTCATTTGTGGATCTCGTTACGGGTAGTCAGAAGCCCGAAAGTCTGACAACCAGTCTTACCAAGGGAGTCTTATCGTATTACCCAGTAACTGGGTTGTGGAGGTCAGATAGGCAGTCGCTCTGTGTAAAATACTGGTACCCATTCAGCTGCATCCGGTTAGACTGGAAACCGACCTCAACATAGTTGGGAATAGGCTAGGCAATTGATGATGATGAGATACGTTATTTTTTATATTAGTATATTAAGAAATAAATAAAAATCAAGACTATGATCTTTTTTAATTGTAATTTTTTTATTAATAAACAACTGATCTGCATTCTATTAACCTTTACTGAGTCCGTATGTTTGTTAATTAATTTACCTACTTCAATAATGATTACATAGTCTTTCACGTTTGTAACTTAATTCTAAGTTAAAAGCAACAATTTTAAACAGCCATTGAAAAACTTCCACCTCTTTTGTAGATACCCTTTCACGAGAAAACGTCCAAACAAATTTCTCTTACCTGACAACATATCCCCAGCATTTCCATTCCCTGCAGCCTGTCCAAACATGGCCCCCAAATTCTTCGCATTATCCCCCTGCATGAGGTTCCCAACGATATTCCCTATAGCTGCTAAGCCGTTCATGTTGTTGTTGCCCCCATCCCCCATGTTTTGCAGTAATGTGGATGCCAGGTCCATGAAGGGATTATCATCATCTGTTCTGATAGATGGGATGGTGATCAACTGGCAGGCTATCACCAGGAGTATGCTCAGTCGCGCCATGCTTCTGAAAAAAGAAAATATACAACACATACATATACATTAGAATTTTGGTTCTGGTGTTGTACGTTTACCTACTGCGTTCGCGTTTTACTTTCCAAACATGTAAACAACTATGTGTTTTTGGAAAAAACAACTTTAAAACTTACACATATAGTTCAGTTTACGCATTTCAAACATTTTTGCGAATTTTCCAATAGTACTGGTAGGTCTGAAATTTCTATGGTCTGAAACCACTGTTTTTGTACACGTATAAAGTTGATATTAAGCGTTTAAGTGGAAGTATAATCAATTAGAAACAAGGATTTGAATAGACTTTAGAATGATTTAATGGAATTTTGGTTTTCCTTGCTATTTTTAAATTACATAACTGCTTTTGTAGGGATAGGCAGGGTTTTGTTGTTGGCATGCCATGGTATACCAAGACCCCTTCGTGTCTCGGAAAGCACGTTAAGCCTTTAGTCGGTCCCGGCTTTCATTCGTAGAACTTTGACAGCCGTTACGGGTAGTCAGAAGCCCCGAAAGTCTGACAACCAGTTTTAACAAGGGGTATCGGGTAACCCAAGTAAGGTCAGATCAGAGAGAAAAAATTCAAGAAAAAGAAAAGAAATAAAATAAGTTTATTTGCAGCAATCATGACGCAGAGAAAGAACACAAACACTACCACGAACAAGTTGGGGGAAAATATGCGTCACATCCACGCAAAACGATGATGATGTGGTAGGTATGAAATGTGTTAAAGGTACTAATAGCACCAATATCAGGTGTTCTCCGAATTTCTTACTACGAGTAATTAAATACCAATTAAGGGCCCTCGGACTCGTGTTTATATACCCAATACTAAGGTCCTTCTTGCTTATACGACCCTCTGAATAATTGAATTCTCATAAATTATAATTATCAATTAACATACCTAATAATCATGTTCGCAAACGCCCCTGAGAACAAGTGCTACCTTTTTAATATAAAATAAATAACAGAATACGCTCATCAGTTGTGTAAATGTTTAATTTTAATTATCTTCCTTTCGTATCAAGTGGGTGAGGAGCAAAATTGCAATCAAACTTCTAACACCCCGTCGTTTTTGCGTCGGGGTTTAAAAAGAAACAGGTCTTAAATATTCCGTTGCTATTAATTTTATTATCGGACTATGATTGTGGGGGAAGAGTGAGTGCACCATTGCCAGCGCTTTTTTTTGGGAATGGCATCTCGCAGTTCAACCTATGAGGTAGGTAGTCGTTTGTTTAACCGGGTTTGCCTGTGGGTGCCTCAATAAATTAGGGCGGTGCCAATTTTTTTTTTTTTTTTTTTGTTTTTCTGGGTGGGAAATCATCAAATGACTCCTCCCGCTCTGGGCGGAACAGAAGGGAGTGTCAGACTTTTACTGACTAAAACTCACCCGTGTTCCTTCAGTTGCCTGTGCCAGGGGCCACGGTATCTCTTTCGAACAACCCGCTCCCCCGGCGGTATCGGCCCTAGCGGACCCCGTCAGTTCGTGCTGACAGCTCTTTGAGGCGCGCGTGGAACATAACGCGCCGTCGACCCGGGCCTGGTCCTTACCGGGCGGCGAGCTGCCCATAGCTCGCCGCCCGCAGGCCCGCGCCTACGGTGGCCGGGGCTCCCGTCCAAGGCGTCTCCTGCGGCGGCTAGGCGCGCGAGGGTGCAGCGATTGCCTCTCCCTCACGCGCTCCGCCTCCTCCTTCGCGAGCATTACTGCTTCGCAGAAGGAGGTGACGGCCTCCCATTGACTCTCGCTCCGTACCATGGCCTGTATGAGGGCCGGACGCGAGAGGTCGCTGCCGCCGATCGCCGCCACGAGGACACGGCGGGGCCCCGCCCAAGCCGGCCAGACCTCCACCGTATGCTCCACCGTGTCCTCCGGGCGATCCCCACAGTGGTGACACCCTGGCGTTTCCTCCCGCTTTATCCTGAACAGGAACCTCCCGAAACAACCGTGTCCGGTGAGGACCTGCGTCAGGCGGAAGGTGAGGGCGCCGTGGCGCCTCTCTAGCCACTCCTCAAAGAGGGGACTTATCGCCGCAATTGTGGCGTGCCCAGCGCTGGGTTGCGACAATTGCACTCTCCATGCCGCTATGAGATCCCGCCGGACCTCTGTCCGCTGTACCGTGATTTCTCGCGGCAGTGGAGCAACGCCCCGGCGTTTTGCCTCCTCTCGCCACTCCCATATGTGGGCGAGGACTTTGGCCTCCAGATTCCATGGCGGCAATCCGGCAAGGAGGCTCGCCGCCTCAGCGGAGACCATGCGGTATCCTCGAATGAGCCGGACAGCCATGACCCTTTGGGACGCGATCAACCGGCGGGCTGGTCGCCGCCTCAAGGATCGCGCCCATAGCGGTGCCCCGTAAAGGGCCATGGCCCGCACGACCCCCGCATAGAGCCTCCGGCAGGAAGCGTTTGGTCCCCCTAGATTGGGAAGGAGCCGCCTCAAGGCAGCCCCGGCCCGCTCCAGTCTGGGAGCCAAACGCCCTTAATTTATCATTCATCATATTCAGCCAGGGCTTAAAAAACGTAAAAACTAAGCGACTACACGCTAAGGGCAATTGGCACCTCTTGTGGGGTACGGACCTCGGCTTAGGGCGTCGCTGGGAGAGGACAGCAAGGAACAGGCTGGATCGGAATTACTTTGTCAGCGCATACACTAGTGCACTATAAAATCTCCCGTGTCGAAGGTTTGGCCACCATGGCCGCAATTCGGTCTGGAGGACTGTTAATCTATGAAGCAATGCTATATTTAAATGATACATGATATTTATTTTTGTAAATTGGGTAAAAAAAGCGCATTTGCACGTCAAAACAAATAATGTATAAACTAGATGAGTTCGGTGTTTCGTAACTCCTACCCCCTGAGAAGAAAGGCCGAAACAAACTCAGAGGTCTCTTTTGAAATCCAGACATAATCTTGGTCAGACCATAATGTTTTGATCAGGTTATTTCTATGTTGTGAGACATAGGACGGTTAGGTTATTTAGTTATTTAACTATTTATGTACACACATTATATAAAAAGACAAGAAAAAAACAGAACAGAAAAACTAGTTACTAGTTAATTAGTTAGGATAATTTCTGCTGTTTCGTAAAGCCTAAATTCAGGGTATTGTAATTTGTAAGATTCAGAAAGTCAGTTTCATTGAATAATTGGAATTTAAAATTGACATTCACAAATTCATTTACCATCGACACGAAGAGGAAGGAAACAATATTCGAACAAAATACATTGACAAAAAAGCTATGTTTATTGAGTTTTGGTGTTGTGACATAAATTTTCTTAAGAAAATGTACTTACACATACTGTAGGTATATCAAAACACAAAGCATTTATTTCAATTAACTTCATTAGGATGACCTGGTACATAAGTGTACCACAAGTGGTACAAATTTGTACCAGCTATCCCTGAACCAATTACAGGTATTTTTGAATTGACAATTAGTCGGTCAGTCAGAAAGATGAAGCTAGTTGCCCATTCCGAAGCGTAGTAGGTACTTACCTATGGAGAAGAACGGGCAAGAAACTCCACGGACACTCTTTTAAATCAAAATATTGTTATTAAATATTATATACTTCCTGTATATAAAAAAAAATATATATGTACTTATATTCACAAGGCAGTTTTATAGTTATTGCTAAGAAGTCGCGTTTATGACGGCCTGTCGTAATTCTGGAGATTTCATACATATACCTCGGTTATGGTGACCATAGTCACCATAACCGAGGTATATGTATGAAATCTATGGCTTTAGCGCTTTAGCGACCAACAGAAAAAACTTTATGTCACCGGGTGTTCTGGGGTCTGTAAATCAAAATTAACTATATAGTAGGATAGTTTCCTGGGTAAAAAAATAATGATTATACCTAGTCTTGCCATATATATTGTCACTAAGAAAAAAAATTTTTTTTATTGCAAATAATATTTATTACTTTTACAGTGTGTTAGTTTAATACATAAATAAAAAACAATTTAAAATATAAAAAGCTTATTCGAAGTGGTCTCGATTGGCTGCAATACAGTCCTTTAAACGTTGAGGCCAGTTATCAATAGAAGCACGCACACTTTCTATGGGAAAATTCTTCACTGCCAATCGTATGGATTGTTTTAGGGACTCCAAATTATCATGGCGTTTAGAGAAAGCCGTACTCTCTAAAACTGACCATAAATCATAATCCAGCGGATTAAGATCGGGACTAGACGACGGCCAGTCTTCAGCTCTGATGAAGTCCGAAATGTTCACTTCCAACCAAGACTGCGTGGACCGAGCTTTATTACCCGGCGCCGAGTCTTGTTGGAAGGACCATACTTGATTATTGAACATGGTGTTGTTAAGGGGCTTAACTACCTTCTCAAGAATGGTATCTTGATACACTTGTACCGATGTTTTGATACCTTTTTCACAAAAATATGGCTCAGTCACTCCTTCATAGCTAACACCCCACCAAACCATCACTGAAGCCGGATAATGCCAACGTTGCACTTTGTCGACTAATTGGGAAGCTTCCTTAGAGCTTTGAGCATAAATATATTTTGTTTGTTAAAATGCTGCTCAATTGTAAAGATTTTCTCATCCGTAAACAAAATTTTTCTGTGACCTCCCTTTGCGTACCGCTTCAGTAGTTGTTTCGATTTTACCACTCTATTCTTTTTTAAATTAACTGTTAAAATGACCAGTGCGTCTCTTATAGGCTGCAAGTCCTAAGTCATCTTTTAAAATACGCAACATGGTTCTGGGTGCTATCTTCATCTCCCGAGATAAAATCTTTTGCTTTCGGACAGGATTTCTTCGAATTCTTTCCCTTACCACTTTGACCACCTTTTTCGTACGAACACTACGTGGATGGCCAGATCTTTTTCTGCCACAAACAGAGGACGTCTCATTGTACATATTAATAGCCCGGTACACAAACATTTGACTAATACCAAGCGTATGGAGAGTTTTAAAAATTGCATTTGGCTCCATACCAACTTTGTGTAATGCAATCACAGCGATTCGGTTCTCTTTATCACCCCACTCCATTTTAATATCGCAAAATATTGTACAATGTATTGGCGCCAAAATTAGAAAACTCAATGAACAATCTTATAAAAATCACAGATTCCAAATTCAAATGTAATATCTTTCTTATTTTTAATTGTAACAGTATTTATGGCCAGACTGTGTATATAGTCCGTCACTTAGATTATCGAAAAATAATGGACACTTATTTTTTCTTTTGTCAATTAAACAAAGAATGACAAAGATAAATCGCGTCAAAATTTGGAACGGGGGGTCGTGACGTCACGCCATGCTAAAAAGTGTAGCAAGGCGTGACGTCACGCGGAACTTTAACGGGCGGTATCTTCATAATTTTTTATATAATTGACAAAAGAAAAATACGGGTCAAATATTTTTTGATAATCAAACTGACGGACCAATTAGATTTTTTTAGGAAACTAGCCTATTGTGAAAGTGGATAGTTAAACCTGAGTGCTGTTTAAGGGCAGTGAGAGCAGTGGTGGCCTTAGATCGTAAGACAGGCACTTTGGGTAAATTATTTCATCACCACTGCTCTCAAAACGGCGAAGGAAATCATCGTGAGGAAAACCAGCATGTCCTAGAGTAAAAAATTCGGAGACATGTGACATCCACCATCCCGCACTGGTCCCGCGTGGTGGATTACGGCTCACTCGTTATTACCGAGAGGAGGCCTGTGTCCCAGCAGTGGGAACATTGTAGACTGATTGGAGTGTATCATAGTAGCGATTTGATGATTGCTTGGCACTAGGTGGGATGTTATGCGATACGAACAGTTTGCGATCCTCAAAGCAGTTTCCAATGTCCATCAGTCGACGAACGCAGTCATTTGGTCTTTTACGAAGCCCTTTACAACATAGTTTCTCAACGTAGGCAATAACGTCCCCTCGTAGGCGATTTTCAGGGGAGCAGTTGGCAGTGGAAGACCCAGAGAAAATTATATATCCTATCTTACTACTATATAATATTACATGTTTAAATATATTCGTGGCAACAGCTGTTTCAGATTCGCGTTTATTCAGGTACTTGGGCCTTAGTAAAAATCTATAATTCATTTACTGACAGACAAGGCACAGCCTACACCGTTGGGTCTAGAAAAATAAATTAGTCATTAGTCATTAGTCATTTATTCATAAACAATAAATTGTATTTGAAATTACATGTTAATAAAATGAAAAACAAATTAAATAAAGAGAACACAAAAAAATAAATGTTAAGCAACAATACAAAATACAAACAAGCCAACTTACATTTCAACATTGCATTGCATTACAACATTATTACATAAAAAATTCTCTAAAGTTCTTCAACAGCATACAGACACTTATTCAACAGGAAACTCTTAAGCTTCTTTTTAAAGGAACTTGAGTAAATAGCGCTTTTTAGATGTAAAGGCAACTTATTAAATAATATAACCGATTGGTATCTAGGACTGTGTCTCACAATATTAAGGTTTGGCTGTACCCTATAACGTAGAATGTCTTGTCTGCGTGTGCCTTCTCTAGTTTGTCGTTCTTCTGCTGTCTCATATTCATGTATATATTTGGCCATGTTACTCAACAGTACAAATACATAAATGCTCGGCACTGTAAGAATATTTAAATTTATAAAATGTTCACGGCAACTCTCTGTTTGCGGAATACGGATTATTGTGCGAATTGCGCGTTTCTGTAGTACAAAAGCTCTTTTTATGTTATAGTCATAACTATTTCCCCAAAACATTATGCTATATCTGATCTTGGATTCTACCAACGCGAAATATACCATTTTTAATTGCTTAATGCTAATTTCTGTTCTAAGTGACCTTAAAGCATAACATGCAGAACATACTGATGCATTTATAGCATTTAATTCTGCCTTCCAATTTAAATGTTCGTCTATACGTATACCTAAAAATTTGACTTCTTTGACGAGAGCAATTTTCTCATCCTTCAAAACTATATCTAAATCATCCTTATTACGGGCTGTCGTTTTAAATAATATTATATTGGTCTTTGCAGTGTTGATTAACAATTTGTTTATTGTAAACCAGGCGTGAAATGCTTGTAAGGCTGCATTTACAGAGTCAGTCAATTTGTCTATGTCATTTGCTGCTACTATGGCATTTGTGTCATCTGCAAAAATAATTATGTCAATGTCAGGTAGAATTGTATTCATGTAATTGATTAAGTCATTAATAAATAAGATAAATAAAATAGGTCCCAATATAGATCCTTGCGGGACGCCCGTAGTCATCATTACGGTTGCTGATTTGTACGTATTTTTGGAGCCATCTTTCGTTTTGTCAATTTCTACAAACATTTTTCTATTTGTCAGATATGAAGAGAATAATTCTAGAGCTTTACCTCTAATACCATAATGCATCATTTTTGTCAGAAGTAATTCGTGGTCTATAGTGTCAAATGCGGAACTTAAGTCCAGAAAAATTCCGGCTACTCTCATTTTACTGTTTATTTTTCCTATCACATCATCAAGTAAAGTATATATGGCGTCGGAAGTGCCAACACCTTTTTGATAGCCAAACTGTCTTTCGTTTAACACGCTATTAACACGCAAATGAAGTAATAGTCGTTTTTTTATAATTTTTTCAAATATCTTTGACAATACTGGTAGCAAGGAGATGGGCCTGTAATTTTTGGGATCACTTCTACTACCTTTCTTGTAAACAGGTATTACTTTGGCGACTTTAAGCTGGTCTGGGAAGACACATTCCTCAATACAATTATTATAAAATATACATAGAGGCTCAGCTAGTATGGAAATATGTTCCTTAATTACGGATATTGGGATCTCATCATAACCACAAGAATGCTTGTTCTCCATACCTTTGACTATGTTTAAAACCTCATTTGGCGTGACAGAAGCAATTGACATTTCATTATTATTTTCGATAGTATACTTTTTTAAAAATTCTATATTTTGATCTCCTTCTGTTACCCTAGAGATAGATTTGTAGTCAAACTGTTTTGCTAAAATATCAGCTATTGCCTCTGGATCCACTACTAGTTGGTCATTGACTTTAAGGCGAATTTCAGGTTTTATGGTATTTTCCTTATTTGTACATTTTCTCACTACTTTCCACACCTCTTTACTTAGGTTTTTGGAATTATTTATTTGCTCCATTATAGCATGTTTTTTAGCCATCACCAGAACTTGTCTGTACAGTCTAACATAGTTATTTTTATATATTAAGACACTTGAATCCAGGTTCTTACCATTACGTGCACATAAGAATCGTTTCATTTTACTTGATGTCCGTATTCCTTTAGTAATCCATTTTAACTGCCTATTTTTTTTTAGGCTTATTTTGTAATCTTTTTTTCTATAGCAGTTTTGGAATACTTTTTGAAATGTTTTGAGAAATGTATTTATACCCATGCAACTCCAATCTTTATCAAGGAAACCCTGTACAAATTGGGCACTATTTTTACTATTAAAAACTCTTTTATTTATGACAATGATTTGATACTTATTTCGCGTGATATTGCCTACATTATCCAGACGAACATCTGCAAAAATACCTCCATGGCCATCAGCCAAACCATTGTGATCAAGTGCACATCCAAGAATACACGAATCGGGCAAGTTGGTAATTATGTTGTCAATACACGAGTTACAACTATTACGAATGAAAGTAGCAGAATCGATTTGGGGCTTGAAATTATAACACCTTAGCAGACTGAGAAATTCCATGCGCTTTTTACTATCTATTAATAGGTCAACATTAAAATCTCCACATATTATAGATTTCCTATTGAATAAGTAATCTAGTAAACTCTCCAATTTTTCTAAAAACACATTAAAATTTTTATCTACAGGATTTCGATAACAACAGCAAATATACAATCCTGTGCACACATCTTTAACACCACATATTTCAAAACATTCTACTCTATATAATTTATTTATTGCGTCGACAAATTCTGTTTGCCTATCCATATGTCCCAAGATCAAACTACCTCCTCTTTTTTTAATTTTCCTGGTATTGTATGAGACTAGTTTGTAGTTATCTATATTAAGTAAAATTGCTGTGTTGTCGTTCAGAAAATGCTCGCTTAAACATATATAGTCTGGCATTTTTTCTAAGGTTTGTACATAAACTTCTAGTTCAGTCTTCTTGTTATTAATTCCACAAACATTCTGATGAAATATGTTTAAATTGCTATATTCGTTAGATACATTATTATTCACGAAAAAATTTAAAGTTGGTACAGACCCTACGGCCGCGGCTAGCGATGAATTTTGTTTAGTCTCATCGTCGCATTTGTTTGCCTCCGCTTCATTAACCCTTTTTTTAAAGTAATAGGGTATGGTACCAGCTTTTAAGTGACTCATTTCAGTACTTTCTTGACTGTGTATTGCATTTAAACCACTACAGTTGTTATCCTCATATTGAAACAGCTTTATATAATTTTTTAAGTCATGGAAAATTGTAACCATTGCTTTATTATTTACTTTACCGGTGTATTTGGAAAAAAAATCGTGTGTGTATTCTAGATGTCTATTTGTATCAAACGTATACGTATATTTAAAACTCTGGTTGTTAAGATATAGAAGGCGATTGAAAGCTTCTATTCTGGTGTTGAATAAATTAACATTCCAATTTAGCTTAAAGTTAGGAGAACACAAGATAACGTTAGTATGCTTTATCTGTTGAAGTTTACGTTTCATGTGATTTACTAATTTTCCATAATTATCTGACACCAAGAAATCTTTTTCACCTAAGAGAATTATACAATAGTCATAGAAATTGTAATTTACCAGTTTTTTTTCCAATGTTTCTAAAAGATCTACAACACCTGCCTTCGGCATACAATAGTGGCAAATTTTGGCTTTCGGAAAAGTATTTTCGGCAATACCAAGTATGTTATTCACATTATTGTCGCTAACTATACATAATTTATACGAGTCATGATTTATAGAGCGGGAATCGTATAGAGACCTTGTGTCCAATGTGTCCCTTTGCTCAGTGGTGCAGTGGTGCTCAGTGGTTACTTGCGACGGTGGTTCAAACTGTTCGCAGCGGACAAAGTTTGAATCTTCTTCAATAGTGGTTGAAACTGAAGGTAGCATTCTGTTTTCGGTCTCTTCATCGGGACTTTGTTGACCATTTTTAAAGTTGAGCCTTGTTCTGATTAGATTATTGCGCTTTATTTTGGCTGATGATGTCCTTTGTTTAGTGCTTGTACAAATGTGTGTCAATTTGTCAATTTTGAGTTTGTAGTCAGTGATTTGTTTACATTGAGAACTATTTTCTAACAGTAAGTTCTCTATTTCTGTTTCTGCAATTACCAATTTTTCTTCAAGTTGACTTATCCTATTTTTTAGTTCAATCACTTCGTCATTAGGTCTAAAGTACAAGTCAGGGTAGCTTTGGTTAATATCATTAATTGAGGGTGTCGAAGTAAGTGATGCGTACTCATCTTTATCAGTAAATTCGGCTTCTACCTCCAAAGTATCATTTATGGAAGTAACTTGCTTAGATTTATTTCTCAGCGTTATATTATTAGTGTAGGTTACATTTGTTGTTGTGGGAATATTTGTTTCGTTGGCCATTCTCATGCCGTCGGCGCTGTTATTTTTACTTGTCATCATTATATTTTAGTAGATGACAACTTGTAAATATTCAAAAAGACAAACGCTTGGCAGGATTCGAACTCGAGACACATGCGCCCAAGTCACAGTAGTCGCGGTACTCGCTATGTGAACATTAATCAATCGAGTGAAATTGGCGATCTTATCTCGCTGGCGCGAAATTTTTTTAAATTTGAATCCGTTACACTTGTAGTCTCATATACCTGACATTTCGCAGAATTTTGCACAATAGTTTTTTAACACTTTATTTATTGTTTCACTGTTTTTATTCACTGTTATCAGTTAACACGGGGAATAATTTTTATGATTCACTGTTGAATTTGGGGTCTTTGGTCAGCACTTTAAATTGTTAGTATGTTGATTGTAAAGTCTTTGTTGTCACTTGAGTTTTTGGTCACGATAAACATACCTAATATTAGTTTTATGTTTTTTAACTTTATTACTGCACTAAAGTTTTGGATAACACTTTCACTTCGTTATTGTCCTTTTAGCTTCACTTTTATCGTAGATATATGTTGTATCTCTTGGTAATTATATTTTTAATCAACATTAAAATACAGATCAATAATTGGGCAAGTGTTCACCTAGTGGCGCCATCATAATAGATGGAAATGGATAACAAGATAACCTCTTCTTTGCTCGACATTCATTTTAATGCGTTTAAAGCTCAAGTAAAATTCAACCTTTGTTCAAAGGCATACTATTCCATCAACGACTACTTACACGATAAGAATACTTGGTCGCCCTAATTAACTCAAGACAATGTTCATGTTCTTTCTGCAGAATTAGCTTACTGACAGGTTATTGTTATTAGTATTAACTTATTTATTTATTTTACTTCGATGGTCCTGGTTTACCATTTGTGATTTCAAGTGACAGCTATGTGAGCAGAACCCAGCAATGCATAAATATGTAAGCTGTCACGCCCTTTATGCTTGGAGGCTTTGATTTAGGTAGTAAGTTTTTATTTACATTTTAATTTTGATAAATTATTTTGTAGCTTAAGTACGTATAGTTTTTATTATTATATTTGTTGGTATATTGGCGTGGCTAGCTGACATAATGGCAAATAATTGAATTTTATGTTCTGTGTCTTGTAATGTTAATTACTTAACATAAGTTAGAAAATACTTGATTGTATACAATACCTAGTATTGTATACAATCAAGTATTTTCTAACTGAACAGACAGCTGTGCTGCTGGGGAGTTTGTTGCGCCACTTCTTCTTCCCAGCGATAGCACTATTATAGGAAGTGGTGAAGGGCGGGCGTTTTTGAGGGACTGTCTTTTGTAATTTTGAGGTTCGAAAAGTGCTGATTCTCAGCCTAATTTGAATAAGCGACTTTTGATTTTAAAATTTTGCACATGGGTTCCATAAATAGCGATAGTCAAGCACTAATGAAGGATTTTTGCAAATGTAAAGGGGGTAAATTTAATAGGGGATTAAAGTTTGTCACCTTTGCCGTAATGAAATAGTTACCATCAAGCACCCGGCTTGTATATTTAAATAAAAAACAAAAGTATGTAAGTATGTATAAAATTATTCAATTGGTTGTATCTAAGCTACGAAAGGAAACGAAAAGCCTTTTTTATCAAGTTCAATGACATTGAACGGATAATTATATATGCACGAATGTGGAAATTAGAGTACCAAATAGATTAATAGGTATCTTACACTTTATGGACGATGAACTCTCATTTCCGCTTTACATTAATTCAACTACATGCTACTATTTCGCACAAAAAAATTAGACATTTTTGTTCTATTGAAGAATTTTTAGACAAGCAAGAGGGGAGAGTTATAAATGAGATGACCAATAATATAGAGAAGTATGGAAAAAGTAGACGCACCGAACCTAAATAAATTGGGATAATGCATCACCCTAAGGTTGACTGGTAGAAAATGCCTCAGGCATTAACTCCATCTCTGAACAGTATTTTTTTACTTGTGTGTAAAGTTTTAATAAATAATGGCGAAAGAGAATGATGAGAAAGTTCATCTTTAACCCGTTCCACAGTGCAAAGGTGAGAAATATTTAGAGTTGTCCAATATTTATGTTTCAACCTTAATTGGAGGCAAGAAAATAAGAAGAACCTATGGTAGGAATTATCATGGGCCAGTATACAACAACAACATAATTAATCAACCTATAATGTTCCCACTGCTGGGACACAGGCCTCCTCTCAGTACGAGGAAGGGGCCCGTAATCAACCACGCGGGCCCAGTGCGGGTTGGTAGATGTCATATGTCTTCGAATTTTTGCTCCTTGGACATGCCGGATTCCTCACAATGTTTTCCTTCACCGTTTTGAAAGCGGTGGTGATAAAATAATTTACACAAAGTAAAACGCCTGACTGGGTTCGAACCTACGACCTACAACTTGTAAGTTGCGGCCGACCATTGCTACCACTGCCCTTGGGTCAGTATGGTTTTAATAAAAGAATGAGCATTGCAATCAGACATGAAGGTTTATACGTATAGACGATAAAGTCTATCTACCAGCAATCTTGGCAATTTCTACACAATAAAAAAAAACGGTTTACAACAAAATTTCAGCAATAAATGCAAGGCCCGTGACTGCGTGTCAAACCAAACAATAAACCACATATGTAGTCAGAAAGTTAATTAATGAATGAATAGATAACACCACATTACAATGTACATACAGAGACGAAACACGCGGGATGCTGCAGAAAATACTTGCGAATAAACACGAATGATTTTATCGGGTTTGTGCACGATATACAAATGGCTGACTGTTCCCGCAAGTAATCCGGTGTAGTTATTTATTTATAAGTAGGAGAACCAACAGCTAAACCAAATTAATAACAATTGTTTAAGCGACACAGAGACAATTATTAGACAGAGAGAAGGCAGTAGAAATCTTAGGATCACTAACAACTAAGTAGCAAGCACGATAAAAATACAAATAAAAGGAATTAAAATAAGCAATAAGCATTAAATACATTCAGACGCCATAATAGACATTAGTGACATGGGGAAAAATTAAACTAAAAAATAAAACACTACGCGCTGTTAAAAAAGTTGGCATTCAGCCGAGTGCGTGCAGAATTGGCTTTGGTGGTAAATGGGTCAAAAGAGAACTCTTTATATAGAATATTATAGTCCTTGCTCGCTCGTTATAGGAATATTAAGATCTTCAAGAAGATGAATAGGACATAATGATTTTCAAAAGAATAAAGAGAGACAATGGCTAATAATACCCGTGAACACGCAAATAAACACGGATAAATACGGGTCCAGAGATACGCTAAGCTTGATCGAATGTGTGATATACTCAACGTTGGTTGTTGACAACAAACCTGAGCTTCACTGTCTTGTTGCAACCTTTTGTAGGTACCTACCTGTTTGATCAGAATTTTTGCTTATTAAAAACACTTGTCCTACGACTCGAATACCAATAGCTGGTAGTCAGGGCCCGAAAGTAATGACAACCTGTCTGACCGGAGAAAAAGGCTACACTGTCGATGCTCGATGTCGTTGCCAATGTTAGTCTAAGATAAGGGACCCTAACAGCGTTATCGGTATCCAAAAAAACTGTCCACTGCATTTAGCATTATAATTATGAATAAAAGATACCAAGTAAGATCGTCTCGCTTCAAGAGATCCGTGTTTCTCTGGCATACCTGCATCGAGTGATATAAAAGTGAAATCTGTATCACATGTCGGATGCAGGAATAGAAATTGTAAGTTCGATTCATCGTTACGTTTGAAGCGATTTGAACCCTTACTGCAGTCAGGTTTAGATGTCAGAATTCGCCACCATTTCAATGATTTTGGATATTCTTTTATGCCTTAATTTATTGTGCGATTTTAGAACCGGTCTTGGTAGGGTCCATATTAACCCTCTGTTTCGATCGATCGAACGTGGATCCACGCGAGACAAAATGGCTTTTTAATCGTTTCTGTTATTACGGCACTCAACCGGTTAAAAACGGTAACTAATTCATTAAAGCATTTATTCTGGAGTTAATTCCCTTTATTCATTAACGTTGCTTTAAATTATGTAATGACTAGCGACTGTTAACCATACATTTTTGACGTTTGAACGGCAGTTACTTAACTGTAATTATCCTGCTAATATTATAAATGCGAATGTTTGTATGGATGGATGGATGTTTGTTACTCTTTCACGCAAAAACTACTGAACGGATTTGGATGAAATTTAGTACACAGATAGTTTATAACCAGGATTAACACATAGGATACTTTTTATCCCGATATTCCCACGGAATTGAAACTTATGCGGGTGAAACCGCGGTGTGCAGCTAGTCGTTTATAAATAAACCCAATTATGTTTACTACGTCAGCCATATGTAAAGTACAGAACTAATTAGGGCTATTAGAGCTGGTTAATCGAGAAGTTTTACATTATACAGAATAGTGCTAGCCTGATGATGATAATTGCCTCGGCCCAACTAAGACTTTTACTTAAACTTTCCATGGAAAATTGTTGTGTGTAGTTCAGTAACCTAACATAGTCAATTAAAATCATTAGTCATTTAATCATCAGTATTTAAAGTCATTAGTAAATAAAGCAATAATTCTAGTCTTGGCAACCTAGTTCATAAAAAGAAATGCAACTGAATGGATGTCATGTGTATCATAACCGTTTACAACCATCAAGCAAGCGAAACCACAAGTGAAAGCTAGTCTATCATAATCCTAGTGTTCTCCATTATACTTAAAACACAATAGATTTGAAATCACGTCATAGTAAAAATTATAACTATGTTCAGAACAAAAGCACAATACAAAACTGACCTTATTTCAATACATCAAGGTTAAAATTACAGTTGAAAGCTATAATTATAGGACAATCAAGTTGGATGATGGCTGGAAGATCTCAGTGATTTGAAGACAGTACTTAATGGTACCTCTGTGTATTACAACGGGGTACCGAACGGTACTTCTCAGCTGGTACTAATTATTGTGTGTGGTTAAATTAATAATGAGTTAAAAAGAAATGTTGAAAGATTATACTAGTAGTGCTTGGAATATAAGATTCTGTAAGACGAAGAATGATGTAACATATATAGTCAGCTTATAATGTTCCCACAGCTGGGACACGGGCCTACTTTGTGAGAGGGAGTGGGCTATATTCCACCACGTGGCCCAGTGCGGGTTGGAGGAGACAAAGATTAAAGAAGTAATATTACTGAGCACAGAAGCGGGATTAAAGCACACCTACTGTCGCGCCATTTTGATATTTTTTCAAAATTGCGGCGCCGCATGATACCTATATAGGTCGATTTATAGGTTACATGCGTTGCCGCCATTTTGAAAAAAAAAAAATGGCGGACAGTTAGGTATATTTAAGGCTTTACATTGATCCAGTATTTCAATCCATTTTGTTGAACCCAGATGCCTCTAATGTTCCCACTGCTAGGACACAGGCCTCCTCTCTTCGAGAGGGAGTGGGTTGTAATCCACCACGCGGGCCTAGTACGGGTTGGTAGGAGGTCACATGTCTTCGAATTTTTGGTTCTAGGACATGCCGGTTTCCTCATGATGTTTATCATCACCGTTTTGAGAACTTCAAAGTTTTAAAGCTAATAGTCAGTCTTTAAATCTTTGAAGGCAGAAATGTATGTGTGTGGCGATAGAACTTCTATAGAGGAACTCTTAGGTAAATTAGCACGGGAGATTCTATACCGCGCACTGAATATTGAACTCTCGGTGTTGTGCCGACGATTGAGAATCCAACAGAGTGCATTCCACCTCGTCAAAAAAAACACTGCTGGATTTTCAACTCTCCGCGCTAAGCACGTTTAATAATCGCTGGGGTACAAGGGTTAATACGTTTATGTCCTATACATATGTACGTTTCTTCTAATATTGGAGGAAGTCGCTTAGGTAATTTTATTAATTAGTATGGGGTCCAATTTTGTTGCGAAATACGTCGAAAATTCTAGATAGTTTTTACAAGGTGGAGATGATAATACTCGTACAACAATAAATTAACACTCTGGCAATAATAGTGTATTTTGTAACTATGACATAAATCCAACCATCATTATTTGCCTAGCCTTTTCCCAACTATGTTGGGGTCGGCTTCCAGTCTAACCGGATGCAGCTTAATACCAATATTTTACATGAAGCGACTTCTATCTGACCTCCATAACCCAGTTACTGGGTAATACGATACCCCTGGGTTATATATACCCCTTGGTAAGACTGTTTGTCAGGCTTTTGGGCTTCCGACGACCCGTAACGACTGTCAAAGATCCACAAATGAAAGCCGGGACCAACGGTTTTCCGAGGCACGAAGCAGTCTTGATATATAAGATGGTCACCCATCCACCGACCAACAGCGGCAAGCGGCGATCGACCCTTGCGGCGCCCAGACAGACATTAGATACACGAAGTTAAATTTATTGTGTGTTGTTTGTTGTATTTCTTTCTTTTTTTCTTTCTTAGCAGTACCCCGCGGTTTCAGCCGCATAAGTGTCGATCCCTGGGAATATCGGGATAAAAAGTAGCTTATTTTATTCTGATCTATAAGCTATATTACTGTAAAGTTTCATCAAAATCCGTTTAGTAGTATTTGCGTGAAAGAGTAAAGAAGAAAAGAAAGAAAGAAAATGCATTTATTTTGTAGTAACAATGATCCATCCATCCATACAAACTTTCACGTTTATAATATATAAGTAGGATACTGTTATAGGATTGTCATTCCATGTAAAATACTGGTACACAGCTGCATCCGGTTAGACTGGAAACCGACCCAACATTTTATTTTATTTTTATTCAAGTGGAACAACAAAAAGCTACAATATAAAACGTTGTTCACAGATTAACAATAGGATACAATACAGTGAAAACAATCGCTAAGGTTACAAATACAATATTGAAGTTATTAAATTAACTCTCGTATTTGTAGAATAATATAATCTATACAGGCTGATTTTTTAAAGACCAGCCATATTTAAGGATGTGGTACAGACCATCAAACTGAACAACTTTCTCCATGGGACCAACATCGTAATCGCGAATAAAAATTCAGCCGTCCCATACATTTAGGTCGAGTAGGTATTGAAGTTTTCTATGGGACAGTTGATAAAATTTTCGCGATTACGCTATTTGTCCCATGGAGAAAGTTGTTCAGTTTGATGGTCTGTACCACATCCTTAAATTTGGCTGGTCTTTAAAAAATCAGCCTGTATATATAAAAATCAATTGCTGTTCGTTTGAGTCGCTAAAACTCGAGAACGGCTGGGCCGATTTAGCTGATTTTGGTTTTGAAATGTTTGTCGTAGTCCAGGAAAGGTTTAAACGCTGAGAAAATATGGAAAAATTGCGAGGAAGATAGTAAAAACAACTTTTTCATTTTCCCATATAAACTGTTCTACCTATTTTCCTGTCAAACATTTGACGATCGTCCCTTCGGTACGGTAGACTCGGGTCCACTCGAACTGAAGCACGTATTAAATTAAGGGTTTTGAATAGTGTAGGAGTAGGGCAGGAGTAGGGTAGAAGTAGGGTAGGAGTAGGTTAGGAGTAGGGTAGAAGTAGGGTGGGAGTAGGGTAGGAGTAGGTTAGAAGTAGGGTAGAAGTAGGGTGGGAGTAGGGTAGGAGTAGGTTAGGAGTAGGGTAGAAGTAGGGTAGAAGTAGGGTAGGAGTAGTGTAGGAGTAGTGTAGGAGTAGGGTAGGAGTAGGGTAGGGGGTAGGACACCACGCGAACGAAGTAGCGCCGGGCAGCTAGAAATAATTTATATGGCAAAACAACGTTTGCCGGGTCAGTACATAATATAAATGAAATATAGTTGGGAAAAGGCTAGGCAGATGATGGATGTTGTCACCACATAGTATAACTTTGAGACTTATCTCGAATCCGATATTTTTTTTTTGTTTTTAAACATTGCGCCACACTAGGAATTTCTCCTGTATCGTGGGTGCGTTTACAAACATTTAAACTCACATACACAAACAGCCAGACCCGGAACAACTACTTGTAGGCCATACAAATATTTGTTCCGTGCGGGAATCGAACCCGCGGCACGCAGCGCAGCAGTCAATCGCTTAACCGCTGCGCCAACCGTGCCGTCAAAAAAATCAAATATCTTTGTATGGAATCCCATACAGAGATAGTAAAACTCTGACTCATGTTTTAGTATGCCTATTCATTCTAACCAGTCTAAACGTTCTTCGAAGAGCAAGCAAAACTTTCTTTAGCTTTTATCGAATTCTCGTAAAAGTTTTCAATGGAATAACTTAGTATGCGTCACCTGTATTGAATAGTATTCTAAATATGCGTCATGTTCGTCATGTCGTTCATCGTACGCCCGATGGTAACGGTACGTTACATTACATTTGCAATAGGTGCTTACGTTGTAAAGATGCCAGGAAGATTTTAATAAAAGTAAAAGATTGCCTAGCACAGCTAGACTTGCTCACACTTGTAACATCGTACATTGTAGCGGTCATTAGAAATAATGATCGCTGCAATGTACATACGATGTTAAGGAGATATTGTAATGTGTGCTACGGTAGGTAAGTATATGGTCGTAGTTTTAGGGTATATTATTTTCAGTTTTGATGTTGCCTGTTTGTCGTATTGTAAGGAATTAAAATAATGTTAGAAACAAATGTGCAAAAACAGCACCCTAATTGCCTAGCACACTATCAATCACAATTTGTATCATTTTCAAGGATATTGCTAAACCATTGCTTCGTATGTTCGATGACCTTAAGAATGCCGCTGATGCCGCAATCAACGTGGCCACCTACTGGGCTCAAACTATAATTATAAAAAAATAAAACAAGAGGAAGAGTACCATCGACACGAAAATAAGAAGAAGTATAGAAGACAACATTACTCTAGTACAGAGGCCAGCACATCAAGCTACTACAATCTGTCAAATTTCTTTAGTCGATTTTACACTTTATCGCTTATTTTATTTTAAATTACTCCTTTTAAATTCAGCTACCTGTTAGTGAAAGTCGCGTCAAAATCGCTCCAGCCGTTTCGGGGATTAGGCGGAACAAAAAGACAGATACCCATTTTAACATTGTTTTTTTGTTATACTGTATATACAATCATATACAGTTAGTAAAAAGCTGTTATTTTGACATTACAAACAGAAACTTCAATGTTTTTTTTTATATACTTGTATATAATATTTTTTTTTTAGTGTTAGTTGTAAATTGTAATTGTTGTGTCTTTGTGAATAAATCTAATTTATTTATTTGCTTAGATCTTCCAATTTCAATCCATTTAACTATTTCAAATATGCGTCATATACAACGTGTACGCACACTACAAAACGATGACGCATACCGCGGTATGCGCTGTCTCCTACATAATTGCACGATTATCACACTTTTTGCTTATCTAGTGACATCGTCTCTTTGGTCAAGCATTGCTGACTAAGCGCTTTTACCCTATTACTAATCTTTTCTACTCTCCTATTGGCAATGAACTATATACATATAAAGAATGTATAAAGAATAGAATAGGAATTATCTTTATTATGTACACCAAATTACCTAACATAAATATATAAATTTTACAGAGGGTGACACAATGGGCAAAGACACTACGAACCCGAGAGTCACTTGTTAGTGTAATTTTTTTTTGTACTGGACCATACTGGGGAACCTTCTGACTAACGAGATATTGAAGGTCAAAATTCCAACTTGTACTGACGTTTTTTTTACGAAATAAGTTTTTAATGTCATAACACAACTTGTAATAATAATAAATGCGCACTACTGCAAACAGCAAATCACGACAAGAATAAAAGTCATTTCCCAGAAATTATTTTTATGCAGTGTACTTAGTTTGATGTCCAGAATGCGTAGTTGACGGCTATGTGATGTGTCTTTTTACACCCTGTATAGTCCATACACCCTGTATAGTCCATACATTTTGACCGCGGCGGGATTGCACTTTTCTACAAAACAGCAATTTCTTTTTGATAACTGTCGAAAATTTTCACCGTAGCAGTTCAGTACCATGTACTGAATCCATGGTAACAGGTTGCACGTCGATGTCCCTGCCACCCTATACATATACATAATTATATGTATATGTATAGGGTACTGTGATTGTGTGATTGGGAAAATTTGACAGTTTCGGGTTAAGCTACCCGAAACTGTCAAATTTTCCCAATCAACCTTGAACCTAATGCTTCAGCGACAAAGTTGAAAATCTAGTAAAGAAATTTGACAGGTTGTAGTAGCTTGTTGTGCTGGCGTCTGTACAAACCTACTTACAGAAATAATTAACCACTGTCGTCTTTTCGGTTACACAAAATCTAATAATAGTGTTTAATTAAAAGTTGTTACGCCTTCGAGGGCTGTGAGTTACGTAATAACTAATTAAGCTTCAAAATTAAAATTTAATTCACTTTTCGTAACGGAACTCAGAAAGGACCTTTCTTCATTAACTTATCACAAAAACGGACACCGCTTTTTATTCAATTAATTAGGTAACTTTCATTTTCTTCCTACTTGACGTTTAACTGATTTACTTACGCAAGATTAAAATAATTTTATTAACATAAACTGTACTATTCTACTACTATATTAACTATACTATTATTGACTACAATATTTACATAATATACTAGGGTCAGTGGCTCATCTTAGAATTCTGCTTGCGAATTCGTCCGCGTGAAATTTCTTTTTCCCCAGACACGATGCGATACGACGCGTCGCGACGCGTCGCATCGCCCGCGCTGTCACTTCGTTTTCGTTCAGCGATCTTGACCTCTGAGTTTGTTTTAGTCCTTCTTCTCAGAGTAGTCCTTTAGGAAACACCGAACTTATCTAGTTTTTAAACATAATTTATTTTTGACGTGTTGTTTTGGGCCAATTTACAAAAACAAATATATCATTTATCGTTTACAGTCAATAGTGACCAAAACTATAAGCTATACAATCTGCTAGCTGTCAATGGTGAGTCGGTACCCTGCCTAGCGGTATACCTGTGACGTCACATAACCTGCACAAGTCATTGACCCACCTGTCTTGATACTTGTGTTATAATCGCGACGGCCCACAGTTTTTGTGCGCGGCAATTTATGTACTGTTAGTCTTACGTCCTCAGATGGTAACTGTTATAATTCTTTTGTAGGGTAGTTTTGAGCCTATTCCAATTTTCTTTTTGTCAAAGGTTCCCAATGGCAAAAAGGACTAACTTCCTTATAAACTTTCATCTCCTATTAAAAATTTTGTAATTACCTTTAGGGAACGAATTTTGAAAAAACCTTCGTATTGATCACTTTTGTTAAACAGATGAGGAACTCTTGTGTAAAAGGTCCGTGGCATACCTACCTGTCGGACATCCATAATTGAGTGATTATATTTTCAACATCTTTGAAACCAGATGTAAGCAAGTTAAAAAATATGGATGCACGTGATCAACTTTGAACGTTGATATCTCGGAAACGTGAAACTTTACTGGGTTTGGTCTAAATATGTTTTCTGTTTGCATTGATGACAGCTATCGATTAATACATATAGGTACCAAGCTTATCCGTCATTAAAAAAAAAAAAAAAAAAAATGGCGCGACAGTAGGTATGCCAGGCTTCATATAAAAATCTTCAATCTCCTTTCATGCTCCTAGACTCAGCGGCTTAGGCTGTGCGTTGTCTGTCAATGAATTTAGGATTTTTATTAAGTAGATTGCTGTGACTTACGGAATGTTACATTTCATTGGAATCTTATACCAGTAGGTGACCTAGAACTTGTATTTCTCTCAACGACTTAAGTTTTTAAGATTCCCTATTCGAATAGACGAGTTATTGGCACAGTCAAGACTAGTGGGCGAGCTGAAAGGCTTGTAATTGGAGGAGGCCCTCCAATTGCACGCCTTTCAGCTCGCCCACCAGTCCAGCATGTCCAGCAGTGGAGTGCTGTAGGGTAATGATGATTATAATGATATCCTGGCCCATTGACACGCATTATTGCTTATCTTGTTTAATTAATAAATACGTATGTTTTATCAAATAATTTTATTTAGGTAAAATATTTTAAAATTATATTCCATATTTTTTCTTCTTAAATAAAGTTATCAATAAAAGTATTTCCGGTATTTTATTAGGCAGGTACTCAAAATATTTTAGTATTTACCTATTTCGCAGCAATTCGTTACAGTCACAGCTAGTATGGAAAATGGAAAGATTTCTTTTTGGTTAGTTTTCCTGACCAGTCAAATTTTTATTCGTTTTGTTCCACATTAGTCCGTATAGTTTTAATCAACCAAAGAAATAACAAATGTTAATACTAAAACTGGAGAAAACAGAACTTATATCGCAACCCCGTCTTGAGCAAGCGTGGTGATCAATGCTCGTGCCTTCTCTATATGAGAAGCACGCACTGCACTCTAATTTGCACCCTAATTTCGTAACACAATATCAATCACAATTTGAGTAATTTTAAAAGGTCCATTGCTTCATATGTTCAAAAAATTTGTCTGTTCAGCAACGTATAATAACGCAATGAATGTTGTTGAACTGTCTATGAAAGCCAATCCTACTGTTAGTGTGCTACGGAATTACCCCGCTGCAGTAGGACAGTAAAAGCCTGGTATTATTAAGATTAAAATTATTTTTTCAAGGAAATCAATCATGCAAATGACAAAAATGTTATTAACAACATACCTAATTTCTTTCAAGATAATTAGGAATGAGAAATACCTACATAAACAATTATTTTCATTTAATCACGTACATACGAGTCCGACCAAACAATTTTGATCGTATCAGCAATTATTGAATTTTATTATGATTACTTACTTGTTTAATTTACTGACAAACAATTTACGATTTTGCTTACAACTTTAATTTATAAGTAGGTAAATGTGCCAATGAGTACATTTCACGCTTGTAATTACTAATTAGTGATACACGGTAGAGTTATTGAACAGTAGAATATTATGTTAAAGATAAAACCATTTCTTATGAAAAGATTTATAATAATATATTTTAAGAAATCTATTAATATTATAAGAGTTAATATTTAGAAGAATTAATGTTATAATAACATTATAAGAAAAATAAAAAGATAATACATCTTTTTTTTAATCATTAGACGACGATTATTATTTTTTTTTTTGATGCCCTATGATTATTTTGCATATTTTTTTATATAATATATACATGTACATAATATTATTATTTTAAATGTTAGCTTATACATTATTAAGTAATTAGACGCCTTGTTTGACGACGAATGGACGAATATTTTATCGGCTTGTAAGAAGAAGGCTTGTGTTCTCCTTTCGCAGGTCTGCTGGAATAAATTTCTTAAGAAATAAGCAGTACCTTTGTACTCATATTATAATTATGTCATATCTATATGTATTTTACTGTGTCTACATAAATCATAAATAAATAAATAAGAAGTTTATAAGGAATTAATGAGGGGAAAGCTCCCATGTTAATTGTCTTTGGAAAAATCTCCATGACAGTTTCAATTATATAGCTAAATGAATCGAATTTGGTCTATTTCAAGTAATGTGAGTTCAGCCGATCTATTCTGTAAAAATCTCGTCGTAAAAACTGATGTGAAGTGAGCTGTCAAGTCAATAGACATCTCTAGAATCACCTAATTTGTAACGGTGAGATTTTTTCAGAATAAAACTTTATGTTAAATACTGGTATTCATCTGCGTCCGGTTAGATTGGAAGCCGACCCCAACATAGTAGGCAAAAAGTTAGGTAGAATGAAAATGGCTGTTGGCAAACGACAATATAGGTTCAGGTTTTCTCACGAATTTTACTTCACAGTTCTTCGGACCAAGATTATAATATACTTAGCTTGAAAAATTACACTGGCAGTACTTGCCAGGTTTAGAACCCACAACCTCGTGCCTGAATATCCGGTGTAGCCATAAATAATAATTTGCATAGCGGCTATAAAATTAGCATTCGTCTTTTTGTGAGGTCCCATAACTTTGTGGTTTGCGGTTGTAACGGTACCAGTAACTGACCCGTTTAGTAAAGAAGTGTGAAATGGAAGAAAGTACAAACGCCAGCACATCAAGCTACTACAATCTGTCAAATTTCTTAAATAGATTTTCAACTTTATCGCTAAAGCATTAAGGTTCAAGGTTGATTGGGAACATTTGACAGTTTCGGGTAGCTTGACCTGCTGGCATCTGCACCATTTTCCACTTTCTTCCATTTCATGTTTCTTTACTTACGACCAATTGGAATCGGGCACCTAGCTTCTGACGTTTCATAAGTGCCTTTTGATTTTGATCTTAAAATCTTGTAACTATACCTATTTTAATAATAATAATTTATTTATTTTCACTTCAAGACAACCTATTCTGGTATATGATCAAGAATTATTATTAGTTTGTAACTTTGTAACTGTAGTTTGTAACTTTGTAACTGTAGTTTGTAAGTTGTCTATCTACATTATCGCATAAGGTGACAAACCTGTAAAGATAATTGTATGGTGGGAAAGAAATAAATAATTATAATGTACTAGTACCCACGACTTCTTCCACAATTTCTTGTTTTAACATAAAATGTATCCTATAAATTATTATTTCATCACCACTGCTCTCAAAACGTTGAAGGAAAACATCGTGAGGAAACCGGCATGTCCTACGACCAAAAATTTTAAGACGTGACATCTGCCAACCCGCACTGGGCCCACGTGGTGGATTATAGCCCACTCCCTTTTGCAGAGAGGAGGCCAGTGTCCCAGCAGTGGTCATAGCATATAGCTTATAGCTGTGCTTTGTTACTTCGTTTTCGTTTAGCGTTCTTTCTGACTGTTTTCTTTTTGCTCAGTTCCTAGAGGTCGTAGCGTGATTTTAAATAAACTCTGAACCTTCCTCAAGAATTGGGATGCATAAAGATTTTTCAAATCCGAGAATATAGGTAGATACATAATAAATACATATACAGCCGATAAATTCTGTAAAAATCTCATCGTGAAAAGTTAGATGAAGTGAGCTTAGAGTGAGCTGTCACAGTGTCAATCCCTAGCTAGTTGGAATGACAGCTCACTCCACGCTCACTTCACCTAAGTTTTCACGGTGAGATGGTTACAGAATCGCACTGCAGGTGTCCCAGAAGTCGACGTCATGCCGGAATCGGGTAATAGTTTATTTTTCTGACACTTAAATATTATGACTTTATAGATTCGTACTTAATTACTTTTTGTTTTGTGATCGTATCGCGTAGCATAGTATTAAGCGTAGATAATCAATTAATAAAGTATGGTGAATTAGTCGTTTTAAGTGCTAAGTTACATATTCAGTGGCCTATGTCCAGCACTGGGTTTCTGCCAAGTAGATTGTGCTAATACTTCCTCAAGACCAGTTATAAATAATGCATAGTTCCTACCTCTTAACAGTACATGTACTCATAAAATCATGCCTGTAATCCCCGAAGTGTGAGGCAGAAGTGTACCCACAGTACACCCACTGATAAAAAAATGTACCCACCTACCAACATAATAAAAAGTTTGTCAAATAATTTATAATTAGGTTTCGTCTAAATCTACGAATTTGTTGATGCCCTATGATTCTTTTGCTTTTTTTCAGATGTAAGTACATATTATTATTTTAAATGTTAATCTCTAAGGTATTGAATGAAGTTTTTTTGTTTTGTTTTTTTTTTCAATTAAGTAAATAAAATTATTAAAAAATAATAAAATTATTCCCCAGTACATAGGTACTGAAAGCTACAATTATTTAAATAAAATATTACGTGGCGCCAGAAAATTGGAGCAATTTTATTCTATAATTTTAGATAAATAAAACATTTAAACTTACCTTTGTTTAAAATATCCTAGTATTTATAAACAGCCAACTCACACAATCACGGTACGTGTTGTAATAATAAATAATTTAGTAATTATCTTTTTATAAATTATTATCACGATTTCTCACTGCGATAGTCCATGCCTATTCACCGGTTACTGTAAAAACACGTATTCATTATCTAATTCAAATTATTGCTACACGCGAAAATATAAAAAAAATATTTTTATTACGCTATAACACTTTTAAACAAATAAAAAATAAGTGGAAGTTTGAATTCAAATACCGCGTTCGGCGTGCGAGCAACGACTCCACGATCTTTTTTGGTACAACTCGAGACCACATCGTTGTCCCTATCATTTGTATAGCCCCGTCTCTCTCTCGCGCCGAGTGCATTCGTCCTTGACTCTGAACTACAGTACCATAAGAAAGATGTACCGTTTCTATTTCTTTTCTCTGTCGTCGGTATGGGAGGTGATGTGTGTAAGAGAGAGATGGAGCTATAATTACCAGTTAGGTGTGAAATCAGGCTGTCAATGACCGCCAAGGATCAAAATAAGAAAACATTTTAGGACTGTTATATTTTTACTGTTACTTCAGGTCCTTTGACCTTTTTGATGACGTTGTGCTTTTAACCCGACCGTGTTGGAGCCCAAAAGAAGGTTTATGTTTTGTCTATGACAATTATTATGGTAAACGCAAATTCTTGCTGATTAAGGACCGATTTTTTTATTAGTAGTCAAACTTAACCAATTGTTAAAACTAGTAACTGATGGTTAAACTTTTGCAAAATGTGTTTTTGATCAATTTTTAGTTTATCTAATGATATAATATCATTGCTAATGGTCAAATAACTAACTGTTACTTAAAAAAATAACCATTAGATAAACTTAAAATTGATCAAAAAACACATTTTGCAAAAAGTTTACCATTAGTTAACTACGGAGCAAAAAAACGGCCCTTACAAATAAAATTTGAATTGACCTGAATGTCACTGTGGGTCGATAATTTTAATTTGTAGGTATGTAACTACAAATTTACGGTTTTCGGATTTCTTCCTTTATTTGTGCTACATGACATAGCTTCTTGGCAAATTTCATGATTCTAGGTCAATGGAAAGTACCCTATAGGTTTTGATTCCCTTGCGAGTGTCCAAATATGCTACGAGTACATTAACGGAACATAAACGCCCGTATCTTTTGATTACGTTTACTTAAAACTTTGATTCTTTTTACTCGTCTATTCCATCGTGTCGAGCGTTGGATAGATTTTTAAAAAACATTGGGAGTATTTAATTAACATTTTTTATTCTAAGATCAGTTTGCAAAATAGTTTTGTTAGAGTCACGTATCCCAATCAGCTAAATCGTTGTTTTGGATATGTGAAAAGTATTCACGATAGTAGTATATCGAAGTTAAAAGGAAAAGTATCACAGCTAAGTAGGCTACACGACCAACTTATAAAATTTACAGAAGTCAGCACATCAAGCTACTACAACCTGTCAAATTGATTTAATAGATTTACAACTTGTCGCTAAAGCATTAAGGTTCAAGGTCGATTGGGATTTGACCGTTTCGGGTAGCTTGACCTGCAGCTGGCGTCTGTACATGAGTAAGTACGGATTTTGTAGGAATTCAATAGAAAATCGGTTAAAACCAGGAGCATTATAACTTTGTGATGTTATTAACTTCGGACTTTGTTCGCGTGGAAGTCGTAAGATGTACACAATGCCTATACTGAAATAACAGCCATATTTATCGACTTTGAATATCGATGTTAAGAGGGGTTTCCTCAGTTTATATGGTTTTTATAAAACTCCCCGTCGCTGATTCAAATTAAAATTCTTTATTGCAAACTAAGTAGGTATAGAATTTTGAAGATGTTAATAATAGGTAGGTTCTTAGAACTTAGTTGCTTGTTATAATTACAAATTTAAAATAATAATAATAATAAGAATATACATACTCAATATTACAGATAAAGAGTTTACATTATATTAGGTATATTAATTATCACTATTCATACATTTTATATTATAGCATACTATTCTTTCATACAATTTATATGACATTATATTCAGTATCAACAATCATTAAATAATTTAATATTAAAATAATATTAAGTACCTACTTCGTTTCGCTTAGCGTTCTTTCTGACTTCACGGTTCCTATTGCTCCGTGATGCAGCGTGATGTTAAATAGCATATAAAGCCTTGCTCATCAAGAGTTGGGGTTACAAAAAAAAAAGGATTTTTCAAATCCGACTGGTTATTCCAGATAATAGCGCCAATAAACTCTTCAGCTTTATTAAGAGTATTTGTAGATTGTAAGAAAAACTATTTAAGTATACACATAAAACAACGATAGCAAACCAAACAAATCAAGGTGATATCTGTATTACCTATTAACACAATGGCGCCGATTCTCTTGTTCACAAACTAAACTAAAGTTAAGTTCAGCGCATCTTTTTCTTTCTATTTCATTAAGGTAGGGTCAAGCCCTTTCATTTGGGTTTTGCGAATAGCCAGAGATCCTCACGCCTCAGCCGCCGAGGGAGACGCTCTGGGCGTCGGGAGCCGCGTGACGACTCCCGGCCACCGTAGGCGCGGGCCTGCGGGCGGAGAGCAATGGGTAGCTCTCCGTCCGATCAGGACCAGGCCCGTGCCGGACGGCGTGTATGTGTTCCACGCGCGCCTCAAAGAGATGTCAGCGTAGTTGACGGGGCCCGACAGGGCCGAAGCCTGCCGGGGTAGCGGGATCGTCCGAAAGGGTTACCGCTGCCCTGGTACATAAAGGGCTAAGGAAGGAACACGGGTGGGTTTTAGTCAGTAAGAGTCTGACACTCCCTTCTGCTCCACCCAGAGCGGGAGGAGTCATTTGATGATTTCCCATCCACAAAAAAAAAAAAAAAAGCCCTTTCATTTGATACCCATATTGAGGGAGTTGTGAAAAAACATGTAATCTGCCATTTTGTGGAGGCGGCCATCTTGGACCGATTTTCATCAAACATAGCTAAGAACACTCCTGACAAATTCACCTTTCAAACAAAAAATACAAAATCAAAATCAGTTCATCCGTTCGGGAGCTACGATGCCACAGCCAGACATACACGCACACACACACACAGATACGTCAAACTTATAACACCCTGTCGTTTTTGCGTCGGGGGTTAAAAAAGGTAATATTTACATATTATATGAGATAACACTGGATTTTTAACGCAATGCTCAGCGCCGAGATTTGAAAATTCAACAGTATGTTGTCTTGTCGCGCTGGGATGCGCTCTGTTGGATTTTCAACACTCGGCTCAACACCGAGAGTTGAAATTCCGCAATAAAATCCCGCCGAAATTATCATTTTAAGACTGTTAGCCCAAGTGGATCCCCAGTTCGCAAGGACATAAAAATATCGATAATATAATACATATTATCATTTCAAGGGCTGCTTGCTCCATCGCCAGATAACTTTTAATCGAGGAATAAAATTGACGTTTGACAGTTTTTGTATGAAATAACTGTCAACATTTCAAAATTATTCCTCGAATAAAGTTATCAGATGATTGAAAAATCAGCCCTCAGACTGTTAGCCCACGTGTATAATATAAAAAATATTGTCAAATGCAAAAAATCACATTTTATGATGAAAACTACATACATGTAAAGTAGGTACTGCTACTGATATATGTACACTCCCTTGCGAGGTAGGCAGAGTGGATCGAGCGGCACATCGTGTGCATAATTAAAAAGATTATGAGGTGTCTAAGTGACTGCTATTTAAGTCAATCGTTTATGTAAATAATATAAAAAATAAAATAAATATAAAAATATAATAATATATAAATACAATCGCAAAATAACTTGATTTAAAAAATATATATATTTAATTATGGTTTATTTTTATTAATCAAGATAATATTCACATAATACAAGCAGACTTAAATATATGGAAAAAGAAGTCAAAGAATCATAGGGCATCAAAAAATTCGTCCGCAGGTGCCAGGTTTTCGTAAAATACTATTACGAAATATAAATTCATTTTTGCGATCGATGAAAACAATACTGTGCATACGTAAATATTCATCCTAACTACCTTTACTGTGCGTGGTCCGTCACGCACTTGGCCGGTTTTCTTTTTAAATTAAATTCGCATTCCGCATTGCTCTTCTAAACTACGCAACGGATTTTGATGTGGTATTCACCATCATTTAGAGATTTATTCTGGAAAGGTTTTATGAGATTTACAGCACTGCCCCTCGGTATATCCAGCTTTCTAAAAAGCGATTAAATCACTGATTGCTGATCCTAAAGTTATGCGGTGTTTAGAGTTGAATTGAGCATCTGAAAAGTTACTGAATCGCTAAAACAGTTATTTAGGTTATAACTCATTTTTTAAATGTCATTTCGAAATTTTGACAGATTTACATTTATAATCTGGCAAAAGTGAATTTCTTCTTTGAAATCAGAAGGCCAATTCTCGTAATTTAAAACATTCAAAATCTAGTTGCAGTCTCATCTCGGCGACAAACAAATGTCAAAAATTTGTCAAAATGTGAGGAAATTAGAAGTATTTTTGACAGATTGAGACTGAGATCAGACTGTGAACGTTCTTAAAATTACGAGAATTGCCCCTCTGATCATTGCAAAATCAGCCCTCAATCAAATTATTTGAATCGTCTAACAAAAACGATTGGTCTCAAGAATAATGCCAAAGTAACTAACTTTTTCTTAACTTCTGATTTTCGATTTTGGCTGAAACTTAGACGAGGAGCCGAAGATTCTGTTACGGTTTCGGCTGAAAATCGGATTTCGGTCGGACACTAGTTATAAATAATCCTCTTGTCCTATCCGGGTCATAAAATTCAGTCGATACTTAAGTACTTAATACATTATCAATACTATTCTAATTTATATGAAGTCAAACTCAAGGCATTTATAGACAGTCAAGTACTTTTGAACTGTCAAAGAGTTGTTCAGTTAATCAGAAGTTGAAGTTAGTTGCCCATTCCAAAATGTAGATCTCTATAGAGTAGAACGGGCAAAAAACTCAAGGGACACTCTCTTAAATCAAGGTATTACAACATCCGGGGTACATTATTTTTGTTGCTTTTATATGTGAGAACAATGTTAAAAAAAAAACCTTTAAAAATATAAGATTAAACATAAGCCAGTTAAGAGATGAACAGTCTCAACCATAGATATAAGAAAGAAGGTCTCTACTGACGGCGCCGGTACACGATCATGACGGATCATCAACGCCATCGAGCGAGCTAATTACGTATCAGACTATCAGTAGAATGGATTTTATTTTGATAGTTCAACAACATTCATAGCGTTATTTACTTTTTTGATCAGATACATTTTTCGAACATTTGAAGGAATGGATTAGCAATATCCTTCAAAATGATTCAGATTGTGTTTGATAGTGTGTTACGCAATCAAGGTACTGCTCAGCCATTTTGAAGGGAACCGAATGATCCAACACATAGGTACATACGCCACCTGATGCGAGACATTTGAGCGATCAAATTCAAATTCAAATTCAAAATATCTTTATTGTGGGTATATGTTAGTTACAGGTCTTGACAATAAATTAAAGTTCCAATATGTCCTACCTAATAGGCATACAATAATTATTTAGTGTATTAACTCATTAGATTTAAAATTATTTTACATGTCTAATTTAGTTATTATAAATGTCAAAATATCATTATACAGTCAAATTACATGGTCAACAATTCAATCAATAATTCAAGAAATCTTGGATCGTGTAGTATGCTTTATCAATTAAAAAGTTACGTAATTTATTTTTAAATACTTGAAGTCCCTTAGTGCTCAGAATGTCAGTAGGTATTTTGTTGTATATTTTTGATGCCATGCCAAAGAAGCTTTTGTTAAATAGAGCCGTTTTGTGTGGTACATTAGAAATTTTTAATATATGTCTTCTCGATTTGAGTTTATCAAATAGGTTTTCATTTGCCTTTATAAATACGGCTACTTCATAAATGTAAATTGCAGGAAAGGTCAATATTTTAAATTCTTTGAAATAAGGCTCACATGAATCAGGAACACGGATACTAGCAATCGCACGTACACACCTTTTTTGCGCTTTAAACACTAAATCCCTATTAGTGGCATTGCCCCAGTATATGACTGCATATCTCAATGTCGACGAAACATAAGCATGGTATGCGGTCAACAGAACTGATTGATCAACAATTTTGGATAATTTATATAAAGCATATGAGTACTGATTAAGTTTATTGCATACTGTGTCAATGTGTGTTTGCCAAGTCAAATCATTATCTATCCAAAGCCCTAGAAATTTAACGCAGCTGACTTGTTCAATTTTCGTCCCATTAAAATGAATATTGATGTTGTTATTTTTATTTTTACGCACGAAATTGACTAATTTAGTTTTTTCCAAATTGATAGTTAAGTTATTATCCGTCACCCAGTTAATTATATTGCGAAGGGTGGAATTTATTTCATTTTCAAACGTATCAATGTTTTCAATATTTTGACCTGTAAAGATGGCAGTGCTGTCATCAGCAAAAAGGATCATGGGGTATCTGAAAAACTTTAGGCAGATCATTAATGTAGATCAAAAATAGCGGTGGACCTAACACACTACCTTGAGGCACTCCATATAGTACTTTTTTGGGCATGGACTTATATTTTTGTTCGGTATTATTTAAGAGATTAATATTATTTATTTCTACAACCTGATATCTATCATTTAGATAAGATTTTAGAAGTTTATGGACGTTACCCCTTTTTTTTTTTTTTTTTTTTTGTGGATGGGAAATCATCAAATGACTCCTCCCGCTCTGGGTGGAGCAGAAGGGAGTGTCAGACTCTTACTGACTAAAACCCACCCGTGTTCCTTCCTTAGCCCTTTACGTACCAGGGCAGCGGTAACCCTTTCGGACAATCCCGCTACCCCGGCAGGCTTCGGCCCTGTCGGGCCCCGTCAACTACGCTGACATCTCTTTGAGGCGCGCGTGGAACACATACACGCCGTCCGGCACGGGCCTGGTCCTGATCGGACGGAGAGCTACCCATTGCTCTCCGCCCGCAGGCCCGCGCCTACGGTGGCCGGGAGTCGTCACGCGGCTCCCGACGCCCGGAGCGTCTCCCTCGGCGGCTGAGGCGTGAGGATCTTTCCCTCGCCCATCCCGCCACCTCCTTCGCTAGCATGACTGCTTCGCAGAAGGAGGTGACCGCCTCCCACTCCCTCTCGCCCCGGACCATGGCTTGCACCAGGGCCGGGCGCGAGAGGTCGCCGCCGCTGCCGATCGCCTCTACGAGGACACGGCGGTGCTCTGCCCAAGCGGGGCAGACCTCCACCGTATGCTCCACCGTGTCCTCTGGGCGATCCTCGCAGTGGTGACACCCGGGCGTCTCCTCCCGCCTGATGATGTGCAGGAACCTCCCGAAACATCCGTGTCCGGAGAGGACCTGCGTCAGGCGGTAGGTGAGAGCGCCGTGACGCCTCTCTAGCCACTCCTCAAAGAGGGGTCTTATCGCCGCTATCGTGGCGTGCCCTGCGCTGGGTCGCGCCTTCCATTCCACCATGAGACCGCGCCGGAGGTCCGTCCGCTCCGCAGCGATTTGCCGCGGGTGCAGAGTTTCCCCCCGACGTAGTGCCTCCGCGCGCCAGTCATACAGGCGCGCGAGGACTATCGCCTCCAGATCCCATGGTGGCAGTCCGGCAAGGAGGCTTGCTGCCTCGCCCGAGATCGTGCGGTACCCCCGGATTAGCCTTACGGCTACCACCTTTTGGGGCGCGTTCAGATAGTGTGCGGCTCGAAGCCGCAGTGAACGCGCCCATACCGGGGCCCCGTATAGGGCCATGGACCGCACGACCCCCGCGTAAAGCCTCCGGCAGGAGGCGTTTGGCCCCCTCAGGTTGGGCAGGAGCCGCTTTAAGGCGGCCCCGGCCCGTTCCAGTTTGGGGGCCAAACGTCGGAAATGCTCGACGAAGTTCCACCGGCTGTCGAGGACGAGACCCAGGTATCTCATCGTCTTCTCGACGCCGATGTGAACCCCTCCTACCATTAGTTGGGATCCCGAAGGTGGCCCGTACCGGGGCCCATGAAAGGACATGGCCTCGGACTTGTGCAATGCCACCTCGAGACCCAACTGCCGGATCCTTTCCACGACTATCGCAACCCCGCGTGTCATCGCGTCGGCCGCCGCCTGATGCGACCTCCCCTGCGCCAGGACCAGCGTGTCGTCAGCGTAGCAAACTACGCTGACGCCATCAGGGAGGTCGGCCCGCAGCACCCAGTCGTAACCGATGTCCCACAGGAGCGGCCCCAGAACCGATCCCTGTGGGACACCACACGACATCTCTCGCCGGTTCCAATTCCCGTCGCGACCGGGGTAGATGACGGCTCTGTCCGTCAAATACGCCCCGACTATTCGACGGAGGTAAGTCGGCACCCGGTGATACCGGAGTGCCTCCCCTATGCAGCTCCAGGGCAGGGTGTTGAACGCGTTGGCGAAGTCGAGTGACACCGCCACGACCACCCCACCCCGGGACACCGCGTCCCCCGTCGTGAGGGCTCTCACGCGCATGATGGCGTCCACCGTCGAGCGCCCCTTGCGGAAGCCAAACTGGCACTCCGCAAGATCCGCCCCCGTCCTCACCAGGTGCCCGACGAGGCGGCCCGCAATCACTCTCTCAAAGAGCTTGCCGACCTCGTCAAGCAGCACTATGGGCCGGTATGCGGACGGAGAGTCCGCAGGGCGCCCTGGCTTCTGAATGAGGACCAGCTTCCCCGTCTTCCAACGGAGTGGAAACTGGCCTCTCTCCATGCATGCGCTTAAGAGCGCCTACAGTCGAGGCCCGAGAGCCCTCGAGGCCAGGACCCAGGCTTTACCCGGCAAGCCGTCGGGTCCCGGGGCGGTATTTTTGGCCTTCAGCCTGCCTACTTCCGCTCTCAGATCTACCCCGGTCACTTCAGGGGTGTCGTCGTCGTCGTCCGTGTGGTCCGCTTCGGGCACCGCAAGTGGCGGAGCCATAGGCGGGGGAGTATGCTCCCCCCGTGAAGGGAACATGGACGTTACCCCTTATTCCATAACTGTACAATTTATTTAAAAGTGTTCCATGATGCACATAATCGAACGCTTTTGTCATATCCATAAACATTGCAGAGATAGGAACATGTTTATCAATATTAGTATATACTGGTTTTAAAAGGTCATAAATTGCTAAGTGAATTGACTTATTTTTTCTAAAACCTTTTTGTTCTTCAGCAAATAGATTGAACTTCTCTAAGTGAGTATTAATTGCATTGTATATAATTTTTTCAAATATTTTGGAAAAAATAGGGATAAGTGCTATTGGTCTGTAACATGTCATGTCTTTCTTGTTATTTTTCTTAAAAAGTGGCTTCACTACGGATTTTTTAAGTTTAGTCGGAAACACACCATGTTCAATACACAAATTAAATATATGACTTAGTACCGGGCTGATGATGAGAGCAACTTCCTTCATGACATACTCAACTGACATACTCTTTCAAGTCAAACAAACATCATAATAACATAATTATAGGAAATATATATATATATATACAAATTATAGTTACTTATTTATTCATTTCAAATCATTTGTTAATATTGCAACTATTGGCAACCACTGATCTTTTAATGTCATAACTGCAGATAATGTAGTGGACTGCAACATTACTACTTAAAGTTTTGTTCACCTTATGCATTATGTATGTTGTAGTTGTTTATTATCCCCTATTAACTAAAATAAAATAATAAACGGTTCCTGGTAGTCGGCATGCACTGCCAAAAGTATCTTAAAAAAATGCTTGATGGGTAAAAATGCTCTTTGAAATTCCTAATACTTTAATGTCTTATATCGCAAGTCTGGTTGCTCTTGGCTTTACTTTCATAATCATCACCGAACCTGTTCCCAACTTAGTACATGGGGTCAGCTTCCAGTCTAACTGGGTACAGCTTAATACCAGTATTTTACATGGAGCAACTGCCTATCTGACCTCCACAACCCAGTTACTGGATAATACCATACCCCTTTGGTGGTAAGACTGGTTGTCAGACATTCGGGCTTCTGACTACTCGTAACGACAGTCAAAGATTCACGAATGACAGCTGGGACCAACGACTTAACGTGCTTTTCGAGGCACGGAGAGGTCTCGATATGTAATGGATGGTCACCCATCCACGGCCCGCCCGTGGCAAGCATAGTTTAACCCTCGATCGACCCGTGCGGCTGTTATTATTTAGCCACGAGCTGATACTAGATATTGACACTATTGATCTCACTTCTAGCTCACTACACCTAAGTTTTCACAGTGAAATTGAACGGTTTGTGGTTTGGAAAGTTCACTTCCATCAAGGGTTTTTTAAGAGCTTTTTTAGAGCTCAGGTCACCAGGCACCAGGCAACGGTACATAAACCACGTTTTAAACCACCTTCAGCGGTAATAAAGAAAAAGAAGCAAAGAAATCATTTCGAACACTTCCGAAATATGATTCAAAAACAAAGTTAACCAAATGGGTCTTATCCACGAGTTTGCCGTAAACAGCGATTGTTCAGGAAACGAATATGTAAACAAAAATATAAGAGAGAGAAGTCAGTACTGTTAGTAATACAGCCCAGAGCAGACCCACGGTCGACGATGAATTTGTGTATAGTTTCGTTTCAAGCTGTGCTGTTGGCCGTTTTAGTACAATATCATTATATCAATGAGGTGGGTTAAATTCTATATTTTCAGCCTGATTTATTTACCTAGCTTTAACTGTCCCGATGGTGTAAGCGACACTGCTGATCGTGGGGTCCTGTATTAGGAATTTCTTAGTATCAGCTCGGACTTTGGGAGTTGGGGTGGTCTAATACCCCCGTGCCTCGAAAAGCACGTACTCGTAAAGCTGTTGGTCCTGTGCCTGATCTCTCCCTGGCGTGTCGGATTGCTGTCCCATCGGACTATGAGAGTAAAGGAACAGAGAGTGCTTCTGTGTTTGCGCACACATTTGTGCACTATAATATCTCCTGTGTATCTGGCTAATCTCCGTTGAGATTGACCACCGCGACGGAAATCGGTCGGGAGGATATTATTTTAGGTAAATAATAATTCTCCCGTCCAATTTCGGCACGTTGTGATTTAATTTTTATTAAATAATAAGTTATTTCAATAATAATTGTGACACATGTTTTATAGGCTATAATTTCTCGTTACATTTGTAGCCGAACTAGGCGAAAGCCTTTATTTCAGCTATCAGTGGCAAAATCCTCAAATAATAAACGCTTAAAAATAGCCATATATCAAGGCTTAGGACTGAAATCAAACGAATCAATAACAGTTTGCGTTTTTAAACGAATGTCCAAAATATTCTTTGCAAAGATATGATTTTTGGTACAAAATATGATTTTTGTTTCAAACCCAAATAACTACAGCCAAAGGATTCATTTATAGATCTATGTTGTGTTGTTAAAACATGTCCGAGATGTTATATTAAATTTTATTAAATGTGCGTAAAACATTTATCATAAAAATATGATTTTTGGCAATTTCAATCTCAAATAGCAGGGGGGTTAGTTACAGACTTTCGATGTAATAGTAAATAATGCTCAAGATGTATGTACTTATACATCTTGAGCAATATTTACTATTATGTATGTGGTCAGTATGATGTACTTAGTATTTTTATTGGGTTCGAAATGAATGATGAATGATTTTGATGTCCTTTATTTTTTTAAATAAACTTTGTGGTCCTTGCAGGTGGAAGCTGAAAAAAAGTCGTATGATTCGATTGGAAATTGGTTCAGCAGTATGGAAAAGAAGGTCAATAATGTTCCGGTAATACTCAGTCATTTATAATCCTACTAATATTATAAACGTGAAAGTTTGTATGGATGGATGGATGGATGTTTGTTACTCTTTCACACAAAAACTACTGAATGGATTTGGATGAAATTTGGCACACAGATGGTTTATAACTAGGATTAAGATATACTTTTTATCCCGATATTCCCACGGCATCGAAAGTTATGCGGGTGAAACCGCGGGGCGCACCTAGTAACAAATATTTTAAATAATGGCCTTCTCTCTAACACAGGGTAAAATATTTAGAATAATAAACGGTTAACTTTAAAGAGCTTCACTTCAGCCAATCCTACTAATATTACAAATGGTGTAGAGTAGAAAGTTTGTGTGTTACTCAATTGAGAACGAATTTTAATGAAATTTGGCACGCCATGACCTGGTTGGACACTTTATCCTGGCGATACGTTCCCATGGGATGATTTCCAAACTTTATGCGGGCAAAGTCGCGGGCAATACCTAGTATTCAATACAGGGTGGCAGGGTAATCGACGCTCAAACTAAAACCATGAATTCAGCAGAATTATTCTAGACGTAGAAATATATTTTCAATTATCAATAAAGTCAGATGTTAAATAACAGACCTACGCGGTCAAAATGTGAGAAACAGCGTTTTTTATTGATAACCGAAACGAAACTAAAAATTTCTACGCTAGATTCTAGACCGGTCCTGTCTAGAATCATGTGCTGAGTTCATGGTTTCAGTTTGCGCGTCGATGTCCCTCACCACCCTGTATACATTTAGTCGGCAGCGCGTCCTGGCGACGTTGCCATGGCGTCCCGGTAAGGTATGGCTCTAAGCCGGTATTTTTATTCAGTACCAGCTTATCCTGCCATCTCTTCCAAATAAATATATAAATCTCGAGTTGGTAAAAAAAATCACTTCAAAATATGAAAAAGGCTTTCAATTACTTCAATCCATACTCGTATAACACACAGAAATAACAAAATAACATCAGCTGATGACGTATTCAGTAAACATCTCAATGTGAAAACTCAGGCTTGGAGCGAGCTGTCAATCCACCTGATGACAGCTCACTTCACCTTTTTCACGGTGAGATTTTTACAGAATAGCACTACCGCATACATTTTGTAGGACAGGATCAGGATGAACAAAGTATACCAAAAAATAAAAAAGAGGACTGAAAAAATTTTGGCACATCCTAACCACTTTATTCATGAGGCCTTTGGAACTGGTACAGTTAATAAAGAAACATATAATAAAGTAACCGATAATCGAGACTCAGTGAATAAAGATCACAACGAAGGCGTTAAAATTCCTGATCTGCTACATAGTCAAGAACTGAGACACCCAGTAGCCGTGAACGATAGCAGTGACATGACTAGTGAAGTTAAAGTAAGTTCAACAACGGATACAAATGATTGTCATCAACATCATTTCAGCCGAAATACGTCCACTGCTGGACATAGGCCTCTCCCATGCACCTCCACTTCGATCGGTTCTGTGCTTCCCGCATCCAGCGGATTCCTCCGGCCTTAACAAGGTCATCGGTCCATCTTGTGGGAGGCCTTCCAACGCTATGTCTTTGGGTATGCGGTCGCGACTCCATCACTTTTTGGCCTCATCGGCCATATGTTCTGCGAGCAGTGTGCCCTGCTCACTGCTACTTAAGTTTGGCAATTCTTCGGGGTATGTCGGTTACCTTGGTTCTCTTCATTTCTGATTCGATCACGTTGGGAAACTCCAAGGATAGCTCTCTCCATTGATTGCCCTTTGGTGACAAATGATTGCGGGTTCAAGTAAAACTGAAAAACTATGAAATAAATACCTGACATGAACAGTTAGAACGAGCTTCTTCTTAGCTTGTCGATGGCAAATCTAGCACGAAAAAATAAATATCGTTTTTTAAATTTGTTTTTGCCGAGATCAGAAACAAATCAACTGGTGCTGTGTCTATTAACTAATTTTTTGTGGTTACCAATTGTACAAAGACGTTGTGAATTTGTGTGTAAGCGCAGGAGCTCTCGATATCGTCCAAGACAACGGCGAAGTCGGAAGTGTGTTTGTGTGCGTGTGTATATTATGTACTGACGGTACTCGTCTTCACATTCACAGCGTGCTTGTACACTTCGTTACCACAAGTTAAGTGCGCTTCGCTACGTGAAATAAAAATACTGTAATATTATATTAGAGCAGTGGTGACCCAGTGGTAATGGCCGCGACTTACCGAGTTGTAGGTCGTAAGGCTCCAACCCAGATAGGCCGTTTACTTTGTGAAAATTATTTCATCATCAAAACGGTGAAGAAAAACATCGTGAGGAAACCGGCATGTCCTATAACCAAAAAAACCAAAACCGCACTGGACACTCCCTCTCACCGAGAGATGGCCTGTGTCCCAGCAGTGGGAATATTATAGGTTGATTATTCTGAATATTATTTATTATTTTTCAGTATGAAGCAGAGCCTGAAGCACCTCACCACGTAGTGTTCGAAAAACCAGGGAATCCCA
This sequence comes from Apamea epomidion, assembly GCA_947507525.1. NCBI lineage: Eukaryota > Metazoa > Arthropoda > Insecta > Lepidoptera > Noctuidae > Apamea > Apamea epomidion. Next base: position 14,848,131 of record OX382247.1, read on the forward strand.
AAAGTAAGAGGAGAATAAAGAAACACAAGAAAAAAACTAAGGGTAAACATGATCAACGAGAGCACATACCACATGAACAAAGATTAGACGCAAGCGTCGAACAAGAGAAAGCACAGTTTGAAAAAAGAGATATGAGAAAAAGTCACAAGAAAAGAGAAAAAGAAAGAGTCAACCAAAGGAAGTTTGTCAAGACGGTACCGAAAGAATCAAATAGCTCGGAGTCAGATGAAGTCATAAGAAGAAAGCCTGTTGATATTATTGTACATATTAAAATGAATGATTAGCTTTACTTATAACTATGTTTGATTTATCAGTAGATTCTGCCCGCAACTTCGTCTGCGTGAAATTTTGGCCCATCGCTCGCCCGTCCTAAGACTTCATTTTGGCTAAATGTTCTTTCTGACTTTTTTTCATTTTGCTCGGCTCCTAAGGGTCCTAGCGTAATGTTAGATAGCCTATAACCTTCCTCGAAAATTAGCCTATCAAATGCAATAAGATTTTTTAAAATCTGTCTGGTAGTTCCGGAGATTACCCCCTACATACATACAAACAAAAAAAAAAACCACTTTATAATATTTGCGTAAAAAATTCCTGGGGAGTATTTATCCATGCTACAAACGTCAACGACATGTTGATACAGAAACCAATCCATGAACCAATCACATAGTCACAATCGACGTCAGCAAAGTGCAAAGAGCCAACTGCACTTTTCTACGAAATTCACTTTTTTAAAGAGAGAAAACGTATGTGGCTCAGTAATAACAGCCGCACAAGTCGGTCGATCAGGTTAAAAGGTTTAAGGTTTTCATAGAAAGTAACAAAAAATACAAAAAAAAGGTTGGAATTTTGAACGCGTCAAGATGCGCGGCCCAGCAACTAATATATAGTTTTGATCAATTTGCACAGGAACAATTTTAATGATTACATATCAATCAACTCAGCCTATCACAGTCCAGTCCTGGACATAGGCCTCTCCCAGGCTGCGCCACAGCATCCAGTCCTCCTGTCCTCCCCCAGCCACCTTCTTTAGGTCGTCCTGTTGACTGTCTGAGTGTCTCGTTGAGTTGATTATATGATAGTTCGTAGAACGTACACAGAAAAAATGAAGGAGAATTTACCTGTGGTATAATATTTGATATTTATATTCATGGTTAAGTGACTGTTAATGAGAAAATTTATGTGTGTACAATCTACTGTTATATTATTATTATAGTGATAGCCGTTCGTCACGAATACGGAATAATCAATAGGCATCTGTCAGTCGGGGTATAAGTGTTGTGCCATGAGGTAGTGAATGCAGAAACGTGCGTGTCGATCTCAGGACAAGCTGCTTTTCACAAGGACAACTGTACATCGCTTGCTTCCAGCGTATCCAGTGCTGAACATCTATATACCTATTTTGGCGACTGAGATCAAAACTGCAAACGTAGTAGGTATACAGAGAAGATTTTTTTATAAAAATGAGGCTTTTATTTTAGTACTTATATTTTGGTGTCTCACGACTTCCACGCCAATGATGTCGCGGGCATAAAGTAGTTATATATAAGAACTGACTTTTGTCCGTGGCTTCGCCTGCGTGGACGTCGGAAAATATCCCACGGGAACATACTTCCGGGATTTTAAATACTCTCTGTGTAAATCCAGGTTATATACTACCTATGTGCCAAATATCATCCAATGTTTACGCGGCGCTCACCAGCAAAGCTCCGTGATCTTCAACAATCATTGCCATATTTCCGAAAACCGTATGAAAATCCCTTCGGTAGTTTTTGAGTTTATCGCGTTTGGACAGACAAATGCGGCGGGAGGACTTTGTTTTATAATAATGTAGTGATGATACGTAAGCGGACGGTTCTTTAAGCTGGATTAAGGGTATAGCAGTGGTTTACGCAAAGCCGTTCTAACTCACGAGTACTTTTTTTAACAAACTAAATGTGAATCCATACTAGACTAACTCTGTCTGTGTTACCTTCTCATACTTAAACCACTGAATGTATTTCGATAAAATTTGGCAAGGAGAGAGATGGCATCCTGGGGAAGGACATGAGCACTTTTTGTCCCGGTATCGCGGTAGTTTGTTCCCGTGGGATAATTTCCAACATTTATTTTCCACTTTCGCGTACAGAAGCTGCAGAAGAATTGGATCATAATTGTGCAAGTGACATTCGCCATGTCGGACACCGACTCCAGTAATCATGAGCAACTTGATTACGGCTTCTACATGGACACAGAGAGTGCAAATGGTTACGAAAGACCAAAAAGAAGCTTAAGAAATTAATTCATCGAATTCATACAATGTCATCAATACTCCGTGTTAACTGTACTCTATTGTGCTTGTGTTGACGATATCTGCGTTGATATACGGAGTGACATCATGGTGCGTTATGAAAAAAAATCGTAATTATAGAAACTATGTGTGCCTAAATACGACTTTACTCAATTTCTTATTCTATTCATTAATAGCATCCGGAATGAGCGGTTATGTTCTGCCAGTTAGTGCGGTTACTGTCAATCTTCTCTTATTCTAGGAACAAAGAGACACTACTGGTTGCTGGTCGTAAGTCATATGTTTTATGTAGATATTATAAAAGTTTTCAATGGGGCTACCCGGCGGAAATATTTGTAAAGTAGCATGTTTGCGTAGGGTATGCCTTTAATAGCTGAAATTCTTGGTCTCGTTTTGATTTTTAAAAATTCTGATGGTTTTGTTATGTATATCAGTGCAGTGATATTTTAAATATCAATTTTACCTTTGATCGTAAACTTTGTCATATACATTATCATTTTATATTCAGTTTGTCATAGTACTTGCTCGTGCGCACAAACAGGTGCTGAAAACTGCCTTAGCTTTTATATAGCCACTGTGATATTTATATTGACCAATGTTTTCTTATCTCTAACTATGCCATTTCCTTCTTATATCTCCTAGAGGGACCCTTCAGCCTAACAGTGGATTTTCTACTTACTTTATTGTATTATTCTTAAGCACTAGTATTGGACGTTATTTTTGTTTGTGTAAAAAGTTATCGAGACATATGGCGTGCATTTATTGTACAGAACTTAAATCTGCGGTCACAGGACCAAGATGTGAACATGCGAAGGATTGTTGATGCTCCTTCTGTTGGGCGAGCACTGGTTCTTGATAATTAACATTAAATTAAATGGACGTGGTATTGCTGCCAGTCTCTAAGGCCGAACACAGCGTTTGCTCGCACGCTGCGCCGTCTACCACCACCCCAGGTGCGTCTGCGGCAACGAACGTTTTGGCAACCGGCGGCGTGTTGGTCATCCGCCGTGACGTCACCGCACGCTGTCGGTAGCGTGTGACGTTTTTTTAGTCGACAGCGATGCTGATGAATTTTTCGACGCTATTTTAGTTTGTGAATAATTTTAGTTAAGTTAGGAGCAAATTTTATTATTTTAATTAATTAGGTATAACTTGTTATTTATTATATGAATAACATCAATTGAAATAAAATAGAAACAGAAAATAAACTGATTTTATTATTCCTTAATAAATAAATTATAATTTTCCTAACACCCATTAATATCGCGGCGTTATACTGAGATAAGAGCAGTTTTGGCCTCACACAGATGTTTTTTTTTTTCATGAATTTGTTAGTGTTAGGTAATGTTCTTTTTTATTGTTTTCATGAATTTGTTAGTTTTAATGTTCTTTATTTATTGTAAGTACTTCGTGTGCGTGTGCCCAAATAAAATAATTTTCTTCTTTTGCCTTATACAGGGTGACAGGGCAACTCGACGGATTCCTCGAAAGGGGTTATATTAAAGGTCATAGCAACAAATTAAGTCCAGTGAACTAGGGCTCAAAACTGGAGGGTCAAAAAATAAAAAAAATGCTATTAAAGACCTTTTATTTCTGAGATTATGTAAGTCTTACAAGCATTTAAAAAAAATATATTACTCATTTTTCAACTTTCAGAAACGTATTAATAAAATGTTTGGAGTGGAGTAGGTAGTTTTTTCTCATAATTAGTTGTTTTTGGTAACAAGTCAGAAAATTTAAAAACATTCGAAGAACCGATACAGCTCGGTAACCATCCAGTTTTGAACTTTAGTTAACTGGACTAAATTTGTTGTAACCTCCAGTAGGTACTGGAGGTTACAACAAATTTAGTCCAGTTAACTCGACGTATTCCTTGAAAGGCGTTATACTAGACCTCTAGTATAACGCCTTTCAAGGAATACGTCGAGTTTCCTTGTCAGCCTGTTGTGCCCTACATCTACATTGATTTCATTGTCGTCATTCGGGTTTTCTTTTTTCCCATCCTGTTCTTTTTCTTATTTTTCCTTTTTGCCTTTTCTTTCTGCAGCTTGCTTCGTTCGTTTCTTTTCAGTTCTTTGTTTAGGTTTCTTATCAGGCGTGGTATTGGGCTGTTTGCATTATAGTTTCCGCTCAGGTATTGATGTTTTATTTCATTTATGAGGTGATCGAGAACACTTTCTGTAACTGCTTTTACGTGGCGGGCATACTGGAAAGGAATATATTAATTTTATAAAATGAAACAGGTATATAACGTGTCCAATGTGTCGTGTCAAAGCACACCATCAAACACCACAGTTAGAATATTATTACGTTATAATCATAATGCACACACTGAATTTTTACTATCTTAATATATATAATTCTTCTGTACGTGTGTTAGTCGCCTAACTCCTCCTAAACGGCTGGACCGATTTGGGTGAAATTTTGTGTGTGTATTTCAATGGGTCCTTGGATGGTTTGAAAATACAATTGGACCGGTAGGTGGCGCTGCTCTTCCGGGCAGGACGACGTCTGCCGGGTCCACAAGTAAATCCTATCCTATGAATATTATAACCGCGAAAATTTGTATGGGTGGATGCTTGGATGAATGTTTGTTACTCTTTCACGCCAAAACTACCTAACGAATTTGGATGAAATTTGGCATACAGATAGTTTATAACCAGGATTAACACATAGAATACTTCCTATCCTGATATTCCCACGGGATCGAAACTTATGCGGGTAAAACCGCGGGGCACTGCTAGTTATGTATAAAACATTGTTTATTTTTAAAATTAGTTACACTGGACCTTTAAACAGCTACAAAATGAATAGCAGTAGTATTTTAAATTAGAAATATCCTCATGTGTAGAGATTTTGAACAAATATACTATTTTCTCACCCTTTCATTCTTCATAAAAACATCCTGATTGTTGAATATGTTCATGAAACCCCTTAAGTCCTTATCTTTGGTTTCCAATGTCTGCAACGAAATACAACGGTTAAAATAAATATCTAGTTACGAAATCAAAACCAAAATATTTTATTTCACATACCAACCTACATGGCTGATAGGCACTTATGAAAGGTCAGAAGCTAGGTGCATGGTTCCGATGAATCGGTTCCAATTGGTGGAGAAGAGCGGGCAAGAAACTCCACGGTTACTCGGTTACAAAATATCGATTTTACTCTTCCATTTATTAATAATTAAACTACTTTGTTTGTGGAGCTCAGCTTGTGACCTGAGTCGAAATTAGAGGGTGGCAGGGTCATCGATGTAACCACATGCACATGATTCTAAACACCTAGCTTAGAAATTTTTCGTCGGTTATAAAAAAAATAATATCCAGAATTATGTACTGAATCCATGGTAACAGGTTGTGCGCTAATGTCTGATTAAGAAACATGTCATATCAAGTTTTGCCACTACCTTTACTATCCTTTACCTTCATGTCATCTTAATTCTCCCTTACGTAAAAAATCTACCGATTAATTTAATATCTTTTTACAAAAAAAAAATATCTGTGGAATTCAACTTTATTCTGATAATATTGCAAGTAAAGTTCAGCCGAATAAAACGTATTCTACGGCCCAGGTTGCTTCCTTGTGGCACTCTATGAATGTGGAACTAAGAAAATATTCTAATGGGAGCCTATAGTCGTCAACCGGGCACAAATCCTATTAGAAAAGTTCGGTGGTAGCGCTTTATAAAATAAAAAGCTTTAAATAATATAAACTGTGTCAAATAATGTATGAATGGAAAATCCAGGGCCCAATTCTTTCAGAGGCTTTTAATAACACAAAGCTAAAATTTATAAAGTTAAAAATCTAAGTTGAATATTATAATATTATCACTTACTTGTTTCACATGCAATTCCTTGGAAAAAACAAAAACGAATAAACTTAAAAATATTGAAAATCCTAAGGGTCCCGCCATTTTAATAAATCGTTCAAACATAGAACGGGCGACGGCCACTTGTTTTTCGTTCGTGTTCCATTCTGCGGTTTTGATTCGACCATATTGGACGCAAAGGATGTTGACAAACGGTTCCAAATTGTTTTCTTTTTCACCGATAACGCGCAATGGACGTGCCATAGTTCAGTCGGATGTACCTTCTATTTTTTAATTTTTCGTTTGTTTTGACTTTTTAGTTTTTTAGTTTTTGTAAACGTGGGTTTGAGGAAATGATTGTTCGTACTAGTCGTAAGTAAACTGGAGCGACGATCTTTGCAGTTAGGATGGTCGAGGATGGAGTTACATGGCATGTGATTGAAGACATAAGTCGACTGCTATAGGTTGATGATGATCATAAGGCATGCCTCTGCTTTAGATGTATAGTCACGAGCACCAATATGTCAACACTTGGCCACTTTCAATTGCGATTTTTTCGAGAAATAACGAATGCAACGTTGAAATACGACACACTTCATAAACCTATAGGTTCGTAAATGTTCGTAACAACATAAAATTTCTTTAAAAAATAAAGAAGTAAATCGGTTTTGAATAAAGCCCAGTGTATACATACTTTTGCTCGTGACTGTACCAGCACGGATATTATTTGGATGTTGCTGGATATTATTGCAACATTTCTTTAATATAAATATAATCCAAATTAATAAACTAAATTATAAAAATGTCTAAGTTAGTGTATCTGTGTGTTTGTTTGGCAAGGTTGTACGTGAACCGTCATCATCTGTCTTGTTTTTTCCACTTAAAAGACATGTGACGTCCATCAACCGGCATACGGCCCGCTTGGTGGATTACGGCCCAGTCCCTCACAGCGAGAAGGCCTGTGTCCCAGGAGTAGGAACATTATAGGCTGATTATCTTAGGGTTAAGTTGATGTGGCTCGGTTTCGCGATGTAATGACCAATAATGGTTTATCTAGAAATTGATGCACCATCTGCTTTTGCTCCCACAATGACCACCAATAGTTTTCTAAAGATACATGTACTCGTATTCGCACTACTTTTTTAAGATCCGTTATAGTCCGGTTAATATAGACATTCACCCTTGCATAAATTGCAAGAAATCTGAAAATTTTTATTTATGTTAGGGACATCATTGCAATGAAATTGTGAAAAGTCCCCTTCGATCCCATGTCTGCAAAAAAAATATTCAAGGTCAAAGTACGAAAAAATTAGTATTTGGATTTTTCAGCGAAACGGTTACTTTTACAATAAAAATATTTCAGACACAAATTGTAGATCATGCAATTATCTACGAAAATGGTTCTTACACTTTTTTTCATAACATTAACCATTTCTGAGAATAAGCGATTACAAAATTTACATTAGTTGTATTCTCCATCCAGTCATGCTTATTGCATGACTACGCTGCCTATGTACGCACGGCTACACATCAAGCTATACATAACCAGTATAAGCTGACTTCTGATTATACGAAAAACCTATACAATGCGAGGTCAGCTAAAACTGGAATGTATAGCTTGATGTGTAGCCGTGTGTACATTCAAATAATGTTTTATAGATTCTTAGAATAATCTAAGAATCTATAAAACATTATTTGTGAACTGTCCCATTGCCTATAAAGGCAATGGGACAGTTCACAGGTATCGGTAGGAAATATGCGGTATTTTCATTTTAGACCGTGTCTGCAATGCATGCTTGCAGGCACGGTATAAAAGGTTTTTTTTTGTTTACTAGCTTACGCTGTCCCACTCCTGGGCAAAGGCCTCCCTCCACTCCTTCCATCTTTCGCGAGCTTGCACGTCGTCCTTCCAGTTTTGACGGAATCTATTCAGCTCGTCCCGCTGCTCCTGCGTGGTCTGCCGCGACCCCTACTCACTGTCTCAGGGCACCAGTTCTGTGCTATTTGGGCCCACAGTTTGTCCGGCAGCGGCTTACCGCAGATATGTCCTTCCCAGTGCCATTTAAGTTAGGTAGGCTTTTGTAAGACGTTGTATGAAAATTATCTTAACGCAAAATCGTTCTTGTAAAACTTGTAGCAAGTCAAGCTGCTGTAAACGTTTACACTATGCAAGTCTACTTGCGCAATAGAACTTGCCATAGTATTTACTTTATAGATAAGTGTATGCCTTCATACGCCTGGAGCATTCCCGAGAAACGGGCGGATATCTTGCACCGAGATTTCTCGATACATATTCAAGATAGATAAATTTACAAAGCTATCGCAAACGAGTAGGAAGTTACGGGTATATTCTTGACATCTTCAGCGTGTAGGTAATTTGTTTTCGCCATTTGTTAATAAATAATTTATTGGCATAAAAAATGTGTACAAACAAAGTGAAGCCCTGACTCCTGCGCACCAACCATATCTTTTTGGAAAGGTATCGAACCATTTGCCAGTAATAGATGGCATTGTTGTATTTGAACTGTCAGAAGTAGTACTTGCAGTAGAATTTGGTGGTGCATTGTGTACACATTCCACATATCCGTCGGCCACGGTTCCCACTTACCATCAATACTCGATACTATATTTGCATTCCATAAAGTGTAGTGGTAACTTAAAATTATATGTGATCATTATGGACACTGTCGGGCGCAGCGAAATAGTAGAAGAGAGGAAGATTTGAAAAACTTAGTCTGTTTGTTTGATAAATTTTTTGAACTAAATATTATATTATAAATATATAATAAACAATATGGGCTGATTATGAACGTAAAAACAACAATATCTTGTAGGAACAAGACATAAAATGCAAAATTCTGATCTTGGTTCCAGGACTGGTGCTACTTATAGTACCTAATCAAAATATTAATGATCATGGTAGTTATGGTAGTGGCCTAGTGGTTGTAGATTCGAACTCAGACAAGTGCTTACAAGTGCACCACTGCTCTCCAAAGTGAAGGAAAATATCGTGAGGAAACCGGCACCACTACTCTCCAAAGTAAAGGAAAATATCGTGAGGAAACCGGCACCACTACTCTCCAAAGTAAAGGAAAATATCGTGAGGAAACCGGCATGTCCTAGAACCAAACATTCGAAGCCATGTGACATGTACCAACCCACACTGGGCCTGCGTGGTCATTACGGCCCACTCCTTGACACCAAGAGGAGGTCTGTGTCCCAGCATAATGTTATCATAATATTATATTACGCTGATTCTGCTATGGTAGTTATGGGACCCTGTTATGAATAAAAACAATAGTGTAAACATCGGTTTTTTATTCAACTCCAGTTATTTCTATAAAAATATACTGACATTTGTTGAAATTATAGTTGATTACAATAAATTATACTTAAATAGGCTTAAAAATAATAAATAACTTCTGCCTTGATAGTGCCTTACTTATAACAATACCTCCTTCGCAGGATGGCTGAGAAAGGCCGAAAATCGATTTGAATGGCGTGCAATAGGAGTAGCCTATGTCCAGCAGTGGACTGCTATAGGCTGATGATGATGATGATGAATCATAGCAGTTAACATGAATTTGGGAATCTGTCTTATCTTTATTATGCGCGTTTACACCAAATGAATAGTCGGCTGCCGACTGTGAAAATATATGAAAAACCAAGGACAGTCAGTCGGCGGCTCAAGTTGTTTATTTTGGACGTTCATAGTCTTCAGCGGACTATAATTATGCTTTGGTGTAAATGCGGCCTTAGCCTTTTAGAAACCAGGGCGTAGGTATGTTAAATGATCAAATGAATGAAATCATCTCTAATTAATACATGAACGTGTCTCTTTCACTTGAAAAAGTGGACGATCTCGGTTGGTTTCTAGATAGTCTTAGCGTGTCTAGTACGTTTGGTCGCCGCAACCGCATTTGATGCATGTCGCCGTTCTGAAATTAATTATAAAAATAATAAGTATCATTTATAATTAAATTGTAACATAATGTACATACTCACAGTTATCTTCATTCATTCCTCCACGTCAGAACAAGCATTCTGTTACCGTTAGGCGCTGATCTGATTATTTATTACGACACATTTATCCACAATCAGTACACAGACACAGCTCCATCTTTAAGATGACACTACGATGATTTAGTGACATCCAAGGGTTGGTAATTTCGCCCACATTGATGGATATCATTTTTCCTATAAACACTATACTTCTAATACAAAATAACTATAGATTTTATCGTATTTTATTAATAATATATTTTATTATGACAGCTTTGACAACGACGTTTAATACGTCGCCATGGCAAACTTTCTTTCAAATTCTTACCTGCCTGTATCATTTTAGCTAATTAGATATGAATACTTATTATATTTAGTTACTGGCCATCTTCATAACTCAAATTCACATTTTCTACATGATGTTATTCTACGAGCTGACATTATAGATCCACGCAATCCAAGGATCAGTTCGGGTTTCGCCTCTAAAGCGAATACAATAAAGAGCCTGATACTCCAGGGCTACCTATCGCGGTAATACCCAGCGAACCTCTCCGCTCCGGTACCTGTCAGACCCTGCCTACGCCTCCGTCCTCCGTCCTCCGTGAAGGGCTCCTGTGACTATTGGGCCGCGCCTCATCCGAGGGCCGCCTCACCTGGCGGGCTGACAGCGTCTCTGTCGTGCCTCTCTCTCTTGCTGTCGAGCTGCGTCCTGCCTTGCTGCGTGGACCCTCCAACGGGTGTCCTCCGCCTGCACTTCATCTATACCTGTACCTGCGCCGGCTCCTGCTGCCGTGCTGCAGCCTGCCCCTGGCCCTCCTACGGGTGTCCTCCGTGCCGCACACGCACCAGCGACCTGCCCTCATCTGTACCTGCATCTGTCACTGGCACCTGCCTCGCGTCTACCTCCCTCCATCTGGATCTCCACCTCAGCCTCCTCAGCCCACCTATCGCGCATCGTCATCCACATACCCCACCTCCACATACTACACACCACTCTAAGTCCATCTCCATCTTAAAGTTATAAATATACCTTTAATTGTTTTCTACCTCCCTTTCTTTAATTTCATTTTTCCTTTGGTTTTTATAAGTTTAGTTACTTGTCGCTACACGACAAAATATAATTGAAAAAATCAAGTTGATGCTTGTCCGGAATTAGATTTAGAGGCGAGGCTTTAACCACTGCACCATCATGACATGACACGACACCTAATAATTTAAATAAATACAGGACTCACTTGATATCCTCGACCAAAAGGGTGACTAAATTGTAGTCTTCTATCGGAAAAAGTTCTTAGTCCTGAACTTTCAACATTTTTATTTCTATCTAAATATCTGTCTTCCCTATCGATTATCATTTGTTTATTGATTCTTTCGACCCTTTGTCTTGCGTTTATTATTTTATTTAGAGCTCTCTGTTCCAATTCAACCCTTTTGTCATAATTGTCTAAGTGGTGATCAATTGCTGTTGATAAAATTGTTTGTCGTGCATCGTTTTTGGCAAATGTTTCTTGATTTCTGTTTTTTGAAATATCTCGTAGATCATTGTTGTCATCATATTGACGATCTTCGTTGTGCTTACTATTTAAAATGTAATTGTATTTATCGTGGTAATCCCGGTTCTCCGCTAGCGCAGTCATACTTGGAATATCTACGTACAAATTGCCCATATTGTCAACGTATTTCGTTTCATGATATTCATCAAATTGTGGATCCATATAATTATAGTTTTGGTTTGGATTATTTTCATTTTCAGCGTAAGTAAGCTCGTGATCACTGTCTGTTCCTTTTGACATACGGTGAAACATTCTCCTTAATGTAGCTATCTCATCTTCTACACTTGCATTGTTTTCATTTTCTAGATAATGTCTAAGATCATTCAACTCCTTCTTGTCTTGTAGTTTTTCAAGTTTACTTGTTGATTGAGTTTCTTGGGATTTGTTAACGCCGGTTTCGTATATTTTTCTCATTTTCATATCAAATAATTCTTTCAAATCTTCATCAAATTTGATGTTATTTACTTCTTGCTCTAACGAGTTTAATATTGAAAGCAATCTTTTGTGTTTATAATCTGTATGTTTATTTTGTGCTCTAAGCTTAGCTGCTTTAACGTTACTAACAACATGGTTTTGGCTTGGTTTTCGATACTTGGTAGTAACGTTTTCTTTCACTACGTCCGTCACTACGTCCCTTTTAGTTGTAGATTCCTTTTCTACGTACGTGTTTAAAGTACGTACTTTAAATATAAGATCTTCAAATATATTTGCTGCGTTTGCGGGTTTCAATACAGGCTTTTGATCTTGAGGTGTAGATGGTAAGGGGTCGCTGGAGAACTTAATGACTAAATCATTCCGATCATCGGTTATTTTTGAAATTACATAATTATTTTTAGGTGCAATCGCATCCGTTATCTGCGAAAAAGTTTATGAGTAATTAAAGTATCTTATTTTTGCTTGCATAATTTCTCACACGTAGTAGGGACTGTATGTATCTCTTGATTATTAAAGGCCTTGATTATTATACCTACCCTAGAAAATTCGTCAGAAGATTCTTCATTCTCCACTTTTTTTCCCTTTGCATGATTTTCTTTACTATTATTTCCTTTGAATTCATTAATATGGCGAGATCTGCAAAATATAATAAACTTTACTGAGTGATTGTTTTATTCTAGAATAGACGACCCCTCTCCTCCAGAGGGTGTCGTAAGAGCCGACTAAGGGATGGTGTAGGTGGTTGATAATATATCATCCTACATCTACATATACCCGTGTGAGTACTTTAACAAAAAACTCCACACCTAGACTATCTTTGGGCTCGGAAAAGTATTTCCTAGAGGTCTGGATGGAACAGTAAGCATCAGTGCAGGATGACGACTCAGGGCGGTGGCGGATGAACGTCACGCACGTCAACGGCAGCGTCCAAAAACCCAGTTAGGCGGTCTACTGCGCACCCACCAACCCGCATTAGACAAGCGTGGTGGGTTAATTTTGGTCAAAGCCCCTTCCAAAAAAAAAAAAAAATAAGTGAGGGGAGGCCTTTGCCCTGCAGTGGGACAGAAATGGCTGAATAAAAAAAATACGCGTGAATTGGTATTAAGTTTCTCCATCTAAAATTCCTCAGTAGCAGCACTGAGTATGTTTTTGTGTCCGGTTGAAGGCAATAGACTTCGCCCTAAAAATGTGGGTCTATGTAAGTACTTCAACAGCAAAAGTAGATGATCAAAATCAGAAATTCAATACTAATGAACGGACGCGTCAGAACTGTGTGGCGTCGAAGTGATTCAAAAGTATGTGATTGTAAATTATACCAAACATTTACTACTAGTACAGCTGCCATATATTCGTGATCAGTTTTGACTTTGGTTTGAATTTTTGATTTTGATCTATCATCTACTTTTGCTGTTACACCTCTGCCGGGTTAGGCAGAGGTGTAACAGCAAAGGTGAGCAGAGGTGTTTACTACACTCACATTTCGCTAGTTTTGTTTAATTGTAGTGTAGTTCGGGGAATACCTATATAGGAGTGGTGTTGTGTTGATGTTAAATTGTATAATTGTGTAGGATCGGCCATTGGTCTTTGTGTAATGAGCCACTTTCTAATCGGACATAAAAAAAGTGTTATTGTATAGTGATTTCTTAAGGATGATTTCTGAGAGGCTAGACTCTGCAGTGCTGGGGAGATTCATCCAGCTCCATGAGACAAGATGATGCTATTACTGACTAAGAGTTGTATTTTTTTGACATGATTTATTTTGACATAGGTGGTTTTATGATCGTATTATTTGAATTTTGCGAGTCTGAATGATGTTTTATTTTTGATTGTTTGTATTGACTAACATAGTTTTAAGACCTTTGTTACTAAACAACTATGGACGTGTTTAGTAATTAGTCTGCAATAAATGGATTTATTATTATATTAACTTACTTTGAGGGGATACGTGGTGATTTCATTCCATTGGTCTGTCTGTCTTTCTTTTGTGGGATACCAGGGATTATTGGACGCTTTGGCTGGCTTTGTGCTGCCAACTTAACTTCGTCACTTCTTGCGTCATTATGTGGCCGGTTCTTTATGGTTTTACTCGAATCTCGCTTTAAATCTTTCTCTAGCTGATTCTTAAGCTGTGGTCCTCCTGTAAACGAAAATAACATTTTTATAATCAGAGATCAGAATTTGAATAAGCAACTAGTAAATAAATCAGAATTGTTTAAGATAATAATTAATGAAATTCTATTATACCTTTTTTCTTCTTCATATTTTTTGTTGTTTGTATGCTGTTATATGTTGATTTAGTTGGTGCATCATCTCTGGCTAAATGAATTAAAAGCGTTACATTAAAATCAGAATGCAAGTTATATTTGACAAACAAGATAATAATATTATAAGCTGTTGTTTTGCATCCTCGTCAAATTTCAGGAGGCTGTTATGAAAGACATAAATAATCAAATAAAATTACGAATACATACTTAAATAATAGATACATACTTGTTTTTTAGTTATTTAAGTTGCGGTCGCCGCGGTCTCACACAGGCCGCGTTTTAAAATGCGTGTGCCACACATGCCGATTTCCGAAAATTTAGAAAAAGAAACCTACTTATTTTATTATCGTTTCGTGCCGAGAATCAGTAGCATAGTTATCTCCTTGAATTTGACGAGGATGCAAAACGACACCTTGTATAACAATACGTTGGTCGCTTAGAAAGGTTGGGTAGAGTTGTCTTGTATACCCACAGTCAAGTCAAGATTGGGGGCAAGCTCTTTAACACATGCATAAATTCAGACTACAGGATACTGACTAAAAACGAAAAAAAAAACACTGCCCGGCCCGATCATCATCTAAAGTTCGTTTTTTAATCCCAGATAGTAATCTGACATTTAAATCTTTTGTGTTTGCGTTCTGGGTTTAAAAACGCACTTTAGTCGTACTTACCACCACGCGACGACTAGACCAATCTTTGGGCGGTTTTTTTTGTTAGTGTGCATATACATGAGAGTCGACGAGTGTCGACGGCTGCAGTTGGCTCTGCCATTGACGCGTGCTGCTCGTGTGTACCTTTGCATACTTAGAAACGTCAAACCAACCTTTCCACACGAAAGACGGGTCTCTTTCGCAGAGGCAACTGCGGGTTTCCTTGTATCCTCTGGGACATCCACATCGCTTAGTATATCCCTGTCCAGGTATGGGGGGGACTATCTTATACACTGACTGTCTTGGTTTAGGTGCATCTGAGATATTGCAGACTATTTGAACACTCTGGAATTATATGAACGTGTGCAAGACGATAGGATGTGGAAAGGAATGAAGATGGAAGAATAAATGGTCCTAACTCATTCTTGTTTCTCAATCATTCAGTTAATTTTACAAACTATGCGAAACAGGGACGCTAGAGTTGTATATGTGATATATTAATATCCAGAAAATACAGTCGATAAAAATTATATCCCAAGCTGCACAGCCAGCTTCGGCAGCATAATTTTAATGTTTTGCCATATTTGAGGTCTATCCAACTTACTTCGGAATTTAGGAGTTAATTTAAATAAAAGACTTACGTTCTGTATAGAGTCAGTGTCTCCCATTTTGTACTTGGAATAGGCGGATACACCGCATCCAATATGTGTCGCTCCACCACGTATGAGATTGAGGTAATATTTCAAGTTGACGTCTGGAAGTCTTGCAAGGAAATTATGTCACTAACATCATTATAAAATCACGAAAGTATTCCCAGAAAAGATAGGTAAGTTTGTATGGTCTGTTTCAAAAGTATCTAATGAAAATGTAAACAAATCGATCAAAAAACGTTCGCAGGTCGTTAACTGAATCATTTGTTTTTTAGTTTCCATGCCAATTTGTAGTGCGTTTTTTATTTTTCAACCTATGGTTATGATACCTGCCCAACATCAATGCGTATACTACTAGGTTGCTGTATAAACAACAGTGACAACATCATCAAGATACACAAGGTGGATTAAATTCTCAAAGCTAACTCAAAAACTTCCCAAGCTCAGTTAATAAATTTTATATGGGGTGATACCTTACACATTAAAAATAATAATTTACGAAATCCATCTGCAATTGCCGGAGATATCGCGTAACATATGTATATATATATACAATAAAAAAAATATACAGTCGAACTGAGAACCTCCTTCTTTTGAAATCGGTAAAATATTAAGTAAAAACAGTACTTACTCATGCAAACGTGGACAGCTCATAATAATAGCTTTTGTCACTTTTTTCTTGAGCGCATGCGTGGACTTTAAAAATCTGTCTATAGAAAATATGACTTTTCCTTCATTCAAGCCTTGCTCAGTATTGTTTGGTTTCAAGTACTCCCAATTTGGATACTTGTAACGGATAATGGCAATAGTCTGGCTAGGGTCCGGAAACTTTTCTGAAATATTAAGGCTATGTGTAAAAGGGTTGTTGTGTGTGGTCCAGTGTTAAACCGAACTACGAGTTGTAGATCGCTTTCCTTTGTGTAAATAATTCCATCACCACTGCTCTCAAAACGGTGAAGAAAAACATCGTAATGAAACCGGCATGTCCAAAAACCGACAATTCAAAGGTATATGACATCTACTAACCCGCACTGGGCCCGCGTGGTAGATTATAGCGCACTCTTTCTCAAAGAGAATAGGCTTACGTCCTAGCAGTAGGAAGGCAGTAGGCAGTAGGGAGGGTGAGGTGGGATTACTGAATATAGTAGCAGTATACTGCTATAGGCTAATGATGATGTGATTATAGAGGTATGAGGAACAGTGTGGAAAGTTCTTCATCCTCCACAGGAAAGGATCCTCCAACCAGGCGGGTATTGTGACTGATGGGCTACTGTTCAACGGTTGCCGTCCAGTTGCCGTCTATATGCCAATCGTGCGGATAACTCTGCTTGCACTATGTTGGATTTTGCGTGATAGCGTAATGAATATTATGGTAATATGAACTGTAATTTAAAAGGATGGCAATTAACTTACCAGTGGCTCTGCAGGCATCTTCCCTTCCACCGAGACATTGATTAGCCAGCACTTGTGCTAAGAATGCCAGTTCTTTATCCCATTCCTGCAATAGCATTCTTATTTATATGGTATAGTATTGTATAGCTGTAGCAAAGTATGTCAGACCCATATTTGTATGTCTTAAGACAAAACAGTGTACTATTTTATATGTATGACCTATTGTATACCTATGTTTTACAAATAAACTTTATGATTTATGACCAAGTTATTGGAAAAGTTCCTCTTTGTAGGGCGTCGTCTTTGACACTCTTAGCTGTGAGACAGTACAATCTACAATGTACCTAGCCTTTTCCCAACTATGTTGGCGTCGGCAGTCTAACGGGATGCAGCTGAATATCAGTATTTTACATGGAGCAACTGCCCATCTGACCCCCACAACCCAATTACTGGGTAATACGATACCCCGTTGTAAGACTGGTTGTCAAACTGTTTGTCAGACTTTTGGGCTTCTGACTACCCGTAACGACTAACAAAGATTTGTGAATGACAGCCGAGACCATCGGCTTAACATGCTTTCCAAGGAACAGAGAGGTCTCGATATGTAATGGATGGTCACCCATCCACGAACCAAAAGCGGCAAGCATAGCTTAACCTTCGAGCACCCGTAAGGATGGTAGCGTATCGATGTCCCTGTCAACCTGTATGTGTACCTTTAATCCGAAACACACCATCACCTGTTGCTTGGTGGCCAGTAGTATTTCAGTTTTAGTTAGTTTATTAGTAAATGTTTATATTATACTAGCTGCGCCCCGCGGTTTCACCCGCATAAACTTCGATCCCGTGGGAATATCGGGATAAAAAGCATCCTATACGTTAATCCTGGTTATAAACTATCTGTGTGCCAAATGTCATCCAAATCTGTCCAGTAGTTTTTGCGTGAAAGAGTAACAAACATCTATTCTTTCATCTATCTATCCATCCAGCCATCTATACAAACTTTCACGTTTATAATATTATATAGCAGGACTTACCAATTTCATAAGTCCGTACGCTCTCGGTAGAACTTCATCATTTCTTCCTTTCTCCGTGCCAGTGGCTACTTTACCTCTTATACTAAAACGTTAAAACGTAGGGATTAGATTACTATTACTAGGCATTTTAAATTCGATTTTGCATATTATGCATTGTTGATAATGATGTAGTTAATTTTCTAGCACTTTTTCAAACCATGAATGCAGCTATGAATATTTCAAAATCCGACGTTTTACAGCATGTATCATAAAGGTGTATCATGTTTATGGGTACAAAACTGTAGTAGTTACCTACTCTACCCAAATCTATGGGACGGCTGATTATTTTTTCGCTGCGATTACGCTGTTGCATTGGTCTCATGGAGAAAGTTGGTCGATGTGAGCGTACTTTGGGGTTCCATGACCAGCAGTTGACGTCTTTCGGCTCAATGATGACGACGATGATAAAAACTACTTACTCATTAACATTGGCTAGTATGGTCTGTACCATCTTAGGAGTCAGCTGAACTTTTACTGGGTTCCCACAGCGAGGTCCAAATACATGATTCTGGGAAATAAAACGATCTTTATTAACAGACGTCCGCAACACAGGCAGGTACGTTGGAGTGCCTTGTTCGTGTAGTGGATGCAAGAGCGACTGCTAGGCATGAGGTCCTAGATTCCATTTCCAGGTTGGACAATGGAGATGGGGTTTTCCATCAGGAATTTCTCGGTAGTTCCGAGTCTGGGGTAGTGCCGGTTTGATAGCAATAGGCACATAGGACTTTAAACATAACTGGCGGATTATGTGTGATTTTTAGACCAATGTCTACCATAGATTTATGTAAATGACGTATGGCGAAATTCACCAATGAAACTGAACATGATGAACACATCGAAACCGCGTTTTAGAGCTGTCAGTGTCATCATTGTTATGGAATCAGTTCTTAAACGCTGTTTAGATATGCTGATCCCGTTCAATTTTAGTGTTGAAATTTGCCCTTAGTGGTACTTACATGGTCATAGTACATGCACACGACATGAGTACCTTCTTTGCAGTACTTTTGTTTGGGACAGTACCTGGACACGTAAGTCGCTTCCTGGTTAAACACATCATCCACAATGGAACATTTCGTAGATTTTAGAAATATAAGAATCAATGTGATAATCTGGAATCATAAAATTGTGGATAAAACAAGTAGGGAAGAAGAGGAAAAAATAACAGCACAGCAACTACTAGCTCAGGCAAGTTTTTACTTTGCATTTTGTCATGTATTGCTATAAGATGTTTATCAGGTTTTCCACTAGACTACATTTGTTGAAAAAAAAACTATTTCTTTTTTATGGAATGTAGGTGGGCAAGAAAAAATGCATTGTCTTCAAAACAGAACCAACATGTAAAATTTTAACTCCGTAGGATAAGGTAAAGTGGTTTTAATTCCGCATGCAAGATTTTACCCATTATACACTGTTAAATTTTGATCGTTTTAATCCTTATAAGGGGTCATTGTACTCATCATTATGAACAACTTTTACTACGGGACCAACCCTAAAATCGTGAAAAAAAATCAGTTGATCCATACATTATGTTGAGTTATGCGAACATGAATCTATGGATCAACTGATTTTTTTTTCACTAAGTAGCTAAAAAGGCAAGTTAAGTAAAAACTTGTAATAACTTGACGTGACTTTTATAGAGAAATGTATTTAAGAAGAAATAAAACTATCGAAGCAAAATACGAAACAAAATAAAATGTATCTAGTTTTGATAATTTCATGGTAAGTCTTGACTCCATAAAAAAAAAAAAAATTTTCATAGACAGGAGGAGATAGTGGTGAGTTTTAATAAAGAAACTCATGAACATGATTTGGACATTTTCAATACTAGTGTTTCTCGGTTTAAGCATTTATTGGTGAAAAGCCTTTTCACGAAAAAGTAATTGTTTGCGTCTGAATGACTTTTAGTTTGTGTAAGGGCTGATTTTTCATCACCAGATAACTTTTAATCGATGAATAAAATTGACGTTTGACAGGTTTTGTAAGACGAAGACATTTATTCGTCGGATATGGTAGGTACAAAGATGGTTGGTACATATGAATATGTTCGACACATCCGCCGCTACTAGCGGCATACGAATATTTACAATGTGATCCCGTGTGTACACGTGGGTATAAAACCTAACTTATGTACTACTTAAACTCTAGTAAACAATACAAAACACTTATACTATGGACATTTGTACTATAATATACAACATGAAAAAAAATAAAAACTCAACAGTAACCACATTTCTATTATACAACTAAATAAATCTACCTTATTACATAGTAAAAAAAATATTATTTACTTATTAACCCATAAAATCAAAACATTCTTTTAATGTGTAAAAAATATTTTGGAGAAGCCAATTTTTTAGACTTTTTTTGTAAAAATTAAATGGTAGCTCTCGTATTACTTTTAGAATATGGTTATATATTTTAATGGACATAAGGTAGCTGTTTCTGTAGTGGAGAGTACTATTTCAAATTTGATTTTTAACTTGTATGAAATAACTGTCAACATTTCAAAGTTATTTCTCGAATAAAGTTATCAGATGATTGAAAAATCGGCACCCCAATTGCGTAACACACGATCAATCGGAATCTGAATCGTTTTGAAGCAAATTGCTAATCCATTGCTTCATAAGTTCGAAAAATTTGTCTGCTCAATACGTAAATAACGCAATGAATGTTGTTGAACTGTCAAAATGAAACCGATTCCGATTGATCGTTTGTTACGCAATTGGGATGCAGCACTTGGTTGATCGTGTTACTTTGTTTGCTAATTTATGTTATAGATATTTTGTACCGATCTTTTTTATTGTCTTTCTTGTTTCAAGAGTTTATCAGTGGAAACTTGTAAATGGCCATCAAATGCATATTGTTTAAGAAGACTGTTTTTATTAGCTCTTAGTTTCCCGAATAGAATAAAATAGATAAATAATCACAATATTAATACTTACATTTAAAATCATTGTTTTATGTTCCAAGGTACGACGAAGACATAATAGAGAAATCATTCAGCTCGTTCCAATTTTTCGTTGAATTTGTTTAAAACCTCTGCATAGCACAATATTATACCTTTCATGACATATTTAAGAAAACAGGTATTTTGATTTAATTATACATCATTTGTATTTACATCAAATTTTTATTTTATACAATTCGTTTCATTAATTAGTCTAATGTAAACATTTTATTTGACGTTGGAGTTTTGTTTTTTTGTTTACAAAACGTTGTTGATTTGTTATTTCAAACTGTTGGTATACGCTTTACAGTGTTTATTTTCAGAACGTCTATTTTTCAATTTTATTTCACAAACTCAGTGTCTATTTCCAAGTTATTTTTCACTTAGCACTTCTGATTTCCGTGGGTTTCTATTCCTTTGTGTTTTCTTGTTTTTGTTAGTTTTATTTCTTTAATTTCTCTAACCTTTGTCTCAGTTTATCGCTATTGGTTCAGTTCAAAACATACTATTGAACGCTCATTGTTCTACTGACTTTATTTCATTCCTTCGTTTTAGTGATATCTATGGTGTTGTCTTTTTGTGAAATGTTGAACTTAGATGCACAGTAGAAAAGATTTCATGTAGGCGCTTACTGGTTGCTTTTTTTTTTTTTTTGAGGATGGGAAATCATTAAATGACCCCTCCCGCTCTAAGTGAAGCGGAAGGGAGTGTCAGACTCTTACTGACTAAAACCCACCCGTGTTCCTTCCTTAGCCCTTTATGTTCCTTATGATTCCTTGCAAAGTTATCTCTTTAATGCAGTAATTTGGGACAGTTTCTGCAACATAGGTTTTAGATGTCTTTTAGATTTCTAAATCATCACGAGTCTTCCTGTATAACATAATCCTATATTAATAGCTTATGGGTGTGTAATAGGTGATCATCAATGTAAGCAATGTTACTGTATGAGTGCATTGCGCAGTATTTTTCTTTTCCTCACAGGTTCTTTTCTTTTGCTTCAGATTGAGGGGACACAGTGAGTCAGTCCAAGCAGTGGTGGCCTAGTCGTTACGGCTGCGACTTATGAGTTGTAGGTTCGAAACCAGACAAGCGCTTTACTTTGTGTAAATTATTGAATCACCACTGCTCTCCAAAGTGAAGGAAAATATCATGAGGAAACGGCTTGTCTTAGAACCAACAATTCGAAGACATGTGACATCTACTAACTGGGCACGAGTGGTAGAGGAAGGCGAAAGAAGGCGTGTATTCCAGCAGTAGGAATATTAAAGGGTGATTATGCAGTATGAGTCTCTGCTTGACCAGTCTCGGGTCAAGGCGTAAGACTCAGGTCTTGCCTCAGGGCTGCCTCTGCCACGTTCTAAAAGAGAGTCATATTTAAAGTGCCGTTTTCCTATTGGGTCATGTCTACGACATCGGACACTCACGTTAGCATTTCAAGTTCAGCTATTTTGTTGGCTAGGTTTTTTAGTAGGTAGGTAGGGAGGAGGGTCCAATACAAACAACAAACATTTTATAAAAGAAAAAAATATTTTATTTAATGTATCACGAATCATAAAAATATCATATAATACGTGCAAAGTTTACAACAATTAGTACATTATATTTACAAATAACGGCAGTAAACGAACGATTTTCTTTAAATAAATATACTAGAACTAATAACACTGAAAAAGTCAAAGTCAAACTTATACATTTGCCAGAAATATGGTCTAAAGGATAGTATATAATATATAATCTAATCTATAGTGCTCATATACACGAACGGCACGCGTCAGCGGCAGAAGCAACCGCAGCCGTTGAACTGTGCCGCTCGTGTGATGAACACCTAAGGCAAAATTAGTTTATTACATTCAAACAAAAATATATTCACTTCTACTTAAATTAAAAGCTAAACTAACAATTTGCTAAAAATATTAAGATTTAAACATTTTCAAGACATTGTGCTTATATATGTAGATTTAGAAAAGTTGGAATAGATTTGGATTTTCACACAATAAAAATAGATCTACATGGTAGACAAGTTCAAACACACATTGTTCGCGCACTTAGTCACGTTTTATGCCTACGCGCGTATCCCGATTATTCCCGAAGGCCGTCTCTTCAACGCGAGCAATCTCACAAAAGCGAACGGTGGGTACCTCGGCATGTATCTTGGCAGTAATGGAGTACTTGAAACTATGAAATAATTTCAAGTTTGTTCTCTCTTTCATCTCGGATACTTGTTCCATGCTTGCTCAATCATAATATAGGTCTATCTCTTTTCAGGTATTTCTTTTTGGGGATAATTTCAACTTTGATTTTATCAGCTTTTTGCGTCGTCGTTGGCTGCGTTGGTCGTTCCTTCTCGGTCTGAAATTACTGAACATTTCTTATTGAATAGTGATATGGGATGGTAAGAGTAATTTCTTATCATGAAGTAGACTGTTTTTTATCTTGACAACATTTATACTACTTTTTTTATTCTTATATGACCAAGTTTAGCAAGGAAATGTATAAAAATTAACAACGTGTTTGCTAAAAGTACTTCATTGTGACTACAATACTAAGAAACTACTGTGATATAATAAATTGTAGCTATATTTTGCTTATTTCTTACATAAAAGAATATCAAGGCTTCCACAGACAGGCGCGATGCGACTCCAGTAGAACTATTTCTATAAGGTCGGTCTTGTCTGTCTGTCGTCATCATATTCTGCCTAGGCTTGGCTTCCAGTCTAACCGGATGCAGCTGAATACCAGAATTTGACATGAAGCGACTGCCTATCTGACCTCCACAACTCAGTTACTGGGTAATACGATACCCCTTGGGAACACTGGTTGTCAGATTTTCAGGCTTCTGACGACCCGTAACTACGGTCAAAGATCCACGAATGACAGCCGGAACCAACGGCTTAAAGTGCTTTCTGAGGCACGGAGGGGTCTTGGTATGTAAATATGGTCACCCATCCACGGACCAACCGCGGCAAACGTAGCTTAAACTGATCAATCGACTCGTGCGGCTGTTATTACTGAGCTACATACGTTTTCTTTCTTTAAAAAAAGTGAATTTCGTAGAAAAATGCAGTTGACTCTTTGCACTTTGCTGACGTCGATGGTGACTATGTGATCGTTAGACTTTAGGGCCTTTGATGACCCGTTACGTCTGTCAAAGATCCACGAATGACAGCCGGGACCAACGGCTTACCGTGCTTTCCGAGGGACGGAGGAGTCTTGGAATGTAAAGGTTGTCTGTCTCTTGTTATGTTAACTGCTATTTTTCTTTCTTGTTCCTAACACAATCTGCCCTAATCTTTATTAGCTGGTCTAATTTGTACTTACTTCAAATACTCGTCTATAACGAGGAGATACGGGTATTCTCCGTGCTTTGTGCTCAGGATATGTAAACGTTCTTCTACCAAACGTTTTGATAGCCTGATCTATGTTTATCGTGTCTGTTTTTCTCTTATCACCCGTCGTAATTTTTTTTTGTCTGTCGTCATAAATTTTCTTGTGAATTATTTTTTTGGCAGCAACTTGACGTGACTCATTAACGGGTGTACGCAAACTTTTTTGATTGCGGTTATCCACATTACTTTTTCTTTTATTTGATTTTATTAAATTCTTATCGTAATTGTTTAAATTTTCTTGTTTTCTAGATGCAGGATAATTAGTGTATGCATCATTTTCACTATCGTGAAAATCCGTTCCATCCGTTTTATGATGCTTCCTAAAATAGTCATCTCTATGATGATGTTTCTTAGTCAAGATCTGAATTAACTTTTCATCTATACCATTGTAAAATTCATCGCTGTAATTATCTCTTCGATTTATATAATCGAACATCTCCTCTTCCTCTTTATCACTCTGTACGCTTTTATCTTCCAACTCGGTATCAGATTTATGTTTCAAATAATCCGTTAATTTTTTAAATTCATCTTCGAGTTCCTCTGATTCATGTTGAGCTTTTGATTTTAGTGCGGCTTCATAAATTTTTCTCATTTTAAAATCAAATATTTTCCTTTCTTCGCCATCAAGTTCAATATTCTTCACTGCTCTTTCTAAATGGTCAAGAATATCCAAGAATGAGTTTTCTTCTTCTGTGTGATCTCTATCCACATCGGTGGGAGCTATTCTATCATCATAACCACTGTTTTTCCTTGGATCTTGCTCAACGATATTATCCTCCATGCTAGTGTAATGATCATGATGTTCTGCTGTTCCTGCAACGCTGGCTGCCGCATTGAACTCTTTCTCACGCTGCTCACTCGAAATCGCTCTGCGATATCCATGATTTCTGTTATCATTTTTGTGCATTTTGGAAAATCCACTTTCTGTCTCTGGATATACTTCGTCATCTGAAATTTCGTTTTCCTCCATTGATGTCTGGATGAAACTCGCGTTGCCAAAACTGTGAAGTTTAAAATATTTACAATTATCTTTTCCTAAAAAGTGTATTCTTGTGTATCTTTTTTAAGGGTATGGATACTGGTGTAACTAGAGGCACGTGAGACATTTGAGCTTTGTTTCTGGGATGGCAACGCACTTGTGATGATATTACATTTGCATAGGCAACGATACCCACTCACCTATCAGCCGACAGCGTCTGTCGTCGACTAGGTCAAATAAATAAATGGAAATCTCACCTACGATGAAATTGCATTTCAACATCATTTTCTGGTTCATAGGAACCATTGGGGGCGTCATGTATTTCAAATATTGGCAGCACCATCACATTCGATTTACCATCACAGATTCCGTCAGGGTCGTCACAAGGTTCCGTCTCATATGACTGGCCTATAAGAAATAATTTATTAGTCATCATCATCTGCATTTTCCCAACTATGTTGGGGTCGGCTTCCAGTCTAACCGGATGCAGCTGAATACCAGTATTATTAGTATAGTAATAATAATTTAATTTTTTTAAGATTTATTTTTTTGTATTTTTTGCAATCTGGGCAGCTTTGTGAACAAAAGCAAATCTACTGATGGCTCCCGTTATACTAGTTGCTTTTGATGCCGGTACATCTACCGGCACATAATACATAATGCGGGAGTACCGCATCGTCAATAACAAAGAACCAATGCCATCGCATTGGTTGTTTGTTACTGACGATGTAGGATTATATGTATTTAGTCTTCTTGGGCTCACAGCTGAACAGCTGGCGAATAACCGTTACATAAAGCTTTTGTTTTCAAAGCTGCCCAGATAACAAAAATACAAAGAAAAGTCTTTAACGACAGCTGCTACATTTTATTTCAAACTGTAAAGCTTGCAATGAAATGTAGCTTCAGGTATGACTGCAGCTACTAAATCAACGAGACAGTCATCTATTATTATTAATAATACATATTTAATTACGTACCATATTTATCCAAATTGAAATGACGCCATTGTATCTCTGTATCTGTAACCGAAAAAATATCGTTATTAGTTTAAAAAATGATAACTAATACGAGTATCACATTTTGCAAGACAGTTATTACCTATTTATTTATTTACCATTTATATACACACATATATAAACAGACAATGAAAAACAGAACAGAAAAAATAGGTACAGAGTTGTTGATGGTGAGTTATGTTTGAGTCCGAAGTAGAAGAATAGCAAGCTTTTTAAGGCATTACTTTGTAAAGTATTCTATTATTTTAATTATTGTGAATGTGAAGACTATGTGGGTCATTTTATTTTTATTTTTCTCTCTGTTCTGTTAGTTTTTGTCATGGTCTGGCAGTTTGAGTAATTAATGTGGCCTACCCAAATGTCCTTTCTTTGGTATTGTTCGTCGAATCGTCGAGCTCTTTAAGTGTTGTGTTGAGCTGCACGATTTCTGACAAATGCGTGCACTGACTGGACAGGTCCTCTCAAACTGTTTGGTTCTTTCTTCAAAAAACCATCTCAGACATCAATCTACATGGTCTTCATATGATCTGACCAAGATTATGTCTGGACTTTAAAAGAGACTGTGACCTCTGAGTTTGTTTCGGCCTTTCTTCTCAGACTAGTCAGATAGGAAACGCGGTCGGCGTTTCCTATCTGACTAGTCATCTAGTTTTAAAATATGATTGACGTGTAAAAGTGTTTGTACAAACCTACTTACAAAATAAAATCATTTATCATTTATCAAGCATATTGTCCACCGGTGACTGTGCTGGTCCCGATGCTGGGTTTAGTTTGCATAATTAACTAGGCATGGAATCTATTAGCAATACATAATACAATACGATAGTATGAAACCACTGGCATGCAGAGTATTTTGGAACCAACAAATAAATCCAAGCATTGAAATTACAAAGGTAATTTTCTCAAACTAAATAATTATGTATATTCAAATTTTATTTATGTTTCAAATTGACGTTATTTCAAGTTAAACAAATATCAACTTTATTTTAGTGGTAATTAAGTTGATTTCAGAGTGACTAGCACTGTTGAAAAAGTTATAAAAATGTTCGAAGTTGTACCGTAAACTGAACTTTATTGTATTTAAACTGAACTTTATTGAATTAAAGTTATTTTTCAATAAACTCATATTTGTTTACATTTTTGGCGAATATGTCGCGAATGCAGATTAGTAGTGATGTTCCGACTATATAATAGTGCTAAAGTACTATATCGACTTAATTATTGGATATACCTACGTAATATTTAATTGAATTTTCGTATACAGACTGGGAACGGCATTAGATGTACGCAGTTTAGTTTATGGTTATATTGTCATCTCCACCTTGTAGAGAAATTAGTATGCCGAAACAGTCAAAGACATTTTTTGTAACAAGAAAACAAGGTTGCTTCCAGTTACCGTAAATAATTTCTGAACAAATTGTCTTAGTGAGGGTTACAAAAACTCACTTTCAATGTTACCGTGGGCGTCTTTTTCGCACAGGCAGCCCGTGGAATCCCTGTAACCTTCAGGACAGCCACATTTTTCAGTGAAACCTGTTTCTGGTATTGGTGGGTCCGTGGTGTATACTGGTTGTGAATGCACCGGCCCGTCCGAAACGTTGCAGACTAGTTGAATGCTCTGAAAACATACATGTGCATGACTAGACAATAGGGCCGACCATAGTAGCGTAGAACATACATGTGCATGACTAGACAATAGGGCCGACCATAGTAGCGTAGAACATACATGTGCATGACTAGACAATAGGGCCGACTATAGTAGCGTAGAACATACATGTGCATGACTAGACAATAGGGCCGACCATAGTAGCGTAGAACATACATGTGCATGACTAGACAATAGGGCCGACCATAGTAGCGTAGAACATACATGTGCATGACTAGACAATAGGGCCGACCATAGTAGCGTAGAACATACATGTGCATGACTAGACAATAGGGCCGACCATAGTAGCGTAGAACATACATGTGCATGACTAGACAATAGGGCCGACCATAGTAGCGTAGAACATACATGTGCATGACTAGACAATAGGGCCGACCATAGTAGCGTAGAACATACATGTGCATAACTAGACAATAGGGCCGACCATAGTAGCGTAGAACATACATGTGCATGACTAGACAATAGGCCCGACCATAGTAGCGTAGAACCATGACTGTTAGGGTTAACGTGTTCTTGAGTAGAGACCACGAATCGGCAAACGTAAGGTAGGACGCCCTCAGACTAGGTGGAGCGACGATCTTCGCAGGATGGCTGGTAGCAGCTGGATGAAAATCTAGTTGAAGGGCGTGACGTGAAATAGGAGAGGCCTATGTCCAACAGTGGACTGCTGCAAGCTGACGATGATGATGATGATAACTAAACAATAATTAATAAATACTTTTAGAAATAATGCATGTGTAGATGAATGAATGATGGCGATGATGTGAATGATGTAGGATAGATAAAACGCTAATACTTAAAGGGCTTCGAAGGTCAATGGCATACCTACCTGTCCGCCATTTTTTTTAAATGGCGGCCATGCTTGTATCTTTTTAGCACGTCTATACATCTATGGAACAAGATATAAACAAGTTAAAAAAATATGGATGTCACGTGATCAACTTTGAGCTTTAATGTCTCGGAAACGTGACACTTAACGGGGTTTGATCTTATTATGTTTCCTGTTTGCATTGATGTCAGCTACCAATTTATATAGGCTTCATGCGTAGTTGCCATTTTGAAAAAAATAAAACAAATTGGCGGTTATGTAGGTATGCCAGGCTCCATATAATAATTACAATGATATGCAGTGGAGTCGGTTATGAGTAGAAATCCGAAAAACCGATAGATAGCTTTGTGAGAGATGATAATATGAATAAAAAGCAGGTGACCTATGATGATACCTTATAGAGGTGTGTGGGAGAAGAAGAATGCTGCGCCGACTTCATCAAATCGGGATAAATGGCAGTAGGAAGTCGATATTGGATATTGAGGTGTATCAATCATTCTTACGTTATAAATATGCTGTGACCCGCTACTCAACACTTGGGATCTCGTGTAGGCTGATATGCCACATCCAATGTGAGTTGCTTTACCGCGGATTAGCTTCAGGTAACTTCGCGAGCCCTTGTCCGGAAGTCTGGTAAGAAATTTAATGTGGTAATTGTGGGTCAAAACTCTGTACGCTCATAGTCCGATGGGAGCAGGCGCAGGACAATTACACTATGCCCGACCTGGGAATCGAGCCCAGGATCTCACGCTCAGCAGTCGCAAGCGCGACCACGAGACCAACGGTGCAGTTGCACTAGAACGATATATGTATAAGTTAGAAAGAGTAGAAAAATATCCAACTGCTTAGAATGACTTTTGGTAAAGCTGTAAATATAATACTTTGACGGATCCGGGGATCAGAATCGGAACTCTACAATGAACATTATATTTTTATCATTAAAAAAAAATCCACTAACATTTCCAACACTGGGCATTTGTTGATGTCATTCGTGCTGATCAGTTTCTTGATTGTGTGCAATGACTTGAATGCCTTATCTATTGAACACCTGATCTTTTCACCGTTCAAGCCACGGTCTGTAGAGTTACGTGTCAAGTATTCCCAATTGGGGGCGTTGAAGTTGATCAGCGTTATAATCTGGCTAGGATTTGAGAATTTATCTGAAAGTATAGAAAAAAAATACAACCGGCCTATATTTATGTATTTGTTCATATAACAATTCGCATCGTGTTTGAATTATGTAGTACATATCTTAATTTATTACAGCTAAAAATACTAAATTATGAATTTCAAACAGTAAATTTCACTAAAAATAATCAATAACATATGATAAATATTGTGTCAATAGATTGTAAATAGTTATTATATAAATTATTGTAAATATTATTTTGTCAAATGATTATAAACTATTCTATAAAATCTATTAAACAACGTGGCGCTACAATGGTGACATAAATTTAACACACGGGTAGGGCTAGTGCCTATTAATCATATAAACTTTGATAGGTTAAAATAAT
Organism: Apamea epomidion; assembly: GCA_947507525.1. Taxonomy (NCBI): domain Eukaryota; kingdom Metazoa; phylum Arthropoda; class Insecta; order Lepidoptera; family Noctuidae; genus Apamea; species Apamea epomidion. The sequence continues at coordinate 14,878,588 of OX382247.1, forward strand.
TTGTAAATTGAAAAAAAAAAAAATCTGAAGTTGAACGGGAACTGACGAAGGCGACCCTACCTTCGTCAGTTAAATTAAAGTTGCACGTAATAGGAGGTGAGCCTATTTTTGGAAACGGGGCACAAATTCAGACTAAGTGCAACCACTGAGAAACCACTGCCCAACCTGATAATCGAATTCAGGTCCCTCGGTTCAACTGTTGCACTTGCGACAGTTAGCTAACTTGACCATCGATGCGGGCGAAAAATCCGTTAATTACCCTAAACTAAGATAATCTTGAACACCACGAGAGAAACCGTAAGGGTCACAACTGGGGTTTGACCTGCTATAAGTTGTTGATAACATACCAGTAGCTCTGCAGGTATCCTCCTTCAGACCGAGGCACTGATCAGCCAATACTTGTGCTAAAGTCGCCAGTTCACTATCCCAGTGCTGAAATGTTATATTAAACAATTATTTTAGATGCTTGGCTTGGCTTTGCTTGGGGGGTTTTTTGGGAGAGGAGTTTTATTTTTGACATGCTTGTGGGTAATTAGTCGTCGTTATATGAAAGCAGTGGTGGCCTAGAGGTAACAGCTACGACTTACGAGTTGTAGGTCGTATGTTCGATCCCAGACAGGCGCTTCATTTTGTGTAAAATAATTATTTCATCACCACTGCTCTCAAAATGGTGAAGGAAAACATCGTGAGGAAACCGGCATGTCCTAGAACCGAACAGACGTGACCTCTACTAACACTCCACAGAGAGGAGGCCTGTGTCCCAGCAGTGGGAACATTATAGGTTGATTATGTCATATGAAAGCCTGAAAGTTCTCCGGACGACTTCTCTCACAAATAAATCGATTGGTTACTAACTAGTCAGATGCAATTTTATCGTGGAATTGTGCAATTAATATTGGCTGCCAACTTAAATGGGACTGAGCAGGACATGTCTGCCATACCAGATAAACTGTAGGCCCAAATAGCATAGAAATGCTGCCATGAGACAGTGAAGCGGGGTTGCAGCAGACCACGTATGAGATGGCGAGACGAGCTGTATAGTTTCCGTCAACTGGTAGGAGGACGCGTGGGCTAGCGAAAGATGGAAGGAGTGGAGGGAGACTTTTGTCCAAGAGAGTGACAGCGTAAGCTAGTAACAAAAAAAAATACAAATATTATAATATAATTCCCTATAAAATAATTTTATTCGATCTAGAATTGTCTAAAGGACCGTTAAAAAATATACCATTCTCATCATTCCATATGCTCTTGGTAAGGGTTGTTCATCTCTTCCGGTTTCCTCGCCAGTGGCTAACTTCATTCTTATTCTGAAATAAAAATTAAACAGTTTTAGAAATCTGAAATTAGAGTTGGTTGGGTTTGTACTTAGACATAATGACCACATTGATCCTGCCCTTATCTCAGATTAATTGGGATTGGTGCAACATGTCTTTTTCTTCCATACTTCTCTATTAGTCGTCATCTCAGTAGTCATCCCCATTTTAGCCATACCATCTTCCACACTGTCCATCCATAGTTTCTTTCGTCTTCCCCTACTCTTATAGCCATCCACATTTACACTCAAAATTTTCCTCACGACATTTTTCTCATTGCTCTGCATCACATGTCTATACCATGACAATCGATTTCAACACAACTTTTCAGTATCCGGTGCCACGTTCAGGCTTCCTCTTATGTACTCATTTCTAATTATATTCATTTGCGTAACACCACACACCCCTCTTAGCATTATGGAGGCATATGATAATAAAAATACTTACTTATTAACTCCTTCAAGTATTTGTTGCACCATTTGAGGAGTTATCGATACCTTCACATAGTTTTTGCAAAGTGGTCCAACAATATGATGCTGCAAAGAAAGCATATATACATACATTTTGTGTACAAGAAAAACACAGATATGGATTTTGGTCAGATCAGACAGATTTGAAGGTAGAACTGGGACTATGTTTGGTGGCCTCAATAATAGAATAATAGTCCTCCGGACCGTATTTCGGTCATGGCGGCCAAACTTAACCGAGATATTATAGATAAATTATATTATTATTATATATATATTAAAATATTTTAGTGCACAAGTGTGTGCGCGACACAGGTGCTCTCCCTCTTCCCTCACTATCATAGTCTGATGGGACGGCACGCAATCCGACATGCCTGAATAAGCCATAATGATCTTTTACTTTGTTATACCACCTAAGTAATACATATGGAATGCAATGCAGAATTGAGTATTGAAGCACAGGAGAACAAAGCTACTTACATGATTGTAGTATTGGCAAATAACATGGCTTCCCTCTATGCAATTTTTCATACTTGGACAGTAATTGGACACATACAAACTGTTCTGGGACAATGAGTCGAGAACCAGTGAACATCTTGACAACTTCAGTATGACGAGAATCAGGATAACCTGGAATATGTTGGAAATTTACGGTGAAACCTCCCCAACCGAAGTGGGTGCGATTCCAGCCACAAACTAACCTTGCCCTCAAGCACTAAGAGGTGGCAGTCCGCAGCTAATTCAAACCTTATTTTGCTGAAAGTTATGGTTTTAAGGGTAAGGTCAGCCAGTAATAAGGTTCTTATTGCTAGGTGGGACACATGCCTCTTAAGCTCGGAATTCCATCTTGCTTGAATTGCGGACAATTAACAAGGTTTTAACAAAGAAATAGCTCTCTCTCTTTATCTGGAATTTCTCCTCATTCTTTTTGTCCTCAGCTATGTACATACAGGGTCGCAGGGACATCGACGTGCAACCTGTTACCATGGATTCAGTTTAAGATTCTGAAACCCTTGCGTTGGAATTTTTCGTAAGTTATTAAAAAAATTACCTTTTCTTACATTTTCACCACGTATTGCACTTTTATATGAAATAGCAGATTTTGTTGTAAATCGACGCAAAACTACTCTAGCGGGTCTATAATCGTGTGCTGAATTCATGGTTACAGTTTGCGCGTCGATGTCCCTGCCACCCTGTATAGTAGTATCATTCAATCTTTTAGCAAGTATGTTTTGCAATCACAAACTAGTCTAGCAAGGATATCGTGATCAGTAGATGCTCGAAAAATACCTAGATAAATTTATCCTCGTTCTGTTTATAATAAATTTTTAGAAGAATACTTACATTAAAAATCATTTTTGATAATCCCTTGTACACTATCGTTTTAATTATTGGTTAAACCAGTATATAGCATTATCTCTGCTTTCCTTGGTCGACGTGTACACCTTGGTTCATCGCAAATGCAGTAAAACGGTTGCTATTATTTAAAATATTTTGTCCATCTATATATATAATTCCATTTCACGTTTAACTAACATCAAAATCTTGTTTTATATTAATCTACTGTTATTTTCAGTGTTATCATTAATATATATTTTTTTAAGGTTGTTATTTAATTTAATATTTCATTATAAAGTTGACTCTTATTTCCTAAAACGTTTCACTTCTAAATTGCGTGATTTGCAGTTCCTTTGTGTTTACCGTTACATTTTTTATTCTTCTTTATCGCTTGAAACTGTGTTCAAAACATACTAATCGTACAATCTTTTGTTTTCTTAGCGGACACCGATTTCGTTCCTATTCTTTGCTTTAGTAATTAGGACATGTTGTGTTTTTGTAGGTGTTTGGACACTTCTTTTGTAGCTTTTGTTTTACTTTTTTTAATTACTGTTTTCGACGTAGGAACCTCAATTATACACTTAATGTTACTTCTTTATTTTTTAAACCTTTCACGTGTCAAGCTTATCTTCATCTTCCTGTCCTTGTTCTATGTTACGAGTACTTGGGTCGGCGCAGCACCTTTTTTCTTCCATTCTACCCTGACGACCGTCACGCTATCATTTTCACCAAATTCCTCACACAATACATCCATCTTTTCTTTGACTTTCCTCTCCTTCTCCATCCATCAACATTTATACAGGGTTATTTTTCAAAGACCAGCCAAATTTAAGGATGTGGTACAGACCATCAAACTGAACAACTTTCTCCATGGGACAAATAGCGTAATCGCGAAAATTTTATCAACTGTCCCATAGAAAACTTCAATACCTACTCGACCTAAATGTATGGGACGGCTGAATTTTTATTCGCGATTACGATGTTGGTCCCATGGAGAAAGTTGTTCAGTTTGATGGTCTGTACCACATCCTTAAATTTGGCTGGTCTTTGAAAAATAACCCTGTATGTATCACTCTTTTAGTCATATGCGTTCCATCCCTCCTCATCACTTGCCTATACCAAGACAAACGATTCCCTTTCAATATTTATGTCTCGGCGCTACTTTCAAACATCCTAAAATATACTAATTTCTTGCTTTATTCATTTTTGTCATTTTACACATCCATCTCAACATTCTCGTCTTCGCTGCATGCTATATTTTTTAACCAATCTTCTTCATGGCCTAGCCTTTTTTTTTTTTTTTTTTCTGGGTGGGAAATCATCAAATGACTCCTCCCGCTCTGGGCGAAGCAGAAGGGAGTGTCAGACTTTTACTGACTAAAACCCACCTGTGTTCCTTCAGTTGCCTGTGCCAGGGGCCACGGTATCTCTTTCGAACAACCCGCAGCCCCGGCGGCATCGGCCCTAACGGACCCCGTCAGTTCGTGCTGACAGCTCTTTGAGGCGCGCGTGGAACACAACGCGCCGTCGACCCGGGCCTGGTCCTTACCGGGCGGCGAGCTGCCCATAGCTCGCCGCCCGCAAGCCCGCGCCTACGGTGGCCGGGAGTCGGCTGTTGACTCCCGTCCAGGGCGTCTCCTGCGGCGGCTAGGAGCGCGAGGGTGCAGCGATTGCCTCTCCCTCGCACGCTCCGCCTCCTCCTTCGCGAGCATAACTGCTTCGCAGAAGGAGGTGACGGCCTCCCATTCACTCTCGCTCCGGACCATGGCCTGTATGAGGGCCGGACGCGAGAGGTCGCCGCCGCCGATCGCCGCCAAGAGGACACGGCGGGGTCCCGCCCAAGCCGGGCAGACCTCCACCGTATGCTCCACCGTGTCCTCCGGGCGATCCCCACAGTGGTGACACCCTGGCGTTTCCTCCCGCTTTATCCTGAACAGGAACCTCCCGAAACAACCGTGTCCGGTGAGGACCTGCGTCAGGCGGAAGATGAGGGCGCCGTGGCGCCTCTCTAGCCACTCCTCAAAGAGGGGACTTATCGCCGCAATTGTGGCGTGCCCAGCGCTGGGTTGCGACAATCGCACTCTCCATGCCGCTATGAGATCCCGCCGGAGCTCTGTCCGCTGTGCCGTGATTTCTCGCGGCAGCGGAGCAACGCCCCGGCGTTTTGCCTCCTCTCGCCACTCCCATATGTGGGCGAGGACTTTGGCCTCCAGATCCCATGGCCGCAATCCGGCAAGGAGGCTCGCCGCCTCAGCGGAGACCGTGCGGTATCCTCGGATGAGCCGGACAGCCATGACCCTTTGGGACGCGATCAACCGGCGGGCTGGTCGCCGCCTCAAAGATCGCGCCCATATCGGTGCCCCGTAAAGGGCCATGGCCCGCACGACCCCCGCATAGAGCCTCCGGCAGGAGGCGTTTGGTCCCCCTAGATTGGGAAGGAGCCGCCTCAAGGCAGCCCCGGCCCGCTCCAGTCTGGGAGCCAAACGTCGGAAGTGCTCCACGAAATTTCACCGGCTGTCGAGGACGAGTCCCAGGTACTTCATCGTCAGCTCGACGCCGATGTGAACCCCTCCCGCCGTTATTTGTGAACCCGACGGTGGCGCGTCCCGAGGACCATGAAAACACATGGCCTCAGATTTGTGCAATGCCACCTCGAGTCCCAATTGCCGGATCCTCTCGACAATTGTCGCAACCCCGCGTGTCGCTGCTTCGGCCGCCGCCTGGTGCAACCTCCCCTGCGCCAGGACCAGCGTGTCGTCAGCGTAGCAAACTACGCTGACGCCATCAGGGAGGTTGGCGCGCAGCACCCAGTCGTACCCGATATCCCACAGATGCGGCCCTAGGACCGATCCCTGTGGGACACCGCACGACATCTCTCGCCGGTTCCACTCTCCCCGGTGACCGGGGTAGATGACGGCCCTGTCCGTCAAATAGGCCTCGACAATGCGACGGAGGTAGGTCGGCATCCGGTGATACCCGAGTGCCTCCCTGATGCAACTCCAGGGCAGGGTATTGAAGGCATTGGCGATGTCTAGAGACACCGCCAAGTCAACCCCACCCCGGGCCACAGCATCCCCCGTCGTGAGAGCTCGCACGCGCATGATGGCATCCACCGTAGAGCGCCCCCTGCGGAAACCAAACTGGCTCTCCGCCAAATCCGGCCCCACCCGCACCAGCTGCCCGGCAAGGCGGTCTGCAATTACTCTTTCAAAGAGCTTGCCCACCTCGTCGAGCAGCACGATGGGCCGGTAAGCGGACGGAGAGTCCGCAGGGCGCCCCGGCTTCTTGATGAGGACCAGTTTCCCCGTCTTCCAACGAAGTGGGAACCGGCCCCTCTCCAAGCATGCGCTTAGTAGCCCCCTTAGTCGAGGCCCGAGAGCCTCCAAGGCCAGGACCCAGGCTTTTCCAGGTAAGCCGTCGGGTCCTGGGGCGGTGTTTCTGGCATTCAGCCTACGTACCGCCACTCTCAACTCTACCTCGGTCACCTCCGGAGCATCGTCGTCGTCGTCAGTGTGGTCCGCATCTGGCATCGCAGGAGGCGGAGCCATGGACGGGGAAGTATGTTCCCCTCGCGAAGGGAACAGAGCGCTCACCACGTCCTCCACGAGCTGGGGCCGGAGACTCTGCGACAGCGGGGGAGCCCATGGGCGGAGTTTATCCCGCACCATCTTGTAGGGGCGTCCCCACGGGTCCCTGTTCAGAGTCCCCAGCGACTCCTCGCGGGCCAGCCCCCTGGCCCGCAAGATCTCCGCTCGGAGGGCGGTCTTTGCCGCTCTGTACCCCTCGTACAGCTCCGCCTGCACGGCTTCCGTATCCGGAGGGCGGATACGGAGCCTGCGGTGCCTGGTGTACCGGCGTCTCGCAGCCACGCACGCCTCGCGCAGAGACGTCAGCTCCGGCGACCACCAGTACACCTGGCGCCGGGCGCGTCCGGGCCGGACCCGGGGCATTGCCACGTCACATATTTCGGACATGGCCTCCCGGAACCACTCTGCCTCGTCGTTGATGTCAGCAGGCCTGTCCGGTGGTGACACCCAGGCCTGCACGATCGAGGCTTCCAGGAGGAGCTCCCGGTCCAGCTGTTTCAGCGCCCACCGCGGACCACCCAGGGCCGGTCGGACCGGCGCGCTCGAGGTCTGGGCGGAGACGTCGAACCGGATATACCGGTGGTCGGAATAGGTCTCCACCTCCTCCAAGACACGCCAGTTGACGACATGCGGCGACAGAGCGGGGCTGGCGAACGAGATGTCCACCACTGATTCACCCCGCATCCGCACGCATGTTGGGACCGAACCCCGGTTTAGGACGACCAGGCCTGTCTCCAGAGCCCAGTCCTCCACCATTCTGCCCCGTGTGTCTGTATGCCGGGAACCCCAAGCCACGTTCTTGGCATTGAAGTCCCCGAGGACGAGCACGGGGAGGGAACGGAACCCGACGACGACGACTCTTAACTCCGCAAGGGAGTTGTGGAACTCGGCGAGAGTTCGGCTCGGGGAGAAGTATACCCCTACCACGACTATCTCCCCGAACCGTGCTGCCACGCAACCCCGTCCTCTCTTGACAGCCTCGAGGGACGGGGTACCGGCGGCGGCCGACGAAATTAGGGTCACTGAGCCGCTCAGGTCCTCCACCCAGTCGTCTCTGGGCGGGACAAAGTACGGCTCAGCGACCACGGCGATGTTAATCGACCACTGCGCCATGCTCTGGAGCAACAGATCCTGAGCGTTGAGAGAGAGCGCGTCAGAGGTTGATGTTCGCCTGGAGGAGGCGTAATGGGGCCATTATTGGAACTCCATAACAGCCCCCTCCTGATCCCCTTGTGAGGGCCCAGCCGCGGTGGATGCGGCGGCAACGATAGCGGAGGTGGCAGTGGCGACGGCAGTGGTGGCGGCGGCTGCGGCGGTGACGGCGGTGGCGGGGGGCTTGCCCCTGCCCCTGGCTTTTGCGGGTGGAGCGCAGGCCTTGCTCCCGGCCCGGTGATCGGCCGGCTTACCAGCTGCCGCACATAGACAACAGTGCGGCATGGCGTTGCACGAGCCGGCCTTTTGACCGGGCTGACCACAGCGGAAGCAGAGACTGCTGCGGTCCACCTCCGAGGTGCATTTAGCTCCCACGTGACTGCCCACATGGCAGCGGAAGCACCTCAGAGGTCTGGGCTCCAGCAGTTTCACCTGCGCGGAAACCCAGCCCACCAGGAGCCTTCGGCCCTCCCCGGCTATTTTTTGGGCCGCCGACACGGGGCAGCTCACCGTAATGGCTTGCATCCCCGTGAGGTCAGGGCGGAGAGTGCCCGCCCTCACCTGCTCGGCAGAGCACCCCCCAGTCCTGACGATGGCGGCCACCACCTCTTCCACCGTCGCAGAGTCGTCCAGACCCAGGATGCGCATGTCAGCACACTTGGTGGGTCTGGACACTCGGGCCTCTTCCGCATCTAAGGACGCCCTAAGCCTTTCGGCCAGAGCGTCAGCAGTCGGGCCGCTAGCCGCACCAGGGACCTCCAGCATCCGGGCACCAGTCGCAGTGACCCTTAGCCGGATGCCTTCTGCCACGCCGAGCTCCTGTAGATTAACCGCCGCTCTCGCCTTGGCAAGCACGTCGCGGTAGGAGATGCCCTTCTTCTCCGCTTCCGGCTGTAGTGTGATCACTACAGCTGCGGTCTTCGGGGCACGAAGCCTAGCCGCGACGCCTCGCTCCTTGCGCCGTTGCCGCCTCTCCTTTCTTTTAGCCGCCCTTACAGCCCTGCTCGCCTTCCTCTTCTGCCCGGCCACCTGCCAATCGGCGTCGGCCGGAGGTGATGCAGGAGGCGGTTGGGGCGGCCGTTTCACCGTCGGGGCTGGGGCTGGGGCTGGAGTTGGGGCTGAGGCTGTGGCCCTCGCGGGTTTCGGGGCGGCCCGTTTTGCTGCTTGCCCCGTGGCCGTGGCTGTGACAGCCGCGGCGGCAGCATACGATACCGCCTTCCGCTGGCCCGAGGCCGGCCGGTCCGCCGCCAGCAGGGGGCGCAGGACGATGGCCTCCAGGGCGGAGAACCGGCTCTGAAAGGCAGCCAGCTCCTGCCGCACCAGGTTCAGGACCCGGTCCTCAGCAGGTACTGGCCGCCCCTGTTGCGCCCCCTTCTGCGGCACCTCCTGGGGGCCGGCTGCTCGCAGCCCGGCCAGGTCCGCTCGGAGCTCCTTATTCTCCTTTCGGAGGAGCTCCATGGCCGCTGTCAAGCGGCCCACCTCCGCCCGCATTTCGGACATTTCGTCCGGCGGGGGCCCGAGGTGGATGGCCTCCGCTGCCGCCATTATGGAGGCCTTTGCCGAGACTATGGCCCTGTTTTTGGAAGTTTGCAACTTCTTCAGGGCCACGTCCCGGATCGCGGCCTCCACGACCGCCGCAAACTTCTTCTTGCGGTCCGCCTCAGGGCCGCCAACCTCACCCGCCTCGTCGCTTGAGGATTCCAAAGCGACCGCGCGACCGGTCCCCCCCTCCTTTGCGGGCTCCTCCGCTTTTTCTGCCGCCTCCCGAGCAGTGAGCCCCCTGCCTATGCCTCGCTCTCGGGCTCCTCCCCGCCTACTGGTGGGGATCTTCCGAGCCGAGGCCAGCTCACCGTCGGAAGACGACCCTTGGCCGTCCACTGACCTAGGCCGCTTAGTGTGGACCTTCCCTGTCGTTGTCGCAGCGGCCATCTCCTTATCACGGCAAGGGCTCCCTGAGCCTCCCGTGCTTCCTCCTCCAGATGCGGCGTCGGACTCCGACCCCGCATCACTCCTCACTTCGTCTGTCGTGTTGGGTTTGTTTTTTAAAGAAATTTTCATAGTTGTTCCCACGAGTAATATTCTTTGTGTACCTGCTCAAAAATACGTGGTTCGCACTAGCGACTAAACCAAGCTACCCATTAGTCAAGCTTACTACCTCCCTCACGGTGCGCCGCCGCTTGGAGGTTTGGGGAATTTTTTATAGAGGTTAATCTTCCTCGCGGTCCGGGCGGTTAAGCCAAGACCCTCGACCCCCGTCAAAAGTCAGAGACATGACCTTGACAATCTTCGGGGCTACGATATTAACGGTGGCAGGAGGGGGGGTTATCCCCTCCTGCCTGCCCGGCGGCAGGGTAAGTGCACACCAGGCCCGCTCTTACTCCACACAGTAGCCGCTCTGCTCCTCATAGCGGCTGGTGTGGAGCGTTCCTCTTGGCAGAACATTAGCATGCGGGCAGCGAGATCTCATTGGGAAAAAATCCCACTGAGAAATAGCTGCCCGCACCCCAGGATGCACCGGCCCGAAAACTGGTCTTCCCCCCGGACGTATCCAGAAGGGAACTCCAGTCCCCAGGCACTCATGGCCTAGCCTCAAGTTATACGACAGTAAATCTGTTAAGTGGCATTGATCTTAATAGATAAGTATTGACTTGACTTTTAAAACTTTCTACTGCCGCGGTTAGTCCGTGGATGGGTCACCATGTTTACATACTAAGCCAACTACAACTATATGCTGTGGATAACAGTGTGAGTTTCACATTTATATAATATCTTTGTTTATATTATTTGCGCAGATATAATGTGTTACTGTTTGTTTGTCCCAAATAAATAACTAAATAAATAAGCCCCCCGAGACTTGAAAAGCACGTTAAGCCGTGGGTCCCGGCTGCCATTTATGGATCCTTGACAGTCGTCAGAATCCCGTCTTAGTCCCGTCCGTCTTAGCTTACTTAAGTCTTGGTAAGCTGACTGGTTGCCAGCTTACCAAGGGGTATCGTATTGCCCAGCAACTGTGTTGTGGATGTCAGATAGGCAGTCGCTCCATGTAAAATACTGGTAATCAGCTGCATCAGGTTCGAGTGGAAGCCGACCCCAGCTTAGTTGGGAAAAGGCTAGGCAGATGATACAGACATATGAAAGTAATGAATGAAACAATTTAAAAAGTTTGTTTGTAGATAAGTATGCAGGTAGGCATATTTTATTTTTTTGTACTCGTACAAACAGTGTTCAAAAGAACCTAATAGAATAATATAAGCTGTATTTATTTAACTATACCTAAAAGCTACATAAACGAAACACATTTTAAAATATTACTTAATAATAAATTAAAAACTTCTTAAAGCACCCTTTTTCTGGAAGGTGCTTTAAGAAGTTTTTAATTTATTTTGGTAGCTGAATATCAGGGTCCGCGCAAACTGAGTCTGCGCGCTGTCAAAAATTATTAGAAATAGTCTTTTGCCACCATCTCGACGTTTGTATCAAGTGTCAAGAGAGTGTGCTGTATTCCGTGTTTTCCAATATTCGCCATCATTATGCCGAATTTGATTACAAGTGCTGGCAGGGATATAGTCTTGAAGTTTAAACACGCCGCAGACTTAGCTTGCGCGCAGGCTACGTATGTTTTGTTGGTTGGCAAATACATAGCATTCAAACACGGTGGTTGAGCAAAGACTGGTTTATTGTACTTCGTTCACATCTATTTCTCCTGTCTCCCTTCACATGCATTATTATAATATTCAACAATCATTCATAGTAATTTACTTATATCTACAACGTATATTGTTTATCTACAGTCAAAGTAATTCTAAATTAAAAAATCTGCTCAGTTGATATCTATGTTATTCCTGCATGATCAGAATCCATGCAAAAACCTCGCTCGCTCTGGCATGTAGAAATTGTCAGCTGGCGATTTTGATCTCGATCGTGAACTCTCTCGATTTTTTGTGTGCATCCGTCGCAGCGATCGTTCGTTTTTGGACTGAAATTATAATTTACATTATTAACAGATTCACAATTCCTAGACATTCGAATAGCATTCTGTTTTATTATACCAAGACTATACAAAATATTGAAAGTATGTATATAAACAACGTGTAACGGAAAAGTTGTATATACACATTTATAAAAATGGCGTTAAGAATGTTTAAAAAATCAGTTCGACCACATCATCGCTTATCGTCAGGTGAGATAGTGGTCAAACGCAAGCCTAAAAACAATTTTAACAAAAAAACTACACCAACTACAATAAAATTTACCTGTAATTTCCTTAATCTATTCTATTGTTGTTGTTATGATTTAACATCTTTTACAAATTCATCATTACAATAATGATGAATTTTACGTTTTTTAAACATTTCGATTTAGGGATTTCAAACATCTAAGCAACAAGACGACTTTGATGAAATTTATATATACCAATCTGAAAGTATATCCTTACAAATAAAAAAAGAATTTTGCAAATCGGCTTATAAATAACGGAGTTCTGAAGTAACAAACAAAAAAATAGTTGAATTGAGAACCTCCTCCTTTTTTGAAGTCGGTAAAAAAATATGGACGTCATGTTATCTTTGAACGTCAATATATCGTAAACGTGACCCTTTACGGGGTTTGGTCTTATCATATTTTCTGTTTGCATCTCATCTATCGATTTATATAGGTTTTATGCGTGGCCGCCATTTTGAAAAAAAAAAAAAAAAAAAAGACGAAATGGCGTGACAGTAGGTATGCCACGGATCTTCAAACCCCTTTCGACGTTTTGTCAACTTGTAAACGTCGTGCGAAGCAAGGCCGAGCTGGTTGCTAGCGGTTAATAATAAAGTGTAGTAAATGAAACTTACGTCATTATTACTCCTGTTTTTTCGGCTACGGAGCTTTTTTCTAATATTATCTAGTTTACCTTGGTAATATTTTCTCCTTTCAATACTTAATAGGTCATTGTGATCATTAGTGTGTTTAGGCATTATTTGTGTATTTAGACTTTTAACTCTCTTCCTATGTTTTCTCTCGGTTCTTTTTTTTTTCTCGCGATCTTTGTTTATCAAAGGGATGTCAGGAGTATTATGTTTTACTTGTATGTCTTTATATCTATAATTTTCCCGTGTGGTGTCTTCTTGTGTGTCTAGTGAGTTATGCTCGAATTCTCTAAAGACAGCTCTATCAGCATCGTATTTTATCTTACTTCTAGAAGCAGGCTCGTTATCATCATATTTTCGATCTAAATCATAGTTATGTTGATGATGGAAATTATCACTGAACTTGTATTCGTGCTCCAAATGATTTTCGCTGTACTTTTTATTTATGTTTTCTTTATATTTGCGATCTAAATCATCCATGTGTTTGTGATCTATGTCACCGTACTGGTGATCAAAATTTTCCATGTGTTTGTGGTCTGTGTCACCGTACTCTTGATCCAAATTTTCCTTGTATTTGTGATCATAACTGCTCCCACTGGGGGGTTTCTTATCCTCATACTTGAAAACGTCCACATTATCTTTATACTTTTTTTGGTCAAAACTATCTATGAATTTATTCTTCCATTTATGACCCTGCGTAGATGGATTATAATTTTTTACTCGTTCGATTCTCTGGTCAATCTTATAACGAGATCGTTGTTTAGGTTCCTCTGTGACTATAATGTGTTTATCTTCTTCATGGTCGGGTTCAAACTTCTCACTAACTTTTGTTTCTCCAAAATCTATTTCTGGAAGTTCAGTGTCAACATTGCTTAGTAGAATTGTCTTTGGAAATTTCAAAAGTGCTGCTTTGCCTACAATTGAACCGTAAATTTTTCTTAATTTGGCATCAAAAAGTTCTTTTTCGCTACCATCAAGTGCAATATGCTTCACTTCTTGCTCCAAAGTATCTAGAAGAGCTAGTAGTTTGTTATCATTGTCATCTTTTATATCGACGTCCTTGTCATTAAAGTTGCTGTTATTTTTTTGACTTAAGTACTGATTGAAGTTTATTACTGTTTCTTCAGCATTGTGTAAACCATTATCAGTTACCACTGCTTCTGTCTGTGATTTATCTTCTGTTGGTGGTTTTGATTCTTCTTTTGGCTTATTCTTTTCGTGATTTTCACTGAATATTTTATATCCTGGACGACTTCTTAAATAATCATTGACTACTTTACTTAAATTTGAAAAATCTTTTCTTGGTGCAACATCTTTTTTAATGGCTTTGAACGGCGAAGGCATACTTCTTCTTTTCGGTAGTTGGAATTGGGCTACTCTTGTGAATAAACTAGCTTTCTGAAATCAATTTACATTTGTTTTATTGGTTTTATAAAACCGATATTTGTAGTAGGTCGCAAATGGTTATAAAAAACTGCTTTGATTATAATAACGAACTCTTCTGTTCTCGAATTAATAATGAATTCTTTATTTACTTTAAGCAAGCGAGCAATGCAATGAAACACGACCCTATTTATTGAAAAAAATCTGGGACTACGATTTTATTCCATTCGTCTGCAAAGTGAGCTGAATGATAATAATCGCAATCATCATTATAAACATATTCAATATTTTCCGACTGCTTTTTGGGATAATTTACTGCTATGCTTATTCTTATACAAAATCAAGTATCACCTTCGTCTTCGGACGGCGTATCGGTGGCGGCTTCAGTACCGGTCGATTTTTCTTGTCTTGAAGACGCACCGCCGCAGAAGCAGCTGGTCCTTTTTTCTCATGATTCTTTTGTGGTGTAGTGTACTCGTGTATTGCTGGGGGTAGTGGTGGTGGTAGTGGTGGTGGTATTCTCGGCGGTGGAGGTGGTGGGGGCGGTGGGGGCGGAGGGAGTGGAGGTCGAGGGCGCGGCGGGGGGCGGGCGGGGGGCGAAGGCCGAAGTGCTGGAGGCTTCCGAGGTGGCGGAGGTGGTGGTTTAGGATCCGGCAACAAACGGAATGCTGGTGCTGCTTGCTTTTCTCTGTGAAAACTATGAATAATTCATTTATTTCACAAAAGCACGGAGGTGGTCAGTTAATGTAACTATAGGATAGGACACTTTTAATGTGCACGTCTTTTTAGATCGTTCTCACCTACAGGGTGGCAGGGACATCAAGGCACAACCGTCGTGTATTAAAAAAAATGCTGTTCCATACATTTTGACCGCCTAGGTATCGTACTTTTGATAACCGATGAAAAATTGCTATGCTAAATATAAATCATGTGCGGAATTCATGGTAACAGTTTGCGTGTCGAGGGGAGTGGGCTGTAATCTACCACGCGGGCCCAGCGCGGGATGGTAGATGTCACACGTCTTCCAATTTTTGGTTCTAGGACATGCTGCATCACGATGTTTTCCTCCACCGTTTTGAGAGCAGTGGTGATGAAATAATTTACGTAAAGTGCCTTTCTGGGTTCGAACCTACGACCTACAACTCATAATTCGCGGGCGTGAATGATGATATGGCTAAAAAGGAGGTGCCTACCGAGATGACGACTAATAGAGAAGTAATGAAGAAAAATATATGTTAAGCCGACCCTAAATAAATTGGGATAACGGCAGGACTAAAATACAAACAGGATAAAGAATGGTGATCTCATGAAATAAAAACAATTATTAATTGTAATATGCTTACGTATTATATGAAGGTGTTGGTGATTGCGGTAAAGCCGGATTACGTGCACGATGCCATACATCATCCTACGAAAAAAAAAATGTAGTAGTCATCTAAAGTTAATATTGCGCACCCGTTTTATTATTTCTTATATTATCGTGTACGTTCACGTCCAGGTTCATGTAATGTATGGAAACACGTCCACTTTATAACATTGCCGTGGGTGGAAATTAAAAAGCGTCTTCATATACTTCTATACATTTTACTTCCCTATGAATTCACTCCCTTCTCTTTCATTAACATCCCAAACGTAATTCATCGATCTTTTCTTTGGCTTCCATTCATTAAAGTTATATCCATCAGTCTTCTAGTCACATACTACTACTCATCATTATCGTCTTCCTGCTCTTTTGCCATGTTACTCCACTAGTTCACTGTTCATTGTTTGCTCCGGACCGGCTGCGGCAGTCGCGCGCCTGTGCCTTGCGGTGCTAGTTCGCGGCGCCGCTAGTACGTACCCATACTGCTCGCTATGCGCCCACAATCCAGGCGATCAATCTGCTGAATGTCCTGATTGCTCAGGAGCCGGAAGTTGACATATTTATGTCTAGCAGTAACTCTATGTTTACATATATGAAGTTTTTAGTTAAATGTTATGTTATGGGCTTGCTACGCGCTTTGGTGTTTACTGTAAGAGCAGCAAGCAATTGTTATATCACATTTCCTACTAATATTATAAATGCGAAAGTTTGTGAGTGAGTATGTGTGTGTGTTTGTATTTTTGTTACTTCTTCACGCTCAAACGGCTGGACCAATTTTGATTAAATTTGGTATGGACGTAGCTGACACCCTGGATTAACACATAGTATAACTTTTATCCCGACATTACCACGGGATCGAAATTTATACGAATGAAACCGCGGGGCGTAGCAAGTAAATAAATAAATGTAACATGTGGTCGGCACAACACGCTTTCTTCTTTCATTCTCCCATATCAACAATCACGCTATCATTCACTCCCTTCTCTTTCATGTCATTTCATTCCTTACACGCTACTACTACTAATTTTTTTTTAAACTCACCTCTCTCTCTTTTGCATGGAGGAAGTCAAACATCTCCGGCGATGATCGCACAGGTTCGTGCTTGAAACTGCCTTGTCTTTCGAAGGTATCACTTGTATTGAAAACTCTGGAAAACGAAAGAAAAAATCTTGAGAGTATTTTGTAGGTTGACGTTTTTTTCTTCTGCAAGATTTTCATAGAATTTCAATTGTGGTACATAACAACTTATACACTATCACCTGCCTAGCGTTATCTCAACTATTTTTTAGCTTCGGCTTCTAGTCTAACCAGATGCAGCTGAATACCAATAATTTTCCAGTCTAACCGGATGCAGCTGAATATCTATAATTTTACGTGGAGCGACTGCCTATCTGAACTCCATAAACCCGTTACTGAGTAACACGATACCCCTTGGTAAAACTGGTTGCCCAACTTTCGGGCTTCTGACGACCCGCATCGACTGTCAAAGATCCGCAAATGACAGTCGGGACCAACGGCTTAACGAGCTTTCCGAGGCACGGTACATCTCATGAAATAGATATATGAATTGTAATATGCTTACGTATTATACGAGGTAGCTGATGATTTCGGTGAAGACGGATTACGTGCGCGGTGCCATAAAACATTCTACGAAAAAAGAGAAAAAAAAAATCTAGAAATGTGATGATGAAATTCTATAGATGATCTTGATTCCCCAATGAAACAGTCATTAGAGAATCAAGATCATCTAGAGAATTTATTCCTGAATGTTTAAAAATCGTGAAAATTAGGTAAAAACTGTGCAAAGCGGGGTCGGGTCGCTAGTTATTAATAAAATAATTATGGTTTTCGCAGACTTTTCCTGTTATTTGTGGTGACAAAATAAATGATTTATAATTATAAACAAAATGTTCCTCCGTCAACGGTTAAATGATGAACTTGGGGAATTGTGAAATTGGTGCAATTATATCGACACTTTGATTGACAGACAGATACATTAAAAAAATACATTCAGTGGAGTTATTATAGGGGTATAAGGAACAGGGTGTAAAGGTCACTTATCCTCCAGAGAAAAGGGAGGGTCCTCCGACCAGACGGTTGTCGTGTCTTGTGGGCAACTGCCCGACTATTGGTGTCGGGACGTTGTATACAGGCTGATTTTTTAAAGACCAGCCAAATTTAAGGATGTGGTACAGACCATCAAACTGAACAACTTTCTCCATGGGGGAAATAGCGTAATCGCGAAAATTTTATAAACAGTCCCATAGAAAACTTCAATACCTACTCGACCTAAATGTATGGGACGGCTGAATTTTTATTCGCGATTACGATGTTGGTCTCATGGAGAAAGTTGTTCAGTTTGATGGTCTGTACCACATCCTTAAATTTGGCTGGTCTTTAAAAAATCAGCCTGTATATGCTAGTTGTGCGTTAAACTCTGCTTGCGCGATGCAGAAAGAAGAAAGAAAAAGAAAGAAAAAGTATTTATTGCGACTCGCACAGGAAGATCATAAATCTAAACACAAACAAAAATAAAAAAACAAATTATATAAAAAAAAAAAATAGGTACCAAAACCAAATTATATAAAAAATAAAGTAACAAAAATAAAAATGAAACAGAAAGTCCTGTACGAGGCCAAAAGGCTCCTATCTCAGCATGATGCTACGACATTTAAAAAATAAATGTCGCAGCGCTGGTATTCTGATAGGGCCCGCTGTGATGTCACGGGCAATCACAGTAATAAATAAATAATCTATTTTATTATTTAAATATATATAATTATTTAAAATATTATCAAATAAAATAAATAATTCATTCTTAATCCGTGCCAGACGTAGCCTCAATACTTGTCTATGCCTTATATGTCAGAAGCACTCTGTGGCATTGCTGTGACAAGCTTAGGGACGCCTGCGCCGAAAATAAATACAGTATAAATTACGGCTTTCTAGTGGAACAGTATTACAGTGAATATTCTATAAAAGTGGAATGTGGTAGTAAATGAACTAAATAGAAGTGAACTAATGACGACAGTGTTATAAATTCTAGAGACAAATGACAGACAACGAACGAAACAAAACAATATGCAGCGTTTTTGCGTGCCTACAGTGCGCAACCGTTACGTTATCATTCGCTCTCTTTTCATTCCTTTCATCCCTCAAATAATTCATCGATCTTCTTTGGATTTCATTCATCAGTATTATGTCCATCAGTCTTCTAGACACACGCTACTACTACTTATCATCATCTTCTCATGTTACTTGGGGTCGGTGCAACTTCTTCCATTCTCCTCATTCAACCGTCATGCATTAATCCCTTCTCTTTCATATCGTTCCTCACCTCCACCAGTCCTTTCGTAGTTATTTTACCTATACTCTTTATTCTTATTGAAATAAGGTTGTTGTGAGGTGGCTGCCACTGACAAGTCTGTCAAAATCATTGTGTTCTTAATTCCTGTTACAATAAGGTTGCTGGTAAAATAACAGTGCACGGACCGTACTACTTGTTTTGCAATAAAACTCACCTCTCCCTCTTTTGCATGGAGGAAGTCGTACATCTCCGCCGATGATCGTGAACGCTCGTGCTTGAAACTGCCTTGTCTTTCGTTGATATCACTCGTATTGTCAATTCTGTAAAATGAAAGAAAAAAAAAAACTTGTTAATATTTTGTAGGGTTACGTTCTTTTGAGACAATATTTTCTTATGGAAGGTTTTAATAGAATTGAATTAAGGGTGTGAAAAGGAAAATTAGACTACGTAATTGAATTCTTAAAGTAGATGGTAAGACTATTAAAATCCTACTAATATTATAAACGCGAAAGTTTGGATGGATGGATGGATGTTTGTTGCTCTTTCACGCAAAAACTACTGAACGGATTTGGATGAAATTTGGCACAAAGATAGTTTATAACCAGGATTAATACATAGAATACTTTTTATCCCGATATTCCCACGGGATCGACACTTACGTGGGTGAAACCGCGGGGCGCTGCTAGTATTATAAACGTGAAAGTTTGTATGGATGGATGGATGGATGGATGGACGTTTGTTACTCTTTCACGCAAAAACTACTAAACAGATTGGGATGGAATTTGGCAAACAAATAGTTTATAACCAGGATTAACACATAGAATACTTTTATCCCGATATTCCCACGTGATCGAAACTCATGCGAGTGATACCGCGTGGCGCAGCTGTAATTATATAGGTATATAATAAAATTAAAAGTAAAAAAAAAAACTTTTTAAAACCAAGCTTTTATTGCTTATTAATAAAAAGGACTAAAAAGTAAAAAATAATTTAAACCTGATAAGAAATAAATAAAAGCGTGTTACGTTGTGTTCTAAATGTTTTTTAATGTTCCATCAAAATATAACACGCTTTTATTTATTTCATATCAGGCTTAAATTATTTTTAACTTTTTAGTCCTTTTTATTAATAAGTAATAAAAGTTGGTTTTTAAAAAGTTTTTCTTTTAATTTTATTTTTAACTTTTTAGTATTTTTGATGCGAGATTGACTACGGCGTAGTTCGTAGCGCGTAGCAGTGTTTTCCGTTATATGCGTTTACTGCACTTAAGTACCTGTTCATCTTTAGTCCCTGGTTACCATCTAGCACCAAAGTACTCGTCCAGACGAATCACACGAGCCCAAACTCGATGGGGTTATGTCGTTCAATTACCGAGTTCCTATGGCCAAAGTACTCGTCAAGACGAATCATACGAGCCCAAACTCGATGGGGTTGTGTCGTTTAATTACCGAGTTCCTATGGCCATCTTCCATCTCCATCATCAGACCCTGGTTACCATCTAGCACCAAAGTACTCATCAAGACGGATCAAACGAGTCCAAACTCGATGGGGTTGTGTCGTTTAACTACCGAGTTCCTATGGCCACCTTCCGGTTCCATCATCAGATCAGCTCCATGTCATAATAATTTTGCATTGTCATCCGATTTACACATGCATGTAAAATTTCAGCTCAATCGGTTGAAGATATCTGCTTCTAAATTGAGTTGCAAGAGTCCATCCGAACATTACATACATATATCGCAAGTTAAATAAAAGCTTGTACTCGTAAAATAGGCCCTTACCGTTGCAAAATAAAATTCTTTAATGGATCTTTTATTTCTTCAGCCATTTCGTACAATTTTTCAGGCGGTGCGTCTTCCATAGTAAATATGGGCAGTAGGACTAGTGTAGGATCACAATTATTCCCAGCCGGTTCATTTACAGGACATGTAGGTTCTGGTCTAGTTCCTGAAAAAAAAAAACAAATTACATCAACTTACGCGGTGTAGTAGTCAGAAAAGAATTCGTGTTAGTGTCTGGCAGTTTGAGTACTTTCTGCGGCCTACACAATTGCCCTTTCTTTGGAATTGTTCGTGAAGTCTTATAACATCTAAAGTTTAGCTAAACAATTACAGACAAATGCGTGCACTGACTGGACAGGAACACTAAAATCTGTGTGGTTATTTCCACAAAAGACCATTTCAGACACTAATAAGAAAAAAACTTACGTGGTGGGGTCTTAACCTCGTTGCAGAGGCAATCAGAGTCTTCCTTGGAGCCAGGAGGGCATCCGCATTTCGAGCTGAACCCCTGGCCGGGTATAGGAGATTCCGTCTCGTAGGAGTGCGTCCCCTTGCGAGCTCCAGCAGAAAAGTTGCATATCACTTGAAGAGACTACAAAAAAAGATATTCTGGCTCAAACATTATCTCAAAAATTTAATTTAAGGTTTGAGCTGTTTGGGGTCGAAACGCTCGGGACATAGGCCCGAGTGCGCGTCTCCCTTTTACGGAAATTTCTCGCCGGCTGATCGACACTTCACGTGACCAGAGGGCTGGGTCGTTCTTCGACCAAAGAATTAGCATTGCCATTCAACGTGGCAATGCTGCCAGTCTTCTGGCACTTCAGGCACGTTTCCGGATGACAGAGATGTGGACGAGTTTTTCGACGCCTAAATATCCTTTTGTTTTTGGTATTTATTTACATAATTTAGTTAGTTAGTCTTTTAATTAATACAGACGCCAGCACATTAAGCTACTATACAATCTGTCAAATTTCTTTAATAGATTTTCAACTTTATCGCTAAAGCATTAAGGTTCTAGGTTGATCGGGAAGATTTGACAGTTTCGGATAGCTTGACTTGCTGGCGTCTGTACCTAGTGGAACTAGTTAGTTAAGAGATTATGAAAATCTTAAAAATTATAAAACCAATCAATAGTTTTTTCTTAATTTCACTTTTTGATGGCAAATACCGCCTATGGTGGTGGCAGATGCGTTTCCATCACAGATACAAATCTAAAATGTCTCATGAGTTTGGGATTACACCTTTAACCTTGAAACCAGAACACGGCTACGCAGCTTGGCGGCAGAAATAGCTACCTTTGTCATCATCATCATCAGCCAATAGCATTCCACTGCTGGACATAGGCCTCTCCTATTGCACGCCATTCAACTCGATTTTCGGCGACTCACATCCAGCTGCTACCAGCCATCCTGCGAAGATTAGCCTGAGGGCGTCCCACCTTACGTTTACCGATTCGCGGTCTCCACTCAAGAACACATCTTCAAGCGGTCATCGGTTTTACGGCTAATAGGTATGGCCAGCCCATTGCCACTTCAGTTTACTTACTCTGCAAGCTATGTCGGTAACTCCGGTTCTTTTCCGGATAATTTCAATCCTGATTTTATCGTTCAAAGAAAAAAAAAATCCTACCTTTGTAGCACCTAGTAATGGAGATTTTTGTAAGGTAACTCCTCCAGAGCAATACTACCTTCATACTTACCACGCTTCGAACGGTGAGGCTCCAAGAGTTAACAGAACTGAATTAAACTTCACTTACATTGTGGATTCCCTGCCGGAGACTCTCGTAGTAAACATATTCGGAGTACCCGGATATGCCGCATCCCATATGCGTGGCAGGACCATGGATCATATCTAGGTACAGTCGACCCATCTGGTTGGTTGGCGTTCTGGGGATAAAGATAAAAAAGTTTATATTATTTCTCACACCCGTAATTTAAAGTTTACAAAAATGGAGAGTAGTGTAGATTATTAGAATAAATTTTCTGATAGAAACACTTAGTAACATTTTGCCCGACCTATGAATCGAACCTACATACCTCATGCTCAGCAGTACCGCTTACGACCACTAGACCAATGATGATTCAAATTAGTATTGTCGGTAAGTCAGCTCTATAGTTTATTTCGGAATCTGGAATCAGTCAGCTATATTGACCAAAAAAGAGTCTTAAAAGATCACAAAAGTACACATTATTTCATTTACGGCTGATTGTTCAATCATCTGATACCTAACTTTATTCAAGGAATAATTTTGAAATTTTGACAGTTATTTTATACAAAAACTGTCAAACGTCAATTTTATTCCTCGAATAAAAGTTATCTGGCGATGGAAAAATCAGCCCTTAATCTACATATATTATACTAATAATAAAGCTGAAGAGTTTGTTTGTTTGTTTGCATGCGCTGATCTCTGGAACTACCAGTCGGATTTGAAAAAATATTTTTGCATTTTAAAGCCCAATTCTTTAGTGCTATAGGCTATTTAATATCACGCTAAGACCTATGTGAGTGTATGAGCCGAGCAAAATGAAAAAAAGTCAGAAAGCACGCTAAGCGAAAACTAAGTAATAATATGGGCAGGCGATGTGATGCGACGTGGCAAAGCGAGCGTACAAGAAATTTAACGCGGATGAAGTCGCGGGAAAAGCTAGTTTCATATATAGACCGGAAAACGAGTGAATTATTATTGTTAGGCAAGTTAATCCAGCAAAAAGTCCCATCTGATTTATTGCAACCCCTGTCAATGTGGGGACAAAACTAGTTTGTGGGTCCTTATCCAGATGAAGTTGGTGCCCGTTTTCAGTAACGTCAAGTTTATTAATGTTTGTGATCTTGAATATCTTAAGATACGGATACGAGATTTTATGAGACAACTTTTAGAATGCCAAAATGAAGGCTCATAAAAGTTTATAAGGTTATCTCTCATTCGGTGGAACTCCCAATGTGACTGAGTCCAGTCGAAACGAATGGTGAAACGGAGTGCAACTCCTAGTGGTTGTAATGGCAATCTTATCATTTGGTTTGAACACGTTTTTTTATTTTATTTATCTTTTTGATAGATTCTTGTATATTTTGTGAATGTGAGAACGTTGTAGGGCTTGTAGACTGTAGATTTGCAGACCGTTTTATTTTTTTAATTTATTATGTACCTGGTACTTGTAACTGTTGATAGGCCTACGCTGTCTTCCCATTTCTATTAATACTGCGATTTGAAAACATTGTAGGCTGCTTTTCCACCAGAGATGTGCTATGCTACGTTGCTATGGATGCGTTTGTTATCCACCAATCATATTCATTGGTCCACATAGCATAGCACTGGTGGCAACGGATTCAACTAAGCTATGTTTTTATACGGAAGGATGCGTGCTATGGATGGGAGCTATGGATGCGCGAGTGGTGTAGCTATGTGCAGAGCAGAGTACTCGCCGTGCTTTCCCTACTATCGATGCATCGCATTGCCCGAGTCACGGTAATATTATCTATACAGTATTCCAGCTTCATACAAACGGACGAAGCGCGAGCTATGCCTACGCGCCTCGATCTCGGCATGCGCTCGGCATGCAGACAGTCGCGACTGTGCCGCAGTGACGAACGGACGGTGTGATGTTTTTTTTACAATAACTGCACGATTTTTTCACTAAAAATAAGTTCAAGTACATATTTGACATATGACGAGTAGGATATATTGTGCTGTTTTTGGTTAAATCTACCAATCAAAAAACAACACGCATTTTTATTGAACACTTCCTATTCAATTCACAAAGTATTTTATTTGTTTATATAAAAAAAGTATATTTACAATCACAATATTAAATGGAAACACCAAGTAGGCAAATGTAATTAAAATACTGGAGGCGGGCAGCCCCATCGCATGTTTACGTACCGCGCGGCTGTAGGCATTTATTTCAAAGATACGGCCGAGTTACAATACTGTATAGATAATATTACCGTGCCCGAGTTGAGCATCTTCCTCGCACAGGTACCTCGCGACGGTGCATCTTCATAGCACATCTTACTCGCTCCGCTACACAGCTTAGCATTAGTGGAAACGGTCGTACAGTTTCGTAGCTTAGCTTTCACATCCACGCAGCATAGCTGCATAGCACATCTCTGATGGAAAAGCAGCCTAACCGTGGAGTTTCTTGCCAGCTCTACTCCATAGGAAACGGCCAATTGGAACCGTGCACTTAGCTTCTGACGTTTCATAAGTGCCCATGAAGGTTTATGTGAAATAATATATTTTGATTTTGAAGCAACCACTCCTGTTTTACCGTTAGTTTTCCAGTAGGTAACTCGTGAGCTTCGAAGTCTACAATTTTGACACTTATTTGTAGTTATTTAAGTCGTGCCGGCTATTTTGTTACAAGTCTGTTGATAGGCAACCCGCAGGGAAGTCTAAGCATCGGCGAATCAGGTGGTTACTTTAGTGATTGACTAAAGGCTGCTGAAATGTTTATTTGCACTAAGCAAAAGCATAATCAGCCTATAATTGTCCAACTGCTGGATCACAAGCCTCCTCTCTGTGAGAGGGAGTTGGCCGTAATTCACCACGTGGGCCCAGTATGGGTTGGTAGATGTCACATGTCTTCGAATTTTTGGTTTTAGGGCATGTCGGTTTTCTCACGATGTTTTCTTTCACCGTTTCGAGAGCAGTGGTGATGAAATAATTTACACAAATTGAAGCACCTGACTGGGCTCGAACCTATGACCTACAAATCTTAAGTCGGGGCCATTACCACTGGGCCACAAATGATTTAATATCTAGTTATCTACGTGTAATGTTTAATATCTATTACATTCAGGTGTCAGCAAGTGTTAGTGAAAACGGTGAAAACTACTTACGCACTCCAATCAGGATAAACTTTGACCATGTGCTCTGTAACTGCAGACTTGTGCCCATACCAGGACTTCAGGGATTGAGTGATGGCATACACAAGTTTGGCACGCGTCACTCCAGGAGTACCGTTTATCCCCTTCACGTTGGACATTGGATGCCAATCCGGGAACGTGAATCGGACGAGACCAGCCGTCTGACTGGGATTCGGGAATCTTTCTGGAAAAAGATAGAATATACTATAATGTACACTAGAATAGTAACACACACAGCTCACGTTATGATATTTCTCGGGACCCTGGGTTCCCAGACCTTTGGAAGGCGTACGAGGGACGACTTTTGCCAATTGTTAGTCAGTTCGGAGTTAATGACCTAAATAGGTGACTACTTGGTCACCAAAGTTAAGGAATTTTGATAGATTTACTTACCGATATAAACAGTTCATTTCATGAATAATACCGATCATTAAAAAGGTGTGTATTGACGACAACACATCAAGCTATGTACTTCAATCTATCAAATGTATTTAATAGATTTTCAACTTTATAAATAAATAAAAATAAAATCCATTTATTTCAGGTTACAATCACAAGTTACGAAACAAGAGATAAATACAAATCACAATATAAAAATAAATACAATGTCATCAAATCATAAATACAATGTCAAATAAAAATAAGCAAGTCAATGTCAAATAAAAACAAAAATTTAAAATTTATCGGAAATAAATAATATAAAATACAAATAAAATAAAAATAGCAAATTTTGGATAAAAATAATTTGTTACAAGATGGCGGTAGTGAGGTCTTTCCATCTGTCTGTCAGTTGTCACTGTCAAGTAATGTCAGGTTATTCCATCTGTCTCTCAGTTGTCACTGTCAAGTAATGTCAGGTTATTCCACTTGTCTGTCAGTTGTCACTGTCAATTAATGCCATTTTAATAAGGGAGAGTGATTGTCAGGCATTCTGCTAAGAACGTGCGCATGAGCGGATAACCTCACAACCTCCATCCTTTTCCATCACGTATATTTGTGACTAACGTAATTTATAAAGTTTGTGAAATAAAAAAAGAAAATCAACGCTATCTGTTCGTGGTATTATTTCTTGTTTTCTGAACATTGTACGAGGAGGAAGGCTTGCCCGAAAACAACATTGCTGTTCCTTCCCCGTCAAATGAATAAAACACAGCAAATATGACGTCGCTCGTTAACACACACTTAGCCTATAATGTTCCCAATGCTGGGACACAGGCCTCCTCTCTGTGGAGGGAGTGGGCCGTAATCCACCACGCGGGCCCAGTGCGGGTTGGTAGATGTCACCTGTCTTCGAATTTTTGGTTCTAGGACATGCCGGTTTCCTCACGATGCTTTCCTTCACCGTTTTGAGATCCGGGGTGATGATATAATTTACACACACACTTTACGCTCCTCAACATGCCCTGACTATAAGCCTACTGTAACACTTCCTAATATAAGGACAGTCCAATCATCCAGCAATCATTCCTAGGACAGCATTGGAGCTGAACCGCACCGTGCGCACCAAGGACACGCACCGCTTGCGCATTGTGGTGTGAAAACAGTCGGTGCGCGCTTCCGCAAACATACCCGAGGCACTGCAGAAAAGGGGCAGCACCAATACTGCCCTGAGCGCGTTGTTGTACTGGACGCGGAGGGCACTGTAACTCACCTGTGTATAGCTAGCCCACAGGCTACACGTGTACAAAGAAGTACAGTACGCTTTAAAAAGTGTGATCTAAACTTGATCAGAACAGCGTGCCAACCTGCGTGCCAACATATTCGCTCTTTTTGACAAGGCCCTCCGCTCCCGTTCGATGTCATGTCAGCATGATCCATGAGGCCAGCTGTGACTAAATGCCCTAAGTATTTAAATTGATTCACCCAGTCTAGGGGAACACCATTGAGAAAACTGGTGGTATACTTTGCGGGCATAACTAAAGACCTTATGACTAAAGCATTAAGGTTCAAGTGTGATTGGGAAAATTTGATAGTTTCGGGTAGCTTGATGTGTTGGCGTCTGCAGGTACCTATACAAATCGATCCAGAAAACTCGCACGAGGGCACATTTTCAAACAAGACTCGGCATCAAACGGTTAGGCACTTGCACGGATATCGGATATCTATGGGCACTTGTCTTTTTATTTGGAAGCCCAAGCCCCCCTTCAAGCACTCTTGAATGCCGTCAAAGAGTAATTTTTAGTTGATGTTGATATACAAGGGTCTGAGACACCCTTCAGATGGGAGTACCCGTCAAAAGACTTAAACGAGTGATTGAAAAAAACAAAAAATCGGCCACTTGCGAGTTGTTTTTGACGACACGGTTGGCGCAGTGGCTGAGCGATCGACTGCTGCGCTGCGTGTCGCGGGTTCGATTCCCGCACGGAACAAATATTTTTATTGCCTACTGGTAGTTGTTCCGGGTCTGGCTGTTTGTGTATGTGAGTTTAAATGTTTGTAAACGCACCCGCAATACAGGAGTAATGCCTAGTGTGGGGCGACGTTTTAAAAAAAAAAAAGTTGGACTCGTACACGAATGGATCCGTACAATATTTAATACTACATATTAAAAAAAAAACACGTTTCTTGTATGGTTACGCTTCAATTTAATTTGATGCTAAAGCGGTCATAGTAGTACTTACTCTCTGAAAATTTCAAGTGTAACTATTAGGGGTTAAAGTATGAAATTGCCGATTTGTACTGAAAAATTGAAATTCGTTTTTTTTTTTAATTTAACATATTTATTTAATCAAAATAATTACCATTATTATCTATACATTGCTGCCATCTAATAGGATGGTCATTTATGCCTTTGCGATAGAGCTCTCGTGATCTAGATTCGACAAACTGTGGGAAAGCATTTTGTACTGCCTTCTGAGAAGAAAACTTTTTATCACGTAGAAATTTGTCCAAATCACGAAAAAAATGGTAATCCGTTGGAGCAAGGTCTGGCGAATACGGAGGGTGACGAATGGTTTCTAATTGCAGTTCCTGTAGAGTTAAAACGGTTTCTCGTGCTGTATGAGGTTTCGCGTTATCATGGAGCAATAATGGTGAATATCGATTCATGATTCGGGGCTGTTTCACTGCTAGTTTTGCTATCATTGTTCGGTGCGTTCATTAGCAGTCCCCTCTCCAAATTCAACATTGATATTGCGAGCTGTTTCTGCCGCGTTAGTTCCGCGTCGGAACTCGTATTAAAAAATAACTCGAATTTTCGAAGTATCCATCTTTCTTGTCTAAGCTGAATAAAAGAAACAACTCAAAGTCGATAATCGAATGTTGCACATTTTTTAACGTTTCACTCAAAAATCTCAAACCATGAAGGTTCTATGTCAATTCGAAATACCTATTACAATAAAACGGCAATTTCAACACTTTAACCCCTATTATTTCGGTTCAAAAGATACAGCCCAGTGACAGACAGACGGACGGACGGTTGGACGGATAGCAGAGGCTCAGTAATAGGAAACTGTTGGTACCCTTTGGGTACGGAAGCGTAAAAATGATTATTGTAAAAAAAAAAAGTAAAACTCCCCAAAGGAGTAGCCAGAAATGTGAAGAATAATTAATATACTTATGTATTATGTACTTACTCGTTGCTCTGCACATGTCGTGTCTAAGGACACACTGATTGGCTAGCACTTGCGCGAAAGTCGCCAATTCGTTGTCCCATTTCTGTAAATAGGCAAAATAGGTTAGAACTTAAAAGTTAGTTAGCCGGTTATTGATTCTAATAAAGACCAAAATATAAATATTGTCTTTAAGCAATAATATATGTATAGTATAGTAATAATAATATGTATATCGTAATAATAATATATATATCGCAGATGGATTGATAAGTGCAAAATGTTAATGCAACTCTGCCTGTTCAAGTTCAGTTGATTTACATAACGGAGATATTTTGTAAAACAGCTAGCTGTTTTGTAAAACAGCTAGCGGTTTTGTAAAACAGCTAGCGGTTTTGTAAAACAGCGGATTCTACAATCCATCTGCGACGTATACAAAATATTGTAAAACATTTTAAACGATTAACGGTGGAGTGTCTTGCCCATTCTTCTCCGTTCGAAACTACCTTTTGGAAGGGGCGACTAGAATCAATTCTATTTTATTGTAAATTTTGATGTTCTTAAGTGCCTTTTTATGTGCCTATGTGAAATAAATGCTTTGAAAGTAAGTACATGAAGTAGTTATAACAAAAGAATATTTTTTTTAAATTGCTGTCTGTCTAATAGTTCGGCTAATCCCCGAAATAGCTAGATCGATTTTAATGAAATTTGATATGGGGTACTTTAAACCCTGAGGAAGGATATATTCTATTTATCGACATACCACGCGGGGGAAGCCGCGGGCTGAAACTAGTAATAATATATAAAAAGTAGGTATGTTTCTGGGTAGGTGACGGCCCGTGAAAAACGAAGAAAAATAATGCTATGTTCCCGTGTCCGGAAAATGGTAATAAAAAGGAAGCATACCAATCGGAATATTCCATATCCTCTCGGTAACAACACGCCACCCTTCCCTGTTTCCTTGCCGTTGGCTATTTTACTCCTTATCCTGAAAAATAAAACATTGCTACATTGTATTAATAACGATATAAATGGGAAATAAAAGTTACGAATGGCGTATTTGTCGCAGGTCTTTATAACTAAGTATATTTTAATGATACATTATTTATTCTAGTAAATCTTTCATTTATTAGAACCGGTATTTATGTTCTTAATTTTATTTGTTCATTATGAAAACGTGGAATGAAACCTAATAAGGTTTCATTTAACGTTTTCATAAGGAAACCTATAAGGTTTCACAGGTCCTCTCCTTAATTTAAAAATGGCTTAAATGTCATGAATTCATGACTTTTAAGATACAAGATATATTAATAATAATAATAATCTTTATTTATATAAAAAACAGATTGTAGTACATGTAACAGTTTTAACAAAGTGGATAGAATTAAATCTCTGACAATCAAGTCGGTGACGTGCTGTTCTCCTTGCTAGGCTATGACATAGCCTGTATTAAGGAGTATATATATATATATTTATTTTGTAAAACGTGAGTACAGTCACGAGCACCATTATGTCAACACTTGGCAACTTTCAATATCGATTTTTTCGTGAAATAACCAATGCAACGTTGAAATACGACACATTACATAAACCTATGGGTTCGAAAATGCTATGTTCGTAACAACATATAATTTCATTAAAAAATAAAGGAATAAATCGGTTTTGAATAAAGCCGAGTGTATACATACTTTTACTCGTGACTGTACAGTATACGTCTTATAATTAATATGATGTAGCTACATGTTTTGCCAATTACGGCGTACAAAATTAGTCGCACTAATTTTGAAGAAAAGAATGAAATTACAATGTCAAAATTTAAATTAAATTATAATTACTATGTCGAAATTTAACCCAAGCCAATTTTAACAACTTCACATCTTGAGAGCAACCGAGCGAATCATATTTTAATCAACATACAAACTGACCGGCAAATAGCAAAAAACGTACCTAAGTACCTTTGAATTTCGTGGGCTACCTTATCGCTTAAGCTATTTCATGCAACTATACTCTGTCCACTAGGATGACCGTTTTTTGACAGATCGAACTAGTGAGCAATTATATATTTTTTGCAAAAACTGATACACGTACGGTATTATAATGTCTGTAAGAAGTCATAAATAAGATAATTCAATAAGGTTAGGCAGCTTATAATATTTATTTTATTACGTATTTTAAAGTTAACTTTTACGTAATCTGGATTAGTTATGTTCTAAGGCAGCTGTCAATAAACGGTGAACCTATTGGACAGAGTATAGTGAAGAAAGAGAGTGGTAATTTGAATATAGGGACAATATTATATATAACTTGATAGTTCTTGATAGTTCTCTTCTTCTTCTTGGTTGCGTTTTTCATTACTGAAGGTCGTGTCCCTGAAAGGCCTTCGTGGCTTGTGGATGCCCGATGTTCTTCCGCTTCGTTTGGTTCTCAGCTTCTCTCGGGACGGTCGTAACAGAGAGTCCAGTGAGGGCGGTTACTTGGTCTGACCAGCGGTCAGGGGACCATCCGCAAGGTCTTTTTCCATCTACCTTGCCCATCACGACCAACTTTTCTAGATTATCTGGTTTCTGACGGGCAATGTGGCCGAAGTAACCGAAAATCCTTTGGTCAGATCGTGGATAGTCTATCTTTTATGCGTCGTTGATAGTTCTACAGAGGTGTGAGGAGCAGGGTATAAAGTTAAAAAGAAATAAAGAAATATATTTTATTCTGCACAAACAAAAGGCACATTACAAATAAAAAAAAAATTAAAAAAAGACATATTATGATACAACACATAGTCAAAAGCCTCAACAACAACAAAAACAATCATAACAAAAACAAAAATGCCAATTAACTAGTATAACTACGTTTGTAACAAAACAAACAACAACTAAGCCGTGTGTCGCATCTGATCAAGAATAGGTCGTTGCTCAGCAAAAAGTTCACTCATCCTCCATAGACAAGGGAGGATCCTCCAACTAGATGGGTGTTGTGTCTGGCGGGCAACTACCCAATGTTTCATGTCGGGGCGTTTTTATATATGCTAGTTGCGCGGTAAACTCTGCTTGCGAGATGCAGGATTGTGCATGACTTCAGTATGACGCGTTGTTCGCATGTGGCGTTGTAGATAACTCTACAGTTCTATAAGGTATTAATCATTCCGTTTGACTGACCTTGTATCAGAAAAATAAATAAGAAATATATTATTTCAGAAAAGCTACGATTTCCTTGAAGAGCGGTGGCCCATATAGCATCCGCAATTTACCGGCGAATGACCTCACTGAAACGTTATTTATGAAAGTAAGTTGATGTGTTTTTCTGGAGAGCGTTCTTTGACACCGTAAGGCCCGATCTACACACGTTTTTCTTGCCGTGAAAAACTACGATTTTTTCGCCTAGTATGTACGCCTACCGAGTAAAATCTTACAACCAGTCTCACCAAGGGGTATTGTATTACCTAGTAACTGGGTTGTGGAGGTCAGATAGGCAGTCGGTCCATGTAAAATACTGGTATTCAGCTGCATCCGCTTAGACTGGAAACCGACCCTAACATGTTTGGGAAAAGGCTAGGCAGATGATGGGCTTAAGACACAAACTGCCAAGAAGGATTTTATGTTTTATATTTTTAACAATAAAAATAGTACATTATTGCACGGCGTGAAATGAAAGAAAGAAAATACGTAAATGAATGAATG
Source organism: Apamea epomidion (assembly GCA_947507525.1). NCBI lineage: Eukaryota > Metazoa > Arthropoda > Insecta > Lepidoptera > Noctuidae > Apamea > Apamea epomidion. Next base: position 14,911,220 of record OX382247.1, read on the forward strand.
AATGCTAATCGATGCATTAATAGACTACTTAAATCACGCGTATCGTATAATACTTTATAGCTCGTGTGACGTAAGCCCGCACTTAAGTCTCGATTTTCTATGTAAAAATGGACTACTTAAGTCACGGAAACGCCTGACTTAAAAGCGGGTAGGTCACACAGTGCTGTAGACAATCTATAGCCCTGTATAGTGTAAGCAAAAATCATTTATCGAATGAAAATTCAGCTTACAATGTTACGTATTACAAAGCCCTCGTTTTATTCGGGAAGTAGAGAAAATAAATCGATTGTATGCGTCCTTATAAGGTTACTATAGTATCGTACGCGATGAAATTGAATTATGTGATGGTGACGTCATGCATAGTCGACGTATTGTGATATTTAAAGGAAATGTATAGGTATGTAGAGGCTCATAAGAACGTGTCGTAGATTCTCGTAAATATTACTGCGTCTTTTGTATTTTTGTGTATTTAATCTTTCTATTTTATCTATATCTGACGTGCTGCCGCGGGTCCTGCCGGTTTATTCTGTAAGACACTGTGAAAACTTAGCTGCATAAGTATAAACAGCCTATAACGTTACCACTGCTGGGACACAGATCTCTTCTCTGTGAGAGGGAATGTGCCACGCGGGCCCAGTGCGGGTTGGTGGGTGTCACATGTCTTCGAAAACTTAGATGAAGTGAGCATAAATGTGCGGCCAGTTACTAACTGTCAATCATTAGCATCAGGTGGAATGACAGCGCACTTCAGCTAGGTTTTCTTGCTCGTGTGGCACTCACTGCGTGGAAATCACTGGCAATCCACAACGCCCGTGTGGCATTGCTGTTACGCTGTCAAAGTGTTCGAATTCTGGTCGAACCTTATTGGAGATGACGAAAATGAGAATAATCTATACGACGAAGAAGAAAAAGAAGCATTTAACTTACGTGTTTGACACATCCAGCAGCTGGTTCGCTAGATCAGCGGTGATGGTGATGTTGACTGCATTGTAGCAGCGAGGGCCAACCACGTTGTTCTGTGAAGTTTAACAGGATCTTAAGTATATACGGCCTACCCAAATTGGTATTGTTTGTCGAGATGTTGACCATCCTTTTTTTATTTTGGGTGGGAAATCATCATATGACTTCTCAGGTGCCTATGCCAGGGGCCACGGTATCTCTTTCGTACAACACGTGGCCCTGGCAGGCATCGGCCCTAGCGGACCCTGTCAGTTCGTGCTGACATCTGCTCTTTGAGGCGCGCATGGAACACAACGCACCGTTTACCCGGGCCTGGTCCTTGCCGGGCGGCGAGCTGTCTATTGCTCGCCGCCCGCAAGCCCGCGCCTACGGTGGCCGGGAGTCGGCTGGTGACTCCCGACGTCCAGGGCGTCTCCTGCGGTGACTCGGGGCGTGAGGGCGCCTAGATTGCCTCTCCCTCACGCGCTCCGCCTCCTCCTTTGCGAGCATTACTGCTTCGCAGAAGGAGGTGACGGCTTCCCATGCACTCTCGCTCCGTACCGTGGCCTGGACCAGGGCCGGACGCGAGAGATCGCCGCCGCCGATCGCCACCACGAGGACGCGGAGGTGCTCCACCCAAGCCGGGCAGACCTGTATCGTATGCTCCACCGTGTCCTCCGGGCGATCCACACAGTGGTGGCACCCTGGAGTTTCCGCCCGCCTTATCCTTAACAAAAACCTTCCAACAACCGTGTCCGGTAAGGACCTGCGTCAGGCGGAAGGTGAAGGCGCCTTGGCGCCTCTACAGCCACTTTTCAAAGAGGGGACTTATCGCCACAATTGTGGCGTGCCCAGCACTGGGTGGCGACAATCGCACTCTCCATGTCACAATGAGATCCCGCCGGAGCTCTGTCCAATGTACCGTGATTTCTCGCGGCAGCGGAGTTACGCCCCGACGTTTTGCCTCCTCACCCCCCTCCCATATGTGGTCGGGGACTTTTGCCTCCAAATCCTATGGCGGCAATCCGGCAAGGAGGCTCGCCGCCTCAGCGGAGACCGTGCGGTATCCTCGAATTAGCCGGACGGCCATGACCTTTTGGGACGCGTTCAACCGGCGGGCTGGTCGCCCCTTAGGGAACGTGCCCACACCGGTGCCCCGTAAAGGGCCATAGACCGCACGACCCCCGTATAGAGCCTCCGGCAGGAGGCGTTTGGACCCTCTAGATTGGGCAGGAGCCGCCTCAAGGCAGCGCCAGCCCGCTCCAGTCTTTGAGCCAAACATCGGAAATGTTCCACGAAGTTCCACCGGCTGTCGAGGACGAGTCCCAGGTTCTTCATTGTCGGCTCCACGCCGATGTGAACCCCTCCTACCGTTATTTGGGAACCCCACAGTGGCGTGTCTCGAGGACTATGAAAACACTTGGCCTCGGACTTGTGCAGGGCCACCTCGAGTCCCAATTTCCGGATCCTCTCGACGATTGTCGCAACCCCGCGTGTCGCTACTTCGGCCGCCACCTGGTGCTACCTCCTCTGCGCCAGGACCAGCGTGTCGTCAGCGTAGCAAACCACGCTGATGCCGCTAGGGAGGTCGGCGCGCAGCACCCAGTCGTACCCGATGTCCCACAGATGCGGCCCCAGGACCGATCCCTGCGGGACATCGCACGACATCTCTCGCCGGTTCCACGCTCCCCGGTGACCAGGGTAGATGACGGCCCTGTGTCCGTCAAATAGGCCTCGACAATGCGACAGAGGTAGGTCGGCATCCGGTGATACCAGAGTGTTTCCCTGATGCAACTCCAGGGCAGGGCATTGGTGGCATTGGTGATGTCTACAGACACCGCCAAGAAAACCCCACCCCGGGCCACATCATCCCCCGTCGTGAGGGCTCGCACGCGCATGATGGCGTCCACCGTAGAGCGCCCCCTGCGGAAACCAAACTGGCTTTACGCCAAATCCGGCCCCACCCGCACCAGCCGTCCGACAAGGCGGTCTGCAATGACTCTTTCAAAGAGCTTGCCCACCTCGTCGAGAGTTGTTGAGCCCCTCGAGTTCTGAGTTGAGCTACACGATTACTGACAAATGCTGGATTGAACTAGTCCACTCAAATCTGTGTGGTACTTTCCACACAGTCTGTATTCAAAATATAATTAAACGTCGGTTTCAGTTATTTTCAAGAAGTGAAAATGGTCGGCCAGTAGAAAATTTGAGTAGCCGCCATCTTGGGTTTACATTTTGACCAAAGAAGAAAGGCGCATGGATGGGGCATAACATGTATGAATGCTTTATTCGCGTGGTGAATTCCAACTTGAGGGACTAACCACACTTATTCAGCTCTGTCATTCGTTCAGCTTTACGGATGCATACGCATTCCATACAAACTCGTTGTTTTCTATGGACAAAGGCTGAACAGAGCTGAATAAGTGTAGTTAGTCCCTGATTCGTGATGAATTATACCTTTCAATTTAACAAAGAGTAGGGTAAGAGTGAAAACCCTAACGCCGATGGAGCGTAGGCACTGGCAAGTACGCTGGACTAAAATTTATTTAAATTTTAATATAATGCGAAATGACAGTTGTTTTTTGTACCGATTGTCTCAGGAATTAAAATTGACAACGTGTTTTGGTACGTCTCTGATGGTTTAGGTCTAAATCGTGTAATAAGACTGTGAGATCTGGAACGCATCCATAAGATCATATTACGCCCTAACCCCCTCTTGCACTCCCGCTTTCTTAACATCACCATGTCAGGTATTATTGCTTGTGTTAAAAAATACAAATGAATTAATTAAGTGTTTATCTTGAGATACAACAGAGACATTTTGTGTTTATTACGAGATGTTTAGAACATTTTTATCCTGAGAGTATGCGCGTCTTGAAAAACTCGCTACCAAAAATACTAGTTCCACGGACGCTTACGTTGTTGTCAGCGCCAAAATGGCAAAAATCAAATGTCTTCATTTTGTCATCGATGAGCGTAGGTAAGTATTACAACAAATAAACCTAGTTTTCATACTGCCCATCTTTATACTGTACTAGCTGCGCTCCTCGGTTTCACCCGCATAAATTTCGATCCCGTGGGACTATCGGGATAAAAAGTATTCTATGTGCTTATCCTGGCTATAAACTATCTGTGTACCAAATTTCATCCAAATCCGTTCAGTCGTTTTTGCGTGAAAGAGTAACAAACATCCATTCATCCATACGAACTTTCACGTGTATAATATTAGTAGGATTAATAGTAGCTACCAGGAGCTAACACGCTTCTGTAATTGTAATTCACTATTTTACTTTCTTAACAAAGGTATTGTTAATAATACCGGAATGTTTAATTTTTATAGGAATAATATTGGTTTAACTACCATTTTATGTTTCGTCCATTTACGCACTTATGACTGGATTTCGTTAAGATAACTGAAGGATGTATGAGCAACGTGCTAGAAATTATACTAACATTACGGGCGCTACGTTTCCTGTCTAACAAAACTACTGCTTACCTACATTATCATGCGATTTCACTAAGGCGAAGGCGAGCAGAGCAGAGATGACACGTGCAAGAAATCCACCATAATTAAAACACATTTTTTTTTTATTATAACACATTTTTTTCGGACATAGACCTATTTATAACACCTAACAAATTTCGAAACAATATAATCAAAAAATTAACAAATTAAATTTAATTATTAACTGAAATGTTAATAAATTATATAAGGTAATGTAAGTTCACTCGCATGCCTACTTAGTTCTTATAAAAAATATTCAATAGGTAACATGTGGATAACGTTGTGAGTTACACATAAACTACTAACATTAGATACTAAGGTTTTATTAATTAAGAAACTATGTGTAATTGTTTGTTTTCCCAAAGAAATAAATAAAATAAATAAATAAATAATTGCTGGTAACTTCATGCGTTACAGATGTTGAATATGATCATGACGTTGATTTTTTGACTCTTATACGTTAGACCGAAAGCGAAATCCCGAATCACTTTATCTCGAATGAATGCTATCCCGAATGAGCGCTATCTCGAATCACTCCATCCCGAATCACTTTATCTCGAATGAATGCTATCCCGAATGAATGCTATCTCGAATCACTCCATCCCGAATCACGTAATTCCGAATGAACGCTATCCCGAATCACGTTATTCTGAATGAACTTTTGGTTTCCAGGTTAGATTCATGTTTTTTTTTATTTACAAAATGTAACACGATTAGGTTTTAGTAGGTATAGTTTTAAGTTTATGAAGTTTTGTTTAACAAAAACGTATTATTTTTAAAGTGGCATAAGATCCATCTAGAAATCGAGATCTCGCCTAATAGCCTGGCTAGATCTGAAATTTTTCTTGAATTCTTGACTTTACTTCCAACCACTTAAAAGTCCTCAAAAGACATGAACTCGCAAGTTAACATCTCGAAGCCTGTGTTCCAGCAGTGGGAACAATATAGGCTGATTATGCTAATCTATAGATTCCCTCGGACACAATATAGGCTATCCATAAAATAGGCCAGCACTCGATTCCAAATTGCAATCCAATCCACCCTAACTACAGACTCCTGATGGTTCAAATTGCAGCCAGGCTGTTACGCATCGATCGCGCTGGCTGCAACCGATAACTTAATGCTCTTCTCATTAAAGTGACTGCTGGCTTGAAATTGAGGTCTTAATTTATCACGGTACTACATACCATGTGGCGTGGTTGTGTGTTAACTAGAGGATTAGTTTCGAAGCATAATTTGTGTGGGATGGCAAAATATTTAGATGTTTATTTAACATTGGTAGCCTGAGGGGTCCGTGGCTAAATAATAACAGCCGCACAGGTCGATCGATCAGGTTAAGCTACGCTTGCCGCGGTTGGTCTGTGGATGGGTGACCATCTTTACATACCGAGACCCCTCCGTGCCTCGGAAAGCATGTTAAGCCGTTGGTCCCGGCTGTCATTCGTGGATCTTTGACAGTCGTTACGGGTAGTCAGAAGCCCTAAAGTCTGACAACCAGTCTTACCAAGGGGTATCGTATTACCCAGTAACTGGGTTGTGGAGGTCAGATAGGCATTCGCTCCATGTAAAATACTGGTATTCAGTTGCATCCGGTTAGACTGGAAGCCGACCCCAACATAGTTGGGAAAAGGCTAGGCGGGATTTAACATTGGTAGCCTGCGACATTATTTTTTTTACGTTTTTTGCAGTTTGCAGGTCAGTGTCAGGTTGTATACCGACCGAGAGCACAGGTGGCCTAGTGGCACCGGTCCCGACTTACGAGTATAGGTCGTGGGTTCGAACCCAGCCAGGTGCTTCACTTTATGCAAATAAATTCATCACCAGTGCTCTCAAAACGGTGAAGGAAAACATCGTGAGGAAACCGGCATGTTCTAGAACCAAAAATTCGAACACATGCGACATATACCAACCCGCACTGGGCCCGCGTGGTGGATTAAAGCCTATTCTCTCTCGAAGAGAGGAGGCCTGTATCCCAGCAGTGGGAACATTATAGGCTAATTATGTATGTCAGGTTGTATGTTGAACAAATTATGATTCGCGACCGTAACAAGTACGTTTTCACAGAATTATAATCATTAAAGTCATCAATCTAAGGGTTGATTTTTCAATCAGCTGATAACTTAATTCGAGGAATAATTTTGAAATTTTGACAGTTATTTCATATAAAAACTGTCAAACGTCAATTTTATTCCTCGAATAAAAGTTATCTGGTGATGGAAAAATCAGCCATAAGTTCATAAAATCATATTTCAAGGAAATATCAATCGCAACATACAACCAGCGGGGTCATTGCATAACACACTACTTAACAGTAGGAATGGCTTAATTTTGACAGTTCAACAACATTCATTGCGTTATTTAAGTTGATGAGCAGAATTTTATTTCGAACATATGAAGCAATGGATTAGCAATATCCTTCAAAATGATTCAGATTGAGATTGATAGTGTGTGCGCACTTACATAGGGTGCTGCGAATTGCAAAAAACGTAAGAAAATTTGAATTTCGCGGCTGCCCTGGCGTTTCCCCCTTAATTCGTCTCTCGTTAAAGTGACTGCTGGCTTGAAATTGAGCTTAATAGTGAGCTACTAGAGGATTCGTTCATCAGCCATCAGTATATAATGTTCCCACTGCTACTGGGATACAGACGTCCTCTCTGTGAGGGCGGGCGAGTGGGCCGTAATCTACCACGCGGACTCAGTGCGGGTTGGTAGATGTCACATGTTTTACAGAGCTGCTAAATTAATGTTTTATTTTATTTTTACTTTTCTTTTTTTTTTAAACCTTTTATGCCTCAATTTATGTATGACACAATGTTTAAGTTGAAATCAATATTATTATTATTATAAAAAAAAAAAATTTTTTTATGTTTTCCAATGATTGCTTCTAGGGTATGGCGGTTTCCTCACGATGTTTTTCTTAACCTTTTTGAGAGCAGTCCTGATGAAATAATATACACACCGTAGTCTAAAGACCGAACTGGGTTCGAATTCACGATCCACAGACTGCTAACTACCAACAGACTGCTAACCTAATTTAAACATTGTAATTTTATTGAGAAACTATTACGAGAAATAGGGTTGCTGATAATTGCGGTGCAACAAATATTCTAAGATTGATGATAGATTTGTTCATCATGTTCGTCCTTAATAAGACCTTTGTGACGTCGACATTTAAAATTTTTTTAGGCTTAATTTCATTAGCTCAAAGTAAAAAAAAGTGTAACCGTGTGTGTGTGTGAGGGTGTATATATGTATGTAGATGTGTGCTATACAGACACAACTATATTTAAAGAAAAAGTAGGCCACCCTATTTATGAACAAGGCAATATGATAGGGAATAACAAAAGAAGATGGAAAATAGTTTTATCTAAAATAGGCTTCTCATTCCCTTGTTCTTCCTACGCTGTCTTCATTAGTAAACAATGTACTTAAGTGATAGGACGACGTGAACAATATCGTTGTGAAAGGTTTTGGGCGTAGGTACCAAAAATATCTGACGAGGTGAACGGAAGTGAGGTCAGTGGAGTATTGTTTATTTTAGTTGCTTGTAAATAGTAAATGATAAATGATTTATTTTCTGTAAGTAGGTTTGCACAAACACTTATCGTATATTTTTTAAACTAGATGAGTTCCGCGTTTCCTATCTGACTACTCTGAGAAGAAAGGCCGAAACAAACTCAGAGGTCACAGTTTCTTTTAAAGTCCAGACATAATCTTGGTCAGATCATGTGAAGAATATGTAGATTGGTGTCTAAAATGGTCTTTTGAGGAAATAACCACACAGATTGAGTGGACCTGTCCAGTCAGTGCACGCATTTGTCAAAAATCGTGCAGCTCAACTCAGAACTTGAGGAGCTCAACGATTCGACGAACAATGCCACAGAAAGGACAAACTAAGAAAGAAAAAAAGGAAAAAGAAACGTAACTACTTGTTAGTCAATTAAATCAATCAATCAGTTAATTGTTGTTAGACGGATGCTCTTGTCATCCGCTTTCTTCGATTCATCGGTATATACTGTTTTCTTATTTCTAAATATGTCTTGTTTTTTCTGTCTTTTGCGTTCGTTATCGACAATATTGTGGGTTTATACGTTTTTATAACTACTTTTTGTAAATACTGTAATGTACATATTATATCTATTTTTTATCCCAAATAAATAAAACAACCGTTTTCCAAAAATACATAATGAAAAGTAACTTTAATTTCGGTAGTCAGTTTCTTTGAAATTTCGATTTTTGCCACCTGCTTCCGAAATTCAAGTTATTTTTACTGTGTAATATCTATTTAGTACAGCTGCTTCAATCAACGAATGAGTAAGGGAATCTACTTTCAGTTGATTTATAACTGTTGTGAATTATATTAGTCGAAGGTTTCTTCCCATTGTTAAAGGTACTTAGAACAATAGAACCGTTGACGTAACAAATGGGTACTTCTTTAGATGATTCAACATTTGCTGATAGCGATTTAAGGTTCTAATTGGCATGAGCTGGAAATTGACAGAACTCACTGTTATTTATACGACTAGCAGCGCCTCGCGGTTTCACCCGCATGAGTTTCGATCCCATGGGAATATCGGGATAAAAAGTAAAACTATCTCTGTGCCAAATTTCATCCAAATCCGATCAGTAGTTTTTGCGTGAAAGAGTAACAAACATCCATCCATCCTCACAAACGTTCGCGTTATAATTATAGTACCTAAGAATAGATAGGTTAGGACGGAAAGTAGGGTTAGTAGGATTTATATGATTTTTCAAAGAAATTAGTGCGCATTGGTGTAAAATTTGGCTGGCATTCAAGGAACGCTCTCTTTTCGTTTCTGAGAACGCTCAGTGTGCCAATGCTTTGTAACCATATTATATTGATTTAAAAGAGTGTCCATGGAGTTTTTTGCCCGTTCTTCTCCATAGGTACCTACGCTTTGGAATGGGCAACTAGTTTAATTTTTCTGACTGACCGACCCCTTGACAATCCAAAAGTGCCTGTAATTGGTTTAATTGAAATAAATACTTTCGAGTTTGAGTTTGAGTTTGTGCTCAGTGGCTACGGCGTCTTTAAAACATCACACGCTACCGCAGCGACGACGAATGACCGACACGCCGCCGTAATCCGAGGTCCGTACGCCACACGGGGTGCCCTTAGCGTGTATTCGCTTAGTTTTTTAAACCCTGGCAGGCACCACGGGCAAGTCCGGTTAAGCAGACGAGAACCTCCTAGGTCGAACTGTGAGATGCCCTGCATAAAAAAAAAGATGCAGTGAGACAATACTAGGCTGGCGTTTTTACTTACAGGATCATAGAACATGCACATAACGTGGGAGCCCTCTCTGCAGTACTTCATGTTGGGGCAGTAGTCTGACAGGTACAGCCCTTTCTGGTACGAGTTGTCGATGATCAGGGAACATCTTGAGCTTTCCAGTGTGACCAGGAGCAGTGGTATTAGCTGGACAGAGATAAAGTATTTATTAAAATAAAGTATTATTTTCCTAGTACTTCGCAATTATTATTACTTTGTAATTACCATTAGTGACGGCCAGAAAAATAGAACTGTTTTCTTACAGGCATCTGCCGTCTGTTTTCTTTTTGTTTTCATCTTGAGCATTTTTTACTATTACAGTGAAAGTCTACAACTAACCTCCCGGCTGCTATTTGAGATTGAAAATGCCAACATTTTCATTTTTATAACAAGTGTTTCAAGCATAACATTTAAAAAGTACCAACTTTTAATTGCAACTTTTAATAAATCTCGAACATGTTTTGTCTATTACAACATAGATCTACAATTAACCCCCAGGCTGTTATTTGGGTTTGAAGGTACCAAAAATTATATTTTTGGACATTAGTTAAATATAAATTATTTACCAAGTGTGCATCTATGGAATCGCTTATAATAATTGTACTTAGTATTATTAGTACCTAAATCAGATTGGTAATGTAATCAGGTATATCTTTATACATAAATACTTAACTAAACGGGGCTGACCGGATTAAACGTAAGTTGAACAATAGTGGAACAATATTCCAAGGAGATCCTGCAACGCATTCGAGCGATGTTAAGCAAATTAATGCGACAATAGTTTTGAAACGGTTTCGACATACGGATTATAAAATCAAAGTCAAAGCATTTATTTCAATTAGGCACATAGAAAGGCACTTTTGAACGTCAAATCTGTATATAAAACCAAGCATTATTTTAGCTTTATGACCCTTTGTACACACACGTTTTTCTCGCCCTGAAGATCTACGGTTTATTCGCCGTGTGTAGGTATGGTCGTCAATGTTGTACTCGTATGGATCATTACGAAAGTCTGTTAACGAATACGTTTTTTCTGTGCTGGGTACAAAGGTCACAAAGGTCATTATACTATCTATTTTTTTTTAAACGTTGCCCCACACTAGGAATTACTGGTGCGTTTACAAACATTCAAACTCACAAACACAAACATCCAGACCCGGCACAACTACCTGTAGACAATGCAAATATTTGTTCCGTGCGGGAATCGAACCCGCAACACGCAGCGCAGCAGTCGATCGCTCAGCCACTGCGGCAATCGTGTCGTCACCGTCGTCTTTCTGTTTCATCTATCATTCTGTCCCGTCGGTTTCGTGGTCGCAAGCGCGACTGCTGAGCATGGGGTCCTGGGGTTCGATTTCCAAGTCAGGCAAAGTGTTATTGGGTTTTACCATTAGGAATTTCCTAGTAACAGCCCGGAGTTTGGAAGTTGGCGGTGTGATACCACCGAGTCTTGGAAACCACATTAAGCCGTCCTTCCTGCGCCTGATCTCTCTCCGGTCGTGTCGAATTGCCGTCCCATCGGAGTGCGGGAATAGAGATTGCACCTGTGTCTGCACACACACTTGTGCACTATAATATCTCCCGCGCCGAAGACTAGTCTCCGTTGAGATTGGCCGCCATGGTTGAATTACGGTCTGGCAGGACTATAGTCCTGTTACGAGCTTCTGGTTCGTGACAATAAAAACTGCCGATAGAAATTACCAAAAATTACACTTTAATTAAACAACACTTATAACAACTCAAACACACTAATTATAAAACACAATCGCTCTTAAGTCGCTTTTGAAGATCGCTTTCGATGTATTCGCTTCTATCGCAGAACCAAGTCTGATTGGTCCCGGCCTTATATAGTGCCGCAGATAGTCCCAGAACCTTCTATTGTAGAAACATCTAGAATGTTCGAGTACATACCGGCCTCGACTGACCAGATGTCGATAGTTCTAGTAAGTTCTAGCATCGAATTTTCTAATCGATAATAGATGGCACTAGTGACTCTATTAGTTCAGCCATTCGATAATAGATGGCGCTAGTGACTCTATTAGTTCTGCTACTCGAAACTAGATGGCGCTAGTGGTAACTAATGTCACCATGTATCAGGCATTAATTGTGGCGCGCAACAGTCCTATTATCTATAATATTTTTTTTTTAATAATCATTTTTATTTCATAAGCCTAATACAATAAGGAGAGAAAAAAGGGTTAACGATGCATTACTTAAATAACTTATAGCCTTATATTAAATAGGCTAGGTTTATGCACGTTGTGTGAAACTTCTGGCACCCAAACTTGGACATGTCCTGTATTTCAGGTGTCAGCGTTCCTCCCGGCCCTTTACATTTGTGAAGCCTAACATTCCATTTCATTGCACAGATAAAAAAAAACAAAAGAAAGGGGAAACACGCCCTGTAAACATAAACTGATCATACGGTGATATTTATCAGTTGGGAGCAGTCATTTCTATTGTTAAAAAAAGAAAACCGGTCCAGTGCGAGTGCGACTCGCGCACCTAGAATTCCGTACAAATTTGTAGGTATGTAAATAGTTTATCACGGGAATCGTGTCTCGAATATTTTTCCCGAATTTTATTGTAATGTATTAAATCAAATCAAAAGTCATTTATTCAAATTAGGCTGAGAGTTAGCACTTTTAGAACGTTAAAATAACACAAGACAGTCCCCCAAAACGCCGACCTTCACTGTAACTACAAATATACGGTTTTCTGATTTTTTCCTTTACTTGTACCTACTACATGACATTGCTTCTTGCCAGATATCATGATTCTAGGTCAACGGGAAGTAAGTAAGTAGGAAAGGTAGGTAAGTGACGTACGGAACTCAAAAAATGGCAATTCGGGGAATATTACCCAAACATCAACCATCTTGTTTTGACATTACTTTTTTATTTGTATTACCGATAAGCGATAATTAGGGTACGTTTTTGTTTCCTTTCATTAATGTTTGGAATCGTGTTCTCTGTTTGTTCAAAAAGGTCAAAAACAACTTCAAAACATTAATGTAATTTTCTTCTTTTCGTATTTTTAACTTTTGCGAAGGTTCCTTTTCGTTGATGCAATTTTGATTTTATGGTCTGCAAGTGTGTATTATTTATTTTGACTTAGTACACGAGGTTCATATGTAGGATGATTTAGCTTTTTGTGATCATGTATTGTAAAAATCATAGGGGCTCGTGGCTAAGTAATAAGATCCGCACGAGTCGATCGATAATTTAAACTACGCTTGCCGCGGTTAATCCGTCGATGGGAGACCATTTCATACCTTTTACATACCGAGACTCCTCCGACTCCGTATCTCGGAAAGCACGTTAAGCCATTGGTCCCGGCTGTCATTCGTGGATCCTTGACAGTCGTTACGGTTCATCAGTAGCGCGAAAGTCTGACAACTAGTTTTACCAAGGGGTATCGTATTACCCAGTAACAGGCTTTTTGAGGTCAGATAGGCAATCTCTTCATGTAAGATACTGGTATTCAGTTGCATCTGGTTAGACAGGAAGCTGACCCAATCAAGGTTGGGAGAAGGCGAGGCAGATGAGATGATGTATTGTGACTATTATCATGGACAACTGCCTCCCTCCTCATCGCATGCCCATACCAAGATAAAAGGTTCCCTTTCTACTATTCTGTGACAGGCGCCATTTTCAAACTTCCTTACACCATATAGTGAAAGTCTATAAACCCTTTCATATACAAGTTCAAGTACCCGCGTCTACCCTAAACTATTTTATTCGATTTCTGAAGTTCGCAACAGTTCCGCACTCATCGCAGAAACTTTGAATAATGAACGATTCCATTATATTTTCTTAAATACCCTCTGCCCGCGACTACATCCTCAGCCTATAGCAGTCCACTGCTGGACATAGGCCTCTCCTATTGCACGTCCATTCAACTCGATTTCCGGCAACTCTCATCCAGCTGCTACCAGTCATCCTTAGAAGATCGCTCCACCTAGCCTGAGGGCGTCCCATCTTACGTTTACCGATTCGCGGTCTCCACTCAAGAACACATCTATCCCAACGGTCCCAGCGGTTCTACGCCCGCGACTACTTCTAAACGCAAATTAAGCATAAAATAGCTGTCTATTTTATGCTTAATTTGCGTTTAGAAGTAGTAACTGAACAGGGCAAGTAAGCTGGGACTGTTCCCAGCTTACTTGCCCTGTTCAGTTTTCATGCACCCTCTAGAATCCCGCGTAGTGCGATTACACTTCTTTGTACGCCAATTAGAAGAACAGTTTTGGCTGCCAATTCGCCTGTTGCAAGAATGTGTAAGGCAGTAATGGCTAAGTAGTGGAGATCGATAACATCACCTGTTATCGATCTCCACTTTGACTCACTTGCGTTTAGCAAGAGAGAAAGCACGTTAAGCCGTTGGTCCCGGCTGTCATTCGTAGAACTTTGGCAGTCAGATGCCCGAAATTCTGACAACGAGTCTTACCAAAGGGTATCGTGTTACCTACCCTTTAACTGGGTTGAGGAAGTCACATAGTCACTCGCTCCATGTATATCACCAAACCACTGAAATGCACGACGTTACTACCGATTCAAAAAGTCACCAAAACGCGATGCAGCAAAATTGATTGACTGATTGGTCAAGTCGCAAAATGACGATTGCACTTCAAGTATGATGAAGCGGCATACATAATGCTAGTTACAAATAAAACTGACTCTTTGATGGAACCAACATAACATAACACCACGCCTGTAATCCCCGAAGGGTGAAGCAGAGGTGAAGCTATAAGTACACCCACATTTCGCTAGTTATGTTTAAGTCACATGTAACAGGGATCGCAAATCTAGATTGAGGCGCGCGTGAAACACAACGCGCCGCTGACCCGGGCCTGGTCCTTACCGGGCGGCGAGTTGCGTAGGCGAGGCGAGCCCGCGCCTACAGTGGCCGGGAGTCGGCTGGTGACTCCCGACGTCAAGGGCGTCTCCTGCGGCGACTGGGGGCGTGAGGGCGCGGAGGTTGCCCATGCACATCGGTTATAGGGCTTACCATTATACCAACGAGGCAGTTGTTCCATTACTCCAAGCATAAATTGTATGTTCAGTTTTAACAATTAACAATCGATGAAAACTTACCTTAACGATCATTCTGAAGTTTTTGACGTCACAACGAACATTATTTGCACCTCAATGGTCGATGGTTTTGTCTACACATTGTATTAGTCCTGTTTCAACTTAAATACACATTGAGCAGTAAACGACGATTTATTCGAGGTTGGCACACCATTTGAAGCAAAAGTCAATCCTTTCACGATTATTTTCTAACACTTTCCATACTGAAACACGATTGAAAGAACAATTTAATTTTGTTAGTGTGCCACACCAAAATGTTTCGTTTTTCCAGTTATTTCTTTTGAATTTTACTCTTTTGTACTTTCTTGATCGCAGTTTTATTTTCCTAGGATCAGGTATTTTCACTTTGCACTTGGTTTCATAAATTACTCTTTCATCGAGTTAAAAAAAAAAAACATTGTTTTTCTGCGAGCTTACTCAGATAATTAATGGGTAAAGTTTATAAATATATATTTCAGATAACGTTCACTTGAAAACACTACAATACACGTAAAAGGTTAAAAAATCTTTTGATAAACAATGTGTCAAATAATTAATTAATCACAATTTCGAGAAAAGTTTTTCACATTTTCTTTTAAATTGGCCATTGATTTTTCGACTATTGAGAAAAAAAAACACAAAAGTTTGTGTAACATTTTTTTAAACACAGTTCCGTTAAAAAATACCGAAACTATAAACAAATTAAAATGTATGCTTCTGTGCAATACATTATGTTTAGTCTAACAAAACATAATAAAATGAGCGCAGAAAACGTACTAAGATCATATCCGCCATTTTCAAACACCAACTTTCTTTTTTACAACATGGCGGACTTAACAATGATGTTTACATTTCCTACAGTAGTTATCGACTAGGATAGTTTATAAAAGTTTCTTGTTAGTAGTCCAGCGTTCATTAGAAAGTTCAGATGTCTTTATAATGTACTTGCAATTAATTTTTTCTTCGGTTCTAATCAATTTTATATCCGCTGGTGAAGTACATGTGAGTTGCTATTATTTGTCAGTTTTTTATAGATAACTAACTACACTAGACACTAAATTAAATGGCTTACTAACTTACTATACAAATAAATACAAAAACAAAAGATACATAAGGCTGATTTTTCAATTGACAGATAATATTTATTTGTGAAATAAAATTTACGTCTGCCAGTTTTTGTATGGAAGAACTGTCAAAAATTCAAAATTATACAGCCTATGATAAAATTATCTGGGGTTGAAAAAATCAGCCCTTCGGCGTCCAAGCACTAGTTTAAGTAAGTTTTATATTATCCTTATGTTGGCTATTTTAAGGAATTTATTGTTATTAGAATGTTATAAAAACTGGCCGAGTGCGAGTCGGTTTCGCACACGAATGGTGCCGTACCAAAAGGCAAAAAACGCCGAGAAAAACACATTTCGTGTATGGAAAATTAAAGGGGATCTCTTTAAATTTTGTTTCATAATTATTTTTTTGTGTTTTTGGTGTTATAGCGGCAATAGAAATACACATTCTGTGAAAATTTGAACCGTCTGCCTATTACGGTTCTAGAGATACAGTCCGCTGACAGACAGACGGACGGACCGAAAGACAGCGGTGGCTTAGTAATAAGGTCACGTTAGCACCCTTTGGGCGAACTCTAAAAATGTAGTGTAATGTAATTTGTCTTGCAGTACAGTCACGAGCAAAAGTATGTATACACCCGGCCTCATTCAAAAGCGATTTACTCCTTTATTATTTAATGAAATTTTATGTCGTTACGAACATAGCATTGTCGAACCCATACGTTTATGTAATGTGTCGTATTTCAATGTTGCATTGGTTATTTTCACGAAAAAATCTCAATTGAAAGTTGCCAAGTGTTGACATATTGGTTCTCGTGACTGTACCTGTGCAACTCCTGAGAGAAGTAATAATAGATTAATTTTTGAGTCTCACTAGTAAAGCCGAAATAGTAATGGCCGCACGTGTCTTCAAATCCTTCTTTTTAGCGTATCAACGGCAAAAAGTTCAAACATCTTTGGCCCAAAATTTAGCTGCGCGCACTGATGCAGTCATAAGATCATTAAGTGCACAAGTGACAGGGCATGCGGCGCAGGATGGACGGAGAGCCAATATCTGTGGGTACGTGCCGCATACGCACCTGAGATCTGAGCCACCCGTGAACTGGGGGTTCACGGGTGGCTCTGTGGAGAATTTCCTTGCTATGGGCCTTTATTGTTTGTTGTTATAGCGGCAATAGAAATAATCACTGTAAAACTTTCAACTGTTTACCTATTACGGTTCATGAGATACAGCCCGCTGACAGACAGATGGTCGGGCGGACGGAAGCATGGACGGACTGACGGACGGGCGGACAGCGATGGCCTAGTAATAGGGTCTCATTGGTACCCTTAGAGTACGGAACCCTAAAAAGCCACATAAACAAATTGTAGCCTAGCAGTCGTATTTATTAATTTTTTATACGAAACATATTTACCGTTTTGTGGTTACTATAGCTTTTTTGCGTGAAACGTAATATTTTGAACTGGGGTTATTTTTTGTGTCCGAAAGGTTGGTGACCTCTACTATTTTTTGTTATTGCTTACTAGTTGTAGGACGTAGGTTTGAACCCAGGCAGGCCCTTTACTTACTTTGTGTAATTTTTTTCATCACCACTGCTCCCAAAACGGTGAGGAAACCGGCGGGACCTTGAACCAAAAATTCGAAGACGTGTGACATCTACCAACCCGCACTGCCTTAATAAGACTGGTTGTCAGACTTTCAGGCTTCTGACTGTCACAGATCCAAGAATGACAGCCGGGATCAATGGCTTAGCGTCCTTTCCGAGGCACGGAGGGGTCTCAGTATGTAATAATGGTCAGCCATTTACGGACCAATCGCGGCAAGCTTAGCTTAATCTAATCGATCGACCAGTGCGGTTGTTATTATTTAGCCACGATCCACTCTCTTTTTAGTTCGTGAAACACAAAATACAAAATTAATAATATTAAAACAATGTTTCAGACAACAATAGTGTGTGCCTCACGGCTGCGCCAAAAAGGTTCATTTCAGCATTAAATGCCAGACAGATGCTTAGACATAAGTCTTAATATAGCATAATGCCTTATATTAGCACACTGGCATTTCCCCGCGGCTTCGCTCGTGTGGAGGTCGGAAATTATCACGCGAAAACATATTACCGGGACAAGAAATATCCTGTGTTTTAATCCAGGTTATAATAAACTATCTGTGTGCCAAATTTCATCCAAATCCTACTATAAGCATAATACTAATGATTGAAATACTATCGTGAGTTCATGCAAGCCTAGTATCTAGTTTTTGCTAGAATACTGCTCAGAAAGTCGGGTCCCATTTCAATCATGATCCGAAAGACACGTAGCGCCATCTAGCGTCCTAAAGCAATTGTGACCGTCGAAAATTATAGTTCTTTTCCTCGGGAGCAGTTTTTTTTCTGGATGAAAGTTACCCTATGTCTTTTTCTATACCCCTGACATCGTATATTATGCAAAATTTCATGATGATTGGTTCAGTGGATTAAGCGTGAAAACGTAACAAACAAACTTACTTTAGCATTTATAATATTAGTTATGTTTTCTAAAAACTAAGATAAGTAAGAAAAACGATCCTTTGAAAGAAACTGTCACACAAGATTCCAAAACCTTTCAAGGAAGTAATGTGAAAGACATTGACTAATGATACCTCACAACGCCTGTGGTAAAAATTTCCGTGATAAATTGTACATATTATTTGAAATACTGTCATCATCATACTTCGCTGATTCAGAATAAAAAGAGTTATTAATGATGATGACGATTAGCACCGTGTGTATAAAAGAAAGAAAGAAAACTTGTTTATTCTGCACAAAAAACGCACAATATGAATAAAAACAAGACATAAAATATACACATAAAACGTAGTCAAAAGCCTCGTACTCGGGTAGCGGGATCGTCTTAAAGGGTTAAAGAGTCTGACACTCCCTTCCGCTCCACCCAGAGCGGGAAGAGTCATTTAATGATTTCCCATCCGCAAAAAAAAACCTCGTACTCAAGCATATAAAAAGTTGTCAATTTTGTCCGTTGCTTGATGTCAGTTGGCCAGGGATCAAAGACAACACACATATAAATTGACAGTGACAATACAAATTAATCCGTGTGTGATGCTGCACTCACGGATTTATTTTTATCTGCCTGGATTTATTTTTATTTTATTATTTTTATCTGCCAGTGGGCAGATGCCAACATAACAACAACAATCAAAACAAAATGCCAGTTACAGAGTAGAAAATAACTTCTTTTGTAACAAACAAACAACAATAATATGAACAATTAAGCAGTGTGTCGCACCTGTGCAAGAACAGGTCGTTGCTCAGCAAAATATTGTGACTTTGGACGAATCTATCGTATCATAAAAAATAGCCTCGATAGACTATCCGAAAAACGCCAATTTATACGTAAAGACACATAACATAAAATACCTTTAACTCTGCCAGCCAACTCTATTGCATTAGTTGTGAATGGCGAGCCATATTAGGGTACACGATAGGAAATAATGATTTCAAAGGCTCCGTTAGGGGCCGTTATCAAAATCGATAAGGAGAATTATCCTACTAATTGTTAGCTTGCATCTGGTAAACCTACTTATTAAATCGACTAATATTCGTATGTCACTCAATCGATTATTCGTTCAATCGATTATTCGTTCATTCGCTGTCATTCTCTATGGGAGCCAACTGACAGCCGGCCTTCTTGCTCGAGACGCCAAGCAGTGAACACGTGCAGAGAGCTTCAGCATCAACGTAATAAGTCGTTGCAATTTAAAATCTATCTTAGCGAGTAAGTACAGAATTTATTTGTGTTTCATTGATGGTTGAGTGTTTTTACAGATATTGTGGAAAAGGAAATAAATATGTTTTTGTCTAGATAGTGTGTTTAGTTTTATTGCGAACCCTTTTTCATTTCTGAGCTGTAGCTAACAGTTCAGAAGTGGGATCGGAAGAGAATTCTCATAATTTTCTTTTTTTTCACGTCCACAATGATGTTAATGTAATAATGAGTGTTTAAACATATTTGTTACTGGTATGATTCGAAAGATTTTTACGGATTAAAAACATGCATACTTTATTTTCTTTTCCTGACTACCTACATTTTTTTTAATGGAACAAATTTAGCGACAAATATGTTGATGACTAGTGATTGCTTATACTTGATCCATCGTTTTACTGTTGTTTAGTATTCGGTTTGATTCAAGCATTACATTGTGACATTAACCTAGTGAGTATAATTTAAAATAAGAAAGTCATAGCTGATGATTTCATGTTGATGGCAAAATGAAGATACTTCATACTTTTAATAGTTTCTCTCTTTTACATTATTTGGTGGTCCTGTTCGCACACGGACTGAGAATATAGAACCCTTAATCATAGTATAAATACGAATATGCGTTAAGCTTTCAAATGTAAGTTTCAGATACACATTCATATTGGATGCAACCGAGGGGAAGGGTTGTCATTCAATATGGATAAGGATGAAGAGCCCAGGTTTGAGGGCAGGAGTGAGCCCAGGTTTGAGGGCAGGAGTGAGCCCAGGTTTGAGGGCAGGAGTGAGCCCCGGTTTAAGGGCAGGAGTGAGCCCAGGTTTGAGGGCAGGAGTGAGCCCAGGTCTGAGGGCAGGAGTGAGCCCAGGTTTGAGGGCAGGAGTGAGCCCAGGTTAGAGGGCAAAGTAAGGGATATGGACAGCCAGGAGATGGAACGGGTTACTACCGGAATGGAGGCAAGGATTGAAGGAAGGACACTGCGTCCATCTAGGAACCGGAAAAGGCGGAATATTAACACGGATTCGGACAGCTCGTCACGTGGTGGTGCAAACCGCGAGAGGACAAGGAAATACAGAAGGAGATCACGAGCAAGGACAGGCGGCTCCAGGCGGACGGAACAAAGCAGTGACAGCTCGGATAACCGTGAGTCAACCCGAGCTTATAAACCTAGACGGAACAGGAATAGGGAATCTGAAACAAATACAATGTTAGATAAATTTTTGTCGATCTTAAGTAACGTCAAGAGTTCGGAGAAGCCCAAGCTATCATTTAATAGTAATGTTTTGCCGGATTTTGACCCCCTAAGTAAAGAGCAAACTATGTTAGTATGGATCACTAAAGTAGAAGAATGTGCGGAAATATATGGTTGGTCTGAAAGGGAAATAATTCACTACGCTCTACCTAAACTTTCGGGGGTAGCAAAAACCTGGTACCAAGGTTTACCTTCTCTTCTTTATACTTGGGGCGAATGGAAGAAAAAATTAATTGAGTCATTCCCTTATCGCGAGGACTACGCTGAACTCTTGACGGAAATGTTGGCTAAGCGTGTTAAGTACGGTGAATCATTGGAGCACTATTATTATGCGAAATTGAATTTATTAAATAGATGTAAAATTCACGGTAAACAAGCAGTCGATTGTGTCTTATACGGAGTAGATGATCGTGCTATTAGAGTAGGTGCGCAAGCGGCTCAATTTAGTGAACCAGAACAAATCTTAAAATATTTTCGAACGGTAAAAGTAGGTCAAAATAGAGAAGTGTATGAAGCTAATATCAGAAATAGGAACGATCGTAAAGCTTCTTCCAATGCAACATCTCGGGCCCAGCCCCAGAATCCGAAGTCTGGTACGGTGAATTCTCACATACGGTGTTTTAATTGTAACGAACTTGGTCACCCCAGTTTTAGGTGCGATAAACCCTCTATTAAATGTTCGTTATGTGACAGATTAGGTCATCAAGCTTCTAACTGTTATAGAAACAAGTTTAAAAATGATTCTTCTAAAAACGAAACCCAATCGAAAGATAACAATGAGAAACAGGTATCAGAGTTGACAATTGACGGGTCTATTAATAAATACATTTTAGACATTAAAATTAATGGTAAACCAGTAAAATGCCACATAGATTTAGGAAGCCAGTGTACGCTCATTACAATAAGCAAAGCCAACGACCTTTCCATGGACATTAAGTACCCACCTAATCTACCTGTGTTGAGAGGTATAGGTTCCAACCTGACTATTCCATTGGGTGTCGTTACTGCCGAAGTTGAAGTCCAGGACATAAGAAAAGTTATAGACATTTACGTAGTTGAAGATCACGTACTGAGTCACCCTGCACTCTTGGGGCACTCGTTTACTGAAATGTCCGATCTTATAATTACTAAAACCCCAACTAAATTAATATTTAAAAAAGTAGATTCTGCGAAAATTCACCTGCTGTGTAATGATAGTGTTTTGATTCCGCCGTCTTCATTGCATGTAATACCAGTCAAATCTGAGCCATCCTTTAGTGGTAATGTTTACGTAAGAGCGTCACTTAGGGAGTTAGATGGAAAACAATATTATCTTTTATCGGGCGAATATAATATCAAGGAAGGAAACGGTTCGGTACTTGTTTATAATGTGTCTGGAAGCGAAATAAACATTTCTAAAAATTCTTTATTGACTCGTTCTGTTAAAAGCTCATATTTAGACTCTACAGAAATTCTTAATTGCAGTCAAATGTCTTTCGATTCTGTGGATTCCAATGAACTAATTAAGTGCGGCGATAAACTCAATGACTTGGAACGCTTACGGTTACAACAGCTATTAAATAAATATCAAGACTGTTTTTCTAAAGGCCTAAAAGATCTCGGGTTTACTAAAGTAACAGAAATGGTTATTGAACTGGAAGACGCCGAACCAGTAGTGTATGGACCATATCGCTTGTCTCATGCCGAAAGAACATTAGTAAATGACATGGTTCAAGAGATGATAGATAGTGGCATTGTGAGGGAGTCTTCTTCGCCTTATGCTAGCCCCATCGTCTTAGTCCAGAAGAAGACGGGGGAAAAACGGTTATGCGTCGATTATCGAGCGCTTAATAGGAAGACGAAAAAAGACCATTAGCCCCTTCCACGTGTCGAGGACCAACTAGACCAACTGGCAGGCAACCAATTATTCACGTCTCTTGATTTAGCGTCGGGCTACTATCAAATTCCGATAAGTAAGGATTCCTGTCACAAAACAGCCTTTGTTACCCCAGACGGGCAATTTGAGTATAACCGCATGCCATTTGGTCTTGTTAATGCACCCTCCGTCTTCCAAAGGACGATTAACAGAATTCTTCATGACGCTAAAATCAAATATGCAATCGTCTACATGGATGACATTCTTGTCCCTTGTAAAGATGTTTCTGAGGGTTTGAATAGATTAGAGGAAGTTTTAAAACTCCTAAAGCAAGGAGGTTTAACACTCAAGCTCAGTAAATGCAACTTCTTCCTAGATACTATCGATTTTTTAGGGTTTGAAGTAAACTCGTCAGGTATTCGTCCAGGTGGCAGGAAAACCGAGGCTATCTCAAAATTTTCAACACCCAAAAACATGCACGAATTAAGACAATTTCTGGGGTTATCCGGTTTCTTTAGGAGGTTTATTAAAGATTATGCCTTAATAACTTCATCGTTGACGGACCTACTGAAAAAGGAGGTTGTTTGGACCTGGGGTAGTAACCAAGAAGAATCTTTCAACTTGGTTAAAACATTGCTTACGCAACGACCATTATTGGCTTTATATGACCCTAAAGCAGTAACACAATTGCACACCGACGCATGCAAAGATGGTCTTGCGGGTATACTATTACAGAGTGATTCTTTAGGCGTATTTCATCCGGTTTCGTACTTTAGCCGTAAAACTTGCCCCGATGAACGCAAGTTGCATTCGTATGAGCTTGAAACCCTGGCAGTGATAGCATCTTTAAGTAGGTTCAGGGTATATCTGCTAGGGATACCATTCACAATTTATAGTGACTGTAGCGCTTTAAGATCTACATTTGTAAAACGCGATCTGATCCCGCGAGTTGCACGTTGGTGGGTCCAAATACAAGAGTTCGATTGTACTATCGAATACCGACCCGGCTCCCGAATGACGCATGTTGATGCGCTGAGCCGCGGACCGGTTGAGGCTCCCGAAGCCGAAACACACGTATTAGACGTCCTAACTATTGAAAGTTCCGATCAGGACTGGATTGCCACAGTGCAAGATGCGGACGATGAGGTACAGAGGATTAAAACTATATTAGAGGATAAAACTGCGGATTTAGTCATGGATATTCATAAAAATTATAAAATCAAGAACGGTCGTATATATCGTATGGTAGGAGACGAGATTAGGTGGTTGGTTCCAAAGGGTGTACGTTGGCAGATATTGAAACGTAACCATGACGACCTAGGCCATTACGGATTTGACAAAACTTTACAGCGTATACAACAGCATTATTGGTTTCCTAAAATGCGTCGTTTTGTGAAAAAATACGTACAATCGTGTTTAGAATGTGCCCATCATAAGGCGCCTGGTGGTAAACGAGAAGGCGGACTGCACCCGATTGAAAAAGTTAGTGTCCCTTTTCATACGGTACACGTCGACCACTTAGGTCCTTTTATTAAGAGCAGGCGGGGTAACTGTTATTTACTGGTCTTGGTGGATAGTTTCACGAAATTTGTAAATATAAATGCTGTCAAAAATACCAAGTCCCTCACCAGTATACGCGTAATAAAAGAACACATAAGTTATTTTGGGGTCCCCACACGGCTAATATCCGATAAAGGATCTAGTTTCACTAGTAAAACATTTAATGAATTTACAACACTATACGGAATAAAACACATTATTAACGCCGTAGCAACACCCAGAGCAAACGGGCAAGTTGAACGGTTTAATAGGACTATCTTAGATGCCCTTTCGACTTGTACTCATAACAAAGATGACAAATCCTGGGATGACTATATTTATGATATTCAAGTAGGTATCAATACCACAGTACATAAGACTACAAAAAAAAGCCCTTCCGAATTATTATTTGGGTTTAATATAACTAGTAGGTCAGAAGGTATTATGAACCCCGTTATATCCGATACCACTAATTTTATTGACTCAGAAGTTTTGAATAGCATAAGAGATAAGGCAAGTTGTAGTATAAAGACACAGCAATTAAAAGACGTAGAAAGGTTTAATAAACATAGGAAATCGGCCAAAACTTATAAGACAGGAGACTTAGTGCGCGTTGAGAGGCAAGTTCCTCATGATGGCCAATCCCAAAAGTTAGTGGTTAAATTTCAAGGTCCATATCGCATAATGAAAGTGCTTCCCAATGAAAGGTATATCATTGAGGACACCCCTATGACACGCAAACACGGCCGTCGATATGAAGCCGTGGTAGCTATAGATAAAATTCAGCCTTGGCTAACATTTACTAGGAACTTAGAAAGTAGTGATGATGAGAATAGCGATAATAATACTGATAAGGAACGGAATGAAGTAGAGATTTAAATTAAATAATTTGTATTGTATAGTAATTATGATGTTGATCTTCTAAGAATATGAATTATTGGGTTAAGGTTTAGGGAATAGTGAGTAAAATTTAGTATTACTTTCGAGATGTTATTTTAATAATAAAATATAGTAACTGATTTAAGATTATTATTATGGATAATAAACTGAAACTGAATAGTATATATTTCTTCTTGTTTGTTGATTAGATAATAATGTATAATGTATAATGGGTTTTTTTTTGTTTTTTTTTTTGTTTTTCTCTTTCCTTAACATATAAGAGATTGTAAGCGCGAGGACGCACTTTGAACAGGATGGCCGAGCTGTTAGCTTGCATCTGGTAAACCTACTTATTAAATCGACTAATATTCGTATGTCACTCAATCGATTATTCGTTCAATCGATTATTCGTTCATTCGCTGTCATTCTCTATGGGAGCCAACTGACAGCCGGCCTTCTTGCTCGAGACGCCAAGCAGTGAACACGTGCAGAGAGCTTCAGCATCAACGTAATAAGTCGTTGCAATTTAAAATCTATCTTAGCGAGTAAGTACAGAATTTATTTGTGTTTCATTGATGGTTGAGTGTTTTTACAGATATTGTGGAAAAGGAAATAAATATGTTTTTGTCTAGATAGTGTGTTTAGTTTTATTGCGAACCCTTTTTCATTTCTGAGCTGTAGCTAACATAATATTATAAATGCGAACATTTGTATGGATGGATGGATGTTTGTTACTCTTTCACGCGAAAACTACTGAACGGATTTGGCACACAGACAGTTTGTAACCAGGATTAACATATAGGATACTTTTTATCCCGATATTCATACGGGATCGAAACTTATGCGAATGAAACCACGGAGCGCAGCTAGTATTTATATATATATGTAATAATGAAGCAAACAGGATTCTTTGTGTTCTATCACAGAAAAAAATTTGAACATTTTCAACTTCAACATTCTCTAATAGGTAAATCTGAGGGCCTATACTCCATTTCTTATAACATTTGAAAAATAACGCTAATCACCCTGTCGTTATTTCTATATAAACGTATATTAAAGTCTGTTATTTCGCGATAAAAACAAAGCAATGTAATCTATTTACCATTTACATTTTAAAAATAACTCTAAAGTGCTGTAATTTCAACAATATTATACAATAACTGTCTTTATATTGCCGTTATTTTTAAAAACGACAATCAAATCAAATAGAGTATAAACCAATGACAATCGCTTTCAAAGCGTTTTTCTACGACGCTTTCAACAGGATTGACATTAACTTTTCAGCAGATTAGGTCAATTCAATACATTTTGACTTCTACATCATCATTAGCGCTGACATAATGTAACTTGGTCAGATTCCGGGTGAATGGAATGTGCAGGAACAAGATATTTTTATTTCCTGCATCCACAAATAAACTTCCTCTGATCAAACATCTGTTAAGATAAAAGCTTAATGGTTACTGTCAGCCTGCATCATCCCACAGCTGGGTATAGGCCCTCCTCCAATGACATCCAGGGACTTTATTCTAGAGGTAATGTGAACCGTTGATTGTTGGTTTTGTCCATCTTCTGCATGGTCTGCCGCGACGCCCTATGGCTGTGTCAGCGCTCCACATAGCTGTGATTCCCGTCAACTCATTGGCACGGAACGAGTATTTGTATGGCCTAGAAGTAGTTGTTCCGGGTCTGGCTGTTTGTGTATGTGAGTTTAAATGATTGTAAACGCACGCACGATACAGGAGAAATTCCTAGTGTGGGGCAACGTTTTTTGATGACAAAAGGCTCGCCCCCAAAAAAATGTTGATGTACTAACTCTTCGCCTTCAGGGAATACAGACCTAATATTATGTTTTGTTATTCCATATAATAATATGCCCACAAAATCTATGGGCCTAGACTATACCACAGAGTAACAAATATACTTCGAGGTTAGAGAACATTCGCCCAGCACAACACTATCGTCATACAAATGTTGAATAATCAACTGTGTGAACCATGTGTAAGCACGCAAGTTCAACACAATAATGTTATCACATTATGTAATGGTTAAACATGAACATTACATTTGATGCTATCGTAATGGAACATGTAACTAGTGATTTATGAACTGCTTTTGTTTGTAGTAGGTAATGCAGTGAAAAGCTCGTTATTCCAAAGTCTAATTAATGGTTTATTGCGGACAGTCACCCAAAAAGATAAGAGAATGTTTTCGAATGATAAATTTGAAAGCTAAATGAACTGTTTGTTCTCTATTATTATTATTTATTTATTTAATACTTCAAGCACATACATGTATAGAGGCAGGCTTAATGCCATTGGCATTTTCTACCAGTCAACCTTTGGGTGCTGCAGAGACAAAGGTGGGTGGGCGTTATTTAACCTATTTTGGCCCACTGCTGGGCAAAGGTCCCATATTTCTCCAATTTTCCGTATTTTTATATATAGTTTCTTAGACCTGCCTCGTTGACGACGCCCGTCTTCAGGCAATTGATTGTACATCAGTAATTGTACAAACAATTGTACCACGATGACAAACTTTACTATCTGGTATAATGGGGGGCCTGGAGTTCTATAATACAGGACTAGGCTTAGTTTTGACTCCAGATCTCCCACCAATTACAAAATTTTGGATAAAATATTACCTGTCAATTTAATAACTAGTATTTATAAGAATGTAATTTCTTCATTCAATCTCCTAGGAGTAGATAAATTAAATAAAACAGTTTCTTGTTATTAATAATTCTATTTCAATTTATCATAATTCTATCTAATTTTGTCTAATTTTATCTTATTTCATCTAATTTTATCTAAATTTTAGAAATTTTGTTTCATTTCATTTAATTTCATCAAAATTAGTCCATTTTTATTATAACTTAATTTTATGATTGAATGACATGTGTAATTACTAATATTGACTAATAATTTGTATGTGTGGTGCAAACTGTTAATAATATATAACCAACTAATTAATAACCAACTTAGCTTATTAATACAGAGAATTATTAATTATATAGAGAATTAATTAATGTGACTGAGGGCTGATTTTTCAATCGCCGGATAACTTTAGTGGAGGCTTGTAATTAGCAATATAGTTATATATTACTGTTATTATAATGTTATTAGTCTGTAAGCCTTCCGAACATAAAGAAAATAAAATAAATAAAATACTTATATAAATAAAAAAAAAATTGTGAAGATAAAATAAACATTATTTATTAGTTTACCTCTGCCTAACCCTTCAGGATTACAGGCGTGATGTTAAGTAATAAAGGACAGGTACATAAATAATGAGATGTTCAAAAAAATTATAACTTATATTAGACTAAAATAGAGATATGGAGCAATCAGCGTCAGGTGGTACACTTGTATTGTCATCTGACATTATGCTGAGCTGAGGCCAGTATAATCTTTGTTTTGATAGTTTTAAGGTTATTCATTTTGTGTAATGCCAATAAACGCATTTTTCTTTTTTTCTTTCAACAGATTAATTTATCCAAAACTTTAACAGAATCTTCTCATTTATTTCAGTATTTATCAAAAAATGGCAAAGAAAACAAGGTGCTCACGGGCTCCAGCGGAAGAACAAATACGGTAAAACATTAATTTTCTCAAGAAATTTTGCAGACGGGACACTATTTAGTTTGGCCACAGTTGCGCTGCAAAATAATCGCTTGTTTAGTTTATGGCTGTTATTAACTTTATCTTTCGCACTCTTTTTCTCTTAGGAGAGGATCAAATCAACCGGTTACCACCTTTGGAATCAACACAACTGGACGCCTCATAAAGGAGTAATTAATCATATTATTTAATAGTTTATTCTAACACCTCACTTTCGTTTTGTGATTTGTTTCTATGTGATGGTTTTCATAGGCACTTGTTTCGAAACAGCCGAACTATTCTGTACAATATCATAGTGAAACCGCTTGAAGTGAGCTGTCAATAGTATCAATCCTTCGGCATCAGATGGAATAACAGCTCACTTTGCCTCGAGATTTTCACGGTGAGATTTCTGCAGAATAGACGGGCTGGTTTCACTGGCTGTGTGCGGTGTTTTGTTGTTGCGTGTGGTTTTGTTTTGCTAGAAGCAGGTAACAGTTCTACGTGCAGGCTGAGTCTTCGGGTGCCCGTACTTACACGGAAAGGTATTCACGTATTTTGTTTTTTTCTTCGTTGTTTGTGTTTTATTTTATTGTGTTCTTGTCCACATTATAAGTTTTCAATTGACAGACGTGATGATGCTTATTGCTAGTAGAGAGATTTTAAAGGAAATTCTTAGTAATTCGTTATATTATACTATAGTATTCATCTTCCGGTACGCGGTCGCCACTGCAGAACCTTTCCACATGGTGGACTAAAGACTTTGTAAAGGCCGCAGGAACCCGTTGGATGCGAGAAGCACAGAACCGGTCGAAGTGGAGGTGCTTGGAGGCCTATGTCCAGCAGTGGACAATTTTCGGCTGAATGATAATGATGAGTCGTATTCAAAAGCCAAGTTAATATAATTCCAACCTGTTTTAGTAGACAACATGTTTAAAATCACGTTTAAATATGTTCACAGTTTATTTGCAAGGGGTATCGTATTATCCAGTAACTGAGTTATGGAGGTCAGATAAGCAGTCGCTCCATGTAAAATACTGGTATTCAGCTGCATTCGGTTAGACTGGCATCCGATCTCAACATAGTGGGGAAAAGGCTAGGCAGTTAGGCAGATGATGATTCTTAGCAACTTGATCATAAAACGGCAGATAATATTATTTCTTTGACAAATTGTTGCTGGTTTGTTCCTAATACTTCCGTAATAATTGTCCAATTAGTCGTGTTTCAGAGAAAACAAGATTTATGTAAATTAATTACGTAAATGGAGGACTTTGCAATGACAGAGTTTTGTTTTGGACTTAACTCGTCAAGTTCCTAACTGCCTCTTACGCACTTAAGAGGTTTAATTTCAATGTTAGGTTTTGAAAAACCTAAAATTGTGTTCTAAGACGGTAGCAACTTTGTAATACTTGTTAGTTTAAGGTTAAGACTGAGTATTTATTTTTAAAATTTTCACTACAGACTCCCTACAATCTCACATACATCGATAAAGCAGAAAACCTGATCAGGTTGCCAGCGATGAACAAATACTACGCAGAGAAAAAAAGCAAGAAAAAAACAATAAAAAAGTCGCCAAGAAGAACAATACAGAAGATCATAAAGAAGAATAACAAGTCGAAGATAAAGAAGTTGTATGTCGTCAAGATGACTTCGAGCTACCCGACAGTGGCGCCGAAGTTTGACTTCGATAATGATCAAGACGACTACTCCGGTCGAAAGGCAGAGATGACAACGCGGACGAATCAACAGAAGAAAATGAAAAAGTTTAGCGTAAAACAGGTGAAGCTGCCGCGATATCCGATGCCTTACCGACAAATGCAGGTTAGAAAGAATAACTACAAGAGACCAAAGAGGGAAGCAAGAGACATCTTTATATTCAAAGACTTTGATTCGATGCAGTTTGTGAAAGAAAAGAAACATGATGATGATTATAATGTGGTGAATGCTCATTTTAAAAACTATTGGTAGTTAGGAACAGGATTGTATTTTGTTGATTTTTGAATATTTTTTAAAAATCCTGTCATTATGCACTTTTATAATTTCTATCGTGACAATAGTATCGTGGACGTCTATGACATGAAAGTAAAATGTATGGAAATACGTGAACGTTATAACATTGCGTAGACGGAAAGAAAGCGTCTTCATATATTTCCATACCATACATTCCATACCATATAACACAGGTTTGAATTAAACCTAGTTCGGGTGGGTCGCTACCTAACACTCGAATTCCGAACCATTACTTGCACTTGTAATAAAAATAAAAATAATTTTAGTTGTAGTTTATTTTTAGGCACTATAATTGTATGGGAAATTTGCCACTCTTGTCTAAATGTACACCTTTTGTAAACGTTTTTTATTAAATAAATTGTTATCGTGATATCGGTAATGGCTATAACTTACGAGTTCGAACTCAGACAGGCGCTTTACTTTGTCTAAATAATTTCATCACCACTGCTCTCAAATCGGTGAAGGAAAACTTCGTGAGGAAACCATGCATGTCCTAGAACCAAAAATTCGAAGACATGTGACAGCTACTAACCCACACTGGGCCCGTATGGTGAATTACGGACCTCTCAAAGAGAGGCTTGTGTCCCAGCAGTGGGAATATATAGGCTGATAATACTTATACTCGTCATGCCGTGGAAGTCCACGATAGTATAGTCACGTTAGAAACTACAAAAACGTCTAATAGGTACGGTCCGGGAAATTACTTAACCTAGTTGCCAGGGTCATTGTGAGATGAGTGACTTTTCGAATGTTTATTAATGTTAAATATTATTAGAAGAGTAAATATTTATGATCAGTTAAATAAAATATTTTATAAACAATTTTACCATTGTGTCGAAATGTCTGTGTTGTGTCTGTGAGATGTCTGTGTTTTTATTTTAATAGAATATCTCAATAATAGATAACAATTTTCTTTTTATTTAAATACTAGCTGCGTCGCGCGGTTTCATCTAAATCCGTTCAGTAGTTTTTGCGTGAAAGAGTAACAAACATCCATCCATCCATCCATCCATCCATCCATCCATCCATCCATCCATCTGGATTTCTTTTTTTACCGTGACAGCCTCGTTGGTGCCTAGTGGTCGCAAGCGGTAGGTACTGCTGAGTATGAGGTCCTGGGTTCGATTCCCGAGTCAGGCTGCTATGCTGGCCTAATTGCCAGGGGCTCGCCCCTTATTTCATGGGACTAAGGGCTGATTTTTTAATCATCTGACAACTTTATTCGAGGAATAATTTTGAATTTTTGACAGTTATTTCATACAAAAACTGTCAAACGTCAATTTTATTCCTCGAATAAACGTTATCTGGCGATGGAAAAATCAGCCCTTAAACATGTAACGACATGTGGTTATATAATAGGATAAACCTCTGCCTAACGAAAAGAACATAATGTCTGGCCTGGCCTGTAATGCCCAGGTCATTACAGGCCAGGCCAGATATTATGTTCTTTTTAACTCATTTGTGAGGTCTTGTGACTTTCTCGTATTTTAATCGACGTATGTCTGTGGCTAAGCACACAAACAGCTGCAACGGGTCGATCGATAGGGTTAAGCTACGCTTGCCGCGGCTGCCCGTGGATGGGTGACCATCTTCACATACCAAGACCCCTCCGTGCCTCGGAAAGCACGTTAAGCCGTTGGTCCCGGCTGTCATTCGTGGATCTTTGACCGTCGTTACGGGTAGTCAGAAGCCCAAAAGTCTGACAACCTTTCCTACCAAGGGGTAAGTATTGTATTACCTTGTAACTGGGTTGTGGAGGTCAGATAGGCAGTCGCTCCATGTAAAATACAAGTATTCGGCTGCATCCGATTAGACTGGAAGCCGACCCCAACATAGTTAAGAAATAGACTAGGCAAGTTGTGTGTAAATAGACTAGGCAAGATGTTTGTAAATAGACTAGGCAAGAAGTGTGTAAATTCATCCTTTTTTCAAAATTTTGTAAGTCTACATTCCAGTCTAAAGTATAAAGCCAATGGAAACCCTATAATTTATATCGACCACCTTCTTAATACTCGGAAACAAAGCGTGTTTTCCTGATTTTCATCTCCAAGGGTCAAAATTCAAGTATTTGTTGCGTTAATGGGATTTTATATATTTACATAATTGAAACAATCTAACGGTCTTAAAATCATAATATGAACAAGTAGGTACATAAAAAGGAGGGAAAATAATCAAAAGGCATCAAAAAACTTATCTGCATCGCTGTCGATAGGAAACGTGCCCAAAAGGCTGGCAGGCTTTGCGTTAATTATCCTAATTAACGCACCCATGATACAGGAGAAATTCCTAGTGTGGGGCAACGTATAAAAAAAAAAAAAATTGAAAGAAAATTTGTTCTATAATATATAAGTACCTACACTTAGCTAGGCTTCAGCTCGCGACTTCGTGTGCAAGAAGTCACATCGCATCGCATCGCCCACACGCGCGATTACTTCGTTGTAGCTAAGTGTTCTTTCTTTTTTTCTTTATGCTCAGCTCTTAAGAGTCGTAGCGTGAGGTTTAAAGGCCTATAACTTTCCTCAAGAATTGGGCTAATCATTTTTCAAATTCGACTGGTAGTTCCAGAGATTAGCGCGTCCAAACAAACAAACTCTCCATCCTAGTTTGTTTGCAAGTGAAAGACACTTACGCGAACCCACTTTCACGAAGTTGCTAAGATAGGAACCTTTTGGCCTCGTATAGGACTTTGTTTTATTTTCGTAACTTTTTTTAATATATCTTGATTTTTTATTTTGGACTGTGTTCAGTTTAGTTTGTGATCTTCCTGTACGAGTCGCAATAAATACTTTTCTTTCTTTCTAAATGACATTCCCGCGAATGGACGGTTTCGGAAATGTCTTTCGAGTAAGCTTAGCCGCGTAGGACAGATAGACGCCAGCTGCAGGTCAACCTTGAACCTTAAAGTTTTAGATTTAAAGTTGAAAATCTATAAAGAAAAGAAAATCTTTGACAGATTGCAGTACCAGATCCACTTCTGTACTCCCGGAATTCTCGTAAAATGGAAGCGTCGCAGTTTCTACGTAATTATTTTTATTAATTTCGTACAAAGACACGTTTCAATTAAGTTGGCAATCTCAACGAAACGAGGAAATATACTGCAAATTATTAATTATGTATTTTTATTCAAATTCATTGCAAATAAGATTCGTGATGGATTTTCTGGTACGATAATGAGAATTTGTGCCCTTTTAATTAATCTGTGAAGAGTGTTTTTATGTAAATGAAGCTAGTAATTAAAGTAGGTGATTAATTATTTCAGCACTACTTCTAAAGTTATTTTTTTCTAGCTGTGATAACCACCACGTGGAGCCCTGACACAGGTAGAAAGCGTCGCGGCAGACCTCGTAAAAGATGGCGGGACGAGCTGGACAAAACAAACGACCAGCGGTCTACTTTAGCCCTGGATCGAAAGAGCTGGAAGTCATGGGGAGAGGCCTTTACCCAGCAGTAGGATAATGCAGGCTAACAGTAACAGTAACTTGTACAGTATGAGATTAGAAAGAGTATCGCGGTTTAAGTGGAGAAGGAATACCTAAGGTATTGTGATTTGGACGGAGCTTGAGAATGTCAGTGGTGTGCGAAATTTTGACTTAGCTAGGTTCATAATTGAGGGGCTTTACAGAAACAGTTAAAAGGAAATGTGCTAAGGTAGCCCGCTAACTATTTAGATCAACATGCAACCTGAAGGCCAATTCTCGTAATTTAAAACGTTCAAAATCTAGTCGCAGTCTCATCTCGGCGACAAACAAATGAGAAATACCTCTAATTAGAAGAAATTAGAGGTATTTCTCAGTTTGTAAGTGTACAGTCTATGGTATTTTGGACTGATTGAGACTGAGGTCAGACTGTGAACGTTCTTAAAATTACGAGAATTGCCCCTATGAGTTTCGCGCTTTTTCCAAACTGGAGCTGGCTGGTAAACTATAAAATAAAGGATTGGTTGCCAGAACTAAGAGGTTACAAGTATAATATTATATAAGTATTGGTACCTACTACTACTGCTATTTATTTCATATTTTGACTGTTGTTTTTATTTATGTTTAATCGTAAGCTGCACTGATTGACGTCATCACGTCAAAGCCGCCGGCTGTCGCTAAAAAACTAGCGCTGGGGCTGTCCCGTATAGGATCTTAGCATTATGTTGAGCGATGGCCGTTTTACGTGGATATGACGCATGTTTACCACCTACTAGTTATATTTTTTGTGTTTGTGTGCTTTTTTATACGTCATGTTTGCCGCAAATAAATTTATTTTCCTTCTTTTTTTCTATTGATATGGTATAGTACGTTTTAGGAACTAATAGGTAGTACTGGGTTTTTATCCCAAATCACGTTGACCTCAAACTTTCTTACGTGTAGTTTCTTAATTAAATATTTAATTTAGTGTTATAGATACCACTTACAGCGTAGGCGTTATATGGAGCTAAAGCAATAGTTTCTTAATATCTCATTCGCGTGTATTGTACTTTACAACTTTATAATTGTAATAGAGAAATAACTGGTACTACCCACGCTTCGCAATTAATTAACAACATTATAACAACTATAAATTATTTATTTATTAAAAATCTCCAATTACTTACTGTCATTACAGGTTGTACCTAATGCGATAGCGTGGTCTTAAAATTAACATATACAATTTAAAACTATGAAAAACGTAAAAAACTAGTAATACTTATAATACATTTACAAATAATAACTACTTTACTAATTTCCCTATATAAAAATAAATAAAAACACAAAATACAGCCTACTGTAATTTACACTATAACATAAACTTATATTTCAACTACTTATTGCTAACAAAAGATTAAGTTAGAAGTGAGGGTAGTGGTGGCCCAGTGATATCAGCCTCGACTTATGAGCGGCAGGCGCTTTACTTTGAGTCAATTATTTCATCACCACTGCTTTCAAAACGGTGAAGGAAAACATCGTGAGGAAATCGGCATGTCCTAGAACCAAACATTCGAAGTCATGTGACATATAGGCTGAGTATTTTTAAGGTTGCTATTAGGTGAAAGCTTTGTAAAGGACGAAAACCAAACGCTATAAAGAGCAACATCACCCGTGGCCACTTTTGAAGAAATAAAAAAAGCGTTATTTAAAAAAAAACACTTTATTCACATATAAACAAAAAATAATTTACATCGCTTACTGACTATAAATGTAAATAGTTAAAATATTAAATTAATAATATTATAGCTACAATGTCAAACTTGACACACACAAAGATAGATACTATCTTTTTAATAAACTTTTACATAAGAACCACGACATACTTGTGTGGGGACTAAGAATCAATAATTAGTTATGTTTATAAAATATTACCTATATTCACAAATCTCACTCCAGTGAATATATTTAAAATAGAAACCAAAACTTAGAAAGAAATGGAGCAAAGCTTATCAATATAGGTGATAAAGTTTAAATTGGCTATGAGTTCAAAACACTAGAACCTGGATACTTTAAAGACAAATCCATCAACACGCAATGGGCACACGTCTTGGATTACGGATCGCTCCCGCTCTCAGAAAGACCTGCGTCCCAGCAGTGGGAACATTATAGGCTGATGATGCATGCCTTGCAATTTTCGATTATGAACCCTTTGGATTTGTTGTAGTTAAAAGCAAAACTCGAATCAACAACGAATCTGTTGGAAGAGCGATTTCGGTCCATATTTCAGATTACAACCTCAACAGCACTTAGATCCAGACAGCCTTTCAATTCAAACTGAATTGATTCTACAAGCGCGTTCATCAATTTGGCTTGACATACAATAACTAAAAAGTAAAATAAACGCTTTGATTTTATATTAAACAAGATTGGTACAAACTGAGCAAAATACAACACAACAAAATGAAAATGTGAGAAGTGATTTAGCACTTATTTTAAAGCAATGGCACGATGTAAAAAGAACAAAGATGGTTGATGGTAAGAAACAGAATGATACTATAAAAGACAATGACAATCTAAATAATTATAATAATTGTGGTGATCAGTAACGGGGTTGTGGAGATCCATATAGTAGCTCTATATGTAAAACTGGCATTCAGCTGCATGCGGTTAGATTAGAAGCCAAACCGACCCCAATGAAGTTGGGAAAAGGCAAGGTAGATGATGATCATGTTTGAATTAAGCTGAAGGATTAATGAATTTATGAAGTATCCCGATTTAGAAGGTTTAAACCTTCTGATGAAGAACAAACTCAAATCGCAAATGCAGAGTTGCACAGTGTTTTGGCAGGAGGTAATAAATGGTATGCGATTAATGTACGCTCTAAGCCTTACAATGGCAAACTGCAACTCTGTGGGCAATTTATAGCTGGTCGGCAACCCAAACTGCATACGTTACTACACAGCCACAGATAGAGTACTAAAATATCACTAAATTCTGTTTCTATATTAAAGCATAAACATAGAATTACCTCGTTCCACAAGAACTTTGCTCATCAATGAAAGAGAAACCACAAAACCTTTGCGAAGTACTCAACAAAAGCTCCTTTGCGGTATAGTTAATGAAGATAACTTATGTAATTAAATTTAATAGCCTGTTAGCAGGTTTTACAGAAATATAAACGTAGGCGGTGAGCCCGTATCAGATAGATTTTAAAATAAATGACTTTTAGCTATTGAATATACTCTAACCTTAAATTATTATTGTTCCGATCAATGTTTGATTAGCCTTTTTCTTCCTCATTATTCAAAAAACGTATTATATAATTTTATACGCTGCCATGTATAGTGATCTTTTTGCAACAGTTTTTATCAATACCAATCCCAAAAATCGTAGTTCAAGCCATCGACTTCTCTACACATTAAATTCTTTGCGTTTAGAAGCCTTGACTAAATTATAACTTAATATTGTGCTTACACTAACTGGGTTGTGGAGGTCAGATAGGCAGCCGCTCCATGTAAAATACCTAATCAGCTGCATCCAGGTAGACAGGAATCCGACCCCAACATGGTTGGGAAAAGATTAGGCTAATGATGATGATGGTGCTGATACATACACTCAGTCTTAAGCCTGCTCAGCCTTGATATCCTCTGCTCCCTGCTTGCTCCTGTACTCCCAACCTTGGTAGGCAAGGTCTTGAGGACTAACATCATGCTCCCTGAAGGAAATACCGCCGCCGGATCCATATTTGTGGCCGCCCTGAAATTATGGTGTGAAGAATTAGACGGATATCATGTTTGTAAACACACGATGGTTGGACAAGAGACAAAAGTGGATGAAAAAAGAATATTGTGACAATACAAGGGAAGGCCTATGTCCAGCAGTGGATGATAGAGTCTTTCGGCTAAAATAATTATGAAAAACTAAACTAGGCATCAACAAAAATGATAGTAAATGAATGAGAGAAAGTACTATAGAACCATAAGGAATAAGACGAAATCATAAATGTATATATTGTTAATGACGCGTACAGTTCGATTCAAACATTATGGCGGCTCGAACATGAGGCGAGTTGCTGCACAGTAACAAATTTACCTGTCACGGGGGTGAAGGGTGAGGTACTGCGCAGCGAGTAGCGCACTTCAGAGCCGCCAAGTTTGAATCGGATTGTATGATCATAGAAATATACTTTCTTATATATAAGGGTATGATTATAGGGAGGAGTTCCGTTACAAAAATAAAGGATACTTTCATCCAACTTTTCCAGTGACATTCTCCGAGTAATTTATCCAGCCAAGTAAAGAATCAATTTACCCTGATTTATGACACTAAACATGTCAATAATATTGCTGAACTTTTAATAACCTGTCATGTGTTTCAGTTAGCTTTTGTGACGGTTTTATAGGAAAAGTTGCGAGTCTTTGAAGATTAAAGAACATCGTTTTATCCATGCGAATGAATTATTTGGAGAAATGAACTCAAGATTCTATTAGAACTAATTTATTAATTCTACCTGCCTTTTTCATTTAATTTTTTTTAGAATTTTATTGTCCTACAATTACCATAAAGTATGTTCATGTCGCCTGTGATTACAGGTTTATCCTAGTACAGGCATCTAACATTATTATACCTTTGTAAGTTATTTCTAAGACTTTATGTAAATATTTCACCAATTTAATACTGAATAAAATATTATTATTATTTCTATATCAACGAAGTGAAAAAGCTAAAGACATTTTTATTTTCGCTTTTATTTTTATCTACGCTACTCTGCACAAGCGGTGCGCGCCAATGTTGAGCAGAGTGGGGGCTAGTCGCAACAGCGTTTTAAGTATGATAGCTAATAGAATTAACTGTCTGTACATGAGTCGATGTAGTAATGGTCACATGAGTATCGATACCTCGATTCGTGGGTCAGGCAGGGGGTGTATTACTAATACTAATTATAAGTTATTGTACTCGTACTAGTAACACACTCGATCCTAGTTATCTTAAATAAACGTTTTATTATTATTATATTTATATATATTTTTATTTTAAGAATTAAGTTTAGTTCTAAGTAATTTTATTGTGTTTCAGAATTTGGTAATTAGCAAGGCAACAAGAGCGACGAAATAGCGAAAGAAAATAATAATGAAGACGACCTATAATTATCTACTTTAATTCATAACCTCAGATTATTTATATTCCATCGAGACTTACTGAACCAGACTTTAGCATTATGTATTCTAATTTTATTTTTAAAAGACTATTTGTAATAACATTTTGGTAGAATTTAATTTGATCTTTGTCATGAACGACATTCTTTACTACCACAAAACCGTTTTTATCAAATGTTTAGACTAAACCCCTTTTAAACATGAAATAATTATATGGACTTTGACGTAAGCCTGACATAGGACACATGTTCAGTAAGACCCATTGAGTTTGTTATTCCAAAAATTAATAAATATCTCAGATTCAGAATTCAAAATATACAAAAATCGTTTTTATGACTTACGGGATAGCTTTCGGAGTAGTGTTGCGGAGCATAATGTGTCTGTGGTGGCGATTCCCTGTAGGGTCCGAGACCGATACCAGCTGGGCTGTACTGAGGGCCCGAGAAGTGGCTGGACGAGAACGGTGAGGAGTTGGGCTTGCAGAATTTGAAGTAACCGATAACACCTGGAATGTGGTAATGAATGATGATAAAAAGATATTTTGACAACTTATACTCAGAAGCTCTCTTCTACTTACAGTCAGAAGTATCTGACTATTAAAAACCAGCCCTAAAGGGCTACAACTATGATAAATTATAATCCTCAGATTTGAATATGCTATTAAATAATAACGAAGGCCAACTGAGCCAGAATTTTCTCCTCGTTGATCAAACGATTATTATGCTATTTGACTGAACTTAATTAGGTATTTATCTTAAGTAAAAGGAATATAATTTGTATGGTGTA
The DNA here is from genome assembly GCA_947507525.1 of Apamea epomidion. NCBI lineage: Eukaryota > Metazoa > Arthropoda > Insecta > Lepidoptera > Noctuidae > Apamea > Apamea epomidion. Next base: position 14,951,309 of record OX382247.1, read on the forward strand.
CAATAAAGAGTATTCTATCTATCTATCTATCTATAATTATGAACATCAATATTAACTTTGCTACATTTTATATGAATATCATTACGTTTAGGCTACTAGCTCAATACGTAGAAATCGTAGTTAATAATTAGATATAATACTTTTTATTATGCCATAAAAATAGGTAATAACTACTAGATAGGATGAGTTGTATGACAGAAACCGTAGTTGATAAATTCTTGGTAGGGACAGAAATCTCAGCTGCATTTGAGTCCAAAATTAACCCAAATAGTAAACTATAGACACTTCAAGATAAAGAACATACCAGGAACGATAAGAGCCATGAAACCGAGGAACTTCTTGAAGCTGGCGAGGCCGAGGATGAGGGGCAGGAAGAGGAGCAGCTTCAGCTTGAACAGCTTGAGGATCAACAGCATGGGAATGATCAGCTTCTTCAGTTTGTGTTGGCCTGTAAACAGAGATAGATGATTATTTTATTTGTACATGATGTAAATTACTGGATCAATTTATCTATTAACTAGCTTGTACACGCGACTTCGTCCACGTAAAATTTCTTGTTCCCCCGACCCACTCCATCGCATCGCATCGCCTGCCCATACATTCACTTCGTTTTCGCTTAGCGTTCCTTGTGACTTATTTTCATGTATGCTCAGCTCCTAATAGCGTGATGTTATATAGCCTTCCTCAAGAATTGGGTTATCAAATAAAAAAATCAAAAAAATCAAACCAACCGGTAGTTTCAGAGATTAGCGCATTCAAACAAACAAACTCTTCAGCTTTATTATTATTAGTATATATTATATAGATATAGGTAAAACTCAGGAATGATATGAAATAGAAGGCAGTGAATGATAGCGTGACGGTTGACAGGGGAGAATGGAAGAAGAAAACGTGTTGCGCCGACCCCAGGTAACATGGGACAAGGGCAGGAGATGATGGTGATGATGATAGGTAAAACTCAGATGAAGTTTTGATGACACTTACGATCTACCTATCCTTGATGTCAGTCTATCTGTGAAGCGTATCTTCAAATTCAAGGTCAAATCATTTATTTCAAATAAGCACATAAAAGGCAAGTTTTTTAATTTTTTTTTTATTAAAACCATAATCCTGATCGAAATTCGGTCAGGAAGTTAGATTATTAGAAGGAAATAGGAAAGGCCGAAAAACGAAAGAACAATTTTCTTTAGTTCATATCATTCTAATTTTAATATGTCCAACAGTGGACGTATTTTATCCTAAATAATGGTAATGATGCATCCTTTGGTTTTTTTTTTGTAAAATTAATTGTAGGGACCCTGTCCATGAGTTAAACCGTTTTTTGACAGATTGAACTAGTGATTGCAGCAACACACAATACATTAATTGATACACGTACGGTATTATAATGCCCGTAAGAAGCCATAAATTTAAAAACATCCATTGGTTTCTTACTAAACTTCAACTATATCCGACGACCCTGTATACTTATCTCTTTTGTTGACTGTACGTTATAAGACAGCTGTCAAAAATGGTTAACCTAATGGACAGGGTATAATACAGAATCTGGCTAGTGATACGCTGACTCATTATATTAATAGAATTTAATCATACTTGAGTTGACCTGAGCTCCAAAGAATCGCAGATGAGCCAATGAAAAGCCCTGGGATTTGTTTTATTTTAATACTGAAAGTATTTTAAGTGCTGCTCTTGAATTAATCTGGCTTCTAAATTAAATTCAAGGTTTTTAATTACTATACATTTTAGTCATTTACGAAATGCCTTGTATTTACTTAAATTAAATACATTTACTAGGCGAAAGCCTTTTTAGAAGATTTATGATTGTAGACAGAAATGAAGTGTGTAATAATCCATACTCGTAATCTTTGAAAGGCCTTTTGAACCTTGGCAGAGTTAAAAATTGTATTTAATATGGATTTCCTGTGAATAAAAAAAAAATCTCGTTCCTCCGACCCAACACATTCCACGCTATCATTTCGTTTTCGCTTAGCATCCTTTTGTAATTTTGTTTTAATTTGGTCAGCCCTTAAAGGTCAACGCGCAAACATATATGAAACATAACCTATAGCGTTCCTCAAGAATTGGGCTATCGAATGTAAAAATAATTTTTCAAATCCGACCAGTAGTTCCAGAGATTAGCGCGTTCAAACAAACAAACTCTCCAGCTTTAGAATTAGTATTAGTATATAAATTACCTTTACCTGTTTTTTGTCATACAGCGAAGGTACAAATATTGAACGTCACATTTTACACTGTTGAGACGATTATCTTACCCACTGCAACGTTTACAGTATTTTACCAGACTCATCATCAGCTTACAGAAATCCACTGCTGGACATAGACCTCTCCAATTGCTCGCCACCAAATTTGGTTCTCAGCAACCATCATTCAGTTGCTACCAGCCACCCTGCGAGGATTGTCGCTCCACCTAGCTTGAAGGCGACTTTTGCCGATTCGCGATTCGATTTGTCAGGGTCATATTTATTTAAATCTAATAAAAAGTGATCTTATAAAGGTTCCGTTTTTCCTTTTATAAGTTACGGACCCTGAATAATAAATTACTTACGGAAAGGTGCCTTCTTATCCTCGATGATGTCCACTTCATCAGAAATCTGTTCTATGAAGCGAGGAGCAATAACGCCACGGGAAGTCACCTCTTCGTCCAATTGCATCTCCAGAGCAGTAGACCTCAAGAACCTGGAGACAAAGTTGGAGGGTTTAAGTTGAGACGAGAGTAGTCAAAGTTAATATCAAAACATTTATATTTCAAGTAAACCATAAAGTGTGCTTCTCTGGTGGGCAGGGTTTGGGACGGTTCCAACAATGTCGTAAGCACGGTTGCGAGTCGTCGCCTGGACTGTGTATACATGAATCGCTGTTGCGTACGTACTCACGCGACTATTGACTAGTGCCTTTGTATAATGTTAATTTATCTCTTTTATTTATTTTTTTATCTTTAGTCTTGCTTGTTTACTTTGTGTACATTTCAATTGCATAGTAATTAATGATAAGTGGAAGTGCGGAGACTCCTAATACAAAAGCCTTGCTTAAAAGGAGATCTCCAAAAAACATGTATCTAAATGCCCGTTGTAATTGAAATAAACTTCTTTTTTTTTTTTTTTGTTGTGCTGCTTCTCATGGGATGTCGCAACGATTGACCAATCATTATATCTTGTATTGTTTTTGTTTAGTGTCTGTGCTTACTAACATAGTGGTAAGGTTTTGTTATTGTTATTCAAGTGTCTGTTAGCAAACTTTTGACATAATAAACAAAATGTGATATTAGCACAGATATTTAAAGCCTGTGGCGACATCTACATTGCCACATCCAAACTACGCAACACACTGATGTCAACATCAACTTCCTCAAAGCTTTCGAGGGGTAAGTCACACAGCCAGCCAGCAGCTACAACGGGTTACCTGACCACCTGCATTCCTCATACCTTTACGTTAAGCCTTTGGCCCTATGCCTGATCTCTCTTCGTTCGTGTCGGATTGTCGTCCCATCAGACTATGAGGGAAGAGGGAGTGCACCTGTATCTATGCGCACACTTGTATACTTTAATATCTCCCGCGCCGAAGGCTAGTCTCCGTTAAGATTGGCTGCCGTGGCAGAAAAACGGTCTGGAGGACTTTATTTTAAGTCTCTTGGCTTGGTGGATATTCCATCGGTGATAGATGAAATGATAAAATGTGCTGTTAAATGTATCGGAATGTTTACATTACTATCATGTTACTGTTAATACCTGATTTGAATTAGTAAATAATTGTAGCGAACCTCGCATTACATTTAATTATTTTGATGAAAGTAATTAAAAGCCACAGTGTAGAAAAACAAAAGCATTGATTTTGAAATTCAAATTAGAATTTTATTGTTGTTCAGGCAAGCTCAAACAAAAATATGTTTAAAAAAAATCGCAGAACCTTTTAGTTTGCAAAACATGGCCAGAATTTATTTTCGAATTATTTTAATTTTATGAAATGTATTTTTTATTATTTAAATTAAATTTGGAGCTTGTAACATACATATAAATGAAGGCAAAGTTTGGTATACAGTTTTTTTTTGGCAATGAGACGAACTGTGTTTACCAGGTTTGTTCGGTTAGCAGCTGGTAGCTTTTTCGAAATATACACCGTGTTCTTCACGTTATCAATAAACTTTGGCAAACGCTTCTACGAGTATAGCTTTTACAAATCAAATCTAACAAAGGAAGTAAGTACTTAAAAAAGCTTCGTTACAAAGATATTTGTAATTACATTTAGTGAAATTTTATTGATCTATGCAGTAAGAAAGGGTTGTAATTTGAAATTTAATTTAGTTTTGACAAGTTTCAGCCCGCCTAATCTTATGAATGAAAATATGACGTTGGCAAATCGGATAAAGTGGTATGCATATCGGGTGATTTACGTCAAGGTATTTAGTTTGTATGAAAATTAATAAGAAGTAACAAATAAAATTAATTAATGTGTCCATAACGAAAAATGCTTTTTTCCATGGTCTGAACATTGGAAGTTTATGTATATCGTCCGGATCACGGTATATAAGTCCTCCAGACCGTATTTCGGCCCTGGCGGCCAATCTCAACGGAGACTAATCTTCAGCGCGGGAGATATTATAGTGCGGTATTTCTGAATATAGGCTGGTATTAAGATTCTTAATAGGTTGCGGTTCGTTAGTGGTTATTGGTTATGTACTTAGTTTATGTTTTGGGAGTTTTAGTTAAGTTACAATAACGTATTGTTATTTCTATTAATTATTTAGGTGGGTATTAGTTGTTTTTTTATGTATACATAACCAGCCTATAATGTTCCCACTGTTGGGACACAGGCCTCCTCTCGGTGAGTGGTGACTGGGTAGTAATCCACCAAGCGGACTTAGTGCGGGTTGGTAGATGTCACATGTCTTCGAATTTTTGGTTCTAGGACATGCCGGTTTCCTCGCGATGGTTTCCTTCACCGTTTTGAGAGCAGTGGTGATGAAATAATTTACACAAAGTAAAGCGGCTGTCTGGATCCGAACCTAAGACCTATAACTTGTAAATCACAGCCGTTGCAACTGGGTCTCTACTGATATTTTTATGTACATGTATTTTATTTTAATTCCGAATGAACATTTTATTTTCCCCTGCGTTCTTTTTAGTTTATTTAGGATTTAGTTTCAGACACTTTTAAGTTGTTTAATAGAAGTTGCGTGTTATACCCTGTCCATTAGGTACACCTTTTTTTGTCAGATGGAACTATATAGTGATTGCAGCAACACACAATACATTGATTGATACACGTATGGTATTATAGTTTCTGTAAAAAGCCATAAATAAGATAATTCAATAAGATAAGGCAGTTTATAATATTTATTTTATTACGCATTTTAAATGATAAAGTTAACTTTTACGTAATCTGGAATATGTAGGGTATAATTGTTAGTAAAATCATTTTATTTTCAAGTATTTAAAGTTTAAGTTGATATTAGAGCAAAATTACCATATACCTCTGCTAACATTTGAAATAATCCTAAATCAGTGCTATATCCTTGTTATATCTATCTACAGTTAATTACAATGCTGGTTCTGGCTGCTTAAATAAACCAGTACCGACTTTATATAATATTTACCTTTCAATCTTCCTCATTCCGTATTTGACGAGTGCTTCCCAGTCCGAATCTTCGCTGCGTGGCTGTGATTCCAGCTGAGGTGGCTCTCGAGTCAGCGCACGAGCTTGGGAGTCCACTTTCACGAGTACCGCGTTTTCTGATAGTCTGGAAATTGAAACATTAGGTTTTGTTAGATAAAAGAATCAGATAGTCAATTTTCGTAATTTTAAGAACGTTCACAGTCAGATCAGTCTCAATCTGTCAAAACGATCTCTGAAATCGTTATATTTTTGACAACTTTGATTGTAAGATTATAAGTAACACTAGTAGGCAAGAAACTAGAAAACGAAAATAAACTTACTGGTAAGCTTGTTTATCAAAGAAGTCGTCAAAGGATCGCAGAGCTTGAGCTTTGAAGCAGTCAGCCAGGTCTCCATTGAGGCACTGCTGGGTAGACTGCTGTATGTAAGGGTCCTGGTCTTCTCCAAAACCAAGCCAGTCCAGGAGACCACGACCTTGAGCTTGAGGCTGAAAGATTAGGATAAAGGAATTAAAGAGATATAGTAAAAGTTGAAATTATGGTAGGTGATCTCGTTTCGTTCGAAATTCATTAAACATTTCAGAGTTCACCGTTGTGGTTTTGTGGAGCAAGATATTAAGATCACCTCAATCCATTAGAGAAATCTTTGTTTTTAAATGCACGTTATAACATCACGCCTGTATCCCCCGAAGTGTAGACAAAGGTGTGTAACCCAAATTTTATCAGTTACGTTTAAGTCCTGGGGTTGAACCTGTTTTCATCACAAGTAAAAAATCTAGCCTGGGCTGTTACTGTGAAGTCTGTGAAGTTCCTCATGGCCAAACCCAATATAATTTACCGGAGCTGGGGATCAACCACCAGACCAACTAGGCATCCTTTTCATATTAGGTCTATTTACCATGTTTAGACCGGTATATTATAGCTTACCGATCGCCCATTATCTCCGCCGCCCCCGCCGAAGTTCAAATTTCTTCCTTCGCCTTCTTGCTTAGGTGGCTGATCAGGTAACCTGATGCCACCCTCCCCTCTCGACTGCAGCGTCAGAACGGCTGCTATCACCAGCATCAGCCATCGAGCTTGACCCAACATCTTGAACTATGATCTGGTGAAAGAAACGAAATGGTTTGGTTATGGAAGCTTGCTACCGATATACGCAGAAAATTAAATGAAATGTTTATTTATATAAGTAGTTCTTTTGAGACACTTTAAAACATCAATAGTTGGTTGGTCATAATTTAAAAAAAAAACTAGATAGCTCCGGAATGTCCTAGCTGGCTGATCCCTGAGAGAGGTCATGGTCTCTTTTGAAGTCCAAAGATTATATTATTGGGATTTTATGTGAGTTTAACAATGCAGGGTCAGGGTCTGGAAGGGCTTTTTGAAGAAAGAACCATTGCAGCTTTGAATTGACCTGTCCCAACAGATGACATGCATCCATCAGTCATCGTGTAGCTGAACTCCAGGGTTGGTATACTAAAATGACCCTGGATGGAGCGGAAGGGAGTGTCAGACTCTTACTGACTAAAACCCACCCGTGTTCCTGTTCCCTTCTTAGCCCTTTATGTTCCAGGGCAGCGGTAACCCTTTCGGACGATCCCGATACCATCATCATCTACTTGATTGAGGATAAGGGATCTGACTGTGACTGCAGAACGTGCAGCTTTAAAATGCGCGTTGGTGACTATTGTTTTATCTACAAGATCAGCACCCTGATTGTGTAACTCACTACCATTGTCAATCATCTATTTTGAAGGATATTGCTAATCCATTGCTTCGTATGTTCGATAAAGTCTCCTCAACAACGTAGCAGATCTTTGAACCTTGACTTAATAAACTAATTTCTAGATTTGTAACCCTAAATTAATGTTGTACATAATGAAGAGTATTCTATGTCTCTTTAACAAATCTGATTTAAAAAAAAATAAAAACAATTTTTTTTTTTTTTTTTTCTCAAATTTTATTTTGACGTTCCATTTACCTCTACGAATTACAGGCAAAATTCATTTACAGTGCGTGCAAGTAGCAACTTTAATGACATGTGCAAACGGCATGATTTTGATCTCAGCCAGGAAGTGCCTGAGCCTTAGCTTTTTTAATTAAGATTTTGTATGTTCAGGTTTTTATACTTATATTTGTTTAAGCTTGAATGTTATATTGTTTTTTTTTTCTCTTTCTTTTTTGGTAGCTGTGTTGTGTTGTTCACACTTTCTTTCCATTCTGTTTTTAGAAGTGATGACTTTTAATTGGCTGTCAGTATCACATACAATTTTTTATTCTGTTTGTTTTAGCTGTAAGTTATCCATAGTTAATAAATAAATAAATAACTCTCCTGAGATTTTGTCATTTTGAATCTGTATTTAACCTGGTATTTTTCGGGATAAAACCCTCAGTACAGATCCAGGTTATAAGAGAGTGTTTCGTGTTCACATACGTATGTACTGGTATGTTTTTGACAAAGGTAGGCTTCGTTTTTTTTTCTGATTTCGGAGTGCTCTCGAGAATAAACTCAGGTTTTTAAAAAAAAATTGTATTGGGGTATGTAGAGGAGTCCTCCAACCTATTGAAGTTTGAATTAGGCCTGTGTTTTTCCACTTATTTCCTAAGGGGTTAGCAGGTTTTGCGTGTTCCGTTTGATCTCAAGAGGCGTACATTTCTACATGAACGGTTGCCCTGATGAAAGTGTTCGAATTAATTAATATTGTACATGTAAGTACATGCTGGTTTTATGTCGGTAGCTATCTGGAATTACGATGATACTAGCAGCGACCCGCGGTTTCACCCGCAAAAGTCTCAATCCCGTAAGAATATCGGGATAAAAAGTATTCCATGTGTTAATCCTGGTTATAAACTATCTGCGTGCCAAATTTCATTCAAATCCGTTCAGTAGTTTTTGCGTGAAAGAGTAACAAACATCCATCCATCCATCCTCACAAACTTTCGCGTTTATATTATTAGTAAGAAGTTAGGATTCATAATATAGTTTTGAATCTGGATGAGTACCTACTGAAGAGGCAAATTATTCAGCAAAGTTCCATTTTTTTACAGATTTCCCTCACCTATCCTGCCTTCGCGATTTAGTTTCCCAAAAATATAAAGAACTAGGTATGAAGTGTTTTTGAGAAAATAACTTTAATACCCACACATAAAGTTCAGTTTACGCTACAATTTCAAATTTTTTTATGAATTTTTCAATAGCATTGGTGATTCTAAATTTAACTTAATTAACACCAACATAAAGTTGATATTTAAACAAGGTTAATTTGTTTTATATCTGGAATACGAGTAGGTACGTTTTTCTTCCATCTCTGAGTATTCATTGAACATCAAAAATTTCATTTCAGTTAGTTCCACAAGCAAGATATCTTAATTGCTCATAACATTAACGAATATTGTGCCCTTCGACGTTCACATTTTTATAAAGTCGAATAAAATCGAAGCTGGCGTCATGTTTTTAGACTAAAGAAAACTCTAATTTACCAGATGGATAAAACGTCGTGAACATTTACTAAATAGTTTTCTAAAGATCTTCTTCTAAGCGTATCAAAAAGTTCAAACATCTTTGGCCCAAAATTCAGCCGAGCAAACTCCGCTCACTGACGCAGTCATAACATCATCAAGGGCACAGGTGACAGGCCATGCGGCGCAGGATAGAAGGTGGACCATTGTTTGTGGGGAGGTGCCGCATTCGCACTAGAGATCTAAGCCGTCCGTGAACTCCATGTGGTGGAATTGTCTTTGCTCCGGCTGACTTGGATTCGAAATCTATTTAGAGATGTCCTACGACGCGTGCACTAGCGGAAGGCTCTCAGATGGTTCGATAAAATTGTCAGGGGGATTACACAGCTCCCGCCATAGATTACATACATAGTTCTGGCTGTGGAGGCGTTACTATTGGCTGGTCTATCTGGACCCACACACCCTCGAATAGTTTTTCGGTTCTCTAATGATGAAACGGCAAATTATAATCTATAATATTTTTCCAAATAATCCCTATACAGTCTTAACAAATAATTGAATATAATAAAAAAAAAGCAGTCCAGTACGTTTTCCAAAAAAAAAATAAACCCTGTAAAAATTTCTAGAAAAAATGTTTGAGTTTGTTTTGCAAAACACGGTTGTGCTAATTAAGAATATATACTCGTAGATACCACCATGAGCATTTTAAATATAAAATCTATATTTTCCATTTTGTTTGGACTCATGCATTATTTGTTTATTTAATTAACTTCTCTCAGAAAGGAGGCCCGGGTCCCAGCAGTGGGAACAATGTATAGGCCGATTGTGCTATTATACAGGGAGGCAGGGACATCGACGCACAAACTGTAACCATGAATTCAGCACGTGATTACGCACCGTAGCGTAGAAACTTTCGTCGGCTATCAAAAAAAAAAGTCATGAACCAGCACACTTTTTTCCTACGCGGGCAAAATGTACGGAACAGTATTTTTTTATTAATAACTGACGAAAAATTTCAACTTAGTGGCGTTCAGAATTGTGTACTGAATCCAGGACATAATTCTGAACAGCGAGAGGGGCCATCGACGCGCAACCCTGTGTTATAATATGTTAAAATATTATAGCAAGCAACCACACACGGATACGAAGATATAATATATATTTTGCCTTGATTTCATTGATAGTCGGCCTCGCTATAATATAAATTACAGTAACGGTTGGTGACGTCATAGAAATATAAATATTATATCTGTGTGTGCGGACACTTAAATATAGTATTGAAAATATATCATATGATTTGTATTAATTGTATATTATACCTACGTCTATGATGGGCTGTATTGTACAAGTCTATGCGAGTTTCCTACTTTTACAGAGTCGTCGTACTTCGCAGTATACTTTCTACTCTGTATACGTGAAGTATAGCACGACAGTGCACTTACTAGTTTAGAACTTGTTCTAACTCTGGTGTGAACTTCATCTGGAGTTATTAGTTCGATGTAGGGACTGGTAACTTTAATTGAAGGATTTAAAGGGATGAGAGGTTTTGTTCAGAAGAAGACAGGGTATGATGAAACAATTGTTATGGTGTAAACAAAAGCAGGCTATTTTTTGAGTCTTTTCGAATGGGTTTTTGTACAGACGTCCGGACATTAAGATACTACAATCTGTCACTTTAATAGATTTTCATCTTTATCGCTAGAGTATTAAGGTTCAAAGTAGATTGGGAAAATTTGACAGTTTTGGGTAGGTTGACCTGCTGGTGTCTGTACGTGCATTGGTGGTTGAAATTATATCGTCAAGCGCATCATTTCTTAAAATTAGGTGAGGTTGTGGTCAATAAATCTTAGAGTTGTTGCTTTTTAAGACAGAACTGGTTCGTTAAGGGTCCCGCAGTCAAGCGCGACGCGACTGTAGTAGAACAATTTCTATGAAAACTCCATTTTAGTTCTTCCAGAATTGCGTCGCATCATCGCGTCACGCCTGGCTTTACTTTACCGGCTTGAATATTTAATTGAATGACTTGTAATGCTGTGAAAACCCATACACTGCTTAGATGTAACAAAAATTATACATATTTATGACTATCAATCGATTCTTCCTTCAAAGGTGGACAGCGGACAAAAAACGAAGAAATCTACTAAAACATTCATGTTAATAAAACCGTGGTCCAGTTATGAGCTCTAGTCAATTGAAATTGCGTACGTGACATAGCGGTCGTACTGAATTTGAAGAAAGTGGCTTATTTTGATCAAGCCATTCGAGAAATTGATCCTACATTTTCTTTTTTGTATGTGACAGCAAAGTATATATTGTTTTGGGAGACTGTTGTGTGTTGTGTTTGTTTTGTTTTGGGATTGGCAAGTCGTACATGGATGAAGAAGTATGTAGATAATGTTAAGTACTGTAAAATGCTATGGGACTAATAATTTTTGTAACTGACTAGCATCTTCGCCAGCGTGGATCTCGGAAATTACCCCACGGGAACGTGCTACCGGAACAAAAAGTAGTCTATGTCCTTCCCCAGGATGCCATTTATCTCCTTGCCAAACTTTATCGAAATCCATTCAATGATTTAGGCGTGAAAAGATATAATACAGAGAGTTACTTTCTATAATATTAGTATGGATGTAAAAAACGATTGATATGAAAAAAAAAACGTTGTTCTTGAAAATAGAAAAATAGATGAAAATGATCTTGAAAAAAAGCATGAGGCCAGATTGATAAGAAGCAAAAGTTATGACAAAAGAGAAAATATATTCTCCAATTCATTAAAATAATTAATTGGAGAAGTAAGCAGAACTATTAATAAGCAATCAATAACAATAAGATAATTGTAAAGTTAGTACGGCACAATGACCGATGCAGATGTTAAGAAAGTTGCTTATTTTGATCTAGTCATGCAATAAATTGGTTTCGCATTCGTTTGTGTTGATGAATTGCAATTGGCAATAGTGCTAGCAGTTTTTACTAGCATAAAGGATGGGTACTTGCTAGAGTATGAAAATTCTATTAAATTGGAAGATCATTCTGGAATAGACACTTGAAAGGCATCTACTGAGTAAACTCAATACACTGTAGGTACTAATTAAGTATTTTGAGTGCATAGTAACGCCTGAGTGCATAGTAACGCCTATAAACTACTAGAAAATAAACCTTATTCTTATATGCGGAAGAATCATCACGAACAAGATCATTTATTTAGGCTTTTCACACTCCAATTACCAAAACCAACAATAACTAAGAACATAAAAACACAGTGCTTACTTTTAAACACACAAAACAATTTTCACATAGCGAAACTCAACACGGTAAAGACACAGTTTGTAAATGGAACACGTCCAGTTCAAAACACATGGTAAGAGCGAGCGAGATACATGAAGTGCGACGGTACACTGCGCCCGCGCCGGCGCGGCGGGAAATAACGGTCGCCACATTTAAGTTAAAAAAAGTTACGAGGTAATGATGTTTTATTTCTTTGGAAAATTAGGCTGTAATTTTATGGTCTTGTTAATTTGAAAGCAGATAATAATATATGTAGTTACTGTCAAACAAGATGTTATCCAAATTTCTACTGTTGATAGATGTCTTGATGACGTATTCGTAACGCGTGTCTAACGACAATGTATTAGGATGTCAGGTGGTTCTAATTTTGTAGGAATTCTAAGCAGTAGGCGTAGAACAGAGTAATGTATTAATTAAAAGGCTTACGGTATCAAGGGCTTAGGCACTGAAGTAGAAATTATATTAGCATTGAAGGATAAATTATATCATTTGTTAATGTGGGCGTTTCAGATGGTATAATTTTACATTTTAGGCAGACTCTTTATTGAAAAGGAAAGTTGGAAAAAACATTTAGATGGTAAAAGTTAAACTTAGTTATTTTTCTACGGTCTACTACATAATATTAATTGACTGTTCTGTTATTTATTTCTATTCCGTTTATTCTGATTGGATGATTATAATGCTCGTACAAGACACGCAATGTTTTTTTCACGTATTATAAAACAACATTGCAACATAGTCTTTAAAGCATCAAACCAAGTCCCAGCGTCCATACTCAACACGAATATAAAAGATGACATATACAAATTACATAAAAGAATGATCAAACAACGCAAAAGTATGTATCCTAGAATAAGCTCTTAATAACTCCACGTAAGGATTTGCAATTACCATGATTGACACTAACACATAAACTCAACAGTGTGCCAACTTCGAGAATGCTGATATTCAAGAAGAAAAAGAAAATGTGATGAGCATCAGAACCATTATCATTACAATCAGCGGGAACATTATACGTTCCCGCTGCTGGGACACAGGCCTTCTCTCTGTGAAAGGGAGTGAGCTGTAATCCACCACGTGGGGCCAGTGCGGGTTGGTAGATGTCACATGTCTTTGAATTTTTGGTTCTAGGATATGCCGATTTCCTTTACCGTTTTGAGAGCAGTGGTGATGAAATAAATTACACAAAGAATGTAGAGTGAAAAATGGATGGATGGTGTACTCCTACTGACTAAAGAGGTGAAAAATTAAGTCAAAATCTTATGTTCCACACGATGTTTTCCTTCACCGTTTTGAGAGGTTATGAAATAATTTTTTAGAAAGTAAAGTGCCTGCTTGGGTTCGAACCCACGACCTAAATTGTAAGTCGTGGCCGTTGCAACTGGGTCACCACTGCTCACCAAACAACGTACAGACGCCAGCACATCAAGCTACCCGAAACTGTCAAGTTTTCCCAATCAAGCTTGAACCTAATGATTTAGCGATAAAGTTGAAAATCTATTAAAGAAATTTGAAAGGTTGTAGTAGCTTCATGTGCTGGCATCTGTACAAATAAGGCACATCAAAACATTGCCAATAATCATAACAAAAGTAGAACAAACGCACCATTTAGAATTCGCCACTGCCTTGTGTTTCTTTTACCATTTACATCTCAATTCCGTCCACGTTGACCCTAATTCGGGTCTCGACGTGCAAGAAAAGGAACTTAATCATTTGGACTCTACTTCGACGTATAGTGCGTACTCCACAGCTATGATGTGACCCGCATGTTAAAGTGCAGGTGTAGAGATGTTGGTAGCACTAGAGGAGTAGATATGGTATATCCTTCCTACTAATATTATAAGCGCGAAAGCTTGTGAGGATGGATGTTTGTTATTCTTTCACGCAAAAACTACTAAACGGATTATGATGAAACTTTACAGTAATATGGCTTATACATCAGAATAACACATAGGTAATTTTTATCTCGATAATCCTACGGGATTGACACTTATACGAGTAAAACCGTGGAGCACTACTAGTATTACTATAAAGCTTATGACTGAAGATTTTACATGATCATCATCTGCCTAGCCTTTCCAACTATGTTAGGTTTGGCTTCCAGTCTAACCAGATTCAGCTTAATACTAGTATTTTACATGGAGCCAGTGCTTATTTGACTTGCACAACCCAGTTACGATATCCCTCACATGTTAATTTAGATGATAACGTTGAACTTTTGAGAAACTGATTGTTAAATGAGAATACTGGAGAGGTTGAAGTCAAAAATAGCTTTAATAAATACAAAACAATACAATATATACTAATACAATATACAATACAATATATACTAATCTTGAAGATAATGAAAACCGTAAAAAGGAAATTCTATAAATAGTATACTGGCGAGGTTAAAGTTGAAAAAGACTAAAATAAAGACAAAACAATAGAATACGTTACTATTGGAGACAAAACTAATCCTGAAGATACCTAATAAAAATCGTAAGAAAAGAAATTCTATAAGAAGCAACTGTTGATAATACCGAGAATAATCCACTGAAATCAAATAGAAAACATTCAAACAACAGAAACACGAGCTTTTCATAAACATCAGAAAGAAAGTTTATTTACAATTACTATTTTTAAGTCAAAACATCTAAAAGGTCAAAGGAATAATCTTGGAATGTTTTGATACGATTAGATTACATGCGATCTTTTTTTATATCTACAATGTTGATCTTTTACGTGCAAGGTAAAAACATTAAATTCATGAAATAAAAACAAAACGGTGTGGACTGCTTTATGTAGATGATGATATAAAACAGACGAATATAGTTTTACATCACACTTATATTCTTTGAAAGGTTGAGGCAGAGGTGTTAATAGTACACACACATTTTGCTAGTCATGTCACAAATACAGGAAAATTCTTTGGACAAACTGAATAAATCGTTAACCTACCTGTGGAGAAAACTTGGACCCATTTCACAGCTGTCGCGACCGCTAGCCCAACGTGGCAGATAAAAGTAATATTTCCAAAGGAAAGAGGAATATCATTACATTGTCCATCGTCAACTAGATTTTTAACCATCTCCAAAACTGTCGTATAGTCTGCCCCAAAAACTATCTACTGTTATTTGTCATTGTATTCAAATGACCAATTTCTAGACACATTACATATAAATTCAAATTCAAGAAGCTTATGTGACACGGTTATGTCACATAACCGTATTGCATTATACATCCATGTTCTTGACCCACAATACGAGTGACGCAGGATAACTTTCTACTGTTCCTCAACTCGGCCAGTGTCCTATCATCATAGTGTGACTCATCTTTTGGGGTTAGCAGAAATCGAAGTAGGTTGATTGATATTGAAATCACTGGATCATAAAAAGATGGCCTAAAACTTGAAAACTAGGCAAGACGTTTACAAACACATCTGAAATGTATCAACAACTAAAATCCTAAAAAACTATCTGTAGGTCAAACTCATATTTTTTCCGTGCGGGAATCACGCCTACGACCTGTGGCGCACAGTGGATGAGCGATTTGCTTATGCGATATTCGTTGTAGTTTTCTATATTGTCAGATGGAGTTTCTTGGCCGTTCTTCTCCTTAGAGATCTACGTTTTGGAATGGGCCACTAGCTTCAACTTTCTTACTAACTGACCGACTATTTGAAGAAAAGTGGAAAAATACAGGGGAGACCTTTGCCCAGCAGTCAGTGGGACAATATAGATTAAATGGAAAAAAAGAAAATAATATTTGACAAAGATAAAGATAGCATAATCAGCCTATAATGTTCCCACTGCTGGGACTCAGGCCATCTCTCAGTAAGAGCGAGTGGGCCGTAATCCACCACGCGGGCTCAATGCGGGTTGGTAGATGTCACATGTCATGGAATTTTTGGTTCTAGGACATGCCGGTTTCCTGAGAATGTTTTATTTCACCGTTTTGAGAGCAGTGGTGATGAAATAATTTACAAAAAGTAAAGCGCCCGTCAGGGTTCGACCCTACGGCCTATATCAAGTCATGGTTGTTACCACTGGGCCACCACTTCTCCAGTCAAGATAAAGAGAAAAACGTAAATTGCCAAACATACCCTTACCTATTAAGATACTAATGAGGATACAATTATTATTCTAGCTGTAGTCGGTAACTAAGTAATAAAAACCCTTTAATTACCGCCGGCTTTGAAACAAAAGATTTTTCCTCTTAAAAGTAAGAATACTGAGATAGCAATCTCTTTTCGATAACAATGGTTACATGAACTACTTTCACTATCCTTACAGAGATAGTTCAGTGACTTGTACTGCTAAAAGTAGGTTTGGTTTAGTTTGGTTGTATTATTTTTGCGATGATAATAATTATACATACAGTGGATGTGTTGACATTTTTCCACTTCAGCTGTGATGCCATATTATGATTTGAAACCATAAAGTAATAATGTACTCCTAAGGGATTACTTGATTATTTTATATGATAAGTTAAAGGTCAATAAAACCCGTTACCTATATCAGTTTGCAAACATGGTGTGTCAAAGCTGAATTGGAAAAATATCAACTAGCTTTTGGAGGCAACTGTACAGGCTGATTTTTTAAAGACCAGCCAAATTTAAGGATGTGGTACAGACCATCAAACTGAACAACTTTCTCCATGGGACAAATAGCGTAATCGCGAAAATTTTATCAACTGTCCCATAGAAAGCTTCAATACCTACTCGACCTAAATGTATGGGACGGCTGAATTTTTATTCGCGATTACGATGTTGGTCCCATGGAGAAAGTTGTTCAGTTTGATGGTCTGTACCACATCCTTAAATTTGGCTGGTCTTTAAAAAATCAGCCTGTATACATAAACTTGCACCTTAGGGGGTAGGCAGAAGCTACAGACCGCTACCTGCTACGATCCTTACATACTCGTTTTGCTTCATTTACCTTCATACATCTGATAATATTATGTATGTACTATATCACCATTTTCAAATGTTACATCTACTTTAAATTCATTTTGAATTTTATTTGTATCAACTATTTTTTTTTTGTAATTAGGCCAGCTATCTCGCGTCAAACAGCGATGGAAGACTTTTATCGTGTTTATGTCACACACATCACACTTATTTTTAACCAGCTTTTATAAAAACTTTATGCACACTGGAAACTGCTGAATAAATGAATTTGATTCCTGAATGAAAAATGATAATGATAAACCACTAAAATTAGATAACGAAAATCGAAAACTTACCTGAAAACTAATTAACACAAAACTTAGTGATCCAAATATCTAGTTTGCGTTCAATGCACTGAGCGATGCAGACGAGAGTGGCTTGGTTAACGCCAAACAACCTTATATAATAACAAAACATAAGAATTGCATAAACCTCCGAGAGGTTTTGTTCAGACTGGGCCACTTTTAGTTGCCTACGACGATGTTGCCGTCTCGTTTGTAAAATCAAAAGTCATTTATTCAAATTAGGCTGAGAATCAGCACTTTGAGAACGCCAAATTACAAAAGACAGTCTCCCAAAACGCCCGCCCTTCACCACTTCCTAGTGCTTTCACTGCGAAGAAGAAGTGGCGCAACAAACTCCCCAGTAGCAAGCAAAAGAATCAACATACTAATTGCAAAAATTCTGAGCTTTTTCCTGATAAGGAAACCCTCTTAGATACCCTTATATCCAAAATCAGCCTATAATGTTCCCACTGCTGGGTTACAGGCTCCTCTCTATAAGAGGGAGTGGGCCATAATCCACCACGCGGGCCTAGTGCGGGTTGGTAGATGTCACATGTCTTCGAATTTTTGGTTGCAGGACATGGAAATTTCCTTCACCGTTTTGAGAGCAGTGGTGATGAAATAAATTACACAAAGAATGTAGAGTGAAAAATAGATGGATGATGTACCTACATACTGACTAAAGAGGTGAAAAATTAAGACAAAATCTTATGTTACATGAATTATTATTTCTTACTATGCCATCTGTGTTTTATCATACACACTGCTGCATGGTCTTCATATAATCTGATCAAGATAATGTCTGAGTCTGGACTTTAAAAGAGACTGTGCCCACTGAATTTTTGCGGTGTTTTGAAACACTGATGTCATCTAGCTTAAAAAATATTTAGATAACTTTTTGATGTGTAAGTGTTTAATAAAAGCAATTTACAAAAAAAATATCGTTTATTCTGTTAACTGCTCTTTATAATTTCCATAAATGTTTAACTGAGTATTTTCGGTGTTCACTTATTCAAATACACCTTACAGGTAGGAAACGGGTGTCTGTCGTCAATGAAATTACCTTTTGGAAGAGGGGCGACTAGAATCAATTATATCTATGTAAATGTTGACGTTCAAATGTGCCTATTTCAAATAAATGCTTTGACTTCGACTCGAAGTTTTGGCTTTTCTCCAGAAAATCTCGTGTAAAATTTTGCGTCTTTATTTGAACATAAAGCTTTAGAATGTTTAATAAAACCCGCACTTATATTGCAATTTATATTGAATTAGCTGCTACTAGCAACCAAAACTTTTCCCATCTGAACACAACTTTATCTTTCGCGCGATTATACTCACTTACATAATACATTTTTTACTTTATACTAATAGATATAAGGTCTATTTTCCAAAAACTTTCACAGGTTTTAGCAAACTTAAGTTGAGCACCGAACAAAACTTTAACGTCAAACGATGTTGAGCCTTAATCGAGTATATTAAGGTTGATTTTTGATAAGTTATGCTCGTAACGAACTGGCAAACCGGAGTTTGAATGAAGTTAGCGTAACGTGGGATATCCCAGCGAATATTGTCGTGAGTTGATAAGTATGGAGTGCGCTTTTTGTCACGACGTTTTTTTTTTGTGCCCTACTGAGGAATATTGTTGGAAAACAGTTAATTTATTAAATATCAGTTGAATGGGTGACAAGAAAGTTTTACAAAAATAGTGTCGCAGATTATATATCATTCGTCCGTCTTATCTGCAGGGCTAAATAAACTTTTAACTTTTAAATGAATATCTCACTAACTTCATAAAGATGAAGTTAGTGAGGTATTTATTTGGAAGTTAAAAGTTTCAAGTTTAAGGATTCAAGTTTTTCCAATGCTTTGTAACCCTCGCCATTCACTCGCTGTAAACTGCAAACCTCAATAATGAGCCAGTAATTAAATAAATGTGAGTATTGCTCTATTTTGGCAGTCGAAATGTTTCGGATCATAATTTATTACAATTACCTAGTAATTACCAGTAACCCATTACAATACTTTTAAATGCTAGCCAATCTAATTTAACTTTTTGTTACTATAATATCAACGAGCTAAATGGGTCCACCATATTGTTTTCTTAAGAAGCCATCTCCACACTATCTTCATCGTACAATCCAGTTGTTGTATCCTGGTGCACTTACAACATCCAGTTCATGGATAGCATCAGGAATTCCCTTCAGTATTGCTTGATCGTTTTGTAATGACCATTATTTTGTCAGTCTCGACCTTGGTACCCAAACAGTGTTATGTTTGTGTGCCAATTTATGTTGATATGGGTTTTCCTTTCGAGATTTTAGTAGATTGTGCTTAAGAGACGTAACATGACATAATATCACGCCTGAATTCCCTGAAGAGTTTGGCAGAGGTGTACCAGAGTATACCCCCATTTCGTCAGTCATGTTTAAGTCCCCTATAATAGGGGGTGACCCTAATGCCATCAACCGGGCTGCTGTTGAGAAATTTCAGATGTGAAAACCCAATGGCACACCTGGAACCTAATAAAGCAATAGAACCCAGGTCCTCACGTTCGTCAGTAGCGCTTGCGACCACCGGACCAACCAGGCAGTTACTGGATCTAAGCAACATAATCAACCTATAATGTTGCCACTGCTGGACGCTTCTTTGTGAGTGAATGTGGGCCGTAATCCACGACATGGTGGATGTCACATGTCTTCGAATTTTTGGTTTTAGGGCAAGCCGGTGACTGCTTAGTTGGTTAGTTCATGAAAAGTCCAATTGAGAATTTGTCAGTAGCATTACGGAGTCTAGATTGATGGCCGATTGATGGCAAGAGGCTTGCCCCTATTAATGGGACTTAAACATAACTGGCGAAAGGGGGGTGTTCTATACACCTACAGTACGCAGGTACGGCAGAGGTGTAGGTACACCTCTGCCTAACCCTTAGGGGATTACAGGCGTTATGTTGTGTTATGGGAATGTAGGTAATATTTATTTTTAGCGTATTTTATGAACATGATTCACCTGTTATTGGCAACTGTATAAATAAGCCCATGACTGTTATCTACTGTTCTTTGATGTTTTATATACGAGTACATAAGCTGTTGGTGTACCTTTATACATAAATAAATAAATAACTGACATCGCAATTATGACTTAGGTATATTAATGTTTTTATATAAATGTTCTTGACGTTATTTGTATTCGCAATGCTTGATATTTATTATAAAAATGTTCGTGGAATGAGGACTAAAACTGAAGATATCTATATATCTGAAGATATGTATATA
Organism: Apamea epomidion; assembly: GCA_947507525.1. NCBI lineage: Eukaryota > Metazoa > Arthropoda > Insecta > Lepidoptera > Noctuidae > Apamea > Apamea epomidion. Next base: position 14,972,166 of record OX382247.1, read on the forward strand.
CTTACTACACGTGGAAACTTGTAATTGGCCTTATTTTTGTATAATCTATTACTTACTGTATCTGTTTAGCTGTAAGATTTCCTAAAAATAAATAAATAAATAAAAATATTTTACTAACTAGCTATGATGTAATAGCATTTACTGAATCTTGGTTAAATCCTAACATAATTAATCGAAAGTTCATTGACCCGCGATATGTGGTGTATCGTAGGGATAGACTAAGTTCTAAGGCATCTAAAAAAGATGGAGGTTATGGTTGCTGTTAGTAGTAAAATTAAATCTGTGAGAATGAAAAACTGGGAAAGTGATTTCGAAGATTTATGGTTGTCTGTAGAGTTAACTGTAAACAATAATACTAAGTAAATTGCACTTTAAAAAGTGGTCACGTGCCAGCCGGATTCGCACACGAAGGGTTCCGTACTACAAGGCAAAAAACGCCGAAAAAACACGTTTCTTGGTTAGTTCAAAATTAAAGGAGGTCTCCCTTTCATTTAATTTTATTATTTGCTGTTATACACACACTCTGTGAAAATTTCAAATGTCTACCTATTCCAGTTCATGAGATACAGCCCGCTGACGGTCGGACGGACGGATGGATGGGCGTGCGGACAGATGGACTGACAGCGGAGGCTTAGTAAATAGGATCCTGTTAGCACCCTTTGTGTACGGAACCCTAATAAGCATTGTCTTGAAGCAGGCCGCGGTCGATTGACGACATCGTGGCATATTTTGAGACGTATGAAAATGAGGTGACATACATATTTTGTGGCGACGACAGTCTACGTCGATGGATCGCGGTCTGTAATAATCAAATTCCAGACCACGGTCGATCGACGTTGACTGACGTCCACCCTTACATTGTGGTCTTAATTCTAAATAGTTTCCTAAACTAGGTCTAATGTTATTGTTGAAAGATCGATAAGTAATTTTGAATAAAAAAATACATCCCATCACTAAAAATTTAATTTACGTAGGTGTGCGTTCGGGTACTGAAAATAATATTGATAATCTGTTCCATCGAACTGCACTTATAAAATTTTTGTTTCAGTGCTGTTAGTGGAACTGGCTCATGTTTCGGTCAAGTGCCGTTGAAATCAGTGCTCTGAGTGGAATACCTCGTTCTGTTTACTTGTTCAGTACAGAAAATATAAAATAATAAAAAGATGATTACCATGTTTCAACTTCACAATCTCATCATCCAAACCAGATCATCATCATCATAATTTCAGCCGAAAGACGTCCACTGGACATAGGCCTCCCCCAAGCACATCCACTTCGACTGGTTTTGTGCTTCCCGCATCCAACGGGTTCCTGCGGCATTCACAAGGTCGTAGGTCCACCTTGTGAGAGGCCTTCCAACGCGTCTTCCGGTACACGACGCCACTCCAGAACCTTTCAGCCCCATCGGTCATTTGTTCTGCAAGCAATGTGCCCTGCGCACTGCCACTTAAGTTTAGCAATTCTTCGGGTTATATCGGTTAACATGGGTCACAACCAGATGCTTAGAAGCAATAACCGTGAGCATCCAGCATCAGGAAGTATCACTTTGCCATATCTGAAGAGTGTATGACAATTCTCTTTTCCCTAAAGAATTAATAAACATGAACATCCGTCGTCGTGTAACATTGGAACGTCGTGTTCTACTTTCAGTTATGTAACGTAATATTTAGGAAGCGGTGCAGAGTGGCTGAGACCTCGATTGATGCAGTTTAATGCTGCGTACTTTCCGTTTCCGATGGCACCTGCATAATATATAATATTTAAGTAGCTGACAATGCTTGACAAGCCTTTACATAATTATTAACAGTACAACAAGGATCTTTTGGCGTTTGAATGACATTTACAGGGCGGCGTTATTGCTAAGCATTTTGTGCAATTGTATTGAAAAAAACGGCGACGTGAGTTCCAATTTTACCACACGCCAAAAGATCGAAAGATCATACATTATTGTATTCGCTTCTATTAACAGCCATTGATCATCTTCTTCTATCTTGTCGATGATTTATGTGTTATGTAGGTTCTATACCCTGTCCATTAGGTTAACCGTTTTTTGCCATCTGTCTTAGGACGTACATATTCCAGATTACGTAATATTTAACTTTAAAATGCGTAATAATATAAATATATATAAACTGCCTAATCTTATTGAACTATCTTAGTTATGACTTCTTACAGACATTATAATACCGTACGTGTATCAGGTTTAACAAAAACCTATAATTGCTAACTAGTTCGATCTGTCAAAAAACGGTTAACGTAAAGTTGGCAAAAAATTAAAGGCAGTTCTAATAGTTAATAAAGATCAAATTCACAAAACACGTATTCGTTTGTATGAAACTGACAGGTGTCAAGAACGAATTTTCAAATGTCAAAACGGGCCTTTTATTTTTTGACAACTTTAGTAGACAGAGTAGATTTATTAATTTGTCCTTTAATTTTCAACCCTTTTTTTTTTTTTTTTCAGGATGGGAAATCATCAAATGACCCCTCCCGCTCTGGGTGGAGCCGAAGGGAGTGTCAGACTCTTACTGACTAAAACCCACCCGTGTTCCTTCCTTAGCCCTTTATGTTCCAGGGCAGCGGTAACCCTTTCGGACGATCCCGCTACCCCGGCAGGCTTCGGCCCTCTCGGGCCCCGTCATCTACGCTGACATCTCTTTGAGGCGCACGTGGAACACATACGCGCCGTCCGGCACGGGCCTGGTCCTGATCGGACGGAGAGCTACCCATTGCTCTCCGCCCGCAGGACCGCGCCTACGGTGGCCGGGAGTCGTCACGCGGCTCCCGACGCCCGGAGCGTTTCCCTCGGCGGCTGAGGCGTGAGGATCTCTCCCTTGCCCATCCCGCCACCTCCTTCGCTAGCATGACTGCTTCGCAGAAGGAGGTGACCGCCTCCCACACCCTCTCGCCCCGGACCATGGCTTGCACCAGGGCCGGGCGCGAGAGGTCGCCACCGCTGCCGATCGCCTCTACGAGGACACGGCGGTGCTCTGCCCAAGCGGGGCAGACCTCCACCGTATGCTCCACCGTGTCCTCTGGGCGATCCTCGCAGTGGTGACACCCGGGCGTCTCCTCCCGCCTGATGATGTGCAGGAACCTCCCGAAACATCCGTGTCCGGAGAGGACCTGCGTCAGGCGGTAGGTGAGAGCGCCGTGACGCCTCCCTAGCCACTCCTCAAAGAGGGGTCTTACTAAGTAAGTTTCTACTTGTATCTATCTGTTGTTGGAAATGGATTTTGAATGGACATAGGGTTGCTAGGTCAAGAGGATGCTGCTGCACATCCTAATGACGGATATCTTACCAGATTTATGCGACATACACAATAGTTGCCATCCTACTAATATTATAAACGCGAAAGTTTGTGAGGATGGATGGATGGATGGATGCTTGTTACTCTTTCACGTGAAAACTACTGAACGGATTTGGATGAAATTTGGCACACATATAGTTTATAACCAGGATTAACCCGTTGAATGCCGTAATTACAGACACAATAGTGTAGTTGCTTAGGGAAAAAAATAATAATTATATTTAGTCCGTCGGTTAGATTATCGAAAAATAATGGACACGCATTTTTTCTTTTGTCAATCAAACAAAAAATTACAAAGATAAAATGCGTCAAAATTTGGGAGTGGGGGGGTCGTGACGTCACTTGCTTGCAAAAGTGTCGCAAGCAAGTGACGTCACGCGGAACTTTAACGGGCGATATCTTCATCATTTTTTATATAATTGACAAAAGAAAAAATACGAATTCAATATTTTTTGATAATCTAACTGACGGACTCATTAGATTTTTTTAGGAAAATAGCCTATTAAAAAGCCATTGTGTCTCGCGTGGATCTACGATATGAAGGGTTAATACAGAATATTTTGAATCTTATGCGGGGGAAACCGCGGGGCGCTGCTAGTTTTAAATAAAACAACCGCATGTTTTTCTTCTGTTAGGTCATAGCGCCATGCTTTTCAAATTAGACTCCATAAAAACCTATACCGATATATCATTCATGATGTACTATCGTCAAAACCCATATCTGACCACCGTAAGGAGCTATTCCTGCTTGTAGCGCATAATATTAGTTGACCTAAAAAGGATCCTCTTTTGATTTACTTACGGACGCAGCTGTGGTCATCTTATGTACGGGATTTTGGTTTCAAAATGGTCAGATATAGATTTTGGCGATAGTACACATCTAGGTACCATAATATTCTCATAAATAAATTCCTCTGCATCTGTAACGGGACACCCATAAATATGCAAAATTGCGTCATCATGTTTAACCCACTGCAACTTGAACCACCCAAATAACTTCCACTAGTAGTACTGGGTACTACATAATATATAACAAGTGTCGAGGTGAATGTCTCGCCACCGACGTAACTTCGTCTGTAGTTTATTCCGTTAGGACTGGGGAATAAGGAAACGCATAAACTAATGCTAAATACTTTCTCTCTTACTGTATGAGTATACGGGATGAAATTAATAGGTGCGCCAAATTAGAATATCTAATTAAACGTGTTATAAAGTCATGAAGTGCATGTCGTTAAGGAAAGGGATGGACGGTGAAGGGGGGACGTATGGGGTGCCAGGGCAGAAAACCTCCACGTGTGCCTGGGGACTGGAGTTCCCTTCTGGATACGTCCGGGGGGAAGACCAGTTTTCGGGCCGGTGCATCCTGGGGTGCGGGCAGCTATTTCTCAGTGGGATTTTTTCCCAATGAGATATCGCTGCCCGCATGCTAATGTTCTGCCAAGAGGAACGCTCCACACAAGCCGCTATGAGGAGCAGAGCGGCTACTGTGTGGAGTAAGAGCGGGCCTGGTGTGCACTTACCCTGCCGCCGGGCAGGCAGGAGGGGATAACCCCCCCCTCCTGCCACCGTTAATATCGTAGCCCCGAAGATTCTCAAGGTCATGTCTCTGACTTTTGACGGGGGTCGAGGGTCTTGGCTTAACCGCCCGGACCGCGAGGAAGATTAACCTCTATAAAAAATTCCCCAAACCTCCAAGCGGCGGCGCACCGTGAGGGAGGTAGTAAGCTTGGCTAATGGGTAGCTTGATTTAGTCACTAGTGCGAACCACGGATTTTTGAGCAGGTACCTAAAGTTTTATACTCGTGGGAACAGAATGGAAACAATTTTTAAAAACAAAAACCCAAAGGACGTAGTGAGGAGTGATGCGGTGTCGGAGTCCGACGCTGCATCTGGAGGAGCGAGCACGGGAGGCTCAGTGAGCCCTCGCCGTGACCAGAAGACGGCCGCTGCCAAGAGAAAGGCACAGAGCAAGCGGCCAAGGTCAGTGGACGGCCAGGGGTCGTCCTCTGACGGGGAGCTGGCTTCGGCCAGAAAAATCCCCACCAGCAGGCGGGGAGGAGCCCGAGAGCGAGGCGCAGGGAGGGGGCTCACTGCTCGGGAGGCCGCAGAAAAAGCGGAGGAGCCCGCAAAGGAGGGGGGTTCTGGTCGCGCGTCCGCATCAGAGACCTCAAGTGACGAGGCGGCGGAGGTTGGCGGCCCTGATGCGGACCGCAAAAAGAGGTTCGCGGAGGTCGTGGAGGCCGCGATCCGGGACGTGGCCCTGAAGAAGTTGCAGACTTCGAAAAACAGGGCCATAGTCTCGGCCAAGGCCTCCATCTTGGCGGCAGCGGAGGCCATCCACCTCGGGCCTCCGCCGGACGGCATGTCCGAAATGCGGGCGGAGGTGGCCCGCTTGACGGCTGCCATGGAGCTCCTCCGAAAGGAGAACGAGGAGCTCCGAGTGGACCTGGCCGGGATGCGAGCGGCCGGCACAGCGCAGAACACCCCACCACCAAGCCAGCCCGTGCCGGTGGAGAACCAGGTCCTGAACCTGGTTCGGCAGGAGCTGGCGACCTTCCAGGCGCGGTTCGCCGTCCTGGAGGGTATTGTTCTGCGCCCCCCCTTGGCGGGTAGGACGGCCCCAGGGCCTAAGGCGGCCTCGTACGCGGCCGCGGCCGCCCCTAAACCCGGGCCGTCTGGCCGGGCCCAGGCGCCGGCCAAACCAGGGTCGGCTAGAGGAGCCCCGGCGCCGGCGAAACCGACGTCGGCTGGTGGAGCCTCGGCGCCGGCGAAATCGGCGCCTGCCGCCAAACCCGCGGTGCCAGCCCAGAAAAAGGGCAGAACGGCTGGGGAGGGGAAGGCCCCAGAGCCTACGACTCCCCCAAACAAATCCCATCTCTCACGACCAACGCCGAGTGGCAGGTGGTCGGGGAGAAGAAGAAGGCGGCCAAAGCGGCCAGGAAAAAGGCGCAGAGGAGGCGCCGCAAGGAGCGAGCCGTTGCGGCTAGGCTTCGCTCCCCCAAGACCGCGGCTGTAGTCATTACACTACAGCCGGACGCGGTCAAGAGGGGGGTGACCTACGGCGACGTGCTCGCCAAAGCGAGAGCGACGGTGGATCTCCAGGAGCTGGGGATCACCGGAGGCCTCCGGCATAGGGTGACCGCCACTGGTGCCCGCATGCTGGAGGTCCCCGGTGCGACGAGTGGCCCCACCGCTGACGCCCTGGCTGAAAAGCTAAGGGCGTCCCTCAATGCGGATGAGGCTCGAGTCTCCAGGCCCGTTAAGTGCGCGGATATGCGCATTGTGGGCCTGGATGACTCGGTGACGGGGGCCGAGGTGGTAGCCGCCGTCGTCAGGACGGGCGGGTGTCTGACCGACCAGGTGAAGGCGGGCACCCTACGTCCTGACTTCACGGGTATGCGAACCATAACGGTTAGCTGTCCCGTGACGGCGGCGAGGAAGATAGTGGAGGGCGGAAGGCTCCTGGTGGGCTGGGTGTCAGCGCAGGTCAAGCTGCTGGAGCCCAGACCTCTAAGGTGCTATCGATGCCTCGTGGGGCACCACGTGAGCGTCCAGTGCACCTTAGAGGACCGCAGCACTCTGTGCTTCCGCTGCGGCAAGCCCGGACATACGGCCGGCTCGTGCAACGCCGCGCCGCACTGCGTCGCATGTGCGGCTGCTGGCAAGCCGGCCGATCACCGGGCGGGGAGCAAGTCCTGCGCTCCACCCGCCGAAGCCAGGAGGAAAGGCAGGCCCTCCGCCGTCGTCGCCACCACCACCGTCGCCGCCACTGTCGCCGCCACCGCCACCGCCGCCGCCGCCGCCGCCACCACCGCCGCCGCCGCCGCCGCCGCCGCCGCCGCCGCCACCACTGCCGAGGGGGCCCGGGAGGGGGCTGAAATGGAGGAGTAATAACTCCTCCACTACGCCTTCTCCAGGCGAACATCAACCACTGCGCCTGCGCTCAGGACCTGTTGCTCCAGAGCATGGCGCAGTGGTCGATTAACATCGCCGTGGTCGCTGAGCCGTACTTTGTCCCGCCCAGGGATGACTGGGTGGAGGACCTGAACGGCTCAGTGGCCATAATTTCGTCAGCTGCCGCCGGTACCCCGTCCCTCGAAGGTGTCACGAGGGGACAGGGGTGCGTAGCAGCACGGTTCGGAGAGATTGTAGTAGTGGGAGTATACTTCTCTCCGAGCCGAACTCTCGCCGAGTTCCAGAACTCTTTAACAGAGTTGAGTGTCGTCGTCGCCAGAAACCACGCCTTCTCCGTGCTAGTGCTCGGGGACTTCAACGCCAAGAATTTGGCCTGGGGTTCCCGTTGCACGGATGTGCGGGGCAGGATGGTGGAGGACTGGGCTCTGGAAACAGGCCTGGTCGTCCTAAATCGGGGTTCTGTTCCTACGTGTGTGCGGATGCGGGGCGAGTCGGTAGTGGACATCTCGTTCGCCAGCCCCGCTCTGTCACAACGTGTCATTGACTGGCGCGTCATGGAGGAGGTGGAGACATACTCCGATCATCGGTATATCCGGTTTGATGTCTCCACCCAGACCTCTAGCGCGCTGGTCCAACAGGCCCCGAGTGGTCCACGGTGGGCGCTGAAGCAGCTGGACCGGGAGCTTCTCCTGGAAGCCTCGATCGTGCAGGCCTGGGTGTTTTCACCGGACAGGCCTGCTGACATTGACGATGAGGCGGAGTGGTTCCGGGAGGCCATGTCCGAGATCTGTGACGTGGCAATGCCCCGAGTCCGGCCAGGACGCGCCCGACGTCAGGTGTACTGGTGGTCGCAGGAGGTTGGGGCGCTACGCAAGGCGTGCGTCGACGCGCGACATCGGTACACCAGGCACCGCAGGCTCCGCATCCGCCCTCCGGATGCGGAAGCCACGGAGGTGGAGCTGTACGAGGGGTACAGAGCGGCGAAGACCACCCTCCAAGAGGCTGTCAAGCGGGCCAAGGATACGGCCCGCGAGGAGATGTTGGAGACTCTGAAACGAGATCCATGGGGGCGCCCTTACAGAATGGTGCGGAATAAACTCCGCACCTGGGCCCCCCCGCTGACGCAGAGTCTCCGACCCCAGCTGGTGGAGGAAGTGGTGAGCGCTCTGTTCCCTTCACGGGGGGAGCATACTCCCCCGCCTATGGCTCCGCCACTTGCGGTGCCCGAAGCGGACCACACGGACGACGACACCCCTGAAGTGACCGGGGTAGATCTGAGAGCGGCGGTTGGCAGGCTGAAGGCCAAAAATACCGCCCCGGGACCCGACGGCTTGCCGGGTAAAGCCTGGGTCCTGGCCTCGAGGGCTCTCGGGCCTCGACTGGAGGCGCTCTTAAGCGCATGCATGGAGAGAGGCCAGTTTCCACTCCGTTGGAAGACGGGGAAGCTGGTCCTCATTCAGAAGCCAGGGCGCCCTGCGGACTCTCCGTCTGCATACCGGCCCATAGTGCTGCTCGACGAGGTCGGCAAGCTCTTTGAGAGAGTGATTGCGGGCCGCCTCGTCGGGCACCTGGTGAGGACGGGGCCGGATCTTGCGGAGTGCCAGTTTGGCTTCCGCAAGGGGCGCTCGACGGTGGACGCCATCATGCGCGTGAGAGCCCTCACGACGGGGGACGCGGTGTCCCGGGGTGGGGTGGTCGTGGCGGTGTCACTCGACATCGCCAACGCGTTCAACACCCTGCCCTGGAGCTGCATAGGGGAGGCACTCCGGTATCACCGGGTGCCGACTTACCTCCGTCGAATAGTCGGGGCGTATTTGACGGACAGAGCCGTCATCTACCCCGGTCGCGACGGGAATTGGAACCGGCGAGAGATGTCGTGCGGTGTCCCACAGGGATCGGTTCTGGGGCCGCTCCTGTGGGACATCGGTTACGACTGGGTGCTGCGGGCCGACCTCCCTGATGGCGTCAGCGTAGTTTGCTACGCTGACGACACGCTGGTCCTGGCGCAGGGGAGGTCGCATCAGGCGGCAGCCGACGCGATGACACGCGGGGTTGCGATAGTCGTGGAAAGGATCCGGCAGTTGGGTCTCGAGGTGGCATTGCACAAGTCCGAGGCCATGTCTTTTCATGGGCCCCGGTACGGGCCACCTTCGGGATCCCAACTAATGGTAGGAGGGGTTCACATCGGCGTCGAGAAGACGATGAGATACCTGGGTCTCGTCCTCGACAGCCGGTGGAACTTCGTCGAGCATTTCCGACGTTTGGCCCCCAAACTGGAACGGACCGGGGCCGCCTTAAAGCGGCTCCTGCCCAACCTGAGGGGGCCAAACGCCTCCTGCCGGAGGCTTTACGCGGGGGTCGTGCGGTCCATGGCCCTATACGGGGCCCCGGTATGGGCGCGTTCACTGCGGCTTCGAGCCGCACACTACCTGAACGCGCCCCAAAAGGTGGTAGCCGTAAGGCTAATCCGGGGGTACCGCACGATCTCGCGCGAGGCAGCAACCCTCCTTGCCGGACTGCCACCATGGGATCTGGAGGCGATAGTCCTCGCGCGCCTGTATGACTGGCGCGCGGAGGCACTACGTCGGGGGGAAACTCTGCACCCGCGGCAAATCGCTGCGGAGCGGACGGACCTCCGGCGCGGTCTCATGGTGGAATGGAAGGCGCGACTATCGCAACCCAGCGCAGGGCACGCCACGATAGCGGCGATAAGACCCCTCTTTGAGGAGTGGCTAGAGAGGCGTCACGGCGCTCTCACCTACCGCCTGACGCAGGTCCTCTCCGGACACGGATGTTTCGGGAGGTTCAAGCACATCATCAGGCGGGAGGAGACGCCCGGGTGTCACCACTGCGAGGATCGCCCAGAGGACACGGTGGAGCATACGGTGGAGGTCTGCCCCGCTTGGGCAGAGCACCGCCGTGTCCTCGTAGAGGCGATCGGCAGCGGCGGCGACCTCTCGCGCCCGGCCCTGGTGCAAGCCATGGTCCGGGGCGAGAGGGAGTGGGAGGCGGTCACCTCCTTCTGCGAAGCAGTCATGCTAGCGAAGGAGGTGGCGGGATGGGCGAGGGAGAGATCCTCACGCCTCAGCCGCCGAGGGAGACGCTCCGGGCGTCGGGAGCCGCGTGACGACTCCCGGCCACCGTAGGCGCGGGCCTGCGGGCGGAGAGCAATGGGTAGCTCTCCGTCCGATCAGGACCAGGCCCGTGCCGGACGGCGTGTATGTGTTCCACGCGCGCCTCAAAGAGATGTCAGCGTAGTTGACGGGGCCCGAGAGGGCCGAAGCCTGCCGGGGTAGCGGGATTGTCCGAAAGGGTTACCGCTGCCCTGGTACGTAAAGGGCTAAGGAAGGAACACGGGTGGGTTTTAGTCAGTAAGAGTCTGACACTCCCTTCTGCTCCACCCAGAGCGGGAGGAGTCATTTGATGATTTCCCATCCACAAAAAAAAAAAAAAAAAAAGGGGGGGACGTATGTGCATACTTATGTATGCGAGCAATTTGGCAACGTCGTCGTTGCGCGCCCTTTTTTACGTAGGTACGGTCAAAATTAGATAAATACCGCTAGTTCAACGTGTTACCAACTTGCTTCATGTTGTGAAGTCTGCGATGAATGGATTGCTTATTGGGCGCGCGCTAAAATTGATACTTTTCATTTTCTTCATTGTTTTGATAATTTTGAAAAAAAAAATCTTTTCCTAGAACTACAATAATTCGTGTCTACTTGAAGGCAATAACTTAGTTTGCACTATCTAAGACCATAAATACACGTTTTTTTCAAGAATTTATATTTGGGAAATTACCATTTATAGTGATTATGTAACAGTTACTGCACCTATTTCAATTTGGCGCAAGTTTCCAAGATTTAATCATCCTGTAAATAACTTTCTATACGTGGCCAAATCATTTCCTATCTTACTCTCTTTATCATAACTTCAAGTACAACGATTGATTTCCTTAACAATGATTTTGGATTTTATTTTTTACGTAATGTATTCCGTACCAAAATAACAACTATGTGTGAAGCCCACGACTTACGAGTTGTACGTTCGCGACTTACAAGTTGTAAGTCATAGGTTCGAACCCAGACAGGCGCTTTACTTTGTGTAAGTTATTTCATTACCACTGCTCTCAAAACGGTGAAGGAAAACATTAAGAGGAAACCTGCATCTTCTAGAATCAAAAAATTAGAATACATTTGTAATATTCGCTAACCCGCACTGGGCTGGAGACCTGTGTCCCAGCAGTGGGAACATTATAGGCTGATTATAATGGAGCCCTGAGACAGCAAGAAGGCGTCGCGGCAGACCCCGTTGAAGATGGCGGGACGAGCTGGACAAAACAAACGACCAGTGGTCCAAATTAGCACTGGATCGCAAGCACTGGAAGTCATGGGGAGAGGCCTTTGCGCAGCAGTGAGATTATACAAGTTACAAGTTAACAGTAACAGTCCTGTATTTATAACTTAAACTAAACACTAACAACTAAACACTAACCAACCACTGCAACAACTACTAACAAACAACAACTTTAACTATTTGTTTTTCTTTTTCAGTTCAGCTACACGTTGTGATTTCATTAACAAGCAAGAAATTCTACGTTGCTGGAAATATTATGCTATTATATAGCCCAGGATTATCTTTAGTGGATTATTTGTGTTGTAGTAGATATTAAAAACATCTTTGAAATATATAAGCTAACATTTTAAATAATAATACATATGTACATGTGAATAGCAAAATAATCATAGGGCATCAAAAAATTCGTCCGCATCGCTGTCAACAGGAACAGTGCCCAAAAGGCTGGCAGCATTGCTACGTTGTATGGCGATGCTAATTCTTTGGCCAAGAAACAGGCCATCCCTCTAGTCACGTGAAGAGTCGACTAACCGCTTGGCGATATCTCGAAAAACCAAGTGGGCACTCGGACCCCATGGCCATGTAGTAGATTGTGTTTCGATTTGTTAATCATAGATGCAGCTTGTAAGTCGATTCGCACGAATTTACTCGCCCGAAACGGGCGAATCATCATAATCTGCCTAGCCTTTTCCCAACTATGTTGGGGTTGGCTTTCGGTGTCACCGGATGCAGCTGAATCTGGCATTCTGCTGCATCCAGTGTATTTGATATAGAGCGACTGCCTATCTGACCTCCACAATCCACTTACTGGGTTATACGATACCCCTTGGTAAGACTGGTTGTCAGACTTTCGGGCTTCTGACTACCCGTAACGACTGTCAAAGATCCACGAATGACAGCCGGTACCAACGGCTTAACGTGCTTTCCGAGGCACGGAGTCGGTATGTAAAGATGGTCACCCATCCACAGACCAACCGCATAGCTTAACCTGATCGATCGACCTGTGCGGCTGCTAGGGCTATATACATACAATTTTTAGTTGAACAACTATTTTGTTGTGTTTCATAAGTTCATAGGAATGTACTGCGATCCAAACTGTCAACACGATATTTGTTCGACAAAAAAATCAAAAAGACCAAACGATTTGCATATGATTAAAACGTTGGACAACTATCGATCAAACGCTTTAATTTGTATTGCAGTGTATTATCATAACATCGACTAAGTAGATAGTCGATCCGCGACTGTCAGTCCTCTTTTAAAATTTCTATATGGCAAAGCACAAACTAGAATTTCTTGTTAATGGACATTGTACCTACGAGTATGTAGCTTGTCTCATTGCCAAAAGTATACTGGTGGGTTTGTTTCGGAGATAAAAAAATCGACGATCGACTAATCAATTGTATGCGCACCTCCATCGACTAAAAAGTTTAGTTGTGTGGAATTCACGAGAAGTACACAAATCGACTAAACAGTTTAGTCGATGTAGAAGTTGCGCTAGGCCTTAATATTTAATCACGGGCCTCTAGTCGGGAAAATCGACAGTTTTAAATAAAATATTTTTTTCTTTATGCGACTCGCATGAAGGTTATTATTTGAGGACGAGTCGACAACTCCAGAAATATGGTAATTGGCACATTTTGAATTTTATGCAAACGTGCGAGTCGCCTATAGAAAAATTATATTATTTAAAAGGGATGGTGCGCCCGTTTCGGGCGAGTAAATTCATACGAATCAACTAATAAGCCATAGTTGCTTGTGGGATTTATGCAGTTGCAGGTTTAGGAGAAATTAATACTTTTTTTTCTCCGGTTCTTCCTTCAGCTTCGCATCAGGCGACTGCTCTTCTGCCAATGGCCGTTCACTAGTACTATTCTGTAAAAATCTCAAAGTGAAAACTTAGGTGAAGTGAGCTTGATCTGAACTGTCATTCCACCAAATGCTAGGGATTGACACCATTGACAGCTTCACCTAAGTTATCACGGTAAGATTTTTACTGAACAGATCGGCTGATGTGTTTGATTTTGTATCTCATTGCACCATTGCCTCTCGATACCCTTTAAGATTAAAGCATTACAATCCTTAGTATTTTTCCTCTACCAATAGCATTGCAAATGTTTTTAACCATAACACGGATGTCAACAACCTTTATCGGACATAATGCCCGGGGCAATCACTTTAATCCGGCACTACTAACCGAAAAACATACATTCGTATTACAAAATCTTATACACTGATGATTAATACTGCTTCTTGACCACACTAAGGAAATTCCAACTTTGTATCTTTCAACACAAAGTCCAAAATTACATTATGGATATTCGTGATGATTAATACGTCACTTATCTATTCTTATCAAAGAAATTTCGAATTTGTTGCACAAAAAATAGAGTTACAAGTTGTATGGCAAGGGCAGTAGCGAGACAGGTCAACTTTCTACTAAGAAAGTAGTAGGGATAGTCTTAAAACCGGATCCGTCTTGTATAGCGTGACTCACTACACTTGATATTTGTCAACAATTGTTTTTTGCAAAAATGCTGAGAGTGAATCATTGATAGTTTTGTTACTTTCATGCGGATGGTGGAATGGTTACGGAACCTGTGGTTTTTTGAGTAGATGCTAGCACCTACTTTTACATTATACGTTCGCACCATACGGCGTACCTACCCGCCGGGGTAAAGTTCCCTAAGAATTAAGCATATCGTCGAACGGCGTGAATAGGGATGCAGGAGTAAATCGGGAAGAAACTTTAAAAGGATACAAGATAGTGAATCATTTATTTTTAATACAAGCTAATCAAATATTGACATATAACATCCTAGCAGGATATAATATTACAGAATAGGCAAGATCGTCCTCCTCGTGAACATGAACTCAGCACTGCAGCAACTTCAATCTACTGCTCGACATACGTCTCTCCCAAGCTGCGCCAGAACACCCTGTCCTCTGCTTTCCGCATCCAGTTTGTCCCCACCTCCTTTAGGTCGCCGATCCATCTCCTAAACAGTAAAAATTCCGCGATCACCAATCTATTTACCGACTCCAACAGAGTTGGCTATGGTCAGTTCATATTCAGTGGATCCAATATGTACAGGTACTGGCAAATAAACAAAAAAAAAACCTCCTTTTAAATAATCTAAACTCTGCAAGGACGACACAAAAGTCCACTTCTACCCACAAAGAAAGGTCAAAAGATATTGGGCGGACTATACTCGTATCTGCAGAATTAATCAGAAAAGGTAGACACGGATCCTTTACCTATATTCGTGGAAGGATTGCGGTTATTGTTGAAGTAGGACACGTGTCGGAGTTACGGTTTAAATATTGTCCAATACTATCCCTTCACCCTTTGGCTTTGGTGAAGGGATAGTAGAAAATTATAGGTAAACATCTGAAAGCTGTGAATGTTCGTGTTTTAGGATAATATGCAGTGTAAGTCTTTAAGACTCAAACTCAAAGAATTTATTTCAATTAAACCATTTACAGCCACTTTTAAATTGTCAAGATAGAAAATATGAAGCCAGTTGCTAATTCCAAAGCTTAGCAGGTATCTATGGAGAAAAACGGGCAAGAAACTCGATGGACACTCTTTTATTAATATTATATTTTTCAAAAATATTAGTTACATTATTAATGTTGAATTTATAATATTTTATATGTGAGAACGATATAACCAAAAAAAAAAAAAAAAACTGGCCAATTGTATGTCAGGCCACGTATGGGTCGATCGTGCAGGCCTGGGTGTCACCACCGGACAGGCCTGCTGACATCAACGACGAGGCAGAGTGGTTCCGGGAGGCCATGTCCGAAATATGTGACGTGGCAATGCCCCGGGTCCGGCCCGGACGCGCCCGGCGCCAGGTGTACTGGTGGTCGCCGGAGTTGACGTCTCTGCGCGAGGCGTGCGTGGCTGCGCGACGCCGGTACACCAGGCACCGCAGGCTCCGTATCCGCCCTCCGGATACGGAAGCCGTGCAGGCGGAGCTGTACGAGGGGTACAGAGCGGCAAAGACCGCCCTCCGAGCGGAGATCTTGCGGGCCAGGGGGCTGGCCCGCGAGGAGTCGCTGGGGACTCTGAACAGAGACCCGTGGGGACGCCCCTACAAGATGGTGCGGGATAAACTCCGCCCATGGGCTCCCCCGCTGACGCAGAGTCTCCGGCCCCAGCTCGTGGAGGACGTGGTGAGCGCTCTGTTCCCTTCGCGTGGGGAACATACTCCCCCGTCCATGGCTCCGCCTCCTGCGATGCCAGATGCGGACCACACCGACGACGACGACGATGCTCCGGAGGTGACCGAGGTAGAGTTGAGAGTGGCGGTACGTAGGCTGAATGCCAGAAACACCGCCCCAGGACCCGACGGCTTACCTGGAAAAGCCTGGGTCCTGGCCTTGGAGGCTCTCGGGCCTCGACTAAGGGGGCTACTAAGCGCATGCTTGGAGAGGGGCCGGTTCCCACTTCGTTGGAAGACGGGGAAACTGGTCCTCATCAAGAAGCCGGGGCGCCCTGCGGACTCTCCGTCCGCTTACCGGCCCATCGTGCTGCTCGACGAGGTGGGCAAGCTCTTTGAAAGAGTAATTGCAGACCGCCTTGCCGGGCAGCTGGTGCGGGTGGGGCCGGATTTGGCGGACAGCCAGTTTGGTTTCCGCAGGGGGCGCTCTACGGTGGATGCCATCATGCGCGTGCGAGCCCTCACGACGGGGGATGCTGTGGCCCGGGGTGGGGTCGTCTTGGCGGTGTCTCTAGACATCGCCAATGCCTTCAATACCCTGCCCTGGAGTTGCATCAGGGAGGCACTCGGGTATCACCGGATGCCGACCTACCTCCGTCGCATTGTCGAGGCCTATTTGACGGACAGGGCCGTCATCTACCCCGGTCACCGGGGAGAGTGGAACCGGCGAGAGATGTCGTGCGGTGTCCCACAGGGATCGGTCCTAGGGCCGCATCTGTGGGATATCGGGTACGACTGGGTGCTGCGCGCCGACCTCCCTGATGGCGTCAGCGTAGTTTGCTACGCTGACGACACGCTGGTCCTGGCGCAGGGGAGGTCGCACCAGGCGGCGGCCGAAGCAGCGACACGCGGGGTTGCGACAATTGTCGAGAGGATCCGGCAATTGGGACTCGAGGTGGCATTGCACAAATCTGAGGCCATGTGTTTTCATGGTCCTCGGGACGCGCCACCGTCGGGTTCACAAATAACGGCGGGAGGGGTTCACATCGGCGTCGAGCTGACGATGAAGTACCTGGGACTCGTCCTCGACAGCCGGTGGAATTTCGTGGAGCACTTCCGACGTTTGGCTCCCAGACTGGAGCGGGCCGGGGCTGCCTTGAGGCGGCTCCTTCCCAATCTAGGGGGACCAAACGCCTCCTGCCGGAGGCTCTATGCGGGGGTCGTGCGGGCCATGGCCCTTTACGGGGCACCGATATGGGCGCGATCTTTGAGGCGGCGACCAGCCCGCCGGTTGATCGCGTCCCAAAGGGTCATGGCTGTCCGGCTCATTCGTGGATACCGCACGGTCTCCGCTGAGGCGGCGAGCCTCCTTGCCGGATTGCCGCCATGGGATCAGGAGGCCAAAGTCCTCGCCCACATATGGGAGTGGCGAGAGGAGGCAAAACGCCGGGGCGTTGCTCCGCTGCCGCGAGAAATCGCGGCACAGCGGACAGAGCTCCGGCGGGATCTCATGGCGGCATGGAGAGTGCGATTGTCGCAACCCAGCGCTGGGCACGCCACAATTGCGGCGATAAGTCCCCTCTTTGAGGAGTGGCTAGAGAGGCGCCACGGCGCCCTCACCTTCCGCCTGACGCAGGTCCTCACCGGACACGGTTGTTTCGGGAGGTTCCTGTTCAGGATAAAGCGGGAGGAAACGCCAGGGTGTCACCACTGTGGGGATCGCCCGGAGGACACGGTGGAGCATACGGTGGAGGTCTGCCCGGCTTGGGCGGGACCCCGCCGTGTCCTCTTGGCGGCGATCGGCGGCGGCGACCTCTCGCGTCCGGCCCTCATACAGGCCATGGTCCGGAGCGAGAGTGAATGGGAGGCCGTCACCTCCTTCTGCGAAGCAGTTATGCTCGCGAAGGAGGAGGCGGAGCGTGCGAGGGAGAGGCAATCGCTGCACCCTCGCGCTCCTAGCCGCCGCAGGAGACGCCCTGGACGGGAGTCAACAGCCGACTCCCGGCCACCGTAGGCGCGGGCTTGCGGGCGGCGAGCTATGGGCAGCTCGCCGCCCGGTAAGGACCAGGCCCGGGTCGACGGCGCGTTGTGTTCCACGCGCGCCTCAAAGAGCTGTCAGCACGAACTGACGGGGTCCGCTAGGGCCGATGCCGCCGGGGCTGCGGGTTGTTCGAAAGAGATACCGTGGCCCCTGGCACAGGCAACTGAAGGAACACGGGTGGGTTTTAGTCAGTAAAAGTCTGACACTCCCTTCTGCTCCGCCCAGAGCGGGAGGAGTCATTTGATGATTTCCCACCCAGAAAAAAAAAAAAAAAAAAAAAAAAAAAAAAAAAAAAGGCCACGTATGGGTTACGTAGTCACTAATAATGGAACTTTACAATATAGGCCTCTATAACTCCTGAACTAACAAAGTTATCTAAGCCGTTAGAGTATTCCTTCAAAGTTCATCTCATGGACTACCATCATGAATTTTTTCAGATTTTTCGAGCCAGTCGCTTAGAGGGGGGAGGGGGGGCGCCCTATTTTAACAAAAAAAATGTGCTATCTCGCAAACGGATTCCTACATTAAAAATCATCTTAGCAAGCTCAATGTTTTTAAAAGACCTATCTAATGATATCCCACAATATGGGGCAGACGCGAGAAAAAAAAACATCCCACTTTACGTGTAGGGGAGGTACCCCAAAAAAAATATTTTTAGTGATTTTATTTTAGCACTATGTCGACGTGGTAAATACATATACCCATGCGAAGTTTCATCTTTCTAGCACTAACCGTTTGGAAGGTAAGCCGAAGATGGACGGACAGACTTACGGACGGACGGACGGACAGACGAAACTATAAGGGTTCTGAGACGTGAACTATGGAACCCTAAAAAAGATGTACACGTTAAAAGCGTCCAGAGTACAGCAAATAGTAAGAAAACAACAATACAAAAATAAACTAATTAAAAATAATCATATTTACGAGTAAACTGTGTAAGTGATGACCGGCCCCAACTGACGGCGCCGTTCACGAGATGAAATAGAGAATTAAATCAAAGGAGTCATGAGTTTAAAACTAAAAACAGCTTTCTCCTCACACTCTATACTTTAATTTGTAAAATGGTTAGATTTTTATTTTTTTATTTTTTATTTAAACATAATAGTTTTAATACAAGTTCATGTTTGTTTTGTACCATTAAACCAGAGATGGTTGATTTATATTTTGTCACAATATTATTATTTTGTTATTTAATTGATCTTACACTGATGATTTTATTTTGTTTGATCTCACCCTGATGCCAATGTCAATTTAAAGTGTTTTATTTCAATTGATTTTAGTTTAGTTTAATTTTAGTTGACATTTTCTTGTCATGCGATAATCACTTTGTACTCCACTCTGAAAATGGCGCAATTTTGACCCCTAAGATACAGACAAATGCCTAGTTGGGGGGTTATCGTCCAATCTATTCTTGTACAATATGAATATTAATAAATAGAGACTAACTAACAATACTTATAAATAAACACAAAAGGATACTTAGGTGTCGAAGTACTGTGTCCGCATTGCTGTCATCCGGAAACGTGCCCAAAAGACTTGCAAAAAAAAAATCCTACTCGTACTAATATTATAAATGCGAAAGTTTGGATGGATGGATAGATGGATGTTTGTTACTCTATCACGCCAAAACGACTGAATGGATTTAGATGAAATTTGGCACACATATAGTTTATAACCAGGATTAACATAAAGGATA
Organism: Apamea epomidion; assembly: GCA_947507525.1. Classification (NCBI taxonomy): domain Eukaryota; kingdom Metazoa; phylum Arthropoda; class Insecta; order Lepidoptera; family Noctuidae; genus Apamea; species Apamea epomidion. The sequence goes on from OX382247.1 coordinate 14,991,651, forward strand.
CGTTTTATCTCAATATTCCCCCGGGATCGAAACTTATGCGAGGGAAACCGCTGGGTGCAGATAGTTAATAAATAAATAAATTTAAAATATATTTGTGAAAAAAGTGTTTATTGCTAAAACTGAAATACCTCCCTGTATTACCATACCCAACATTTTTGCTGAAAAGATGAATAAATACTGCAAAAAAAATTATTCGATTCGGTTAATTTTCTAGTCAAATCTAAAAGAAAATTCTGAAAGTACCTACCTACAACTTTAAATACGTAGTAGATTGTACAACTAGTTCATAAAAGAAGCCATTTACCCCGAGACGTTTATATCCTGGATAGTTAAGTCGAGGGGTAAAATGGCTCGTTTATGCCCGAGTTATACACTCTGCTTGTCACTTCGATTGCGAGAAAATAAAACGGGCATAAAGTATATAATAGTATTTTTCATTGTTCAAAAATGTTGCAAAATTAAAGAAGAACTGATTCCCTCCACATAACATTTAATGGTTTTTTTTTTCGATTTTCACTAGAGCTTAAAAAGTGATTTTATGTCGCCTACGCACAACATAAAGACGAACATTTAGAGCATGAGAAGTGAAAATATATTTTTCAATTCCACAATTTCGCGTATGTTGCAGACGCAGCATATCAAGCTACTACAATCTGTCAAATTTCTTTAATAGATTTTCAACTTTATCGCTAAAACATTAAGGTACAAGGTTGATTGGGAAAATTTTACAGTTTCGGGTAGCTTGCCCTCTGGCGTCGGTACAGTCACGAGCAAAAGTATGTATACACTCGGCTTTATTCAAAAGCGATTTACTCCTTTATTTTTTAAAGAAATTTTATGTTGTTACGAACATAGCATTTACGAACCCATAGTTTTATGTAATGTTGCGTATTTCAACGTTGCATTCGTTATTTCTCGAAAAAATCGCAATTGAAAGTGGCCAAGTGTTGACATATTGGTGCTCGTGACTGTACATTACATTACGTAATAAGAAACGGTAATAACAGACTTAAAAAGAAATGGTTATACGAACAAACACCTACGTTATTCTTTGTGACTGCTCCATTCATTCCTGAGTTCTTTATTATTTTTGTTCTATGTTGTTACGTAAATAACAAAGATGGTAATAATCTTGTTCTAAAAAGGAAAATGTGCTCAAAGGAAATTCTATGTTAAGTAAGACGTAATACAGCGAAGTAAAAGATAAAGCTAAGTTCTTTAGCTTTTTACTACTTAAGAATTGTATAAGTAAGAAAGGAATTGATCAATTGGATCATAAAAATTTAATATAATTAATATTTAAAAAAGTATGTCTGAAATCTCACTCAATCAATCTGCCTAGCCTTTTCCCAACTATGCCAACATAGTTGGGAAAAGGCTAGGCAGATTGATTGCCAACCCCAAGGTTGGCTTCCAGTCTAACCGGATGCAGTCAGCCCGACTGCCTATCTGATCTTCACAACTCAGTAACTGGGTTACACGATACCCTTGGCGAGACTGGTTGTTACACTTTCAGGATTAAAGATCTACAAATGACAGCCAGGACCAACGGCTTAACGTGCTTTCTAAGCACGGAGGAGCCTCGGTATGTAAACATGGTCACCCATCCAGGAACCGACCTCGGCAAGCGTTGCTTTACCTTTGATCGACCCGTGTAGCTGTTATTATTTAGCCACCAGCCCCCGTAGAAGCTTTGATGTAGTGTTCGTTTAATTACCCCTTTTAAGCCAAAGAAAATGTCACCATTATCTTTGGCGGTTATCAAATACCCGTAGTCTAACATATTTCATTATGCAAGGCTTTTCACTAGCGACTATGTAAAGGCATTGAAAACTGAGACACGCAGGGAAGATACGAGATAAACCTTTCTAAGCCATGATTAACATTCTGCTCATGAACCAAATTCATTAGGATTACAATTCTAAACTTACAGCGATATGGATTATTTACCTACAGTCTTTGTTTACTGAGGAGTTTGTGGCTAAGTTATAACAGCCGCACGGGTTGATTGATCAGATTAAGCTATGCTTGCCGCGGTTGCTCCGTGGATGGGTGACCATCTTTAATACCAAGACCCCTCCGTGACTCGGAAAGCAAGTTAAGCCGTTGGTCCCGGCTGTCATTCGTGGATTTATGGCAGTCGTTACGGGTCGTCAGAAGCCCGAAAATCGAATAACCAGTCTTACCAAGGGGTATCGTATTAACCAGTAGCTAGGTTGTGGAGATTAGAAAGGCAATCGCTCCATGTAAAATACTGGTATTCAGTTATATCTGTTTATCCTGGAAGATGACCTCAAAATAGTTGGGAAAAGGCTAGGCAGATCAATATTGAACATAATAATTATGCGGTAGCCGGATGAATTATTCTAAAAATAAAAGTAAACAATTGAAGGATTACTGAATCGTATTTTGTGAAAAATATCACAAATAAACATTATAATTATAATAGTAACAAAAACATATCAAGCATTTTCCTGATAAATTATATTTATTGTTTTCCTGTTTGGCGAATGCTTCCTGGCAACAAGAAGCCCAACAAGATTGTGAATGGCTGTCAATCCGTGGAATGACAGCCAGCTTTAGTGAAGACGTCATTGCCAATATTTTTGATATTATTGTAGGTGACGGGGTGAGCAGGAAATGTTAGGGGAATAATGCCATAATACATATAAAAATAGATTTACCCGTTCGGCAAAAATTTCGTGCAAATAAAATCTAATGTGAAAACATAACACGATTTGTGGAATGGAAATTATTATCGACGCGTTAAAAATGTAATAAAGTCAACTGATGTTATTAAACGTTGATAATAAATTTAGCCATCCGGAAAAGAACCGGAGTTACATTCATAAGCTTGCAGAGTAAGTAAGCTGAAGTGGCAGTGGGCTGGTCATGTGTGTTGCCTTCAACACACATGGCCAGCCACTCCAGTACTCGTCTGCTCCATCGGCCATTCTTAAGGACCGATGGCTGATGGAGCAGACGAGTACTGGAGTGAAGACTGTGCGTTGGCTAGGTCAGACTGGATGCGGAAGGCGGGCGACAATGTGTTTTTGGATAGTCTTATGTCCAGCAGTGTACTGCAATAGGCTTAGTTGAATTAATTTAACCAAAAACATTTAAACACATATACTTACGATAGATGGGACAACATCAAAATCTATAGTGTTCAATATATTTGCAGTAAAAAATCGCTTGACTGTTTGTAAGTTAAATTTTGTGTTGATTTTCGTTCCAGATACCAGACACACACGCGATAGTTCGCCGCAACTCTCCCGGAGATAAATGCAGGAATTGTGAGGCAGGTGACGAGGCAATCGAGAGCGTGCCAATCACACATTCGTCTTGTCATTCCCACGATTTCGTAGGTAAATCTTTTAGTTTAAAAATAACAAACACTGAAATTCACTCAACATCCTGTGTATTATGACATCGATGTCATCATGTACAGGGTTTTAGTTAAACAAGAGAAATACTTTACAGGAGTGTAGTACCTACTTATGAAAAAATTGGAGGGGCTTGTGGCTAAGTAATATTAGCCGCGCGGGTCAATCGATCAGGTTAAGCTTCGCTTGCAGTGGTTGGTCCGTGGATGGGTGACAATCTATACATATCAAGACCACTCCGTGCCTTGGAACCGGCTGTCATTACGTGTCGTCAGAAGCCCGAAAGCCTGACAACCAGTCTTACCAAGGGGTATCGTATTACTCAGTTACTGGGTTCTGAAGGTCAGATAGGCAGTCGCTTCATGTAAAATACCGGTATTCAGCTGCATCCAGTTCGACTGGAAGCTGAACCCAACATAGTTAGGAAATAAATAAATAAAAGGCTAGGTACATGTTGAGTACCAACTTATGAAAATGAACATCTTTAAACTAAAAAAAATAACGGCTCCCTGTATCTCGCCGAGTGGTGCGAAAGGTTCAACTTTTGCTAAGGGACCAACCCTGAAATCGCGACATACAATCAGCTGCTCCCATACATTTATGTTCGCCGCACTGCTTTCAGTGTGCGCACTGGTTAAAAATGTATCCTGTAAATACTTACAGGATACATTTTTCCGGATTTTTTTTTTTTTTCTAAAGTGGATCCTGAAACATCAAATGCATATACAAAGTATTAAATCTGATTGAATGCTTCCGCATCTAGATATTATTATGATGATTCAATTCCATCTACCATAGGTACAAAAGAGATACGTATGTGGGGTCGTCGGATATAGTTGAAGTTTAGTAAGAAACCGATGGATGTTTTCGAATGAAATTTAGTTTGATAAATGAACTGTTTGTTTTCAATTAATTAAATAAAATTTTATCCAAAAATATCCATCGGTTTCTTACTAAACTTCAACTATATCCGACGACCCTGTATACTTATCTCTTATGTTGACACAACTAAATAATTTTCACCAAACTACACAATCCCTATTAGAATATTTTTTATAACAGAACATAGTAATCTATTTAATTCTGATCCCACGACGGATCGCTTCGACAATTTAATCTTACTATGTTAATTCCATTGTTATCCCTCCATATTGAATTATACCGAGCGAGTGTAGACGGTCTTTTAATTAAGTTAGATATGTGTGATATTGTATGGAGGTAGTATTTGATAAAGATATTAATTTTAGTAATGTTTGTTTTGATGAAATGTGGTTGCCTGTAGGGACACGTTTGTTTTGTAGACCGCTAGATGGTGGCTCGAAGTTGAGGATAACCTTTTGAATTTTGAATAGGTACTATAAATAGGCAGTTATAAGAGGTAAGGCAGCGGTGCCGTTCAAAAGATGTTGTAATAAAACTTTAAAGAGTATGCTTATATGATTTGGTTATATTGAGAGGATGAATGTAAGGCAACTAACGAAGTAACTCGCCGTCCGGTAAGGACCAGCAGTGCGATTCAGTAACCATCTCACCGTGAAAACTTAGGTGAAGTGAGCGTGGAGTGAGCTGTCATTCCAACTAATACTATGGATTGACACTATTGACAGCTCACTCTAAGCTCACTTTAGCTAACTTTTCACGGTGAGATTTTTACTGAATCGATCGGCAGGCCCGGGTCGACGACGCGTTGTGTTCCACGCGCGCCTCAAAGAGATGTCAGCACTAACTGATAGGGTCCGCTATTGCCGATGCCTGCCAGGGTCGCGGGTTGTTCGAAAGAGTTACCGTGGCCCCTGGCACAGGCAACTGAAGGAACACGGGTGGGTTTTAGTCAGTAAAAGTCCCTCCTCCCGTTAAAGTTATTTGAAGATTTTCCATCAAAAAAAAAAGGCGACTAACGAAGCGCGATCGTGGACACACACGTTCACGATCACATGTGCTCGTTTGTGAATGCAGATAAAAATGTCTGGAAAAGTTAAGGACAGTCTCCTAAGGCAGTTTTTTTGTAGCAAGATCGGTCAAGGTACCTGTCTTTACTGCCCTATTTCAAAACTCCACCACATTAGACCACCATTTTTTATTCCATATTGGATATAATTTTAATATCACGTTGTTAATATAAATGGGTTCATCATTAAAAATCCTTTTATCCTACAGTGGGATATAATCTGACACAGGCATTACAACGTAGGCTGTACTGGAAACCTGTGAATTATTCACAAAATTACTGTTTATAATACCGGTAAAAGATTTTAATTACTTTTTAATGCTTTTATATCCTCATATTGGCTGGCGGATGTTCAGATAAGCCCCATCTTCTTACGATACGACGTATCGTAAAATCGTAAAAAACTGGGGATGATATTGGTCGAATTGAGTAGTGAATTATTCTCATTTTTATAAAAGGCCTCTGACATCATATAAAATGAACCAACACCTCTGGTTCAAAAATAAAGTTTCAGCAAAGTTACAATGGAAAATGGTTTAAATTGTGTTTTAATTACAAAATAGGAATTGATTTTATTCAGAGCATTACATCATACTGAAAAATTGTGAAATAAAGACCATGTACATTATTGTACATAGTACATACTAATTCCATGCTAATAAATGTAAAAGAAAACATTTAGATTATGAACTAAGAAACAGGCTGTCCCAAGCTGGACTTTGTTATCTTTCATAGAAAAAAATCATCGAGTAAATACTTATCGGACAAACAAATAAAAGTAGATATAATATTTTGATCAACAATTTTTATTTCAATCTACATTTTACTTGATTATGACTACAACAATAAATAATAAACACAACACCATGGTTTTAGTCCCTCACATTGACTTCATTAATAAAAATACACCAACATCTGAATACCTACAAAAAAATATTTTTCATTTTTTTTTTACTTTTCAATATGCAAGAAGCTTGTACACAGCCCCATCACTTGCCCAAGTGTATAGCTGTACAAGGATTGTTTGGCGCGTGGTCTTAATCGGAAGGAATACCGCCATCTTGTTTTTAAATATATTTCACAATAGAATTTCACAGATGTCCAACAGAGCCTCACGAATGTCATTCGATCGCCAAAACATCCTTAAAGTACCGTAAATGTTTTCACAACGCAAGTAGGTAACAGCTTGAGTGCAACGTTCTTGCATTTTGAAACAGTGATTTTAATTATTATGCAAGTAGGTGCTAATTATTATTTTTACTAACGGAGTCAATTGCCATTTTTCATTAATCAATCACACAGTGATAGGTTACACATTTAAATCATTCTGTAATATGTGCATCATCGCTTGCCGAACGGCCATTTTAGAAAATCTAGCGTCGTCATTGGCTAGATTTGAAATGTTCGATGTGTATGCGCATATTAGAGTACCTAGATTTTTTGTTAGTAATAATTTAATTCCAAACAATTAAAATGGAAATAGTATATATTATATTAAACTTGATTAAAAAAAAATAGATTTCGTTTTATAGAAAAGGTAATAGAAAATAATTGAGATAACAAATTATTATTTTATATTTTTGCCGCGAAATAGTAATATGAAAAGTAGTAGAATTAATTTAAATTCGAATTCGGATTAATTTACTTGGCATAAATTATTTTCCGAATCTTTTCTCACTTAGATAAAAAACTTCTGAACGGACTACGGAGGTACAACAGCTCAACTATTTATATAAAAAAACTTATTTCAAAGCTCAATAAATTAAAAACAAAAACAAAAATGAATAATAAAACTTTTGGGGTAATAAGTTATTAGATTAAAAAATGATTAACAAATGAATAAATATTAAACTCACTTTAAACAATCATTCAATAAATTACATTCACACTTCAAAAAATAAATTATTGTTTATTAATTACATTCACACTTTAAATAAATCAATGATTACTTATTATGAGTAATAAAAGCTGTGTTTCTTTCTCAGCGATTGTTACTCAAATAAGTATAGTCGACCTCGTAAATGCATTACTACCCTAAGCTTGAATGTCACGTCATAATCAGCATATATTGTTCCGACTACTGGGACACAGGCCTCCTCTCTTCGAGAGAAAATGGGCTGTAATCCATGCGGGCACAGTGCTGGTTGGCAGACGTCACACGTCTTCGAATTTTTGGTTTTAGGACATGCCATTCCCACATTCCACATTGATTCTTCACGATGTTTTTCAATCCATTATTCGTAATGCGTTTATATGGTCGATACAGAACGAAAAAAAAACATTTCTCGCACATCATATTCCAAGATTTTGACGATTCTACGAGTAGCTCAGAAGCGTTCGACTTCTGGCATTGACTTCACAAAGAACAGACCTATGTCATTTCAAAGTTAAAGGAATTCTCAAAAGCCACCTGTGTAGGAGCTACTCCAGTTAAGGGGGAACCGCCAGGGTAGCCCCCGAAATTCAAATTTTCTTACGTTTTTTGCAATTTGCAAATTTTTCGCAGAAAATTTGTGTACATACACAAATTTTCTGCGAAAAATTTGCAAATTATGTTTTTATGTTTTTATTTATATGTATAGTATGTATTTAAGTTTAAGCCTAGCGTGTAACTATGGTTGTGTACATTGTGCATTAAACAAACAAATAAATTTTACAGAATTATGATCATTATAATCATTAATACAACCCTTTAAATTCATATAACCCTATTAATGACTATTTCATGATACATCAATCAATAAAAAAAATATTTAGCGGACTACCCTGGCGTTTCCCCCTTAATTAAAGGTATTCTTCGTCGAGAATACACATATTTTCAAAGTTTGAAACAAAGATACATAATGCAAAGTTCTGAAGTTACAATCGGAGTAATGGAAAGTACAAGTAAAATTTTCAAATATTTTCATGTGGGTTTGCCATCAAACGCTCCATATTATTCACTTCATTATAACAAGCCATAATAATACAAAAATAAAACATGTTATTTGGGGAATCCTAGGAGGGTAGACGAAAACGCACAAAATATTATCTTTGATAATATTCACAATAATATTTCACATACATTATTGTTCACTATTATGGACCTTATAGATACTGCAGACGACACTTTGTTGGTATGATTAAAAGACCTGCCACTGTAATCTGCATGTAATAAACAACTTATTTTTTTATAGTCAAAGGCACATACACTGTCAGTCTGAAGAATTATGTCACTAACACCTTATTGGGGTCCAAAATCACTGAAGGACGGTGTCATTCCGTATAAAGTTTAACCATAGTCCTTTCAGTTATTTTACGTCTGATTTTGCATCACTGTCAATATCATAGTGATCTTGTTGCAATAAGGTCGCTGTTGGGTTGCTGCTGTCAGAGGTAAAATAACTGTGTCAGGACGGTAGGTTGCAGTCCACCGATGACATTGACCTTTCAGATCGATCCAGATGGTGCATGGCAGCACTATGTTTGCTGATAGACCATCGCATCGCTTTACTTTTATCTGAATATCAACTGTTCGACCAGACGCCTATTTTCGAAATCAGTCTCTCAATGTCACCTGCATTTTTAAATATTTCTGCAGCTACCTAGTGCAGTTTTCTAGCAGTAACCAGTTTATTGATGTCATGGTATGCTGCGACCATGGTATGGGTCTTAGGTGCGTTGGTAGTACAAGTTGGGTAGGAGTACATGCAGTCAGAAGCTTCCTGCCCTCGTCTCGCTGCTTTCATATATCTGAAGAACCTCAGGATTTCAGGGTTGTCGGATACTGGCCTTCGGAGCTCGTTTAGTTCTCTGTGGGGAGGGAAAATTAGATGTTAGATTGAATTTTCTTGACAGGTTTTAGATCTCTTATCATAGGTGACATAGTGCAATATATCAAGCGCGAGCCTAACAATTATCAAAAATAGGCCTCGGAAGTAAAGAGGTTGTAAACGCGATTGCTGAGCAACTGGACCCTAAGTTCGATCCAAAAATCAAGCAAAACGTAATTGGATTTACTATTAGGACCTTTGAAGAAGCAGTCCAGAGACAGGACTGTCTGAAATATAGACTAAAATCTTGATGAAAGTTGCGGAGCTGGAATGGACCAGGAAAGCAAAGAAACGTGTATTGTGGCACAATTTGGAAGATTTCTATATCTAGCAGTGGAGTGCTCTAGATTCAATAAAACAGGATGAAATTGAAAACTTCTGACAAATCAAAATAGGAGTTCCAGTAACTGTTACATAATCATTATAAATTGTCGTTTCCTAAATCTAAGTTCTTGAAAACAATCGTGTAATTATCATCTTAGATAGTATTGCCTTCAAATAGATACAAACTATCGTCGTTCCAGTAAAACCATTTTTTTACTGGAACGACGATAAAACAAAATTATAAAAATAAATAATAGGGTATTTGTCTGGGTAAAAAAATAATTATTATATTTAGTCCGTCAGTTAGATTATCGAAAAATAATGGACACGTATTTTTTCTTTTGTCAATCAAACAAAAAATGACAAAGATAAAGCGCGTCAAAATTTGGGAGTGGGATTCGTGACGTCACTTGCTTGCAAAAGTGTCGCAAGCAAGGGACGTCTAGCGGAACTTTAACGGGCGATATTTTATATAATTTTTTATATAATTGACAAAAGAAAAAATACGGGTTCAATATTTTTTGATAATCTTACTGACGGACTAATTAGATTGTTTTAGGAAAATAGCCCATTATGGAAATTAAAGTATCAAATGAGCGCGCGCCCGGTAAGCAATCCATTTATCACAGAGGTCACAACATGAAGCAAGTTGGCAACGCGTAGAATTAGCGGTATTTTCCCTAATTTGGATCGTTTCTATGAAAAAAAGGCGCAAGACGACATGAAGTGGCCAAATAGCTCGCCTATACACAAGTATGTAAATCCCTTTCCTTAACATCCTCTAAATTTACTTTATATAAGTACGTTGGTATAGATATTTTGATTTGGCTCACCTATTCAATCTCATCCTGTATGGATTACAGTTAAAACACTTCTACACTGTTAATTACATTGCATTTATTACACACTGTACCCACCAGAATATACTGCCAATCTATCTATTAGATGCTAAACTTGGTCGGCGTAATCCCTCAATTAGATTTCGTGGTGAAAGCAAGTTGTGTTGGTTGAAGTTTAGGTCTAAACTTTGTTCATCTCTAACAATTTCTAAGAAGTAGATCTCCTTAGAAAATCAGTCTGTATTCAGAAGTTGATGTGTTCCTAACAGTAAAATAATTTGTCGGTTCAAAAACAGGATGAAATTTGGCCATGATGGTATTTCGTGTTAATGGGTTTTGGCCATCAGGAATTCTCAGTAGTAGCGCGGAGTCTGGATTTGTGCCCGGATGATAGCAATAGGCTCGCCCCCCATTGTTATGGAGCTTAAACCTAACTGACGAAATGTGGGTATACTACATGTTCAACTCTCTCTAATTCTTTCAAGATTACAGGCTTGATGTTATATGTTTTGTGGTACGTCACATGCGTCACATCCACGCAAAACGGCTATAGCTCAGCATTATGCTGCGACCCTATGCAAGACAGAGCCCCAGCGCTGGTTTTCAGTGACAGCCGGCGCTGACGTAATGACGTCGTCCGGTGCACCAAACAATTATTCATCAATAACTATGAAAATGATTATTTTTATTTTTAAAGCAAATAGTTATTAGGACGCTGTACTGGTACAGCGAACTTAAAGAAAAAAAGGAAATATACATGCTAAGAGAATATCATCCTCAATAAACGTTTTATGCTTTATGTAGTGGCAACAGTTCGACACGTCCTATTTGACGTACGCACACTCAACATGCACCAAAGAAATTATGATATAAGAAATTACAAAATGACCAATGATGTACTGTGTTATGCAAAAGTTAAGTGTCAGTGCTTTATGCGTTTGTGAGTGAATTTGAAAGATGAAAGATGAGATGGACCCGATAAAAAGACAAAACCTTGAATATTGAAGGGTGACCCGACAGCTTTGGAGAAAAACAGGAAGGTATGAAAAATATGGAAGTCAGAGTCACGAAAAGTACAAAATAGAACAATCTCTACCTACATATATTCGATTCGTCCGGTTGTGCCGAATCATGCCAAGCCGAACATGATGGGACTGTCAAACGCATTACGATTATAAACGTCCCTAATTAAATCGATCATAAAAACTTCACTCAATAACATACCTGCTCAACTGAGCGGACACCAGGTTGCTGTAGGGCGCGAACTTGGCAGGGCTGGCGTACATGAGGCAGATCAGCTGCTCCCTGCACGCCTCGAAGTTCTCGTCGATTGAGTTCTCTGCAGGGGCCAGACCTGGAAACAGGTGGATTAAATATTGAGTGCAATTCTTGTTATCAGATGTACAATAAACATAGTCAAATTGAAACAGTTTAAAGGAGCAAAAATTCTCGAAAAAATATCGCTCTTGCACTTTATTTTCAACACACTGCTAAGCACCGAGAGTTGAAAATCCAACAGTGTATTTTTTTGACGCGCTGGGATGCGCTTTGTTGGATTTTCAATGCTCGGCTCAACACCGAGAGTTAAAAATCCAGTGCACGATAAAATTCCGCCGAGATAATTTTACGTCTGTGCGAACGAGGCTCGCCCACAAAATACGTTTAGTATAAACATCATTCTGTTTCTGTCAATCGTTTGAAGATGACAGAGACAGAATTATGTTTTAGATACCTATAATAGCTTATTCTAAATTCGCTTGAGTGTTCAAATGCAACTAGAGTTATTTTACTGCCAGCTTGCATAATATAAGGTCGAATTTTGCAGACAACCTTTCTATGCGTTCGATTTATAACATGTATAATGGATTACGTGCACTTTGCAGATTGTTATATCCTGACCATTTAGGTAAATCGTTTTTTCACAGATGGAACTACTAACTAGAACGTTCTAAGACAGCTGTCAAAAAACGGTTAACCTAATGGACAGGGTTTATTGGGTAGGGTGTTATTGTTGAAAAAACATACTTAATATAAGAAAAATATTAGCTTACTAGTTTCTACTAGAACTAGAACTTTAGGAACAGGTAAAATTACCTCATGACCATGAGTAGGTATCGAAGCATAGATTAGTGCTCAACCACACGAGCGACACGCGTCAACGGCAAGGACAACTGCAGCCATCGACACCCGTCGACGCCCACCGTTGACGCGTCGGCGGCTGTCTTATTCAACGTGCCGGTCGTGTACTTGAGGACGGTGCTCAAATAAATACACAAGCGGCATGTTGTCGACGGCTGCACTAACCTTTTTTTTTTTTTTTTGAAGATGGGATATCATCAAATGACGCCTCCCGCAAGGGAGTGTCAGACTCTTACTGACTAAAACCCACCCGTGTTCCTTCCTTAGCCCTTTATGTACCAGGGCAGCGGTAACCCTTTCGGACGATCCCGCTACCCCGGCAGGTTGCAGTAACCTCTGCCGCTGACGCGTGTTACTCGTGCGTATCGGCAGTTAGGCGTAGCTTTGTATGAACAAGCTTACAAGCTTGGGTGCCAGAAAAGAAGCGAAAATATTCGTTTTAGGGCTGATTGATCAATCAACAGATAATTTTTATTCGTGGAATAAAATTGACGTCTGACAGGTTTTGTATGGAGGAACTGTAAAAAAAATTCAAAATGATTCCTCCGACAAAATTATCTGGTGCTGGAAAAATTTGCTCATAACCAATAACAATCCATATTGAAGTAAAACTGTTACTGTATACTAAAGTAATTAGGCACTCAAGCCTATGAAGAACCATTCGTGAATAAATCAATTAGAACAATTTTCGAAGAAAACCCTTGAAATACATTTAATAATATAATTTAATTCACAAGTTAAACTTACCAAGCCGTGCAAATATACCGTCCAGTCGAGATAACAACGGAGAGTAGAACGGGTCGTAGTTACTCAGGATCATCGAGGAGGCTGGGATCTTTTGGAACACCTGTAAATTTATGTTGAAAATATTATTAATTTGAGATGAAAGAAAGAAAGAAAATATATATTTGGAAGACGCATAAGAAATACAAACAATAAAAAGGAACATTAAATGCCATTTAAGGCCAATGCCCAGCAGTGGACTGTGATAGTCTGAGTTGATTGATTGATTAAATGCGACGATACAGGTTGCCATGCGACGTGAGGTTACATGCCTCTAGGCTTCTTCATCATCTGCTTAAAACAGCCCACTGTTGCACATTATCATCCTCTTCATCGTCATCAAATGCAGCCTTGTTCCACCCACTGCTGGCTAAAGGCCTCCTTCCCAACCCTAACCCTAATTGCGTAACTCACTATCAATCATAATTTGAATCATTTTGAAGAATAGGGTGGTTTCCTGGGTATAAAAAATAACTCTTATATTTAGTCCGTCAGTTAGATTATCGAAAAATAATGGACACGTATTTTTTCTTTTGTCAACCAAACAAAATAGACAAAGATAAAGCGCGTCAAAATTTGGGAGTGGGGGGTCGTGACGTCACGCCATGCTAAAAAGTGTAGCAAGGCATGACGACACGCGGAACTTTAACAGGCGATATCTTCATCATTTTTTATACAATTGACAAAAGAAAAACTACTCACGGACTAATTAGATTATTTTAGGAAACTAGCCTATATTGCTCGTCCATTGCTTGATATGTTCGAAAAATTTGTCCGCTCAACAACGTAAATAACGCAATGAATATTGTTGAACCGTCAAAATGAAAGCCATTGCTACTGATAGTGTGCTACGGAATTACCCCGCTGGACCTGATCGGCCCGATAGGCCTGTCCTATTGCTACGCAAAAAGTCTACTCTTCTTCCACCTTTCTTTGTCCAGAGCTGCCAAGACTGTACATCATAAGAATACATTTATGTATTGGATTCGATTTATGTATTTGTGTACCTAGTTTTAAGACTTTTTTTTTTATCACTGTCCCTCTCAATCAAAGCACCTGCCATCTAATCTCTTCACCACCCTTGGTTGACTGGTAGAGAATGCCTAAGGCATTAAGTCCGCCTTTGTACATTTTTGTGCGAAAAGTTTAAATAAATAAATACCAAAAAGTTTTTAGAGGATTAATTAAATATTTGCCAGTCTTCAAACGCTACCCAGGGTTTGTCAAATCTATTGGAAATTGCAACAACCATTTAATAGCCCTAATCTATGTCATCTATCCAGAATAGATAGGAATACTAATCGCACTAAATAATTGCCGGAATGCATGTCAAACATAAATCAGTAACGCGTCACGAGCGCAGGAATTAATTGTATTTCGGCATTTATGAAGATATGCGTCATTTCTGTGATCTGCACAAACTTTCGCATTTATAGTATTAGTAGGATTGATAAGAAGCCATTTTTGCTTATAAAATACTTTTTTTTTCCTTTTGTAAAGTATCATAGTTTGTGATACTTTATTCACATTAGAATCTACCTTATTAGCTACTATGTAATATAAATATTATTATAACTTAAACTATGAAATTTAAAAATCATCCAGTAACGTCTTTCTTAATCACTATGTTAAAGAAAAGGCACATAATCTGCTATAAAATAACACAAACGGCCAAATTACAAAACAAGGTTTATTTCTAGAACCAGGTTGAAACCTTAAAATTACCAAATTTTTTCGAAATTTCGTCCTTTTTTCCGACAATTTTATAGTTATTTTCATAAAAACTGACGTTAAACCCGAGTCTAAGTTGTCAATTTTGCATTAAGAACTTTACTTTTGTCGAAATAAAGTTCAAAATACAGTAACTGGCTCGAAGGTTTAGGTTAGGTCTAAAATTAGAACTCGTTTTGTAATAAGACGAAGTAGGTATTACAAAATTATTATTATTATTATCCATTTATAGTCTTCGCGCTAGTTCAGTGATGTCAAGGTGTTGAATTAAATACTGAAGAGAAATAATTCCTCCTTTTAAAAGGCGGAATATTATAACCGAATCAGTGTCCAGCGGGTAATTGCATAACACACTAACAGTAGCAATGGCCTTCATTTTGGCAGTTCAACAACATTCATTGCGTTATTTACATTGTTGAGTAGATTTTTTATTCGAATATATGATGCAATGGATTAGCAATATCCTTCAAAATGGATCAGATTGAGATTTATAGTGTGTTATACAATTGGGGTGCTGTACAAAGTTCGAGCAGTTGAGAACAATGCTTTTTCTAGAAGTAGTGTGAAGATATAACTGTAATAGAAAACATACCTTGTAGTTACTGGCTGTTGTCATCTGATTCTTGTAATAGCTATTCTTTGAAGGCATAAACCCTGTTTTCTGGCCATCGCCAAACCTGAAAACATGAAAAAACACCAAATTAATAAAAGATATCTTAAGCGATATTTTTTTGGACAGTTGATGGAATTAATAACATAACATTACACCTGTGTTCCTCAAGGGGTTAGGCAGAGGTGCTCCTATAGTACATCGACATTTCGCAAGTTATGTTTAAGTCCCATGTAACAAGGGGCGAGCCTACTACTGAAAAAATCCATAACACTGGGGAATTGAACCCAGGACCCAGCGAGCACTTCACAAATGTGGTACCTAGTCAAAATTTGTATAAAATATTAAAAAATAATTTGAAGGCTTACAGTTTTTACATAATCTTACAATTCAATCTTCAGCCATGTTTTGCTATCAATCTAAATAAAGTAAATTTTAGCGTCGAGATTAATATTTATAAATTACTAGCTGCGCCCCGCGGTTTCACCCGTATCAGTTTCGATCCCGTGAGAATATTGGGATAAAAAATATCCTATATGTTAATCCTGGTTATAAACCATCTGTGTGCCAAATTTCATTCAAATCCATTCGGTAGTTTTGGCGTGCAAGAGTAACAAACATCCATCCATCCAGCCATACAAACTTTCACGTTTATAATATTAGTAGAATAGGATTTACCACATTTTGAAGAGATAACCTTGACAAATGCTATTAAGCATTATCATCATCAGCCCTTATATACCAATTCGCGGTCGGCGCAACATGTCTTTGTCTTCCTACTTCTCTATTAGTCGTCATCTCGGTAGTCACCCCCTTTCTAACCATATCATCATTCACACAGTCCATCCATAGTTTCTTTGGTCTTCCCCTACTCTTATAGAAATCGACATTCATACTCAAAAATATTATTTATTTATTTATTTTATTTTATTTTTAAGCATATTTAGCCGATAATGTTTCCATTGCTAGGACACAGGCCTCTCTACGAGAGGGAGTGCGCTGCAATCCAGCACGCGGGCCCCGTGCAGGTACGTAGATGTCATAATATTATGACATCTACTTCGAATTTTTGTTTCTAGGCTGGTTTCCTCACGATATTTTCCTTCACTGTTTCGACAGTAAATAGACCAAATGGCTGGGATTTTTAATAAACAGTTTCTGGGAAATTTTCGACATTATTGGCAGTATGCAAATTGGGGAGCATGATTGAATTAGGCCCAATCTCCCCTCAATGAAGTTACTTGACAAACGGTAAGCCAATAATTTAATATTGAGAACAAGATTTTTTTGGAAATGATGTCTAAATCAAATTCCTATAATAAAGTCTGTACGACTTTATTATAGGAATTCTTTTGTCAAAATTAATGGCGTCGTAATTTCCTATGTGATCAAATTACATTATTGTGTCTGTTCCTTATTTTCCTTTTTACTACACGACAATAGATTTATAAACATCGCCAGTATACGAGATGAAATTGAATAGGTACGCCACATGAAACGTGTTATAAAATAAATTTAGAGCATGTTGTTAACATTAAGCAGCTATTATTGATATTTTAATTTGAAATTATTATATTAATTATTTTATTAGTTTACCTTAATAATGTATTGTGGTCTAAAATTTAATTTTGAAATTATTATATTAATTATTTTATTAGTGACATTAGTGTTCCAACTGTATTTAAAATTGAAACTTATCTTTGAAATTATTAAATCGATTTGGTGTTCCTTAGTATTTAAATTTGAAACCTAATTTGTTAAATTTTTGCATGCCAATACTTGGGCAGAATGTGCACGGGCTAATATATATATATTTTTTTTACCAACTTTTTGTTAAACACTACTACTTCTATGCGAATAAATGATTTGATTTGATTAAGGAAAGGGATGCACATACGTGCGTAGGCGAGCGATTTGGCAACGTCATCGCTCACTTTTTTTTTCGTAGGAACGGTCAAAATTAGGTAAATGATCGCAAATTCAACGCGTTGGCAACTTGCGTCATGTTGTGAACTCTGTGATGAATGGATTGCTTATCGGGCGCGCGCTAAAATTGATACTTTCATTTTCTTATTTCTTTTGAGGGATCATGTTTTTTTTTTTGAAGTGAAACTTCTGTAGCGGCGTTGTTCACTTTTGTTGTGATGGGTAAAAAATGTTAAACTCGCGCCAGGACACGTGACCTGATCGAAAATTCGTAAGACGGAGGGAGAGTAGAAATGAATATTGCATTTTACCACATAAATGATAGTACTTTTATACTGATGAAAGCAATTCGTGCAAAATTATTCCCTAACCATTCCAAAATATCAAAAATGCACAACGTTAATATTCAAGTTTTCACTTCTGCCGGCACTCCCGGAGTGCAACCCGTTGATTTTTTTATTTTTGACTGGAACTCTGATCATTCGTGTTTACATGTTTACTTAAAGGTAATACTAGTAACTTAGTTTGTACTAGCTTAAAAGATAATTACACCTTGACCATCAGTCTTACCAAGCGGTATAAATAATAATAGTAATCGTGTTACCCAGTAACTGGGTTGTGGAGATCAGATAAATGATAAATGTTTTTATTTCTGTCAGTAGGTTTGCACAAGCACTTTTACACGTCAATCATATTTTAAAAACTAGATGAGGTCGGTGTTTTCTATCTGACTACTGATTACTCTGAGAGGAAAGGCCGAAACAAACTCAGAGAGAGAGAGAGAGAGATAGGCAGTCGGTATTCAACTGCATCCGGTTAGACTGGAAGCCGATCCCAACTTAGTTGGTAAAAGGCTAGGCAGTTGGTGACCTAGTAATTAAGTCAAATTATACTCATAGATCTCTGACAATATTAAGAGACCATTAAACTAAGCATGGAGAGGGCTATGGTTGGAGTTTCCCTGCTTAATCGAATCAGAAATGAAGAGATCCGCAGAAGAAACAAGGTAACCGACATAGCCCGAAGAATTGGCAAACTTAAGTGGCAGTGGGCAGGGCACAACGCTCGCAGAACAGATGGCCGATGGGGCCGAAAGGTTCTGGAGTGGCGACCGCGTACTGGAAGACCTAGCGTTGGGTGGCCTCCCACAAGGTGGACCGACGACCTTGTGAAGGCCACAGGAACCCGTTGGATGTGAGAAGCACAGAACCGGTCGCAGTGGAGGTGCTTGGGGGAGGCCTATGCCCAGTAGTGGACGTCTTTCGGCTGAAATAATGATGATGAAACTAAGCAAAAATCAAATTTGAATTTTCTTACCGTGACATATCAACATTCCCCAGTTCATTGACATCATTAGCATCAGCACCATACCCCATTCCATCTTGTGGGTAGGCAAACGTTCCAGTCTGACTTGTCTCGTAGCCCATGAAGTCCTTGTTATCAGAGTTGTATCCCACCTGGTCGTCTGCGTTCACAGGGGGATAGCTGGCTTGGGAGGATGACGCTGAGATTGTGGATAGACCTGGAACATTTAAAAACATAGCATGACAAATTGTATCACACACACCACTCAAGAGCATGGGCATCAGCCAATAGCAGTCCACTGCTGGACAATGGCCTCTCCTATTGCACGCCATTCAACTCGATTTTCGGTAACTCTCATTCAGCTGCTACCAGCCATCCTGCGAAGATCGTCGCTCCACCTAGCCTGAGGGCATCCCACCTTACGTTTACCGATTCGCGGTTTCCACTCAAGAACACGTCAACTCCAACGGTCATTGGTTCTACGGCTAATATGACCGGCCCATTGCCACATCAGCTAGCTTATTCTGTTAGCTATGTCGATAACTTTGGTTGACTAACTCATGAGCATCTCTTCGTTTTACTTTACTTTAAGTTTATTCCATAAATTGTTAATGTTCCAAAAATGGGTGAAGACACTGACTGCTGTAACACACCTTGCTCTGAAGGCCAATTCCTGCAATTAAAAACGTTCAAAATCTAGTCGCTATCACATCTCAGCGATAATCAATGTCAATAACTTGTCTGAAATGTAGGGGAATTAGAGGTATGTTTGACAGATTGAGACTGAGATCAGACTGTGAACGTTCTTTAAATTACGAGATATGCCCCTCAGGAAGCTTCAATTGAAAATGTTATAATCTTTTTTAAGTAAATAAAACATTTTTTATTATTGTTTTATTTAATAGCAAAGTATTATTACACGGTTTAAGACATTTATTTCTCAAAAAGAATACAATTCACTTAATATGAGAAATACAAGGTAATCTTAAAACTAAATATAAGAATTACTTATGGTGAAGGTAGGTATTCGTAAATAAATTAGTTAGTAGACAGTAAACACACATTTTTTACAATGTTGCAGGTAAAAGGAAAAAGTTGGTTTACTAGGTATTACATATCGATTCTTGAAGGCAAGTCAATAGCAATTACACATTAAACTATTTGTATGTACTGTAATGTTTCGGAAATACACGGTAGGTATTCAAGTTTTCTTAATACTTAGCAAATTAGTAAATAATAATAATTGACGAGGATGGAAATTAAATTCGTGTGGTGGGTTAGATTTAGAACCTAGAGAAAGCTTTTAAGATGTTGTGCTTTATGGTTCTTTTGTATAAAGTAAAGGATTGTATCTCTTTTATGTCATTCAGTAATTTATTATACAACTTTGCTCCTTCGTATAGTATATTTTTTCTTCCGTAACTAGTTCGTGGTGGTCTTAAGCAAATGTTGTTGTTTTGTCTGGTGGTACGTTTTTGTGTTTGTCTTTTTTGTAAAGGTTATTTTTGAGTTTATATTTTTATTTAATAGCTTATGTACTAGTATGCATGTGTTATATTTATATATCTGTGATAGCGTCATCAATTTAGTTTCTTTATAAATTGTTTCAGTCGGAGTTAGGTAGTGGTAATGGAATAAGAGTTTTATTATTTTGTTTCGGCATGTTTCGATTTGTTTTAAATTGGTTTTAGCTATTATTATATTATATATATTTCGATATAGATAGTCGGTGTACCCTCATCATTATTGGACTCCGTCCATCCTAAGGTGGCCCATAAAAGATTTCGCAAAGCACCAGTAAAACACGTTTTACGACATATGTAATATTATTCAGAAGTTATACTGTAAAATAGTGCAAATAACTGTAGGCGTAAAAATCTGAAGATTTAATAAGGCCAAGAAAAGAAATGTTTACTTTTTATACAATGTGCCGCTACATACGTGATATTCATTTAAGGCTAGTGGCCAGTAGTCATAAAAATTATAACAAAAATAAATCATTCATAATTTGAAAGAATGACGGCACGGTTGGCGCAGTGGTTAAGCGATTGACTGCTGCGCTGCGTGTCGCGGGTTCGATTCCCGCACGGAACAAATATTTGTATAGCCTACAAGTAGTTTTTCCGGGTCTGGCTGTTTGTGTATGTTAGTTTAAATGTTTGTAAACGCACCCACGATACAGGAGAAAATCCTAGTGTGGGGCAACATTATTTTTAAAAACACAAACAAAAAATACAAAAGCTACCGCCTGCGCCGCTCGCCGACATAGGACTCTCTCTCTTTCCATCAATTCGCCTACTATACATTTTTCGTTTTAATCTCTATTTCTTTATAATAATCCCCGCGCTACAGTTCTCTAAGTACAGTTTGCTCACAGTATCCACCACCACCATAGACAGCCTATAACGATCCCACTGCTGCCAATGCGGGTTGGTATATAACCGAAACCGTATTCGTATCCGTAAATTCAGTCGCCATTAAAGCAGTTCGTACAATCATATCTTACGCTCC
Organism: Apamea epomidion; assembly: GCA_947507525.1. Classification (NCBI taxonomy): domain Eukaryota; kingdom Metazoa; phylum Arthropoda; class Insecta; order Lepidoptera; family Noctuidae; genus Apamea; species Apamea epomidion. Next base: position 15,012,965 of record OX382247.1, read on the forward strand.
TGCACAACAATTTTATAGCTCAGTTTTTGATTTCACAACTCTGGTATTGTCAAAATCAACTGATTCACTCTCTAAACAAAAGGAATCAAACCTACAGCGAATTTTATGTCTTCGAAACTTTCGTCTCAGCAACTAATTAGTCCCTCACATCAAAAGCATGAAAGTGCTGTCTTTGTCGCGTCGCTATATGCACGCACATACATACAAACCCGTAGACTTGATGTGACAGACAAATTAGTTGCTGAGACAAAAGTGGCCTTGGCGCCACCTAACAACAAAAATCCATTATTGATGCTAAAATTTCGTGTCTCTAAATAAAACAACAGCTGACACAATCTCGTTAACTCATACAAACATAAACAGGATTTTACTACGTGTTCTTATATGCTTGTTAAACTGAGGTTATAACTCCTAGAGTTTAACAGCCTGTTCAATGTTAACGGGCACTCATGCTTCATAGCCGACAGTGTAGATCGAATGCCGTAACGTTCAAGCAACAATGAACGATAAACCTTTAGTATTAGGATTTATGTTGCTAAAGTAAAGTAAACCAAAGTAAAGTAGCAAAGTATACGGGTCAAATGAAATTAGCTAGCGAAACTCCGCAAATGTGATGGGTATCGATATGTAAACATGATAAATAACGCGACGACGAAACGAAGAAGGTGACAGACTGGATGCGGAAGGCAGAGGACAGAGTGTTGTGGCGCTGCCTTGGAGAGGTCTTTGTCCAGTAGTGGACTGCGATAGGCTGAGTTGTAAATTGGAAAGGTGAAATACTGAACCGATACTGGATACTGGATACTGTGATACTGAATTGAAAAGTGTCAATATGTGAAGAAGATATCCTAAAGTGAGAATATAAAGTGATTTTATTTTAGATTAGAAAAATATCCAGATAGACAAAACATTTCCATGAGTGATACTTACTAAAAATCTCCAGAAAAGCAAAGTTTTTGCCGAACTGCTGAGACCCAGGTGTCTTTCAAAGATAAAAGTTATAATTATCTTTACAAAAATTCCTTTCTATGTTGATGACGCCATTGTTCGCAACAATAGTATTATATTTAGACTGACAGAATACAGAAATACATCAGACAATAAAATCCTTAAGGGGAAATTGATTTTGCACACGTGGCGCAATTTTGCCTCCGAAAATCCGGGTCGCATATAATTATTACGTTCCTAATACATACGGCCCTTAGGGTATTCAGATTACAATGGACCATACTACAGAACTGGGTCGTTTTAACAAGCTTTTCGTTTGGCAGGTTTTGTTCAGCCTTACAATAGTACGACCCAGTTACAGTAACATTTTGTACCTGTTCATTTTTCAATGTTCAGTGTTTTTATTAGAGTCAAAAAAAGGTTATTTTTCTATTAAATTGTGACTCATTTTCAGTTACTTAGCTTGATTGATTTTCCTAGACCTTACACTGCTTAAAAACTTCACGTAGGATAATAACTTAGCCTAAAATGTTGCCACCGCTAGACTCTAACTCAAATCATATATTTCAATTAAACTATTTTACAGGCACTTTTGCATTGTCAAAATTAAATAGTCGGTCAGTTAGTGAGAAAGTTGAAGCTAGTTGTCCATTCCAAAACCTAGACGTAAGTAGACGCTAGATCACAGGTCGCCTGTCTTCGAGAGGGAGTGGGCTGTAATCTACCACGCGGTTCCCAGTGCGGGTTGGTAGATGTCACATGTCTTCGAATTTTTCGTTCTAGGTCATGCCGGATTCCTCGCGATGTTATCCTTCACCGTTTTGAGAGCAGTGGTTATGAAATTGTTTACACAAAGTAAAGCGCCTGCCGGGGTTCGAACCCGCGACCTTCTTCTCGTAAGTCAGGGCCGTTACCTATGGGCCACTACTTCTCACCCTTAATAACTTAAAAATAACAAAACAAAACGCTTTGACTAATAAATTATTTTATCTAACAGACTTCAAAATTTTGCTCCGAAACTTGGAAAATTCAAATAGTTTTAAGCGTAACTTCGCTCTGATGTTCTCAGTCCTTCGTATAACACGTTCTTACTTAAGCTGGGTAGCTTAATATTATCTTAAGTTACGACATCATTAGAAGTTTGTAGACAGCTTACCTTTGCTGAGCATCTTCCCGAAGCTTCCCAGTATGCTCGGCAGGAACATCGCGAAGAGTATAGTTTTTATTAATACTTGTCCTCCTATTAAAATTGGTACGAAGAATTTGTTGAGACCAAACGCTGGAAAAGAAAGATTTGGATTATTATATTACATATTTTTAGGGTAATACATGATTTTATTTCAAGTGGGTTTGTACAAAAACTATTAAAAACTAGATGTGGTCGGCGTTTCCTATCTGACTACTCTGAGAAGAAATGCTGAAACAAACTCAGAGGTCAAAGTCTCTTTTTAAAGTCCGGACATAATCTTGGTCAGATAAGTCTTTGGAAAATATATGATGTTAGGATTTTTTATGAAAATCAGAGGATACTTAATGATTATTTATTAATCATTTAGTACAGATTTTTATAAAAAAAAAGTAAACCTACACATTTTTCTAGTCTAATTAAAATTTGAAGAAACACGCACACAGAAACGGGGCGATTTTACATATAGTGAATTTCAATCACTTATGTAAAACGTAATTATTAAATTGATGTAACGAAACGTAACGTAACCGTACGTTAACGTAATTATTATTTGTTGTACACACGACGACACGACACGATATATCAAGCTACATTTCCAGTTTTAGTTGAGCGCGCATTTTCTTGCTCTCGCATTTGGATTTTCGTACAATGAGAAGTCAGCTTAAACTGAAAACGAATAACTTGATAATTATGCCTCCGTGCGTACAATAGATGTATTAAATTACATAATAATATAAATTGAATGTCAGGATAGAAACGGGACATCACAAGGGTGATTCTCGTAATTTTTAGAACGTTCACACTCTGATCTCAGTCTCAATCTATTAAAAAATAGTTCTAATTTCCCTACATTTTGACATTTGTTTGTCGCTGAGATGAGACTGCGACTAGATTTTGAACGTTTACAATTACGAAAATTGGCATCAGGTGTCACTGTCAGCCCTGGACGGTAGTCAACAGCCGACTTCCGGCCACCGTAGGCGCGGGCTTGCGGGCGGCGAGCAATGGGCAGTTCGCCGCCCGGTAAGGACCAGGCCCGGGTCGACGGCGCGTTGTGTTCCACGCGAGCCTCAAAGAGACGTCAGCACGAACTGACGGGGTCCGCTAGGGCCGATGCCTGCCAGGGCCGCGGGTTGTTCGAAAAAGATACCGTGGCCCCTGGCACAGGCAACTGAAGGAACACGGGTGGGTTTTAATCAGTAAAAGTCTGACACGCACTTCCGCTCAGCCCAGAGCGGGAGAGGTCATTTGATGATTTCCCACCCAAAAAAAAAGGGTTCACTGTCACGTTGACAATAAAACAAGGAACCCATACTGCCAGCGGCTGCTGATCCCGTAGTTAGATGTAGTAACTTGAAAATCAGAAATTGTTTGATTGTTATCATACTACATCTGCGGAGTTTCGCTAGCAAATTTATTTTAACCCTGTATACCTGACAATAATAGATAATCTAAACCATAAAATAGTTTAAACAATCATACTCACATTTTGCGGCCATCGGTAAGTTGATCGATAGTATATGGGTATTGACGAAATTCTTAATCTTCTGAAACATTCTATATTCATACGTATATTTACTAAATAGTGCTCTTCCTTCTTCATCGCTTCTCTTTTCAATCTTTGTATCATTCTCAGCACCCGCAGGTTTTACTTCGACTCCTTCGAAAATCTTAAAATCTTTATCTAGTGCTTTATCTAGCATATCTTCGACAGCTTTCTCTAAGTAAACAACTGTTTTATTTAAATTCAAGTGTTCATCAGTAAAAGTGTTTAGTTGTGCAACTAAATCATCTACGACATCTATATATTTGTCTACATTATAAGATTCTTTGTTACTACTACTATAACAGTTATGGCAGTGAATAGAATCTACATTATTATCTAATTTTACATCTGTTTTGGTTATATCCTTATGACTGGTGTCTCCTTGGCAGGGTGCAGCAAGAAGTACTATGTACAGAGTCAGGAGGTTGAGCAACCTCCATTTTGTTCTGCTATTTCTTAAACCTTCTTTGTCCATGTTTGTGAGTTCTCTCAAACTTCATCACTTACGTCCACGTTTTGGTTTTTCTTGCGTTCATTTATCGGGATATCTGGAACAAAAATATAATATTCGTTACTATTTAAATTTATATTTAAAAATGAGTTACCATTTTTTGTTTGGTTTCAAGAGGTAATCTCTGGAAGTCCTGATCAGATTACATTTTTTTTTACCTGCACTATTGTCGTATTTCATAATAATCTATATAACTAATCGAATGACTCTTTTCCTCATGTTGTAGAGTCAAGTAAATATGATTGTTTAAGGTTTATTTCAGTCAATTTATAGTATTAAAACGTAATATAAAATAATCAGCCTATAATGTTCCCACTGCTGGGACAAAGGCGGAGGCCTTTGTCAAGGTGAGAGGGCGCGGGCCGTAATCCACCACACCAGCCCAGTGCGGGTTGGTACATGTCACATGTCTTTAAATTCTTGGTTCTAGGACTTGCCGGTTTCCTCACGATCTTTTCCATCACCGTTTTGAGAGCAGTGGTGATGAAATAATTTACACAAAGTAAAGCGTATGTCTGGGTTCGAACTTGCGAGCTATAACTCGTAAGCCGGGGCCGATAGTAGTAATAATTAAATAGTAGTAATTAATTTAATTATGTAATTATATTTTTCAGACTACCAGAATGCTAGGCAAAGTCATTGTTTTGCGTCGGTAGAATTGACTGGAAAGTAAACGACATCTCAGATCCCTGTCCTTGTAATTGTTTCACACGTATTGATCAGGATAGAAAGTAGTGAATGTTTTTATTATTTCAAGATCTGTATGTCGACAATATTGAGTGAAAATTCTCATAAATTGTTCTGTTAATATATCAGCAGACATATTCTCACGATTGTTTCGTGAGCTATTTTAATTAAGTCTGAGTTATAATTATGAAAGTTTGTCATGTGTGTTGGCGAATGTTATTGTATTGTTATGCTCGAATTATTAATTTTGGTAGTGTGTTGTTTTTGTATTTCTAATTCCACATTGTTTTTACTAGCTGCTATATTGATAACTAGTTTCTGTCTCCGACTTCGTCCGCGTAAAATGGCGGCCACCCTCAGCCCATGGGGTAATTGCGTATCACACTATCAGTAGCAATGGCTTTCATTTTGACAATTCAGCAACACTCATTGCGTTATTTACGTTGTTAAGCAGACAAATTTTGGAACATATGAAGGAATGGCTTAGTAACATCATTCAAAATGATTCTGATTGTTATTAATAGTGTGGTACACACAGTTAGGGTGTCGGCTAGTACATCGTGTTGCAACGCATCGCTCGCCCGCGCTTTTTACTTTTTTTTCACTAAGCGTTCTTTCTGACTTTTTTCTTTATACTTGACTCCTAAGCATTGTAGCGAAATGTTTTCTCAAGAATTGGGCATCAATTGCAATAAGAGTTTTTCAAAGTCGACTGTTAGTACTGGTAGAGAGAGATAAGAGCGTTTAAACTAAGTAAGAAACTCTTTAGCCTTAACATATTAGTAAAAGATATAATTATATGTAGATATAATCCTACTAATAATATAAACGTGAAATTTTGTAAGGATGGATGTTTGTTACTCTTTCACGCAAAAACTGCTGAACGGATTTGGATGAAATTTGGCACACAGATGGTTTATAACCAGGATTATTATCCCGATATTTTTATCCCGATATTCCCACAGGATCGGAACTTATGCGAGTGAAACCGCGGGGCGCAGCTGGTATCAAATATATTAATAGTAGAACTATAATTATTAACTTTATGATCTGAACTAACAACTTACTATCTCGTATTACTTGCATCTTCATTATGCATGTACACAACTTTGTAACAGTTTAGAAATAATTCTCATAGTTAAAACTAACTTCAATTGATAACAGCACAAGTTTGAAATTTAGTGTTAAAGTCTTCTTCAGTACACGTATTTCAAGATAAATCTATTAGTTTTGTTGAAACAGATGCAGAATAGTTTGTAAGTCATGCCTCAACGTGCATTGAGCCTGCTGAATATGAAATAAGTAATTTGTCAAAATGTCAGCCGTTGCAAGAGAATACTAAGGCTGCAGCCATAGAGCACCCTAATTGTGTAACACATTTTCAATCAGAATTTGAATCATTTTAAAGGATTTTGCTAATCCATTTAGCAGACGAATTTTTCAAACCCATATAGCAATGGATTAGCAATATCCTTTAAAACGATATTGCTAATCCATTAATATTAGTATAAGTATCTTACACAATTAGGCTGCTCGTCAGGAGATCACCGCTTCACAACGAGTGATTAGATAGCACTGCTTCAGAAGCAGTCGCGAAGCAACAGTACTTCTCCGTACACATCCTAAGTAGCAGTGGACGGTCTACTTAATTATTATGCAGTGTAGCACCAAGCTTCAGCCATGGCAGTAGTAAAACCACAGGTTCGCTAGGGCATGTCGCCCTGATTTCAAGGAATACTGTGTCACTGTGATCATGTGCTGCTGTGCATAGCGAGGCTCACGAGAGACCCGTTTGTAGTCTCCCCAGAGACGTGCCCTAAAAGGCGTTGCACTGGGGGGGTTCCGGATTGGTCTATTAAGAGGTAACGGGACACCTTCCATGTGCTGATGGTGATCACTGAGGTGGTTTTAGTGAGGTAAGAATCCCACTCTCCCTGGTCTTTTTCCCCAAAGTTAAGGTGCCTTTTGAAGGTTTCCACGAAAACAAAAATAAAAGGTCATGTCGCCCTGCAGGTCACGTAGTTGTAAGCACCAAGCGAAACAGTGTGGACTCAGCCTTACCAATGTAAATCTTTACGCTTGCTCCCCAAGGGAAGGGTGAAAAGATCTGAGAAGGAACTTTTGTATTCAACTTTGAATAATGTGTGAGTTGATGTAGTACTGGCCTTGTTTTGAATTGTCTTTTTGGACACTGTTCTTTTAAATTCTTCCTTATTCAGTATTTTGTAAGCTCCTCGGATACACTAGGGGACATTTTGTCCCGCAACATGACGCGCATCACTCAATCTACTTGTCGCTGCAACATTGCAAAGTGTCTCGCAACAAGTTGCGCAACATTTCACGTGACGCGGGACATGTTGCTTGCTCCGAGAGTGAGCGCACGCGTCCCGCGTCAGTGTTGCACCATTTGTAGGCCTGTAAAATGTTTCGCGACATTCTCTCGGGACGTTTACGTAGTTGTCCAGCGCGATGTTCTGCAACATGTCGCTCCATTTGTCCCCTAGTCACTAGGGGACAAATGAAGCGACAACAGTTATCGTTTACACAAAATTATAACTCTTTGAAAGCATCGAAAACACTAGGCCCTAGTCACTAGGACCTAGTGTATTCGATGCTTTAAAAGAGTTATAATTTTGTGTTTTCTTTCAATAGTGGTGAGACTGTAGTGCTTCTAAACTAAGTGCTTTACTTTCGCTCAGTCGTTAATTTAAATATAGGTACGTTATACACCGATTGATTAGTTATTCTACTAAAATACAATCGAATCTATCTTATTAGCCTGTATTGTTCCACTGCAGGGCAAAGGCGTCTCTCTCCCTTTTCCAAACAATTCTATCTTTTGTGAGTGCCAGTCCTTACGGTAGGAGTTAAACTCGTCTCGCCATCTTCGTCTCGTCCTGCCGCGATGGCGTCGTGCGTTTAGTAGGACCCAATCGGTGGTTCTCTTAGCCCAATTGTCATCTGCCATGTGGCATACATGTCCGGCCCAGTCCCACTTAAGTTTAGCGGCTTTCTGGGTAACGTCCGTTATCTGGATAATACTCTAATTAGGTTAAATTAAATTAGCAAGCGATACTCCGCAAACGTGATGGGTATCGATATCTAATTTGAGAATTTAATTTGACCCTATTATTACTTTGACCCGGTTATTACTTAAGAACACACTATCAATAGCAATGGCTTTCATTTTGACAGTTCAACAACATTCATTGCGTTATTTACGTTGTTGAGCAGACAAATTTTTCGAGGATATGTAGCAATAGATTAGCAATATGCTTCAAAATGATTCAGATTGAGATTAATTGTTTGTTACGCAATTAGGGTGCAGTATAAACAATGAATTTTTGGTAAATTTGCACTTCGATTAATTCATTTTAGGGGAAAAAAAATTTGTTTCATAGAAATGCGACTTCGTCCCCGTAAAATTTTAGAAATGCGACTTCGTCCACGTGAAATTTTAGAAATGCGACTTCGTCCGCGTGAGATTTTAGAAATGCGACTTCTTTCGTGTGAAATTTTAGAAATGCGACTTCGTCCGCGTGATATTTTAGGAATGCGACGTCGGCTGCGTAAAATTTCTTTTTCCCCCCTTCCCAACCCGTCGCATCGCCTGCCCACGCTATTAATTAGTTTTCGTTAATCGTTCTTTCTTACTTATTTTCTTGTTGCTCAGCTAAAGTCCTAGCGTGATGATAAATAGACTCTAGCCTTCCTCAAGAATTAGGCTATGAAAAGCAGTAGTTCCATTCAAACAAACAAACAAACTCTTCAGCTTTATTATTAGTTAGTAGGTTGTCAAGATTAATTATAACTTAAAGAAATGTGACAAAAAATCCAATATCGCTTGTTAGACAAAGTTACATTTTCACAGCTATTGAACTCAACTATAATGTTGCTATGTTACAAACTTATAAATTCTCAGAAATTCATTGAAGTAGAAAATAAATAGGAAAGGTAAAAAATGCTTCGTGAAAAACGCAAAAAGTTTCATCTATAAGTCAATAATGGAGTAGTTCTTTTTTATGTGAAAATAAGGTTTTATTCTATTATGGGTTCAATATTGAATGACCTCAATATACAAAGGCTTTCGATATTTTATAGGAATAGAAAAAAAGTTGGGCTGACATTGATGTATTATTATTAATTCATTATAGAAAAGGGAACATTAGAAAAAAATATATAAGCAAGTGCCTTATAATTTCATAACCTAAAACATGTATCACCCTATAAAATTGCTGCACTACTGGGAAGCAGTGGGAACATTATAGGCATTATAGGCCGTATGTACAGTCACGAGCAAAAGTGTGTAACCACTCGGCTTTGTTCAAAAGCGATTTACTCTCTTATTTTTTAATTAAATTTTACGTTGTTGTTATCTTAGCATTTTCGAACCCATAGGTATATGTAATGTGTCGTATTTCAACGTTGCATTCGTTATTTCATGAAAAAAAATAAAGTTGCCAAGTGTTGACATATTGGTGCTCGTGACTGTGCAGGCCTCCTCTCTGTGAGTGGAGTAGGCCGTAATACACCACGCAGGCACGGTGCGTGTTGATAGATTTCACAACTGTCTCCGAATTTTTAATTCTCGGACCTGCCGATTTCCTCACAATGTTTTCCTTCAACGTTTTGAGAGCAGTGGTAATGAAATATTTTACACAAAGTAAAGCGCTTGTCTGGCTTCGAACCTACGACCTATAAACTTGTAACCTTTCTGTTAACCTTTTCTATTTCAAGTAATGTTATAAATACCTAACCAGATAAAACTGTTAGAGTGAACAGTTTCTTCGATGAAAATGACAGACGTCTTTGCTATAAAAAAAGAAATAATATCCACTAACAGAATCTTTTTTACCAAAACGCGAATTTCGCGAACCACTGAATATCTTATTCGGAATTCTCGCGGTGTTCCGATATTTACTGAATATGTCACATTCAACTGAGCGTGTTCAAAACAAAGAGAAATCAGCATAAATCATGGTGATACTAATATTGCTAAGGAAAGGAATTCTTTGGTTTCACTGTGGGCATACACAGGGGCGCAGATTGTTGGCAGGCAATCCTACTCTCTATGTCTAAACTAATATTTAAGCTAATAAGGAACGGATTACCTTAACTAATAATGTAGCGGTATCTACAACGCCACATGCGAACTTCGCGTCATACTGACGTCACGCAAAATCCTGCATCTCGCAAGCAGAGTTTACCACGCAACTAGCATATATACAACAGCCCGACATGATTCATGGGGCAGTTGCCCGCCAGACACCACACCTGTCTGGTCAGAGGATCCTCCCTTTTCTATGGAGGATGAGTGAACTTTACACCCTGTTCCTCATACCTCTATAATTTTATAAAAAGAGAAAAGATTTGATTTTTTCTGTTTCTTTGTTACGCTTTCACGCTAAAACGGCTGAACCGATTTGAATGAAATTTGGAACATTGGTAGACTGTGACCTGGATTAGGACAAAAGATACTTTTTATCTCGATATTCCCACGAGATCGACACTTATGCGGGTGAATCCGCGGGGCGCAGTTAGTACTATATGAAAAGTAATTTGTATTTTTGCGATTTTTTCAGCATTCGATCTTTGTTCAAATACTTAAATTGACACTATCTCAATAAGAGGTAGGTTAGGTTTAAATAAAACCGTGTTGTTTTTTTTTTTAATTGTATTCGATATCGAAACCCAAGATGTGGGTAAAGTTTTGCTGGCTAATTTAATATCACCCTGTATAACGAAGCTAAGCACTAGGAAACGATGTTCGAAAATTCACCCCCCGAAGGAGTAAAGTTTGTTCGAGAGTTCGTAATTTTTTGCCGACAGGAGGCGCATGGCTTGTGTAAATATAAATGTAAAAGACGAGGCTCTTTGAGTTAAGGGACGGTCCCAAACGAATCGTTTTGAAAAAGAAATGGGCCATTAACAAGCCCGCGTACCAAATAACGAGCCCTTTAAAAAAACCTTGATTTCCGCGTTACATGTTACTTTAAAATATTCTGGAAAATAAAACAGTGAGGCATAAGGATGCGCATTCTGAAAGTTGGCAACGTCGCAAATAATAGCTGTCAAAAATTTACCTGTTTTTATTCATTTGTTAATGTTACATACATAAACCTACGCTTTCTTTCCAGGATGGTAGGCAGAAACTACAGAACGCTAATTAATTTTAATGATTGATTTTATTAATAATCCTATCCTACTCCTAATAGAAACTAGAAAACGAAATACAGCTATGAGATCTCAATACCAGAATCTATTATGCACGGGCGCATTTAAAACTAGCTTATTAAAAAGAAATGTGATTTGTATGGCTCCTGTAATCTTTCATAAAATACCTGACCAACATAAAAACTTACCGTTGCAAAAATTTAAAAAGCATTTCACAGAATTACTTGTAGATAAATGTTATTATTCTGTGCAGGATTTATTGAATGATAATGTTTTGTGATATCTTTATTAACCACTACTTTGTATTACATTTGCATGCTATATTAAGGCAGAATGTACATGGATGCTATTATATAATTTAAAAACTTGTTTTTATGTACCTACATTCTAAGCAAATAAAGACCTATTCTATTCTATTCTATTCTATTCCTGCTAATATTATAAATGCGAAAGTTTGGATGGATGGATGTTTGTTACTCTTTCACGCAAAAACTACTGAACGGATTTTGATGAAATGTGGCACACAGATAGTTTATAACCAGGAATAACACATAGAATACTTTTTATCCCGATATTCCCACGGGATCGAAACTCATGTGGGTGAAACCATGGGGCGCAGCTATTACTGTAGTAAATTTATAATATCGCTCTATAGTTCACCAAAATATTGATTATTAGTTGCAATAATAACACTGAATCAAGTGTCATAACAGTTTTAGGTGTAAAAAGGGCATTTGGAAATATTGCAAAACCTTTTTTCATAATTTGAACAGTGATAATGGCCGTAATTTACGAGTTTTAGGTCGTAGGTTCAAACCCAGACAGCCGCTTACTTTGTGTAAATTATTTCACCGCCACTGCTCTCAAATCTGTGAAGGAAAACAACGTGAGCAAACCAGCTCATCCTAGAACCAAAGATCCAAAGCCATATGACATCTACCAACCCGCACTGGGCCCGCGTGGTGGATTACGGCCCACTCCGTCTCACTAAGAGAAAGCCCGTGTCCCAGCAGTGGAACATTATAGGCTGTTTAAGAATCAACAGCTATTTGCGATGTGAATACACAGCTTTGGGATACTGACACCTGTTCTAATGACATTACAAAGAGTATTTGAATAGACTTCCCAGAGCAGCTTACGGCTTTCCCACCCACACTACTCGTCCGTATATTTTCTACTAAACATATTTTATTTTCTGATAAAGCTCATAACTTTATTGTTAGGACATTTTTCCAAGAATGTCATGTCATATGATATGGCTCAACCAATGTCTAACGTGTTCTATGAATTCGATATGAATTGAATGAGCATAAAAGCTTATAAGACATTTGACGAATAGTTTGACAAATAGTTGGCTTATATTGATTTGTGGAGTTACACGTGTGTATAGATTGTAGATTTATTTGAGTTCCGAAGAGGAAATTGATTTTAGCAAGAATATGGAGAAAAACGAGCAATGGAGCGCAGTATACTAGGTGTTAAATTAATGGATCGTGTTCGTAACACAATACTGCGCTCCAAAACAAAGATAGCTGACGTGGCTCAAAAAGCTACCCAACTTAAATGGGACTGGCCAGGACATGTCTGCCGCAAACACAAACTGTGGCCCCAAATAACACAGAACTGGTGCCCTGAGACAGTGAGGCGGGGTCGCGGTAGACCACGTAGGAGATGGCGGGACGAGCTGGATAGGTTCCGTCCAACCTGGAAGGAGGACGCGTGGGCTCACGATAGATGGAACAAGTGCAGGGAGGCCTTTGCCCAGGAGTGGGCCAGCGTAGGCTAGTATAAAATAAATGGAGAAAAATATAGAATTGTATGAAACAGGAATGCGAATTTATTGTTGTAAGTAATAATTTATTATTATTTACGATATACAGGCTGATTTTTTAAAGACCAGCCAAATTTAAGGATGTGGTAGAGACCATCAAACTGAACAACTTTCTCCATGGGACCAACATCGTAATCGCGAATAAAAATTCAGCCGTCCCATACATTTAGGTCGAGTAGGTATTGAAGTTTTCTATGGGACAGTTAATAAAATTTTCGCGATTACGCTATTTGTCCCATGGAGAAAGTTGTTCAGTTTGATGGTCTGTACCACATCCTTAAATTTGGCTGGTCTTTAAAAAATCAGCCTGAATAGACGACGTAAACGACGTTGTGCACTTAGTTTAGTGTCAACATTTTTACTAAAACTACCCTTTTACTAAATCCTAATGTAATTTTGTCATGGTGTTGTTGCTGTTGTTTTTGTCAGGGTGTAAAGTTCACTCATACTCTATAGAAAAGGGAGGATCCTGCGACCAGACGGGTGTTGTGTCTGGCGGGCAACTGCCCCATGAATCATGTCGGGCTGTTGTATATATGCTAGTTGCGCGGTAAACTCTGCTTGCGAGATGCAGGATTTTGCGTGACGTCAGTATGGCGCGTTGTTCGCATGTGGCGTTGTGCTACAGTATGTTGTGTTATCACACGGTTTATACATATTCGTTACTGTTTTTATCTAACACAAAATTTATTTAAGTATGCATACACACGTCACGTTGCAGTATAAAACAGATTTACATCCGTCACATCACACATCAGGTCCATTTGAAAACCAGCGTCAGGCACTAGGCACTTTTTGGCGCAGCCGTGAGGCACACTTTCCTGCTAATTTCTTGCATCGGACTTTACACGTTTTATTTGATCTTTATTTTTTTGTTTTTATCTGATGTATGTATCTGGTGTATTGTGTCTTTAGTCTGTGCTAAATAAATGTATTTTCTATCTTTCTTTATAGTACTTACCCACTACGTAAACTCAAACAGTAAACCGTATTATTCTGCAATACTGTAGGCGTCACTGATGAGTCACTAGTCTTTAATATTTTAACGCTTTACACAAACACTGTTTTCATCAAATAATGAAACTATTGTAAATTGTGTACTTCACCAGGGCCAAAATCTCAAAAAATTAAAAGTCATTTATTCAAATTAGGAGAATCAGCACTTTTCGAACGTTAAAATTACAAAAGACAGTCCCCCAAAAACGTCCGGCCTTCACCACTTCCTAGTGCTATCGCTGGGAAGAAGAAGTGGCATAACTAAACTCCCCAGCAGCATAGCTGACTGTTCAGTTAGAAAATACTTGATTGTATACAATACTAGGTACCTATGTTAAGTAATTAACATTACAAGACACAGAACATAAAATTAAATAATTTGCCATATGTCAGCTAGCCACGCCAATATACCAACAAATATAATAAAAACTATACGTACTCAAGCTAAAAAATAATGAATTAAAATATAAATGAAAACTTACTACCTAAATAAAAGCCGCCAGGCATAAAGGGCGTGACAGCTTACATATTTATGCATTGCTGGGTTCAGTTCACATAGCTGTCACTAGAAGTCACAAATGATAAACTAGGACCATCGAAGTAAAATAAATAAACAAGTTAATACTAATAACAATAAACTGTCAGTAAGCTAATTCTGGAGAAAGAACATAAACATTGTCTTGAGAGTTAATTAGAGCGACCAACTATTCTTATCGTGTAAGTAGTCGTTGATGGAATAGTATGCCTTTGAACAAAGGTTGGATTTTACTTGAGCTTTTAACGCATTCAAAGGAAAGTCTAGCAAAGAAGAGGGTATCTTGTTATAAAAGGTTATACCAAGCCCAACAAATGAGTTATGAACTTTACGAAGCCGGTGAAATGGGGCACGTAATTTGTCCTTATTTCTAGTGTTAACACTGTGAATATCACTGTTTTTAGTGTACGAGTTGTAGGTCGTGGGTTCGAATACGGGCAGGCGCTCTTTACTTTGTGTAAATAATTTCACCACCACTGCTCTCAAAATGGTGAAGGAAAACATTGTGGGGAAACCGGCATGTCCTAGAACCAAATATTCGAACACATGTGACATCTACCAACCCCCACTGGGCCCGCGTGGCGGATTATAGCCCACTTCCTCTCGAAGAGAGGAAGCCTGTGTCCCAGCAGTGGGAACATTATATGTAGGCTGATTATGTGTGTGTTATGTGTGGGGGTCGTGGCGTGTTTGTTCTCCTGGACATTCCTTGCCTAAGTAGAAGTTTGTCGGAGGGTAGACGTACAGCAGTGCGATTCTGTAACCATATCACCGTGAAAACATGGGTGAAGTAAGCATGGAGTGAACTGTCATTCCAACTTATGCTTGGGATTGAGACTTTTGACAGCTCACTTCACCTAACTTTTTATGCTGAGATTTTTACAGAATCGATCTGCAGATCTTGTAGCTGTAATTTTGTGAACTAAGCTTTTTATTTTAGTTGTCATCATTATTATTGTTGTTTCTAGTCATGTTGTACGATTACGTACGCTTTGGGTGAAAATCAGGAGGAAACCTGTAATGTGAACCTAGTGATAAACTGTGATTGTAACCTGTTGTTGTTGCTTTGTAAATAAAACGAAGGAAAAGATTACAAGGCCTGTCTTAAGTCCACAATTTAATCAGTGTTAAAAAAACAGTGTTCTGTTTTCAGAGATGCTAATAAAATAATAATGTTTAGCAAAACATCACCCTCTGTTGGTTTAAGATTTAAAGAAACGATTGACGGACTGTGTGAATTAAGATATGGTTAGAAAGGGGGTGACTATCGAGATAGCGATTAATAGAGAAGTATGGAAGAAAAAGACATGTTGCGCCAGCCTCAAACAAATTGGGATAAAAGAAGAGACTGATGCCTCTAAGTTGGTTTAAAAAATATTTCTGCAAAAACAGCTATTGAGAAAACTTCTTAGTTTCATAATCCGCCACTATTACATGTAAAATCCTAGAACAATTAACTATTTAAGCAAAGCTATTTAATTTAATAATACTACTTTTTCAATTTTGCGTACTAATTCAGCTCCAGATACGGTCGACTATTGGTCGTTAGGCACGTAACACAAGAAAGTATCTGATACAGCAGTTTCCAGGCCTCATTTACCCCTTTGCTAATGGTTCGTGTAACTTGTAGGTGATTGTAGTAATCTGAAATGGATAAGATGTGACTAGAGTTTATCTCATTAGGACCACCCCTGAGGATATGCCTCAGGGGTGGTTCTAATGAGATGACCCATACGAATTGGTCGTGGTCCCATATGAATTTTATTAACTTTGCTTAAAATAACTATTATTGAAGTTAACTCACAAACTACCCAAGTTTGTGAGTTAACTTCAATAATACTTATTTTGGGTTGGATCTCTAGATCTTATAATATTCTGTGTAGCGACTGCAACCTATACAGGGTGTTAAATAAATTGCGTGCCATAGCTTAGGGGTATGTTCAGTATCGATAAAGGAACCCAGGAAAAAAAAAACATTTATAAAATATTGCAAGATGAACCTAATTTAGTACCTACTAACTTAAAATAGCAATCGTTTAGAATTAAAATTATTTTATTTGTTTAAATACTTTAATTACTTACCTACTATCGAACGCGTTGTCATTTTGTCCTTCATTTCTCGCGTCCGAATACTAAGGGCCGGCGCATTATTTGCAAATGAAAACGGCTCGCGACAAATGGCGCCCCTAACTCTACGACGGTATGGAAATTACAATTCCAATTTTCCCTTCGTACTTTAACGGGCTTAGGACCGTCAAAATACAAAACCTACAAAAAAGATTTTGTTTAACTAGTATTCAACAGAAGTACGAGTAGGTATTGTATTAAGGAAGTACCTAGTTACCTATCCTTCACGCGGCATTATCGAAGTGTTCGGGCGTAGGTAGCGTAGGTCATAGTGTTCGATAGTAGGTAGGTAACTCTAGGAAATTATTAATTAGCATTTAAACAAAATAAAAACTTATTTTAACCAATTTTTTAATCAATTCTAAACGATTGCTATTTAATTAGTAGGTACTACATTAGGTTCATCTTATGATAATTTTAGTTTTTTTTACATATATTGTTTTACGGGTTCATTAATACTGATACTAAACTCACCCTGAAGCTATGGCACACAATTTCTTTAACAACCTGTATAGTAACACATTAAACTAACTTGATTGAATTATTACAAACTTTACAGAACTACAAAGCAAACTAACTTTGTGGGCTTGGTATGTAACTCCTGGCTAGGAGTTCGTTAAGAAAGGATTTCTCGGAACTATACAGTTGCAATATTTTATTTTATTTTTTTTATTAATAGTCTCCAATTACTATCACTTCAGGTTGTACCTAATGCGATAGCGTGGTCTTAAAATTAACATATAAAATTTAAAACTATGAAAAACGTAAAAAACTAGTATTACTTACTTCTAATACATTTACAAATAATAACTACTTTACTAATTTACCTATATAAAAATAAAATAAAAACACAAAATATGGCCTACTCTAATCTACACTATAATATAAAAAGAACATCAGTATTTTTGCAAATTCACTCAAATGGCATGTAAATACATCGATCTTCACGTGAAGAATTAATAACCCGAATTGCGTGGATCAATGGTGTTTTGGCGAGAAGGTTGGTCCTAGCAACAGGCACGGACAGCAGTGGCGGGCGGCGCCGCCTCCACACATAGCGGTCTGGTACAGATAGACTCAGGCGCTGCAGTACTCCTGGTGGTTATGCTCAATGCCACGAAGTAACCTTACCAGATACGCGACAAGCGATAATTCCCGTCGTACCCTTTTTATGTTTATGGTAGGAAGGTAAACTAATATTATTATTTTTATGGTTATGGTAGGAAGGTAAACTCATATTAATGTTAGCTATAACTATTAACGAAAACAACAATTACAAAATCATAATATTAATAGTGCCAGCGGTAACATGAAGCTAAAACTATCCATTTATCAATTGAACGTGGTAACGTCGCGTGCCAATTTGATACGACTATTAAAAACCTTTGTAGATAGGCATGATACAAACTTGCCCATGCCAACTAGTATTTTTGTAGGTTTTGGGCAAAGGTCGTCTACCCAATAGCATGCTGACTATCGTTATATCTGGTCATGAAGTTATTAATAACTTTTTGTATTGATTGGGTTTTGGTCAGACAGCCGCCTTGCGAAAGAGTGAGTTACAGTTGTAATTTTTTTTTTTTGCTTGAGTTCGTGTAGTTTTTATTATATATGTTGGTTTATTGGCGTGGCCAGCTGTCATATGGCAAATAATTTAATTTAATGTTCTGTGTCTTGTACTGTTAGTTACTTTGCATACCTAGTATTGTATACAATCAAGTATTTTCTAACTGAACAGATAGCTGTGCTGCTGGGGAGTTTGTTGCGACACTTCTTCTCCCCAGTAAAAGCACTAGGAAGAGGTGAAGGGCGGGCATTTTGAGGGATTGTCTTTTGTAATTTTGACGTTCGAAAAGTGCTGATTCTTAGCCTAGTTTGAATAAATGACTTTTGATTTTGAATGATGATGACATGAAGATAGTCATTTGTCTAAATTATTGGAATTAAAATTGACAGATAGTTAAAAAAATACTTTTGGAAAGTTACCAAGGGAACTCGTGATCACCAGAACAAGGGAACAAACAGGTAACCAGTCAAACCCCATAGTGAGTACTAACAAAATTCCCGTCATTCGCCAATAAACGTCAGCGCGTTTTCAACCGCTAAGTGTTTTACTTGTCCCCGTTTTACTTGTCCCCTGGCTCACGTACTTAACAGTGGCGATAAGGTACCCACACGATAAAAAAAAAAGTGCAGTATTATGGTTATTTTTGGGTTATTAACCAGTTTTAACCATGAATCACAAGCGTGGCAAGAGTATAAAGGCGGTTGGCACAATGGTTCATCGCCAACGACATCAGCGGGGCCAACGATTCCGCTGGCGTCAAACGGCGGGCGGTCTTGTTGAGCGAGCCAACATACAAGCTTGCACCAGATCTGGCGCTGCCTAAGGATATTCAGGTGGTGCCATTTGAAGATATATTGCAACTATTGGACAACCATTTTACGCCACAAAAATATAGGTTTGCCGAAAGGTATAGATTTTATACAGCTGGGCAAGTTGAAGGTGAAAGCTGCCCTTAATGGGCAGCGAGGTTGCGTGGGTTGACTGCTCATTGCGGATTTCTAAGAGCGGAGCCTCCCCTTTCTCCTGCCATACTTCCCGGTTCTGAGCGTCTCTCATCCAAGTGATCCCCAGTTTATCATTACGTTTATAATTTTGAAAATTATTCAATTTAAAAAAAAATATTATTAACTATCTTAATGCGGTCTGTGAGTATTGCATCTAGTATACTTCGTTCCATAGCACTTTGGCAGACTCCAAGTGCGGACTTTTGACGCTTTGCTAAAGAACATGTTTGAGTTCCGTAGGTGAGGGTGGAAAGAATGCACATGTCCATGAGCTTTCTTTTTAGAGCTGGACTCCTTCTTAAAGGATAGGCCCATAATCGCAGTACACCGGGAAAAGTGGAAGGAGGAAAGGGAGGCCATTGTCCTGCAGGACACACAGGCTAATAATAATAATAACTATCTAAATATTGTACAGACGCCAGGACATCAAGTTACTACAATCTGTCAAATTTCTTTAATAGATTTTCAACATTATCGCTAAAGCTTTAAGGTTCAAGGTTGATTGGGAAAATTTGACAGTTTCGGGTAACATGACCTGCTGGCGTCTGTACGTATCGGTCGTTTTGCTCACAGTAAGAAGAAACAGCAACGAAAGTTAAAGCACCTGCCATCTAATCTCTTCACCACCCTTGGTTGACTGGTAGAGAATGCCTAAGGCATTAAGTCCGCCTTTGTACCTTTTTGTGCGAAAAGTTTAAATAAATAAATAATAATAAATAAAGTTTTAATCATTAATCTTCATGACTTTGAAAGAGGTGTGCTGCAGGGTAACATCTTAGGTCCAAACTTCAACTTAAGCTATAAAATAACGAGTAAACTACAAAAGGGTCTCGTTTAAAGCTCCGAACTGCTTAAGAGAAGGTGCATCTAAAAGACCAACGTACTCGTAAATAAGTTAACCGTTTAGCTGTGGGGTGGCTAAACTTTAATATAACCGAAGGGTAGAAATTGCTATGAAATAAATTTTTCTTCGTGTTTTTATTAAGCACCACGGTTTGATCGATCAGGTTAGACTACGCTTGCTGCGGTTGGTCCGTGGATGGGTGACCATCTTTCCATACCAAGACTCCTCCGTGCCTCGGAAAGCACGTTAAGCCGTTGGCCCCGGCTGTCAATCGTGGATCTTTGACAGTCGTTACGGGTCGTTAGAAGCCCGAAAATCTGACAATCAGTCTTACCAAGGGTTATCGTATTACCCAATAACTCGGTTGTGGAGGTCAGATAGGCAGTCGCTCCATGTAAAATACTGGTATTCAGCTGCATCCGGTTAGACTGGAAGCCGACCCCGACATAGTTGGGGAAAAGCTAGGCAGACGATGATGATAATGAGGTAAGAATAATAACAAAGTCAAAGTTTTTTATTTGTAAGACATAGGTGGTGTAAAAACAGCTGTTGTTATTAAAATATATAGGAACACTATATTTTGCCCATGACGGCGTATAAATATGAATAAGCAATAATTAATTAAAAGTGAATTCAGCAAAAATAATAATTAAAAAATGTCAACAGTAAAAAATAATTAAGTAATATAAAAATGTATATTAAAATAAATGCTTCAGTCAGATAATTATTGTAGAGATATGTCATAATGTCAAATTGGAATTATATAAAACAATTTTTTTTAGATAATATTTATTAAAAATGCCTAGTAATAAAAATGTTCAATAAAACATAATGTCAAAATTTGTCTGTTAAAAAATCTGAGACACAATAATAACATTTTTGACATAACATCGTTTTTAATTTTTGCTTAAATAAATTAAAATGTAATTTTTTTAGCTCTTTTGTCCATTTATTATTATAACAATATTGTAGTGCTTAACTAAAATAGGTTTTATGATAATAGTGGTTTCATTTAGAGTTAAATCGAGTTTCACAGTTATGGCACGTCGCATTTATGAACTCTAATGTGGGTAGTTCTATGAAACTAATATTACTTTGGTTAGAACGACTACAGTTTAACGGTATCTATACAAATTAATTAAATTTAAGTGTCTGTTTGTAGTGTCAAATTAACAGTTTTTATCTATATGTTTGGCAGGGTGTCGACAAGTCATAATGGTTATCAGAAAAATATAAGAAAAAAAATCAAGTTATGTATTTTAAAAATTAGTTAAAACAAAATAAATAATTTAAAAAAAAAATTCTGTCTGTTCAGGTTTATCTCCGAAACGGCTGGACCGATTTTGACGAGGCTTTAACTGGCAGAATAGGGTTTCGCGCATAAAAATTAAAACCAATGAAATCCAATTTGTTTTCAGACATGCACGCGACCGAAGTTGCGGGCACAGCTAGTAGCACAATATTTTACTGGCAGTGCGCCAGCTGAGTAGCAGCTTGTAACTAAGCCTTATGAGGGGTAATAACCACCTCTATGAAATTCTCGTGAGATCGGCAGAATGACCAGCGATAAGCTACGTATGGTCTGTTCCAAAATTCTGTGACGAAAATGTAAACAAATGGATCAGAAAACTTACTTACGGATTAAGTGCTTTGATTTGATTATTTGTATACTTAAGTCCGTGTTTCATTTTATAACCAGTGTTTTCTGCGATGATTTTTTAATTACAATTTAATAACGTTATTCAAACAATATTTGTTATTAGTTGGAAAAAAATAAAGGTGAAATATAAAGTTGACGCCTTCTAAATACAGATGTACACGTCCATCTGTATTTAGAAGGTGTCAAGTTTTATTGTATTGTGATGAATGATGTTACCAATTATTTTTAGTGAGTGATTGCGTAAGAATTTAACCTGAAAAGATTTTGACATTAACTTGAAGTATCAAGGGATTTTGAACATTGTGCGGTACTGTTAACTTAACCTGCACTTCAATTATACTGCTCTGCATGATAACTTACCGACCCTTGCTCTATCGGACCATACGGCACAACTAATGACGATTCCAGTACAAAAAAAATGTAAGATTAAATATTGGCAGGTTACAAGACGCGACTACTGCAATGAAAATATGACAAAATTTAAAAATTGCTTAGGTAAATTATCATTTTCTGACATTTATAAAACCAATGATCCTAATGTAGCGTACAAATCCTTTTTTGACATATTTTCATTATTTTATAAATTGTGCTTTCCTGAAAATAATATCAGAATTAGCACGATGCGAAAACCAAAATGGGTTTCACGTGGTGTAAAACTATGTAGTAAAAAGAAAAGACAACTTTTATGGCAATATAGACTTAAACCAAATGAGATTAATAAAAGAAAACTAACTTGTTATACAAAAGTATTCAAAAAAATTGTAAAACTCACTCAAAAGGCGCAGAATAATTATACAATAAATACGTCAGCTAACAAATCGAAAGCTACTTGGAAAATTATAAATAACTCAAAATTCAACATTCCAAAAAACGGTATTGACAAAATTTGTGTAAAAGGTGACGTCATCACTGACCCAACGGCTATTGCAGATGCTTTTAATAATTACTTCGTTGACAAAATTAACCCTATAGCAGGATCTGGGAATAATGCTGCATCGCTAGCGGGATCGTCCGAAAGGGTTACCGCTGTCCTGGTACATAAAGGGCTAAGGAAGGAACACGGGTGGGTTTTAGTCGGTAAGAGTCTGACACTCCCTTCTGTTCCACCCAGAGCGGGAGGAGTCATTTGATGATTTCCCATCCTCAAAAAAAAAAAAAAAAAATGCTGCATCGCTGATACCAAAAAGGAAAGATTCCTTTTTTCTTGCCCCCTGTCTGCCAATTGAAGTGTTTAAAATTATAAAACAATTGCAAAATACGACTAGTGTAGGACATGATGGCCTCTCAACAAAAGTTTTAAAATCGGTAGCGGGAGAAATATCACCGCATCTAAGCCACATAATTAATCTGTGCATCGAGACAGGTGTTTTTCCCGATGCACTAAAGATATCTACCATTAGGCCACTATTTAAAAAGGAAAACAAAGAGCTAATGCAATTTTATAGGCCAATATCCCTTATTAGTATAATTTCTAAAGTATTTGAAAAGTATTTGTATAAACAGTTGTATACTTACCTCGAAAGAGAAAATATGCTCGCTAACGAACAGAAAGGGTTCAGAAAGGGTAGAACAATAAACTTGGCAATGTACGATTTTTTGCATAATGTCATGCAAAAAGTAGATTCGAATGTACCTGTATGTACAATATTTTGTGACATGACACAGGCTTTCGACCATGTCCGGCATGACATACTTATTGAGAAGCTGGAAGCATATGGCATTAGAGGTAATGTCTCAAACCATATTAGATCGTATTTAAGCAACAGAACACAATTTACAGAAATTTCAGCCGTAAATAAAAGCAATAAACAGGAAATTATTTATAAATCAAGGGAACGTGTAGTTAAATTTGGCGTACCACAAGGGACTGTCGTAGGCCCGCAATTTTTTATACTGTACATTAATGACCTACCTAAAAGTATTGAACACCCAAAGACACTTTTTGCCGACGACAGTACCATAACAATCGCTTGCAAAAATAGAGACACATACGAAACTGACATTAACAATTCTATAGAATCAATGGTAACATGGTTGGAAAATAATAATCTAAAGATAAACCTTGGGAAAACTAATGTTCTGCATTTTGCCCAAAGATCATCCATACCAAATGTAAATGTCCATTATTGTAATAATAACATAGACAAAGTGAACATAACCAAATTTCTTGAAGTAACTATTGACAGCAAATTAGATTGGAAAGCACATACGGAAGCATTAAGCAAAAAAATTAGTAATTCCACATATGCACTGTATAAATTAGCCCCCATCTTAAATGTTAATGCGCTGCTAATTGCATATCACGGCTTAGTGTCCTCTAACTTAAGATATGGACTAATTTTTTGGGGAAATTCAACAAATAAAGATGTGATTTTTAAAACACAAAAGAGGTGTCTGAGGGCTATGTTTGGACTTCATGTTACAGAGAGTTACAAACCATTTTTAAAGCATATAAAATATTAACCCTTCCATCAATGTACATTTTAGAGACCATTATGTTTGTCAAATCAAATCCACACCTATTCCCCTTAGTGTCAGATAAAGTAGTTCGAAATAGACGCTAATAAGCTTTGTATCCCGAGATCCAGGACAACTCTAATGCGTAAAAGTATATTCTGTATGGCGGCAATCTGTTATAGATTGCCAAAACATTGGAGGGAATTTACTACTGGAAAATTAATAAATATATTAAAGGGCCTTCTGTTAGAGAAAGTATATTATAGCACTGACGAATTTCTTAATGACAAATTAATTTGACTTGTATAATGACATCATAATTTTATTGATAATTGCTTTTTTACATTAGATTTTTTTATTTATTTTTTATTTTTTGTATTATTTACTGTGATGAGCTTATGACACTATTTGATTGTATTTTATTGTACCTTTTAGTCTTAAGTTATGGTCTAATCTAAATTGAATTGCTATATTTGATGTGTGTAATGGACGAAGTTAAAATCACTTGATGCTGTGTAGCGTCCTACGTTTTATATTTGTACGCCGTTCAGGCAAAACATGACTGTCAGATAATTTGATGTAACATCTTGCATGCCAGGTGTATGTATACTCATGTTTTGGACAAATAAAAATTATCTTATCTTAGGTAGAGAAACTACGGCCAGCATTCATAAAGTCACGCATTTTTCGTATGTTCATGTAATACATCAGAGGGGCAATTCTCATAATTTTAAGAACGTCCACAGTCTGATCTCAGTCTCAATCTGTCAAAAATACATCTTCATACATCTAATTTCCCTACATTTTGACAAGTTTTTGACATTTGTTGGTCGCCGAAATGAGACTGCGACTTTGAACGTTTTAAATTACGAGAATTGACCTTCTGATCATATACGCACGCCGGTTGCAAGTACTACATACCTGTCCTTTCTGAAGAACATCATTGATAAAATCACTAATATGACCTTCTAAGGGCATCGCCTGCCGACGTTTCCGCTAATATCTGCCTTGTCAATACCTTTTGTTAGTTGCCTTTCATTCATCCCCTTAACATGACGAAACCTTTTAAGCATACGTTTCAAATGTTGTGAGTAAGTATTAGTTAGAAAACATTATTTTATGCTACCAACTAGGACATAATCTCAATTTGCATAGTATTATGAGCTGCGAACAAGATAGAAGCCACTGAACAGCTATAAAGTTACAGCGAAATAAACACTTAAAGTAAATATACGGTGTATGTTCATAATTATCTAACTAAAACGCTGGAGCTGAGAATGTTAGCTTCTACATCTACTAATATAATAAAACTGAACAGTTTGTTTGTTTTTGCATTTGATAAGCCAATTCGTGGGGAAGGCTCTAGGCTATTTAACATCACGCTATGACCCTTATATGACCCTTAGGAGCCTTGTAAAGGATGATTTCCAGCAAACGGCTCGCAACGCATCGCATCGGAAAGGATACGAACGGATGCGCTGACAGCCGATCGCGTCCGGCAGGATGTTGACGCATACGATCGGCTCCGAGCCGTCGCTTGCGAACGTATCCGTTTCTGCGCCTAGTCAAATAGTTTCATTCCTACCGTGTTGACGTGTTGTAATGCCGAAAGGATTCGATCGGATACGACGACAGGCAAACGGAGCAAATCGCGCGCCGCAGCATTCTTTCGGATACGATCGCATGTCGCGAAAGACGCGGTCAAGCTGCTTGGTAATATAGATTTAAATACTGTGTACACGATTTAATATCGTTTAAAGATTGTAACATCCGTTCCGATCCGATGCGATGCCAGCCTTTTGGTGGAAATCATCCATAAAAAGAAAAAAAGTCAGAAAGTACATGTGCGATGAGACGGAGTGGGTCGGGGGAAAAAGAAATCTCACGCAGACGAAGGTGACTTCGTCTCCAGTTTTAGTATTTGTGTATTTTTCGACTTCCACGTGAATGAAGTCGCGGGCAGAATTTAGTAATAATATTATAGTGCTGTTTCAGGAATGTTAATACAGTGCAACCTTAATATAACCTTACAATATCCCCTTGAATTGTCCGTAAGATTCAATGTAAAATATACCTTTACATTGCGAAGATTTTTTGCGAACAACTTCTTTATAACGAATTTTTAAGTATCAAAAAAAAGTGTAAACCTCTAATTAACGAATTTTGTCAACCCAAAACCTTTATATAACGTTCCCAATAGTATGTGATTCAGTCGCGACAGTTTTTACCTCTTTATAACAAATTTTAGGCCAACCTAACCTCAATATAACAAATCTCAGTTTAACGAATTACTTGATATAACGAATATTTACTTGTTCCCTTCCGATTTGTTGTATCGAGGTGGCACTGTATCACTTTGTAGTTAACTGTAGAATGCAATCATAGAGATGTTTGGTAAGCCTAACCAAAGGGTAATTGTAGCCTAATGGAATGAATCCTGGATACAATTAATAGGTTTTATCTGTTTATTACTATAATAATATGTAACAAAGATGGGCAAAACGAGACACCTACGTTACGCTGCGGTGAAAATTTGTGGTGCTACTGGCGATACTGTTCTTCGGGTCGGCCGGCTCATTATAGCCATCTGAGCGTGGGATCCTGGATTCGATTCCCGGGACCGATAGTGTTACTGGGGTTTTCAATTGGGAATTTGTTAGTAACAGCCTTAGCAGCAGTCTTCCCGGTCCTATCGGACAATGAGCGTGAAGGAAGAGAGAGTGCATTTGTGTCTGCGCACACACTTGTGCATTATAATATCTCCCGCGCCGAAGGCTGGTCTCCGCTGAGATTGAAAGAAAGAAAGAAAAAGTATTTATTGCGACTCGCACAGGAAGATCATAAAACTAAACTAAACTAAACACAATAAAAAATAAAAAACCCAAATTATATAAAAAAGTAGGTAACAAAACCAAATTATATAAAAAATAAAGTAACAAAAGGAAAAATGAAACAGAAAGTCCTGTACGAGGCCAAAAGGCTCCTATCTCAGTATGATGCTACGACATTTAAAAAATAAACGTCGCAGCTCTGGTATTCTGATAGGTCCTGTGATGTCACAGGCAATTACAGTAATAAATAAATAAATAATCTATCTTATTATTTAAATATATATAATTATTTAAAATATTATCAAATAAAACAAATAATTCATTCTTAATCCGCGCCAGACGCCAGATTGGTCGCCATGACCGAAATTCGGTCTGGAGGACTTTATAGCCATTTCATACAATTGTCAAAGAATGCTAGTTGTGATTGGAATATACGGTCAATTTAAGTTGGTAACGAATTTGATAAGCAAGTAATTGCCCTGGCCTTACCTTTAAGTTCACTGCCACTGAAAAACCTGCATCCAAGTTTTATATCAATAACGAGTGCAATATTTCATATTATAAGACTTTCCTCACAGTGAGGGCTATGAACCGGTACGTTATTAACCCGCTCTATCTATAAACATCGGGTATATGAGCATGTAGTCTACATGCCCTTTTTAATAAACGAGATATATGAGATTTCACCGTAGATGCTAGTAATTTTGTGATGATAAAATTGTGTGAGAAAATCGGTAGGTACATTACGGTACATTATATTACCAACCTACCTGTTACTTAGAATATATTGCAATCTAATAATATTAATTATGAAGATATAGGTGCAGGTACTGACATAGAAAGAAAGAAAGAAAAATAGTTTATTCCGAACAAACAAAACGCACATTACAAATTTAAAAAAAAAGATAAAATGTACACATAAAACCTAGTCAAAACCCTCGTGAGTACTCAAGCAAATAAAATGTTGACAATTTCGTCCATTGTTTGATGTCAGGGCCAGGGACCAAAGACAACACACATTAATATTAATGAAATTTCAACACATTGTAAATTACAATCTGGACTTAAATATTAAATGCAAGGACAAAATTATTAATGAAACAAATGTGACTAAATTTCTTGGACTAGACATAGAAAACACTTTAAAATGGAATTCACATATTGACAAAGTATGCAGTAAGCTAAACCAACATTCCTATGCTTTGCACGTGTTAAATAAAACGGCCAGTCGAGCAACAGTCTTAACGGCGTATTATGGTCTAGTAGCCTCAACATTGAGATATGGAATTATATTTAGGGGCAATGCCACCGGTAAAGATATGGCATTTAAGTGCCAAAAAAGGTGCATTAGAGCTATTTATAATTTGCAGACAACGGACAGCGGCAAACCGTTTTTAAAAAATACGAAAATATTAACTGTGCCGTCGCTGTACATCTATGAAACGTCTATGTTCGTCAAAAATAATTTACATAAATTTGATCGAGTAACTAGGCAGCGCCGCCGTTGTGATTGGTTACCAACAGTCGGATCCAGAACCGCACTATACAGAAACAGTATTTTTGTAGTGGCTCCGAAGGTCTATAATAAATTACCAAAATGTGTAAGGAGTGAAGATAGTGTCCGCAAGTTCAAAAGTAAATTGTATTTATTTCTAATAGATAAGACGTATTACTCTATCGAAGAATTTTGAAATGATAATATATGACATTACCAGCCCTTTATTATAATTTACCATTGGCATGCATTTAAAAATAAATTATAATTGATTATTTATGTATTAATAAAACATTTAATTGATATTATTTACTTGAACGTGACTTTGTATTGTATAGATTCAGACTTATTACTGAAAAAACTAATATTTGTACCTACACCAATTTTATTGGTAGGACATAGAGCTCGACCAAAATGTATATTTAAGACCTTATTGTAATACTTGTGTTCACAAATAAATAATGATTGATTGATTGATTGATTAATTGACATTGACAATACAAATCAATCCATGATGCGCCCTATTGGTAATATGCGATTCCTATTAGTATTATTTTATATGCGGTATATATTATGGTATACGATACCCCTTGGTAGGACTGGTTGTCAGAATTTCGGGCCTCGGATAACCCGTAACGACGGTAAAAGATCTGTGAATGACAGCACGGACCAACGGCTTATCGTGCTTTGTGAGGTACGGAGATATGTATTGATATGTAGATAATGGACCATCACCCGTCCACGGATCGACCTCGGAAAACATAGCGTAACCTTCGTTGAGCCCGTGCGGCTGTCATTATTCAGCCACGAGCCCCTCTCATCCATCCTTTACCAGCATTTAGTATTTACTGGCAATACCGTCTGGGTTCAAATCCCTAAAGTTCAAAACCCCTAAAACTTCTAGGAGTTGCAAGTAATCAAATAGTTAAATTGCATCTAACAATTAAGTTTGTTTCAGAGTCAATTTATTATTGTAACATTGTCTGTAAAATATTAGTCCTTTGTAATTGAAAGTTTAATCTGTTCTGTATCTTGATGTGCAGGGAAAGTCTTTAGACTACATATTTGAGAAATTTTGAAGTTGAAAGAAAACATTGAAAGTTGGAGCTAGGTGATCGTTACAAGTTTGTCTTAGTTTGGCTTTTCGTTGTTGTTCGTTTCGTTAGTTATATCCTAGACTTTTAGCAATATTTTTTTTTCTGATTTTCTCTTCTGTGGCTATCTCTTTACATGACTGACAGTTCAAAAATGTGGAACTGCCTAACAGCATAATCAGATTCTCTCTGCTGGGACACAGGCCTCCCCTCGGTGTGAGGGAGTGGAATATAATCTTCGATCAATAATACTGCCGCGCTAATTAGAAACGCAGTAAATAAGGTTTTTTGGAAAATTGAGTTAATTATAGATTCTGAATCCTCGTAATAAGCTTTATATGGTCATTTGATCCTTATTTTGATAGCTGTTCGGGAAGTGGTATTTTTAATAAGCAAAAACGCAGCATGTTTTTGCTGAGAACTAAATTACTGCACAACTGCAGTAAGACACGTTACTGCGCTTTGCCTTACAGTATTTGTTTAAACTTATATTTTTTTACTAGTAAGAAGCGCAGTAAGAAGCACTTGCTGCTGTTATGATTTGTAAATTATGTTTAATGAATAATTTAAGGATACTACTTATAAATGCAGTAATATTGGATACTGCTCTTTTTCTAAGCACTCCATTTCAATTGAAAGAAGAGGAAATACGTATTTAAAATGCAGTAAGATGGAGAGAGAGATTTAAGGCTAATTTCAATATATGTTTTATTTGCTATTTAAAATAACGTAATTAATTAAATATACGTTGTTTTATTTAATTAAAAAGTGGTTAGGATGAATATAACCAAGTAATTCACATTAAAATACAATTTTTAACAGCTATAAGTCACTATTGCACTGCGGTTATAGTTTCTAGTCGGAGTGACAACAATAATTGAATAAAATAAAATAAACGCAGTAAACTGCGTTTGCTAGTAGAAAGCGCAGTCACTCCAAACTTACTGCTGTTACAGCTTGTAATACTGGAGTTAGTTTTGAAGACCCTGCTAAGCATAAATAGTTTTTTTTTGTTTTAAATTAGTTGTATTAAACATATAGAGAATTGGGTTAGTTCATAAGAAACAGTGCATATTCTTATATTTGTTATGGCCGCATGGCCGCGAATCATATTTTAATCAACGTACAACTTAGTACTGACCAGCAAATTGCAAAAAACGTAAGAAAATTTGAATTTCGCGGGCTACGTTGGAGCATCCACCTTATGTGTCCGTTCACATAGACCAGCTCGGAGAGGAGAGTACATTATTGTCGCGTTTAAAAAAGAGTTTTGGTTCATTGAAATAAGGTTGACCTTTTCATGTTACTACTTTTTTAAATGACAATGCTTAAGAGCTGACCTAACGCGCAGTGACATGATAAAATCAACCTTATTTCAATGACCCAACTCTTTTTTAAACTCGATATAAATGTACTCTTCTCTCCGAGCCGGTCTGTGTGAACCATAGACCTGTTTTTTACATTTCTATGGTGTGAGCGGATACTAAGTTTGTCGAGGGCTTTTATATAATTTACATTATCTACTTCAAGAAAAAAGAGGTCAAAGTAACAGGCTTAATTAGTGGTTCTGTATATTTGAATATAAGACCTAAGTACTTTGCCTTTAACGAAGGTAAAGCCCTAAAGTCTAGAAGTACTAAAAAGCTGTTTTTAGTACTTCTAGACTTTTGGGAGTTTATAATTTGTAATAGTGCTAATTACTAGAGGCAAGTAAGTTCTTTGTGACTTTAATTATAAACTTGATATTAATACAGGGTAGCAGGGATATGGACCTTTTGTCGATTACGATGCATTCTCTCCTATTTCGGCCACATAGTACGCAGAGGCGATGAAAGTTTGGAAAAACTGATTGTGGTTGGGATCCAAGCGATCAGAAAGGAATCATCGTCCTCTAAGTTGTACACGGTGGTAAGGGATGCGCTGGACAGAAACCGGTGGAGACGGATCATCCGCTCCAGATACAACTCCGAACCTGACCACGATTTTCAGACACGAGGGACCGACTACAGAGAGAGAGGGGGACATCGACGCGCAAACTGAAACCATGAATTCAGCACATAACTCTAAACCCCCTTGAGTAGAATATTTCTAATTAAAAAAAAAAAGTCAGTTGTTTCATAGGAAAGTGACCAATACCTAAGCGGTCAAAATGTATGGCAGAGAGATAATTAAACTAAAAAAACTAATAATGTACTGAATTCATGCTAACAGGTTGTGCGTCAATGTCTCTGCCACCCTATATGCAGGGTCAAATTAAATTAGCTAGCGAAGCTCCGCAGACGTAATGGGTATTGATATCTATGAAACCACGGGGCGCAGCTAGTACATGTGTACATGTGTGTGAAATGAATACAAAAATGCTTTGAAATCTCGAAACACATCATTGAAATGGAACCTTTAATTTGACAAACCTTATTGCAAAACAGATTTGACGATGCAAGTCGTTTTTGCTTCAATTTTGTATGCCAGAGGCAAGAAAAGTGTATCCATTCTTTGCTATGCTTTATTTCATATACACATATGGCGTACTTTTTTATTTTAGTAAGTATGTAATTCATACCGTGTGTTTTAAAAAATCAAGATGTTTTAACTGTTCAATAAATGCGAACGAAAATTAGTGATTTACATAATGTTTATTTAGGGCAAGATATGTGAACTAAAACACACTAAGTATATGTGGTTAAGATCGTGTTGGATTCAATGGGGTCCTCCAAGGTTCAATTTTCGGTCCAATTTATTTACTGCATGCGTTGTGTTAATTCGAGTTGTTTCACTACGAGTATTTGCAAAGTTAGATTGAGTTTGAATTTGTCCTGTAATGATGTAAGTTTTTATTAATATATCTATAATCAAGAAGTTTTTCGATTCCATACGAGTTCATATATTTTGGGCTAAGTTTTATGTATTTCTTTTATATTCTTAATTTATGTTTTCTTTTGAAAGTTACTTCTTTTGTAACCACCTAAATAAAGGGTGTGTGTTTACGTATAAATACATACGCTTTCCTCCCATGGGGGTAGGCAGAAACTACAGAACGCTAACTACTATGATCTTTACATACTCCTTCTTCTTCGTTTATGACGTATATTTTCTCATTTTCAGGTGTAAATTCACTTTCAGTACGTAGTGTTCAATCAACCCGAAATCGAACTACATTTCTCGAAGCTCTATTCAGCAATATTACATTATCCCGTGTAATAAGATTTTGCTGTATTTATGTACAGTGTATACACGTAGTAGGTACATACGTCTCAACCAAGGCAATCGAGAATGTATTGACTCCAGTTCGTACGATATTGTATTTGCAATAACATGAAATGTTTCGGGAATCACAGCAAGACTTCAATATGTATGTTGGTGATGGAAATAATAGAAAGGTCTTATAAAATTACAGCTTGTAAACAGAACTTAGAGGGGGTGTACGGAACAGTAGAAAAATGTAACCTTTAGAGCGGTTTTGCATTGCATCCGATCCGAATCCGAGACCGATCCGATCCGGTCTGAAGTAGCCATGGTACTATTTGTATGAGGGGTTGCGCACTACATCCAAACTCAGTCTGTCCGAATTTAGACCATTCCTAATTCGGATTGAACTCGGAATTCGGATTCTAATCGGACGTAGTGCGAAACCGTTCTAAGCTACGTAAGTACTGACTGGCAGTGCCTAGAGCCTAGCGAGCCTGAAGTGGAACGAACGCTCTAAAGTTTTCGCTACCGGCCGCACTGCGGGCTTAGCGTCTTCACTAGTCGCCTAGCGTGTATCGAAGGAAGTTAAGTCAATGGTCTCTAGGCGCTAAACAAGCCACCTGTCAGTGCGTTCGTAGCCATAGTCTGTCCAAAGTATCTCATAAAAGTGTAAACAAACCCCTCATGTTCAGGTGAAATTGTTAGGCAATCACTCACTGGAGGAAATTCTCTAATCTGTATTTAGTATCGAGGTTTTAACTTTACGCCTCACCACATTTTCCAATAATTATTAATTGAAAAACATTATTAAAAAATTGTAATATAAAAATTTTCGTAATTACAACGCCACATGCGAACCACGCATCATACATACGTCACGCAAAATCGCGAAACTAGCATATACAACGGCCCGACTTGAATCATCGGACAGTAGCCCGCCAGACACGACACCCGTCTGGTCGGACGATCCTTCCTTTTCTATGGAGGATGAGTGAACTTTACACCCTGTTCCTGACACCCCTATAAAATAATTGTATCAAAGCACTCAGTTTGTAGGCACACTACAAATTGGCATCCACAGGTACGTTTTGTATATTCTAGCCACATACACAGGATCACACCAGAGAACTTCACAGCAATTAAGCTAGTCTGAAATTAGTTCCATAACATGAAACCTAAATGAACACTTTGAAATCCCAGCACAGCTAATTTCCATTCCAAAAACAGCGATGTTTCGCAAACTCTGCGTTTAAGGAAGCTTACCACAAGATATAACGTTCGTTACTTTACAAGCAGATTACCAACTACTATGTAATTGTATTTGGCGTGAAACCGCTTGTAGTCACGTACAGATTCATAGTTTAAAACAGAGGTCACATAGAAGGCAGGACGTATATTTTTAAGTAGGTACTGAAGGCACCTCTCTGGGTTCGAACCTACGACCTACAACTCGTCAGTCACGGCCGTTACCACTGGGCCACCACAGTTCGGGGCACCACACCCAGGTTCGAACGCAGACAGGCGCTTTACTTTGTATAAATTATTTCATCACCACTGCTCTTAAAACGGTGAAGGAAAACATCGTGAGGAAAACGGCATATCCTAGAACCAAAAATTCGAAGACATGTGACATCTATCAAGCCGCACTGGGCCCGCGTGGTGAATTACGACCCACTCCCTATCACAAAGAGGAGGCCTGTGTCCCAGCAGTGGGAACATTATAGGTTGATTATGTAAAGGTTTGCCAAAGAGCGATGGAGCGAAGTATTCTAAAAATTAAACTGACCAATCGCATCACCGCTCCAATTCGGAACACCATACGCTCCAAGACAGGCATCGCTGATGGTAATGATAAATCTGCGATACTGAAGTAGAACTAGGCACAAGTGCAGGATGTATAGGGACCAATGGGCTAAGACCGTCCTCATCATCATCAGCCTATAGAATTTCGAAGACATGTGACATCTACCAACGATTTACAACGATAACGGCCCACTCCCTCTCATAGAGTGGAGGCCTGTGTCCCAGCAGTGGGAACATTATAGGCTGATTATGTACAATGTCGGTACCTACATACTACATAGTAAAAAAAACAACCGACTTCCAAAAAAAACACTGCAAAGAGAAAAATAATTTTAATTTCGGAAGTCGGTGTCACTGGTTCCGCATTTTCGTTTTTTTTTGTATTTTTTTTATGCTTGAGTACGAGTTTTTTGACTATGTGTATCTTGTTTTTTTTTTTTATTAATATTATTTTTTTGTTTTAATTGTGCGTTTTGTTTGTGCAGAATAAAATATTTTTCTTTGTTTCTTTCTTTCTAAAGATGGTCACCCATCCACGGACCGACCGCGGCAAGCGTAGCATAACCTGATCGAGCGACCCGTGCGGCTGTTATTACTTAGCCACGAGCCCCATGAGGACGACTATTAGAGAAGTATGGAAGAAAAAGACAGGGGGGGGGCTACTCCGAAGTGCAAAGTGTGAAAGTTCGGATCGGACCGACACATGGCCGAACCGAATATTATTGAAAAATGCGAAAAAAGTTCGGATCGGCTCAGTTGGGTCGGGACCATAGTCAATATTCGAAAGAGTGTAGGAGTGTAGGATCGGAACCGACCGAACCAAATAGTAACTGCGTAGCAGGAAACGGCCGAACATTCGGCCGATACTACTTCGGAGATAGAAAAGTTAAAGTCTAAGTAAATGGCGTAAACTCATTGGGGTCTGAAATGACAATGGGCGTTCCTCAAGGTTCGATATTGGGTCCATTCCTCTTTTTAGTTTATATTAATGATTTACCCAAATTACTTCAAAATCAACCGAAGATGGAACACCATCTTCGGTTGATTTTGTGACCGTCGGTCTATTTTAAAGATCAATGATGTGTCATCTGCAAATAACAATTTGCAGATGACACATCATTGATCTCTAAAATAGACCGACGGTCACAAAATCTTGACGACGTGAATAACTCTATTCTTCGGGTCCAAGATTGGTTTACGGTAAATAATTTAGTACTTAATGAAAAAAAAAAACCAAATGCATTAGATTTAAATTACCTAATGTTAGAAGTAGCGAATGTGACATCATGTTGAATGGCCAAAAATTAGAATATGTTAATCAGACAGTTTTCCTAGGAATCACGCTAGACGAGAAATTACAATGGGGACCTCATATAACATCTATTGCGGGGCGGCTAAGCTCGGCCGCATAATTATGCTGTTAGAAAGATAAGACAGTTAACAGATGAAGAAACCGCGCGTTTCGTCTATTTTAGTTACTTCCACAGTATTATGTCATATGGCATTTTACTGTGGGGTCGGGCTGCTGACATTGAATCCATTTTTATTTTGCAAAAGAGAGCTGTCAGAGCCATTTAGAATCTACGTCGCCACGAATCTCTTAGGGAACTATTTAAAAGGGTTAATATTATGACGATACCTTGCCAATTCATTTATGAAAATATTATGTATGTCAGAAAAAATCTACATCTTATTAATAAAATAAGTGATAGACATAATTTTAATACCAGAAATAAAGATAAATTAGATCAACCTTTTTTCAGATTATCTAAAGTACATACATCTTTTATGGGGTACTGTGTTAAATGTTACAACAAAATACCTTGTGAAATATTGCAATTAAAGGTAAGAAAATTTAAAACTTATATTAAAATTACACTTTGTAAGCAAGGTTATTACAAATTAGAGGATTATATCCAAGATAAGAATGCTTGGAAACATTCTGGTCCTGCTCCATAGGACAATCTCTAGAGTCTAGACAAAATCAAACTGGTTGCTAATGTAATTGTATAATTTATTCTTTTTTTTTTCTTTAACATTGATTTACATTCTGTAATTACTTGGGGTCACACCCGGACTTATTAATCCTTATTTATTTATGAAAATCGTCTACTTTTGGAATGTTTGTGAATATGTGAGCACCATGTATCTATCACAAAGTTAATTTATATGTCATGGTTTCATTTATCCATTTTAATTCTTTTACCTATTGTGGTATAGTAATTTTATCTTTAGGTGCATCGGCTTCACATATAATTATATAAATAATGTATGCAAAATATTGTAAAACATTTTAAAAGAGTAACGGTGGAGCTTCTTGCCCATTCTTCTCCATACGAAAACTACCTTTTGAAAGGGGCGACTAGAATCAATTTCTTCTTTTATGTGCCTATTTGAAATAAATGATTTGACTTTGACTTTGAGTAGACCCCCCCGTTTGGCCGACCCCAAATAAATTAGGATAAGTGCTGCAGAATGGTGAATTAAACTCACTGATAATTAGTAGATTATAAAAACGGTCAAGTGCGAGTCGGACTCGCGCACCGAGGGTTCCGTACAAATTTGTAGGTATGTAACTAAAAATTTATGGTTTTCGTAATTTTTATATATATATTTTTTTAAAACGTTGCCCCACACTAGGAATTTCTCCTGTATTGTGGGTGCGTTTATAAACATTTAAACTCACATATACAAAAAGCCAGCAACTACTTGTAGGTCATACAAATATTTGTTCCGTGTGGGAATCGAACCCGCGACACGCAGCGCAGCAGTCAATCGCTTAACAACTGCGCCAATCGTGTTGTCAAACCGTGTCGCCTTTATCTGCGCTATAAGACCTTCGTACCAATTTCAAAATTCTGAGTTCACGGGAAGTACCCTGTAGGTTTTGGTTCCCTTACGAGTGTCGAAAATTTGCGGCATAAACGGCTGTATCTTTTGATTGCGTTGGCTCAAAAGTTTGATTTTTTTCACAGCTCCAAGAGTTAGTAGACCTGAGTATTTGATATAAATTCCAGCTTGATACCTCCACGCGTTCCTGAGAAAAAGGGTCTTAACAGACAGACAGACGGACGGACGGACAACAAAGTCATCCTATAAGGGTTCCGTTTTCCTCTTTGAGGAGTGGCTAGAGAGGCGTCACGGCGCTCTCACCTACCGCCTGACGCAGGTCCTCTCCGGACACGGATGTTTCGGGAGGTTCCTGCACATCATCAGGCGGGAGGAGACGCCCGGGTGTCACCACTGCGAGGATCGCCCAGAGGACACGGTGGAGCATACGGTGGAGGTCTGACCCGCTTGGGCAGAGCACCGCCGTGTCCTCGTAGAGGCGATCGGCAGTGGCGGCGACCTCTCGCGTCCGGCCCTGGTGCAAGCCATGGTCCGGGTTGACGGGGCCCGACAGGGCCGAAGCCTGCCGGGGTAGCGGGATCGTCCGAAAGGGTTACCGCTGCCCTGGTACATAAAGGGCTAAGGAAGGAACACGGGTGGGTTTTAGTCAGTAAGAGTCTGACACTCCCTTCTGCTCCACCCAGAGCGGGAGGGGTCATTTGATGATTTCCCATCCTGAAAAAAAAAAAAAAAAGGGTTCCGTTTTATTCTTTCGAGGTACGGAACCCTAAAAAATGCCACATTATCCGCTTTCTATATGACTTGTACTTTTTAATACATGGGTAAGTAGTTAAAGTATCAAACCAATTTACTGAAGTGACTGAGAATTTGCGTGGGAAGAAAATGCAGCGTATAATCAAATGCATTGGGTACATCTTTGGTTAAACTACGTATTTTAAACTGTTAACCTTTGGCAGAAACATTGTATTGTTAAAAAATAAATCTTTAACGTAGAAAGTGTTTAGTAATAAAATTTAACCCAATGACGGTTACAGTTCGAATAAAAGTAAACCTCCTACAGATAATTGCTAAAAAGAACGATCAACTTATTCACTTTATAGGTACCTATATTCAAATTTTATTTATGTTTCAAATCGACGTTATTTCAAGTTAAACAAATATCAACTTTATTTTGATAGTCATTAAGTTGATTTCAGAGTAACTAGCACTATTAAAAAATTTATAAAAATGTTTGAAGTTGTAGCGTTAACTAAACTTTATTGTGTAGGAATTAAAGTTATTTTTCCATAAACTCATACTCTTTACAATATTTACATTTTTGGCAAATATGTCGCGATATTAGATTACGTAACTTCTTTCATTCGTAGAGTAGGGCTTAAAGTACTTTTTGATAAGTCCATTGATCAAATATCCATAAAAGACTGGTTACTCTTCCGATTTAGAATAATGAATCTCCACGAGTGAGAGTACTGCGCGTTCCTCTGACAAACTCAAACTCAAATCATTTGTTTCAATTAAACCATTTACAGGCACTTTTGAATTGTCAAAATTAAATAGTCGGTCAGTTAGTGAGAAAGTTGAAGCTAGTTGCCCATTCCAAAACGTAGATCTCTATGGAGAAGAACGGGCAAGAAACTCCAAGGACACTCTTTTAAATTAAGATATTATTACAAAATCCTGGGTACATTATTCTTATTGCTTCTATATGTGAGAACAATGTAAAAAAGAAACAATTTAAAATATTAAATTATAAATGAGCCTTGGCAGTTAAGAGATGACCATTCTCAACCGACGGCGCCAGTTGACGTAACCTGGGCAGTCGTCTGCCCACCACCAACTTCCAGTCAAACGTATTATTTCACGGCGTCAGCTAGTTCTGCTATAGACACATCATCATCTGCCGAGCCTTTTCCCTATGTTGGGGTCGGCTTCCAGTCTAATTAGATGCAGCTGAGTACCAATATTTTACATGGACCGACTGCCTATCTGACCTCCACAACCCAGGTACTCCTTGGTAAGAGTGGTCGTCACAGTTTCGGGCTTCTGACGAACCGTAACGGCTGCGGAAATACGTTAAGCCCTACTCTACGAATGAAAGAACTTACCTATACCTGTAAAATACCTACTGTAGACACGATAGAAGAAAATGCTCTAACATTTGCATAAAACAAATTATATAATATACCATATAGAAAACACCAAAGCCCTTTAAATATGATGAAGTGAGGAAACTTATCAAAACAACAATAGACACAAGTAAAGAGCATGAATCTTTGAAGATGTAATTTCACGCGTATTATCTGCATGATAAATGGGGACTCTTAATCGAGCGTCCATCATTGTTGGGAATGCTTGAACAGCGGCATTCGTTACGACGATTGTTGATGTTTATGTTGGAGCTAAAGTGTTACTGTTTTATTTATTTAGGTAGAACTGTAAAAGGAGGTCATTTTGACGTTATCGAAGAATTTGGAGATGTAACTCATGATGAACAAAACATAGGGGCTAGATAGTTGTTATTACTAGAGGTAACATTTGTTGTTACGTGTAGTGTGAGCCAATAAGAAGGGAATAACTTCAAATCAATTGGCATAGCCTTTTCCCAACAATGTTCGGGTTGGCTTCCAGTCTAACCGGATGCAGCTAAATACCAGAATTACTGGTGGAGCGACTGCCTATCTGACCACCACAACCCAGATACTGGGTAACAACTTCATGCATAAAAAAAGAGTTTTAAGATAAAAGAGGAAAGTAAGACTTGGTATAAAAAAGACAAGACAAGATCGAACAACGGTAAGACAAGAAGAGGGAAAATATTTGATGATAATAACGGCACGAAAATAAGCAGTTAAGCAGTCACTCCATGTGAAATAGTGGTACTGGATGCAGTGAACATCATGTTAGACTAGAAGCTGACCCCAACACAGTTATAAAAAAGCTAGGCCGATGATAAATAACAATAATTAACATAAAATTAAAAAAACTTAAAATAATAACATGTACAAGTTTATAAAAGGGAGAAGAAATAATCAAAGGGCATCAAAAAATTCGTCCGCATCGCTGTCAATAGGAAACGTGCCCAAAAGGCTGGCAGTATTGCCACGTTGTATGGCAATGCTGATTCTTTGGCCAAAAAATAGGCTAGCCCTCTGGTCACGTAAAGAGTCGACTAACCGCTTAGCGATGACTCTTCTATTAACATGAAAAAAAATGAAAATACTAATTCCATAGGCCTAAAACCTAGATTCCAATCACCTATACTTGTTGACCCAGATGATCCAACAGACGCGAACGTGAACAGAGACACACACCAAAACGAGTATTAAAAGAAAGTTCCAACACTAACTTGTTTACTGCATGCATAATTATTTCTGTCGGATGAATAATTATGGATATGACAAAACGTTAAACTTGATGATTTATGATTCCTTTTAATATGAGAAAGAGTCATTCAAATATTTGTTCGATTATGGTATGTACAAACTTGGCGAAACTGACTCTTTCTGGCAATATTAATACATATACCCTGTCCATTAGATTAACCTTTTCTAACAGCTGTCTTAGAAAGTAACATATTCCAGATTACGTAAAAGTTACTCGTAACTTTAAAACGCGTAATAAAATAAGTATATAATCTGCCTTATCTTATTGAATTATCTTATTTATGGCTTCTTACAGAAGTTATAATACTGTACGATCAATAAGTATCAATAAATGTATTGTATATTGCTGCAATCACTAGTTTCATTTGTCAAAAAACGGTTTACCTAATGGACAGGGTATAGTTGGATGCCGCCGGGGCTGCGGGTTGTTGCCGCCGGGGCTGCGGGTTGTTCGAAAGGGATACCGTGGCCCCTGGCACAGGCAACTGAAGGAACACGGGTGGGTTTTAGTCAGTAAAAGTCTGACACTCCCTTCTGCTCCGCCCAGAGCGGGAGGCATTTGATGATTTACGACCCAAAAAAAAAAAAAATGGTATAGTTGGAATGTCTTTAAGAGAAATTTTTCAACCGACAGATATTTTTTGTTGGTAAAACAAAATTGACGTCTGACAGATTTTGTATGGAAGAACTGACAAAAATTCAAAACTGTTCCTCGGATAAAATTATCTGGCGTCGTAAAAATCAGCCCTTAATAAAATACTTATGACTGGAGCCGAGAGAGCGTCATCGACCGACTGGAGCCGCGTATACCCGATTCAGCATCACCAAACCGAGCGCAACGGGTAAAATCAAAAGTAATTTATTCAAATTAGGCTGAGAATCAGCACTTTTCGAACGTCAAAATGACAAAAGACAGTCCCCCAAAAACGCCCGCACTTCACCACTTCCTAGTGCTATCGCTGGGAAGAAGAAGTGGCGCAACAAACTCCCCAGCAGCACAGCTGTCTGTTCAGTTAGAAAACACTTGATTGTATACAATACTAGGTACCTTTGTTCAGTAATTAACATTACAAGACCAGAACATAAAATTAAATTACTTGCCATTATGTGAGCTAGCCACGCCAATATACCAACAAATATAATAAAAACTATACGTACTCAAGCTAAAAAATAATTAATAAAATTAAAATGTAAATAAAAACTTACTACCCAAATAAAAGCCTCCAGGTATAAAGGGCGCGTCAGCTTACATATTTATGCATTGCTGGGTCCTGTCCACATAGCTGTCACTTCAGAACACTTGGGGTCAGTTTAGAAAGAGCGCAAAGTACGCCTTAAAAAGTTTTCACTTCAATAATTGGTAATCCTTTTTAGTTGGCATAGCTCCATTCTCCCCAAACGGAACGGAACGGAACTTCCCCATGAGAAAAAAATACCTGCAATGCGGACGTCGAAGGAATGCGTTCTTGACACCCGTCAGTTTCATACAAATGAATACGTGTTTTGCGAATTTGATCTTTACTAGTGACTAGAATTGTCGCACTGATCGTATCAGGAACGCATTCTCTCGAAGGCCGGACTGCTCTGTTCTGACCTATTCTGTAAAAATCTCACCATCAAAACTTGGGTAAAGTGAGCTTGAAGTGAACCGTCATTCCACCTGATTTACTAGTGTCACATCCGATCGATTCTGTAAAAATCTAACCGCGAAAAGTTTGGTGAAGTGAGAAAGAAAGAAAGAAATAGTGTGTAATAGTGTCAATCCCTTAGCATTATTTGGAATAACAGCTCACTCCACGCTCACTTCACCTATGTTTTCGCGGCGAGATTATTACAGAATAGACGTGCAGTATGCAGAATCAACCACACTTCATCTTCAACATCACTTTATATTTCCGAGTACACCAAACACAGCATATAACCATAATTTTACAAACTGGAACAAGTTCCCCTATAGAAGACCGTCGTAAAGTCACAAAATTTCCGTAATTTAGTTATTTTTCACTAGGAATGCAACTGACGGATGAAAATGTCGACGAAACTGCAATGTGCATGGAATCTCCGCATTCAGACGTAGATGAAGAAAGAAAATTTTTATAGATGCGGCATTCGCGCTCTGAATGCATTCTGAATGCCTACAGGGCCAGTAGGTAGTTAATTTGATTTTTCTACGAAGTATACACACAACAACAAGAATATAGAAATATGGATTCCACAAATAATAAGTGGCAACCCATTTTCAAAATAAAAATTAAATTAAAAATTTAAAAAACCCCCGACACAAAATAATAATAAAAATAATATGTATGTAAAAAGACTAAAACAATTTAAAAAAAATTATTGAAAAAATAGCCACAAATAGAACAAAAAAGATATAAACGTTAAAACACTATAGACAGAAAAAAATAACCTTGAAATTATGACCCTACGTAAGTAGGTACGAATTATTTTTTTTGATTAAATGCTGTCCCGTCGGGGGACCGCTCTAATTATTAGCCTAACATTCTGTTAAAGTTTAAAATAGTAGCATTCATA
This sequence comes from Apamea epomidion, assembly GCA_947507525.1. NCBI lineage: Eukaryota > Metazoa > Arthropoda > Insecta > Lepidoptera > Noctuidae > Apamea > Apamea epomidion. Next base: position 15,056,218 of record OX382247.1, read on the forward strand.
CTATCTTTATTATTATTTTGTGTCGGGGGTTTTTTAATTTTTAATTTGATTTTTATTTCATGCTTTTTGTAGGGATTCCTTATTATTTAATTTCTTTTATTTTCTTGCGTTTTAAGATTCAGGTAATTTGGTGTTTAATCAGGTTTTTTGTAATTCGCCATTTTGTGGTGGCGGCCATCTTGGATTTGAAATTTATCATAGTGTATAGTATTCTACTAGTCAAGCCCTTTCATTTGATACCCATATTGAGGGAGTTGTGAAAAAATATGTAATCCGCTGTACAGACTGTAGATAACTGTCACTAGTTTGTTTTATTGTTCTATGCATAACATTCCAACTTCTCCGGGATCATCCGGTATCTATCACATAGTTGATCTATATGTCATGGTTACATTTATCCATTTTAATTCTTTTACCTATTGTGGTATAGTAAGTTTATTTTTGGGTGCATCGTCTTCACATATAATTATATAAATAATGTATGCAATATATTGTAAAACATTTTAAAAGAGTAACGGTGGAGTTTCTTGCCCATTCTTCTCCATACGAAAACTACCTTTTGGAAGGGGCGACTAGAATCAATTTTATTCTAATTTTATTTTTGACGTTCAAAAGTGCCTTTTATGTGCCTATTTGAAATAAATGATTTGACTTTGACTTTGACTTTGACTTTGACATGACAAACAACTGACAATATGAAATTGCACAAACTTAAATCTACCCGCATACAAGAGTGAAATAATTTAATTTACATACCACTGCGAAAGGCACGGTATTGTTCAGAAGTTTTAATCTTTTGAGAGTCAAATTAAAATGTGGAATTAGTTGTGTACCGCTGTGAAGACCCAGCTGTGGCCTGTGTTTTGTCATTTAGTGTTATGAATTTGAGAATGTTGAACAGAGCTTCCTTTTGTGGAAATGTGGGTGTATTGTTTGTGTATGAGATTTTTACACTGTAGGGTGACATTTGGTTTGTTTTTGGCTTAGATTCAAGATGTGAAGAACATGATGCTTGAGGAAGAATTATAGCAGACAAGCACCCTAACTGCGTAAGACAATACCAATCTCAATCATTTTGAAGGATATTGCTAATCCATTGCTTCGTATGTTCGAAAAATGTGTCTGCTCAACAATGTAAATAACGTCAACTGAGTTGAACTGTCAAAATCAAACCCATTGCTACTGATAGATAGTTTGTTACGCAATTACTCCGTAATTTTGATCGTTTTAATCCTTAAAAGGAGTCAATGTACTCATCGTTATGAACAACTTTTACTACGGGACCAACCCTTTGGGTGGGAAATCATCAAATTACCTCTCCCGCTCTGGGCTGAGCGGAAGGGCGTGTCAGACTTTTACTGACTAAAACCCACCCGTGTTCCTTCAGTTGCCTGTGCCAGGGGCCACGGTATCTCTTTCGAACAACCCGCAGCCCCGGTGGCATCGGCCCTAGCGGACCCCTTCAGTTCGTGCTGACATCTCTTTGAGGCGCGCGTGGAACACAACGCGCCGTCGACCCGGGCCTGGTCCTTACTGGGCGGCCAGCTGCCCATAGCTCGCCGCCCGGAAGCCCGCGCCTACGGTGGCCGGGAGTCAAACTCAAACTCAAACTATTTATTTCAAATAAACCAATTACAGGCACTTTTGAATTGTCAAGGTCGGTCAGTCAAAAAGATGAAGCTAGTTGCCCATTCCAAAGCCTAGTAGGTACCTATGGAGAAGAACGGGCAAGAAACTCCATGGACACTCTTTTAAATCATAATAATATTGTTACAAAGTATTGGTTACATCATTCATGTTCAAAATTATGCATGTGAGAACGATGCAGAACGTTAAAAGCGTCCGTAATGAAAAGATAAAAAAAAAACAATTCAAATATTAATTTAAATCAAAATAAGCCATGGCAGCAAAGAGTTGACCAGTCCCTACTAACGGCGCCCGTTCACGAACATGACGCATAGATTAGCACCGTTCAGCTCAACCATTTTGAAGGGAGCTAAATGATCCAACACATGTGCCACCATCAGCGAGACATTAGAGTGAGCATGACATACTCTCATCCGCCAAGGCACATTCAGGTCAATGAAAGACGTACCCAGTAAATGGTAGCTTTATAGTATGTAACATAGTACTCACATACGTTCTATGCAATTATACAATACTAGGAGATTGAATTTATATAATGCAAACATAGTATTTTAGAATCTTCAGCAGCTCCAACAGTATGTAGGTTGGGTAGGCGTATGTGAAGTATTTTCAAATGCCAATCAATTTATTTATGCGTCCTGTGGAGCAGGACCAGCGTTTAGCCAAGCATTTTGGTCAGCGATGTAATCCCCCCAACTTATAATATGCTTGGCTGCATAGTGTGCGTTTTATTCAAGATTTGAATTTCGTTTCATTGAGTTGGAGTATGTGGGGAGGTATTTTATTATAACATTTTAAACAGTACCCCATGAAGGAAGAGTCTACTTTAGCCAGTCTGAAACCTGGTTGAACTAATTGGTCCCTATTTCTGGTTCTATAGGCGTGTCTGTCACCTCTTTTACTGAAAAGATTTAAATTTTTCCTTACGTACATGATGTTTTCATAGATATATTGACAAGTTACCGTCATGATATTAATATTTTTAAACAGTTCCCTTAGAGAATCGCACCTGCGTAGGCCATATATTGCTCTGATGGCTCTTTTCTGCAGAATAAAAATGGACTCAATATCTGCAGCCCGTCCCCATAGTAAAATACCGTAAGACATGGTACTATGAAAATAACTGAAGTAGACCAGTCTCGCGGTATCTACATTAGTAAATTGACGGATTGTTCTTACAGCATATGCTGCTGAACTTAGCCGTCTTACAAGAGATGTTATATGAGGACCCCATTGCAGCCTTGAGTCGAGCGTTATCCCCAGGAAAACAGTTTTATCGACGAATTCTAGTTTCTCTTTATTCAATACTATGTCACAATCACTACTTTTAACATTCGGTAAAGCAAATTTTATGCATTTAGTTTTTTTCCCATTTAATACTAAATTATTAGCAGTGAATCAATTTTGCACTTGCAGTAGGGCGTTATTTACGTTGTCAAGATTTGATGCACGTCTATTTATCTTAAAAATTAAGGAAGTATCGTCAGCAAATAACACCATTTGTGGTTGGTTTTTTAATAAATGGGGCAGGTCATTTATGTATACTTAAAAGAGGAAAGGACCTAATATCGAGCCTTGTGGAACACCCATTCTTACATGTAAACCAAGTGAATTGACACCATTTATTTGAACTTTTTGCTGTCTATCATGTAAATAAGATTTTACTAAACTGAGCGCAAGTTTACCTAGTCCATAATGCTCAAGTTTCAAGAGTAAGGTTTTGTGATTAACGCAATCAAATGCCTTGGAGAGGTCACAAAAGATTCCTATGGCATCTTGGGCTTCCTTCCACGCTGTAAATATGTGTTTTAATAAAGTGACACCGGCCTCAGTCGTACAACGTCCTTTGGTGAAGCCATATTGCTGATCGTGCAAGATTTTGTTGTTGTTAAAATGATTAAGCATTTGATTGAGCATAACCTTTTCGAATACTTTGCTGAAAACCGGCAACACGGACACTGGTCTATAATTATTGGTGTCTTTGCAGTCCCCAGATTTAAAAAGTGGAATAACCTTACTATATTTCATTAAATCTGGGAAGACTCCTTGATCTACACACAAATTAAACACTAAAGCTAAGTATAGCGATATAGTCTCGATTATGGATGTACAAACTTTGATAGACATTCCCCACAGATCTTCGGTCAATTTGATTTTGATTTGTCGAAAAGTTTTTATAACAATCATAGGGTTTATATGTCTAAATTGAAACTCAACTGGGCAGCCTGGAACGTTCGCTTTTAGTAACTCAAGTGATACGTCCGGTGAGGAATTTAAGGCTTCCGTCGTTTTTGATGGTATATTAGTAAAGAAATTTACAAATTCTTGAGCTACTTCTAAATTAGAGCATATGGCACCACATGAAGACTCTAATGTGTAATCAGTGTTTCGTTTTTTATTCCTACTAGTTTCGTTATTTA